>JBAMCI010000074.1:3558333-4874166 GCA_037075265.1 Drosophila nigricruria
ATTTGGCGCATGTCTTTGTACTTGGCTATGGTTGCCTTGTTCATTTCCTCGAGCAGTTTATAGTCTTCCAAAGGCGCATTCAGCTCGTGTGTTATATATTCTTCGGTTTTCTGGAACATCTTCGTGGCCAGTTTGCTGAGATTGGGGTCATGGGCGTGTGCCAAGGCTTCGAAACTGGATGTTGAAGTCGACAGTGTGGGGCCTCGCATCGGTGAGTCGAGCAGTGGATTGTGATCCTGATCCTTTGCTTGAGCAACGCTAGCGCTTGTTGTTGCCTGTTCTTTGTCCATGTTGCTTGCCGGATTTTCCACAACAATTACATATGTCAACAGCTGATGTTTCCGATTTGAGGTGAATGGCAACAGCGAATGGCAAATACACGCGTTTCCTTGTGAACGGCTAATATTGTGGCGCTCATAAAGTTAGTCGATGTTGCCTATCTCAAATGAAATCAGTTTAACTTTGGCAGCTCGCCAGATTACGCAAAATAATGTCTAGACAAAGTAATGAGCTGAAGCTTAAACATCTTTTTGATGGCGGTGAATGGAACGTATACGAATCAAATTTATTAAATTTGGGTGTCGGTGCGCCAGGCACAGATCTACTGGAGCCTCTGTGCGATATTTTTCAGCAGGCTACAGCCCATTGCTTGGTAAGTATTGAAAGATTTTGGTGATAATAAGGCTTCGTAATGACCTTTGGGTATACCTAGAAACGTGAAAAAGAGGACAACAAATCTCTGATATTTCAATATGGACCAACAAACGGCACTCATGAAGTACGCAATGAAATCGCCAAGTACTTGAGCGGAATGTATGAAAGCACCGTTAATAGGTAAAACTATGATGACATAGTCCAATATGTGCTCAACTATAGATATGCGCACTTTCAGCGAAGACCTGATAGTCACAACTGGCGCCACTCAAGGCTTGCATTTCTTGCTTACTACTCTGGTCGACTTCAATGGCTACATATTCGTGGATGAGTATACGTATATGATTGCTTTGGACAGCATGAAACATTTCACGAGTCTGGCGATTGTCCCCCTTAAGCTGAACGACGATGGTGTCGACCTCAGCGATCTGGAGATAAAAGTAAGAGAGCGGCGCTGCAAGTCGAAGAAGAAAGAGTTTTGGGCTATTTACTATACGATACCCACATATCATAATCCCACTGGCATATTGTTCTCACCAAGTTAGTATAAAATGAATAGAATATCTGATCTTATCACTTAGCGCTATAGCTGTCCATTATCTTCTCTGCTAGCTGTTTGTCGTGGAATTGTGGAGCTCGCACGCAAATACGACTTCTTAGTGTTGTGCGATGATGTTTACAACATACTTCATTATGACAATAAACCGTTGCATTCGCGTCTAATGTCTTATGACGCATGTACAGATGCGGATTACGTCGGAAATGTCATTTCCAATGGCAGCTTCTCTAAGATTCTTGGACCTGGGGTGCGGTTAGGCTGGTTGGAGGTGCCGCCGCGTCTCAAACCGCAGCTTCTTCGCAGTGGGATCATTAACAGCAGTGGTTGCTTCAATAACTACACAGCTGGAATTGTTGGCAGTCTATTTGAGCTGCAACTGGCGCAACCGCATATTGCACGACTCTATGCTGCTTACAAGGAGCGGATGTTGGCCGTCAACGCGGTGCTAGCATCTGATTTACCCAACACCTGTCGATGTTTACCGCCTTCTGGCGGGTATTTCATTTGGATACGTTTGCCTGACCACTTGAATGCTAGCAAGTTTCTGGAGCACTGTTTGGAGCATGAGAAGATTACCTTCATTGCTGGTTCACGGTTTGCTGTTGAGGAGGGCAAGGGACAACAATTCTTTCGTATATCCATAGGTTTTCACCAGAAAGATAAACTTGTGGATGGGATCAGACGTCTGTGCCTGGCTCTGAAGGCCTTTGTAGCGACTAAAGACAAAGACTGCTGTTGTTAGCAACTATTTTTGATTTTATAATATGGCAAAATTACTGTAATTAATTGTTGTTTGTTATCGTATTTTAAATAATGCTTAGGAATACGCGACTTAGAACTTAGTCAACTATAAAAATTATAGTATAAATTATGAACAAATACAATATGTGTATGTAAAAATTTTTGGGCACAATGCTTAAAAATATCACAAATTTGATAAATTTTTTTTTACAAATATTCAAGTTTAACTTTACGAATCAGTAGTTTATATGCAGTCTCTCGGCATAACACCCATTCTTTTCTAATTGGCCTATTAGTCAAGAATGTTTACCGATAACGAATTGGATATTGTGTGCATAATACTTTGCTTGTACGACAATTGCGTGGCGGCAAATTCGAAGGAATAAAATATAACAAATTGTATAACTTAAAATAATTGTAAAGTAAGCAACTATTCGGTGAATGTGAGAACAATCTCCTTGAGAGAGGTATACGTGCCAATAACTAGACCCAGAATGCCAACAATAATCAGCACAAAGTTGCCTAAAAGCGAAAGATATATAAGCATACAATCGTACGAGGCTTTAGATCAAACACTTACTTAACAGCAGCCAGCCCTTGGCCAGTCCAGTGGTCTCGTACCAGTGGGTGCATATCTGTATCAGAGCGGGAAAAGCCAGGCCCAGCGCGGATAAGCACAGAGCGCCAAAAAGCGAAATGAAGAGCTCCAAATTGGGTATGGCCACGGCGAGCAGAACTACATCAATCAATCAATCAGATATTGAAAAGTGTTTTAGAATATTTTTCAGCTACTTACAAGTGATCAGCACGAGGCCGGTGCGCACGGCATACTCCCAGAATAGCTTGTTACGTTGGGGGCCCAGCTTCTTGCCAACGTAGTCATTCCATGTGATGTCAATGGCCACGTAACAGGCCAGTCCGTGTGTGATATAAATGGCAAATGCCAACATGGCCTTGACGCATTGCGCTGGACTGCCAAAGGACAAAAGTTGACATTCGTGAGTTTTGTATTCAAGAAGAATATTTGCAGCTTACTTACATTTCATGTTCCGGCAGATTCAGAGTGATGGAGCCCAACACACTGGAACCGTAATTCAGATATCCGAACAAACCCATGCCCACGTACAAGAAGACAATCCATACCATGGATACGTTCAGAACGCCACAGGAGCCGCCAAACTTGTGTGGCGTTTTCATTTCATTCTCAAGAGGCAATATGACGCCAATGGCCTCCAAGGCGAACAAGACTGTTCCAAAGAACAATGGGAAATTCTCCACGTTGCCAAAGGCATCTTTGCCCTCAGTTGTAACAGGCTCCCGGAATATGTAGTAGCAAATGAAGGCAAAGGACACCATTGTTATGAAATTGGCCAGTGTGGAGAAGGGCGCTAGGTACTTCAGCTGACGCACCCAATTGATAAGTATTAGTGGTACCAATATGATTATCATGCAAAGGCGCACGTCGACGTTTGTGTCGTAGACGGCATCGACAATCGATTTTATGTTGGACGCCACAAACACCACGTAGACACAGCAAGTGCCAAGTTGGTAAATCAGCAGGAAGACATTCACTACGGTGCCTATATAGGGTGCGCAGGCCTTGAAGAAAGTGGGACCCTCGCCTAACGCTGTCTCCGCCACA
Source organism: Drosophila nigricruria (assembly GCA_037075265.1). Classification (NCBI taxonomy): domain Eukaryota; kingdom Metazoa; phylum Arthropoda; class Insecta; order Diptera; family Drosophilidae; genus Drosophila; species Drosophila nigricruria. The sequence goes on from JBAMCI010000074.1 coordinate 3,561,930, forward strand.
GCTGGATAGTTCATGCTGGGCACCTGTGGAGGATATGCAGTCAGTAGAGCTTCAAACGGAGATAGAACTAATTATCAACAAACCTTCTTACGTCGACAGAGCTCATACTCTGCCTTGACCAGCTGGTGTATACAGTATGTGCATATGAAGCCGATCACAATAGTGCCTATGGAGCCCGTCACATAGCCTGAGTTGCGAAAGGCATTTGGCATAGCCAGAATACCAGTGCCCAGAGAACCCTTCAACAAGTGGAATAGGGTTTCCCAGTTGCTGTTGATGGTGTGGAAATGTTAGTACTAAGTGGACTTTGCATCCCTGCTAAACTTACGTTGTGGGATGCGGAACATCACGATGCTCGTAGGGATTGTAGTCGGGGTCTTTGGCAGCACCCTTCTCCGCTAGCTCCAGTGAGTACTTGTTGCCACTCTGCTGCTTAATGTTGTCCACATGATCACTGACAAACGCCTGATTGTTGTGTCCATTTTTACTCATGGCTGGCAAATAAGCAAAGTGAAAAAGGTATACAAAAATAAAATTAGGTGATCAAGAAAATTTAGTTTTAAAGATTCATTTATAAGGTTTGTAGAAGGTATTAGTATATTAATCAGTGAATTTTTACAGAAATGATCTTTCTTTTTATCCTCTATCAACAGTTAGTCTGATATAGACTGTTCCTCAGTCCGTTTGACTGTTTCGCCAACTACTTCACACTAAAACCTGATTCGATCCAGTCATTTTCGAGCTTTGTTAAATATAAGTGCCCTACCCTCTCACTATATTATATATGACGTATATATTATATCCAGTTTGTGTAAAAATACACTTGTAAGATCTGTAATATCTGCTTCGTCGTAACGTTATACTCTGAACCCATTGAAATTTTGAGTTCAGCTGTGAAAATATTTGTAACTGGCAGAAGGAGGCTTGATAGACCCCATAAAGGACATCAAATCCATGTCCTTCTGTCCGTCTAACTGTTTATCCGACCGTATGAACGTAGAGATCTCATTAACCACAAAAACTAGGGACTTGAAATGTGTATTCATATATACCATGCATAGTTATCATCTTTTTCAATAAATCCAAATTCTTATCAATAATAATCGATAATTTGATCTTCTAAAAGTAGAAACAGCTTACAAATTCACTGTGTAGATGTAATGAATGAACAAATTTTTGATATTTCAGATTTAGATATTCAGAATAGATATTTCAATTAGATACTTCCTTCGCTTCCCGCCAAATTTGAAAAGGAACGTATTTTAAATAGTAGACTTGTGCTCAGGCAAATCGATATATATAGATGTCATTATCAAACTCTGAAAATGTAATTTAGAAACTTCCATAAAAAAGTTTAGACTGCAGCCACTGTGTGAAGTGCGCAGTCATCTAGTTTCTGTGTGAGGTCAGGATATCTGCTAGTCGATCACTACCGAGTTGAGTACTCGTTGCTGCATATAAAACCATTATTTAATTTCTGACACTCTCCATAGAGCAGCTGTCTAAGAGCAGCTAATGCAGCTGAAAATAGTCTGACATATATCTAAATTAAAAGCAGACCCACGGCAATGTCAAGTTCAGTGTGACGGAATCATTGCCCCCGTCATCAGGGCACATCGACTCTATTGTGTGTGTAAATGTGTCTGTGAGTGTAAGAGAGATAGAGAGAGAGACGTAAAGTGTGTGTGTGTGTGTGTGTATGTGTGTATATATAACATCGCCAACAACTTGTTGCAAATGAAACGTGCTAACATTTTCTAATTGCAGCCAATTTTACTGTCACTTGTAAGTGGCTTTGGACTGTACATGAACATTGTTGTGATTTCGTTTAGTGTTTGGAATGGCTTGGCTTAGCTTAGTAGTTGGTACCGTTACCCGTTACCCCTTTTTGAAAGAAAGAAAAGTTAACTTTGTTGTTATCTACACAGCTACAAACAAATAATAATTGCCTTATGTCTTAATTAGAAAATATTTTCGTGTGACATGCACAATTTGACATTTTATTGCCTATTGCCCGCTATTAGGCACAAGATCTTAGCTAAGATAAAGTCAAAATCTCAGTAGGAAATTTCCCGAATGCTAGAAACACTAAATTTGGTCAATCAAAATATTTGTGAACCTATGGCAATTTTTCCGGTTTTTTGAGAGCAATTGCTATATTTAATTATACCAGTTGACTTCTCGACTTTCACATACATATACATATGGACATATATATACAGTGATTCGGTTGAATGCATGCCTGCATAATGTATGTATATTATTCGAAACATTCCCAACTGCACTGACTTACATAACTGACGACGGCAGAAGGTCACTCGAAACTGATTCATCGATGAGCTTGTCTTGAATTGAATAATTAAATGATTATATTATATGTTGAGTGAAAAATTTTTGACACCCAATTTGGTGCGGAAGTCGAAACGATGCATAATTTCAAGTACAGCTAGTTTTCTGTTCTAGCCAATAGTTTGAGGTACTCAGCAATCAGGTCTGCGGTATGCGGAAGTCAGAAAAACAATCTAGCCAAATGACTATGGCAATTGGCTTTGAGTGCAAATCTTATAATACTCCGACGAGCTGAAGGCATTACAAATAGTAAGACAATTAACTTTATCTTAAATTATAGAAATCATAATCGAAGCTCAGGAGAAACTATACGAACTGACTTTGAGTGTTTTTAAAGTTGTAGAAAACTTGGGAATTGCAAAGAGATTTTATTAAAATGGATAGATTACAACAATTGGGTTTCTGTTAATAATAAGAGGATCATTGAACGCTAGACAAACCATAGAAAATGAAAGAATAGACCTAGTCAGCATCTAAAAATACAAAAATAATAACTTTCTAATCTATAGATTACGTATGTCCATAATATTAAAGTTGTTTATTTAGTTTTTTTTTCTACATTTTACATTTTGCCTTTTCAAATAACGTCACAAAACTCACTTATTTCTAGTTGTTGTACCTAATTTCGCAGAAATACTTCAGATAATTTATTCATCAATAATTTATGCGAAACTTAACTAAAATAAAGCAAAAGAAAAACTTCATAGTTTGTTTTATTAATGAACTGCAACCGGTTCAAACTGGATGCGTGCTGCCTTTCGCACCGAACCTTTTGGCCAAAACAGAGAGGCAAGAAAAACTTGTATGCCAGCCAAACACCCAATACGCTTAATAAATTCCATTTGACAAAATACAAATCAGAAGCAATTTTTGCCTAAATGCGCAATACCATTCAATGCAAATTTGACATCGATGAATAAAATAATTAGAAGAATAGAAAAACAACTTTTAGCCGATATTAAAAGTTTCCATTCATTGAATGCGATTGGACGTGCTGCACGTGAAATACTATAATGAAACGAAAGTGCAGTAGATATATGTTCGCCGAAGATCAAATACTCTTATTTGTACTATCCGATCAATTTATAGAAGAGATATAAGACTCAGTAGGGCGTGTAATGTATAAACTGAATCAAAATTTTAGTAATATCTAAACAAATATATTGATGTTGTACAAAGTTCGTCTTGTCTTCCCTCTTTATGTCTAAACAAAAATCATTTTGCAGATATGAAAGGGAAATTTGGAATATATACTCGTATGTATTATCGTCTAACAAAGTGTTAAAATTATTTTTTTTATATAATGAGCCATTTGTGGATAATGTTGGCCTTGTCCACAGTTTGAGCTAATAGGCGTGGCTAATAAAAAAAATGAAAACTATATTTATCACCGTTTTATAGATTCGAACACCAAGTTTTGCATCAGGGTTAAATTCTGCTATGGATATATTAATTTTATGGTGTATATAGACCGTGAATGAGTCTCTTGCAAGGGCTTAATCAATATTATTTCATGGTTTATCTTAACGAAAATACATAAATAACAAAAATGAATATATATATAGAGTATATCAGATGTCTTGTAAATTTTGTGACAAAAATTATTATACTGCCCATAGCCCAAAATATGATATATGAGGCGAGTTAGCATAAACTCATCTGTTACTATAACTGATCAAAAATATATAGAGTTTCAGTTATTCATTGAGCTCTTGTCATTTTGTATGCGTTACACATTTCATGCTAAGAATTATAATACCCTTTGCTAGTGTATACAATATAATAGAAATATATTCTAAGTCAATCAGCACGCGACACTTTATATAATTTGTGCTAAGCAATTTGCAAGATCTCCCGACGGGTTCGAGTTCATTGAGCCAAGTTTACTGGCCGGCCTTTGTGGAGTTTCTGTTATTGTTATTTGTGTTTGAAATTCAACAGTCATTTGTCAGCGACGTGTTTGCAATATCAATTGGTCATGCTTATGACGGCTTCTCGACATCAGCTTGAAAAGTTGTTGGCCTTGCTCTGTATTTTGGTTTTAACTTTTATTTAAATTCAATAAATAAACGAGTGTTCAATACGTAATAGTAGATGTATTCTAAATTTAATTTAATCAATAATTTGTTGTTTTTTTTTTTATATTTATAATTTTATAAGAATAAAACTTTGACGGAAGAAATACCAATTTATGGATCATTTCCTTTCCCGTTACCAACAAATACTGCCTTTATCAACATATTACTTATTATAATTTCTTATGCAAATATTTTTAAATTTAATTTCATGGATATTTGAAACGCCTCGAATGCAATATTGTTTTATTTCTCTTACATATTTAATTTCTTTTGCTTGACATTGAGAAAATTTTCCGATTCTTTTATGCCAAAACCTGTATTAACGGAAAATTTACGCATATCACTTATTGCGCGACAGAATAACATTTTAATTTTAGTAAAACTCAGTATTTAGCTTAAGTCTTAGAGCTCAGAATATTTAACGTTGTGAAGGCTGCGCCCCACTTATTTGAAGTTAACCTTCATAACAACTGTGTTCTTGTAAGTTGTTTTATTTAGAGATATTTTTTTAAAATTTCTATTTAATATATAATGTCGTTTTAATAACCACATCTATAAGGCAGAAAGAAAAATATCTAAAATATTTTTTAAGGCTTTTGCAGGGGGACCAAGCAAATTTGATACTATCTGATAATAATTATCAAGCCTCATTTTAGCATCTATTTAATTTATCAATAACGTGTAAATCTATAAGTTTTTCCAGTTGATCATATATTGTTTTAAGTAATGACATTCAGATGTAAATATACAAAAAGAGTTTTATCATGATGTTAATGCTCATCATGGTTTCGTGGCACAGCTTAAAAATTTGACCAGAGTATAAAAATTTTTGATCCTATGCCAGCATCTAAAGATTGATACAAAGTGAAGCAAATAGAGCCGCTGTAGCAAACAGTATTGAAGATGGTAAGAAAAGTCTGTTACTCTACTCCTAAAGCCATTTAAATGAGCTGCTATTACAAACATGCTGCAAATATGGTTTATATATAAGTTCAAAAAGAAACTATAAATCGATAAACTTTGGTTCAATATTCAGGATTATATTTCCATCTATATATAATGCTCAATTCGCCGAAAACCCCCCACTGAGCTACGCTCTTTTTTTTATGTTAGCAAATAATTGCGATTGTTCTATTTTCATACACTTGATCAATAATTTGCGTCTACAGTTTCGACGCTTTGTTATGCTAATTTTAAGTGCAATTAGTTTAGATTTACAAAAGAGCTATTCAGCTAGTCTCTCGTTCACTCAGTCATCACGCTTAATCAGAGTCCGAGCAGAGAGCGTGCACTCAGGCTTGACTCCGAAAATCTTTTTGTTTTTTTTTTTTTTTTTGAGAGGTTCGAGCTGTGCTTGGTTAGTAATTCGCAAATGCTGTGACACTTCCGGTGTTAATTAGCCGCAAAAATTTTAAGCATGAGTGCTGAGATACTACCTACAAATACAACTTACCGATGAGCCCAAGAACAGATTAATTTTGTTTAGCAATGTAAAAGCAAAATGGAAATACACGATTTTAAATTATCACCAGTTCGTACGAGTTGGTTCGAGTCTATTCAAAAACTGTGTAAAAACAACAGTAAAGGTGATTGACAAACACAATTAAAGATCGAAACCGAAACTAATATGAAAACAAGCGTTGCCGGTGTCAAAGGTACCGAATCTAACGGAAACGATCCACGTTTTGCGATGTGAACGATGTGATCGAGTTGCCCGCGCGCTAGCGACTAAATCAGATCCAACGTGGATCACCGGTTTTATGCACTCCGCGAAATGTTGCCCCCCCGATTGTAACGCCAGCAGGCAAGCAACCAACTAACCACTCACGAATACTCGTTCTCTCAGGGTACGGGGTAGCTGCACCACCAGTCTCATGGAAAAATCACATCCAGCGACAAAATGTAACTGAAATTTTCAAGTAACGTCGTTTCGCACAGAATCCACTGTGCTAATTGTGCGAGTGTCTATAAAATTATCCACTAAAGACTTTGGCATAAAATAAAAACAAAAGCCCAAAATGAGAGCGAGAGCAAAAGTAAGTGAGATGCCATGCGAGCGAAAGATATACCAGATCATATATGTATAGCTCATAACTACTCAAATGTGCGCGTTGATGGTCCCAGCTCAATTTGACATACTCTGTCCAAAGCTCAAAATATTTACTCAAGCTTTTTTAGGCAGTTCCACTTTTAGAATTGAATTTAACAGAGAGGTAGAAGTTGTCTATGTCTATGTAAAGCAATTTTCAATGAAATTCAGTTTATTATATTTATTTAATTTTTTAAAAATTTATAAAATTTATTTCAAGAAAATTCAACTTATTAATCAACATTATAACGTCTTATAGTTAATATCTTACAAATATTTTTAATTGTATATATTATATATTTAAATATGTTATCGATCTATTCAATATTATTCAATTCATTAAATTTATAATATTTAATATAGAAAATATATCTATAATATTCGTAGTATAATGCAAATGAAGTTAGCTTAAAGTCGTAATTTTCCAATATTATTCAATTCATTAAATAAAATTTTATATATATATTATATATAACTTAAATATTCGTAGTATACTGCAGATGAAGTTAGCTTAAAGTCGTAATTTTTTTTATGAAATCTGAGTAATTTTATTTATTTACCTTTGCTTTATACTTACCTACGTAGTCGATGCTCACTCTCAGTAGTCCATTATCGATGGCATGACAAGAAAAAAAAAAACAACTACGATAATTGTAAACATGATGCGTGTTGTCTTTTAATGCGTAAACGGTACAAATCAATAAAAAAAAACAGCAACTCGCTCTCTTTTTGAACGCTTTCCAGTCTTGGCAGGGCCAGGCACAGACAAAAAAGTCGTTGCCAAATATTCGATCGCTGCTACTGGGACTCGTAACAATGGCAAGACTGCATAAAGAACCAGTACGAGCCAAGGTGTAAGGTGCTTTCAGCTGGCACTGTATGTAACTGAAGTTGTTGTTGCCAAAATCTGCAATTAACATTTTTTGTTTTTTTGTTAGTGTCGCGCTGGCTGAGGCAGCAGTGCCTTAATGCACTTTCTCAGGCGAGCAACCGGTTTGCGCTGAAGAGAATTTGAGCGCTTGCGCCAAATTTCATTTACGGCGACGGCCTTCCAATAGTTTTGCATGCATTGCGCATACGCCGTGTGTTACAGTTTCTTGGATGTCGAACAACACTCAGCTGCCATACTAGTAGTGTGCGAGTGTGCGAGTGTGAGCATAGCCGAAAGCCGGCTAACCATTAGCCCAGGCCCATGTCTAGTTGCTGCTAAAAACCAGTCAGGCGTTACACGGACTCTGACGCAGTCTCGTCTACCCCATTATCATCGTCTTGAACATGTTTGGCCTGTGACGTCAGCATCGAGTTGGAAGTCTCGTGAATCATATGAAACTGTTTCAAGCATGCAAATCAAACAGTTGCAGCTGCCGATCATCTGTCCAATTGCTATCTACGCACATCACACAATATCTTTGAGCCGAGCTTCTATTGGCCATGTCCGTGTTTATCCATTTAAAAGGGGAAGAATAGCTTCGTCGCTAAACAACAGGTGCTAAGAGTTGCCTTCGAAAGTTTTGGGAAATTGGTGTTAATTTGAGAGCAGCTGGAGCTTCCTCTATTGCTGCCAAATCGTTTGAAACCTGCTGAAAGAGTAATTAAATTATCAATTCGATTTGCGTTGTTTATTCAAATTAAATTGCTTAATTAAAACTGGATTTATTTTTTGTGAAATTCTCTTAAATGAAATTGAGAATTTCCGCACAACTGCTGCCCTAAGCAAATTATATATATTTTTTTGTCAAGTTGAAAACCTTTTAGCTGACACGTAAGCAGGCCAATTATTTGGTTGACCAGAAAACACGCTAATTAAATGGTCTAATTTGCACGCTCGCTGCCTAAAGAGAAAAACAAATCTAGATAAATATGAATTGCATATAATAATTAGACGCGAAAATCGAGCAAATGATATACAGTTGTTGTATTGTAATTGACGCTGGCTCGATTGTGATAAATATAGAAATAAATATACGGAAAATAATAATAACAATAAAAACAAGTAAGAAAACTCTAGTCGGCGTTACCCGACTAGGAGATCCCCTGAACCCTGCGAGGAGCCGATACTCCAAACATTCTATGCTTATTTAACATATACATATATACAAGCAATACATGCGCACACATACACACATACACATACGCATAAGCACGCGCTCTGCTGACTGCGCAGTTAGCGCAGCGACTGAGCGTGGGCTGCGCTCATAGGCTTTACTATGGGAAATGAATTGTTCAATAAATTCTTTTGAAGATGGACTTTCTTAATCAAACTTTCAGAGCGTGATTATGTCATTTATATGTGTATATTTTCCAAAGCATCCAAAATATAACAAAAATCAAAATTGTATAAACTCCACATTATACTAAATACAAAATTTGGAGACTCTAGCTCTAAAGATGTGGAAGATATAAATTTATAACAGCATTTCGATAACGTTTTAAATCGATAACTTTAAAACGATCAAATTTATCGATTTTTTGAAACAAACTCGATCTGCGCGTGCTATACACGGATCTACATAAAAAATTTCAAGTCTCTAGCTCTTATAGATTCTGAGATCGACGCGTTCATACATACGGACAGACGGACGGACGGACGGACGGACAGACGGACAGACGGACAGACGGACAGACGGACAGACGGACATGGCTATACCGACTCAGTTCGTCGAGCTGATCAAGAATATATATACTTTATGGGGTCTGCCACGCCTCCTTCTGCCTGTTACATACATTTTAACAAAACCATTATACCCTGTTTTCCCATTTTTAATGGGTTCAGGGTATAAAAACACTGAAAAATAAACTGCTACATAATTGAAAATTGTTTTCGCCATGAACTTGTGCGATCAACAACAATTCCATTACACCAATAAACGCGTGTCGTTAACTTGATATTAGAATCGTGTTGGAGTAGCCTTTAAGGGTCGCTTGAAGGGTCAAAGTCGGGTGAAATATCTGTAAATATTTGAATAATATGTAAAAACAGGTATATATATAGATATATTAACTTTAATTTATATTCCAGACTTTTTTTCAGTTTCCGTTCTGATGCCCAGTAAAACATGGGAATGCGGGGTATAATGGACTTTGTTGAAGTGTTTGTAACAAACTGGAGAGGCCGACATTGGTTACATAAGTAATATAAGAATGGAATGATAATAGAATATATAGGTTATACATATATTCTTAATCAGTATCAACAGCTGAGTACATAGATTCAGATCTGTGTGCCACTTCTTTCTGTGCGTTCTCCTTTCATTCATCAAAAGCTTTTGTCTCGATCACATGAAGTCGTACACATTACATATGTTCACCTATGTAGTTCATTTATAAGAGTTTCAAATAAAGTTAGTGATTTCTCTCAATCAATCTCAACTTTGCAGAGCTAAAGCAAACTTTTTTCATATATATATATAATATTCTAAAACACATATAATATTTTTTTTTTTTACAGCATATACGATTCAATTAGGGTATCTTCTAGTCAGGCACTCCCTACTCCCTACTCCGACTTGCTGTTGTTTTTGTTGTTGTTTTGTTATATCTGGTCCTTTGTTTCTATCAGTGTGATATTGAAATCTTGCTGTTAGCCACCCATGGCTCATCTGGCATATGCAAGTGGTGTGGCCTAATTGAATGATTACCTTGTTATTGTCAATTTGCGGGACATCTCATATCTCAACTATTTCATGTATTATATACTTAATAGAAATTTAGCGTGCAACTAAAATCAAGTAAAAAATTGCGCATAGCGCTTTTCGGCACACCGTCAAATGTAAAACTGGGTGATGTTGATTTATCTGTTGCTCCCGCTCCTAAAACAGACAGACACAATTAAAGGAAATGGGAATTGAGAGCTGGCTGACTAGTTTTAAAGTATTGTCTGAAGCTCGCATGGCAATCGGGCATAGTGCTGTAAAAATAATATATATTCAACAAAATTACCACGAAATTTGAAAATTTTGTTGTACTTACATTGATTACAATTATTCATTATTTTTGGCTTGTCAGCAACTCAGTAGTGCTTTGCACTTGCACACGCTTGGCACGCGGCTGTCAGTCAAATCAGTTGGCCTAATCTTGGCAGCCGCATGCCAAAACTGACTAATGGAACAACAACCACTCCAACACTAATCTGAGTGAGTTTTGTGTGTGTTTTGCTTCCCTTAACCATTCTAGATAAGCACGGCTAATCGCTGTGCTCGCTGGCCTACAAAAATGTCTCCATTTTATCAGTTGCGTGGGTAAACATTTGTCGGATTCTCTGAGTCTATTCGCACGTTTCGTTGTCTGCATCACAAATTGTACTGAATCATTTACATTGACACAACAAAAGCAAAATTATGCCAAAACCAAACGAGTACTGGCAGGCAGGCGTTATTTCAATGTTCAATGTTAATGTTAAGCCGCAGCCATTGCCAGGCGCTTTATGTGTATTCCGAATGATCTCAGTCTCAAAGTAAAATTCGAATATCTGGCACAGCAGGCAGCAGGCAGCTGGCAGGCTGCATCAATAAAACTCACTCAGGCAGCGAGCGGGTTTTGAGTGTTTTGTTTTGTTTTTTTATAACCATTTTCAGCTTCTTCTTACTTTTTCGAATGGAGTGCAGTTAGTTGAAATGTTGAGTACATTGGTATTAGCTTTGCGTTTAAAACGGAATGTATTGTAAGATTTGCGGGCTTATTCGGTTCACGCCGATCGCCACATAAACAACAAATAGCCGCACAACGCGACGTATACTTAACTTAATTGTTTTACGAGTTCAGTGTGGAAACGAACGTGATTAAAAAAAAAAAAAAAATGACGCTGGCCGTAATTAGTGGATCAGCTATAGAATCCAATAATGGAGCAGTAAGTTCTTACCAACACGAAAAGTGCCTTTATCAGCTTTCTATAATCAATGCCTGATTGTGCGTGATATATTTATGAATTCATTATCGTATATTAAGACTGATTGTGTTTGTGAATCAAATTTTGCTGTCGAGTGCCCAGTTTTGATGTGATTAAATAACAATCAGGCTGACATAAATCTATTAAAGTGATAACTAAACTGACAGAGTCCTTTGATTTGCTGTATACATCCGCAGTTTTGGTACAGACTCTACTGAAATATCTGTGTCTCAGTCTGAGGCGACAGTAAACAATGCCAACGACATTTCAGTCATAGCTCTTATCAGCTCACCTTATTTGGATTGCCTTATGGTGCTTTATATGATGCCAAGAAGCGGCAGTAGCTCTACATTCATCTGCTGTCAAGTTACCTAATAGCCTCGCTGAGCCAAGTGCATTGAATGGATTACTCTAATGACTCAAATAAAAGTGCAGCAATATAATTGATAACTCGTTACCAACAACAACAATAGCAATTAAGCATATTTACATGGAATCGTGATTGTAAAATCTTGTCTGCTAGCTAAACACATTACATTACAACGTCGTACTGTAGACTATATAAATTATATATTTCTCTTTATGATTGGATTGTTGTCAGTTCTTTATTCTACTTCCTTAAAGCGCCAAGAGCAATTTGTTTTTTCTACATGAAGATATTTGCTGTAACGTAATCAAATTCAATACGAAATGGAAATTTGACAACACAACAACATTTCTTATCGTTTCTGATTAGTTTTACTAGGTCATAAAAATAGGTATTGAATTTTTTTTTTAATAGCCCCACTGCAAATTGTAACTTTTCTTTTATTTTTTTTAAACAGTCTTATTATTACTTTTTTTTTGTAGTTTCATTGTTGAGAGTTCAATGTCATGAATCACTATTTTATTAAGAGAATGTTATTTAAATATTGGATAGCTGATAATAGCTGGGAATAGGCTAATCTGTCTGGGGAGTACATGGTTTTTAATTAAAGGAACATATGGCTCACAGTTAACTGTTTTTTTCCTCCTTTTGTTGGCCCGCCAAATCTGACGGATCGGCGCTTGTGATCTATTGTGTAGACCGTGCTATCAGCGTTACAAACATACTAAGGAATTCCAAAATTGCTTTATTAATGACAAAACTTAAAAACTAAACTGGCCAGCGCAAGTGTAATTTGTGACTACGAAAGCAGCCAGATATGCGGCTGGCCAACGTTACTTTGGGAGCGAAAGTGTCGTCGAGAAATCAGTTCTGCAGTGATTGTTGAGTTCAACGCATTGTAACGGAGTGAATTAATTACAATACAAAAAAACAAATACAAAATGTCAACGGATGGAGAGGTGAGGTGTAAAGGATACTATTTACTATCAAAAAGTGAACTCCATCAATGATCTATCAATGAGCAACGGAGTGTATTTAAAATTCTCAACAGGATCTTAGATTTGATTTTAAGACTTCAAGTAAACAAGTCTTGGGTTAAACCCTCTGAATCTGGGACTTACCTTTGACAATAAGACGTCATCAGCACAAGGAAATGTGTTGCGTTAATTGTGTTGTGTGCTTTATGCGAATCGGTTTAGCACTCGAGATTCGAGCGTGCGCCTTGCATACGAAAGTGGTTCGATGCGTATATATCTGTATCGATTATAGTAACAATGTTTGTTTATTGTTTCTTAAGAATTGAGTTTAGTGGTTTTATTCTTTTAGGCTTTTTTACGAACTCGAAAATAAACCTTGTTGATATAAATGATTGTAGAAAATGTGGACAACCGGTTTATGGACTAAATTTAGAATGCATTATGTCCCCGGTATCCGGCAGTTCTGTATGCAAATAAATTTCTCAACTCAGCTCAACTTAAAGCTAATTTGCACGCCAGCGTCAATTTGGATTGCAGTACTAAGGAATTCCAAAATTGCTTTATTAATGACAAAACTTAAAAACTAAACTGGCCAGCGCAAGTGTAATTTGTGACTACGAAAACAGCCAGATATGCGGCTGGCCAACGTTACTTTGGGAGCGAAAGTGTCGTCGAGAAATCAGTTCTGCAGTGATTGTTGAGTTCAACGCATTGTAACGGAGTGAATTAATTACAATACAAAAAAACAAATACAAAATGTCAACGGATGGAGAGGTGAGGTGTAAAGGATACTATTTACTATCAAAAAGTGAACTCCATCAATGATCTATCAATGAGCAACGGAGTGTATTTAAAATTCTCAACAGGATCTTAGATTTGATTTTAAGACTTCAAGTAAACAAGTCTTGGGTTAAACCCTCTGAATCTGGGACTTACCTTTGACAATAAGACGTCATCAGCACAAGGAAATGTGTTGCGTTAATTTTGTTGTGTGCTTTATGCGAATCGGTTTAGCACTCGAGATTCGAGCGTGCGCCTTGCATACGAAAGTGGTTCAATGCATATATATCTGTATCGATTATAGTAACAATTTTTGTTTATTGTTTCTTAAGAATTGAGTTTAGTGATTTTATTCTTTTAGGCTTTTGTATGAGCTCGAAAAAAAACCTTGATGATATAAATGATTGTAGAAAATGTGGGCAACCGGTTTATGGACTAAATTTAGAATGCATTATGTCCCCGGTATCCGGCAGTTCTGTATGCAAATAAATTTCTCAGCTCAGCTCAACTTAAAGCTAATTTGCACGCCAGCGTCAATTTGGATTGCAGTTGAAAGGAATCGCAGTAAATAAGCATTCAAGTACGACTTGATTTTGATTTGTGCTACGAGCGTGTGAACTTGTATTTGTCGTTTTGTTTTTTTCTATAAATGAAGCAGCTAAAATTGTTCATATCATTGCAAAGGTCACAAAAATTAAGTCAATTTTAATCACACTTCGCAAGCAAAAATAATTCGCATTCAAAACACACAAAACTTACGTCTTGGGGGGCGTATGCGCAATGTCCAGCCAAGCTGGCGCACTGTTAGTTTTCGTTAAGTGACTCAGTTTTGCCGACTGCTAGTGTTTCGTTCAATGAACGCTGCTCGCCAACACTATGCGCTAGATGGCGCTAATTGCCGATGCGCAGAAAAGTATGCAATAATATTTTACGTCGCAAAGGAAATTGTAACGGAAGCTCGAATGAGACACATAACAGATTTCGAATGTCGGAACACTATGTATCACACAGATGACTATGTGATATATGAGATGATACTTTAGATATTATACACAAGAGTTTTTACTAAGAGCGTGTAACTCCCCTTATTTTGTGTGTGGAAATGGAAGAGGTTTTTCTTCCATTCCTTATGCTCGCACATATAATTGTATATACACAAACCTATATAGTATTTGCATTGATTTGCAATTTTAATTAATGCAAGGACAAAGGTTCAGCTCAATTCAATGTCATATTTATCTAATCCGCTCTCTTGATGGATTTTGATTTAATACCTTAAATTCGGTCAAGTTGAAGCGATTTCCAGTTCAATTGCATTTTACTCAGTAAATAATAAATAGGAATCAGAAAAGTTTCCATATGCTCGCATCGAACTGCTTCGCACTGGTTAGATGTTAGACGAGATCGGTATCGATTCGATTTTTGCAGCTGGCACGTTTCGAATTACACATAAATAAATGCGCCGCAAAGAACCTACATAAATTGATTTAAATTTGCAGTTGTTTTATAGACACATTTCCATTTATATATATATATATATATATATATATATACCAGCACGTATTCAATTTATATATTATATACTTTTCTGACTTAATGGATCTCAATGCGTTGCGTTTTCATATTTTCGGCAATCAATTGCCAATTACTTACTTCGGGTAAACGTCACACAATTCAATTGCTGTCTAATTGAGCGACTGACAGAAAACTTTTTTTTCTACCAGACAAAGGGGAAGTTGCGGAGCAGCTCATGTAACTTCATGACGTTCCACACGGTTTTGCGCAGTGGGATATACATATTTTCGCCAAAGTCGACACCCTTTCAGTTCTAGTTTCTGTTTTTTCGTTTTGGGCTCTGTCTTATCTAACGCCATCACTAATTAATTAGAGCATTATTTGCCATGCATATTGTAGAGAGTTTTCCGTGTATCGAATGGCCTTATCTGCAATGCCTGCATATTAGTTATACAGTTATACAAAAAGGTGAATTGCAAATATTTTCGAAACTAAAAATATATAACTAATACATAAGAAATACATGACTCAAAGCTCAAACAAAACCAGTAATTTGATTTTGTTTATGTCTACTATATTATTATTAATATCGAATAGTATATATTTTATTTCTATTTAACTTCACCTCTCTCTCTCTTTCCTTCTGTATATTAGTATTATTAATTAGAAATGTACGTCATTAAAATAAATTATATTAATAGCTTATGTTAGTGGAGTGAACTGTTTGAGCAGGGTATTGTTAGTCGACTTTGTCAATTGATTTATTTCGATTTGATGATTGCCTTTACTTTTTGGTTTGAGAGAGAGCGAGAGTTTGTCATTCATATATCAAATAAGTGCAGCGGAACTGAGAATATTGGATAGTCCCCGGTACGCCCATATGAGCACCGAACAAGTTTCCTTTCGATGGAAGTTTACATTTTCATTATCAAATACGGAACTAAACGGGCTCTCTCTCGCTCTCTATCGTTCTCTATGTGTCTCTCTCGGCTACACATTCTCTTTTCTCTGGCAGCTCAATCGTCAAGTCGGGCATTTTTACTCGCTCGTTTTTATGCGAAGGTTGGCATTCTTGTTCTGTTTGTCAAACCGTGCGGTTGTCAGAACTTTGAAAAATTCTTTGCAACGTCTTGGCAACGTTTTAAATTTCCCTCGACACAAAGAAAATACGGCTGAGAAGAGAATTTTGGTTTTCTTTCGAAGTCGGAGCGGTCGCAAGTGTTGAGAATTGCATTAGTAATATTGCATTTTATCTTTATACAAAATTAATAAAACAAAAAAATCAAGTCTCAATTTTTGCACTAAATTTCCCCATTAAATTTTATTTTGTATCGTAAAAAGTGTTTGGAAATTGCTGGAAAACGCACTGCAACGCGTTGACCGAGAGTTTACAAAATACGTTAAGCGCGCGACAGTTGCCATTGCCGACAGGATAACACGACCAACTGGATTTTCGCTGCGGTGAAAATGAGTTTTCACAAAAGCGACTCACGCACGCCGTTGGCACCGGCGGAATACACCGTAAGTAGCTACCCAACCACGAGGCTCACGAGAGTTTCGAGTTCCGAGTTCCGAGTTCCGACTTATGTTTATGAGAGAACCGCTCGGCATACCTCTTCAGGGGTGTTAATGTTGGGCTCGCCCGATGACGACAGAGGCAGAACATCGATTTGTCTAGGTCTTTATCATAGTAACATTAAAGTTTGCTTAAATTACAGTTATGTTCCCATTCGATTAGTTCATTCAATCGTATAAGAATGAAAGGAATTTTGCATTAGACCAATTGGTAATAGTTTCTCTAGAAAGTGAATGTAACTTTATGACACACACAATTTGAGTTCTGATTCAGAGTGAATTCCCCTTAGCTTGGTCTTAGATAGGTCTTATTTGATTCTTATAGATAGAGAATCATGTGACATATGTACTTAATCAAATGTCATTAGACAATAATCATTCCGTATAACTAGAGCTTCCCTCTAAACCTTCCAGAACTCTTTGGTTTTTCATTGATTGATCGACCTTTAGACAAATTGGCGTATGCAAATCGTTTACTTTGCCTGATATGATAACGAATTGAGGAATCCCAAAACTGAAGTCTAATTTCGGGGATGTTTTAGTTTCGGGTACGTATCGTTTGGCCCTGTTACTCTTGTCGCTATGAGAAACACACATAAACATTTCCACCCTCGCTCTGGTTCCTCGAGCTAAACAATGACTTTTCGCATGGTTGTTGTTGTTGTTGTTGTTGTTGCTGTTGCTAATGTTTGTTGTCTTTGTTTGTGAGCAGTGGAATTTTCCACTCGCAGCCTGTGCGAGCGCCTTGCACTTTTATGTTTGCCTGGCTGGGACTCGAGTTCGAGTTCGGTGCGCTTATGCGCTAGGGGACGAAGTAGGGCATACAGCAAGCCGCCTATGGTCGGCATTTGCCGACGTTGTCGTCGTCTCTCGTCTACCTACAGCGTCAGCATATTTCAGGGTTTACATTTTTGTGCTGTGCGCGTTTACGATTTCGTGGCAATATGCACAAAAATTATGGTATGTTGTACTTTGACTTAAATACTGTGTCTGGCGGTCTGTCTGACTGTCTGTCGGTCGGTCGGTCCGTCGTGCTGCTGGTGCGCAAGCGCCGTCGATGAATTTGCTGCGTTTCGTTTTCTCTAAGTGGCACAACGTAAAATTCGATCGCATTTGGTAATTTTCCATGCCATAAGCATTCATGTCGCACTGTGGAAGTGTGACCAAACTCTTTCGACCCTTCCAATGCAAGTTTCGCTCTTATTCTCCCAGAGGCAAGTGCGTCAGTAGCGCTGCACTTGAAACCCGACTTTGTTATGGAATCAGGTAAACAGAGCATCGAATACGTTCTCTAATTGCTGCCCACTTAGGTGCAACTTGCGTTCGGATTGAATCCGTTTCAATTTGCAATTATTAATACTGTCTCTGATTGGTGCCTGTTTCTGCTGATATATTGAAATTCTATACCCCACATGGACTTGTCCGTCCCACTTGCTATCTTATCTGAGCTTTAGTTGGCGCCTAATGCAATTTTTGATGCACACGACCATACGCCCCGTGCGACATTTCGGCGAACATACCTAGCCATAAATCGACGTGTTTGCATTGACTGATTGCTAACAGTTATTTCGCTAGAAATCAACTGTGAGTTCAGCCGCAGCCGCTGCCGCTGCGGGCGCGGGGCGCCACGTGATGCACAATTCGTTTGTGTTTTGTATATTTTCGCTGCCTGCATTTTAGCCAGTTTTGTAAAAAATTTTCCATTACAAATTGTTGGCTTTTGTTTGCTTTTTTTGTGTTGTTTTGTGCTGCTATTGCCGTTTTCGATTTCATTTCCCTGCTGCTTCTGTTTCTGTTCCACTTGCTTATGTAAGTTCAATGGCATGCAGTTGGAACGACGGAGAACCCGTAGACGCAGAATTATGGAGCTTTAGAACTAGAGAGCTCTAGAGCGCTAGAGCTCCAAAGGTGCCTTTTAATTAGATGTGTGCATGAAGGCATGTTGCTGCCTATGCTGTACGCCTGCGAATGTGCGAATTTGTTGGGTTAGTCATTGCACTTAGACGGGGGTTGGTGACAGGGGTGGTTGTTCGGTGTGGAAGGGTAGAGTATGGGCCATTTCGTCATGTCATGCAAAAACGCATTGCAATTCTTGAAAATAGTTATTTTGTAATAGCACGTATTTAGATTGCACTGAGATTTTTGTGTTGCGAATAGTGTTTCCTCTTACGGTTCTTATCGGGCTTATTGGACTCACTTTATTTGTTATCGCTATCGAAATGCACACATTAGGAAATACCTGCAATAAACTATGAATCCAATATTGATCGATGGGCGTCATGAATAACCAACATTGTCAATTGCTGATACTAGATGCGACTAAATGTATTTATTTTTTTTGTCTGTTTATCAAACTGTTTAATCGATTAAATCAATTGAAATTCGCCATTATGGAATAACTACTTATATTTAACAGACCTGAGCACACTTAACGATTTTCTGAGTCATTTGGCTGCTATATTAGCTACGACATTTGGGATACTATTTGCTCTAGGCTGACTATTATACTACAATGTATACTTAAGTACGAACTCTAAAAATAGAATTTTCTCATTGCATGTTTATGCAATATATCTATATAGCTGTTATGACATTGACTTACTACAGCAGTTCAGTCATTTGGCAAATATCAGTAAAGATTTTAAAGCGAAATCTCTGTACCTATATCAAATTGAAGAGTTGAGGGTTAAGGTGGAAAGAAATCATAATATATATTTAATAATATATTTCCAAGCTTAATAGAGTTAAAGATTGAAAAGTTTCTATATTTAAGTACCCTTTCCTCCTACCAACTCTAATTATTATATCGTGTATGAGAACAAGAAGAAATATTTGTAAGGATTTCTTCGGTTTTCATTTCTTAAATTTAATGTTAAATTGAATTTGATAAAGACCTACGTCTTATCACGGTTTCTCTTGCTCCTAATTCGTCATAGCCTGCATTCTATCGTCAGTTGTGACCATATTGAACTTGAAGAGCGCCAGCGACACGTGTTGATCGCTCTTTTCGCTGCTCTCCCATGGAGCTGGCAGTTTGTTTGCAGTTCGCTTTCGAGTTCTGTTTGCGTTAATAATGTTTTGTGCACATGCTTTGTGCTTCACTTTATTCATTTTTTCTTTTTATACCCTGAACCCATTGAAAATGGGAAATCAGGGTATAATGGTTTTGCTAAAATGTATGTAACAGGCAGAAGGAGGCGTGGCAAACCACATAAAGTATATATATCCTTGATCAGGGCGACGAGCTGAGTTGATTTAGCTCTGTCCATCTGTCTGCCTGTCTGTCCGTCTGTCCGTATGTATGAACGCGTCGATCTCAGAATCTATAAGAGCTAGAGGCTGAAATTTTTTATGGAGATTCCTGTATAGTACGCGCATATCAAGTTTGTTTCAAATAATCGATAACTTAGATCGTTTTAATGTTATCGATTAAAAGCGAAATTTTAAACCAGTTATAAAATTATGTCTCGCACATCTTTAAAGCTAAAGACTCCTAATTTTGTATTTAGTATAATGTGGACCTTATACAATTTTTGTTATATTTTGGATGCCACGCCCCCTTCACCCCAAATTTGCAAAAAACGTATTACAACTGCTAGAGACAAGTCTTTAGCACAAGGCTTCGGAAAATACACACATATGGATGAAATAACCACGCTCTGAAAGATTAGGAATGTCCATCTACAAAGGAACTTATTCAACAATTAACTTCCCATAATAATGCTCATACAGCAGCCCGAGCGCAGTCGCTGCGTAAACTGCGCAGTCAGCAGAGCGCTCGCTTATGCGCGTGTACGTATGTGTGTGTGTGTATGTGTGTGTATGTGTTGCTCGTAATGCATACATATTTAGAGAAGTGTAGAACACTTGGAATATCGGCTCTTCGCAGGGTTCAGGGGATCTCCTAGTCGGGTACCGCCGATTAGAGCTTTCTTACTTGTTCATTTAGCTCGTGTTGTTTGGGTAGCTGTTGCCGCCATTTAAATGCGGGTACAAATTCTGGACCCTACAACCAAGCACCACACGCCACGCTCCATGCGGAAAGCAAATGCTACCACTGCAAATGTTTTTTTATTTTTAAACTATTGCACTGTATATAAAGCTTTCAACTCGTCATATTGCACGCGACAAAACAGTTGTCTGTCTCATTGGGCGACTGACTGCCTGGCTGACTGGGTATTAGATGAACTGGCGCCACAATGCAGCTGAATTTCTGCCTGCCCAGCTGTCTAATTATTGCGTAAACTATTTTTATTTCGAACTTGCGATATGAAGCGATGATTATATACAATTATTGTTATGCCATGTACTTAAACACTATATAAGGCATATTTGATTACTCGAATGTTGGCTTTTGTTCATGGAAAGTTAAGGAATTGATAGATTTATGAGTTGAGGAATTTTTCAGAGTTCACCTATTCAATACATTAATCTTTCTACAATGTGGATCGACAGGGTATAATGGTTTGATATTATGTATCATAAAGTATATATCAAATCATACAAATTAATCTATTTCATCCCGACTGCCTTTTTGTCGAAGCTTTAAAGGAAACAAACAAATGCTCATTTTCGATCTTAAGAGTTTTCGCTAAGTTCTTAAAGCTAAAACCTACAACATATATGTGTCTATATTTGTAGAAATCTTGAATGCTTAAAGTAATGTACAGTGGAGGGTATCTTATAGTCTGGAATCGTTTTGTTTGATTCGAGTATTGTGCTGATGCATTTACGCTTTTAGCATTTAATTGTTTGTGGTCCATAAAAAATGCCAACTGATGCGTTAAAATGTCAAGTTGCGTTTTGGCATGTTCTAAGCCGTTTAAGATTGTTTCTTAAAATGAATGTCAATCGAACAATAGGATGGAATAATGCCCTTATAGATTTTTGGTTTCTGTGCACATCAATAAATTTTAAATATCATAAACGAAATTTTAAGGCTCCATAACTATCGGCTAATAAAAACTGCATCTAATATAAGTTATTTATTTATATAGATTAAAATTTAAAGTTGGTGGAAATTAAAATTTAATTTTCGGCTTGACATGAATAATAATTAATTTGATTACGAATTACAGTTCACGAATCCAAAGACATTAAACGAATAAATATATATTGCATATTATTTAGTAATAAATTCATATTCGTTCGGCTTTGCTGCACTCTTCGCGGAAATGTTTTGAAATATTTGTTGCCTACTTTTCTGCGCGTCGGCGTTCGCCGCTGTTAAGTGTGGCGTGTTAGCCGTAGCTTCCCCTAAACGACCATAGATGGCGGTAGCAAACCTAAAATAAGTATACGCACTGGCTGACTATGGTTGTTTATTTGACATAATCCGTTTATCTCGTAAATAATTCAAAATAACAAATTTTTTATTTTAATTAAGCTAAATCTAGTGAATAAATGGCTTATTTATGTAGCAATTTTCTAATAAAAACAAAAAGTTAATAACACTTCTGCCCCTTGCTTTAATTTGGACA
The DNA here is from genome assembly GCA_037075265.1 of Drosophila nigricruria. NCBI lineage: Eukaryota > Metazoa > Arthropoda > Insecta > Diptera > Drosophilidae > Drosophila > Drosophila nigricruria. Next base: position 3,584,025 of record JBAMCI010000074.1, read on the forward strand.
ATTCAAAAAGTCAAAAATAAAAATCATGAAAAATTGCTAAAATAAAGCTGAATTTTGGCTCTATTTGTGTGTTGCTGTTGCAGTCGTAAATATTTTTCGCACATTTTTTGCGCAAATTTACAGTTTCCTCATTAATTTTATCTACGTCGCACTTACCATAGGCGGATCATGTCGCTTACGGCGTCGCACTGATTTTGATCAATTTATATGTGGGAGCACTCGTTGATATAGTAGTGCTTTTTTTAATAGCAGCCCGCGCAATGCTCTCTAGCTCTCCCTCTCTCTTTCTCTGCCTCGCTAGGCGCACGTGTGAATATATAGGAAACAATAGCAATAGACGAACCATTCAATGACGTCATTTTTAATGCGGGTATTCTGAATGCTGCTGCACCCCAAACAGTGTATCTCAGCAGTTACAACTATAGATGCCGAAAATCTCGTTCTGAACTATCGCACTGCTAAATGGCTGCTCAGTTCGGAAAAGGCGCCCCTTTCTGATGCAGCAGTCGCTGCTATTGTGTGCGTTCCTGTGCTGCTGTGTGTCTACTATTTATTTTCGAAGCTATTCGCAATATACCGCAGACCACTCTCTCAGCGGGTCGGCTGTGGCTGCTGCTGTAGTTGTCGCTTTTCATTTTGGCAACAAAAGTGCATATAAGCGGACGACATTGGACGTGGATGCGAACAGATTTGTATCGTCACTCACTGGAACTGCACGTGAAAACGTCGCGCATGTCGTTTAATCGCTCGATCTTGAATTCGATCTTGATCTCGACTACGAAAAGCGCAACGCCTTCAAGCTGAACGCCACCGCCGGAAAGCCGCCACTGCCGCCGCGTCAGTCGCAGCCGCAGCCGCAGCCGCATGAGCAGGAGCTGAGCAGCTTTGGCCCTAGAAAGCACGAGACGCGTTTATCCAGTGGTGTGCTCAATCGCCACAAGTTGAAGATGTCGCTCAAACGAGGCGGTCCACCGCCGGCGCCATCGAGTGGTGCTGCAACAATGACCACATCATTGAGTGGCGCCAGCTTGGATCAGCAGGTGCGACTGAAAGAGTGAACTGCTTGCTGTGCTGTGCTGTGTGTTTACGCGTTTGAACGCATTTTTCTTCTTCCGCATAACAGTTTGTCTATTGAACTTGAATATTGCGCATACGGCGCGTGTTGCCAAAAAAAAAATGTCTCAATACGCTGCATTGTCGGGCGTTTTGTTTATCGAAACATCACAGTTGAATTGCTCAAGTTTTTCGATCCGTTCGTGCCTAGTGATGTAAAATTTGTTCGTTTGACCTTGCGCACAGTGATTGTCAAGGTCATGCGACTGCAAATCCAGCAACAAGTATCCAAGATGCTGCTCAACTCTCGACGCTGGCCATAAACTGACCAAAACAATTGTTCGCAGCAACAAATACGTAAATAATTTTTGGCATAGGTGCAGCACTCAGCAGCTAATATCTAGCAGCTAGCAGCTGGCCGCTTTACATAAGTGCGCGCGCTCTCTCTCTCTCTCTCTCTCCCTCTCTCTGCAGTGCATTTTGTTTCATTACACTGTATCAGTTGCTCAATCGAATTCTAACGATCGGCGATCTCTTTGCAGAAAATTCCGACGGTTGTGACGGTCTACGACAGCGAGAAGAAAAATGGCAACAGGAACAACGCGAGCATAAACCAGCCCAAGTGAGTACCTTTCATTTAAGTTTTCGATGCCGTGGCTACTGTAGCTATAGCGCGCATCCGAATCAAGAGTCAATCACTTTTACAACTAGATACAAATTGTGCATTCGTTGTACAAAATGTACAAGAATATCGATAACAATTCCTCAACTACAATGTTTGAAATGTATTCGTCCTCGGATAGATTCATACGCTCCGACATGGCCGATGTGCCTGTCCAGCAGGCGGCTGGCTCAACCCTCCCGTTGGTGTTGACGCGCAAAAAAGGCGGCGACGATGGCGAAGACGGCCACTATAATCCCTTCGAGCATCGCAAAGTGGAGCATCCCACATCGTAAGTATCAATTAGAGGTCCATTAAAAGATTGTTATGATAATTAGCATGAAGAAAATTTAATTCAGTCAAGGATGCAATGTCCTTTATCTGAAATGTATGTATAATGGTGTCTATAGCAATGCGTAACAAAGTTGGTTCAATGTGTGTTTTCGAAATATCTTATATAAACAGCTGATATTTGCTATAGCCGCACATGCTTAAGATAAACCAATGACTAACTATTCAATTAACGTCATTGAACTTTTACCTAGACTTTGATTTCTCTGCCTGCCTTTGTAATTTCAACGAAAAGGAAAGAAACGGAAATACGTTTGAAATTTTATTGACATTGTCCTTGGACTTTGCTGAAAAGCTTTTAAACTAAAAATAAAGTAAATTCGCAAATAGAAACGAGAACAGAATACGAAAAAAACAAAAAAAAAAACAAAAACAAATGTCGAGATAATGCTGAACGATTCGTTTGCCGTGCAAAATGTAAAATGTAACTTGGTCTGGCGATGTGGGTGAGAATCGCAGAGAGAGGGGCAGACGCAGTTTCATACTGTTCGCGGTGCACTGGCAGAACAAAAAGAGAACGTTGGGCTAGGCACACTAAGTTCGATACAATCTAGATTCAATAATTTAAAATCATACTCTAGAATTGACACACGAATGAACTACTAAACATAGAAATTCAATTTATATTTTTAATTATATATTTGGTGGCTAGCTAACGTACTGACGTAGGTGACTGCTTCTGTGTGTGTGTGTGTATGTAAAATATATATGCATGCAACGCGTTCTCTATTATATACTAGCTCTGACCATGCGAGACAACGCCAGAAACGCAGCAGTCGGCAGAATTCTCTTATATTTTTTGTAAATATTTGAATGCAACTTAAGATTTCGTTTATTTATTTTTGGCAGTCGGACGGCATTTGCGTAATATAGATATTATTTAGATATTAGATCCATTGCATGTCAATTTTTATACGAGCTCATTTCGATTTCCAGCGACCTGGAAACCTTTGTGCATCTGCTCAAGGGCTCCCTGGGCTCCGGCATTTTGGCAATGCCCATGGCCTTTGCCAATGCCGGTCTGTGGTTCGGCCTGGTGGCCACCTTTGCCGTTGGCACCTTGTGCACCTACTGCGTCCACGTGCTGGTCAAGTGTGCCCATATACTGTGCCGGCGTCGCAAGATACCCATGATGGGCTTTGCCGATGTGGCCGAACAAGCCTTTTTGGATGGTCCGCCCGCGCTGAATCGCTGGTCCCGCTTCATACGCTTCATGGTGAATACGTTTCTGGTGATCGATCTGCTGGGCTGCTGCTGCATCTATTTGGTGTTTGTGGCGACCAATGTGCAGCAGGTTGTCGGCGTTTATATGGACACTGAGCTGAGCGTGCGTTTGTGGATTGTGATTGTGTCAGCGCCCTTGGTGTTTATGTGCCTGGTGCGCAATCTTAAGTTTCTGACGCCCTTCTCAATGATCGCCAATATTCTGATGTTTGTGGGCATTGTCATAACGTTCGTCTATATGTTCTCGGACTTGCCAGCGCCGTCTGAGCGCGCGGGCATCGTGCAGCCAACACAATGGCCCCTCTTCTTCGGCACGGTCATCTTTGCCCTCGAAGGCATCGGTGTAGTCATGTCCCTGGAGAATGACATGAAGAACCCCAGCCACTTCATTGGCTGTCCCTCGGTGCTTAACTTCGGCATGGGTCTGGTCATTGGCCTCTACACACTCGTCGGCTTCTTCGGCTACCTTAAGTACGGCGACGAGACCGAGGCAAGCATAACGCTGAATCTGCCACTGGAAGACAAGTGAGTAACATAGAGCCTATTCGCATTGGGGTATTTATTTTGAAATCATATTTCTTACAGATTGGCTCAATCCGTCAAGCTGATGATTGCCATTGCCATATTCTTTACCTTTACGCTGCAGTTCTATGTGCCAGTCAGCATTCTTTGGAAGGGCATCGAGGGCAAGATTCCCGCGGCCCGCCAGAACATAAGCGAGTATGCCATGCGCGTGGCCCTAGTGGTAAGTTTTACTAGTATTCGCAATGCATTGCCAATAATTAACTTAATTGGAATTTCTATTTATCAGTTTTTATGCTGTGGCATTGCTGTGGCGCTGCCCAATCTCGGCCCATTCATCTCGCTCATCGGTGCCGTCTGCCTGAGTACGCTGGGCATGATCGTGCCAGCGGTTATTGAATTGGCTGTGTACTACGAGGATCCTGGCTTTGGGCGCTTCAACTGGCGGCTGTGGAAGAACGCCGGGTTGATAATGTTCGGCATTGTTGGCTTTGTGACAGGCACATATGTGAGCATACGCGAGTTTCAGGCTGAGTTTAACAACAGCCATGGGGGCGATGCACAGTGAGCGGCTGCCCAAAGTCTATGCTAATTTAATTTAGATTAGTTTTAATAAAACTCTTCTAAGCACAGGGATATCTAAGTTAAGTTTTTAACTAATTTTAGGGCTAACCAAAGTTTTGTAAGATTCTCCTTCTGCGACACTTTCACCCACGTTCCCCAGCTATGCACCAACCCCTCTGCCACATACCACATACGAGTACCACGTCATCCTATTCAAAACATCAAAATAAAACTCTAAAAACAATTATGTTCAAATATCATGAACTTCATTCAAGCTAATCAACAGGCGGCTTTCTTACAGTTACCTTCTAACCCCTTCTACCCTTCCACCCTTTAAATCTACTATCATCCAAACAAAGTATTTGATTTAGTCGATGCCGCATTACGAGCAGTAATTGTGGCATCACATTTATGTAGAGAATTCTTCCAGAAGTGATTTCGTAAACGTAGTGATCTTTTGACAGCAAAATATATCGTAGTTATAGTAGTTGTAATTAGTTCTTAGCTGAACTAAATTAGTTACACGCAAAGAAAGAAAACAAAAGGAAAACATACAAACACACACAACGTGAACGCATGTGCACAACCAATGTTAGTTTCGTTATATTTTTTGTTCATTAGAATATCATTGAATTTCTTTATTTGTATGCCCGATTCAATTATTCATGACATATTGAAAATATATATACATACGTATCCTAAATGACACTAATTGCATCATTTGCAAATAAAATTTTATTTTCAAAATAATATAAATACAATAATTGATTTTTATTTAGTTTGTCCAGATGACATGAACTGGAAAGTATGGGGTTTTTATCAGTATAACCTATAAGCTATTCAAAAATTTTAATAAAAATTTAATAAATTAATATAAAACCTAAAAATATATGTTTGTTCTATAAATATATTATATATATTTATTATAGATATATACACTTATATATATGTCAGGCTTTATACTTTTACAACTGCGCCCAATAATGGATTTTTAGGCGCTTCTCTTCGCTCATTGACAATCATACCGAAATAGTCATCTCGCTCTCACTCAGTAATACCCGGAAACACGTTGAGCAACTGATCTTTGTCTCTCTCTCTCTCACGGAGTAGGAATTAGAAGATGCAAGCCAAACGCGAGAAGCGACAACACTCTTACAACAACTCGATACAAGCTCTCTCTCACACTAATACTACTTCAACAGCAGGAGGCAATCCAGACAATATTGAACAGAATTTGGAACTTTGGAAAACAGACTTTTCCATTCATTTCACAATGTCACCATAATATATTTGCGATACGACTTATAAAGGGTGGGGCAAAAGTAATCACCCAATGTTTTAGAAAACGCAATAACTTTTGCAAATTGTGCCAAATGTCAATTCGGCTTAGATATTTTTGAAGTAAACAAACGCAGAAATCGCAAATCGACAAAACACGAGTCGGTTAACCCGTGGTTTCGAGTATCAACATCTTATTGGATATTGGAAGATAAATCGAGAAATAATATATAAAGCCGTGCGTTTTAATGCAGTTTGTATATATCTATCAATGATTGACTAAAAATTTTAATTATATTTTTTGTTTTTCAGTTTTTATTGCTGTGAAAATATATTTTTATTCTATAAAAAGCGAAAATATTGGGACTATTTGGATGTCCTATATCAACAAATAGGATAAACTTATTGCAAAATGGTTCAAACTAGATTGTGGTACTTACCTACCTGTGGTACCTATTCAGTTCAATTTGTTGCAGCTTATTGTATTAGACTCTATAGCGCATTTAGGTTTGACTAAAAGTATGCTATATGTATATGATTATTGCGCGCAGCCTAAAAGTATGCTATGGAATTTTATTGTTAACGTATTGCATGCTTTTTGAATTTTTAGGTTAAGGAATAGCTTTCACATGTTATCAACGCCTTTTTTGGACTCAAGTCCTCTATAAAAACTATTAAATCGTCCCCCATGACAGTGTCCTAGGCACCCTTTGCGCTCCACAAAAATCAGTATATCAGTATGGAGTATATCCAGGCCACGAGTGCACTCCAGCTGTACCTATGCACATGCCGGGAATAGGCTGAGCAGTGGAACATGCGAGTCAATGCTAACACATGTGTACAACAAGTAGCTTGATATTATCCTGGACAGAAGCTTCAGCTTCAAAAGTTTTTTCGCGTCGCTTGTCTTGGTTGCTTGCAGAACGAAACAAGCTATCTCTGGACAACAAGATCAGAATCTACAAGAGTATCTGCACTCCTGGCTTCTTCTTGGCTATCCAGGTGTATAAAATTGCAAAATACTGAGCAAGATCACTAGGGTCCTTTAGGACATAAGAACCAGGGATATAGACTTGCATCTAAAAAGCCTGGTTAGGTGTCTAGGGATTGCAACCCATAGGTCTGCTAGCCCCCGCACTTGAATGCTCAGATGTCCCCACCTTCAAAACCTACTGGATCGGATCTTGACTTGAAGTCTATCAAATATATCCTTGAAATTTACCTATGATAGTTACACCCCTTAACTCTTTCTTCCACTAACTTGCGTATTCTGCCTTACGAAAAATATATTTAATTAATTAATCAGTTTCTATTAAGTTTTCATTGGATAAAAAAACGCTTTTTTGTACCCCTTTAGGAAAAAAGTGAAAGTTAGTTGAGAGCTTTTTTATGGTATAAAAGAATCGTAGCAAGGCACAGATCTGGCTTTTAAATGGTTCGTCATTTGAATTAGAGTTGGATCATATAGCTTCTCTCGGCAAAGCTAAGGGTTTTAGAAAACATTCGATTGAAAATACTGTTTTTGGCGAATAACACATGTAAATCCTATGTTTATATGGGCATATAAGCTTTCTTTTGTATCATTGAGTTTTCTAAAAGCCAAATAAAATTGAAACTAATTAGTCATTTATAAAAATATTCGGAGATTAAGGCTTATATATATTTGTATGTGAAATTGTCCCATAAAATAACAAATTGGCTAATTTTAAAATAACTGAAATGTAAACTGATGTATATTGTGTATATTATTATACTAATTCACGAAGTGAAAGAGTATTGTGTTTTGTGTAATGTCCGTCTTGCTGTCCGTCCATCTGCTCGCAAATCATTGCTTGCAATGTTTTGAAGGTAGAGCTCAAAACTGAGATAAGAAAGTTAGTGCAATTGCTTAACCAAAAAAAGATTCAATAGTTTTTGGACCGCGAATGAGTATTATACAGTCGGTAGCACCCGACTGAAGCAATCTTACTTGTTTTTTATTATATTTATTTATTTTATTAATTTTTGCACTGGGGATTAGGAAGGCTAAAGTATTGCCCATAGAATATGTAATATTATTTTCTTGGTTGCAGATTTCTATTCGTATAAATGTGAGCGTTCACATGGTTTATCTTATTTCTAATTGTTCCCAAACGCCCTCTAATTTACTGGACCTTGAGTATGCTTCCCAACAATTAGTTATCGCCTTCGCTCTATTGACATTTCCCAGCGGCTAGGGAGAAGAGATTTGCCATACGTGTTTATTTGCAGTAAGCGCAAACAATCCGAGCACTTGATAGCGAGTGATAAGGAGTCGACTGCCAAACCGCAGCGACAACAACAGTTGCCATATTTTGCAACAATTTTTAGCGCATTCCCACGCTTCTTTATGGCGTGCGGAAGGGCGAGCAGAGAACCAAGAGCTAAGAAATCAAATTAACATGTGATATAAAGTGCTGAAAAACGAAACGAAATGCTGATAAGATATTTATTCAGGTGCTGTAGACAGTATGTTTTTGTTTTTTATTTTGTACTTCTCTCGTAATCACCCACAAAACTGTTGGCAAAAAGGCGAGTGGGCTACAAAAAGAAAACAAGAAAAAAGAAGAATCAGAAAAGGGAAATGTGCAAACGCAATTTAGGTCCGAGTAACTGAAAACTGAACCGTGAGAAAATTACACCCACAGATAACACACAGGCGCTCAGACACACACACACACACACACACACAGACATGCAGCAAGAACTCATGTATCCATCAAATACTCATGCGATAAGCGCTTTGCATCTGACGCAATTGAAATTTTATTGTTTACCAACGTTCAAGGCAGCCAGCAATTGGAAAAAGAGTTTAAAGTTCGTGCACAGTCAAAAATTGTATCTGACAGATACATACACGTGTAGCTCCTTTACTTCTTTTTTGCCTCATTTTTGTTGTTGTTGTTGCTGTTCGATAAGCAGTGCGCAGCGTGTGAATTTTGAAAACCAATCAGACCTCGTTGCCCATACTGATTGAACAAACGCATCAAGAGCGTGTATATCTTGTGGCTTTTGGTATCCGTTTAGCCAATGCTCATCAGTCTGGGCTGGGGATATTTCAGATATTTCAGCGCTGGTGCGTAAATCACATAAGCGATGTGTGCACAACCTTTGAACCAGCAGATTAAACGGCATAAGCTGCCAGCTGCATAAATTGGCGGCAGTCGCAAATTCATTTGGATTTTAACTACTGTTAATTTGCAATTGATGCTTGACTGCTGGCCAAATCGATTCGGTACGCTACAGTTGTGCTGGCTAGATGCACACAGGTTTCTGGCTGATCGATGCACAGATAAATGCATTTTATTGGCTTGGCTGTTGCCGCTGCCCACTGCAAGTCCAAGAGCAAGTAGCTAGCTCTGCAGCCTGTTTAGTTGTATGCTTGGCAGCTTAATGTCAGGTGCACAATGTTGGGCCATGTTTATTGGGATTACTAAGTTGCTAAAAATTATGACCAATTTGTCGGGTTCAATGAGATGCGACAGCAGTTGTAGCCAGCACCAGGGACATTCACGAATATCCGCAACGAAACGCCTTTCAAGTCAATTGCATGCAAATGCAGTTAGTTGAAGTCAGGAGACGTCGCGTCCTCGGTCCATAGAAGGCGTTGTGTCTCGCGCACTTATTTTGCGTACATTTTTGGTTAGCAAAATTAAAGCCTTAAACAGATAATGCGCTATCAAAAGCAGACAGTGGTACCCTGCTCTGGCGGGGCATTCAATGCAAATCTCACACTCTCGCCCAGGTGCTGGTCGCCTGGTCGACTGACGTCTGGCGAGTTAATAGAAAATTTATAATGCCGGGCGTGCCATAAATCGCAACATACACCCACATGTGTTGTATGTCAACGTAGCGATAGGTAGGCAGGCGAACGTGTGGGAAAAAGTTGTAATTTGCAGTTGACAAATACGCAAATACGCTTTCGGCCCCGCACTCGGCTCTCGCACTCGCAAAAATTAACTCATATTGCAAGCAAGCAGGCAATTCGAAGCTGCAGTTGGAGTCGACTCAATGATTTATGTGCACAGTGCTGCCTACGAAATGTGTAGCAGCAACAACACCAGCAACAGCAACAGCAACAGCAACAACAACAGCAGTTGCTGTTCCTGCAACAGCAAGAAGCAGCTCCTCGCTACAAAGATCTGCTGAACAATGGCATTGGGGCAGTGGGAGCTGCTAGATGGTGGCTCACCAATCTTTAGGCTCAGTCTTGTGTTTTTTTTCCTGCCTACCTGCTGCCGTGTTGGCGTTGTTGCTGCTCCTATTCCCGCTGCTGCTGTAGTTGCGCCGCAGGCTGCAATTGTCTGCTTAAAAGCGTTCATTCTGTCCACAATGAAGCCATATAACTTGGCCGCAGTTACTGCCCGTCCAGCTAGTCAGACAGTCAGAGTTGCCCCCACAGTCTCCTCTCCCAAATTGCGCCCATGGCTTCGATGTGATGATTTATTGCGGCTGCGCCTGCAGCGACCTCCATCCTTTGCTCACCGATGTCTAATGTCCAGATTCACAGTACGGTAGCCGCTGTTCACTTGGATGCGTTGCCAACATTGCTGTTGCTGTTGCTGTTGCTCTTGCTCTTGCCATGAATTGAAACTTTATTTAATAAGTTGATGTTATTTGTTAAGCGCACTAAAGGTGCGCTGCTGAATTATATTGCTCCTGGCACAGCCACACTGCGTAGCTATTCTAATGCACTCATGGGCTGGCAGTAACATGGCCAAGTGCCTGGCTATAAATTACATGACCAAGTTGTGCCGAGGCGTGGGTACAGCGATTTACTGCATTAAACTGCAGTTTAAGCAGATTCCAAAATACTCCAGAGCATTCAATATGCTTTTCAATGTTGCTCAAAGCGATTACCATATTTGGCTGGTAAAATATATATTCACATACAACACAAGTATAAAGTGTTCCAAAACTGTGATGGCAGGATGAAATGATGGCTGAACAAGGAATTGTCCTAGACAGAGCTTTGTCAGAGAGTTATAAAGCATGAAATAAATTGTTGCCACGAGCGTTCGTATTAAACGAAATAAAGAAAATGATATTAAATCCAACTTTTTTTTCATATGTCTATATTTCTTTTATCTGAAGAGAGAAAGAAGTGGAAGAGAAATAAGTAAACTTATTTATTTTTTTAATAATAAATATATTTATATATGTTACTAAGATTCTAGATATCAGACTTAAGTTAAATGATGTGAAGAATTTATGGATAGATTGTTCAAGGAACATAAAAATATTCTAAGCAAAGTCGGTGTACGACAGTCCAGTACGGGGTAGTTGCAGCGGCTTGAAGAGCAAAATATTAGAAATATTAAAGCTCACGCTAGGGAGTCGGGCTTTGCGTATTCCCAAAACCTTCGAGATCAGAGAGAGAGAGAGAGAGAGAGAGAGAGAGAGAGAGAGAGAGAGAGAGAGTTCGCAATCGAGACTTAGCTCACAGTATAATAGTAATAGATCGGCTTTTAGATACCATCCACAAACCGATTATATTCAATAGTCTTCAGTTCAAATCGGAGCTTTGAATAAGATCTGCTCTAAGTGTTCTGCAAAAAAATGGCCTAATGGTATGTGCTGTGCTTCTGTTTAATATTCAGGAGCCGCCACAGCCCATAAAAACTCTTTTTACCAATAATCATTCACTAACTGAACATTTTTGAACCAACATACGTAGGTACAATAGCTGTTTTCAAAAGACTCATCGGTGGGAAAGAAATTGGAGATGCAAATTGTATATATCTATAAAATAGAGCGACAAATGTATTATCTTATAGGTAGTCTCTTACCACCATCAGGCAGAAATTCGTAAATAAATATAGATATATATATATATATATGTATACTAGCCCGACTTGGCTTTGCATGGGTATTTAGGGTAACAGTCCTACACTGCTAGTTGGTCATAAGCACATATATGATGCATTGCGCATTCCTGTGCAAACTTGAAAACTATTATACTTTCAACTATTTTAAAGCTAACTTTCAATATACTCTCTATAATATTATGTTTTAGATAGTCCTTTGACCCAATTGTAATCGGTTTGAAGTGCGGCCCGCATTGCGCCGTAAAATGTTACTCTTTTAATGCTCTGTGTCAATGAATCGTATTAGAAAGTAGACGAAGACATGGGCACTTTAATCTGAGCCGCTGTATCTGGACAAACACTTTCTGACAAATTGCTGATAAATAAACCTCAAATGCGAGAGATTTGCAATAATGCCTTTCTAATTTCATGCGTCGCCGTTTTTGCCGCCATAGAAGGCACCTTCTGGCGAGCATGCAAAGCGCTGAAAAGCGAAAAAGAAGGAAAAACTTGCGGAGAGCGCTACGATTGGTGCCTGCTGGCATGGCGCCTCTATAGGCTGTGCAGTTTTAAACATTTTCCACACGTATTGCGAAAGTTTGAATCATTTGTCCACTGTGCACAGTGCACGGCAACGGGCCGTTTTCATTTAAAATTCTTGTCACAGACATGTAATTGCAACGCGCCATCGACTGCGGCCTGCCGACTCCCGAGTTCCAACTCCCAACTCCCGACTCCCGACTCCCGATTGCTGCCAAACGGATCTATATTGCAATTGGCCTGGCCTATTGACAATGCGTTTGTCAGCAACAGAAACAGCAGCCGCAGTAGCAGCAGCAGCAGCAGCAGCACTGGGCTGCTTGTTGCCTCTGGCGCTGTGTTGACACAGATAAGTGCGTGGCGGTGGCGTCGGCAGCGATAAGTAGCGTTTATGCATTAATTTTTGCCTCAAAGTGGCATTATTTATTACGCATTAATGCGCTGAATTAACGTTTATTTAATTAATATTAATGCTGGCGCAGCAGTTGTTGCTTGTTGCTGTAGCAGCAGTTGCTGCAACACAGTTGTCAGTTAACAGCAAATGTTGCTGTTGTTGCTGTTGTTGCTGTTGCTGCTACTTAGGCTGACATTTTGTCTATGCATTTTGGGCAGCCAGGCAATTAAAGGTACCGCTAACAGGCACTGCCTGTCCAGGCAGTCATTCAGTCATTCAGTCAGCCAGTCAGTCAGTCAGTCAGTCAGCAATTGTCAGTTGTTGCTAGACAACATGTTGCTGACATACCTCACAACCATGTTGCTGGGCTGCAAATTTGGTGCAGTGAGTGCTTTAAGCGACGGTGGCGTCGTCGACATCCTCTGTGTCTCGGCTCCTACAACTGGCCTGAAGTTCCCTGCTAAACTTGTCGCTGGCATACATTTTTGACATTCGGCGGCATTGTGAAGACCCAGCAACAGTAACAGCAACAGCCGCAGACGTAGTCGCAGTCGCTGTCGCAGCGCACAGGTCAAGGCCTTGGGGGCAGCCAAATTAACAATCGACTTGAGTCGACTTGTCTTTATCCTATAGTCAACAAACGAATGCCGCTGACCGTTAAATTGTGCTAATATTTGTACAGAAATCGAAAGTAAAGTCGCCTGGCAAATAAATATGTAACCAATAACTCACAACATTTTTGAACGAATTTTTGATAAAAACAATATTTGTATTAAGTCAGGCGATAGATAACGGCTGCTTCGATGTTTGTAATCCATCAGTGTCGGGGGCGGACGACGATCGGCGGTCGGCGGTCGATGGTCGACGGGTCGATGGTTGTGGACGTGGTCAATACTCGTGCTGTTGCATTGGGCGCAATAAACTTTATAATTTATAGACCAATCAGACGCAGATCGCACGCACTAAAACAAGTGAAAAATCATAGTCCAAACACATAATGCATCAGTGGAGATCAGAGAGCCAGGCAATTTATAGGATGGCCATGCCAATAGACACCGCACAGCGGGTTGTCAAATCGAAGAGCGACTGTGACGGTAACTGAGACTCAAACATGCTACAGGAACTGCTAGCTGGGATGCCCGTGCGGACTCTCCCAGCCAATTGATTTATACAAACGGCAAAGCAACGGAACACAAATTGGTTAGCTCTAGCACAGCAGATCGAGCCGAGGCAGGGGCTGCGTTCGGTTGGGGTTGGGGGTCCGGGGCTCCACGAAATGATTTGTTGCACTTTGCTGCAATCGTCGCATACGCAGAACTTTTGCCAGTTGCGCTGTTTAACCTTTTGAACTGGCCACATGGGTGGAGTTGCACGTGTGGCAGATTTCAATGGAAATCATTAGCTAAAGATCAGCAGCGGTTGCTGACTGCCCAACTGGCAGCTGAATAGCTGACTTTGTTTTTGCTTTGCATGCGGTGTGCGTAGCTAATTAGAGCCATAAATGCAATACAGATACACACGCAGCTCAATCCCCCAATGTGAGCCATGTTAAAGTTGTTTAAAGCCCCGCGGATTGAACGGAAAGTGATATGCAGGCGTTGGCAAAAAATGTTCGGACGGCCAACAAAAACAACAAAAACAAAAACAACAACAACAACAATAGCAATAGCAATAGCGAGAGCAAGAGCAACAACTACAAACAGATGTTGCCTGTCGCCCGTTTGACCATTTAGGTTATGTTGGAATCCAACACCAGTTTATCAAGCGACGACCCAAACAATAAATTACGCAATTCAAACGCTCAACTGCAGTCCATCAATGGCATAATGAGGCAAGCGGCGAGCCGCCCCAGCAGCAGCAACAGCGGTCCCAGCGCAGATGCATTACCATATCGGCATAAATTCCGGAGCATCGTTAAGTGGGCCTGAAGACGACTGCCAGACAAACAGGCTGCACTGCTGTAGCTGTAGTTGCAAGCAGGTTGCCTGCCGCATGCCACATGCCACAAGACACAAGCCACAGTCCGTCAGGCTACCCAGTGTGCCACCTAATGACGGAATCAGCGCCAATACCAATGCCGACATCGCCATCGATAATGGCTGGGCCATGCAGCCATTGGACCCATCCGACTGTATTAGCAGACTTCTAGTTGACCTATCAATACCCGATTCCTTTTCAAGTAAACAGATATTAGAGTTTGGAAGTAGCACAACAGTATCATCAACAAGAGCACCCAACCAGGGGACGCACATATGCACAAGCACACATAAGCATCCACAGTGGCTGCGCTTAGGCTGCACTTTGGGAAATTAGTTATTGAAAAAGTTTTCCTCTAGATCGACTTTCTTAAAGAAAGCAGAATATCGTCATGAAATGTATCTGTTTGTCAAAGTAGACTCTATACTACTTATATAAAGACCCCTCTGCTTTTCCCTTCAGGATATAATGGTTTTGTTACAATGTATACAATAGACATAAGTACGCGCGGCAGACGCCATACTGTATATATATATATATTCTTGATCAGACCGACGAGATAGTCGATCTTTCTCCGTGCGTCTGTCCGTATGTATTGACTCGTCCATCTCAGAACCTATAAAAGCTAGATATTTAAAATTGATTAAATTGAAAACAATCGATTACTATTTCTGTTTCAACGAAATCGATTAAAAACGTTATCGAACTTCAGTTATTAATTTTATCTGGTACATCTTTCAAGCTAGAGTCTCAACATTTCTGCACTTAGTTTCATGTATATTTATCAAATTTTTAGTTCATATTTTGTAGTGCAAATGCTAAAAGTTATTGAAATCCGTTTAGTAATACCGTTTAGTAATATCGAAGTTATTGACTGAAAGGTTTGGTCCATTGGCAAAGTCACGAGAAAATCATCGCCAATAGTATGCATTTTATTTTACAAACATCAAGTAATGTTGTTGATAGAGGTGATGTGCGTTGCCGAGGATATTTTGATTCGAGCCCTAGTGTCCTGATGTTTGGGTATCTTCTTTATATACCCATATATATGAGCCCATTGAAAATGGGAAATGGGCAGACCGCATAAAGTATATATACTCTTGATCAGGGCGACGAGCTGAGACGACCGTCTGTCCGTCCGTTGGTCCGTATGTGTGACCGCGTCAATCTCGGAACTTATAAGAGCTAGAGACAAATTGGAATTGGAATAGTCGCGCAGATCGAGTTAGTTTCAAAAAATCCTTATCAAAATTCAGTTATAAAACAAGTAAGAACGTTGCAGTCGGACGCTACCGACTGCGGAATACTCACTCACGCCCGCACACCTCACGCCCATTGCCACGCCTCCAATTGGCTTGTGCATATATAATTTTTTGGAAATCAATAGAGGAGATCATCAGTAATATCGCAACAAAATTTTGATTTTCTCACTGAGAATCGGAAAAACGTACAGTATTTTCCCATTTTCCACGCCCCCAGTGGGCGTAGACATATAATTTTTGGCCAGTTCTTAGAAGTAGCAAAGGGCAGAGTATGTGTGAAATTTGGATGCTTACACTAAAAAAATTCGAAAATTACAGGGTATTTTTTAGCATGGCATGCCCCAAAACGGGCGTAAAAATTATTTTTGAGTCATCGATAGAGGACTAGTAACTCAACCATTTAATTTTTAAGCTTCTAGCTCTAAAACTGTAGGAGCTACAAACTTTTGCGGCTTGCCACGCCCCCAATGAGCGTAGATATATCCGCCATAGCTTTTTGATCTTGGGTTGTTGACGCGAGTATACATTCCAAATTGCAACTCTCTAGCATTTCTAAAAGTAGTGTTTCTGAGATATCGGAAAATGCATCTTCCTATTTTGACACACCCCTAGTGGGCGTATCGGGAAAATCATGACACTTTATAATTCGAGGGTATACACGAGTATATATTCCAAATTTGAACTCTCTAGCTTCAAAACTGTGCAAATGGTTTGCGTTCATACGGACAGACGGACAGACAGCGTGACGGACATTGCACAAAACCAATATACTCATTTCACTTTGTGAATGAGTTTAAAAATCGCAGACCGGACGGGGTTGAGGGGATCTCCTAGTCGGACACCCCCGACTAGAGTTTGCCTACTTGCTTACACCTGTTATAGACAGTTGTTAATTATTTACTTTTTATTCAGATTTGCTCACGGAGACTTCTTATACCATCCATTAAGTAGTTAATAATAGCTAATGAATAATGAAGAGATGGTAAAATTACTTATATATTTTTCGTTCTAAACAAAATAAATTAAGTAAAATTGAATTAAATGTAATACCGTCCAGCTACATCATCAACAATTGGAGCATCTATAGTAGCTGCGTCTATTGCTGCCTTTATATCTTCGGCTGTTTTGCCATGACGACCATACTCATCGATCATTGCTACGATAGCTGAATAAGTTCCGTATGAAAGAACAAGCAGTCCAAATATAATCATGAATATATCTACAATCAGTTTCCATTTGAGCCTGCCATATGAAGTGCCATACAAAAGGCAGAGCTCAATCCAGCAAGGAAAAATTAGATTCAGTAACGATATGGAAAAGGCACCAACCAGCGCTAAGAGTGGACCCAAATCTGGAAAAGCAACTGCATTTAGTGTGGCCACAATCACGAAGCATGCGCGAAATATGTATTCAATCCTGTGTGGATGCTTGGGATGGTGATTGTTTTCGATATATTGATGGCACACAATGTCAACAACAACATATCCACTCAAAGGAAAGGTTAAGAAGACGGACACTGCAATGAATATTTTGATAATCTGCGCAAGTCTGTTACAAATGTGTATAGACATATACATAAATTATACCACAATTACAGCCTTTTAAAAAATACTTACATTTCAGTCGTGGGCAGATTTAGAGTAATACTAGCCTGCGACGAACTACCGTAACGCCAATAGCCCATGAATCCAAATACTATATATGTCAAGGCCACAAATATAGCACCGCGGTTCAGAACACCACACCAGCCCAGATAAGCGGCTGGTTTGGCCATTTTTGATTCAATGGCAAGCATCTGCAAAAGTACGGAAAGTTATATAGAGCCAAATCAATATGTTAGTTTTATATCCGACACTGGCTTACCACGCCCACTGACGAAGTGGCGAAAAGTATAATTCCCAAAAACATAGGCACCTGATAATTAAAAAGCTTAGCTGATGAAATAGGAGGAAGGTTTGTAAAAAAGTAATACAAAATGCATGCGAAACCCAGGTACATCAGAATGTTTGCAATTATATTCGTAGGCATCAGATACTTCAGATGGCGCAATAGAAACAGTGGCATCAGCCCAAGCCCCACTATTGCACAATAAATCTTGACATCTAGTATTGTGCAATTATGATCGATAACTTGCTTTATATTTACGGCTACAAACACGATATAAACCACGCAAACACCGTAGTGGGAGAACATCAAAATACCATTCACGAAATGCCCACAAAATTTCGCACAGCAATGGCAGCATTTTGGGCCCACAGTTAGTGCATATGTCATTGTCTGTGGAAAGGTCATATAACCCACAAGATTACGTCGACTGGCCTCTACCATACAACGAATCTGAAGAGAAGCCATATTTAACAGAATCCTTTAACAAATATTTCGCTCACCAGTAGTTGTAGTCCATAAATTAAAATGGCAGTGACAGCGATCACCAGTATGATGCCACCAACATAGCCAACATAGTAGAAGGCGATCGGTAGGGCCAAGCAACCAGTTCCAACCACGCACTTCAGCAGCGATAATAAAGCTTCACAATTGCTGTGGAACTGCTTGGTAACCTGCAGTAGATTTATATATATGGAACAGACTTACGTTAATGGTTTTTCGACATCTCGGGCCGCATATGGATCAAACTGCCTGTTAAATGTAAATAGAAATGAATTATTGTCAACCCTCAGAAATAATTTCACCAATTGATTTAATGAGTTAAACATACTTGTCCCCCATCAGGAAGTTATCTGAGTTTAGTAGTTAAACTGACTCAAAATTTATTTATTCTATTTTACACGATTATATAAATTTTTATGAAAAGCAACAATGTTACTTTATTACCGAAAATATTTGAATGAGCTGAAAAAGTAGAAAACACATAAAAATAAATATCAAATACTGATAAGTATCTGCCAACATACTAAGATTATAATATATTTAAAATATATAGTAGCTGAAGTGGCAAAAAAAAAAAGCTCTAAGGCAATTTGTTATTAGTGCAGGTAAACCAAAGTCAATACTACTTTCATACAGTAAGAGTAAGGCCAGAGCAATGCAACCCGATTTACCCTACCTATTATCGAATAAAATTCTCGAAAATAACTTTAAAATTAATTAAATATTATTACAATATATTGCTAACATGAATTTATAGAAATTTTAATGGCAAATAGCAAATTGCTATTGGTGCAGGTAAACCCAAGTCAATACTACTTTCATACAGTAAGAGTAAGGCCAGAGCAATGCAACCCGATTTACCCTACCTATTATCGAATGCAATACTCGAAAATAACTGACGAAATAATTAAATATATTAGAAAATGTTGTTAACATAAATTAATAGACAATCAATCAATGGTTCAGCTGAAAAGAACTTAAAAAATATAAAATGCGATTGTCATATTTTTCCTTGATGGCCGTCACTGAGGCCATAGTGCCAGCAATGCCTCCGCACAAACCTATAACGATGAAAAACAGAGAGCGCCAAAGTAGAATTTTCAGGGGTCCATATCCTTCACTATAGCAGACGCATATATTGATAATGCCAGGATAAATTAGGCCCAACTGGGACATGCAGAACGAGCCGACAAGCGAGAGTAGTAGGCCAAAATCTGGATAGGCAATCGCGCACAGAACGGATGCAACGACCATGGCCATGCGCACCAGATACTCTATCAATAGTGTGGCACTTTCCATTAGCTTGGGCGCCATGTAACTGCGCCAGATAATCTCAATGGTTACGTATCCCTGCAGGGCATAGCTACAGAATATGGCCAAAACAAATAGGGCGATGCCACATTTGGACAGGCTGTTGAAGGTTTAATGAATAGTGATATTGGCAAGTGAGGCATTGTGTGCTTTTGCTTACGTTTCATCTGGTAGATTTTTAAGAATGTATGTCGAAGTATCATCTCCGTACTTCCAATAGCCCAAGAAACCAAAGGCTGTATTAAACGCAATCACAATAAACATTCCCCGATTTAGTACTCCAAACGTGCCCAAAAAATTTTCCGGTTTTCTCATATTTAGTTGTAGTTGGAGTGTCTAATAAGAATAAGAATAATTCGAAAATAATGCTGACAGTTGCAAGAATATAACTAAATTGAACTGACCACGCCTATCGCCTGAACCGAGAACATAATGGTGCCAAAGAACAACGGAAGCTGGGACAAATCCTGCACGGGTCTTCGGTCAGCCAGATTGGGCAAATCGATGACTAGATATGTTACAATGATTCCCATACCTGAAAGGTAGTCCACACTTAACTTAACACTAGCTCATTCTATAAGACCTGATACCTGAAACCTACCAACAAACATAAGTAGGTTTGAGATGATGGCTAATGGCACCAGGTATTTGAGGTTGCGTATCAGAAAGGTTAAGATTAGGGGCAGCGTCATGAGAGCAATATAAATGCGCGTGTCGATGGGTGGAAGATAATCGTCGCCCAGTTCCTTGATGTTCTTGCCAATAAACACGACGTACACAACATCCACGCCAAAGTGATAAATGCACAGAAAAGCATCCACCTGTCGACTATAAGGCATATACATTGAAAATCTATATTGATCTTATGGAACAGCGACTTACGCGAAATATTTGCTCAGAGGCCTGAGCCAAGAGGGTCCATTCAAAATAGCCAACTGCATTGCTTCGCTGTAGGTCAGCATTGTCATTTTATAACGCTTGCAAGTCACACTGATGTCATTGAGCTGTGGCAAGAGGATGTAAAAACTATAGGATCATATATATACATTCAGACGCTACCAACACATGCATAGCATATAGCAGAAAGGTGGAAATTAGAATTGAGCCTACCAGGCCCAGCAGCCAGCCAGAATTGTAGTAGGCTCTCGGCAAGGCCAGAATACCCGTACCAAAGGTACATTTGATTAAATTAACAAACGCATCCGTGTCACTATGTAATAGATTATCATTTATATGATCTAATCGATAAGTAAGACAAGTAACTTACGTCAGTTGATTCTTTGCATCGGGATAAAATGTTGACTTCTTGTAGCCCACGAAGCTGAAGCATAAGATACAATGCTGAACTGGTTAACACTTAAATATATACAAATGCCACAATGCATAGAGTGACTTATCCATACCTACCCCAAGTTTGTCTTAAGAAAATGGAAAAATCCCGGAGTATATCCAAAATTGCTTTCTGCCTCCTCGTTAATTTGCAGAATCAAACGCCGACGGCCGGGAGCATTCTTTGGTAACATTTTACAATATAAATAAAATAGGGTTTTAATCACTGATCTCTTCAAAAAGACTATATATGTTGAGTTGTATGTGATTTTCTATATATTTTCAGGGCCAACTTTGTTGCAAATTATGTAAATAGCTGAGCGAAGAGAAGACAAGGACAAGAGACTATTGTAGATGGCCGCACAGTGCGCATACCCTTTAAAATATTTGCAAATGCAGAATGGCATAGATAGAGGAGATATACGAAGAAGACTAGATATGAGTAAGAAAACAAAAAACAAAAAACAAAAAGCATAAACATATATCTGCCTTTAAATATATACAAGCCCAGTTTAAAAACCATTGAGCTATTTGTTGTTTTTTTTTTAAATGCTTTATATAGGGTATTCCATGTTCAGTGCATTGAATACAGCTTTCCGTTCAGTACTTAAATATTAGCATGGCCCAGAGCAGGGGTTCATTCCTGGAAATTAAGCACAGCAGCAAGAGGTAGCGAAACAGCGTCTGTTGTGTGGGCGTTTAAAGCCTGGCAAAGTGATCTGGCCATAAAAACAGGCCAAGACCTCGCTCTGACAGGACTTTGGAATTTGTTCGTTGTATGGTGGCTGCTTTGGCTACCTAAATTATGCAGCAGCCGCTGGCAATCGAAGCGGCAAGCCGGCCAGGCGGTGAGTCGGTGAGTCGGTGAGTCGGCGAATCGGCAATGATCCAACTGGAGCTGCAGCCACGCCTTGTTCCGCTCGCCAAGTTCCAAACCAGCTGAAAGGCAAACTAATTAGTGTGGTCAGCTCTGTCATTTTGCACGCATTTCTCAAATGCCTAGTGACGATGGCACTGACCATAAATTGACCAAACCACTGCACAGCACAGCACAGCACCACATCATTCAAGGCGATTGAAAGAAAGTACAGTTTCTAGTTAAATCTGAGTCCCCATTGTGTGCGGCCCATGGAAGGCCTCCCGCTGGGAGTACGAGGCTAGATAGTAGTTGTGCAAAATAACAAGTGTGAGTGCGACTGCGAGTGCGAGTGCGAGTACACATTAAATATATACACTTGCCCCCACGCCCTCCCCTCAGCCCCTCAGCCCCTTTGGCTAACTAAACCGCCCCTTGGCCGCTTTGTGTTGGCGGAAACGATGTTTTTCCTATGCAAATTCTGTTGGTGCCCCTTTTTGCATTTTGCTGTGTTGTTTATTTGTTTTCGCTGAGGCCAAGCCAGGGGTCAACTACGCATTTGATTGCAGTTGCTTTTCCTATTTGCTATTGAGTATTTCCCCCTCAATGCGCCTGATGTTGTCTTCAGTGTGTGTGTGTGTGTGAGTGTGCGTGTGTGTGTGGGAGGTCATGGATTTGAAGTTTGTACACTTCTAATAAATCAATTCGAAGCTGTTGGATATGTGGTAGATACCAGTTAGTTACTATCTAAATAATTTTGATATGATAATGTATTTAAATCCTAAAATATAAAGTATATACAAGGGATTTCTAAGAGTTCTAAGTAAAACTTACTCCAGAGTATAATATTCAAGAAAATCATATAGATATATAGCCAAAATGATATTTTTCAACTAAGCTTAAACTACAATTGGTTGTAAAAAGCTATAAAAAAGTACTTGAACAAGGCTTACTCAACATTATCTATATAGCTGAACTACCCGGGTCGGTATGCAGGCGTCTAGGGTATGTGTACAGTAGCCGCAACAAGAAACAGTCGCACTAAACAGACATTTAAATATGCACATTGGCAATTGCATTGCAGGCGTACCACGCTGCGTATGAATTTTCAGTGAAATTAACATACTAATGACACTTTGAGGCTGGCCAAGGGTGGTGCCCGCTGCCCATCGATGGTGTTCGGGCTCCAGGCCATGCCCAAGCGACTCGGCCCGCTGGAGTCGCAGTCCGTGACAGCCGTGAGCCGACATCAGCTGGTGAAGCAAGTGGGTCAGCCAGCGACTGCAAGTCGAACTTCGCATGTGGTTCAATAATTCCAACAGTAAATGCTAAACT
Source organism: Drosophila nigricruria (assembly GCA_037075265.1). NCBI lineage: Eukaryota > Metazoa > Arthropoda > Insecta > Diptera > Drosophilidae > Drosophila > Drosophila nigricruria. Next base: position 3,606,895 of record JBAMCI010000074.1, read on the forward strand.
ATGCGCATAGATTGTCAACGCGCCAAGATGCTTAGCTGATTGCTGCCGTCGAGGCGAGGATTGGAGTCAGTGACTGTAGCTACAGCTGAAGCTGAAGCTGAAGCTGGAGCTGGAGCTGGGGCTGGAGCTGGGGCTGGACGTGGTGTGTCATTAAAGTGCAGACAAATGGCAACGGCATGTGCGGCACATGTCAAACTGCAGGCAGCAACAAACGGCAACAGGTGAAAATGTTGGAATTCTGATTATCTGGTGGCTGTTTGGCTGGCTGCTGCCAATCACTACAAGCAACTGTTGCCGAGAGTCAAGCTAAGCAGCAACTTAAACTGTAACTTTCGACGATTTGTCGTTCAGCGCTCGTCGCTCGTCGTTGGTTTCTTGACGGTTTGCTATTTGCTTTTCGTTTGCTTCAAGCTTGATACTTTGATGTTTGGCTACCAAACGATCAGCTCAAATACACAAAAGCAACATCAGCAGCAGCATAATTATGTGTGTATTTTGCCCGCCGGCAATATGGGTGCTACATTCCTTTTGTCCTTTTCCACATTTGCCCCTTTGCCATTTGTGTGCAGCACATGCCACGCCCACATTCAATTTACAGCCGGAAGTGTGGGTGTGCACGCATTGTGATGTACCCACTGCTACAGCCAGGATTTTAATTTTTCTTTATTACTGCTTTTGGCTTTCGTATGTTTTTTCTTTCGCAAACTCGAACTCATTTGGTCGCGCATAAATCAAAAATTGTTGCAGCAATAGCAACAGCAGCAGAAGCAGCCATGGCAGCAACTCCCGCATAAAAAAGTATGAAAAACGCATATAATGATTGGCTCCAGAGCAATAACAACAACAACGGCTAATACAAGAGCAACATCAGAATCAACAGCAACATAATAGCCAATTGCCTTGGCTACGTAGCAGCAGCAACAGCAGCAGCAAAAAGTGGGAGGATGCAGTGAATTTTCTCCCTCGGCAAAACTTATTTTTTAGCGTCGGCTGCCGTTTACTTTGTTGCTTTTGCTTTTGCTTTGAGTTGTTGTTGCTGTTGTTGTTGCTGTTGCTGTTGCTGTTGCTGTTGCTGTAGTGGCTGTCGCTGTCGGGCCGTTTGCCTTTTTGGGGCCATCAGGTCTTCGCCTAAGCGGCAGGTTCCTGTCTGTGTCGTCTGGAGCCCAGCTTCTGAGACGTTGACTGCATTTTTAAGCGCGCTGCGCATAAAATAAAAGCAGATTGCAGCTAAAGCATAGCCTCGGGCATAGAGCGCGCGTCGTTTCTTCAATGAAACGAGTAAAAGTGCAGGATGCCCTGTTGTCCTGCCCATCGGAACAGCTTCTGCAGATACGGCAGCAGCAGCAGCTAATTTCAAGATCGGAGCAAAAAACCAACCCAAACCTTGAGCTCGGCTCAGCTCAAAGCCCGTCGAGTCCGCGCTGGGTTGTTTGCTGCTGCTGCTGTTGCTGCAATTGCTGCTGCGCTGATCTTGTGCGATAATGATGCAAGTTAATCATTAGCTTGGAACGTGTATTATGCGATTATTAGTTTGGCCCGGCAAGGATTATTGTACTACTAACAACGCCCTGCTACCTACTCGTAACCATTTGGTGGGCGTTTTGCTCAGCGAATTTTTAAGTAATTTTCAATTTCCGTTCGCCATATTCCAATTTCAAGCCAATGAATGCTGTGTTTCCTTTGCGTAATGTGATGGTCTTCAAGTCCGCGGAGCACATGTAACAATTTGTCAACGCTGCCTCGACTGGGACTACGTAGGCAAATCTCTGCTCGTAAGCAGTTAAGCATGCGGCAACATGTTGCTGCAACATGTAAGATGTCAGCGTTTTTTAAGAATCAATTGCCGCCCAACAGCAGCAGCAGCAGCGGCAGCAGCAGCAGCAGTCGTCGCAGCCGCATCAGCAGCTACAACAACAACAGCAAAAGTCGCAATTCGATATTGTCGTTGTGGCTTTGGCGTTGGTGTTGCAGTTACTTTTGTTGTTGTTGTTGTTGTTGATGTTGTTGTTGTTGTTGGTGGTGGTATTGCTGTTCTTACTGCCCGCCTTCTGGCTGCCGTCTGTCAGCAACATGTTGCCGCCGCCTCTCCCTCGACTAAGTTATGGCCACACACATCGCACGGGCGGCCTTGAAAAGCAATCCGAGCACCGAAGAGTACTTTGAAAAAATCATTGCAGAATTTAAATAAGCAGGCAAGTAAAACTACAAAACAGCTAAGAAAAACGCATACAGCGCATACACATTTTGCGAGCTTTGCAATTGACGTGCAACATGATTTTGTAGGCGTGCAACATGCGCATGTGCAACAGCCGCAACTTTATCAGATTGCCGCAGTTCCAAAAGCTGACGCTGCCTCAGCAACAGTCCATTTTTATACCCTGAACCCATTGAAAATGGGAAAACAGGGTATAATGGTTTTGTTAAAATGTATGTAACAGGCAGAAGGAGGCGTGGCAGACCCCATAAAGTATATATATTCTTGATCAGGGTGACAAGCCGAGTCGATTTAGCCCTGTCCGTCTGTCCGTCCGTCCGTCCGTCCGTCCGTCCGTCCGTCCGTCCGTCCGTCTGTCCGTATGTTTGAACGCGTCGATCTCAGAATCTGTAAGAGCTAGAGTCTTGAAATTTTTTATGTAGGTCCGTGTATAGCACGCGCAGATCGAGTTTGTTTAAAAAATTCGATAACTTTGATCGTTTTAATGTTATCGATTAAAAACGAAATCGAAATACAGTAATTAAATTATATCTCCCACATCTTTATAGCTAGAGACTCCTTATTTTGTATTTAGTATAATGTGGAGTTTATACAATTTTGATTTTTGTTATATTTTGGATGCCACGCCCCTTTCGCCCCAAATTAGCAAAAAACGTATTTCAAGTGCTAGAGCCTTGTGCTTCGGCAAATACACACATATGAATGACATGATCACGCTCTGAAAGTTTGATTTAAAAAGTCCATCTACAAAGGAACTTATTCAACAATTAAGTTCCGATAATATAGCTCTTCTGCAGCCCGAGCGCAATCGCTGCGTAACTGCGCAGTCAGCATAGCGCTCGCTTATGCGTGCGTGCGTATGTGTGTGTGTATGTGTGTGTACATGTATTGCTTGTATATATGTATATATTAAATATGTATAAAATGTTTGGAATATCGGCTCATCGCAGGGTTCAGGGGATCTCCTAGTCGGGTACCACCGACTAGAGCTTTCTTACTTGTTTTATTTCGTTTTTCCTTTTCTTTGTTTTTGTTTTTAGGTTTTTGGCATGTTGACTGTCAATTGTTTGGTGGGCGTTGCAGCAGCAGCAGCAGCGGCAGCAACCACAGTAACAATATGGCCCATAGTTGGGCCTTCGCTCCAGAGCTATATCAATGTCAACAGAATTATCACACAGCGCTGTCAATATATGCAAGTATACACACAGTGAACAGGACAACAGCAATAACAACAACAACAACAACATGATCAACTGCATGCAAAGCAATCAAGTGACAATCACTTGCCAGCGCTAAGGAGTTGGGCAGTAGCAACAACTGCAACAACTGCAACAATGCCTGGCTAAGACAAATAAATGCGTGTTTCTGCATGTGTGTGTATGTCACACTCGTTAACACGATGCGAAACTGCGCGAAATGCGATATTTCACACGATTTATGCACGAACAACGACAAGAGTTGCAACTGCAAGAGGCAACGCCAGCAGCAACAGCCCAAGAGCAACAGTTGCTAGCAACCTTTTAAGCGGCCACACACGTTGCAGAGCTTTAACTATTAACTCGCTGCACTGAGAGCTATGGGAATGCGTAATTGTCTTGTCAAGGGATGCGCATCTAGAGGTCTAGGAAACTATCGTGGAAGATATTTCTATAGATATTAACTGCCTCAACAAATAATTAAATTAAATGCAAAAACATAACACAAATATAAAGAAATTAAGGAAAATAGTAAGTATAATGAGTAGGTTTGCTATAGGTAATATAATTAATATATAATAATCTATAAAATAATATAATTAATCTAAAAAACAATTATATTAATAATAATTAATATTAATAATTATAATATGGAAATTAAAAAAAAAAAACTAATAGATAGCACAGAATGAGTTTATACTAAATTTTTAAGGATTTTTAACTTTTTCTATATACTTATAAGATCCTGTACATCACCTAGAATGCTTAATATTATATGATATATTTTTGTTATATTTATATATGCATATATATATTCTTAGTTATATGATCTATATTATATTATAAAAAGTTTTTTTTTTTAATTTTAAATATATTTAGCTTCACTGAGAAAGTTATTTTTAAAATTTATAATCTTATTCTTTAGAGTTAATTTGATTTTCTAAATATTTAACGAGCCACATTCGCTCAACTTTACCCAACTAATTATTTATAGATACAAAGTTTAAGAAATTTCCTTGCATATGCAATAATTATGGATACATTGCCCATGTAGCATCAATAATAAGCACACATAATAACTACCTTTTGTGTGTTTGGTAAGACCATCTTAGACCAATTGGAACTACATATACAGCCAACTGGACCTATGCTTGCATGTTGCAAACAACACTGACAACATGTTGCTAAGGTGTTGCTGAGCTGCAGCTGCCGCTACTTGCACAATGTTGCTGACTGATTTTCTGGCTAATTTGACAGGCAGGCAGCAGTTGAATGATGTTGATGATGCTTCGGACGGTGAGCAGCGCTTGTTAAGATTTATGCGATGCGAATTGGTTGTGCCAACATTTGCCCATATACATAATTGAAATGTAATAAATTCTGTGGAGTTTTTCGTGCGCAATTAGCGCGTTTTGGCCAACAGCGACAATTGCTGACCATATTCATGTTTGCAGTTTGTTATTAAATAAAATAATTTCATAGCTGGCGCGTAGCAGCAGCAGCAGCAGCAGCAACTCTTGTTGGCTGTGTCAGTTGCCATTGCTGGTTATACAAGCTGTAAAGTGCGAAATGAACACGCTTCATGCCAACTATGTGCTGTCTGGCAGCTGCATCAACCACATCAGCTACATCAGCAACATCAGCTGCATCAGTGGCGGCTTCGAATTCGCATTCAGTTCCAGCACAGTGTCCAAGTTCCAGTGTTCAGTGTGTTACTTGTCAACACAAATGGCAATCGGCGTTGATGAATTGGCGTTGCCTTGGGCCAATTATAACCTTCTTTGGCCATGGTCAATTGTTGCGAGTTGTTGCAGTTAAATTGCGAGGCCTTATGCCTTATGCAGATCGCATGTACATAGTTCCTGTGAGAGCCATGAAGCCCCGCAGCGCTTCCTGCATCCGCATCGCGTGGGTGTTGAATGACCAACAATCGATACCGAGAGTGCAATAAAGTATCACAGCTCTGTAATCAGATACCAGACACCGTCTACCAAGCTCCTTCCCCTTTATCCACTCATATGGTTAGATAATTGAGGCACCCGCAATCACGTCGACAACGTCGTCGTCTTTTTATGGCCGTGTGCCCAAAAAAGGCGCCAACTTTGCTCGGGTCACAATGGCCAAATAGGCCACGTGCTACAAATTATTATGGCAAGAGAGCAGGGAGCAAACTGGAGGATATTCTTCCTGCTGCCGCTGCTGCTACTGCTTCTGCTGCTGCATGACAAAAAAATGCACACCCTCGCACCTGAGTCTGAAACTGAAATCCCTGCCGTAAGGCGATATTTGGTTTCTTTCTTTTGACTGCTGCGCTTCTCAGCTGTTCCTCATTTCTCGTTCCTCTCGGCTGCTTGGCGCGCGTTCCCTCCTGTGTATTATCATTATTATTGTTATTATCTACGGCCCGGTGTGTTTCCCTTCCGCTTATACAATAACATCCAATTTCTGCTACCTACTTCTTGGCAGCATCAGCTTCTTTGAGATTTACTTTGATTTGTTGTTGCTGCGGCTGAGTCGCTGCTTCTGCAGGCAAGAAAACACCCGCATGATCCATTAAGCCATAGTATATGTAACATATTTGTATTCTACGCTAATGACATTAGCATCGACATAGAGCAGACTCTTTTGATTGCTGATAGCATAGAAGTTAAACTTGATAATTTTCTATTGAAAACTAGATGAACTGAGCGTAGTCAACAAAGACTACATAGATATATAATTATTAGTAGAGTTAAACGCATTCGACTTTTACTGAAACATTAACTCTAGAGCTCTATAGCTCTATGCCTAGTCCCAGCAACTCGATAAAGGGAAGTTACACGAGTCGAATAAATAATAAACATATCATTATTACAAAAATTAAGTGCATTTCGATCCTGACAGAAAAATTAACTTAATATCTCTTTGTCTAGTTCTATCAATGTCTCAAAGTAATCATTGAGAAACAGAATTCAGAATCTTCTTCAAAATTGTAGACTTATGCTGTTGCAATGCCGTCTTAGAAAATCTTTAATTCTTATTCTGAAATATTCATTAATTACTTTCTTTGGCAAGATCTTTTATCCTTGGATACTTGTCTAATCTTATACTAAGTCTATTATATACAGAAATACAATTCATTTATGTTGAATTTCTTACTTATATTTGGTATATTATCAAATTTCTGTATTAATAGAAAGTTTTTTTTGTACATGTAATAAATATATATTTTAATAAAATTATAATTCTTATTTTAAAATATGTATTATTTGGCCCTGATTGCGTAGAAGGCAATAGTGCAGATCGTAGGGGACGATAGCAAGGGTCTCTCTCTAAGTGCAAAATATGCTGCAAACATTCCCCTAATTGCAAGTCACCCCTGCAGAGATTATTGACCTCAAGCAAACAGTACAATGATATTGCAAGGGCGGCAATCTTTGGCCATGAGCAGCACCAAACAGAAGCAGCATCAACAGCTGTTGCGAGGCTCTGGACAAAAAGTCTTGGCGCGCTCCTACGTACACACACACATACACTAACACACATTGAAGAAAAAGAGACGTACACAGAAGTCACGCACAATTGCAATTACGAAACATCCATTGGAAAAACTGTCGAACAAATCTGAGGAACAGCTGAGAAGGTGTGACTAGTCAGAGGAAGCGCACGGGCCGACAGTTAAAGGAAGTGAAACTATAGCCAGATCCTTTGCGGTTGCATGCGAGAAGGTGTCAGATATGTAGCAACGGCAGCAGCATCTGGGCTAGCAATTACAACTGCAATTAGAACCTGGCCAAGGGGCAGCTATTAAGGCAATCGATTGGCCAGAACAAGTGCCTCAAACGTAGCTGCTTCGAATGACATATGGACGACGCCGACGCCGACGCAGAAGCAGACGGAGACGCCGACGCCGACGCAGATGCATTGCGTGTGACTGTGGCCAGACGTTAAAGAAAAAAAACAAAAACTGTTTCAAAACCGTTAGCGGGTTTAGCAAAAAGGCGACTCTTACCGTTAGCTACTCTCAATTTTTGCATTAGAAGGTGGACAAAAACTGTAAAGCAGAAACATTTAAAGAAATTCAAACGAATTGGCATATTTGTTTGTGCTCCTTTTTTTCAACTCTGGCTGTCTCTATGCCCCCGGGCACGCCCACTTAAATTGCGTGCCATGCTGAAAGCATTCATTTAAGGCCGAGCTTGATGTGGACTTAGACTTGGGGCTCGGACTGTGGATGTGAATGTGGATGCCACTGCGACTACAATTAAATTTGCATTTGTATGAATTTTGTTGCTGTTGTTGTTGCTGCTGTGGTGGTGCCGCGGGTGAAATACCAAGGCATAGGAAACATTTATCACTGCGCAGCAGTGGTCAACACCACCACCAACATCACCAGCAGCAGCAGCACAATCACCGCCGACGCCAACATCTTGGTAACGCAGACAACGCATAATAAAACTAAAGCGCTTATAATTTCATATGAAATTCTTATGGACTTGAAGTCAGAGTCGGAGTTGAAGTCGGACTACCAACTATTAGCCGGACATGCATTTGGCCAAGAGGCAACAGCAGCAGCAGCAGCAGCAGCAGCAGCCAAGTTAATCACAGGGTTGCCAGTTGAGTTGCCTAAACGAAAATGCTTAAATTTAATGACATAAATATACACGAGGCAAATGGAGTTACTCTGCGAATTCGAGTTGGGGTCGTAGTTGGACTCCGATTCGAACTCAAAGTCGAAGTTTATGGACTACGGCGGGTGGCTCCCATATGTATGCTTATGCAGCTCGCAATTTATGTGCCCCTCGCAATTTCATTGTGCCATACTCAAAATGCGACTATAAATCTAGTCGTATTTATCAATGTGTCACGCTTAAGTTGCTGGCAGGCAAGCAACTCAAACTTCTCCAGCCAGCTGCCTGTCCATTAAGGAAAAACGAGTTTCTTGACACCAGGTAGGGCGGCGGCGAGGACGACCCACCACCCCTTTTTATTTTCCTTTTCCGGAATCTTTTGCGCATTTGCAGCGTAATCTTTGCAAGCAGCCTTCGCCTTCCGCCACCGCCAACCCATGAGCAGGATAAACCGGCTGCTCCTTTAACGGGCAGCCATAAGGGAGGCCTCCTCCGCCAACCGACCCTCTAGCTGTATGTCTGTGTGTTCTTTTCTTTGCCGCGGCGCAGATAACGCAGCTGCGCATGTAAATTAAAAATTAGGCAACTTCTGCGCAGTTGCCATTGGCAATTGGCCTGGGACTATGTCATCTTCTGGTTGGTTGCCGGGTGGTAACGTCAAGGCAGCAAAAAGTTTTTTCCCGCACTAAAGCTTTAAAAGATTTCCGAACGCGGGCCACCACTAGAAGGGTAACAAGCAACGCAGCTGGCTGGAATTTGATGAGCTTTGTCTGTGAAACTAATGAATCCCTTGCATGCACTATGTAGAAATAGTTCTCAAGCCTTTTTGTTCCTTAAGGTTTATGATTAAGGAGCATACAAGGTCGTTAACGAATTAATGTGTGATATTATTATTTTGAAGTCGAGTATATATTAAGAATTTATCCTTAACTATTTGAGTATATTCCTGCTGAAAGGAAAATACTAAAATACTTTCACTGATCTTCTCAATTTGACATGAATGCGCTCACTAGCTGCGTAGCTCGAAATCCTTTTTGTTCCTTAAGATTATGATTAAGGAGCTCACAAGGTCGTATACGAATGTAATATTATTATTTTGAAGTCTAGTATATATCAAGAATTTGTCCTTAACCTTAAGGATATAGGCCTGCTGAAAGGAAAATACTATCTTTCTATACAAGTGAGCGCTTTGATCTCAAATTGAGAAGATGATCACATAACTCATCTATCAAAGACTCAGATTTGTTCTATATATTCTTTATACATATACTTTTGGCAATTCTCTGACTGTCTAAGTAATATATTTGCTTAACTACGGATGAGGACTTATATCAAATTTGGTAAATGAGATGGGTAAATTTACTTGTGTCCTTCACGTCTCCTTCTGTGGCTGAGTCTTCTGCCAAGTATGTTAAGGTGGGATTATTTATAGTGATATTATGTCTCCGACGCAGAGTACGTTAAAGTTTTATACTAGCTCTCAGTTTCTGATGTATATCAATTTATGTTCCATTTCTTAACTGACTCTTTCGAAATCTTATTGTCTACTATGAAAACTGTCCTACAATTATATAAAATTCTTAGATATATGGTATTTAAATAGAGTCAAGATCAATTTCGAAGATTCATATATTAAAATTAAATGAGTATGAAAACTTTTTCTTCTGCATTATTTTTCGAAATTGTTTTGCTAAACACAAGCTGATCTTGCGAAAGGTAGCTGCCATAGTTTGAATACTTATTTTTCATCGATTTTATAAAGCATATGTAAAGTAAAAAAACAAAAAAATCAAAAACTTCTAATTAGAAACATTTGAATATATAAAAAAGTTCAAATAGAAGTTAGTTTTTTTTATACTCATTCACAAAGTGAAATGAGTATATTGGTTTTGTGCAATGTCCGTCACGCTGTCCGTCCGTCTGTCCGTCTGTCCGTATGAACGCAAACCATTTGCACAGTTTTGAAGCTAGAGAGTTGAAATTTGGAATATATACTCGTGTATACCCTCGAATTATAAAGCGTCAAGATTTTCCCGATACGCCCACTAGGGGCGTGGCAAATCGGAAAATGCATTTGCCCATACCTCAGAAACACTACTTCTAGAAGTGCTAGAGAGTTGCAATTTGGAATGTATACTCGCGTCGACAACCCAAGATCAAAAAGCTATGGCGGATATATCTACGCCCATTGGGGGCGTGGCAAATCGGGTAAAACTGTATCTTCTACAGTTTTTAAGCTAAAACGCCCAAATTTGGCACGTAGGTTACTGATACGATCCTATGGAGATCGACCAAAAATCTATATATCCACGCCTACTAGGGGCGTGGCAAATCGGATCTGACTATATAGTGATTTTTCAAATTCTGTAATATTTTGAGCACTATTGATGCTAGAGACTTGAAACTTGGTATATATACTCGGGTTGACAACCCAAGTTGGAAAAGATATGGCGGATATATCTACGCCCATAGGGGGCGTGGCAAACCGCAAAAGTTTGTAGCTCCTACAGTTTTAGAGCTAGAAGCTTCAAAATTGGATGGTAAGTTACTGGTGAGCTCCTCTATCGATGCGCCAAAAATAAATTTTACGCCCCTTATGGGGTATGCCCGTCTAAAAAATACCCTGTAATTTTCGCATTTTTTGAGTGTAAGCATCCAAATTTCACACTTACGTTACCCTTCACTACTTCTAAGAACTGACCAAAAATTATATGTCTACGCCTACTGGGGGCGTGGCAAATCGGGAAAAACTATACGTTTTTCCGATTCTCAGTGAGAAAATCAGAATTATATACAGATATTACTGCTGATCTCCTCTATTGATTTCCAAAAAATTATATATGTACAAACCAATTGTGGGCGTGGCAATGGGCGTGATCTGTGGGGGTGTGAATGAGTATCCCGCAGTCGGTAGCGCCCGACTGCAACGTTCTTACTTGTTTTAATTTTTAAAATTATATTTCATTAACACTTAAGTCTCTTATATTTAAGTTTAAATATTTTTTTGTTCACTTTTTATTTTAAGCCATTTTTTTTAATAATTCTAATTATAAATATATTTTTTTTATAATATATCCCAAATAAACCCAAGTTTACTACAACTTAAAAACTGAAAGATCTTGCCTTGAGCAAAAGCTGTTTATGCTTGGATGATCAAAGCAAGAAATGTGGCTTAACTTTAAGGACCGTTAAGAAAATTATTCAATTGAAGGTTTAGAGATTTTATAAAAGTTTGTATATCCATAATCCTTAGATAAGGATCCGGTTTGTATATCTTTTGACTTCCGTGGAATCGACACTTTTTAAGTCAGGTCGAATGTAAGTCCATTCGAAGTTGGAATCACTGCCCCCAACTTGTTAACCTATTTGTCAGAAGCTGTTTGCCACCCGTTGGCAATTAATTTTTTGTGAGCTAAGATCTTATCGGATCACTTTGCACTTCCTCTCCGGCAACATCACGAATCCCACACACAGCAAAATTCCGAAAAACACCAACGCTGACGAGTCTGACACCGAGGCAGTGTCGACGACGACGACGACGACGACGACGCTACCAACATGAGCTTAAAATCTTGCTCACGCCTCAATCTCGCCAAGATCTTGGGGAAAACAAATTTCAAATGATTTACCTACAGCGTAGTCTGCGCACGCGATGGCCAAGATCGAGTGAGCGGATAGAAAGGAAGGAAACGGCGGGCAGCGAGGGGCTGCCCTCAACTTTATTTCATTCACTAAAACTTTTGTCTTAATGAAAGATCGGCCAAAATGAGCAAAAGAAAGAGAACTAAACAGCAATTGGTCTGCTAAGTGAGTGAAGGCCACCAACTAAGCCAAAGGTTTTGCTGTCTTAAAGCTGTTCTGGTTGTAGCCGCTTGTTTCGGTCGAGCACTGCCCGGTGCCACCGGTGTTTGTTAAATTAATTGAATTTGTTGCTAGTTTCTTGAAAATAGTCATTAAAGAAATGTGTTTTAACTTGAAGCCACAGCCACAGCCACGGCACCGAGAGAGTTGGCAGCAAGCTGTGTAGGCAGCTATGATTGGCCTAAAGTGTTTAATAAATAATTTCCGCAAGCGATGATCACTTGACTTCATCTCCAGCTTGAGCTCATCGCTTCATCGCTTGATCGCTCTCCTCCCTGTTGTTTGCAATTTTTTTGTTTTGCTTTTAACTATCTAACTTACAACATCCGCTGAGCCATACGCAATTGAATGCTGAGCATTTTCTCACGTCGCTTAAATGGCTTAATAACCGAATGCATTTGTGGCTTAGCTTTAAGCGCTGGTAATCGCTCCCCCACCCCTCTCACTGAGTGGCTCTTGGAATGCCCACGCAGGCTGCGTTGCCGCTTCCGGTCTGCGGTCTACGGTCTACACCCCATCAATGGGTCAACGTAGCAGGCTAATGAATGAGTCTTCTCTCTTCGCGTCTCTTGCTGTATTAGAAACGCCATAAAACTGCTGCAATTGCGTCTGCTGAGCGCATAAAATTGATTTGATTGCCTTTCAGGCACTACTAACACCCGCCCATGGAAATAAACTCGAAGATAGACTTGGCCATGGAGATGGAGATGAAGATGCAGATGGAGATGGAGATGGAGATGTTGATGGTTGGGAATACTAACCGAAATACGCTTCGTGACTGGGCTAACTGATTTGTCGTTGTTGTTGTTGTTGTTGTTCTTGTTGTTGCTGTTGATTTCCTAGCAGGTTGCTTGTCGTTAAAGCTCAGATATAGGCCGACAATCTGCAGCCGCATTGATGGGACCTCTGATGAGGTTGAAGCTGATGGAGTTGCTGGTCCCAGTTCCAGTCGCGAGCAGCTTCCTCAGCGCTCGGCACATTTAGAGATTAACTGGTTTTATTGCTCGATTGGCTATAATATCTTTTATTTACGAGTCTGAAGCTAATTTGAATTTTCAACGTTTTCTTTAGGCGCGTTTCGGACTCGGCTTCGAATTCGCCTTTGCCATCACCGTCGCCATCGCCATCGCCTTCGCCTTTGACTTCCAACTTCTATTTCTAGTCGGACTTCGGTTTTACCTTCCACTTTGATTTCTATTGATATTTGTGAGGCCAAAGCTTGACCATCTCTCGATCTCGGTTTTATTTTTTTTTCATTCGATTTTCGGTATATGCATTCCCACACTTTACAGGTGAATGGGCAAACGCCAGGCATGTGTGTGTGCGTGTGTGTGTGTGCGAGAGAGTGTTCATGGGATTGTGATTGAGAAAGAGTTTTATCGCATGATTGTTATATTTTATTATACGGCTTATATATTGAAATGCTTCAGTTCGGACCGATTGGACCTTCGTGTGTGTTTTGTATGTTAATCGTTTATGAGCTTAAGCTCATTTTTTTCTCTTTCCTCCAAAGGGGGATAAACAGACAGACTGAGCGACGGGCCGAATAGTTTAATTTGTATTTGAATGAACAGTTGATTTTATGCCAAAGTGGCAAAAGGCGGCAGCAACAGCAGCATCAGTTGGGAGAATGTCGACAGCATTTCGGAAGCGGCATTCACTAAATTTGTGTATACTTTGTGGGAGTTGTTTGACTTCTAAGACTTTAATGCGTGTTGTACAACAAAATTAAGCTGCTTTATTGTCTGGGATCTAGGTATAAACATAAATTATGCATTGGCGTTGGTGTTTCACTAGAGCTGCAAAACGAAAGACTTAGGCAACAAACTTGATTCTAAAAAAGATTTCGTTTAGCATTGTTAATGATAATTGTTGTCTGGCTGAGGAAAGGAAAATTTGTGGGTCTATATGAGTCTATCAATATGTAATATTATTGTAGAAGAAAATATGACAAAAATAACATAATATTGGAACCTAAAAGAAAAGTGTTTAGAAGTAATTAATGAGAATTCTCTATTGCTAAATAACTGCTTCTTCTTTATATAAGTCGATATGATTACACTTATGGAATATTACTTTTATCTATAATTAGTAACAGAATCAAATCACTAAAAGTTGTTTTAAGCAATCAGTTCTATACATAAGTTGTTGATGATATTCAAATGAAATGTCAACGGGTCAGAAAAGTCGTTGCAATTAATTGAACAAAAGTTGAAACTGAATTTTATTTACAGTTGCAGCGAGTGGCGGGACATTAACTCATCTTCATAGTTGCTTTAACTGTTTTAATTTAGTTGCAAATAATTGTTGCGAACTGCTGTTGCAATGATCTGCGATCTCTGTGATCTCTGTGCTCTCTGTGCTCTGCAACTCAACAGCTGCTTATGATAAATCATAAGCCACACGTGTTTTCATTAAAAACATTCAAATGGCGTGCAGTCAGTCAGTCGCTGGTTATCCGTGAGAATCGGAGTCTGTAGCTAAATCTTGACTGCGCATTCGCATGCAAATTAGATTTTTTAATTGGCGCATAAAAGGCGGCGACAACGTTGAGAGACGGTAGCTGGTTGACTGGGTGACGGTGCCGGGTTGAGGGCAGGCAGCTGGAGCATTCGTATTGCAATTGACCCCCAGGCTGAGAATTTCGCGAAAAGCGGCGATGGTAAAACTCTCTGTTGAGCCGTTGGCGTCACTGAGGTGCCACAATGCCATTTGCTTTTATGGTTATTGCACTAGGTTGCTGATGCTGCTGCTGCTGTTGCTGCTGCTGCTGTTGCATCAATGCAAATCAATGCGCCAAATTGTGGTTAACATTGTCGCAATGTTGGCGTTTTTAATTGAGAATTCTGTGGCGGCCTCCTATCCAAGGTTTGATTATTTGTTGTTTTTTTTTTTGCTGGGAAAGTCAAATGCAGACGTCGCGGCGCAGTTTCCGTTGACCTCCCGCCGCGCCGCGCGGATGCCCGGTAGGATAGAGGCTGTCGAGAAAGAATGAGCATCATTAAAATTAAGGAAAAAGGAGCAGCATGACATGCGAAGCGGCCCTCAGGTAAAGCTATTCAGGGGTGGCTGGCAGCATTTGCTGGGCTGGATCCGATCGAATTGGGTTGGGTTGGGTCGGGTCGGGCCGGTCGGGGCTGGCTTGGGTTGGGTTGAGTTGCCTGCGGCTTAGAATACGCTTCTTGGCAGGCGGGCCGCGGGCGGCTCGCCTTTGTTCAAGAAAAGTTTGAAAGACGTTAACCGAGATTGCAAGATTGTCGTTTCCCGCCAAAAGTTAGGGGGTTGCACGACAAGGATCGGCGGTGGTGGGTTGCTAGCTCGGGTGGTGCCGGTGGTGGTAGTGGTAGTGGTGGGCCAGCAACAACAATGCTCAATCAGAGAGGGTGATGACTGCCCAACCGTGGGAAGATTTCCAGCACAAAAAGCCATAGCACAAACAAACTGTGAAGGCATTTTCTATAGGACTTTACTTACCTTTCACTGCAGCTGCGCAAAAAGATGCCAAAAAAAAAAAAACAAAATATAATAATAATAATAATAATAATCAGTTCTGTTCAAGATCGCTCAGACGCCGGGGTGTTAGTGTTTGGATTGATGTTGTGCATTGCCCGGCGTAGGCAATTCCGACACTAAAATGTACTTAAAGCGACTACAAATATGCATAAAACAAGCAGCGCAACAGCTGCGACAACTTCATCAAGAAATCGGCAAATCGGCAAATCAGCAAATCAACAAATCAGCGACGCGCCAACGCCAACGCCAAGAAATGTTGTTTTGTGTGTTGGTTGATTGGTTGGCTGCCTCCAGACCGACCGGCCGACGGAGGCGTAAGATACGAATAGTATCAGCATTCGGATTCGTATTAATGCTGATGTTGCCGTTGCCTTTGCCGTTGCTGTCGCGCGAATTGGCTGCCAGTTGCTGCTGCCACCTTCGCGTCGGCCAACTGGGCCTACACCATTTTGGTTTTATTTCGCGGCTCGCAGCTCGCGGCTCGCGGCCTCGTCAGCGTAAATATTGTCGTTGTGCTTGTCGCTGTCGTCTCATTTCAATAACTTATTGTTGTAGTTGTTTCACACCAATCAACTAACACTAATAACTCACACACACACATGCATACACACACAGATCTATCTGCATAGCTACACCTACAAACGGACTGCGGCTGTTGTTTTTGTTGTTGTTGCTACACGAAAAATTTTTGTACGAATCGCGTAAACGCGTTTTTGCGTTTCGTTTATTTTCCCTGCCCACAATTCACACAGATACACACATACAGGAGCACAGCGTACACTGGCATTGCTGTGTGTGTGAGTGAGCGCTCTTGTGTTGGTGTGCTACTATTCGTTCATTCACAAAACGTGGCCAGCGTCTATGTGTGCGTGCGTGTGTGTATGTGTGTTTGAGTGGCTGGCATGCTTTTGGCTCGGCTCTGTTTCATTTTGGTCTTTGTTTTGTAAACACACCGCACACACACTCACAACACAGGCCGTCGGCATGCAGCTGCGTCGTTGCTCACACACACAGCTATAGCACACACACACACACACAGCAACTGAGAGCACGCGCTCAGCTCTCTCAGGCGCTGGCTGCATCGGCATTTCAAGTTCAGACGCTCGACGCTGCCGTTGAAGTTGTTTGCCGGCATTTGGCTGAGCTCTTTCTGTGTGTGAGTATGTGTGTGAGTGTTTGTGTGTGTGTGTGTGAGGGAGGCAAGAGAAGAGTAAAGCAATGAGCAATCTCAGCGTGTGTGAGATAGAGAGTGAAATACTGCGAGAGCATTTTGTTGTGTGAGCGTTTCTTGTATTATCCGACTGAAATTTTATCCGGCTTTATTACATAGATTGTGATTTAAGAAAACAATATTTTTGATTTTATTTGTTAACTTTTAATACAATT
The DNA here is from genome assembly GCA_037075265.1 of Drosophila nigricruria. Taxonomy (NCBI): domain Eukaryota; kingdom Metazoa; phylum Arthropoda; class Insecta; order Diptera; family Drosophilidae; genus Drosophila; species Drosophila nigricruria. The sequence goes on from JBAMCI010000074.1 coordinate 3,623,676, forward strand.
AGACAGTTGTATTTAAAGCAAAATTATCTAAAAATAAATAATTTTTAATTAATATTTAATTTTTAGATAATAATTATTTGTTTTATTATATAAACTAGTTTCCAGCATTTTGTCTATATTCTAATTATATTTTTAATCTTTCATTTTGACAAGAAATATACTTATTGAACATTTATATTAGTAATTAATACTAAATATATAAAAACTTATTTAAAAATAATAATTTATCATGAAACTCTTAAATAAAAAAATCAAATAAAATCAATGGGTTCAGGGTATAAATATTGTAGAATGCTTAAAAAATATTTGAACTTAAATCAAATTAAATTTTTTTAATAGTCTTAATGACTTAATTAAATTGAGATAAAAACCTACATCTGTATCTAAAAACATTTTATTATCTACCCACATACTTTATATTTATATGATTTATTACTATATTATTTAATTTATTAATGTATTTAAGTAAAAGATTGTGAAAAACAAAATCCTTTTTTGGGGATAATCATATAATATTTGCTGTTCATAATAGCATTAATCCATTTTGTATATGATAGTCAAATATTTATATTTGGTTTCGATTACTTCAATAAATATTTTATAAAAAAAATATATATATATTGATTCCCTCTAAAATATATAAAAGACATCTGTGAAATACATAACTCGTGGTACTATATTGATTGGCTCGCTATTGCTCTCATTACGTAATCTGCACTTGACTTTTATACGCCCCCATCCCCACTTTAGTATCTATGAGCCATTCCCCAGCCAATCCAACTCCAACGCTCGAAACGCTCCAAAACAGCGAAGCAGTAACAACAATGGAAAAGTGGGAGGCGCCTATTCGGAGCTCGCTTTCGCAAAAGCGAAAATGCAACGAAGTCTCCTCATTGGTATAAAGTTTGAGCAATTAGAAACCCACGCAGCCATAAACAACAACTACAACTGCTTGCGACTAGCGTGGGGGCAACAGCAACAGCAGCAGCAGCAGCAGCAAGAGCAACACCAACACCAACACCAACAATGACCAGCTGCTGTCCTAACAGCAGCAGAGACTCGGCAGTTGCAGCCACAAACGCCAACAACATCAGCTGACAGTCGCGAAGTGGAGAGATAAAAATGCAAAAACAACTATGACTAAAATCAGCAGGCAGCTTTTATGTTGTTTTGCACGTGCTGCAGTCAGGCTGAGTCTCGGTCTCTCGTCTCTCACACTGGCACTCTATCACGCTCTCAGGCTACTTTATCCGGCGAATGAGACGCCAACAAACACACACAGACGCACGCTAGCTCGCGTTGGTGAGCATGTCAATGTGTGTGTGCGCGCTTGTAAGTGTGTGTGTGTGTGGCGACGGCAGCAAAAGCAGCTGCGTCGTCGTTGGCAGCCAATTCTACTTAGAAAGGCCGCTGGCTGCGCCAGTGTCTTGCTGGGCAGTGTCGGTTCAGGTTCAACATCAGAGCCCCGCACGAGTTCGCTGTCGACGAAGTGCTGCAAAAAAGTTAATAAAGTTTCAAGCCCGGTTCGAAAGCAAGTTACCAAAAATCTCGCGAATAGCTGCCTCACTTTTTGTTGGTTGGCCAAATTGTGCGTACAATTGCAATAACTCCCTCCAACGCCCTCTCAGCTGCTTTTGCTGCTGTCGCACACATACGCTCTCGCTCTTGTTCTCTCTCTCTCCCTCTCGCACTCTCCCTCCCGCTCCTTCTCACTCTCTCCTACGCTGTGCCTCTCTCTCACACTCTCCTTATTGGTGATGTATGCGTGCGTGTTGGTGGTGCAGCCGAAGCCAACGACGACGATGCCAACGACGACGACAACGGCGACGACGACGACGCGACGACGGGAAAATCTCTTTGCGCTGCAGTGAAAATTTTTTCGTACGTTTTCGTTATTTGTTATTTGCACGTTGACGCGTCGACAACAAGAAACGGTACACGGTACGTACGAAGTGTAAAACGAACACACGCGTGCAGCGGCTACACTAACAACAACAGTAATAATAACAACAACCAGAACAACAACGACCGTTTAACGTTAACACGCGTCAGTAATAATAAAAATAATAATAAAAAGAAGAAGAAGAAAAACAACAAACAAAATATTACCTATTTATTGATATTCAAAGCGCTTCAAACGAATAGCGTTTCAAATCTTTTAGTCACTTAACTTGCTAAAACTCCACTCTTAACTCAACCTAACTGCGATTCACAACAACAACTACAGCAACTACAGCAACAACAACAACAAAATAACAACAATTTTTAATCTAATAAAATTTTTGCTCTCTCATTCAACTAAACTTGCCAAATTTTTCTAAATAATTAAAACAACAAATATTTTATATAATTAAAAAAAAAAGAAATTATAAATATATAAGTGCATAAAGTCGCAATTGAAGTGTCTTAAAGAAATATATATATATATATTAATATACATATACATATGTATATGATATAAAGAAGATTTATACATGCAAGGCTTGCCAAGTTTGAATTATAAATAACAACAACAACACCAACAACAATAAATAAAATTATTAAACATAATTGCAATTATTTAAAACACAACACGCGTTCAGCATATAAGAAAAAGTTTGTGATATTTTTTATGATATTAGCAATTAAAGTGTACAACATATAATTAAAAGAGAATTTTGCCTAATAATAATAACAATAATAATAATAAATGTGCAACAGCAACGGCAACAACAACAACAACAACGAACGGGTAGCTGCCATTGGATAATGCTTGGATAATGCTTGCCAAAGCGCCCTAAACACAAGAGGTAAGTCTCATCTAACTATATGGTTTTTCTTTGTCTTTTTACTATAACTTTTGGTTCAGTTTTTTTGTTGTTGTTTTTGAATATTTTGTTTTTTTGCCGACGGCAACGTCTTTTAGGCTCAGGCGCCAGTTGACAGTGGCCGGCCAGTCGCTGATTGCCTCAGCACAAAAGTGTTTTTTGAAATGTGTCAAAAAGTTATAGATCTAATTACATAGCCAATTGCGGATATTGTTGTTGTTGTTGCGGAATCAGTTAACAGTCAAACTGCAACTGCAAACAACGCAATATCAGATAGCACCAGCCAGTTGATATATGGTTGTTTTTGTTGGTGTGCGTGTGTGTGTGTGTGTGTGATTGTAGAAGAAATACAAAATAAATCAAAAGGAGTTAGGCTAGTAGAGTCTGTATTGCAACACACCTACAACAATGCAGTGGGCTCACTGATAGCTAGCTGCTATCAATATACCAGCCCCCAAAGATGGCTCTTGCTGTTGCCCCCGTGTTTGCTATTGCTTGTGATTTGGTTTGACGTCAATCGTCAGCAGCAAACACTGCCAATGACAACGACATTGTGTGGCCAGCAGTAAATTGACGCACAAAAACAGCATCAGCAATGACAACAACAGGAATAGCAACAACACACGCACATAGGCAGATGAGAAAACCGGACATGTTGCTGCCGTGCAACAGCAACAGCAACAGCCCTTGAATCTTACGCACAATTAATACGAAAGACTTTTAATTGCCAACAAATGCCATAGGAAAAAGCACAGCAGTCAGTGCGTGAATGTGAACTATGCCAATTGGCTACACCTTGGGCATAAAAATGGGCAACGGCCAACTGACAAATTTGTATGCACGCGCTTCAAAAGTGCAATATTAATTAATTCCAGCGACAACTGCAAGCAGCAGGCTGCATGCTGCATGCGGCAAGCTGCAACAGTATTTCTGCTGCTCTGCTGCTCTGTATGCGGCAGAAGTTGCTGCTGCTTAGAGCGGGCAATTAAATTGTATGTCATTCATTGGTAATTTATACCATTTAAAGGCAAACAACAGTAGCAACAGCAACAGCAACATAAGCAGCAACAGCAACAACTCTCTCGCTAAGACATGTTGTTGGTTCAATGCATTTGCCGACTATTTTCCTATGTCCTTTGTCTGTTGTTTGTCCTTTTTTTCGTACAGCTGGCAATTAGCATGCGTGCGTGCCATAGGTCGTATGAGTAATGATCAAAATGTTATAGATACTTTTTGGTGGCTAAACATTTGATCGATCGCTCGTTTGAGCTGATCGCTCGATAAATGCAACTTGCCATGAAAAGTGCAGGCCATAAATGGGCATTAAGCTATTGCACATTTCTCAATATGTCGCGCGAGTGTACCAAGTGATTTTTTCTCTGTTTTTTCTGTTTGTTTGTTTGTTTGTTGTTTTTGTACGACTCGTCGATGTCGATGTCTGGCTTTATACGCACCGCGCCTTATAAGACAATGACGACGTCTGCCGGACAGTCCGACCGACTGCTGCGACTGTTTGGCATATAAAGCAGCCAGCGGCACGGCTAGCCAGCGCTGCAGCTAGCGACAGCACCCGCACCACAGTCGACGCCATTTTAAAGTGGCTAAAAGTCGCCGGCGAAGCCCCCATTGAAACCGCATTTAATACACTGCCACCCTCGGTGCGTTTCATTGGCATTTTTGCATTTACATTTTTCGCAACAAAAAAAAAAAACAAGAGCAAGAAAAACATTTATATTCCAGGTGCTGAATATGGAATACCCTAAGAAAACAGATTTTTTTGAATATCTATATAATATTTAGTTAAGTAATCAATGCTGAAAGTATTCGCATCTGTAGTCGATTCCCTGTTATGAGTTTCGGGTTCCTGCACTAATATTCATATTAAGGATTTAGGATTATTGATCATATAGATGTATATACATTTGCCTACAATAATATGACAATTATAGTGAAAAATCTATTAAAGAATCTATTCAGAGAATTGTTTTAAAATAGTATTTAAATAGATTTCATTTAAAGAATATTTAAATAGATTTCATTCAAAGAATTGTTCCAAAATAGTATTTTAATAGATTTCATTTGTAGCTATTGGCAATAGAATATTAGTTTATAAGAAATAAATTTTAAAATATAGTATAACTCAAGAGTTAATTTGTTATATTGTTTCAATCCATAAGACAATGTCGCGCTTTTTATTCTTTTATAAACTTTTTGACTCGTTTTGTGGGTATAAGGTATAAAAAAGTCTGGAATCCGTTTCGTGCATTAATTTATTTAACGCAAAGTCTTAAATTCACAATTTTAATGCCCTTAACAAGAAGAAACAATCAAAATATATAAATATATATATATAATATATATATATATATATGTATATATATATATCGTATATAATAAATAGGAATGACAAAAGCGCGCTTTGAAATTGAGACGTCGCAAAGCAAAGCAAAAAATAAATAAAATGCTCACAATACACACAAAATGAAAACACTTAAATATATACAAGAAAATTTAGAAACGAAACAAAGGCGTGTAACAACTGAGCAAACAACAAAAGCGAGAAACGCAACAAAAGCAACAATAAATCGTAACGAAACGTAGCGAATACAGAAACTGAAGAACTTAAGAATGTCTAAGTTGAAATAAAATTGTGGCGCGTTAATTAACTTTAAACGATTGAAAACGAATTGATTTGGAGAAGCCATTTGATTTGGATTAGTTGTGCTTGCTTGGCGGGGTTCACAAGTCGAGTTCGAGACCTTAAAGCACACAGTACGATCCGCCGTATAAAGACTAAAATTAAAATTTAATCATCACGTGTGCGTTAAAAAGCGGGACAGACTCGGCTCCGCTCGATCTGTGGCAATGTTTAAAACTAAAGTTGTTAATTAGAATGCGTTAAACAATAAAACAAAGAAAGACCCAATGGAACCGAGGGGGACGTTGCGACACTTGCGAAGAGATTAACACCTTACGGGCGGCAGACATTCGATAGGGCTCGATACGAATTCGAATTCAGATTGGGGACTTGGGCTTAGTTTTTGGAAGTCGACTTTTGTTTGGCTTTGGTTTGGGTGCCATTACGGCATCCGTTGTTATCATGCATTTGATAAACGTTTTGTTTTTCATTAGTGTGTGGCCCGTAGGCAAGTTCCAAGCTCCAAGCTCCAAGCTCCAAGGCGTTGCCAGCCAAATCTCAGCCGCATGGACTAATTCAGATCACACCCCTTCAATTAGCGGCCAGCGGCGAATTCCCGGCAACTCTTTCAAAATGTAATCTAAAACAGACTTTTGTCGGCCATTTTTGTCAGTGCGGTTTGTGTGGTGCGAATGTTCTCAAGCGGCCTGCCTGCCTGCCTTGCCTGCCTGCCTGGTGGTTTAGTGTTCCTCATATTTTATTTTTTGTCAGCTGTTGATAAGCAAAGTGGTGCGCCTTACTACGTCAAAAGCGTCGCGCGTTATCAGCGGTTCTCATTTAGCATATATATATATATATATATTTTAGTATGAATATATATATATATAGCTGGATTTTTAATATGCATGGGCTGTTTTCTTTTCATTCTTCTTAATGGGAAACCACACGCAGAAATTGTACTTGAACCGCACTGATAAACGTTTGGCTCACAAAAATAATTCACATGCGATTTGCGTTGTTGTTGTTGTTGCTGTTGGTTCTCAGTTAGCTAAACGTGCCACAAACTCGGAGGTGGACAGCTCTGAGGTACTTCAGCAGCGGCAAGAGAGCAACATCGTCGGCATTTGAAAACAATTTTTATTTAATCTCAAGTAGTTTCAATTAACGTCATTGGACTACATAGATTGTTGATTATGCGACGCGTACACATCGCAATACCATTAAGACCAAACAAATATATATATACATAGGAAAGGAAATATAAAAATATTTAAAAATTATATTAAAAGATCATGAGATTGCGACCACCCACCAAACAACAACAAGCAGCAACAACAAACTGAATGAATATATATTAGAAAAGAAAAAAAATAAATAAAAATATAATAATACTCTCGCACTGGTCAGCTTTATCAGTTTATAGACGACGACGACGATTTACGTCACAACGGCGCGCAATTCATGAATTTAACAATTTTATACTTAACAAATAATTTCTTGAATTCTTTGGTTCGTGTGTAGGTGGTGGCATTGATAAGCGGCTGATACGTGACCCACTCGTCGCTGGCGAGGTGAGGGTGGTTAGTCTCTCTGGGTTTATCGCGGCTCTCTAGCGCGCAGCCCAATTAAGAAATTTACGATTAGCTCGTAAACTGCGCAAGGCGAGCATTGCATAAAGCCCATAACTGACTCATAATCTTCAAGTGGTAAGCGGCAGGCAGCAGGCGGCAAGCGGCGCTTCATTAGGCCAACATTCAAACCTGTTGCTCGCACGCAATGATCACCCAGTTGGTCAGTCACTGGCTGGTCACTCAGTTCAGTTCAGTTTCAGTTTCTTTGTCTCTCGGTCCATCTGTCTATTTGTCGCTTAGCACATGCAACTGTCTGCACTTAGCGCTCGCTGTCGCCAATTTGAATGTTGTGCCCCCATCCCGCTCTCGCGCTCTGCCCCTCACTCGCTCACTCGCTCGCACACTTCAAGCCCGTTGCTTATCTTTGTGGCAGTGTTTGAGGCTTTTTTAGCGGTTTTTCTTCTGACTGTTTCGCATAATATTTTAGTGCACTTTATAAGCACAAATGCCTGTCGCATAAAAATTAATTGTAATGTTTGTTTATGTGCTCGGTAAATGTTAAACAAGTTTTTTTTTTTTCTTCTTTTTGCGCCACACGGCGTATGGGCAATGCGCCAAATGCAAACTTCGTACTGTAATAAACATTTTTAATATGCAACTGGACAGTAAAAAGTAAAAGCAAACGCTAAATTAAGATATGAACAAAACTAGTGTATTACATAGTCAAATAATCCAATAAATGAAATAGATAAAAGCTTGAGGGGATGATGGGGATGGGATGGGATGGTTAAGAGGCAAATAAACCTGACAAACTCAAGTATTAATATACATATAAGAATAAGCCTATAAATATATTCATTAGAAATATTCCTTGGGAATATAACTTGCTCAAAAGCTGGCGAAAGTCTTAACATTAACTTTTGCATTAATCACATTTTGTTTGTTTGCTTCAGCTAATGTCATAGGCGCATGATTTATGATGAGTCAATTAGTTCATAATGCAAGGTCTTCCAATCTGATTTTCGCTCTGCTCGCGACTTGCTGACTTCCTCGCTGCTAATTAAGTACATAAATCCTCGCAATTTCAACGACTTGAAATTTATATTGTTGTTGTTGTTGTCGTAGTTGTTGTTGTTGTTGTTATTTGTTTGTTGATCTCTTAACAAAACACTGCAGCCGCTTAATTTATGTAATTCTCATTGTTGTTGACATATTTGACTTTCCTTTGCCGCCTCCAAAAAAAAACAATAAAGCCCGGCCTTGCTTTTCTCATTGTTGTTGTTGCTGTTGTTGTTGCTGTTGTTGTTTTGTTTTAAGTACGCGCAAATGGCTGACAAAAATAAAAAATATCTTCATGCCAACAAATCCATTACAGTCAAGTGCGCACCAGCAACAACAACAACAGCAACTAACAAAAAAAAAAAAGCGAAAAAACAAATACCAAGCAAATAAATAAAAGTAAATGTGTGTGTGTTAAGTTAAAAAAATTAACCGAAATTTTATTAGTATTTGCGCAAGCGCAGGCAATGCTAAGGCAAATATTTAACAGGCAGCGGGACTGACCATAAGATGTTCGCCGAGCAACGCCAACCAGGAGGAGAGTCAGAGAGTCAGAGAGCCAAAGAGCCAGCGAGTCGGCGAGTCGGCGGGGTGGAAAAGGTTTTGAAGACGCAACGCTCAGCGGCTGTAGCTGGAGCTGGAGTGGTCCATGACCAAATCGCTGTTTGAGTTTCGAGGCGGGCAAGCCAAGCAAAAGGCAATTAGAGTTGACACTTTTGGTTTTGGTGGCGGCGGCAACGACGGCTCGAAAGGGCTCGCGACTCGCAGACTGCAGAACGAAGAGACTCCGCTTTAAAGAAGTTGTCGCTGACTTGTGTCCAGCCTCAGCGGCTGGCTGACGTGCCCAGGGACAGTTTAATTCTCACTAGGCAATGGGGCACTTAAAAACCATTTTCACTTGAGACGTGACCGCTGCTGACGTTGTCGTTATTTTAGTTGATGTTGCTGTTAATGTTGTTGTTGTTGTTGTTGTTGTCTAATGCAGCTTTGTTTTTCGTTGTTGCTGCTGTTGTTTCTGTGCTGTTGCTGTGGCTGTGGCCTGTTATTTATTATCAATATTGACGCAGCCAACAGAACAAAACAAAAACAGCCAACTCCAGCATCGCCAACAACAACTAGAAATCTGTAAAATACCACGCAACATTGTAAACAAAATGTAAGCCGCTTTATTGTTGTTGTTGTTGTTGTTGTTGTCGACGCGCCTAAAACCCAACAAACCTGAGAAACTGTCACTAAGCCATTTTCGTTATTCTCTTTGATTTGCTGCCTGTGAAAGAGCAAACAAAAAGATGGGCCTCCCCTTAGCCACACAATGGGCCAACAACTGGCCAGCAACTGGCCAACAACTAATCATAAATTTGTCGCGCGATTATTTTACAGTTTGGCAGCCGCCTTTCAGTGATATTTCAATATGTTTAACATACCATACGATACTGTATCTGACTCCGACAAACTGAGCCTAGCTTCGCTCAGCCCATCCATTGCCCTCGGCTGAGTTATGAGCTCAAGAAATGATTGGAAACGAATGCCAAATGAATATGCAAATTATAGTTATTATTATGTTTATGTTTATGCATATTTCTATATGCTGGGCTTCTCTTCACTTTTGTGCGCTAATTGTCGAAAGAAAGAGTCGAATTTGTTATTTTCAAAGCGACTTTTAAATGGTGGCACGTGTGCCTAAACTTGGCCATAAATAAATAATACAAAAAAATGAGAAAAAAAAGAAGGAAAAGATTAAACAAACAGTTGTGAAGCTAAATTTTACTTTTTTCTTCCTTTTTCGTTTTTTTTTTTTTGTTGTATACATATATTTATTTTGGGTCTTAACTGGAAGTTAGTGAACGAAGTCGTTGCTGTCACCCCAAATGTATCAGAAGCAGAGAACTATAGCGCTATCTGCGCGGCTGGCCACAGGAAAAGGGAAGCCTGTTGAGTGGCAAACTGATTTCCGTTGACAATTTATACAAAAAGCAAAATACAACAATAAAAAAAAAAAAACAAGCAAAACAAAACAGCAACAAAAAAAAAAAAAAAAAAAGGAAAGGAAAGAAAAGAAAAGAGAAGAAAAAGAACCCACAACAAGAGCAACAACCACAGCGAAATGCGGTGCGCCAAGTAAAGTTTTAAATTCCAAGGCATACACGTTGTTTGTTTTTGTTGATTTGCTTGTAGAATTTGTAGCAACAACAAAAATGCATTGCATTCGCATGGGGCAAGGGGGCAGAGAACAAGCGAAACACATTGACAAGCGAACACGAGAAGAGCTGAATTAAGCAATGCGAGAGGCTCAGGCTCAGGCTGAGGCTGACGCAGAGGCTGAGGCCGAGGCCGAGGCCGGCGACGCAGTCGCTTCTCACGCTCGCTAGCCACGAAAGGACGGAGGACACGCAGCACACACCCACACCCACACCAGAAAGTTGAATGCCGAAGCGCAGCTATCATGACAGCTTATAGCATAAATTTCTGACCCAGCTCGAAAGAAGAGCACATTTGAGTTGGGGCTTATGCGACTTGAAGATACGCTGCTCAGGTGTTAATGGCATGGTAATAGCACTAGACAAACATGTTTCCACAGAGAGGGTATTAAGTGTCTTCGGTGCGAGTCTCATTTGTCGATCGGTCTTTGCTTTTTATCGGCTTTTTGGCTCTTCGGCTTTGGCTTTGGCTTTGGCTGTAGCTGTGGCAGTGGCTGTGGCTTTGGCTTTGGCTTTGACCAATAAAGTCTTATTATATACTCATCAATTCAGCAGCAGATAAAAGTCAAAAACTTGAGATACGTTTGCGTCGATGTCGTCGGCGTCGTCAGCGTCGTCGCCGTCGAGCCACCAGGCAGATAAATTATAATTAAAGCAGCCGCAGCTGAAAGACCACTAAGTTGAAGATGCTGATGCTGATGCTGATGCTGGGATGCTGTTCTGATGTCAGAGCGTATTTAAAATACGAGTAGAACAACCTGCATTCAAACGCCGACGCCACACGACCAGCAGATAAACAAAACAAATAAACAGAAACAGAATCAGAATCAGAAACGAATAAGTAGACAGAGGCGAAGACGTCGACGTCGACGTCGACGTCTACGTCGCACAGCATTGAGCTTCAGTCGGCGCAAGAAACACCTGTCAAACTGGTCCACACACACTCAATACACACGACGCACACGCGGAGCTGTCGGAGGGCCCAAAATATCTCGCCGCGGCCAGGAGGAGCTGAAAGAAATGTAGAAGGAAGACCAGACCAGAGCAGAGCAGAGCATAGTCAGGGGTACAAACGGCAGTTTGGATAATGACTTGCCAAGGAAGACGGCCAGTGATTTGGCTGGAACGAAACGGATATGCAATGCGCCTTTCATATAAGTCAGAGGCCCATTAGGGCCTCTGATTAGCCGGGGCATTGCTTTAATTGAAACTAAAACGGAAGTTATTACGCCTCGCCGATGTCTGGCAGTTCTCGGCCTGATTTGATTAGATGATGCTGCAGAATTTGCGTCATGGCCAGCTAATTATGTAAGATCTCTGCTGCCATGACGTTACCCATTTCTTTTACCCAGTTTCCAGCCTAAGCAGGAAATGCAGCAATTGCAGTCAAAGAGTCAAACAAAAATGCCAACTCAGTTTAGTTCTAAGCCTCTTTAAGGGTAAAGAATAAAAGAATTGCTTGGCTAAAGATACTTTTTACTTAGATATTAGATATTAGACTGCCACATAAATTGTCGTGTTGAGCGCGATTTTGGTAAAGTCTTTTGGACAACTTTGGTGTCATTTGAGGCTGAAATTTGACTTGTTTCAATTAGCGAACACGCGAAAGGCAAATGGCACAGGGCGCACTCTAAAGCCAGAGCTTACAACTTACTTGGCATGTGTGTCTGTGAGATACACTGCTAACTAGCAACGTGCAACGTGCAACGTGCAACGAGCAACTAACAACTTACAACCGCGCGGCAATCAAATTACAAACTTATCGCATGCAAGCGAGCAGAAAATCAGCGAGCAACAAACAGCAGCAACAGCAACAACAACAACGAGCTCATGTCTCTGGTGTGGATTACTTGGCGCCGCAGTTGCTGTCGGGGGTGTTGAGTAAAAAGTGAAATGCCAGCCACTTGCTATTTGCCACTTGCCACAGTGGGGGCAGTTGAAATGCAAAACAACTGCAATGCGTGCGTGTGGCAAGGCAAAAGTTAACGGCAGCAGGCAGCAAGCAGCAAACAGCAAAAGGCAAAAGTTTTGCCGCCTTCGCCTTTTGCTTTCCTTTGCGTTTGCCTGCAGGAAGTCAAGCAGAAGAAGCTGAACGAGGACAACTTGGCATGTCTTGACAGTCGACAGGAAGTGCGCAAAATGCCACAACTTGCAAATGCAAAGTGCAACCCCCACACACACACACACACTGATGAAATGATTGCCGCATTATGCTAGGCTGAAAGTATCTTTAAAGTTGCATGTTGAACGCGTGTAAACAAGCTTGTCGCGTCGGCCTATAAAAATATTATTAAATTAAAAGTTGAGCCACCAGCTGCTGAAGCTGTTGCCTTGAAGGCGGCCACATTGAGGCGTAACTCCACCCACCCGATGGTAGCTGCAGCCAGCCGCGAGCCCGAGCCGTCGAGCGAATGAGCAAAAGGCATGCGCAAAAATGCAGCCTGTGCATAATTATGGAGTCATGACGTTGCCAACGTGGCGATTGCAATGGCGATGACGACGACGACGTCGACGACGGCTTGGCCGGGCTGCCTGGTCATTAGCTGTTGATGAGCCGTGGCCACTGCCGCAGTGAGAAACAGTAGCCAATGCCACTCGGCGGCAGCAGCTTCTCCTACTGGCCTTTGCGCCATCTCTGTCTGGCCGCTCAGCATAAATAATTATTAGCAATTGTGTGCAGGTGCAGCTGCAGCAGCCAACAAGCAACTGCAACAGCAACATAACTTTGCCGTCTTTAATACTTATTGTTGATATTGCACTGCAATTTAAACATTTTGCGCTTTTAACAGCGCTTGCAAAAACAAAAGACTTAAGCAACGAACTGGCTGCTGCTCTGAGTCCAATTGGTCGAGGGCTGGTCGAAAATTTGAATTCGACTTTGGCTTAAGCGCTACTCAACCAATAAAATGGCCACCCAGATACTTTTCAGTTCTCTGCAGCTTTAACACACTCAACAATCAGCTGCAGTCCATCGCCTGTCAGGTAGCCCCAGCAGCGGCAGACGGGGCTGACGCTGGACGGACACCGCTGGCCCACGTTGTAAACGTCAAACTGAAAATCCACTCAACGTTTTGAAGCGGCCACTGGCTGCAGCAGCAGCAGCAAAAGAAGAAAATTATTAACTGACATTTTAATGATGATAATGATGATGCCGTTGACGTTGGCGGCGGCGGTGGCGGTGGCTGCAACTGCGTCGGTGGCTAGACATAAAAAAAACCCTTTTCGCCCCACCAAAGCACAGGTAGAGAAACCCATTAATGCTGTTGCTGTTGCTGCTGCTGCTGCTGCTGCTGGTTGTTTGTTGATGTAAGCGGCGTGATTTTTATCAGTTGGAGCCCTTGTGTTTGCCCAACTGGCGCCAGTTTTTATGTATTCTACTGGCCCAAAACAAAAATCGAAAGGTTTTAAGATAACTTTTAAAAATGTTTATACGTGTGAGTCTCTCTCTCTGTGTGTGTGTGTGTGTGTGTGTGTGTAAAATGCGTTTTCAATTGCAGTTTTTCAAGTGTGCACAAATCAATTGGCTATGAATTTTAATTGATTTTTGCCAGACAGCAGCAACAACAACTACAACAGCAACATCAGCCAGCTACAGTTGAAAGTTGTATTTCATTTTCTGTTTCGTTGCGCTTGTAAAGGCTCGCGCTCAAATAAAGCATGAAAATAAGTTTTGCCTGCCACACACATACACACACACACACATACGTAGATATGTTGTGCAACTGAAGCTGCAGGCGAATCGCGGCTAATTTCAGTAATCTGCAAAGAATGCTGCAAAAGGCACCCACAATTCGCTGCAGAGACTGAGACGGGAACAGAGCTCAGCCTGAGACTGACAAACACACTCACGCACATATACACTGACAGACAGACAGACAGACAGATAGACAGAGGGACAGACAGTCAGTCCAGACATGTGAGCGTCTGTTTGCAACCTGCTTAATGTCATGCAGCGGGAACAGCAACAACAACAACAACAAACGGCAACCATAAGCAACTACAACGCACTGTCACTGTCATGCATCATCATCATTGCAGCCCGGACTGGAGCCGGTTGCTGCTGCTGTTGCTGCTGCTGCTGCTGCTGCGGCTGCTGCTGCTGTTGCTGCTGTTTCTGTATTTGAAAATTATTGCATGTCCAGTCTACAGTCCGCAGTCTGCAGTCCGCAGTCCGCAGTCCACAGTCTGCAGTCTACAGCTTGCAGTCTGAGTCTGAGATTCAGGCTCATGCATGCAAAGCCGAGAAACTGAGAAGGCGAAACACTTGCAGCATTGGCATGGCCAGTGAGTGATGCGATTATCTGCAAGATTCGCTTATCTACGGTGATCCATCAGCTGTGTGGCACTGAGGCACTTGCGAATGTCAGTTGAGTGCCTTGCCCCGCCATTGCTCCTGCTGCAGTTGCTGTTGCTGTTGCTGTTGGTGTTGGTGTTGCCGTCGTTGCGTGAAAAAATGCGTGGCCTGCGCGGGCGTCCGCCATATAAATTAGAATGTGCGTTGTTATTTCTTGAGTATCTTTTTGTATTTTATTTTCTCAAATATATATTTACTCACTTTTTTTTTTTAATTTTCTTGCTCCCACGGTTGAGCTGACCAGCACCCGCTAGCAGCGGGTCAGCGGGACTGCTTGCGGTTGCTGTTGCTGCTGCTGTTGCCAGGAAGCGCTGGTGGTACAGTAAACCACAGTAGGGGTTTTTTTAGTTGTTTTTTGTTGACTTTGATTGAAAGTTGACACAGCCAAGCGTTGAAAACCACATCCGTGGTGGGCAGCAACAGCAGCAGCAGCGGCAGTAACTGCCAACTTATAGTAGTAGCAACAGCAACAGCAACATCATCTATGTTGCTTGTATGCAAATGCAATTAGTTTTTGATTAAGTTGTAGTCCCCAAAAAGATAGCAGGACAGTGTTTGGCTTATTGTATACAGTTGGCACAGCTCACCAAAGTACACTTAAGTGCAAAAGCAAAGCGACAGACCGTTAAATTGTTGCAATTACCAAAGCTAGCGTTGTGCTGCTGCTGTTGCTGCTGTTGCCGCCATGTTTGAGCATGTTGCTGCTGAGCAGCTGTAAAACAATATATGCACAGTCTCTTTGTATGGTATGTGTGTGTGTGTGTGTGTGTGTATGTGTGGGTGTGTACGTCAGACTATTGTTGTTGTTGACTGGGCCAATTGTTTAGCACGCGCTGCTAATTTTGTGCTGCTGTTGCTGCGAGGCAGGCAGCAATTTCTAAGTTGCATGTACGCCTTGTTGATTGTAGTAGGTGGCCCGGCCTGGCCTAGCCAGGCTTAGGCTAGCCAATGGTCATTATAGCTTCTCTCGGCTCGAAGTGCTGCTCCAGTTTGGAGGGTGACCGAAGCCGCGCAATCATGTTAATAACAGCTTGTATTGCTGCCGTTGTTGGTTGCTGGTGGCTGGTCGCTATAGATGTTGCTGTTGCTTTTTGCTGGTCAGTTGCAAGTTCTGCATGTGTAATTTATGCCTGTAGCTAATTGCATTTGAAAGTTTAAATGCAAAAGTCAAACGGTTTTCAGATATGCATAAAAAAACACAATCACCTAAACTGACCAAACCGACTGAAATGCCAGATTCTCACAAAGAAGAAGATGAAGAAGAAGAAGTGAACCGATTTTCCCTCTCAGCTCAGCTCATTTGAAATTCCAATTTCAATAACGCTCAATGATGTTTATCGGCAGCGCTTAAGTATGCGTTGCTGTTTGGCTTTTCTACATTTTCGTTTGAGTAGGCGTTGTCCGCAGCAGCAACCAGAGCTACAGCTAGCATTGCCTTGTACCAATTTACGCACATACTGATGCGCAGGGCCAAGGTTCAGGGCAGGGCAGGGCAGGCCAGTTCAATGGCTAGATAACGCCATGGGAGCCATCAGTTTCAATGCGTGCGTCGATGAAGCGGCTGCCGCTGTTGCCGTTGCTGTTGCTACTGCTGCTGCTGCTGTTGTTGTGGGTGCGCGCGATAAGACGTGAGTCAAAGCCAGAGTTTATCAGCGTTGCGCGCACAGCTGTGCCTGAAAATTCAAATACTGAAAAGCTGACAATCTGAAAACTGAAAAATACCAAACATTGAAAATTGTTGTGCTAATAAATTCATGTCGCAGCGGACAGAAATCGGCGCGCTGCTGGCTGGCTATCTGGCTGTCTGGCTGTCTGGCCGTCTGGCTGACTGCCTGCAACATTGCTGAGATATATGTTTAGAAACAAGTTTGTCGGGGCGGCATATTTGTTAAGGTCGCACAGCTGCGCTGGCAACAACTGTTGCTGTTGCTGTTGCTGTTGCTGCGGTAGTCATTCCACATAAATAGCTGCTGTTCATGTGGCACATGGTTTTTGTGCATATTTCTTGTTGCTTTTTTGGCTATTTGCTCACCCGCATTGGCAGCAACCGCAACAACATGCCATGTTGCATGCCTAATTGCAACAGGTGGCAAATGCCAGCAGCCGCACTTACACACACACTCACACACACTCACACAGTTACTGTTTGCGGTTACAAGGGTTGCTGTCGCTGTCGCTCTTGCCGTTGCACTTGGGGTTGCGGCGGGGGGGCACAGTGGGTGCAGCAACATGTCGCCTTTGTGCCAGCAACAAGCCAATTAGCAACAGCAACAATTTTCAATTGTCAATTGTCAAATGCAAAATGCAAAATGCAAATGTAGTACAGCTCATGTTGACAATTCTGCTCTATGATTAGTAAATAATAGTGCATATTAAAACAATTGTTAATTGTTTGTTTGTTGTTCGTTGTTTGATGTTTGATGCTGACCAAAAAAGGGAAGAACAACAAGCAATAAGCAGTTAGCAGTTTATGTTGTCACTTGGCTATGGCATTTGATTGGGCTTTGATTTGTTGCTACTGCAGCTCAAATAATTAATGAGTTAAATATTATAATTTATTTAAAACTGGCCACGATCATTAATCAGCCGTGGAACATGACTCTGAAGTTTGCGCTTGGCATTGGGTCGGCTTTTTTCAGGCCTTTGTTGTCTGTGCGGCCACCGTTTTGGGGGCTGCTGCCACGCCCCACTAATTGCCCACTAGCAACTGTTTAAGTATATTGGCAATAGTTTCTTCCCTCTCAGTTTTTTTGTTTTTATTTGTGGGTGGCGACGCTTCGGTTCTCTACTAATTTTGCAGTTATTGCCAAACACTCCATCAATCAATGTCCAGTTGCCAAATTTGTGGCCCAAAACGGCGGCAATGTTGCAATCGGCTCGGCCCAGCAACATGTTTCGCAAATATATGCAGAAAGTTTGTTAATCAATAAAAATATGATTAAAATGTAAAATTCATAAACGGCTACAACAAATCTAAGCCAAAGCCACGCAGTCTGCGTTTTAGCTAAAAAAAAAAAAAACCAAAAAAAAAAAAAATGGAAAAAAAAACCTCATTAAAAATCACAAATTTGCAAATCTTATTGAGAGTTGTTTGGCATTAATATTTATACAGCTTCGTAGAACTATTCAGTCATAAGCATTTTTGAGCTTGATTAATGATGTTTGATTTGTTTCGAGCTGCTTTAATTACTGCGGCAATTAGCAGCTAAATGCAATAGAGTTTTGTTCGCTCCAACGATTTGTCATGAACATCAGCGAAATGTTAACACATTTCATGTTACACATGGCACACATGTCTTTATAGCATAAACATAAACATAAACATTATATATATATATACATACATTCATATATATTAAACATGAAGCGGGCTCATAAAGTGCCCATAAAGTGGGCAGCGCGTTGTAAAAGCAATGCGAAAGTTTCTAGAAAGTTTTACCAGCATTTTAGAGTAAACATTTTTATAGTTCAGCTGAATTACAGTTGTAAATGAAGCGTTAATAAAGTTGGCTTTTCTACTCTTCCTTTCAGAATATGCCCGAGGCTATCGCAGCAGCAGTCAACACATCCTAACTCAACGAGGTAAGCGCACAGCACAAGCTTCCAAGCAGCCGCAAGCAGCTGCTTTTTTTGTTGTTTTTATTGCATTTGGTTTTTGGCTGACAATGGCAACCCTGGCCTGGCCATGCACAGTTGCACAACGTTGGCAACCTTCGCTAGCACAAAAACAAATATATAAAATTAAAAAAAAAAAAACAAAATGTATCTGAAACGCATTTTGAATTTAATGCGTGCACTGCAGGAGTATAAAGTAGGCAGCTGGCAAGAAGAGAAGGAGGCGAAGGAGGCGAAGGAGGCGGAGGAGGCGGAGGCGAAGGCGGGCAGGTGGAGTTCTCATTCGTATCGATCATGTGCGCCTGTCCGGCCTGCAACATTCAAGTGTCGTCTTGTGTTTCGCATGAATTTCGCATTGGCATCGGCTACGGCTACAACAGCGTCTCACCTCGCCCGATCGCTCGAGCCTCTCAGTCTGGCAGTCGTCTGCGTTCAGAGTCTGCGTCTGGGGCAGCTTTTAGTTGCGGGCGTTGCACGGCAGGCGACCTTCTAAGTCGGCCGCTAAGGAATTGCAACTGCCATTGAAAATGAGTGAAGTTGAACATTTTAGACAGATTGCCAAGTTTTGTCATAAAAACGCGGCAACTTCGCTGCAGCAGCTGAAACTCGCTGTTGTTGCTGTTTGAAGATTAATTGCTTGCGACAGTTTGCAAACGATGGCGACGTTTAAATTGTAGCAGCAGCAGCAGCAGCGGCAACAGCAACAGTTGCAGCTGCCCCTTCGAGCCATAAAAATTGGCATTTTGTGGCTAAAATTAACATGACGTCAATGCGAAACGTTGTCAATTGCTTGGCTTAGAGTGCGACCTTTGGCTGGTTGGGCGATTAAGGCCGCGCCACAGCAACTACAACTTAATCTCAGTCGTCGTTGGCCGGCTGGCTAGCTGGCTATCTGGCTATCTGGCTTCGCTCTTTTTGCCCGCCAGCTAATTTTTAATTTATTTGTTGAAATTTCTTTTGACACGCCCTAACAAAAGCGACGCGCTTTTGGTGTCATCACAATTGTTGTTTCTTTTCAGTTTTTTTTTTTTTTCGTTTAACTTAAAACCTTTTTTTGCAACAGTTTTTGGGCTTTGTGTGTGTGTGTGTTTGTGTTTGTGTTTTTTTTGGCTTGGTCGCTTTTATTCATGAAATGTATCTCGAAATGAAATACAGCTTAATTAACAAAAAATCTGAAGAAAACCTGCAGCAGCTCGCTGGGCAAGCGCAGTTCCATTCATACATTCACGCCATTCAGATTCAAAAGTGATATTCAGTGCGTATTTTTAGATTTATGTTGACTAATTTGTCATAATATTTTCATTCCCATAATATTTATATTCCCATAATTGAGTGAGTTGAGTGCGAGAATTTCGTTAACGAATCGTGCAACAGTAAAAGCAACACAAATTACAACAGGCCAATCAATGATAATCAATTAACACCTGCGACTGCCCGATACAATAGCAGCAGCAGCAGCAGCAGCAGCAGGAGCAGCCACGAGTTGAATAAATTAAAATTTCCCATCTTTATGGCCTTTGCATTGGAAATCAGTAAACAAACACATTGAAATTAGCATATCAAATACAACATAATTGCGCGATAATAACCGAACATGAAAATGAAACCTGTTCTATCGGACATCTATTTATCGATCGTCATTATATTGTCTTTATATTTCTCTATTATATTATAACATATGGAAAAGATATGTTAAAGAACTCATTACTCAAAAATAACACCGTTTCACTTAAATGGAAGTCCGATGCGTCTCTTGACACTGCCCGAAAGGGGGAGCAAGGGGAGTGCAACGGTCAGCCCTGCTTCTAACTGTTGTGTAAGGCGAAGTGACAGCAACAGCGTCTTGTAGGCAATCAAAATGCAGCATAAAACATGTGCAAGTCGCAATAGTTGAGAATATGCGTTGAGTGTTGTTCTTGCTGGTTGTTGGTTGTTGGTGGTTGGTGGTGGTTGGCTGCAGCAGCCTTCCACCTGGCAGGCTCAACTGCGAACGCAAATTGAAAGAACTTGTTGGCTGTTTTGCCTGTTGCCTGTTGCCGGCTGCCTGGTCCCTGCTGCCTGGTGCACGCAGTCGTCGACAAGCAAATTGAAAGCTTTAGTTTTGCACTTGCTTTGCGGTCAAAACCCAATACGCCAACAACAGCAACACTAGCAATAACAACAGCAACAGTGCCAGTGCACGCTTGTGGTGTTGGTGGTAGTGGTGGTGGTGGTGGTGCCTGTTGGTGGTTACAACTATTGATTACAAGTTGCCAATCGCTGGGTCTCACATTACCCAATACAACAAACAGGCAACAGTCAGCAACAGCAACAGCAACAGCAACAGCAACGGCAACAGCGACCTCGATGCGGGTGTTGCAGACAGGCGCAGAAAGGCTCCAATAACAGAGAGCAACAACATCGAGTGGAGGCTGTAATTAATGCGGGAGCCTGTGCTGACATTTTGAGAAATTTATTGCTCCAAGTGGATTTATAGTCTGCGACATTTTATAGTTTTGCCTTGTGGTCGTTACGATCGATCGGACGAACGAACGAACGAACGAGTAATGTTGCCAGCAACATGTTGCCCATTGCTGCTGCTGTTGGTTGGTGGGAACTGCTGCAGGAGCAGCAGCCGCAGCAGCAGCAGCAGCAACCCTTTAATGCGCATCATGTGCGCGCGCGCATATATAATTTGGCTACCCGATAATGATCGGCCTTTGGCATAATAAATTTACAGCACCGGCACAAAACGTTGAGGCAACTTTCAAACCCAAATTGTTGGCGGAGTCGAGAGCTGGCCAACTCATCCTTAAAGTTGGCAATGGCCAGCCGAAAGTCGAGAGGCGATAGCCGAGTGCCAAGTGCCGAGTATTAAGTGTACCAATGTATCCGGCGAGCATGTACCTGTAGTATCGGAGAGTATCTGTACCCTGCAATCTATATTAATTTTTATATAGCCCGCGACTGAGCTGCCTGCTTGCCCAGTGCCAGTGCCAGAGTGCCAGAGTGCCAGTGCCAGTCACGCTGCATACTTTCATAAATGCCAAAAATTTCACCTGCTTTCACAAAGATGATTAAAAATAAATATGCAACGACGTCGACGTCGCTGCCACGAAACGAGTGCAGTTCTTTTGCCGACGCGCCGCATGATATACGATAATTTCGTTCTGATAATGTGACGGACAGCGGGCGAATGTCCAGCCGTAGCCGCAGTCGCAGTCGCAGCCTCGGCTGACCTAGATGGCAATGCGTGAGTGTTGAGCCAAAAATCGTTTAAGGCTAATTGCAAAGATCGCTTTTGGTTGATAAACGCAGCCGAGCTGGCGGAACTGTGGGGCGCTGGGCAGGGTGAAACGGCTTGGCCAGCGATTGAGATGCCTCTCGGCTCTGACCCAAAACCTTTACGAGGCAGCACACAAAGCCCAGCTAAACAAATACGAAACGCGTAGTTAATGATGATTGCCGGCCCCCAAAGGTTAAAATTAAATAATTTTTAACTTGCTTCCAACTCTCGACTCGAACCCAGCTCAAAATGGCGGGCGGAACGCCGCAGCAGACGCAGCAACCATTCATTCATCCATTCATTTGCCTAGCCATGTAATTAGCATGAAATGAGTAGGATTTGGAAGATTTTTAGTTAAATATTTCAAGAGTTCGCTTCGCTTCTGGCGATCGCGTCAGTGGTCTATGTTAATTTTTTGGCGCTTTGGCAATTAAGCAGAAAATCGTATAGCTAATTATGATAAACATTTCACGAAGCCACAAGAAAAAGAAGCCAAAGGAGGAGTAGCACAAATGCAGACAAAAAATGGCAACAGGAAATGAAAGATAATAGATTAAATGAAATGCCAAACAAAAAAATTAAACAAATATTTGAAAAAAAAAATTCTAACCAGTTGAAACCAGTTGAAAACAAATAAAATATTTTAATTTATATTAATATATAAAAGTTATTCAATTGCATTCAAAGCTAAAGCCTTCTCTAGTCTCGATAACTTAAATGACTGAACCATAAAGTAGATATATAGTCTAGTAATAAGAATACTTCTTTGGAAGACAAAGCAAATGGAACTTTCATCACAAGGAGTAGAAACTTTGCGGCTCGCCCAGCTTTGCACTGCGATTAAGGTATATGAATCATGTTTTGTAATTTCGAAATGTTTGAAGTTGCTACCACATTTATGGGGCGATTAACTAGCTTAGTTCGTAGAGAGGGCTTTTTGTGGTTCGTGGAGCTGTTAAGTGCCTGCAAACCGGTTCGTAGTTAACCCTGGCCAGGGCCACAGCACTTGCAGTTCCTTTGGCCCATTTTATTCTCATTTGGACGACCGCAGGCGCCGCAGTTACTTTAGCTCTGGCTGCTGCTGCCTGGCCTGACTCGTCGTCGTCGATAAGGCGGCAATGGTTTAATTTAGCTGAACAGCCGATCAAAAGGCAGCTACGAAAAAAAATGCAACGGCAGCAGATGACGACAGGATCGTTGGGCCCAGCCCACGTGCAACTGCAACTGCAACAACAGCAGCAGCAGCAGCAACAGCAACAGCAGCAGCAGCAGCAAAAACAAATGTGTCTGTATATCGTAACTAAATTGACTTTGATCACGCGATCGCCCGGCCTTTGTGGCAAACGGAAGTATGCTAAGCAACTTGTTGCTGCCACGCCGGCAACTTCTAGCAGCAGCAGCAGAAGCAGCACCACCACCACCACCAGCAGCAGCAGCAGCTGAAGGTGTATATTGCAAAAATAATTACATTTGATTGTAAAAGGCCAGCATCTAGGCCGGAGACTCGGACACAGACACAGGCACGGAGCCGTTGCCGGGGCTCCGCAAAAGAAAAATGTGCAACATGATTGCAGTTTACAGCGATGGAGAGTCTAAGCAACACCGGCAGCAACAACTGAAAACCAACAGATAAAATGCATTTACAATTGAATTTGAATGTAATTTTATTTAAGCTGCGGTCAGCCAGGGGCAGCTGTGAGTGTGTGTGTGTGTGTGGTGCTGCTGCTGGGTGTTGCTGTTGCTGCACGGCAGCAACAATTGGCCAAGTGGCAGGAAATTGCCATTATCTGGCATTATCCACTTGTGCAACAGTAGCAGCAGTCGGTGCAGGCGGCGTAGGCTGCACTTCAATCTCTGGCCGAGATCAGAGGTTTCAATGATCCTCCCCTAATTAATGACACCAAACAATAACAACTATAGCAACAGCAACGACAACAATTAGCATATCGTTAGCTCGCATATTGACGTCAAATTTGGTCTGGCATTTAATGATCAGCAAAACCAATTCGAAGTCGTACTCCAAATTACGGTGATCATTTTAATTGCAGTGCGCCAGTCGAACGCTGCCTCTCAAACTGGAAGCCAACAGCTCAATTCTCAATTACAAATGAACGAGTCAAAGAGAGATAGAGAGATATAGAGTGAGAGCGAGAGAGAGAGAGAGACTGTCATGTGTGTGTGCGTGAATTTTAAATCAATTAAAAAGAGCTTTCTAACAAGCTTTGCCCGCCCGTTAAGTATGTTTGAGCTTGCGCTGGAATGGTGGGGCGTGTTTTGTCAGCATTGCAACATGTTGCTTAGCTTATGTTGCTGGCTCAACTTATGTTGCTGTCTGTAGTTGTCGTTGGTTTGGCCGTCAAGTGGGCTCTGCTTATTGGTTCGTGCTTAGGCGTGGGCGTATAAATAGCTTTTTATTTTCTTTGATATGTTTTTCACTTGATGCGCACTTCATTTTCATGTTCATTTTTTATTTACTCTACAGTGGTTGTTGTTGTTGCTGTTGTTGTTGTTGCGCTGTTTAAATGGCGTTTTATTTTATTGGCCATATTTGTGCTCTGTCATGCATTGTTTGCCTTTGACTGAACAACTCTATACAACTGGCTTTAACTCCTCTTTACCTATAGCTGTTAATGTTGTTGGTTGCTGTCGTTGAAGTTGTCGTTCTTGTTGTTGTTGTTGCAACACTAAGCTGTCCATTATCAATGCGTATCACGTTGTTGTTGTTCGCTTGCTGTTGAAGTGTGCTTAAATGGCGTCAGCAAGACATTTGCTAGTTTAATGTGTTGGGCTCCAATCCAATACACACAGAGAGACTGCATGGAGCAGCAACCAAAATGAAAGCCAACATTTTGTGCAAATAACAAACAGATGGCTAATAAAGAAGTCCACTTCAGGTCGCTCTGCCACCGTGTGTGCATGTGTGTGGGCGCAGGGCAGGGCAGTTCAGGGCGTGGCTGTGCACACAATTTGTTTACATTTTAATTTCTGCAATTTTGTTTAGTTAACTTTACGAGCGCTCGCCGTAGGGACGCCCATAGGCATACAACAAGGTCTTATCGCTGCGGTGACAACTGAGTTGATATAGCTGCCCGAGGGGGTGGGGGCGCCACTTTAAAACTTCATCAGTGTAGCTGTGTGTGTGAGTGTGTGTGTGTGTGTGTAAAAAGTGTGACTAAAGTTAAATAAACATTCTCACACACACATATCAAGCAAAACTGGCGCCCATTGTGACCGCCATTGCAGCAACTCCCCCTCACACTCAGTCGCTCCGGCTTGTTCTCCCTCTCCCTCTCACTCACCCTCACCCACTCCCTCTCTCACTCGCTCTGCCAAGCAGCTAAGTTGCATTTAATACAATAAAGCAATTGTTGTTTTTGTTGTTGGCTGCTTTTTGGTTTTTGTAGTTCACGCTTTTGTTATTTGCATTGTTTTATTTGGTGTTAAAACGGTTGTCATAATTATGCAGCTTGAAACAAAAAAAAAAAAAAAAGTGTCAATGAATCATATTTCCACTGGCATTGCACATTTTCAGTTTTCACAGTTCTCTTATTTTACAGCTATTTGCATTTTGCATTTTTCATTTTCATTTTAAGCTCACAATGAACAGCGCTCAGCGCAGCGCCAGCAAAAAGTATCCAACTACAACAAATGAACGCCATTTAATAATGCTTCCTCGTCTCGTTTATTGTTTAATAATGTAATTAAGCATATCATAGCACACACACAGAGCTTATCTGCCATCTCGCTCGCACCTTTTGTCGCTTGCCTTGCATTTAATTCTTTGCATGTATCTCACAGATACTTCTGCTGTGGTATCTGTATCTCAGCAATGACACGGCGCTGTTCCAGTTTTTATCAAACATTTGCTTACAAGCATGTTTCGCTGTTTCGCAGCGCGTAGCGCCATGTTTAGGTTTTTTGGGCTCTGTCTAGGCCCCAAGTGCTCAACAATAAGTTGGCTCGCTAGAATTTTAATTTGACGTCTAGCTTCATTAATGAAACTTACTTCATGCTAGCCGCTGAGCCAGCAGCAAATGAATGGCCATAAAATGTTTTGCCGCAAAGATGATCATAAAATGTTTGATTTTCTTCTCTTTTTTTTCTTTCTTTTTTTTTTGGTAATTGCACAAGACATAAAACAAACAGCTATTAGCACTGGCTAATTCGATAGGGTTGCCAAATTCATGTACGACGCTTGTTTCGTGTGTGGCAAACGGCGCTTCACTTCTTAAGCTGAATTTTATTTTAGACTTGAGTGTCTTAAATGCTAATAAAGTTGTTTAAATATATATTGTATGTAGTTGGTCATTAAATTGTCTTACTATAATTGTTTCTGGCAGTCTTAGTTGGTTTATGTCTGTTTTTTTTTCCAGCTTTGATCTTAAAACCAAATATAACTTTTATATTCAGTCTTCTCATAATCCAGGCAACATCAGCTCAAAGTTCAGTCGAATTAACACTTCATTTTGTATGCATTTATATTGACTGCAGTTCTAAGCTTCTCTTTATGCGGCTTTTCCTTTGGAATATATATATATAAAATATGAAAAACTCTTGCCATAAATCATAAATCTTTGCTTTCTCGGCAGTTCCTTTTCGCGTGCTAACAAGGCGACCCCACTTGGAGCCTTGAGCGGGCGTCAAAATTTATGTTCTCTTTTTTTTTTTTTTTTTTGTAAATTTATGCAAAACCTAAAACCCAATGTTTGTTGGCAGTGAATAAAAAAAAGGGTAGCATTGCCATGGAGCAAAAGTTTTTCGCATAGTTGTCAGCGCTGCGTTGCTTAATTACGCTAATTAAGAATATTAATTGCCCTTCGCCATTCGCCATTCGCCGTTCGTTTGGGGGAAAGTTTTTTTTCTTATTGTTGTGCAGCAGAAAATAGAACATGAGTTATGATTATATGGCACATAACGAGCAAAGTTTTTAGCATTTCCATTTAAGTTGTAAAATCGAAAAAGTTAATAACAACTTTAAGCAGACAAAGGCCGGCACACGCACTCCATTAAACGAGTGCGCCAGACATTCATACATATGCGACAACAGCAACAGCAACAATAACAAGCCACTAACTGGTGCAGTGTATGGTGGGCAGTGGCAGTGGGCAGGGGGGAGGCTGACACAGGTGTCCATGTCGCTGGCACTTCAACACCCGAGCAAGTGCCTGCCACAACTCGTGCGGCGCGCTCGTTCGTTGGACTCTTTTCATTTTCTCAACACGTAACACAAACACGTGACCGTTAAGGACACGGACACGGACCCGGACCCGGGCCCGACTCCGACTCCGACTCCGGCTCCGGCTATGGCTTCTGTTGTAGGCGCAAATTGCAAACAGAAGGACAACAGCAACGACGGCGACCCACCATAAACTGCCAGCTTATGTCAGATACAAAGCCAACTCAGCCCGGCAGTCACCCTGCCAGCCTGCCACCCTGTTGTCCTAGCCAAAAGGCAAGTGAAGCGTGCAGCGTACAAGAACTCGTAGTTCACCCAGCGCCTCCATTCTCTGCCGGCTGGGTGCGTGTGTGCACAATATTCATATATCACAAGGATAAGCGCAATGCAGCAAACGTCCTTCCAGACGTGCCGTCGCTGCCAGCCTGCACTGTCCTGTGCTATCCAGGCGGCGGCAGTCAGTTGGCACTGACCACTGACCACTGGGCACGGGCACGGGAGTTCCACTAAACTTCATGTGTGAAACTTTTAATTATTTGCGAATGTTGGCGCCAGACGTCGGCTTAGGATGCTGTGTGCCCCTGTTACCAAGCGACCATTCATTGATTTCCACTTGCCTTTGAATGACCAACTAGCGGCGGTGGTTAGAGTTGGTGGCCAACCGACCCAGTGGAGAGCGAAGAATGCGACGAATGCGACGACAGGCGGCGGTCAAGGCACTGTCATAAACTTGAGCACCATAAAATTTGCTGGCAGCGCAATAAAAAAAGCCACAGCGGGAGATGGAGACGGAGATGGAGATGTAGTTGTTGGCGTCGCCAGTTGTGCCAGGTTTAAGTCCAAGTCCAGGGCGTGACCAGGGAGCAGCAGATTTAGCGACAAACGCCAAACGCATAAAACTAACGCAGCGTAAACGACGGCGGCGACGTTGTCTGTTTTGGCAGCGCCAGCGAAAATTTATCTTATTTATTTGTTGAGCGAAAGCCAAGAGCAAGTGCAGCATTTTGATGCTTGACTGATTGGACTCAGTTTATGAGGCGCCACGGCTGTGCCACTTGCAAGTTGCAACTAGCAGAAGCGCTGCTGGCGGCGTTGCCAGCCAGTCAATCAGTTGAGCATGAGCTACAGATGCAGAGTTGACAACTTTAAGAAATTAATAATCAAATAATGATTAGGTTTAAAGTTGAGAGTCAACAGAAAGAGTATATTGATCACATCGATTTTAGCTTGTTAGTTACTTCTGCTCGCTTTTCCACACCAAAAAACTTGAAAACAGCTAAAACTCTTCGAGCGCAAAGCTGCCAGACTATTTAAAATGCCTTTGTGTGCGACGAGGACAGCAAGCGTATATTGCGCTTTGACAGCTTTGACATTATGCAGCGTAGAGCGAGACAGCAAGAGTTTCTTTAAGCTGTCGACGCAATTTGTCGCAGTTTTAAATTTGACTTTCAATACAGAAATCCTTGCTGAGACACGACAAAATATCTTAAGAAGCGAACATTTGGCAAGACATATAAATTTTTAAAGCTTGCATCAGAATTTGAATAGTAAACCAAGTTTGATCTTAAATATGCCGGTATGGCAACTTAAAACAAAACAAAAACCAAGCGATATAAATATGCAAAACTGTACATTTCAGCCCATTTACACACTTAATAGATCCATGCAAATGATTGCTACAATGTCATGTTCTCTCCTTTTTATTTGCAGCCGAATCGCTCGCGCCAGGCCGCCCGCAAGAATCCCTGGCCGCGCAAGGTTAGGCAACTCAATAATCGCAAGAAGGTTGCTAGCACGACGCCCACGCCACAAAAAGTTGACCTAATGACGATGGCAGAAGGCACCGACCCCATGGGGCATCATCATCACGCCGCCGGCTCACACAATCCCCACCATTATCACCATCATCCACATCCACACTCGCATCAGCACCATCATCCGGCGCAGTACCACCATCCCAGCCAGCACTATGCGCCCGCTCAGCAGCCGCCGGCAGCGTCAGCGGCGGCAGCAGCAGCTGCTGCTGCCTCCCACTATGCGCCATACGCTCAGCTGCAGTATCGGCATCCCATGCCCCACCAGCACTTGCCACTGGCCCTCAGTCTCCATCAGCAGGCGGCGGCCGCAGCCGCTTCGGCGGCGGTAGCAGCTGCTGTTGCCAGCGCCGAGCAGCACAACAACAATCAGCCATTTGTGGCCAACAACAACATTATGCCGTGGAAGCAGCGCAAGCGCAAGCGTCTCTCAGCTGTGCTCGATAAGCTCCATCACAACAACAACAACAACAACAACAACAACAATAACAATAATAATAATAACAACAATAACAACAACAACACAAATAACAATAATAACGGCGTAGCTTGCAAAACGGAGCCCATGGACATGGATGAGCGGGATATGGATGAAATGGAAGCAGACGAGGACAACGAGGGCAACGGACATGCAGCGCATGATTCCATGCAGAAACACGAGGCTAACTACATTAAGAGGGAACAGCGTGACGCATTGACAACAGCCAGCGATGAGGAACAGATCGAGGCCGAGGCAGATCTCTCTACGGAGGAGAACTCTCACTCCGACCAGGATGAGCAGGAGAGTCCGCGAATAAGCATGAGTCCCCTGCAGGTGGCTGCGACGCCCTCTTCGAAGCCAGCGCCAGATATCGCCACAGATGCCAAGGAGAATCCGCTGCACGTGGACATCAAGACTGAGCACATGCCAAGCCCGTATGATCGATACTTTCCCATACCATCGCCGCTGTTTGGCTACTATCTGCATACCAAGTATTTGAATGAAGTGTTCCGACGACGACACGATCTATACCCCTCGCCGCTGCAGCACACTCCCTCCTCCATAGCATCCGAGACGGAGACCTCGCCCACCAGCCTGGGCAAAACACCA
Organism: Drosophila nigricruria; assembly: GCA_037075265.1. Lineage (NCBI taxonomy): Eukaryota > Metazoa > Arthropoda > Insecta > Diptera > Drosophilidae > Drosophila > Drosophila nigricruria. The sequence goes on from JBAMCI010000074.1 coordinate 3,653,263, forward strand.
ATCAGCAACAGCAGCAGCAACAGCAACATCAATGGTACCCAACAGCAACAGTTGCTGCCCGGCGTGCTGATTAATGCTTCACCGCCACCCTCGCTGCCGTCGCCACCGCGCAGCGACTCCTCGGTAACAACAGCGCAGCCTACACGCCTCAGTCCGAAGCCGGCCAAGAAGAAGAATTCCTCGACGTCTGGAGAGAAGCCGATGCCGCCGCCGCAGGAGCGTCCATTGGATTTGTGCATGCGGAGCGATTTTTTTGGCGAGCCGAAGAAATATAAGTCAGGTTCGCCACCTTTGCATGCCGGCACTGCGTCCATGATGCCACCACCAACCGCATCAATGAGCGCTGCCAGCAGTCTGGAGAGCATGAATGCGCTCTCGCCAGCGTCGAGCACGCACTCCAGCACCTCGCTGACCAGCGCAACGCCCACGTCGACTCTGGCACCACCCGCTGCAATGTCTCCGTACGCCATGACCGCAGCAGCGGCACACGCAGCAGCAGCTGCGGCTGCAGCAGCCATGATCAAAATGGAGATGCCCATGCATCCGCTGCACTCACACGTGCCCACCACAACAGTGGGCGTGCCGGTGATCAAGGGTGATGTGGCCTCACCCACCACAAAGGAGACGGTGGCCTGGCGCTATAACCTGGACGTGTCGCCGGTGGTGGAGGAGATGCCGCCTGGCTCGGATGTGGCCTATGTGTGCCCGACATGCGGGCAAATGTTCTCCCTGCACGATCGGCTGGCCAAGCACATGGCCTCACGCCACAAGTCGCGCAATCCCGCCAACGACATAACCAAAGCCTACTCCTGCGACGTCTGCCATCGCTCGTTTGCCCGCTCCGACATGCTGACCCGTCACATGCGCCTGCACACCGGCGTCAAGCCGTACACCTGCAAGGTGTGTGGCCAGGTCTTCTCGCGCTCCGACCACTTGTCCACACATCAGCGCACACACACTGGCGAGAAGCCCTACAAGTGTCCGCAGTGCCCGTATGCCGCCTGCCGTCGCGACATGATCACTCGGCACATGCGCACCCACACACGCTACGAGTCGCGTGGTTCCGGTGGCGGAGGTGGTGGTGGTGGTGGTGGCAGCCGGGGCGAGCAGCCCAAATCACCGATGCCGCTGCTGGACATGAAAATGAACATGAATCTGCCACTGTTGCTGCAGCAGGAGGAGTTGCTGCAAAAGTCGCCTCTCGGCCTGGGTGGACCAATGCCCATTGTGGTAAAGACGGAGAGTGCCTAACGGTATCTCTACGCGGCCGCGGCAAGACAGTTCATGACCTTCTAGAAGCGTCGCTAAAGTTGAGTTGGCTGTCCAGCTTAGTGCCAGTTGAGCCCATAGATCAGTTGTAGTTTCGTGCTACGCACAACTCTGAAAATCTCTCTGCGAAGACTGAGAACCTAATTACTACCTACTGTTAAAGGCTTAGGTTTACACACACACACACACGTATATATATAGTTATATATATATACAAATTAAACTTAAAGATCTATTTTAATTTTAACTCAAGCATCCGACACACACACGCACACACCCATATATATACACACACACAGAGACAAATACAGACGGAGTTAACTCAGACCACCTCCCAACGTATTAGCGTTTTAATTAGTTGTAGAGCAACTAGAGCTGCACCAATCGCACGGAGACAGGCTTAGTTGGTATTTCGTAGTATTGTATTTTTGGATAATGTTGTTTACAACGTTCAGATACAGCTAGCAATTCCATGTTCCACAATTTAGCAGTTAGTTAACGTCATATTGAAAACATTAATGCATAGTACATATGGGCGCAAGCTAGTTGTTAGCTAGTTTGTTAGCTAGTTCGTTAATTATGTTAGTTAGTTTAGTTAGGTAGAGGTCAGAGCTACTGGCCTCTGGGCATTTTTGAACAACATTGAAATTATTAAGCTAGGCATGCAACCCATCTAGGCTACATTTGCCATAGATTTAACGTATTTGTATTTAGTAATTGAAAGCAAAGCGGACAAACCATAAACAAAACGTTAGTTTTTACGGTTATTTATAATTTATATTTAATTTCAATTAATTGTAATTTACGCTAATTTATTCTAGGCTATTCTACTCGGCAGCATTGCGCATTTAGCTATTAACGTCTTAGCGCCTAAAAGACAACAATTTGTATTAATTTTATTATAGTTTTACAATTTATACACACAGAAAAAGACAAAGAATTCTCCCTAGGGCACAAAAACTAAAACATTTCGATTTGCAAAGCTAAATTAATGATTATTCCTTTATTTTTTACTTTTTTTTGTTTAACAAAAATCTCTTTTATAATTTAACAACAAAAACAACAAAAAAAAAATGTATCATTTTATATTTTTGTTTTTCATGAAATGAAATAAAAACTTTCTGTTTTTTAGTTCAATTTTATATATTCGAAGAAACATTTTTGGTTAATCTAATGAAGCAATGCAAAAATGATTAATTATGGCAAGTTTCTGTTTTGCCAATATTATAAATTCTTTTTATAACTGTTTCAAGTTGAAGTTTTTGTTATTTATTACCATTTTTCTGAGCGCATGAAATATTGATTATTAATTTTAATTATCCGTTTAAATAAATTATTAATTTATGTTATAGTTCGTTATGATTAGTTTCAAAAGTTCAAAAGTTTTTGAAAAATAAAACAAACAAGACAAAAAAAAAAACAAAATAAAAATACTATCAAATACAGACAAAAAAAAAAAACACAAAAACAATACACATAAATCTTTATTTATTTTCTTTTTATGGCACCATGCTATAATTTTTATTTTGTTTATAGCAACTTGAAATTGACACAACATAAATTATTGGATCAAGATTGTCGAAAGACAGATCATAGGTAAATCTGGGTTACCTTGGCCAAATATCAGCTCAAGTATTCGATTCCAGCGACGTCTTGCACCTCGTCTTAACGCCGAGTGGGTGAGGCTACCAAAATCCTTTTGCCCCGGAAACTGGCTTACAAGCTTTTAGGCAATCGAAAGCGCTTACATGGCAAATGGCGAAGTCGCAGCTGGTCACGAAATTGCAGTCTGGCACGCAGCAGACGAATGACCCCCAAATGGCCCCTCACAAGACTTTTTGGGCAAGTTTTCCCACGCTTTGCCACCTGCGGGTGGGTGGGTGCCCAGGTGCCCAGGTGCCCAGGTCCCTTTGGCAACGCGCAAATTTCTTTAGGCTTAATAGCCTAACGACACGAAGCCAAGTGGGCGTGGGCGGCACTGGAAGTTGGTCTGGAGCTGGGTCCACCTGCAACTGCTGCAATGCAGTTTGCGGCTAATATCTGACCTTGTTTTCCAATGACTAAATTAATTTCTTAATAAGTGCAGGGGTGCAGACGAGTCGCCACGCAAAACAAACACGAACTGCAGTCATGGCACAGTTTAACTTTTGGGTTAATTGTGGCAGCACCCCTGCCTGTGCCTGCCTGTCAGCCAGACCGCCCTTCCGCCCGCCCGCTTGCTTTCCCTAGGCTTGCCTTGCCTTGTTTGCAATTAAGCAAAGGCAAAAGTTTTTGGTGGCAGCTTTAAAGCGACGTAATTGAAAGACATTGCGGGATCGGGCAAAAGCCGCAACTGCAGCGACCCATAAATCACGACCGTCGACTAAGTAGCCAAGCTCTAGTCATGTTGCACGTTGCAGTCTGTGTAGGGGTATGGGCTCAAGGGAGTGTGTTGTGACTTATGGTTAGCCAGAGATTCGAACCGGGGGCCACTGAATTATCAGGCGCACATGCCTGATGCCGCATTGCATAATCCATTGCGTACCCCATTCCCCATTCTGTGGGTCGTGCATCATTTTGGATGCCGCCGCCCGGTTGACATTATTTGCAGCTCGGCCGGGATTTTTGCACGCATAAATCTCTAAGCAAGCGCGCGTGTCGTGCGTTTATTATCACTTCCGTCTGGCGGACAGGAACGTTGGACGGGCATCCCAACTAGCTGTTAAAGCAACTCCTTTGTCTTTTTGGGCATCGCGAAATTTATCGCCGTCATTTGTAATAGTAGCGCGAAAATTGAGTTTGAAGTTTGTGTGTTGCGTGTGCTGTGTGTTGTGTGGTGGTTCAGCTTAGTGTGGTTCGGTGCAGTTCGGTTCATTCTGTTGCCCAAGTTTATTGTTTTCATCAACATAATTCTTTGGCACTGCGCTTTGGAGCCAGTCCAAATGATTGTTAGCCAAAGATTTAGTGCTCGAAAAAAGGTGGCACTAAGCTGGGTATTTCCAGCTCCTAACATAGTTTCGCAAATGCCAGGCCATAAATAAATGTTGCAGACAGATATTATATATAGATATAGATATATATGTAAATTTAGTATATTTCCGTCACACGGAAGTGCCTTAAAAACCCAATTTTTGATACGCATTAGTCTCGAATGAGTTATTTATATTGTACATATTCATATATACATATATATAGATATATATATCTATATACAATAAAATATATATATATATCAAGCATTGTAAATTATGCGATTTTTTGCAAAGAAATCAAATTTTTGACTAATACTAATTACATAGATAACTATTTACCAAGCATACGTACCACGTTTTAAATAAATATAAGCCTAAACATTTTTCAACTGCTTCTAAGAAGTTTAAGATTTAAGCATTCAATGCTTTATAAGCATAAAAAAAAAAACAAAACGAACAAGTCAAGTATTTTTTATCAAAATCCATTTACTCAAAGTGAAAAACTCAATTTCCGAAATCAAAAACAAAAAAATATAAAATTTTTAAATGTAAAAATATAAGTAACCCAAAAAAAGGACAATTTATGAAATTAAATTTTACTCGAATCGCTTCCACACATATTTTTATAGTGCTTTTCGAATTTTACCTTCAACAAATTAAAATTAAACTTAAATATAGAAAAAAGAGTGTGTAAATTAAACAACAATTAATTGATAAATAAATCAAAAGACTTTTCCAACTCTTAGCTTACATTTGCCTTCTAGACATAAGATTGCAGATCAAAGATTTATGCAACGAAAATGAAATCAATTAAAAGATAATATTAATCGAAACAATTATAGTAAACTTAAGAACATTTAGTTTATTTTAAGCAATGCAACAGTAAAAGAAAAACGAAAGAAAAAGATAATGAATCAGTGAACAACATTGTGATATTAGTTGACAACAAAATCAAATTACTTCCATGCTGTTTCTATATCATTTGCAGATCCGGTCTGAATCCCGTTTGTTTGAGGAGTTAGCTTGTTACTTAAGGTGCTGCATTTTCCAAACTGTTTTATGGTGCTATGTAAACTTATGCTTAGCTAGATTAAGTTAATTCGCCGACCTGTAGTTGTGGTTTAAATCGACAATCCTTAGCAGCCATACAAATCAAACTAATTAACACTAACTCTAGAAGTCAGTAAAGTACTTATAAGAAGGGAGACTCTCTATTAAAATAGATCCATTATTTAAATGCATGCCATTTCGTAAAGTTTGAATTATGAATAACTATTGTAAAAAAAAATAGTTTTCTTTAACAACAATTAAATGAAACTAGGATACTTTTCAAGGACTTTCAACCCGCAACTTCTTAAATAAATAATGAGAAAAAAGAAAATAATAAAAATAAATAAAATTATGCAGCTGAAGTTTGTGGAATGCGAAAATAATGCAAATGCCTTTGGCCGCCGGTGTTTGCTTGAATGCAATCAGTGCAGATTATGTGGTGGCTGTGCGGCAGGGGTGACAGTGGGGGAGAGGGGCAAAGAAAGGGTTGAAGAAATAATGCGCGTAATAACAAACTACAGGCGTAACTGAAATGGCAGGCTACTGCGCATTTGTCCAGCCGATGGGCGATGGCGATGGCAATGGCGATGGCGATGGTGAAGGCGAAGGCGTTGGCCAAGACGGACGACGGGAGGCGCAACTGCGGTAATTACAATTGCCGCCGGACATGGACAGCAGTAGCCACAGCAGCAATGGAAATGGCAGTGGCAGTGGCACAGCTGTGTCCGTGTTGCATCAACGCAACAGATCTCGAAGCATCCTCGCTCGCCCAAGACAATTATATGCTGCCAAAGACGCATGCGCAGCGGCAGCAGCAGCGGCAGCAGCAGCAACAGCTTCCTGGCTGCATTTTGTTTTTACGTTTTTATTTGAGCAAATTGCTGGCAACTTTGCGGACTGTGACTGACTGAATGATAGACTCACTGACTGCTTGACTTTCAGACTTTCAGGTTGACTAAATGACTGACTGTCTGACAGTTGCTGCTGCGGCTGCTGCTGTTGCTGCTGCTGCTGGTGATGGTGGTGCAGTTTCGCTCCAATTGCAATTTGTTGCTGCCCTGTTGCCTGTAAGAAAAAATATGCCAAAATTGCTACGTGCGGGCGTTTTGCACAAGAATCTCGGACCGGAGACCAGCCGGCAACGATAATGATGATTGCAGCTAAATTATGATGCCCCGATGCGAGTGCAGAGCTCAGCAGAGAAAGTGTAGCACACACACACACACACACACATGCAGACAGAAGCACACAGACACAGTTCAACAGAAGCTGACTGCAATATCATCAGGCCACGGCCATCGAAGGGACTTAGCGGCTTTATTTAGCATAACTCGCATCGCCATTGGGGCCGCAACAGCAGCAGCAGCAGCAGCAGCAGCAAGAGCAACAACTTTAGCAATAACAACAACAACAACAACAACAAGATTAGCAAAACGTAATAATTGCAAAGCAGTTTGCCGCAGGTGTGCCACCCGCCTTTGTCGAGGACCCGTACCTGCAACTTAACCGGCTGCCTCACAGAGATGAGCACGCCCGATAAAGCAGCAACAACAAGGTAGTTTTTTCTTGCCATTGGAGCAACATCCGATGCTGGCAACGTCGCGTATTAAATGCATTTGATCCTTGATGCTGTTGAAAATGAACTGAGCTCGAACATGCAATCAAGTGGCCCCCGCTCGCCCCATCTGTGCACCCTGGCCATCAATATGGCCAATTTCATGAATGAAAACTTCGCCCAGACCGTCTTGGCCTTTTGCATGTAGAAACAACACGCACACCCACACAGACGATTGAAGTGTGTAAGGAGCGAGCTGTTGCTGTTGCTGCTGTTGCTGCTGTTGCTGTTGCTGTTTCTGGCAACATTATGAGTCTTGGCGACGCTTGTTGCAGCTGTAGCGCATTAACCTCGTTCACTCTGCTGCTGCCTCACAAGCAAAATATTTACCAAAGTGATTAAGATGCCTGAGTAATTTTTAACACAATTACGCTGCCAAGCAGACGACGGCACTCAGAAGTCAGTAGTCAACAGTCGGCAGTCGGCAGTCGGCAGTCAGTAGTCCCGGGCCTGCAATTGTGAGCTGCTGCTGCCTGCTGCCTGCTGCTGCTGCCTGCCCCGTTGAATAGCTACTGTAGTTACACTGCCTCGGCGTCAGTTGCAGCTGCATTGCTGCTAATGACCAGGCCGAGCCAACAACGCAGCCACTTGCAATATAAACTGTGGCATTGTCTGACTAGCCGACTCCAACCCCAGCTCAGCCAGAGCTTCAGCAACAGCTAGCAGCTCGGAGCAAGTGCCATCGGCATCAGTATCAGCAACAGCAACAGCAACAGCAACAGCATCACGCGGACCCCCGAACTTTTGTATACCTTGGCCATTAGCGTTTCCACACTACGCTGACTTTAATCGTAGCGCAGCGCAGACAGGCGGAAGGTGGAGGGTGGAAGGAAGAGGCAGGAGGAGGCAAGCGGCAGGCGGCAGGTTGCGGGTGTTTTACGCATCAGTGTTTTTTGACAGCTTCTTCTCGGCGCAGCGTAGTAAAAAAGTTAACGTTTTGTTGTGATTTATTGTAGATGCGATTTTTGGCAGGTGTTGAGCAGCGCTGATCATCAGTAGTTGCTTGCTTGTGGCATGACTGCAAAACCGATTGCAACGTGTGGCACATTCGCCGCTTAGTGGCTACCCCATTCGAGGCATAACGCACGACAAGGCATCAAAAAACAACATATAACGCACCATCAGCATTGGCCACAGCAAAAGCTAAGGCAAAAGCAAAAGTCGTGATGCGTTTGGTTTAGATTCGAACGGCACGATTTTTGCCGGCGTTAGCCACATTAACAATGTTGCCACAAACAACGATGATGTTGTTGTTACCAGCTCTCAATGCGAACTGTTGACAAAGAGCAGAGTTCGCGGTTTGCGAATTTGTTGGTCATTTGCTAATAATATTTATACACTAACCTAAAGTGCAACGACTTTATATTTACGTTTGACTTGTGGGAGTTAAACTTGAAGTAAAGTTTAGGACTTCTTATATATACATTTAGAATTGCAGCAAAATAGTATAAAGCCTCGTTTCAGTGGTAACTTTTCATTGAGATTGATTTCACTTTTATGAATTTATATATTTGATATAGTCTTTCCAAACATTGACTGGTGATAATTGAACAACCCTAAAGAAAGAATGGAGCAGGCAAAATATTTACTATATTTATTTTCTCAGATGTTTCCAAGGAATTACGAACTATGGATGGAAATAATATTATATTGCAAAATATATTTATAAAGCTTTCGATGAGCTTGTCTAAAATATGTTTTCGACTTTTCAATGAGTCCAAGTCCAAATGGAAACCTGTGATCTATTGATAAGGCTACAAGTTCTATACAAGAATAAAGTCAATTAGTCATCATCAATTAGGCCAAACTTTATTATTGATGGAATATGATTGAAGTTAGTAAAAGAGTTATTGTCGGAACTTGAATACAAAATCGTTGCCTGAGCTAAGCCATATTTACATTTGTATACTTTTAGAATTATTATTCTATGAGTTAAAAGAGCTTATTTAGGGAATTGAATCATCTGCTTACCTTTTGCTATGACAAAATCGATGCTGTCTTGGACTAATCCGAATTTCCTTTCCCATTGTCGTTGACCAATGAAAATGAAAATGAGCGCGGCACGCGCTTAGCTGCCGCACGACTAGAAAATTGCAGTGGTGAAGAGCTGCTCGCTTGGCTGAACTCGAAGCGTCGGCAGGGGAATAGTAATGGTAAGGGGAATGGGAATGGAAACGGGAGTGGAAAAGGAGTGTGAGTGTTGCAGCCACGTGTTGCGCATGCGCTTTTGGCCCCTAGACATGCAGTTGGACACGACGCGACGCCCTGCGCCTGAGCCTGAGCCTGAGCACAGCATTTGCGTTTGTCAGGGTCGACTGCATCGCGCGTTCGCTTCGTGCTCGGCACTTTGCAATTGTTCAGAAGTTCGTTCAGTTGTGCAGTTGCGAGTGGTACGTTGCACGAAGCGTCGCTTTGGCGTGAGGCAGAAGCAGAAGCAGCCGCAGCAGCAACAGCAGCAACAACTGCAACACCTTCACTCTCTGCGGTTGAAGCGATAGTGCGATGATGTATGGCCTGAACTTGCGCTGTTTATGCCTCTACTTCTGAAACAGCCACAGCCACAGCCACAGCCGCAGCCCCTGCTCATGCCACTGCCACTGCCACTGCAACTGCAACTGCCCCAAGCTCGACTGCTGCTGCCTACTATTGTAGGCGTCAACTCACGTTTATGCTTTGTAGACATTATCGCGCCTGTTTATCTTTAAATTGCAAGTAAATTACGTTGGCTCGCGCAGCTTGATGTATTATGCTGCCTTGTTGAGTGGCCAGTGAGTGATTTGATGAGCTGAGCAATGGCCGTGGTGGGAATATAGCAGATGACGAGGTGAAGAGACGGCGAGAGAGAGAGAGAGGGGGAGAGGGGGGAGAGAGAGAACTGTGCACACAAAGATCTTTAAAAAACAACCCGTTTATTCGAGCACTAGAAACTAAACGTTGTGCGTAATAAATTAGCTATGAAAGCGTCGTCATGCAGTTGGATAAGTGTTTATATGTGGGTGCGTGTGTGATGTGGTGTATATTGGTGTGGCGGGGGAAATCTCTCAGTAATGCGTCTCGGTGATCTTCACTTTGCCGTATTTACCGTGCAAATGGTGCTTGGCAAAGGACAGCAGGTTGGCATGGCTGTGGACATCCAAGTGGGCCGGATAGATGGTCTTGTGCACTACAGCGGCGTGGCTGTGATGGTGCACTAGCGGAGCCGAGTGATGATGGTGCACCAACGGAGCTGAGTGGTGGGCATAGTGGTGCAGATCAGCGTGGGCATGTGCGTGCGCATCGATGTGGGCATGGCTGTTGTGGATAATGTGATGATCGACCACGGGATTCCTGTAGTGCAGGAAGTGGTGTGGCTCATCATGCACCACCTTGTGAACATGATGTACTGGTGCCACTTCATGGATGGGCTCGTGGCTGACAATCTTGGCCGGAGCGTGCACATGGTCTAAATGAGCATGGTGCACATCGTGATCCAAATGGGCAGCATAGCCGTCGTGATGGTAAACGGGATGTGGCACGGCGTCCACGTGGTGGTCGGCACCATCGATCACAATAGCGGAGCTATGGCCCAGATGAATGCCATCCGAATGATGAACGTCGCCGTCCACAAAGTGTGGCAGCTCCTCATGATGGACATCGTGTTCCAGATGCGGCAGTAAGCCCGCCTGAGCTACGCCCAACAAAGCCAAAGTGCAGATGAAGAACTAAAGAAAACTTCAAAAGTTAGGAGGAACTTTGCCATCTCAGTCTTCCGCCTGGCACCCACCTTCATTATGGAGATTTCACACTTAATTTGAGTTTATCCAAAGGTTAAGATTGACGGTGCGCCTGAGACACTTGTGTTGCTCTGCTGTTGTCGTTGAACTGTGCTCTAATCCGTTGGAGCCCACGCATTTTATAGCACCGGACGACAGCTGCAATCGTTGGCCAATATCACGTGCAGCCTGGCCAGTCGTCCAAGCCATTCAACGTTATCAAAATGGCCAAGCAATGAAAGTGATGTGATGTGATGTGCTGTGCTGTGTGCCGGGACAGCCAAGTTGCCGGCGTGCCTGGAATGTTCAATGAGCTTTGTCGTCACGTTTCAAACAATCTACAAAATGGTCCCGCTCATTATGTAAAGAGCGCAATGTGGTCAATAAACCATTTCCATTTCCAGCTGGCACACACCCGTCGACTCGTCGTTGGTCATGTCATAATTTGATGGCCCAACAGGCCTACCTCACCTTGCCAGGGGTTGCACCATTCTGGGCAACTGTTGGCAAGGCCACTCGCACTTGCAGCGCATTTTGCAACCAATTTGGCAACCAGCTGTCAGTGAAAGCGTTAGCTTCAGCTGACCAACTTAACATACAACATTTTTATAATGGACAAAAATAATCCATTCACACAATTTGCATTGGGCATATAAAATTCATAGCGTCTACGTGCGGAATTCGTCGGCCGCATACGATGTTCACAGCTTGCCAATACCTCTCTGTGTTTATATTGGCACACTAGTGCTAACAATAATGCTGGCAACTTGTGGGTGTTATCAATCGTGACTTCCACGATATTTGCGCCCTGCCAGCTGTGAATTGCCAGTTGTCAATAGAGGAAACAAAACTAAGTTTAGATATAAAATAAAAACACGACAAGCTGCGCCGCACCGAATAGTAAATACGCTTGTAAATATCTTGGCTTAAAGGTATTTTATTTATAAAGAATTTGTTCATTAGGGGCCAAATACTGCAGAAATAAAGTTATAACATGATAGTCGAGCACTTTATCTTTGAGCTTGGTGCAAATATTGTGAAAAATTCTAAACATTTCTAGACAAAAGGTTAAGCTGAAGTTATTTAACTAAGCTCATTTTCACAGTATATATTTCACAATATAACCAATGTGGATAAGTCTTTAGTTTTACACAGTCTTTTGTAGTGCTGACATCGGAGACGATGTCTTTACATATAATTGCAATCCCAATGTCAATGGGTCAATCTGCCTTGTTATCTGGTCTGTAAAGAACTTGTTTACCACTTCAATGAATTCATAACTAGAATATTTATGAATTCATTAAAGTCCGGTCATCTGCTATTTTTATAATTTAATAATAAATAATAGTTTAATTCATAAATAATAATTTAATATAATATATAATTTAATTTCATTATGTGGACTTTATCAGCTTCACATATAAATTTACTAATACGAAGTCTATCCATCTATCTATCCATTATTAAGTACGAACTTACTACTCAATATATAATAAAATGATTCTTTATAAATCTGTTTTCAAACTTTTCTTTTCTATGGGGCCCTGTCAAGTGTCAAAGAGCGCTTAAACAAATTATAAGACAATGCAAATTACTAAAGATGTTCTATGTAATATAAAACTTTAGAATCTGATATCAATTTTCTACATATTTGCACATTACTAATATAACGCACATTATCTAGTGCTAAGCAATAGTATGATATTTATAATGATTTTTTCTTGCAATAAAAATTTTCTTCCTTACATACTTTATCAAAACTTTAGTACATGCAAATTATTAAAATAAAATTTAATTTTTCATAGCAAAAATTAGAATACAGTCTGAACTGTAAAATTTAACAATTTTAGGACACATAAATATATATATATATATATATATATGTATATATAATTTAATGTGAATAAAAAAATAAAATAAATAAATAAATAAAATAAATTTAAATATTGTTTAAATAAATGTCGAATTTGTACTCTGCCTATTTAGCATAGTATAAACTTTGCCAAGGTCATTTTCTTTGATAATGTCAATAGCAGAGTTTATGATCAAATATTCAAGTTTTCTTTCTAGTTTGAACTTTTGTGATTAAATATCGCATTAAATAAAAAAATGTATATAAATATCTTAGCATGTGTACATTCGTCATGGCAATTGCATTTCCTGTCTAGACGCTAGACACGTTACACAAATTATGAAAAACTTAAAACAGTTAGCTGGCGAAGCCGCAGAGTCAAAGCCAGGCCAAGATAAGTCGAATTCAAAGTGGGTCAGCCAATGGCTAATTACATAATAATTTGGTCAATTTGATCACGTTGCTAATGAGCAACGTTGTATGCAAGGTGGTAAGTCTGTGGAGGTGGTGGGCGGTCGGCAGTAGGCGGAGGGGCGCAACTATCGCAACTATCGTTTTGGGCGGCGGCGTCAACACCCCGAAAACTACATAGAGACGTACGTGCTGCACATGTGCAATGTGGCCCAAAGTGGAACTTGAAAAGCGGCGATCGACTTAAAATGCCTGCCAGGTGCCCACGCGACGCGCTTGTCGTCGACCTGTCCACAGATTTGAGTGCGAATTTGTTTTGGTTTCGATAGAAGCGCAAACGCAATTTGTACGCCTGACAAATACTCGAACATTTCCAATGAATTTTGCGTACGAATTTGACAATTCTTGGCGCTGTCTTTTATACTTGAGGTCTTTTGGTCTTTTGGAATTGCCAGTTCCTGTCTGTCTGTCTGACTGTTTGTGTGTGTGTCTGTGCGTCTGTCTGTTTGCCAGTCGCTCCGTGTGTCTTACACCTGCCCCAACAGCCAATTAGCCGCAAAAGTATCTCGTCGCATGCAGCGGGCTGCGATCGCTGCTCGCAGTTTGCAGCTCACATCTCAAGGGGCGGGCAGTGCAGCATTTGTAATTAGACGGGGCAGCAACAACGTTGACGGCAACTTATTTCAATATGCAAATTATTGTTAGACTAGCACAGAAAAAAATGTACATAAAGCAGCGCCGACGAGCAGCAGCAGCAGCAGCAGCAGAGGGAGACAGCCACACAGACAAAAAGCTGTATGGCAAAAAAAAAATAAAAATAATAAAAAAATCTATAATTTATTTGCACAAAAATGACGGCAAAGTCGTTGGTGGTGCGGGTGCTGGTGATGGTGGTGGCGGCAGCGGCAGCGGTGGCGGCGGCTGTGGTGCATGTTTGTAATTGAGTGCATCGTTTGCGGGGCAGCAAAAGCGGGGCAGCGGGTAGAAGGTGAGAGTGAGCTGTATTAGCGACGCTGCCAACAACTAATTTAATGCCAGCGGCAACAGCAACAGCAACATCAACAGCAACAAACAGCAGCAGCAACAACAGAGACGGCAACATGTCAACGGCAACGCCTGCCGCCTGCGGACTGCTGCACGGAGCAACGAGGATGATCCTATTGATGGGGGCGCTTGAAAGGCGGGCCGGGCGGGGGCAACACTTTGTGCATATTTTATGCCTGCGGCTCTTGTGCTGCGGTGTCCATTGTGGGCAGCTCTGCACAATGAGGCTGAAATAATTTTGCATCACATATTTTGTCGACCACAAATCAACGGCATGAGATATTTGATGGTAATTAATATTGTAAGTAAAACGTATTATGCTTTTGAATAAATGGCTTTGCTGCACTTAATAGCTCTTGGCTACAGAGTCGTATATGTTAGAAGCAAATGGCGAAATGGCATGGAAAAGCGTCAAATGAGTAAGTTTTTAGGAATTTAATTTTTCGAGATCTTAAGACTTATTTATACACTCTGAACCAATTGACGATGGGAATTCAAAAGGCAGAAGGAGGCGTGACTCCGCAATGTATATTCTCAGCTAGAAATAACAGCCAAGTCGACCGATGTGGCGTCTATCTACATAGTTTGACCAGTAAACGCGCAGATCAAGTTTGTTTCAAAAAATCAATAACTTTTTCGTCTTCCATGAAGTAAACTAAGAAAGTTATCGATCTCTAAAGCTTGATATATATCGAATATGAAATATCACCTAGTCAGAGGGTCATGATATAATTTGTAATAAATAATGGTAGTAGTAAAACAGTAAATGTAAAATTTAGAGACATTAGCTCTAGAGACGAAAAAGATATTATTTAATAACTGATTAAGAAATAATAAATATTTCGTCTTTTACAGTTACAGTTTAAATTTTACATTATTTATCATAAATTATATCGGACTTTCCGACTAGGAGATATTTCAATCATGCCTACACACATAAACATGCTCTGTACTATCTGTACTTTAGTATCTGAACTTAATTGTTGAATAACTTTTCTTCTAGATGGACTTGCTCAATCAAATTCATATATGTTTATTTGCTAAAGCACAGCTCTCTTGTAGGTTTAATTTTGCGATTATGGGGGAAGAGGGACAGGTTTCAAATATCCAAAAACTACAAATTCTGTGTATTTATTATAGGAACCCCCTCAGTAATCTAGATGTTGCCGTCTTTTGTGGCATTTGATTTACACTTAAAAAGCATTATAAATGATAGATTTTTATCAATATGGAAATTGGATGAGGTATAAAGAAAAATGATAATATACAGGAATATTTATTTTAAATTTCAAGTCTCTAGCTGTGGTAGTTCTTGAGATTGCATGAAAGACGAACAGACGGGCATGGCTAGATACGCTTAGCTATATATACTTTATAGTCTGCCACAGCTCCTTCTGTCTGTTATATGAAATTGTATAAAACCCTTACACTGATTTCCCATTTTCAATTGGTTCTGGGCATAACAAAAAATTAAGAAGTAGTAACAATTCATATACATAAATTTGAGTAAAAGAATGCTGTCATTACTTTACAGAAACGAATTTACTGTCAATGACATTTTGAAAGCACAGAGGAGTTAATAACTGTAATAATTTTAAAATTTATGTTGGGAATTTGTACAATGAAATAGAAGTTTCAATAAACTACATGGAAAATATATGTATGCCGATATTATCCAGGTAGGGAATGAATAATTACTTCCAGACGATCGACACTTATTCTAAATTCAAATTCATTATAGCTGAATTCCGTTAAAACTTGTACTATATTAAATAAAAATTATTACTTTATATTATTATCAAAGTTAATTGATATTCTTTTCATTCGACTGTCATAACAAATCAAGTCAAATGTTTGCCTTTACGTTTTATTTTTGTATAACGCTTAACGGAATAATAACGCTGAATTGCACAATATTTGAGCAACTCACTCGGAACACCATTAGCTCACAATCACAATATTAATTTCACAATCATTATAGTGTCTTTGGGATTGATCGACCCATTGGCCCCTGGCCAGCAATCGATCTGAGGATGTTATCAACGGTAGCTTCAGCTGCTGAAGGCACAGGTGTTTTTGGCCACTGTTCCAATTTGCAGTTCAGATTGTTTCCGATTTCTCATCACACGATTTTTAATCATTAGGTCCCGCGTGCAGGAGTTCGGGAGTTCGAATCGGGGCTCGAACAGGATGATCAGAGAATCGCATATGCGACTGGCTCTTCCCCCAACAGAAAACAAATTGCTTAGCAGTAGCAGTAGATCCAGTCTGGCATTATTGCATTTTCGCCAGGTAATGAAGTTCAGCAAAAAGTTAATCGGAAAAGCAAGGCCCCGCAACTAAATAGACAAATGATACGGAACGGAAGCTGCCAAGCAGTTGGCCAATTGTGCGGTGGGTTTAGCTTGCACATTAGCGGCTATAAATTGTCTTAATGCACACACACACACACACTCACACACACATACACAGACATTGAGTGCAGTCTGATCGGGGCCAGGCAGACACCTTGAACGGCGGCAAAGATCAGACCCAGAGGCTGAGGCTACAACGCAGAGCATTTCGTCGCTCTGCGCCGCATCGACTCGTCGTGTGATTTTGCAAACTCTGGCAGCAGTTCGAGTCCAGGTTTGGCATTCAGATCTTCATATACGATCATGCATATAGCGAAGCGCGTGTTGTGTATCTGCGTCTGTCTACCCTCTGCAAGTGTATCTGCATCTGTAGCTGTGGGCCTGGTGTTGCATAAGCTGCTGCTGCTGCTGCTGCTGCATGACCAATCGCTGTAAGATTGTGAAAATTGTAACGCTCGATTGAGAGCTCAAAGTTGCAGTTGCTGTTGTTGTTGTTGTTGTTGTTTGCGCCGTTGTTGCTGCTGTTAATAATATTGCACAAAGGCAACTTTGCGAAAGTTCGTCAGCAGCAATAGCAGCAGCAACAGCAGCAATAGCAGCAGCAGCAGAACAATGGCTCAAACTCAATTCAAGTGTACTGCTGCTGCTGTTGTTGTTGTTGTTGTTGTTGTTGTTGGATGTTCTTGTGGCCATTGTTAGTTGATTTCATCTGAAATAGAAAGCATGCAATTTTCATGCCACGCTGCGGCGTCGATAGCGGCAGCAATTGATCTGCCGATCAGCGGATCGATTGAAGGAGTTATTACACACGAACAAAGCAACAGCAGCAGCATCATCTTGAGGAGGAGAATCATTGACCATTGGAGTCCATGGCAGCTATTGCTCTATTAGTGTTTGGGCAACGGATCGTATGATGTGGCATAATGATTTTGCGGAATTTCAAATGGACCATAGGACAGGTGCTAATTTCATAGAACAGCCAATTGAAATGCCTGGCCAATATCATCACAGGCCGCCGACAATGCCATCGACAAGTGCGTGGCTAAAACTGACTTTAAATTACACTGAACAACCAGAAAAACACTTTAGACCTGATTATGATCTAATTTCACATAAAGCATATTATCTATTATTTTCGATTAACATATTTACGTCGGCATTGCATCCACAAAGTGTATGAATCGAAATCGCAAATCGCATCTTTAGAAATTTGTTAGTAGATATCTAATATTAACAAGTAAGACCGTTGCAGTTGGGCGCTACGGACTGCAGAATACTCATTCACGGCCCAGCTGTCAGTTCCAAAACATTGCAAGATATAGATTCTCCGATTTGCCACGAACCGAATTGATATATATATTAATACTTTTGGAAAATCGATAGAAGAGCTCATAGCTTCATAGTCATAAAGTTTTGAGTTCATAGCTGCAAAGCTGTATAGGATACCGTTTTCCCCGATTCGCCACGGCTCCAATTAGCGTAGATATATCCGCCATATCTATTTGATCTTGGGTTGTCAACGCAAGTATACATTTCAAATGGCAACTCCCTAGCACTTTCACAAGTAGTGTTGCTGATATATCGGGAAACGCATTTTCCGATTTACCACGCCCCTAGTGGGCGTATCGGAACAGTCCAGACATTTTATCAGACGAGCGTATACACGAGTATATATTCCAAATTTCAAATCTCTAGCTTCAATAGCACTGAAATGGTTTAGGTGTATACGGACGGACGGACGGACAGCAGGACGGACAATGTTCAAAATCAATATACTCAGTTCACTAAGGATTAGCTCGTTTCTAATATTGCAAATAGCAAAATTAATAGAAATTGATATCCTTCATATTACAGTCAACTTCAACTATGTTGGAGAGTGTAAGCTAGTAAGTAATTGGCAAATCGTTTAGGCCAATTGGTCAATCGTCTGTATCTTTGGGCACGGATAGCGGCTCGTTTTGGCATCCGCGTTGACAAAGCGGCGTTTAATTGCCTGAACCGAAGTCAAGTTCGATTTTCGAGTACCCGAACGGCATAGCTGCCAGATAGTTGTAAAAACTGGGCAGGCGCGGCGCTTCTTATCGAGATTCCCACGCACAGGTGGTGACAGGTAGCCGGCCGGCCGGATAGAAGTTGCTTGCCACCATGAAAACTCATGAAATGTGACCTTTAGCAAAAGGATTCTTAATGCCGGTGATAAGGATGCGCACAGGGGCTGCTGCGCTGTGCGAATGCCACATCCCGACACCGAATGACCATTTTATGTCGGCACATAAATTAGTTGCACTCTGAAGGCAGGTCGTGAATGAAATCGATTGAAGTTGAATGAGTTTAACTGTAAATGCATTTTTAAGCGTATGTTTTGCTGTGTTTTGTTCAAGATACGACGACGATGATGACGACGACGGCGCAGCCGCCGCCGCCGCCGCTTCTTATCAAAGCCAAAATATCTAAGTGGCTTTGTAGTTCGTTTGTATGGCTGCAGGGCCACAGGGGCTAGCGGAGAGTGTGGGCCGAGGCTCTTTTATGGTCTCCGACTCCGACTCGCTGCCCCGGCTGCGACTGCATGCATTTATGCATATCGATGCCGAGGCTTGTAAATCTGTGCGTATGCCATTAATTTTTTTTCTTTCGGATATTTCGACTCTTTCACTCCACTCCAACGACAGCAACAGCAACAACAACAGCAACGGCCACAAAATCTTGTAAAACTGTAATTTTAAATTAATAGGCGCGTATTACAAGCAGTTTATATGCGCAGGCGTAGGAGGCGGAGGCCCTTCCCCTCACCCTGCCCCAGCCGGTGCTTTTCTGTCTTGGCTTTATCAAGCAGAGCTGTGGGCCCCATGAAGGTGTTGAAATCAACAGCTAGTCCAAACTCTATAAGAATTTATAGCGGAATTATGTGACAGCTGCTGCCGTCGTCGTTGCCGTCGCGTCGTTGCGGCTGTCATTGTTATTGTTGTTGTTGTTTCTGGCTAGCGGGTGTTTAACAATAACAATAACAATAGCAATGCATTAGTCGATAGTCAGGTTAAGAGTCTCAGAACCCGTCTCCATCTCCGTCAGTCTCTGTTTCAGTTACTTGTCTTTGGTTTCAAGCGTTTCTTGCGGCATTTCATTTCAACGCATTTCATTTCAACCCATTCGATTTGATTTCTTTTCTTTAGTTGCCTTTGGGGGCCTTAAAGAGAAGCTGTTGCTCTTTAATTTTCACCTTTTGCCTGCGCCGAAGCTGGCCGAAGCTGGCTGAAGGCTTCAACTAATTTATGCAAATGTATATTTAATCGACGTTGACAGTTAAGGCGGGCGTTAAAGAACACAAAAGGCGCATCATCAGCCCCAGCATCGATACTGAGAGCATCAGCAACAGCAACAGCATCGCCAGCAACATCAGCAGCATTGTTGTTGCTGCTGCTGCTGCTACTATAGATCGGTGTGCTCTTTTGTGAGATGATAGATGTTTACGAGGCGGCAACACCCACCGTAGATGGAACTTGCAGATGGCGCTGATGTGGCCAGTGTAAATTTGTTGACGGCGCATGTTGTGCATTTTAAAAAAGTTCTCAATAGAAACTCTAGAGGGCAATCAGCTACATCAGATGCAGCCTCTGCCAGTGTCGTCTCTGAGAGTAAATGGCAAAAGTTGAGTACTATATTTAATATAATGAACGAGAATGCAAAGTGTAAGACTCTTCGAGGGTATTTATACTTGGGATGCGTCTACAATTGCTGTCTATAAATCGATCGATGAATATTCAAATTATGTATAGTTATGGACTGCAATACTATTAGACCTTGAGTTAGAAACTAGTCAGGAAAGGTTTTCTCTATAATACTTAGTGTTGAAGTAGAGGACTTCTCCAACTTCTAAGACATATTGTCTGAAGGGCGTAAAGTCTTTCTCTTGCCTAAGATCAGCTCTTCGTATGTCAAGCACTTTGAATTTGCTATGTGTATCATCCGCAGGCTAATGAGCTGGAATCTTAAAGAGCAATTTAGCATCGTGAAGAAAGTCTTGTAAGTACCCCAATTGCATTTTGATTACCATTTCAATAGACTGTTATATAGGCATTTATCATTCAGATTCAGATCTTAATGAAGCTGTAAATTTTTCACTGATTGCTGCCAAATTACAATTAAATACCGGGCATAAATCTTCTGTAGAGTCGCGGCTATCGATTTGGCCAAGGCTTGGCTTGGCTAGCAGCCCTTGAGGGCGCCAGGAATTGATATAAGCGAAATATGCCCCAACACATGCGCATTAAAACAGAAATTACTACCTGAATTCCGCAAGTGCATATAACAAAGCCAGCGACAAAGCGGCCAGCAGAGCAGTAAGCAAAATGTAACTGAGTTTGTATCGTAGTCGTGTTTATAAAGCAAATCATAGACAAAAGCGAGCTAGCTTAACGGGCGCCATAAAAGAGATGCTAAGATCTGTGTGCCGCATGCTGCTTGCTGCTTGCTGTTTGCTGCTTGCTGCTTGCCACTTGCCGCTTGAATGGCCGCAAGTGTCGTGGACAGGATGCAGCACGCGCTACGGTGGACGACGGGCACTGGGTTGGGGCTGCATTGGGCCCGAAAGGCAGAAAGCAAGTGGAAAGGGGACCGGATCGGACCAACCACTCGCTAAATATCAATAACATTTTTATTTATTTTGTTTGCGGGCATTTTGGCATTTTTGAGTGCATTTATTTTAACGTCCTAAGCCGAACGTTTTGTAAAACGTTTTGTCTGCTCCCGTACATGCTGCAGGTTCCCCTGCCGGTTGCCTGTTACGTACGAGTGCGCGCCGAGATTTGCAGTAGCCATTGGCCCATTGGCATGTCGCGTGCAACTGCAGCTGCACTTGTCCCGAGCTCCATGGCGAGCCGCACCATAGCCGAACACTACTCCTGGTAACAATAAATAATAAACCTTTTGTGGATTTTGGTCTTGATGGCGGTGGCGTTGGCCTGGCTACCGATCGGCCAAGATCAAAGTCCAATTGCCGCCATTGTTTGCTGGCTGGAGCCGGGCAAACGCAGGCGACTCAGCCGCCGATCGAGCAGCCAAATAAAAATGTCTGCACAGGAGCCTGGCCGAACACTTGGAAAGTAGATGTGGCTTGTTATTAGACAAGTGCTAAATGCGGCATTATATTAAATTTTAATTAAAAAGGGAAAATCGAGCGGAAGTTGACCTACAATAGCTACAGCAACAACATCAGCCTTGGTTACATGTAGGCATAAAAGTGAGACGGACAAGAAAAACCGGTGGCAATAATTTTAATGCCGCTAAGAGGCAAAGTACGGCCAGGCGGACAAACGGACGGATGGACGTACGAAGAGTGGCGGCATCGTAAAATTCTTAAAACATATTTTATGAGCAGCAACAACAGGCAGCAGCAGCAGCAAGAAAATACGAAAAACGCTGCACGTTGACAAATTTGAAGGCCCGAAAGAGGTCGGTCAGGTCGCTTGGTAGGCGCCCAAAAGGAAAAGCAGCCTCATAAACGCTGGCGATTTAATTTAACGATTGTCATACTCATACTTAAAGCGAAAGGGTAAAGAGCCAACAACAGAAACAACGCTTGAATGTTTTTGGTCGACTTTTCGATGAGTTAACTGGAACTGAACTGCCAGTGAGCCATGGTCATGGAGGAAGCCACCCACATAAAACAACAAATGCTGCGCCATTGTCTCAGGCGCTGAAATTCACTTGAAAAAATCTCATAGGTCCCCAAAAAACAAAAGTAAGGCAGAACAAATAAGAATGCCTCACAGCTGAGTAAGCGACTTTGTAATACGCTCTCATCAAAGAAATGATAAGTTTATATAAGGCTAGAGTAGAACTAACTACAAAAGATCGATAGGATATGTGTTAATAATACTTGAGGTTGAAGTCTAATAGTTTCTTCCACAATTCATCAGTTAAGTATGGATTCTGCATTAGAACTAGCGAATATGCTTCAAGTGCAGAGTATTAACTGAAAAGCTACATTCGAATACATAAAACGGTATTGAAAAGCCCTAAAACGAAAGCGGCCTGCGCTTCGACTGTTCGCTGAGCACCCAAAACGACATGGGCCCAGTTACTGAAGAAGATGAAGAAGAAGGAGAAGCAGAGCCACAGAGGCACAGATCAACAACGTTGATCACGCGCATGCGACGACATTCAATGTGATTTCGTTTGAAGCGCCGCGCGCATGCGCGGGAGCAAAACAATCGCTTGACAGAGCCAACGTTACCGGCGACGTCGACGACGTCGACGACATCGCAGTGGCGTCGGAGCTCAAATTGGGTCGCCAGGCGCTGTTTAGGCATATCCCTTGGCGGCCACGCCACTGTCGGAGACAGTAGCTGCTCCTAGATGTGCGCTGCTAATGTTACCCGACCGTTCAAAAAGTCAAAAGTGAGCCAGTGCAATCTGATAATAATCTGACAAACTGTCGCTGGCGTTTGACGGCGCATAAAGCGCACAAAGGCGGCCAGCGAGCAGGAAGAAATCAAATTTAGCCGAGCGGTACAGGGAGACTGGCCAAACAGAGCAACCAAGGGGATGAAGCAGTGTGCGCAGGGCCAGAGAGCGGTAGCGATAGCCTATTCCTAATGATGACAATTTGAGCTGTAGCTGTAGCTGTAGCTGTAGTCGCAGAACACATAGACCTCGACACCGCTGAGGGGTGCAGGCGACTGCAGTCACTGGCAACGGCAGTTGCTGGCCTGTATTGAATTTTGAATGATTAGTTTGATTCGCGAGCGATCGGCAGATTGAGCCTGACTTTTAAATGTCGCAGTCGTTGAAGTTGGCGACGTCTTGGCCGCTTATTAGCCGCGCTAAATTGCACTAGGGACCCAATTTTGCAAAAGCCACGACAACGTCAGAGTCAGAGTCATAGTCGGAATCGGAATCGGAGTCGTAGTCGAAGTCACAGTCGCTGTTAAAGTCGAAGTTGGAGTCAGAGTCGAACAAAATGTAACGTGTGTCAGTTTTAAGGCAAGCGTCAACTCTAATGAACTCTTGTGTGAATTTAGCTGAAGTCAATAAGCCAAGCGCTGTATATCAATTAAACTGGCAGACATTTGTTGCAGCTACCTGATCGTGGATCGTGGCTGCGGCAATGGCTTTTTGTGACGCCCACTTGTGGGCAACATGATGATCAATGAGCTGGAACTGTAGCTCTAGTTGGAGCTGGCCGGTCACATTGAGGCACGTAGAAATATGCGAGCTTTATGTCCATGTCAAGTGCAACAATTACCACAATTGAACGATCGTGTGTCCGGTAGTCGCAGCAGCAATATCTGAGCCGCCATAATACCCTGTGCCAACTGACCAATCCCATTGCAAATTGAATAAGAACATTATCACTGCTACAAGCCAAGCCACAAGGCTACAAGACAATAATAATCAAGATCAATTGCAATTACAAGCACAATGAATGCATTGCCTTCAACTTGACTCTCTGACTATGACTTTCAATTGGATATGGACTTGGACGGGCACTGCCTATCGATCTACCAGGCAGACGAAGCTGCCCACTTTTGCCAATGCTCGCAGGAAGTGAGCCGTGTGTCCGTGCGTCCCTGGCTAGACATGGATCAGACATCTGGACGTACACTTTGTTTGATATGATTTGCTGCAACATCTTGCTGCTCGGACAGAGACAGGCCAGCAAGCTTACTAGTCTCGTTGTCGTTTTCATCTTGTGGTCGGTCGGTCGCTCCTGTTGCATGACGCGACTAATGCGCAAAATTCACACAATTCATCATCATGCTACAGCCTGGACACTAACAAGCCCAAATCATTTTTACCGCTAGCGGTTACAGTGGTTACGATTGCATTAGCTGGGTACGAAATATTTTACGCAAGCTATGATCAGGTCCAAAAATAAATATGTCATTGAAGAAAAATAATAAATAAATTCTTGAATAATATTTTATATAGCGTTAGAGTCTGCAAATAATAGATTTGTTAGTTATTGTTCACTAGATTTCATTTAAATTTCCAAATATTTGTACACTCAAAGAATGATATAATATGTTATATATACTGTTCTATACTTGAGACTATATTTGAACAATTTATAATATAAAATATATTAAGTTGTCAAATTCATTAAGAAAATAATAATTCAATATAGTTAATGACTTTTTAAAAAGTTGTTTCGAATCTAAAGAGCCAGTTGGCAAAAGTCTTTAATTTATATATGTTGGTAATATTCAGTTAAGTATTATTTGATATATTAAATTAAAATAAAATATACAAAATATATTAGATTTTTATTTAAGAACTAGATATTGGTCAATATTCTGTCTAGCATATGGATTCAAATTTTCAATATATTTCTTAAAATATTAATTCTTTTTGGTAACTCGAATTAGCACTTCCGGAGTTCTCTTTCTGCTAAGTATGTTTTTTGACAAATCAAAATAATCCAAATGATTTAATTTATAATAAATTTGTATCTCTAATCATCTAACCACTGTGCACGAACGCTGACCGATGTATCTACTTACTTAAGCGCTATAATTGTTTAACGAGCGTTCAAAACGTGGCGACTGCAGTTGAAACTAAAGCGCCTTTTTATGGCAAATGTGCAAGGTGATTGACAAGTAATCAGAATGAGTATATCGGCAGGTAATCTATGCAATATCAATATATGTTACATAGCGAAAAGCGGCTAACATATCTATGTGAATATGTGTACGTAGTACATGTGTTGGCGTCGTTGCGTGGGCACTTGTGAACGCAGTTCTGAACTGGGATTCGTTTTTATTACACGAAAATTTGTAGCATTTTGTGATTTCCGCGGAATAGATACATCTATGAAGCGCGTCTATAAAGAGTTACGCCCGCCCGCCTGCTTTGGTCAAAGAGACGGACTCCAACTCTGACTCCGACTCCGACTCCAGCTCTGACTTCGACTTCGACACCGACGCCGCGGCTCTTGATGTGATTTCGTAGAAGTGACCGCTGATGGACTATTGCGTATTGCTGTTGCGCGGTAGGTACAACAGCAACAGCAACGGCAATACCATTGGCCAACATGCTACGGTGGCGGTCTAAACGACCTACAGTCAAGCCAAGTCCGAGTCGTAGTTGGAGTTGAGTCTCGAATCGAGCCCGTCATCATTTCATTGTTGCCATAAACTTGCATTTATGATGACTTACGGGTCAGTTTTCCTTTTGTTTTTCAGTCGTCGTCAAACCAAAGCACTTAATGTCGCACATGAGCTACAAATGCGATGGCAATGGCGATGGCGATGGCGATGGCGATGGCTCCTCCACGCACTTGAGGCGATTCTCGCGTCAACGGCGTTGGTGGTAGTGGCGGTGGCGGTGGAGGAGTTTCAGTATAAGTCTATCCCCGGGCCTGGGCCTGGGTCTGGCCCTGCGCTTGGGCCTGGTCTTCAGCCGAGTTTGGAGCTGTTGTCTTTTCGGTAGTTGTGGCCAGCTCAGCCTGCCAGTTGTTGTAGTTATTGTAGTTGTTGTTTTCGTTGTTTGTTCTTTTATGTTAACCTTTTGTTTTTACCTGATTTCGGCGTCGTCGACGGCGACGGAATAAAAAGTTACCAAACGCATTCGCCCTCAATGTCACAACAACAATAACAACAACAACAACAGCAATAACAAATCGTGGCTCTTTCTTGTTGTTGTAACATTCGTAGAAATCACAAGTGCCAAGCGCGCTTCATTGTGGGAACTGTTTTTGAAGTTGGCTCGCTGTCGGCTCAAGTATCTGCCCTCCGACCCTCCCTCACACAGCCATACACACACATACACTCTCTCATACTTCCTCTCCCTCTCTCTCTCTCGCTCTCTGCGTGTGACTGTGTGTGGTGTTTTGGACCACTTCACATTTTGACTCTAATATCCTTTTGAAATTGATTTGATTAACCTTTTGATGATCGATGATAATGAATATTTATTAACTGTTCGCCGGGTGCCACAATTTCCCACACTCTGTTGTCCAAACATGTCATAAAATAAGCATTATAAACATTAATTAATTACATTTTTTAATACAAATATAACGATGGATAAATGTGTTTTGAATAAGCTTCGAGCAGACGGTTTGGTTTCCTGGCACAACAGTTCTCATTTGAAATAACTGTCATTAAAACTAGAAAACATAACAGATTTTTTTTATTATTATAAATAAACTGTGGCTAATTGGGTGTTGGTCGTCCGTGGATCGAAAATGGAATACTAATACGATTAATTAAGCGTCTTAGTTTCCGTTTTTATTGCTCAATTTGGTAGTACGAAAGCCGCTACTACAACTACAACTACAAAAAAAAAAAAGAAAAAAACCATAAACAAAATATAACAAAAATGACAATTTATGAAAAAAAAAAAAAAATAAAACATTAAATACTCATAATAAAAGAGCCCAACCCGAATCCGTTTATTGTGGGGTTTCGTTGCCAGCATTTGCATAGATTGGTTAATTAAATATTTGTAGCCCTGATTTTTATCAGAAGAGATAATTAAGTTGCATATGCCAAAGGAGCGCTCTGCTTACCAAGTGATAAACATTTTATTAATGAGATTTTATGAACCGAATCTAAAGACACGAACCCAAAATCCAACTGCAAAAAAACTAGCTTAAAGCACCGCTGGAAAACACATGTTGAACCCATTTAGATAGAATGGGAGCTGCGCAATCGAAACACCGAACCCTGGGCCAAGGTTGTAAACCATTAAATATGGTAATCTTCAGATAACGATAACAGCGAATGCTGCCGATTAATCTACTTATGATTAAGATATCAATGCTAGCTAGCTCTGAAGATCGACTCGTGTAATCGTTACATTTGTAAAAACGAGGAGTGCCAATTGACTGTGCGGGTTGTTTGGAAATTGATTAGCACATATATCATCTTTTATTGTATTTATTTTTTCAGCAAATCCGAATACTGAATACTAACGATTCAGCTGAGATTCACCAGATAAGCAGTCTGAACATAATCAAATATGTATATCATAAAATAAAGACAATTCTCGATTTGAATCTTGGCCTTTTGTTTATCCAGGCTTATCGCTTCGATCTATTACAGATCTCACTTATAACACCTGCCAGCCATTAAACTTCCCTAATGCTCCATAGATAGCGGGTCATGCGGCGTGACATTACCCCAAAAAAATCAAAAACCGCCGGATATATAAGTTAAACACTTTATTGGCAGCCAAACCGTCGCACGCCGCAGGTAACCAAAAATCGTATTGCTAAACGTAGAGGGGTTTTTGGAATTTTCGGCATACACAGGTCGCTGTGGAGAGCGTTGGGTGGCTTATGGCTTGGATATTTGATACGAATGCATTTGCATAAATATGAAATTTATCAACGCTGCGCGCTGAAATGGATGCTGATTGAACTCATTTGGCTATTCAAAGATTCAGCGCATTATGTTATATGCCGATGCCACATCATAATAAGCACACAGCACACACACGCAGACTTTTACACTCGGTTCGTTTATTTAAACAAAAGCAGTTTTAATAAATAGACATATGAAACACGACAACTAACACCATTAGCTCCACTTTAAATTGTTAAATTATTCAAACACTAATATGGTGCAAAAATAACACACAACAAGAACAACAACAATAATAGCAACAACAACGGCTAACGATAAAATACCAATTTGTCTGTCATTTTTGGTCAATTTCATACA
This sequence comes from Drosophila nigricruria, assembly GCA_037075265.1. NCBI lineage: Eukaryota > Metazoa > Arthropoda > Insecta > Diptera > Drosophilidae > Drosophila > Drosophila nigricruria. The sequence goes on from JBAMCI010000074.1 coordinate 3,681,227, forward strand.
ATATTTTAATGGTCAGTTGGCCAGTCTGTTTAGCACACAGAGTGTGTGTGTGTGTGTGTATGTGTGTGTGCTCTATAGATGCAGCATGGACGACTCATTTGTGTGGACATCAAACAAATTACTTTATCAACAGCAACAACGAGCCAAAAGCTGTTGATGTGCTGTTTATGCATCATCCATCGCATGGTCCCTCGTCGATATGCTCTAACCCTCTCAAACAGTCGCCCTCTCTAGCTCTCTCTCTCTCTCTCTCTCTCGCTCCCTCTATCGCTCTTTGGCATACACCTGCCGCTCTCTCCCTCGCAATTAGCATACTGCGGGGTGTGGTTGCCTAAATGACAACCAGCTAAACAAGCAGGCAGCCGCCAACCAACCAACCAGAATCTGGCAGCCAGCCATAAAGTGGACCACCAACAGCAGCAGCAGCAGCAGCGACGGCGGCAGCGACGGCAGCAGCAGCACCCGCCGCACCGTCGAACCACAGACAAATTAACTTTCAGTTGTTATCGTTTTCGTCTTGGCTTACAGTATCGATAGTGAGAATTCCAATATATATATTTTTTTATTAACAAGCAAGGAAATTAGCGAGGGAAATCATAATTTAATGGCCAGTCTTTTATATTTTTAATTTTATTGTTTACTTTTGAATCTTTAGCTTTGTTTCGGGTTTATAACTATGTTTCGGGTAATATGATATGGACACTCTCCAACTGGCGAATGATATATGCGATTGATGAGCATAAATTTCCATTTGCTGTCGTAAAATGTACCCCCATCGATGATCGCACAGCTCAACAATTTTGACATTTATTTCAAAATTAGTTTTAGAAAGCAAAACACGAAAAGATATCGAATTTTATGCCCTATCCATAGATATGCGCAATGTTTCAGCTCAAAACGCGCCCATTCAGCTGCTAATTAGACAGATAAGCTTGGCTTAAATACATGCCACTTAAGTAGATCCACACAATGCATATATATATCTAGTCCAAATTCTTACTTTTCATTTTGAGTTGTGTGTGTTTATTTGAGACACACGCTACAGCCTCTCACTAACTGGCGAGTTATGTATGTTAGGTGTCCCCTGTCTGGTGTGCTCGGCTCGGTTTCAATAATAAAGACATAGTCATATATTTATGTTTTAAATCGATTTCACGTTATGCATATATGTGTGTGTGTGTGCTGTGGGATAAATATATAGAGAGTACCATATACAACCAGTTCTTTTTTCCATTGAATTTCAGTCATGATGATGGCTTGAAAACTCGTTGTAAAAGCCAAACTATAATTTTGTCATTTTTGAAATTTATTTTATGAGCAGCAACTTTTTTGTTTAAATAATGCCCAAGTAGTCACATAATTCATGCAAAACTCTCTGCCACAATTATGCTAATTTTAATTGAAAGATTTTTGTTACCGTTGCCGCCGACGCTTCAGTTGACGTCGACGTCGCTGTCGGCGTCGACGTCTTGAACTTGTACAAAGAATTTTTCAGCGGTTTTTTTTTTTCTTTTTTGTTAATGTTGCTGCGGTCCGTTGTTTGGCTTATTTATTATATATTATACTGTTGTTGTTTTGTTTTTTTGGTTGTCAGGGGCAGCTTTCGTTGTTCTGTTAAAAAATCAAAACATAGCCTATAATTAAAGTATCATATAGCACTCGCGGGCTGCGCATGAAACTGTCAAAATATTTCCCTGCACCCTCCAGAAGACCGTCGTTATCTAGCTTAGCTGAGCTAAGCTTTGCTAAGGCCTGGCCGTAATGATTAGCCGGTCATTAGTTGGGTCAGACTCGGTCTGAGTCTCAGCTCCAGTCGAGGGATTCATTTGAAAAGCCTTTAAGCCAAAACATATTCCGTTTTGTCTGTTCTTGGGTCTGTTCTCTTATGGTATGCACACATTTGTGTTTATGCTTGTGCTATGTATGTGTTTAGGTATTTGGCCGGGGGTGCAGCCTAATGATGCCACCAATTTTTATGCACACATGCCCATAATTATGTAGAATGCCCAGCACTTGGCCGGGACTTCGACTTGGAGCACGCAAATGCACCCACAATCAGCCAGAGCTATGTTAGACCTGTTCCGAGCCCGATTCGGTTCCAGTTCCAGTCGAAAAACAATGGTGTTGGCTGGGGGAAGGGGGGCTGACTGTTTTGTATAGATATCTGCAGTTCGCATCTATTTATGTAAAACAAGCTGAAAAATGCTTGGCACTTTGGCTCGTGTGTTGCTCGCTATGTTTTTTATTTTTTCGTATTGTTTTGATGGCTTGTGTTTTCGACTTTTTCAGATTTATAGCGCCAAAACATTTGAAAATCTATTAGGCGGCTGGCGGTCTACGGCTCAATGGACGACACCTGCTGATAAGCAAGTGACAAAACGAAAAAAATAAGTTTATCTTGAAAAAGAGCTCAGAGAAATGTCAAAAGCCCAGCTCATTGGCGGTTGCCAAGTCTGTCAGTAAATAAATTTGCATTGTTAGCAGCGGACAGCGGTGTCGTCTCAGAAGGGGTTGTCCAAGGTGGTAGAAGGCGGCAGGCCAATGAAAAATTTATTTCTCTTCTATTAATGCTCTGCAGCTGCCCTTTTCTTATTACAACCTAAGCTTTTTGTTGTGTTCTATTGAGCATTCACTTAAAGCCTTTCACTTGTGCTGCGTCTCATAATAAAATTACTTTCTACTTTTTTGATTTTTTGTTTTTTGTTATGTTCATTTTTAGGAGCCCTTCTAGTCACGCCTCTGCAACGATTATTGCTATACTATATAGTATATAGTATGTTACGCTCTTTTGGGGCTATCTCGTTGTGCATATCAAATTACATTCATTTCGACCCGTTAGCCGAATTTCTGGCTGCTTATGTATAACGAGCGAGAAATGCGCGTCTGGGAAGTCGCGACTATTTAAATCGAAATTAATTAATGATCAGAGAGATGCTGACACTCCTCCCGCATAATGAGCCACAAATATGGCTACATCTCAGATAGGCTTATATTGTTAAGGCTCAAAGCGATATACACATATTTAAATCGAGTGTTTCTTTTCATTTCGTATTTACGGCAGCAGGTAAGCTGCGAGTTTATGGCTGTGTTCCCAGGCTTGTTTTAGAGGCTTTTGTTAATAATATTAAATTAAATTAAAATATGTATATATACATGCAGATCTCTTGTGTTCAGCCTTGTGACTACCGTTAGGGCTAAATGAATTTTCAGACACATCGAAAACAAAGATACGGCGACTGGCCAAAAACCAATCAAACCGTGATGAACAATTTATATGCTTTTATGCAAATTCACCCATATAGTTTACGCATGTGTATATATTTGTGTGTCTGCTTCGTCTTTAGAAATTGTAATTTATTAAATAAAATTAATGTTTATGAGCTTTTAATAAAACGCGCCACAATAAAATACTTAAAGTTTATATAAGCTGTCTAACCTAGCCGCAAACGGCGCAGCTTGCCAGACATTTTGGCAACAAGCTGGGGGGACTCACGTACACGTACACACGATCCGCATTCAACTTCACAGGTATTTTTAGCTCAGCTCTCACTGTGAAGGAAATGCTTTAAGTTGGCCAAAGGCAAAAGCCGGCGGAAATTCACTGTCAGTCGATCAAGTCGCTGTTGCTGCTGCTGCTGCTGCTGTTGCTGTTGGAGTTGCAAGTCTTCTTGCACTTGCCACGCAATTCTATAGACGACACTGGACCACGTTGGTTCGCCGTTGTCAGGTGTCAGCAACAATGCGACGATTTCATCGAAGATGCGACGTCGCTTTGGCATGCAAATGCCCAAATAGGCGGTTCTCTGTGTGTGTGTGTGTGTGACGATCTCTCAATCTTCCAATCCCAGTCCCAATCCCAGACCCAATCGCAATCGCAATATGCCAATCTGATGGCCTTGATATCGACGCCTAATTAAAATAATAAGCCTACTCAGATTACAATTCAATTCAAGTTGTTCTTACGTCAGACACATGAAATTGCTCGCTCTCTTTTTATTTGGTGATTGCAAACAGAGAGAGAGAGAGAGAGACAGACAGAGAGAGAGAGAGAGAGAGAGAGAGAAAGAGAGTGGCAACATATGCAAGCAGAAGGTGCAACAACTTTCGCAGCCGATTTCACTGTTTACGTGGACGCGCCACATATTCGACCTGCCACATTAATTATGAAAAATTATATATGAACGGCGGCCTGGTTGGGGGCTGTATGTGCCAGCCAAGTTAATTACAAGTTGCGCCCACTATAAACGCCACACGGCCGCGAGAGAAGGGTGAGCACCAGATAGATCGAACCCAATCAAGCAACGCACAATGGACTTTTCATATTTTTGCCAGCGACAGCAGAGGTTGGCCCAGTGAAATGCCCTGTACTAACCACAATTTGTTCACTTATGATTCTATATATATTCTATAGTAAAAGTTTCGACTCTTTCGAGTTACTCCAACTCCGGAGTCAGTGTACAAATGTTATACGCGTCTGATATACCTCACACGGTCTACAGATTGCAGGGCATGACGTCTCTTTTGTCTGAGTCAAGCAGCGTCTCCGATTAACTTACAAATTGGGATTAGCGGGACACCAAGGTAGCAGCAGATGAGTTCGATTCCCACTCCGACGCCAACTGCGTCGCGGATGGTACATGAGACCCTGTTGGGGACCTTGGAGCCGATGTCTGGCAGCATTGGCACAATTAAAAGCGCGTTCTACGCATTCATTTTTCATAATTTAACACGCTGCCCCCGCAACGATGGGGCAACAAAGGGTTAAGCATAAAGAGTATTGAGCGTGTAGAGAGCAGACTCATTAGATTTTCCATATCTAATTATGTTTGAAATATTTGATTAATTATAGGCGGTGTGATTGATTGAGCGCGCTGGACAAAACACCTTGCAGCCACAGGCTCTGAAGTGGCCAAGAGCCACCGAGCCACTGAGCCATTGAGCCATTGAGCCATTGAGCCACTGAGAATGCTGGGTCTCCCGCCTGGCAATGAAAAATGCAACGGCAAACAGTACACAATAATAACAATAACAACGACAACAACAGCAATGGCTGCATGTGTTGTTGGCGGCATTGTGTTGTTGTCAGTTCGAGACGCCACAGCTTGCGGTGGCAGCAACTGTTGCTGCTGCCGCCTGGAAGTTGCTGCATGTCAAAGTTGTTTTGTTGCTATTGTTGATGTTATTGTTGCTGTTTCCATTGCTGTTGCTGGTGCTGTTGCCTGTGCTGTTGCTGTTGCTGTTGCTGTTGCTGTTACCGCTGCGCAGCTGTTTGATTGATTGCCAATTGAATATTTGTGCCTTGCGTGATGTACGCTGTGCTGTCTAACAAAAGCCTCGCATGTCTCTGAGACATGGTCAAGTCCATTGATAAAAAGCAAGAGAAAAAAGATTTAAAATGAAAAGCAGAGCCATATGTTTTCGGCTAATCAATGCTGGACAGATTTGCACCGCTAAATGCAACAATTTCCTGCCAGCAGTAGCAGCAGCAGCAGCAGCAGCAGGAGCAGCGCAAGCAGCAAATTCGTTTGACAGTTTTGCATTGCCGCCGCACACACATAAATAAATAAATAAATACGCAAAATGTGTAGCGCCTGACAGGCGGGGCACTAAATTTATGGCGGCACAAGGACACAGACGTCACACAGCGGAAGAACCAGCCAGCCAGCCAGACCATGAGGATGAGAAAAAAGCATTGCTGACATGTTAAACGACTGTAGCTAAACGGAGTGAGAGAGCGAGAGAGAGGGAGAGAGAGAGAGCAACAGAGCGGGTGAGAGTGACAGAGAGCAGGGCAGAGAGAAGGAAGTATGGCAAATCGAAAGCATTCGATTTAGCCAAAAGATACGAATTAATTAAGCAGCATGCGGCAGATACGCTAACTTAATCCATTCGCGCTATAAATCAAATTGCCAAGCAGCAAGTGCTGTTTTGGTCGCTCTTGCTGGGCTGGTGGCTGCCAGGAAGGTGGTTGGTCGGCCAATTGCAATTGGGGCTCAAAGGTGCCGGCTACAATTTGCCCAACGCCCGAAGCACTTGAAATGTTGGTGGTGTGGCGAGGTCTTGTTGGACTTAGGAAACGCATAAGAAATCCATTAATTATCAACGGGTTGGATAAATACACATATTATTTAGAGCAACTCGAACATGTTGCAGCTCCATCATCATTATCATCTTCATCATTACATCATCATCATCATCATTGCCATTATCATTACAACATGACCCACTCTTATGGATGGTCTACGCAACATCACGCTGTCAGTCAGCCTGGCAACATGTTGCTGCCGCCGCAGTCTTTGGTGTCTGGCAGCAACACTTAGCGTTTGTTTATCGCACCAGCACGAAATGTTGTTGCCAGGCGCTGTTGCTGACGCTGCTGTTGCTGTTGCTGTTGCTGTTGCTGTTGCTCAGCCGCCGCCCACTTTGTTAGACCAAAAAACCGTTAGTGTTGCCACCGCCGCCACGCATGTTGGCCACTTCACGCGTTATTTACAGTTGGTCGGGTGTGCGAGGGAGTTGCAGCCGTTAGATGCCTATTGCTGCTGCTGCTGCTGATGCTGCTGCTGCCGCAGTTGCATGTTGTCGCTGTTCTCCATCACATGAATCACGACGCACTCGCCTGGCAGCCAACAACATTGAAATTGAGGCAATTTGTTTGCTGTTGTCGCGCATCCTGCGGGTAATTAAAAAAGGCGCAAGAACAGCAACAGCAACAGCAACAGCAACGCAACAGCAGCAAGATCAACTACGAAGCCATAGACATGACATGGCCAATGGCTGTGGCAAAAACTGGTCACTGCAGTGGCAATTTGTGGCAATTACATGCGGAGCCATTTACATTTAGATTGAAGGGTATTTATCTTAGCCAAGTTGCACGTTGCACGTTGCACGCTGCACGGTGCTCGCTGCACGTTGCACGTTGCACGTTTCACGTTTACCAGTTGCACGTCAAAAGCAACACAAGTTGCTTGCCGAACTTAGCAAACATTATCAAAATGTTGGACTGTTCAGCTGTGGCGCCCGTTAATGAAGTGCAGCTCACTTTTTCGAAATGTTACAAAATGCTAACAAGTTGTTATTATAAATCGACATGGAAATTAGTTTACACTTGAAGCCGTTTGCCGTTTGATTTATTGCCGCCTGTCGCCTGACTGCCAGCTGTCTACTACCAACCCAGCCAAGCCGACGCAAGCCCCGACGCCGACAACGACGCCGACAACGACAACGACAACGACACCGATACTAACGCTCAAGCTCCGACACCCGACACCCGACACCAGTTAAGGCTGGCGCTGGGTAGACGCCGCGTGGATCCTAGGCGAGCGTCGCTCCGGTTCGGTCCGCCCGGGCGCCCCATAGGTCGCGCTGCCTGTCCGCCCAATGCCGCTACAAATAATTCATTGCGGTCGCGGCAGACACACTCCGAAATAAATTAAAACCTAATAACAAATAAGTCGTCGAGTGGTTTCTTGCTTGTGGATTGTGGCTTGTGCTCGCTCGGTTTCAATTTCAAGATGTATCGCCTACGCCTAGGCAGCTCTTTTTTAATGGATAAGAACACATAATGATTAACATATTGAAATGCTGAAACAAAACACAAATTTACTTCATAATTATAGGTAATAAGACAATTAAATGGGGGACTGTAAGATGCAAGCACTTTTCACAATTTTAAACAAAAGGAAGGAATTCCTTTAAGTTCCAATTGCTCTGAATGATAATCGAGTGGAATAATTTACCTGCAGCTCAAATTTCGGGCAAGCAACAACGCTTTTAAGCTGTCAATTTTCGGGCACTCTGCGTCTGTTAAATGCCTGCTTAACTGCCACGCCCATCGCCAGCTGTCTGTAAATATGCGCTTAATTACATGTCATTACACAGAACAATGCAATGCAACGGCAACGAGGCAGCGGCAACAACAATAGCAATAACAACCTCATAAGTAATAAAGCACGCCATGCAACCGCAGACCGGAATTGGCATCCGATTCCGACTTTTCACAAGTCGGAGAATCGCCTGTGCCTCTCTCTCTCTCTCTCTCTCCGGTCATGTCACACTTAGCGCACAAACTATGAATCAATTTACGGGCGGGCATTGGGCGTTTATCAAACATAATGAGGAAACAACTTTTTGACTTATCAACTGGCGCTGGACGCCGTATGCTAGGTGCTAGCTGGTAGGCGCTGGAGCTGCTGCCTACCTGACAGTAACGCCTGCTGGCGAGCCAAAAAGTGTTGGTTAAAGTGTCAGAAATTTTCATTATCGCACACACACACACACATACACACAGAAACAGCGTGAAAAATGTCGTGCGGCATGCAATGCAAAGGCATTGAGGCAAGAGAAGGAGCTGAACGAGGTGACAGAGAGGGAGCTGTTACGCCCGTGTCTGCATCGTTTATGCGAAAAAAGCAATGAGATATGTAATAAAAAAAAATTAAAATAAAACAAAATAAAACTTATCAAAAAAATAAAAGAGTTATATGCAGTGTGCAGCAGAATGAGAGTATTGGATTTGAGGTAGGCTGGTCTGTCTACCCCAGCAACAGCAACAGCAACAGGCTTCGTTGCCTGGCTGATATTATTAAAAAACTGTCAAAAACGCCTGCGCGAAGGCGCCGAGATGCAAACTGAGACTGAGACTGAGGTTGAGACTGAGACTCAGACTGAGACTGAGACAGAGACAGCGGCTGTGCGTGCTGGACTCGCTCCATGCTGCTGTTGCTGCTGCTGTTGTTGTTGTTGCTGTTGTACTCTGTATCTGAGGCACATTTATCATTTTCATTTCAATTTTGGCGCATTATTCTTGCAACTAAATATCGCCAGAGCCAACTGAGAAATGTGTGGGCGGACAAGCGTCTGATTGGCGCAGGGCCACATGGCGTATGAGCAACGCGCGAGTTCCCCTGTCAGTCTCAGTCGGAGTGTACAGCATCTCATTCTCATTATAGGCATGTTTCGCGCCTCAACTCGCTGACTCGCTCACTCGCTCAGTCGCTTACTCGCTCACTCGGTTCGCGTTACTGTTGCTCTGGTTGTTGTTGTCGCTATTGCTGTTGTGGCGTGTCATAAAACAGTTTGAAAGCACATAAAACTGTCAAAGTCAGTTTGCTCGTGCTTAGAATTTCTATGCAGGAAGTGCAACGGGCACAATAACTGGCTGGGGAAAAGCCAATTGAAAGATGGACGGAAATGTTGCAAACCATGTCAAGATTTGGACGCGGAAAACATTGATTTTTAACGATGCCACAAAGTGTTAGCAAAGAAACTTAAATGCAATAATTATTTTATATGTGTAATAAGCAAACAAAAGCAACTCTGAAACTATATTCAATTTCAAATTTGATTATATATATTTTAAATTATATTCAATTCTTGTCTTAAAGTTGAGGCAAACAGAGGTCGAGCTAGCGAGCTAGAGAAGCCAATGTACGGCACCTACAAGGAGTCGTCTAGGCATTTTGCTGACTGCCAAGAAAATGCAATGCCGGCAACTAGAGTCAGTCAAAATTATGGAATTTATGCGCTTTACGTGGTAAGGCAGCAATGCTTCTTGGCAAGCATAGGGACACAGGGTTAACCAAAAAACACACTTGGCGCCAGCTCTTTCGCCTGCTGCGTGCTCCCATGAACTGCTGCTGGTGCGACTGTTGTTGCTGCCTCCCAAATTTTTGGCAACACAAATTTGTTAGCCACGTACATGACTAGCGCTGCAATGCGGTGCTTTTGTTGCTTGTGTCAGAAGTTTGGGGTCTGCTCATTGTTTGACTCGGTAATCAAGCAGCTACGGCTGCAGTTGCTCTTGCACCGGCAACAATTGCTCTGAAATTGGCTAAAGTGTGCGCGCTAACAAAATGTATTAGATTTCGCACAGATAGTGCAGACCGCTGAAGCGTAAAATGTGCGCCTATCAAGCAAATTGTATCAGCAACACGTTTAGGCTGCTGCTGTAGCTGCTGCAGCACCAGCAGCAGCAACATTGACCCACGCGATGGCAACATCATCTAATGCCAGTCGAAAACACTTTGTCTGAAATTCAATGCCAGCGGGCGCTTTGCCATTTCGCACCTCTTTGACTTGCAGCTACCTATAATCCAAACACTTGTTGTTGTTGCTGTTTTTGTTGTTGCTGGTATTGCTGATGTTGCTGGTGCTGCTGGTACTGTTGTTGTTGCATCAGCAGCAGCATCAGCAGCAGCTGGTATCAGCCTAAGGCACGCGCGTGCCCCCACAAAAGTGGGGATTTACGATGGCTGGAATAATCAGCGCAAGCGAATCGCAGACAGGCCAACAACTGTGGTAATAAAATGCTTCCGGAGCACCGGCAGCAACAATCACAGCAACAACAACACCACTTGGTTGCTGGTTGCTGACGTTAAAGTGATGCATGAAGATTATCATATGATATGTTCTAAAGCGCGTAGTGGACATTTAGCTACACTACAAGCCCAATATTTTGGCTGTCAAGTTGCAGCTGTTTGCTGCTGCTGCTGCTGTTGCTCTTGCTGCTGTTGCTGCTGCAATGACTGGCAACAGCATTCGTTGTTGTCGTTTATCAACGGGTGTTGATCGCGTTCGCATTCGAGTTCGCATCGCGCTCCATTTGATGACGGCTCTCAAAATGAGCTTACATGCACCACATTATCTTAATGTGACTGCAAATGAATGAATGAATGAATGTTGCTGGGGCACATACAATAATTGCTGCTGTTGCACTTTCCAAAGACACAGACTTGGGCAATGCGCATACGCCATGTATTCACATGCAAATTAGTCATGGCGTCGGTGTGGTCGGTGTGGTCGGTCTGCGGTGCACTGGCAGGCCATAATCTGCCTTTTGGCAGCTGGCAATTTGCTTAGCACCCGCAATAAAGATAAAGCGTTTATTGTCTTGTAACATTTAATCATTGATGCCAGCCAGCTGCGGCGTACCCACTAATCGCAACTCGATTCAATAGCAAATTGTGCACTTGTTGCACAAATGAGTCATCAATTTTTGGCACCCAATTTGGGCAGACAGACCATTGAGTTTCTGCTCAACAGTCGCCCACAAGTGGGAGAGCAGGCAGTAGGATGTGGATGGGTCGGGCAGCAGAGGGATTGAAGCCGACTGACTGGACGACGCGAGTGCATTGCTGATCAGATAAAAGCGTCGGCAATCAGCAGCGTCATAATTTTTCCAGCGATAAATGAGTTGCGATAAGCAACGAGTAAAGAGACAGATAGAGACAGAGAGAGAGAAATGAGTACTGGAACCTCGGCGGGAGAGTGGGCAGTGGAGAGGCCCGGATCGGGGCGTATGGATTCGCAGACTGCGCTTGAAAGCTGCCTGAGCGCTGTAATTAAATGTCGTCAATTAATCAAATGTCACAATAAAAATAACAGAGTATAAAATCCTGAAATTAATATGCGTTAAAATGAAATGGCCTCAACAGCAACAACAGCAGTCAGAGCCGTCACAGCAGCAACATGAGGAGCTGCAACAGCAATTGCTGACCACAGGAGCAGCAGCGTCGGCAACAGCATTCTTGGAACACAAAATCGTGGGAGCAATTATAATTATTTTTAATACACATACTCGTATATAAACACTGAGGCACATATGGCATATGGCATGACCTGCTGCTGATCCTGCTGCCCAGTGCCAGTGCAGAACAAAGTCTCTGGGTGCGTGCGTCGTATTTTATGGCTTGTCCTCCAACGATGTCGACGACGATTGTGTGGCATCTGTGATTTTTATCGCTGCAGCGCATATAATAACAATAATTCTTAAAGTGGGGGAAGGTCAGCGCACAATGTCAACATGCGAAGAACACAAGAACAGCAGCTGAGACTCCAGGGAGGCAGAGACCCGGTCACTGGCTGAGCCTGCAGCCGTGCCAGAAGCGGGCAGACTGCGGCAAGGAATCGAGCGCTTAAACTCAACAGCAACATTAATTTGCAGCTACGGCAGAAGCAGCACAATTTGCATAAGGGCCTAGCGATGGCACCAGCCAAACATTACGTGAGTCACAAGAATCACGTGAATGCTGCCTTGAAAGAGATGGCATTAAATTTTCGAACAATTGATTGTAGATAAGCTACTCTCACTTTTAATGAATTATAGATTGATCTATAAATCAATAACCAAAAGTTATTTAAAAACCTCGAACAGTTTCCATTATTCAATTGAACTTGGTTTGACAGATCGTGTTATACGACTTTAGGTTCTTTTACCGGTGGACTTAGCTCTTCAATCTTTCATAATTTACCTCCTTTTAAGAACTATTTACTCAAAGTTTTTCCACGAACTAATTAAATACGTACTCGTCGCTGAACATTCATTGCCTGTGGTAATTTATCTAGTGCTTAAAAATAATATATTACTCACGTTACCATCTCCAGAGGTATGGCTCAGGTTGGTCGTCGCATGGCTTTGGGCTCTGCCCAAGTTGTAAAATGATATCATAATATGCGCCATCAACGGTTGCAAAATTTATAACTTATTTCGTGGCCCGAGCAGTGCGAGAAAAAGACAACGAGAGTGTGGCAGAGAGAGAGTGATAGAGAGAAGGGTAGAGTTGAACGCAAGTGAAGCGTCGGCGGCGCCACTTTGGGATCATTCCAACGAATGGGATTGTGACTGTAATTCTGACTGTGCCATATCGAGAGACCCCCTACAGTAGTGCCAATGAGCTGTTAATGTGTGTGCGGCAAGGATTTCATTTCATTTGTGAGATGAGGCTGTTGCTGCCTGCCTTCCTGGCCAACAGGCCAGCCAAAAGAATTGATGCGCCTTAAGTTTGCCTTAATATTGTGGGTGATTGCATTTTGATTGTGGCTGTGCAGCAGACAACATAAGACCGAGGCTAGCCAAAAGATGTGGGCAGCAGGATGCACATGTTGGCCACTACTTGCCCGTTGGCAGTCCAAGGCGCTTGCTTGGCTTGGCTCGGTGCTTGTGTCAACAGCATGTCAGAATGGGACAGCTGCTAGACAGTAGGCGACATTGCCTACGCTGCGGCTGTTGCTGTTGCTGTTGCTCCAACAGCTTCTCCTACTGCAGCTCCTACTGCTCTCGACTCTTTAATATACCCATTTGTGAAGACTAACAGGAGTATATCAGTTTTACCAGAAGGTAAAACGAATATTCATTCTAATCTTGCTATACCTTGCTCATCTGCCTACCTCATCTGTAGGTATTCGAATCCTCCTAGGCATCTTCGTTTTACAGCATTTGATTACATTTACTTGTATAAGATTAGACATTGAATTTTATGAATTCCTCGTTTCCTTCTAGTAAATTTAAGTAATCTTTCGCAATTTTAGATTGACAATGTGTAAAAAGATATTATTATCAACTTTTTTTGATATAATAAAAATGTACAGGGTAACTCGTAGTCGTGCACTCCCCATGCAACACTCTTGCCTGGTTATGATTTTGCGTTCTTTGCCAGCTTATCAAGCTGCATTATTGGCTGTCCCCCAGATTGCACTTGAACTTGACTTGAGTTGCTGTGGGCAGTTGTTGTTACGCTTGTCTGGACTGTCTGGGGCGTTGCCGATAGTCAGCAGCAGAAACTTCAGTAGCCGCTCGGCTAGGCATACGCCTCGTTATTGTTGTTGCCGTTCTTGTAGTTGTTGTAATACTTATGTACTTGTTATTGCGGGCTATTAATTTATGGGGCTGCCATTTATCACATTTAGTTGATAAATCGATTAATTTATACATACATATATATATATATTTTTTTTTTGACATGTCATATATATTTTTCAACTATATTATTTTAATTATATTATTTTTTACCAATTTTCGATCAGATCATATGAAATATGTTGAGGTAGGCATGAGGCAGCGAGTATTCTCTATCAAATTTATTCTTTTTTTTTGCTTCAAATAACGGTTATGAATGTTTCTATACATCTTAGTTCGGGATGTATTCGGTCAGGTATGTTAATGTTAATGTCCATGCGACAAAGTTTTTTCTGCCATGTCCATGATAATGATTTAGTGGAATTTTTATGGCAAATTTATTTGCGCGGCGCACACAGAGAGCTAGAGACACGAGAAAGATATTTTAATTGATTTTTCAGCAAAAGTGTGGGAAGACAGCGGCCCCCCCGTTCAGCCCATGGCAAAGAGTCAGCAGCGAAAGAAAGTAACCCAGAGCCGAATGATATATCGATTTGAGCGCTGTTATTAAATGCTTTTGCGCAGAAGAACATCGCCAACCTGAAGTAGCAACCGCATCAATTTCTGGTTAGCATCGACTCACGGATCGCTTGAATCGCTCGAATCGCTTGGATCTCTTTGGCCCGGGTCGAAACGCATAATTAATGCGAAAACCAACGCACTTGAGCGGCTGTGGCGCATGCGTAAGGCAAACGAAGAGGTGCAGCCGCTGCAGCAGCCACATCAGCCAGAAGCAGCAACTGGAAACAGCTCCCCACGCAACTGTCTGCCCCTTCTACCCTGCTGATCTCTCGGGCGAATTCCGGAATTTTTAATAATTGCACTTGTTGCGCCAAAAAAAAATAAATAAATTAGTAAAAAAACAAAAAAGAAGTCGAAAGAAAACAACACCAAACGAACAGTGGAAGCCGGCTGTAGTCGAAGAAGAGTCCCCTAGTGCCTGTACCAATCCAAGTGCAAGTCCAGCAAGGCGACGATGAAGACGACAACGACAATGTCGACGCAGCGAAGATGACGAGGCAAGGCTGCAGGTGCAACGAACGCATGGGGCAACTGCAACGAGCCACGAGCAACGAGCAACGGCAACTGAGATGGGCAGCCGATGCGTCTGCGTGGTCATGCCACTATTTCCTTCGCCCGGCTCAAGCCCCTGCTACCCTGTCTTAAGCCCAGTGAACGCCTCTGTGGCTGCTCCGTCAGCCGCTCCTCCACCACCACCGCCACCGCCGCTGCTGCCACTGCCTGCTCGTTGGCGAGATAAATTATGTCGCTAATGCAAAGTGCTCCGCTTTATGCAGGCAGGCAGGCAGCCAGCCAGCCAGCCAGTCAGGCAGGTAGGCAAGCCAGCCACGGAGGTGGCGGAGGATGAGGAAGACGATCCAGACGCAGTGCGTTTGGCTTTTATCTCGCTTATTGGTTGGCATTTGCCGTGTTGAAGTCATCGTCGTCTTGGACTGCGACTGGCTTTGGATCTGGGAGTAGGCGTAGGCCATATTAGCGGTACAACTTGCACAAAAAACAAACCCGCTGATAAAGCGACATCGTTAGGTTGGCGCTGTCTGCATTCGCTAATTACTAGACCCAGCACAGCTCTCCGACGGCCATTTGAGGCGTGGGAAAATGGGGAAAATTGCAATGCAAATGACCACTTCTGTCACAAAGCAAGAGAATAAGAGAAAGATCGAGACGAGTACTGATTGAGACGAAGTATGAATATCCTATCATATATACAGCTGTGTTCAAAATAATAGCAGCGCATATAAGCTTTGATGTTAAGATTGATAAATAATATCATAATGACTACAGATCAAAAATTTTTTTTTTAATTTAGTATTTATATTTAGTTTCAAACAAAATAAGAATGTTTCTTCATCAAAAAACTTCTTGCATTTATAAATTTATGTAAAAAGTGATAATAATGTCGAAATTGTCCTTTTCAAAATAATAGCAGCAAAAATAGAAAATCTTAAATATGTTAACAAAATTTAGTTTATAACTTCATATACTGAATTAACTATGTTACTTATGAACTAATATTTGGTTGTGAGCCCCTAATTAGCTAGAAAAACTTCACATCTCCGAGGCATGGAGTCAATTAGGTCCTTGCAACGCTTCAGAGGAATCTGAGCCCATGCATCCTGAACAACTGGCCAAACATGTGCTTTAGTCGACGGTTTCACCTTGGCCACACTTCGTGTGACGTCCCCCCATAAGTTTTCAATAGGGTTCAGATCTGGGGACTGAGCTGGTCATGGCATTCGTCGATCTTTTCCATTGCAAACCACTGTTTGGCAACTTTGCTGGTATCCTTAGGAACATTGTCCTGTTGAAAGGTCCATTTTATTGGCATTTCCCAAGAGGAATATGGTAGCATCACATTTATTAGTATATCCACGTATGCATGTTGATCCATGATCCCATTAATCATATGGATAGGGCCTACGCCGCTATATGAAAAACAGGCCCATATTAAGATTTTTAGTCCACCATGTTTAACTGTCTTTAGCGTGTGGTTAGGCTGGTATTTAGTGTTTGGCAGATGACGGACATATTGTCAGGATCCAGTTCCACCAAAAAAACACAATTTTACTCTCGTCAGTCCAGTGAATGTTGGGCCACTTTGTTAAGGGCCATCTCAGGTGCATTTCATCAAATTGTATTCGAGCTTTTATGTGTTTAGAAGTAAGTAGAGGCACTTTCCTTGGACTTCGGGCCTTGAGTTTGTGATCCAGAAGTCTTCGCCGAATAGTTACACTACTCACTGACAACCTTAGGTCTGCTTTTAATGATTCTGCTGACGCGAATGGATTATCCTTGCTGAAACGCACAATGCGTCCGTCATCAATTTCAGTGGTAGTTCTTTTCCTGCCGCGGGTTTTGCGTTTGTGGCGATAGTTAATGGCATTAGAGACCATTTTAGCAGAACATCCAACCAATCTTTCGATTTCCCTGTATGTTTTACCTTGTTCTCTAAGGCTTAATAGCCATTCGCGCTTTTCGTTTGAGCAAGGACTGCCTCTACCCACTATAGTACAAATTTTTTCATTATTATTGTTTATTCCCATGTAAATAATAGTTAACTCATTAATTAAACTTACTTTCAACATATCAACAACTTTTACTTAAAAATTTTTAATATTGAAATGTAGCACTGCTATTATTTTGAAGAACAAAATTTCTGTATTTTTACGCAAAATTATAATTAAAACGTTAAAGGAAAGGAATTCCAATGGGATTTTTTCGTTTTCCTCTTCTCCATATTCTATTCTAAGAAAAATATGCACTAGTGTTCGTTCTTTAAGAATAAACATGGGTAAAATGTAGTCATATATGTCAGCATGAAGTGCGCTGCTATTATTTTGAACACAGCTGTATATAAAAACTCTTGTGAATTATTGTTTCTGCATCACGAGTAAAGCCCAGCTTGGCGCTGTCGAAAACAATATTCTTCTCTTTGAGTTGGACTACTATGAAAATATCGATAAGCACGATTAGAATGAATGTCTAAGAACCAGTCCACGAATTGATTTTCTGCTACTCACAGTTGCATGTCTTAATATTTTCACCTTTCAGGCTTTCTTCTTTGTTGAGAATTTAAAAAGTTAAACTTAATTTTTGGACAGGTCTACCTGTGCCTCGTCATTTACCTAAAGTCACGTTTTTCTTTGCATTGCTTTGAGCAAATTTTAATTAAAAATATTTATTCAAAATAAAAAACACTAGCAAACATGTGACTCGTGTGCCTTGTCGCTTGCCTGTTGCCTGTTGTCTGTTGTCTGTTGTCTGTGCCTGTTGTTTCTTGTTTACTTTCGCCATTGGCGACAAATTCACTGCTCGGGAAATTTGCTCAAATTAGCAACAACAAGTGCAGCAGCAACAACAACAGCAACAACAACAACAGCTAATAAAAACTCAGAAATGAGAAAAGCCAAACAAAACATTTTGCGCGACAGCAGCAGCAGCAACAGCAACAACAGCAACAGCAACAAATGACAAGAAATAAAAATGAGAGCACGCTTTTTGGCTTTTTGGCTTTTGGGCCGTGCAGCTGTTACAAAATCTTTGCCGCTGGTGGCAGCCATTTTCTATTGCCATTTAGGTGAGATGTTGTTGCTGCTGCTGTTGTTGTCACCATGTTGCCCCACATGAGCAACAAAAGGCGACAAGAAATTAATTTCATGCACAAAAACATTCACAATTCTACGTGACATGGAAAATATTTTGCGCGTTTCTTTAAATTTGAATCCATTGCCTCTGGGTATTATAATTTCCTCACCAAATTTGCAGTCCATTCGAGTGACTCTAACTTATCCTAAGTAGTCTATACTCCTTGTCTTTATTTGATATTGAAAGATTGTTAATGATACATTGTTATGTCATTTCAATTTCTGAGTAACTCCAGATGATGATGACTTTTGATCATCTTAAAACACTTAAAGACAATCATTTTATATCATTTAGATCTATAGGATATCAGCTAGTCAGTACTATCACTTACTTGATTTAGATTCTTTTCTTTTTTTTGTATATATTTTGTTTTTAGTGGGGGTCGCTCCACAGGCTTTGGGGTTGCAGCGAGTATCGTCGACTTTTCCACAAATTAGTTTACTTTTTGTGGTAGCAACTGACGCTAATTAGAACGCGCCACCGTCGCTACCGTCGCTAGAATCGCCACCCGTCGGATTTTTCGCCACTTATTATATCATTTTTGTGGCGTATGCTTTTGGCAAGCCGAAAGCAGACGGCATTTTGCGATTTTGTCACAGTAATTGGACATATTAATCTCTGTTCACATGCAACTCTTGCAGTTGCCGCCAGACAGCCGCAAACCGGGCGGCGTCGGCGGCCCCCAACAGTTGTCGCCTGTCCGCAGTCCGTAGTCCGATGTCCGCCGTCCGATGTCCGCAGTCCGTAGTCCGCAGTCCGCAGTCCGATGTCGAGGCGTATTTGGGATGCCCAGACTGCCAATTTTTTATCGCCATGTGTGATACAAATGCTGCAAATCTACATAAACGCGATGAGAATAGTGAGGCAGCGTCTTGGTTGGATCGGCTTTTGGGCGATATTGTGCTGTGAATGCTTGACGATTATACTTAATCTAATAAAATTTAAAAATCTATATAAACAGCTGAAATCGTAGTGCTATACACATTCTGTATTTAGTGGAATATCTTTGGTGTTGCAATAAATTGTTGCATTGCTCAATCTAGACAAGGCAATGATTTGTTGTTGAATTTTCTCTGCTTGCATGCCCACATAAATTATGAACAAATTTTGAAAACGATTGACTCCGCGCGGAGTCGCTGGCAATGCACATGAATCGCGATGACTTGTGGACTTGAAGCAATTTTCAAAACGAATTGCTAATGAAAATGTCATTTGAAATTGCGGCACGTACGCGGCCAGCAAAATGGGCAATTTGTTGCTCGTGCCGCGAGTGCAACAGCAGCTGTGGTGCCTGTGGCTTAGATCTTAGATTTGTGGCGGTGCTGGCTAGTGACAAAGGCCGATGTCGAGGCTACCCGCTCAATGCCCTAAAAGGAGTCTTATCACCGCCACTGCAATGCCGCCCCACCCCGCCCCTTCATCACAGCCTTCCCTCCACACTCAGCTGGTGCCACGTCGGTCGCGTCTCGTTAACTGCCAAACGTTTGGCCATTATCGCATTTGCATTCGCCGAGATGGCAAACAAAGTGTAAAATTATTTAATGCATGTGCTAAAGCTTGTCGAAAGGTGGAGATCCAGCATAGGACTCGAGTAGGTGGACTTCTGCTGCTGCTGCTGCTGCTGCTGACTGGACTGGCAATTGATGCGCGCGCAGCGATATCATTTGGCATTTTTGTAGGTGTTGCTGATTGCTGCACGTAGCTGCTGCCGCTGCCGCTGCCGCCGCCAGCACCCTCCGCTGCATCAATGTCCGCACTTGAAGCTGAAGTTGAGGCAGCTGAAGCTGCAGCAGATGCGCCGTTGCGAGGCTTTTCTCAAATTCAATTTAGCTGGTGTTGTTGTTGCTTGTAATTTTGTTGCTGCAACAGATGCAATCAGCAGTTGAGTCAAAGGCAAAGCTATCGATATCAGTTGATGTTGCTGTTGCTGTTGCTGTTGCTCTTGCTGTTGCTGCTGCAACGAGGCACGGACAGAGTCGAGTTAAAGGCAATCGTGCAACACGGCATGTTGCAGCTTGTTATTGCTTGATTGCCGCTAAAATTAAGTTGGCTATTGGTCGCAGTTCAACTCCAGCTCAGCTCCAGCTCCAGCTCCAGCTCCACCTCCACCACCACCAGCAACTCCAAATGATAAATCACTTAATTGCACACCGAGCGCATAAAATGGAAATTGAGCGTGGTCAAGACATGACAAGGGGTTGCTCTTGTTGCTGTTGTAGCTCTTGTTGTTGCTATTATGGTTGTTGTTGGCGTTGTTGAGTGATTGGACTGGAGGGATGGCCGCCCGCATATCATCATAAACTCTAATGATCGCTGCCCACACATTGTCCAATACGAATCGCAGAAATCATACTGATATCGAAATCAATGCCTGACAAATTGACACAATTGCCGCATGAGTCAATTGAAAAAGTTTCACACCATCATCATGCTGTTGATGATGACGTTGCTGCTGTAGCTGTTGACTGTTTGCCACTTTATTTTATTGTTTCCCCAAAGGCAATGCAGCAACAGCACAGAGAACAGAGAACAGCAGCCCGGCTCGCAAGTGAAATAAATCGCCAACTGGCAGCCACAATTCTAACAGCCAGCGTCACGCAATAGGCAAAAGCTGTTCCTCTCTCTCACCCACCGACAACCACGACGACGACAGCAGCAACAGCAACAGCAACAGCAACAGCAACGATAACGACAGCGACAGCAGCAACATCAATTAAACGAACAGCGAAACGAAAGCCGCCTCGTATTCTATGCGGGTGTAAGTTGTCGCCTTTATCGTTTTTGTTTTGTCATTGATTTCATTTCAATTTGATTGCAAATTGAAATCAATTGTTATTCTCGATACCCTTTTGCTTTTATTTTGAGTTTGCCTCTGCCTCTTGAATTTGGTGGCTTTAATTGATTGTACATTGATGGCGCATAATTTCTGACAGTCGTTGTTTGCCTGATTTCATTCCTCAAACACACACAAATTCTAAATGAAATCGAAAATCAATCTGTTTTCTGTAATTTTATCTGAATTTCCATCTTGACTGTATCCGAATATTAGGTGAGTTTGTTGTTGGCATCTTTCAGGTCTCACATGGCGATTGGTTATGTTTCACTGATTGCCAGCTAAGTCTGTAACTAATTTACTGTCTTTGCACCTGCTCGGCCAGTCAACTAATAAGCCTTATTAATAAGCAATTAAATATCGAATCCGACAGTCGAACAATCGACCCACGCAAATGAACCAAAGCGAAACTTTAAATTGATGCAGAGTGAACAGCCGGCGAAAGAGAAAGAGAGGCCGTAGCGAAGACAACGATGAGGATGGCGACTCAATTTAGCCAACTGAATGACTGATTAAAACCCAAGAGAAAGACAAGGGCAAAGAACTGCGCTTGATGTGAAACAACGAAGTTTCAATACACTTTAATTAAAAGTTTTGTTGAAATTATAATTTGAATATAATTATAACTAAATAAATTATATGAATATTAAAATGTTGTTTATTTCATTTGAATAATTTGAAAATTCTCTAAAAACTTGAGCATTATAAAGCTAATACTCCTCTTAGATCTTTGATTCAAAAACATAAATATTATATGTCAATAATCGATTGATTGCAAATGCATTAAAGTGTGCTCAATGACGCACGTGTAATACTCTTGTTGGCTCGTTAAGAGCCACAACTCGATCGGCACTTGCAAAAAGCGACATACGCAAATTAGCATTTCCCTTGTATCAGCAGCAACAGTCGCCAGCAGAGACAGCACCAACAACTGCAATGGCATCGACGGCAACAGCGAGAGAAACAGCAACAGCAACAGCAACAGAAACAGGCCCAATTCCAGAGTCGTCCGACTCATCATTAAAATGTGTCCGCTCGCCCAAAAACTTGATAGCGACATTGTCTGTCGTCGTCCTCCGCTGTGTGCGTCGACGTTGTCGTCAATGTCGCCACAAAGGAGCCGCCGCCGAACAGAAAAATGCGAACAGGCTGCATACTCCCACCGTAGGAAGCAGACGTAGACTGAAGACTAAAGACTGAAGACTGAACAGAGCGAGCAGGCTGAGCAAGCTCTTCAGAATCTGCACCTGTCCTTTGCGCTTGTGTACTGGGCACGTCATTTAAATTACATTAAATTGTTGCGCTGACCATGAAAGCGCTGCAAATAAATTCGTTAAAATAACTGCGTCAAAAACGCAGCCTCACAGCCTCACAGCCGCACAGCCTCACAGCCTCACAGCCGCAGAGCCACAGATTTGCTCTGGCCAAAGTGGAACAGTGAACGGGGGCAACAATCCCCGCCAGCAGCAACAGCAGCAACAGCAGCAGTAGTAACAGCAGCAATTTATGCGACCAAGACAGTAACTGTTGCTGCTGCCGTCGGGCATTTGATTTGCAACACAAACAATGACAACGGCAACAAATTTCATGAATGAAAGATTGTGCGGCTGCTGGACAGGAAGTGAGCTGCATAACGGACGCGGAGGTGGAAAGGATGTGGTTGCAGTTGCTGCCGTTGTTGATTGTCTGTCGATAGGCGCGTTGTTTTGTCAGTGGGTTGCGCAAAAATGTTGCTCAATCAGCATGTATTATGCAGCTGATACTGACCATTGGCCAGTAACAACGAGGGTGGCTCCTGCAGTTGCTCAGCAAATGGCCACAAATTGCAGACGGCGATCGCCAATTACTTGCTCGCAACTTGACATTGAGGCTGGCCCATATATGGCAAAGGCTGCCCATTTATATTGTAATTATGCTGCAGTCGGCGTTAATTTCATTGCCGCGCA
This sequence comes from Drosophila nigricruria, assembly GCA_037075265.1. Taxonomy (NCBI): domain Eukaryota; kingdom Metazoa; phylum Arthropoda; class Insecta; order Diptera; family Drosophilidae; genus Drosophila; species Drosophila nigricruria. The sequence continues at coordinate 3,703,848 of JBAMCI010000074.1, forward strand.
CGCACCTGCAAACAGTAGCTGCCAAAAGTTGCTGGACCGGGCCGCATGTTCCTGCCGTGCAACGACGACTGCTCCCGACCCGACAACCCTTTAGTCTGTCGCGAATCATTTTAATTCAATTTACAAGTCGACTGAAATGTTCGGCCAGCTTCAATTGCTTTGAGGGTGCCAACTGGCATGGAATTTGTGAATGTGTTGTTGCTGTTGCTGCTGCTGTTGCTGTTGCTGTTGCTGTTTCTGTGGCTGCAGCTAAGGATGTTGGTGTTGGTGCTGATGCGGCTGGCTTTATTTTGGCACTGCTAAATTAAGATTCCATTAGCTGCCAACTCAGGCATCTTAGAAATGTATCTGAGAGGCAGCGATAAATCTCGCAAGTGTCAAATGCTGCAACAGTCGCCGCCGTCGCCGCCGTCGCCGCCAGCAACATGCTCGCTAAGTGCCGCAACAATTCTCAATTCTCTAACAGCAGACGAGCAATTGAAACGTGTCGTAGACAATAAATTCCAAACTACAATAAATTATTGCTATAAATATTTCGCCAAAGGTTTTTTCCCCTTAATCTGAGGGCAAAGTTTGAAGGCGTTGCTGCAGCATCCAAAACGGCAAACCAACCAGCTTCTACTATTCTTTTATTCAGTTTCGACAAGTGACAGCCCAAAGTGACAGAGACTGCCAAGACAGGACCAAAATTGAATTAGGAATTGAGAAAAAGTAAAGTGCAATTGTTGCCAGTTCATAGTGTTCCAGGGACAATGCCAATAAATCGCTCACACTTATGACAACAAACAGATATAGAAAGATAGAGAGATAGCAAGAGAGCAGCATGAAACGGAGCAACACGGCGTAACTGGCAGCCACTGGGCCACAAGGAGTTGGTCAAGACCGTAAGCCAATCCTTATAGAGTCAGCAAAATAAATCATCGCAGCCGCACAATGATGAAATTATTATTTATGCAGAGTCGTTGGGACTGCGTGTGCTCCAGTTAAAGTTAAATTCACTTTTACATACACTTCCCTAAGGAGAGCTTACTGAATGCCGATGGGGAGTTGTATCTATATTGTATTCAACTTTATTTGGCTGACTTACAACTCTATAGATAGATTGTATGATAGGTTGGATATATCATTTATATATTTTCAAAGGGATCTATCTTATATTGATAGAAGACGTGAGTTACACATATGTCAATGTGACAGTACGATAGTTGTTAAGAGGAGTTGCATTTGCAGTAGTTTAGTGAACTCTACTACTCCTAGCACAAGTCATATTTTTATGGATCTAGAAAGATTAAATTGATAATTTTGAATTGCAAACACTCTTCACATATAAGCAATCTGTAGTAAAGTGTATTAACTAGTTGGCTGGCTCTGGGCAAAGTGTTTCACACAGCCGAACTTCGAATGCGACCTGTGGCAACCACTTGTTGCCGTGGCTGCCTTTGTCGCCATGAACTTATTGCATGCAACATTTACCGTATTAATAAATTATGAGTATTTATGTGCTGTCAGAAGTCGTGACGGCAGAGCGACACACAAAGTGATAAAATTAGCACAAAAATCTGTGCGTTTCGCAGTGCTTGGCGTTTCGGCTATTCGGGACAGACTCGTAAATAATGTATATGCGTGTGAGCTTATTGAATGTCTTCATAAGCGGGCGGGCAACAATTGGAAATTTATGCCCGCGACTTATATGGGCAACGGGTTGGACGCGGACCGAAAGACAAAGACGGACGTTCCCTCATAACTGTAACTGTAACTGGTGCAGCCAGACGGTTGGCGAGCAATAGGAACAGGTGCAGGCGCTGCTCGGGCAGTCACTCAAGCAACATGTCCTGTAACAACACCAGCACCAGCAAGCTACAACAACAATTACTACAGCAACAACTTGTCGCTTGACACTTGGCGCATTTGACACTCAACGCGCGCATTCACTTTAAATCTAAATTTACTGATATCTGCGTACAAAATAGTATCAACAGCGGCGACAGCAACAACAACAGCAACAGCAACAGTAACAACGGCAACAGCAACAGCAACAGCAACAGCAACTGCAATAACAACAACTGCTACAAGCCACAAACAACAACAGCAACAAGTCGGCCAGCATCGAGAACCGAACGACCTTAGAGGTAATAAACATAAATAACGCCATTGAAAGCGACGCAGGCGCAGCTGAGATCAGTCCAAGACTGAGTCTAAGATTGCAATGGACTTGGAGACGTGGACACAGAGAGAGGGGGACTAGTCCGGCCCGGCCTGGCCAGCTTGTTACTTGTTACTTTGTTGGCCAAGAGACTTCGCCGCGATCGCGACTCGAAGCTTGGGGCTCGGCTTGGCTGTTGTCTATGGGCAGGCGTCACAAGAGCCGTCGAAGGTCAACAGATTGTCGGCCTGGTGTCTATTGGTGTCTCTCGATGGCAGCCGCTGCTTAAATTGCTTACAGTGCTTACAAAGCTTACAGTGGTTGCAGTGGTTGCAGTGGCTGGCTGTGCTGGAAGCAGCCGTGCAACTGAGCGGGCGAACATTTCGCCGGCCAGGCGTAGCCGCGATAATTGTTTCTTGTCCATTTGGCTATTTTGATTGCAACTAATGAACCCTAATGAATAGGCAGCAGTCGAGACCAATATAAGCTGTGAATGGGTTAATAACAAGGCTTTTTGAATCTTAAAATAAGTTTAATACAGCGAAGTATTAAGGAAAACCAGGAAAAAAGGACTTTTCAATTCAAATAATTCCAAAGCTAAGCCACACAATGTATGGTAAGGCTTTTTCAGCTCCCGAAAAGGCGCTCTGTATCCAGTCATAGTGCGCGGCGACGGAAACAAATATAGCAGGATAGCGGTTACTGCACATGGCATCACGAATGTAAATGCCCGTCAGTTGACTGCCACAGAAGAGCGGCCCACCTGGATCGCCGCCACAAACACCCTGCGAGGTATCGGGCATGGGTGTGGCGCATAGCAGCTGCTTCCTATAGATGCCCGGAAATAAAGTGTAACAGAACGTGTGGGGCTGCAGCTGCAGAGTCAGTGGCTTCAATACCTCCGCAAAGGATTCATTGATCTGTGGTCGACCCCAGCCTAGTCTAGTGCACCTTAGCTGCGCATAGGGCGGACGAGTGGCAAGTTTCGCGATGTCCAAATTGAATGTGAGATTCAGTTCGAGTGTATCCTGGTCCCGAATCCGGAGCAAAGCCAAGTCGGAGTTATACATAATGACTGAGCGTGCGCGTGGGTACACCGACTGGACATGTAGGAGACGAGTGTGCTCTGTCGGATTTCGGCGGTTAGGTGCTCCAGCGATGATCACCAGCTCGTCGGGATGCATCAGGCGTCGCCTGCACAAGCCAAAACATTTAATTCACCCACAATATATAATTAAGTGTACTTACCTTCTATCAAAAATGCAATGTGCGGTAGTTAGCACGTAGATGGGCGCCACGATTGTGCCCACGCAGACGTGATTAGTGCCAAAGTATTGCGATTTGGGCAGCTTCGTCTGTATGGATACTATATACTTGGCATAAGGATGGTAGCTGGGCTCCTCGCGCTCACCTTGGTAATACGGCAAATAGTAGGTGGACATACCAAACGCTATAAACGAGCAGATAAGCAAAATCTGTAAATGCATTATACTGTAAACTGTGCTGCTGTGTAGCAGCCTTGATCACTGCTGCCAAGCCTACTCGGACTGTCTGCCAGGCAAACCCAGTCGCTTTCAGTCTGACGAAATGTCAACAAAGGCAACAAGTCTATCGTCCCAGATAGCTGACTGACTGACTGGCTGGATGACTGCCTGACACCCACATGGCTGGGCAATAAGCACACAATTTGCATAAGCTGCTCAAGCAGACAGCAGACATCAGACAGCCAGACAACCAGCCAAGAGCCAACAGCCAACAGCCAACAGCAAGCAACAAGTAAGCCAGGTCATGGCAGCCCGCAGCGGTTGCGGGAGTCAGAGTCAGGCAACATCTTCAGTCTGCCACACTTTTGCAGTTGTGTTGCACGGACAAACAGAGAGGCAGCAGAGGAAGATCGAATGAGTGAAGCAAGCTGTACGATAAGCCGATATTGAAATACCCTTATGTCTATTATTAGTTGGATATTAATAATTAGTTTTAGTAGTTAGTTGTTCGACTGAGATATGACGATTTGAACGATCTAAGCTTTATGATTGAAAATACTTTTCTTTATGAGTTAGTATTCACTTTTCACTTTTCACTTATGAATTAAATATAGAATTATGGTTATCATTATAGTATACAAAAGTGTGTCTAGCTGTTTGCTAAGCTAACCAAGCTAAGTCTAAGAGACTAAAAAAAAAGTCAAAAGGACAGTAGTATATATATAAAGCATATATAGAAGTGCAACTTAATTGAACTTTTTAATTTTGATTAAAAACAAAAAATAAAAAAAATAAAAATTTAAAGAACTGAGATGATATTTTCTGTAAACTTCGCCGATGATATAGTGATTGCAAATTAATAGCAAACTTCTTGGTCAATGCATTATGATCCGAGAGCATATGTAGAATAATCAGAAAACAAAGAGAAAATGGAAAATGGTGTAAAATAAAAGGAATTAAATGTGCTTTGGGGGTTCAGCTCAGCGCACAAGACATAATAAAAATCTCTTTTATGGCACTTAAGTGTTTTGTGTGCGGATTGTGGGTAGCATTTTACCTTGGATGTTGGTTGCTGGCACTGAAGCAGCTGGATCTGCTGCTGCTGCTGCTGCTGATGCTGCTCTTAGGCTGGCTAGCCCCTTCGCCTGCCCAGTTGTTGGCCACGATTTATGCGACTTTGGCCAAAGTAAATTGAGCAGAAAAAAGACCCAACTTTGCGCTGCATTTGATGATGAAGTGCTCAAAATAATGCGAGCTACGAAAATTTACTAAGTGCAAGCGGTGAATTTATTAGACAAAACTTTGCTGTTTACGAGCTGTTGCTGCACGCTTATCAAGCCGCATCAACTGGCTAACTTATGGCCCCAGTTGGGTAACAGGTGCAGCTCTCCGACCACTCTTAGATCTCGACATGGACTTGAGTTTGGGTTCGGTCAGCAGCTCGGTAGCCGCAGCCTGCGGTCAAACAAACTTTTTAAGTTCAAATCACGAAGGAAAGGTGCGCTCCCACGATGCTGGTGCAAATTACTCACATGTATATCTACATATACATACACATATTCCATATGTATGTATTTGCTTACACAAGAGCTGTGAGTTGTGAGAGGCAGCGGCAACTGGCAACTGGCAAATGGCAACGGGCAACGGGCAACATTCAAATCCCATCAGCCACGCATGCAATCATCATGATCATTATGAGCGGAAATGCAGGAAAAGTAGGAGGTTTTTAACAGCCACCGAACGACCAGCCACCAGCCAGCAGCCAGCAGCAGCCAGCAGCCACCAGCGACCACCGACCGACTGAGAGACCGACGCTTTTTTTGTCTCTGGCAAGTTGGCATCCTGTTCCAATCGCATTCGCACCGTTCATTCTCTTGGCGGCGGCATTGCCACCATGGGCATAAAAAGGCGCACAAAACTTTGTGGCATGCAAAAAGTGGCGACGCCGCCAACGCCGCAGCACCAGCTGAAGGCAGGGGAGCGCAGCAGCGGCATTTTATGTCGCCAGCAACAACAGCAAATGACTTTAATTGCATTTCTCGGCGCACTTTTTGCCTCACAACCAAAGCCGCAGCCCCAACTTCTGTCGCCGTCGCAGTCGCTGTCGCCGTCGCCGTTGCTTTCGTCGCAGTTAGCTAGAACAGACAATGCGGCGGCGTTGCAGCATTAACTAAAATTAGCAGCGAAGCGGCAAAGCTACTCTTTGTTGCTGCTCTGTGCCACAATCTTGATATAAATAATAATTAAATGGATTAACGGCCAATCGACAATGCATTAGATGTTGATGCCGCAACACCTTGCGCTCAGTAGCCGCCACTGCCACTGCCACTGCCACTGCAGCCGCAACGCCTCAAGAGATCAGCGCTGCAGATTGGCCTAAGCAAACAAAAGCCAAACGCAAGCCAACACTTAGAACACGGATGGGGACGGCAGGCAGCAAGGAAGCGAACCAGGTGAGTGCACGCTCAATTAATTAATGGTAACCATGAAAGAGCCCGAAAAGACTTTGCCTATGCCGCTGACTGCGCTGTGACTGCGACTGCGACTGCGACTGCGACTGCGACTGAGAGATCGCTATCGAAAGTACATTTTACATGCGTGTAGTTAACATACAAAGCGACCGTTCACACGGCCAAGCAGCCAGTCAGAGGCAGTCAAGCAACCAGTTGAATGGTCGAACAATCCCCAATTCCAATCGAATCGAATCTCAATCTCGCCTGCACATGCGCAACTTTTTGGCAATTGGTTGTACCAATGCCTTTCCATTTTTCGTATACCCTTTTCTGACGCGTGTCCGCACCGACTTTCATCTGCAGCTTGAGAGTCCACATTGACACTATCTGAAGATTTGCCTTTAACTGCTGAGTATAATCTACTGATCAGTGAGTGGAGCATGATGCTGGATTGTCAGATGAGAGGTTTATAAAAGTAGTATTGTCTTAGCGGCTAGCTCTATTATTATCTTCTATAAGATATACCTCTGATGATCAAAATTATAATATTCATTATTTACAATCTTAAGTCCACCAAATTGCCAGAATGACTATTTACATTTTCAGCAAATTATATATCAATATAAAGCCATAAATATATATATGAAACTGGATATTCCAATATATTATAATTTCATCAAAAATATAAATCTATTTAATATTTTATGAATTTTTGCTATAAAGGCAGCAATCCAACAACTTAAGAATTAGAGAATAAGATACAGCTCAGCATGTTTATTTAGTCAGTACAACCTGAATTCAGCTGAATCCATCTTATATCAAAGCCCAAGCTTTATTTACTACCAAGCTTACCAACCAACTTCCCAGAGTGCGCATTTGTGAGTCGACTTGCCCATGCCAACATTTTCTGTAGCCATTTTAGTAAACACCTTTCGCCAAGTTGGGGGGCTTCTGCTGTTGTTGTCGGTGTGAGAATTTGCTTAATGAATTTCTTCAGCTTTATCGCTTAATTTGTGTGCCTAATGAAGTTGGCTATTGGTGGCTGTCAAGAGGGCAGCACAGATTACACATACGTCGCGAGGTCCCAGCAAATTGCGCACTAACTTTGCAGGCCTTCAGCGTGCCACAATATTTGCACTAATCCCCATGCAAATCCGCATGGCTCAGCACAGTCGAGCTGGTCATATAAATAAAATAAAATGCCATGCGACGCTCTTAAATATATTTTGGTAATTTTTTTTCATCCTCGTTTTCTACTCTCTACTCTACATAATTGCGGCCGGAACAAAATGAGTTGGAGAGTTTTTCGAAGTCGTCGCGTCATCGCGTGTTGCGCTGAATACAAAAAAAAAATGAAATAAAACAAATAAAAAAGGCGGAAAATTAAATTTTTATTTATGTGCTGCCACATTTTTTATGCCGCTGTCGTCCTTTCTACTCAACTAGACTAATTTTTGTAAAATTTTGTATTTTCTGTTTTTTTGATTTCTTGTATTTTTGCCTTGCTTGCCTCGTGTGGCGCTAGTCGCAGGGGGCGGCAATTTGCGCAAAGTGGATAATGTGCATTATGGTAGTTAAATATGTCATAAAACACTTCATACTGTAGCCTTCCGACCCGACGGCTCTGCTGAAAGCTGTTGACTCCTGACTGTTGTTTGCCAAAAACAAAAAAAAAAACAAAAAACAAAAAGAAAACGAATACGAATACGAATACTGTCAGTTACTGAGTGACAGTGCTTGGCAAACTGCTATGGCAATTACGGGCTTGTGCTGAACTGTAGGATGGGTGCGCTGCATTTCATTAGAAAACTGACATTTTTTCTTAAATAGTCATGCGATGGTTGTCAGATTTCAGGCAGCTCGTAAAAGGAATGGAATAGTCGGAACTGCTGAAAATCTATATATAGCTATAGCTGAGCTAAGCTTAAAATATTTATAAAGAAGATTCAATCATATACATATATGATTAAATTCAATCTACTGACAAAATATTTCATTTTGTTTCATTTGAGAAGTTGCTAAGCTATTCCAACGTATATCTGAGTATTTCAGATACTACTTGAAAAGATCGTGTTTCAAAGTTAATTGCTTAAAGGATATTAGTATTGTTTAGTGTAGGTAGAACTTGTAATGGAAACTAGAGACTTGAAATAGGGGCACATACATATATAGAAACTCAACATTTGTCGACTACTATTGAAATTCATCTAATGTTAAATCTTCACTGATGGGCAGAAACTGACCTATTGAGAATGACCTGCTGGGGGCTTGTTTTATTACAGAGCTCTTAAGCTTAAATCACATAATTTTAAAGATAGATCACTTGCTCCACAGATAGCCCTTTAAATCAATGGATGGACTATCAAATTCGAAAATATTGATTTAAAACCATGAACAAGTATTCTATAGCTAAATACAACATTGTTACCTGTTCATAATTGAATCTTATTGATATTTCAGCTCTGTGAAAGAATCAATTAAGAACTCAAATAATTTCTGTATTTCACATTGGCTGCGAATAAGTTATTTGCATCATATTAACCCAACCTGCCAAGCGGAGCCAGTGAATAATAGAAACTATCTATCGCTCAGAGTTGTCAGTTTCATGCGCATATCATGTGGCATGCATCTGTTGAGTGGTGCCCAGGGCCCGGCATCAGTCTGCCAATAAAGTCAATAAAACAAATCTGCAATTGATTATTTTTACATAAAAATTGTCCAATATTCCATATAGATCGGCATGCCGTTACAGTGACACGACCTTGAGGCATAATAAAAATATGTAATGCAATGCAATTACAATCAAAACCGCACGACCCACACACAGCATTGCCCAGACTGCGACTGGGACTGCGGCCACCATGGCGGCTGTGCTCGTGGTCAGGTTGGCTTGGCTTAGAGTCGAGAGTCTGTGTGCTGTATGCTCCGACTCTGTACGGTCTGTACGCATGCGCCGCGTGAGCTCCGTCGATAAATCGAAATTGTTTGCACTGCCAAAAAGCGAATAATTGCACGAGGTGGGCTGAGCAGATAAACCGAGCAGCCCGCTGGCCGCGATCTGGCAGCGAGTTATGGAATTATGTGTCAAACAACGAGAGTTAATGGCGCGGTCGGGTTGGGTGGACAGCGGAGCGGCGCAGAGCGGTGCCGAGGGTGTTAGAGTCTGGTCCAGAGCCCTAATGGAAATTGCTGGCATCTGCTGCCGAGCAGAATGGCCTCGTTGGCCTGTGATTTTGCGCACATTGAATGTGTTTTTAATTACGAGACTGAGTGGATGCCAAAGCGGAGGCATTGCCAAATGCCAGCGCACACGCCGCACTCATAGATAACAATTTAGCGGCAATTTAGGCACGTCCAATGGTCTGCCAGCCAGCCAGCCAGCCAGCCGGCCAACTAACCAGCCAACAAACCAACAAACCAACAAACCAGCAAACCTACAAACCACTGACCACTGACCAGCATACAGCATTGGTATCTACGTCCACATCCACATCCACCACATGAGCGGCACCCGCGTCGCTGCCATTGCATTTGCTACTGTGCTAAAAGTTTAGCATGCGGAAAATTAACATGCGGCTGCAGCGGCTGCTGCTGCCACTCAGCAAGCTCGGATCTGTGTATATCTCAGTGTCTTTGTGTGTTTCCTGGTTGGCAGATTTCCCTGGTGAGAAAAGCCACGGGCAGCTAGTGATGTCGTCGTCGTCGCTGTCGTCGTCGTCGTGGCCGTGGCCGATTGAGCGTGTGACCAAAGTCAAGTGCAGTGAAAAGTAATTAACGTGAATTGGTGAGGCCGACAGAGAGCTGCATAGAGAACTGTGCGCGCACAGTGGGTGCCAGTGGCTTGGCACCACCACATAGGCCCACAGACAGAGCTATGGCCGCAGCCAAGCGATAAGCCACGCAGCTTAACCTAAAACCTTTCATTAAGACAACAGTTCGAAAGCAACTTTCGAATTATTGAAATTAAATGATTTTTATTATTACAGCTTGTGACTGTGTTGCATGCGTGTGGCTGGGAATCGAGTTTGAAACCAAATCAATTCGATTGGCAGCACATTAAAATATTTGATTTGATGTGGCAATCGACCGACCACCAGGCGAGCCGACCAGCTACCTGAGCCTACCGACCGGCCGAGCGACTACCAGGAACAAACTCTAGCAATTTGTCAGATTGAAACATAAAAATTTGTTACACTTTATGCTTGGTTAGCAAACGACTCCAACAGTCAGATTCGAATGAGCAGTCGTATCTATTTATACATAGAGCAAAAGTTTTTACTTGGAAATCTACCCAATATCATGCAATGTGACAGGCTACAGGGAAGTCGCCGCCCAGACACATTCGCGGGCCGACGGCCGAGAGAGGCAGAGTCGCTGCAAAACTCCCCCACAAACACAAACCAACATCTGCAAAATTGGACTTGGACCAATGCGGCGTCGAGGGCGACAAACTAGCGACAACAACCACAACCACATCGTCTGCTCCTTTTATGCGACATCTGTTTAGTGTGATTTGGGAAAATGCATATCATGCCCATTACATTGGCAATTGCAGGCGCGTATGCGCGTATGCGCTTATGCGAATTCAGATTCTCAGATTCTGGTAGACAGGCTGAAAAACAAACCAAATAGTTTCACCCGTTCACGAATATGCGATTTACACTGAAGTTCAACAGACTTACAGATCACTGATCTTATCTGCACTTATAGCTCGAGAAGAGGGCACTCGAATAGTTTATGAAATGCATTGAACATAAAATTAAAGATACTGTTTATACTCATTCACGAAGTGAAATGAGTATTTTGTGGTGTGTACAATGTCCGTCTTGATGTTCGTCTGTCTGTCTGCTGTCCGTCTGTCCTGAACGTAAGCCAATCGCTGCTAGAGACTTGAAATCTGGAATATATACTCGTGTATTCCTTCGCCTGAAGAATTGTCAAGATTTTCCCGATACGCCCACTAGGCGAGTTGCAAATCGGATATTCCATATCTTGCAATGGGCTAAAGCGGTGCAACCGTGAATGAGTATTCTACAGTCGATAGCGTCCGACTGCAATGTTCTTACTTGTTTTAATTTTTTAAATTATTATACAATGAACTTATATAATTCATTAGTAAAATATTACTTTTAAAAACTTTGTAATATTTAATATAAATCACATTATCAAATTAACAAATCGAATTTATATTTGATGACGATGTGAGCCCAAACCAAAACTAAATTCTGAACTGGAGGTATCTAGCTACGTCCACGAATCGAACTCATAGCATTGACTCAACCTAAATCACTGATTTCTTCTAAAATTGCTTTGCTTTTGCTTCCTAACTTGTTACAATGCACTTGAAATTCAGTTGACACTTCACCATATATGTCGAGCGACCCTCGTCACTTAGCTCTCGCTGGCTGTTTTGGTATTGCAAAATATGTTGTGGTTGGCGCGGGTGCAGTGCAGCCGCATCCTTCACTATATAGTATGTATGTGCATATATAAGATCTGCAGACAATCTGTGGAACAATGTGATAAATCTTATAGCGCGATGACTACAACTGCCTTGTGCCCCCTCTGGGTGGGAGTGTTTGGTGCAAGTGCACAGTCGGATAGGCACAGTCAGTTAGAGTCAGACTGGCGGACAGAGCGAGCGAGCGACTGGCTGGCTGGCAGATAGTCAGACAGACGAAGGCCTGGAAAGGCGAAGACGGGCCCGCGAGGCTCGGTCAGGCGTTGGTCTGGTCGCCACACCAACGCATCAGCAACAGCAACAGTAACTTGTACATCATTTTCAATGCTAAACAACATGGCAAGAGCATGGCAATGGCCTGCAACGACAACAGCAACAACAACAACTACAACAACAGACACAACATTGCTCATATGGCTTGCAGATTTATTTTGCAGGCGTCGACTTCGACGTCGACGCAAAATAGTTGAGCGCAGCGCAAATTACAAATTCAAATTTAATTAAGTAAAAAATTAAAGAAAAACAAAGATGCAGACGCGTCTACGTTGTAGTTTGTCAGTCAGTTATAGATGGAGAAGGAGGAGGAGAAGGAGCAAGTGGTGGTAAGGGGAACTCAGCGTCTGTCAATGTGACAGGCGACAAGCATCGCAACATGGAGTCAGCAACGGAACCCGGAGCCACAGCCACAGTCGCATCCAAAGCTGTGGCCGGAGCACTGATCTCAGCCAGTGGCATGCAAATCGATCGCATCGACAGCGGGCACTTCAATCGTCGTTGTCGCCTCGACGCAGCTAAAAATGTTTCAATTAAATAAAAATAAAATATGCCGCGTCGATACATTGGTATCGTCTACTCGACTTACAGCGCGCCTTTTACGGCATCGTGTGGTGGCAACCAATGTGCGCCAAGTGAAGGTGTTTCACTGGATAATTGCATGCAACGTGGAGTTACTATAACTATAATAAGCTATGCATTTGCCGAGCACCACATGAACCACTAACACCACCTTGGCCATAAATTATGAATAGCAATTTCTCCTTATCCCCTTCCCTTCACCTTACTTCCCTCTGCCGCTTGATTCTGGCTATTGCGTGTCCATTTGTTTTAGGTATTCATTTTCAGCGCTGGCAAATGGCTTGAGTAAGCATTTTATTTTATAATCACTGTGATCAGAACTTGATGGTGTAATGCACTACAGCAGAGTGCACAAACTATACCAAGGTCTACTACTTGCACAATGTGACAAAAATGTTGACATGTTTACAAATGCAATGGTTTGCTCCCAAATTTCAATTGTGGAATATCTAAGGTAATTCTACATTTAAAAGATGATAATTTAGACAAATGTTTAACAATAAAATTGAATACTATAAAAGCAAAAGGGCACACAAGGTCTGAATTGAGCAACGATACATTGATATTTTTCATAGAATATATCATAAAATTTTATACTTTCTTGATACCTTTCTATTGCAATCTATTATCAATCCTTTTTAAATTTATAATTAGAAATGGAAATCTCAAACTTAAAGTCTTGCTAACAAGTAAGTTACTTACAAATAAGACAGCTTGAATAGTATTCAAATAAGAATTATGATACTTACAAATAAGAAAGTTTTAAGAGTTTGCCAATAAAAATTATAATATATTCTATCAATATTTTCACTCTCAATACTACAATTGATAGCTTCTTTTATTGCGAGATTGAAGGATCTCTGCGAAAGGCTCTCCTCTTTATAAAACAGTCTCATTCAAATCATTTTTTTATAATAAAAAGACGAATACAAATGAAATAAAAAAATATAGTTAATATCTGGAGACTGTATTGAAGAAGGTTTAGTTAGGTTGTCAATAAGAGTTCATATGGGGTCAGCGTTGCTTTCCTCATGCCTGGCCAATTACACCGCTTTTAGTCAAGGCTAATAACATAAAAGAAAGTGTTCAATTGGATGACTGATTCAAAGTATTAATAGTCCAATCATCGAATTATAAATAAGCTATGAGAGAAGTTCTTCAAAATGTCCCTTAATTGATTGCGAAATCAATGTCCTGTTAGAATGAATAAATTCTTATAATTTCAGCCTCTATCACTCTAATTAATCTGCTTAAAATGTATTTGAAGTAAGTTATTAAAACAGTAATTAAAGACTAATGCAAGCACATCTCTCTGACAAACGCATAGTTCAGTGACATTTCATATTTCAGACCCTAGCTGTTGGCTAGCTGTGAACCATTGTCAGTTGATTCGTTTCCATTTGCCATCTATCAAAGCCAAATAGTATTTTGCATAAAGTTGCCAAGTTGTAACGTTGCGTTGCAGCCTGCAGGGCTGCTTGTTCGGCGTCGGAGTCGGAGTCGGAGTCGCATTTGCAACGGTACTTTGTGGCTATAAAACGTTTAGCCAGTCGTCAATCTGGCTCCGGCTGATGTGTCAACATTGCGCCGAATGCAGCTGCAACCTGTTGTCAGCTGCAGACAGGCTGTGGCACAGCCAACTAATTATGAATCAAATAGGCGAGCGTCTGCAGAATTGTCGCCGATGTAGCATTAATAATGCAATATTTAAGCATTGAGTTTATTGGCGGCACCTACATGAAATCATCATTAAATGTTGCAGCTAGTGTTGTGGCTGCCTAGCCGCAGAACTCGTTTGCCGCAATTTGTGGCATTAGCAGATGCTGCAGACATGTTAGCTCCTACACAGCTTACACAGCATACGACCCATATCAGCCTCTGCCGGGCCAATTGATGTGACTTCCGCTCTGTCTAAGCTCGAAGGCCTCAAAGTTAAAAGCCACAGCTATAAAACACAACACACAGGCCACAGCCCACAGCCCATAGCCCCGAGTTCAGAATTCACAGTTCAGGAAGTGGCCAAGACACTGTCCCGGACACAGACGGACCAAGACTTTTCAATATAAATCAATTGCGATATTTGCCCCAGCGCATACGAAAGTAGCAGCAAACGGAACTGGGCGCAAGGCATACGTCAATATGGCAAAGGACATGCGAATTGGCAAAAGAGAATCTCAAGACATTTCAAATTTAAAATGTGATTTCGCCGAACACACACACACACACACACACACAGACACACACAGACACACGCAGCGTCATATAAGCAACTGGAGCCACATACATATGCCAAGTCAAATTGAAAGGATAATTCGCCCGCAAACACCCTCCTGGGCATGCAGCTCGCCCTGAGACTCAGCGCGACCGCCTTACGCCCTTCGACTGCTGATGGCATGCTAACACGCCTTTGAATTTGCCAATTGCTGTTGGCGCACGTACAAAACACTTAAATTTGCACAGCGGCAGCCAAGACACAGTCAGACCCGGGCCAACTGCATACAAACATATGTATATATGGAGCATATACTATATACAAACAGATATTGCTACATATGTATAGATGTAGTCGTAGCAGCCGGCCGGGAGCCGCAGTCAGTGCCCAGAGGCACTAGGATGCCAACGAGGCAGCGAGCACGTTTAAGAAATAGAATTTTTAAGCAAGTGCGTTCGAGTCAGCGCAGGACCAAGTCCGACTAAGTCCGTGTTCCATGTATGCGCATTCTTTAAGCTTTCTTTCTGCTTTGTTTCCTTTGCGTTCTCTACTCTATGGGATCACGTAAGCTAATTCAGTCAGTTTGCAGCTCGTTGACTTATGATTCATAATAATAGTTGGGAGCAACACTGCAAGAAAAATGATTGTTACATGTTTTTTGGTTCAATCAATGCTGAAGGCAAATGCAAAATTGAGATTCAGTATAAGAAGACTTATCAGAGACAGAGTATCGAATAGTCGGCAACAATTTGGAATTGCTGTAGTCTCCTTTGAAACATTTCCATGTGTAGTTGAGCGTCTCAGAGCTTTACAGCTAATGAATAGCGCTCGGTTCAATATGATTTCTTGCACGATTTGTTTGTTAAAAGTCAATTAGTTGATAAAACGGCTAAAAGCAGCTGTGAGCAGCAGTCGCTTCTTAGTCAGTTGGTCCATTTGGCTGCTAGGAATAGCCCACACACAAATGTGGCGTTGGCGGTGGCTGGCGGTGGTTGCTGACTGTCTGCTGGCACAGCCACTGCCTCTGCCACTGCCACTGCCTCTGGTAAAGGCATTGCCACTGCCACTGCATAATAAATTCGCTAACCACGTAATGCTGCAGCTGCAGTGCAGGGATTTGGTATACATTTTTTATGCGCTGCCCGCCCGCTTGCAAGTGCCGGAGACACTGGCAAAAGTTTAAGAAAAGTCAACAGTTAACAATGCGGCTTCAACGTGTCGCCCGTGCGGATGCGAGTGCGGATGCGGATGCGGATGAAACCACAGCAGCAGTAGTAGCCGCAGCAGGGCTAAAGTTCGTGCGCTCTAATGGCATATTGCGGGCAAGTGCTAAAGCGAGCCGACGACGCTCCGGGAATATAACCCATGTGTGAGTGTGTGAGTGCATCTTTAAGTGTTTCGGGCTTTGGGCTTTGGGCACAGAGTTTGGTTTTGGCTGCTCGTTGAGTTTGTCTTTAAAATGGCCAAAACTTGCTGCTAATTGGATTTGTCAACTCAATAAAAACTGAATTAAATGCGTTTTGATGGTGTGACTTAATGCTCGCTCTGGGTTCCTTGACCAGCCACCAGCCACCAGCTACCAGTCACCAGTCGCCAGTTGCCAGTCATTGGCCACGAGCTAACAAAAAATAAGAATGAAACTTGGCAGGCAGCATGCATAGACAAGTAAGCAGCCAGTTGCAGGACGCAAGGTATTTCGCTTTGTCCTAAAACTTTTGCATATTAAAATGTCATAAAAAGCAATGGGCAAAGCAATTTCCGCTGCCAATTGCATAAAAATTCTGAAACTGAACTGAAAACAAAACAGGCATTTGCAGCTGTTTTATGCTTGCATAACAAACACTTTGCACAGGCAACGCGGCGTATGTATAATTTTGGCAGCCATCGTAAGAGATAAAATGTCATTAAGCCAGAATGCAGCACGCACAAACAGTCCAGAGCAGCTGAAGCTGGAGCCCAGGCTGTTCAGCTGCCCACACAGTGGTCAGTGTTTGGCTTTGGCTTCGACTAAGGCTTTGGCTTCGGCCCATTGCGTGACTGGGACGGTGACTGCGATTCCGATTTCGATGACGCCTTCACATGCCGCAACAGCAGGATGCGAAGTGGAGCCTCCCGTTGGCCAGATTACGCGCACGATATGCTAATTTACATGCGGTGCCAGAGTCCAAAAGAAGTCTTGTTGTGGGCGATCGATGGCCATGCGAGCCAGTCACCGGCACGGGCACGGGCACGGGCACTGGCAGCGGCAGCGGCCTCCAGCTCAGAGGCATGCGGCCTGCGGCACGGCCTACGGTGCACCCTGATCGATATCTGGCATCTGGAAAAAAAAAGTAGTAAGTACAAGTAATCGAGTTGTAATAAATTTAAAGTGTGGAGCACCCACAAAAATACGCCAAGGCAAACTTGTTGCACGCATATTGACACACGCACAGAAGCACGACCAGGTGGCGAGAGCCGAGGCATCGAGGCAAGGCAAGTTGCGATAGAAAGTCCTAGCCAAACTGTTGATTTTTCGCAAACATTTCACCTGCTTGGCCGTTTGGCTGTTTGGCTGTTTGGCCCGCCGGCTGTTGAAAGTTCGACCTGAGGGGCTATTCGCTAAGTATTTTCACGTTGCGGTTGCGACCACTTAAAATCGACTGCCTGCAGTTGTTGCCACAGCAGTTGCATGCAACAAGCGTCAATCACCCGCACAAAGCCAAACCGTTCGCTTCACTGCCATGGAAAATTGTTGATTTGCCGCTTGATTGCGTGCACAGAGTGCAGTTGGGGTGCTCCAAAAGCAGCCTGCAGTCGGGCTGCAGAGGCGAAGCCATCAACTCTTTGTAGATGCATTGTGAAGTGCAAAGCCCAACACACCGACTAGCATCGGGAAATGGCAATGAACGTGTTGGTCAAATGAACAACTTCAGCAAAGAAAAGAAATTATATTTAATTTGAATATAAATATAAATATAAAATGGCAATCCAACTATCCTCACCAATTACATACGACAATTTATTATTTATTTATATACCATTTCCAGTTGGTTTAATTACTTTAGATTGTGAAAAACATAAGTCGTTAAGTCTCTTAGCCAGCTGCGGACTTCAAAGCGGCTGGACTTATGCCAAATAATATTGGTATTTCTTGACCTTTTGTCGACACGAAACTGTACTTGGCCACATAGCCATTGCGACCTGCTTCGTAGGTAACGATCAAAGTTCCGGACGGCGAAGTAAACTGTTGGTTAAGCTGTCCCTTTACTATCAGTTCTCCAGGTTCGATCAGTTCCACGGACTCCTCACGCACTGCGCCATCTCCATTGATCCTATGTGTGAAATTTGGGAATTACCAGAGAAATAAATCAAGAAATAAATCTTTATTCGAATATGCTATAAACAGAAATATATATCTCTGTATTAGCAATTTCATGTGTCTAGCGTCAATAGTGAATAGTAGCATATAACAGGATTTATACAAGGTACCAATTTGCAATGCCCCAAGTAGTCGTCGATATGTACATATATGTATACATATATATTATATACATGTATACATTATGTCAAGAAGTTTTTACACGAATCTTTAACTGAAATATCAGACAATGTTTTGCGACGCACAGACAGCAAGGCGGAAGCTGCATTAAACCCGATATACACTTTTCACTTCGTGAACGAGTAACAAAATTATATAGAAAAAATATATTAAAAATTCTTCTACCTCAGAGTATATTTGTTGTCACTCAGGGGCTCCAGCTGAACGTAGTTGTCTTGAAGACGCGGTACGATTGCCGCGATTATCGAGTCGCCAATCAAAACAATAAGCAACTGTATAAAAAAACAAAACATTTGATTACAAGTTTTGAGTTTTGAGCGAAAATAGAAACATACCAATGCAAACAATTTAGCAGACATGCTGTCGACGATCTTTTTGCGTCCGAATCTAGTAGCCAACTAGATAAGCACCTAAGAGCGAGTCATCTTCAAGTCCAAGCACGTAGTCGCAACACTCAAATTAAATAAGACCAAAACGAGTTTTACCTTTTGACGGATATTAATAAACAGCATTTATATGTCGCGGCCTTAAGCTTGAAATTGTGTGAAGGCTGCGTCACCCACAAATGCCTCCATAAATTGTACGGCTAAAATAATTAGTGCCTAACTTTGAAGTATGCTTTCACAGTAACGGATGCTTGAAGCTATTCCACAATAACTCTTCTTTGAATAATTGAGCAAAGTGAATTAATGATAAGTTAATGTATAAATAATAACAACAGAAATTGAAATGTATGTTTGATCAGATCTAAGTATGTTTTTTTGTTGAGAATTTAAAATTTTATTAAGCTTTGATACTGCGAAGATAAGCCTATTGGACTCATCTATAGCAAAATGTTACATAGGAACATGTAATGTAAATTTGAAGAAAACTTTAGTTACTTGATAAAGCAGTTTAAAAGAGAGAATTGATAAACCAAAAGATCTGTAAACCCAACATGATCATATTTTCCGAACTGACCAGTTTTCATCACTGGAAAAGATGTTGGCCATATCAATGCGAAGCCAGAAGTGTTATGATTACCAGTCTATCAACTATAGAAAATTTGTATCAGCAATGAATTGATGATAATTGACAATGAATATTAATTAAATTCACAAAGATCTATAACATAAGAAATAATCAGTAAGACAGCTATAAAGATCTTCAGCAGAAGCCAACTATCCACACGTTAAATACATAATTATTAAAAGGCCTTAGAAGGGTTTAACGAACAACTTAATGCTTGGCAGTTTACTTGTATTAATAAATTAAAATAAAGTTAAAAGTGGCAAAAAACTATAGTTTCTTTATTAAATATAGAGCACGAGCTGCATATTGTTGTATATGCTTGCTGGTAAAAGGTAAAGCTATTTTTGCAGTCCATTAAATGAGCAAAGACCGAAATGTAAATAGGCTTCCGAGCTAGCGCTTTTATGACACACATTTTAAGGCCGGAAGTGTGCCCCGTGGTGTTAGTTAACTACCGCCTGGAAGATTGTGCACCGGTCTGGGAACGGAAACTGCCTTTTTCATTGACTTTAACCAGCATATGAAACTGGCCATTACCGACTTGTAACTCGTAACTGAAATATTGCTTATTAACTGCTCTGTTTTTGTTTCGCTAAACCCATGGCGCTAACCAGAGTCCTTAAACAGGCAGGCTAGCTTACTGGTAATGTAATATTGTGCAAGTGTACTCTACTTCATCTAAATATAAAAAAAATATTGCAATTTATAGATGGACCATGATTCGGGTATCCTCGGCTTACTGATACCTGGCCATGTAGGTAATTGCACCCGTATTCCACGTTTCATTTAACCATTTCGACGATTCCCTTCACACCTTCACATTCAGTCTCAACTCTTGTTATAAACTGGATAGGTCTGACTTGTTCTACTTCATGCGTTATCAAATTTTCCTCATAATCCAGAATGATACACATTAATCATTCAATATCAAGTATAATAATCAAGCTTGTGTAGCTCAAGAATATTTTAATTTTGGAGTTTTTAAATTGTGGTATTGGCGACGAAAGGACCAATCTGGAAATTACGCGAATAGAAATCTTTACTAAACTGAAATATTTATTAAAAATCAGTTACTTATGGAGCTCAGCAAATTTGCAGACATATTGTAGTAGTCCAACCCAGATGGCTTAGTCAAAAGTGTTAAATTAAAGCTTAATGACCGTTTTATGGGCTTAGCGTATACATTCAGATAGAACCCATCGATTCGACAGACGTTCCCAGACCATGTATTATTAATATCAATAAAACATATCGATGACGCTTACGAATATCTTATTAAGTAGCTTGTTACATATTTTTGAAAAAAAGGAATAATGATAAATATTAAAAAGTAAATTAGTCCTTCTGTTTGAAATAGTTCAATTATCCGAAAATGGGAATTAAGGGAATTGTGTGTTTTGTGAAAATGCATGTAACAGACAGGAGAAAGCCTGGTTAGTACCATAATATATATTCTTCAGATGGTATATACATATATTCGTGATCGAGACGACAAGATGAACTAATAAAGTTATAACAGTCGTTTTGCCTGGAGGGAAGAATACATATGAATGCTGTGAGCTCGCACTTTACAAAGCCAAAAGACTTGAAATTTTAAATATATATTTTTGTATTATATATATATATATATATATACGCAGTATCAGCTTACTAGTAATTTTTTTAAAATTCCATAGGTCGAAGACTTTCAATTAATTGCTGACGCTCTGTGATGACTACATAGATTATGTTTATTCCAGATTTGATATATCTTCCCCCATTCCCTCCAAAACTATAAAAAAAAAAACTATTTTTAATAGTATCTGTAGTATTTTGTAGTAAATCAGAAGTTTACTGAGAACGTGTGTCTACAACAAATGTTATTTAATTATTAATTTCCCATAGCAAAGTACAAGTGTACTAGTTCTACTTTTATTCTACTTTTAACATGTATGTGTTTGCTCAACAATCAACTGAATTAGTTTTGGTTAACATACACTTTTTTAAAGGATAAACCACATTTGGGTGGGTCGCTTTAAAAAAACTGTTCAAATCTTGATAAGCTACAAGGAAAACGTGTATAACAATGCCAAGGTGGCTTTTGCTTAAAATACTTTAGATTTCTGGTTATTGAATTCGGAGTTTCAAGCACCATCAAATTTTTTGTTTTCGTTGCAGAAATCATTTGTAAATCTTGTTTTTTCTTACTTTTAAGATATTTCGAAGATTTTCCGTTAAGCAGAGACAAATTCATTGATTTTAATTAATTGTCTGATCTTTAAGACTTCAGATATTCTGACAATTATGCTAGTGCTTAGACATGCTCACTGCATTCGCTGACTAACATCAAAAATTCCAATCATTTCAAAGTTCTCACTCCATGCATGCCTAATACTTAGACAGAAGACCCCTTACCATTCACATCCACAGATTAACTGTCGAGCCGTGCACGCATCGCCGCTAGCTGTGAGTCTCGCTGGCAACAGCCGTTGCCCTGAGCACCCACTAGCAATTGCAGACGAACTAGAGATGAACCCGAGGCGGTCGCAGCGAACATAGTTGATGATGCCTGCCTGCTGACCTTAATCACAAATTTGCATGCGCATTGGGGCCTCGAGTCGACAGACAGTCGGAAATGCTGTTGGAGTTGGAGCTGAAGTTGGAGTTGCAGCTGCAACAGGTGCAGCCGTTGCAGTTGTGGCAGTTGCTATAGAGTCTGTCTGGGCATTGAAAATTCTTGCTACACCCACATGCGAGACACGACCTTAGCAGCTCATTGATTTCAATGGCCTTATGCCTGCAATTTAAATGCATAGCTGGCTATAAATTAATGCCAGACAATTGCATATTTTCTAAGGTCGTTCAACAGAGGGAAAGAGACAGAGAGAGAAACCCGTTGTAGCTGCCCCAATGCCTGGGAACGGGCAACACCCGCAATTGATTTTGTTCTGTTCTTTTTTTTTGTAGTTTTTTGGGTGCTTTTGCTGTGACTTGCAGCTGCAGTGCACAGCAGCTTGATTTATGTGACAAAAGCTGCAATGAAGGCCGTAGCTCATATGGTAAAAAATTGTCAGCAGAGCGAACCATAAAAGCCGAGCGCCGAGATACGAGCCCGATACCAGACACTAATCAACACGTATTGATCATATGCAAGTGGTCAGCAGTCACCAGACTCGAGAGTCCATGGAACAACTCTCTATTAATTAAACAGCAGTAGCAGCCACAGCAGCAAAAACTTTGCTGCCGTTTTGGTCAGTACACGTTCACTCCACTACAAATTGCTGTTGCCACTTTAGTGCGCCAGCGACTGAATCTTAGGCCAGCTCCATGCGACCAATATGCTTATCGTGGCGGCGTAATCGCCAATTGCCAGCACCGAGGGCAATGAAAATGGACTGTGATGCCATTCCACGGACGGGAGGACGTAATAGGACCGGGTGCCGATGAGATACATTCTACAATACAAGGCATAATTTATACACAGCTCGTTTCCCTTAAGCTCCTCATAAATGTGACAGTTTTCCTTAGAATAGTCGAAGTGAATATGGTCTGTAAGACGTATAAACCATTACGGTAAGCAGGCTCTTGGCTTACAATTGGTTTGGTCTCTTTTGGCGCAGATCGTAAAAGGAATATCTTAAGCAAATGGAGCTTACAACAGATGTAATCTGCTAAATACAATTCCTAACTAATGATCCAAAGAAAGAGATGGGAAATTGATTGGGAATGAATTGATTGGAAATGAAAATAAATATCTAACATAGTACACAATTTTAGTCATGGTAAGGCACAAGGAAGGGTATTACCCTAGAAACAGATGCCTAATATGAGAATTCTTTGAATATGTGTTTCTTTCGACCCGAGTATATGAAATGTTAGTAAAGTGCATTTGAATATGCTTAAAGTAGTTCATAAATCGAGAATCCATCATATTTGATCTGTGACAAAACTGAAGCAACGTCATCACTTAACAATTTTGTTGCTGCACAATTTATTTGAGTTGGCTTTCAGTTTGGCCATTCTCAAATCAATTTGAAACAAACTTGTGGTCCATTAACGACAAATGACATTCAAAAAGCTATGAATTTTATGCGCAGTCTATCGCAGCTTGAACGGCAATATGCGGGTGCTTTTTGCTAGGCCAGTTAACGGCCAACAGGCAACAGCCAACAGCCAACAGCATGCAGCAGGGAACAGCTAAGAGCTGAGAGCAGAGCCGGCCAAGCTGGTTTCCGTCTGATGTCTCCGTTGCCGACCTGCCCCAAGGCGCAGTGCTGTGTAATTAATGCAGCAGCAGCTGCGCTTTGCTCGGCCCCTGCGCCAACGTCGGGCGTCTCTCGGTGCACCTCGGTTATCTGACGCTCGCATATTAAAAATCTTTATAGTCTTTTGCGGTTTGTCTTTGAGTGGTTTTTTTTTTCTTTATTTTTTGGCATCTATTCGATTTAGAAAATGTCGCATTGGCTGCGTGAGTGTGGGAAACTAAGAACTGCTGCCCTGCAGCCAGCAGCAGGCGGGTGCAGCGGGCGGTGCATGGGCGATACCAATCAGAAGCGCCCGCCTGGCGCTGCCAAACGGAGCACAGCAGCCGCGCAGACGATTGGAATCGGCAGATGACAGCGTTGGTGGCTTCCTCCTACAAGTTTCGCCGTTTGGCTCTTTGACAGCAATTTTATTTAATTTCTGCACTGATGCTACACAAATGATAAGAGCCCTGTGCTTAGCTAAAATTGCATTTCATTTGTGCCCCGAAAGTGTATATAGGCTGCTCGAGAGCATGCAAATGACCAACGGCCGGTGTCGAGATGTGGGCACTCTTCAAGCGTTTTGCCAACAGCTGACCTGGTGATCAGCGTCAACATGATGCGAGTGCAAGTGGCTGCCGTGTGACCCATAAAACAAGCAACAAAGGTAGAGTAAACAACGAACTTCTAATACGCTTCAATTATGTGAAACATTCTAAGGAATTACTTGAGTAAGTCGAAACTGAAGAGCGAAAAAACTGGTCATTAACTGCCATTAAAGCTACACTTCTAAGTCGATATATATCACATATATAAAATGGGGAGTTTAAGCTATGCATAGAATCTTGAGTTTATGATAAGTACTTAGTATGGACTCACACTATTATATAAACTGTCATACATAATATATATACTATACATAAGTGCACAAAGATTATATATAGATAGATAGACTAAGCCTCTTAATAACATATATATCTATATCAGTTTAGATATATATATATATATATATATATATATATATAACATATCTAAAGTTACTTTCCTTAAAGCCAAGTTAATATACCCTCACTAGTATAGGGCGACTCGAGTATCTCAGCCCGAAAACAAGAGCATCCAATTTGTGTGGCTTGTCGTAAAGTTTTTGCGAGGCAGCAGCTCCTGCACGGCAGACATTCATTTGGTTTTTATGAGGCGGGCAGCCAGGATGCAAACACAGCATCCATCGTCCACGTAGTCGTTCGTCTCTGGTCTCGTCGACTTGATTAGAAGCAACGACCAGGTGGCAAGAGTTGCTTGCCTCGCCCATCTTTTTGTGGCATGTCCTGTTGATTTACGCGCGTGCTCATTGCATTTTTGCTTCATGTGCACGCCCAACAACCCACCACCCACCACTGGACCACCTGGCTGAGACAAATCACCTGGCATTTTGTATTTTGTCAAAATGTTTAACCCGTTAATTGTGCGATCAATCGCTGCATTAGACGCTGCCAGGTAACACTAAATCAACAATTGGCAACGCCGGCGCACTTGCAGCAAGATGCTGCACATGCTGTATCGCTGGCTGGCGGATTCCAATTTGTTTGCCACATGGGCAATTACGCAAGCAGCCCGCCAGCTGCCCACAAAATCAATGCCCGCTGCAGAAGGAGGCCAAAGGGGGGGCAGCTAAACAATAAATAATGAGGCGAATCAGCGCCACGTAACAATCCAAGGGGAGAGACGCTGCCCGATGCATCAGCGCCCATCAGCTGCAGCTGTCCCCGCCGTTCAGCCTTGATCGTGCCGCTCAGCTTTTGTCAATGTAGAAGAAAGAGAGAGAGAGACAGAGGAGAGAAAAGTAGAGAGTGAGAGAGAGAGAGAGAAAGAGTAGCGATTGCAATCGGCAGACGTTGATTGCACCTGATATACATCAATATGAAACGGTGCCAGGTTGTAAAAATCGAGTCAACGGCTACTTCAGCTGTTAGCACCTGCAATCGAGAAGACGTCCTCTCATCATCACCTGTATTAAGCAGTAAAATGCGTAACGATGCAAATGTGTAGCACATCGAAACAGAAATACCCTTTAAGACTAAATTAAATAAAAACTTTGCTTTATTTTGAATGGGAACAGAAAATTGAGCCAAAGTTGCATCCGTAAAGCGGTTCGAAAGAATTGTCATATATATATTATATTTCTTATATATTCATATTCATATTCATATATATTTATATTCATATAGCAAATATAAATGACAAAAATTATATTTTGTATTCTACAAAATTTGTTTTAATTATTAAATGAATTTTAATGGAAATTTAAATTAATTTTAATTGATTTAACTGATTTTAACTTCGAATCGGCTCACAATTTGATCAGCAGTTGCGCTGCTTATGCTGGTTCTGATAATAAAAATAACAAGGCTCTGTGATCATCTTTAATGGAGCTTCAGACAGCTGAGCTTTGTGCTTTCGTCTGTCAAAGGTAATTGATTACGCGCTGCCTTAGCTATCGAAAGACCGGAAAGCAGAGACTCACATTTGGCCCCAGCTCTGATGCAGATCATTCCCAGCTGTAATGCCAACCCGACCCGAACCGACCCGAGTCGGCTCGGTTAGGTTCGGTTGGGCCCAAAAAGCGTGTGAAGCTGGCACGAAGCCTTGACAGCTGACCGATGCTTGGGAATCCAATGTGGCACCTGAGCTACGCATTGATTGAGACCTGGCAGCAAACTGAGTTGGCAGCGTGGAGTGCATTGCGCATACGCCGCGTGCATCAATTTTCCATAGACATCGACAGACGTGAACGACGCGTCGCGACGTCGTCAGCGATACGAAACAATTTTTAATAATTGACAATTAAACTAACAATAATTGACAATAAATATTAAAGTGGCGCTGCAATTAATGGCGCGTTTTAGCCATATAAGTCGGGCCTCGTCGAGGCTCGTCATCGCCAGCTTAGCGGCTCAGCGGCTCAGCGGCTCAACGTCAAACGGAGACCGCCTGACAGTGTGTGAGAGCGGCTAAAAAAGAGATCAGCGACTTAATGTAACTCAATTAGTTGAGCACCAGAGCCGATAAATCAATCACTAGAACAGCGCCCATAATCAGAGCAGCAAACACTGAAAAGATATCGGGCAACCCGCGGCTTGGCACCTGGCTGAGTGGGATCCCGGCTTCGCCTTGGCTTGACTTGGACCCGAAGCAAGTTTGGTTGATGATTTGCGTGCCGCGTTGCCATTTCTCAGCCTATCGACCAACGCAGGCAACTTCCGGCGCAGGCAACGTGTCACGCCGCGACTCCAACTCCACCTCCAGCTGCAGCCACGTCTGGGACGCTCTGTTTGGCTTAATTGAAACATTTTGCGTAAGCGGTCAGACGAGGTGGGAGGACGCTGCTATGATGCGACAGCGCTTTACTTTACTTGACTCAAGTGGCGCGATGCGCCCACGCAGCATTTTGCTGGACTCACTCAACATTGGCAAATCGCAGTCGCGTCCAGGGCTGCATCTTCGGTTCAGATCGGCTCGAGCTCCATTCGGACTACGGCTAGTCACAAATTGAAAGCTACAAGCGGCAAGTACACGATTTATGTGGGCCGACGAGCAACAGCATTAAACGAAAGTGCCCCCTCATGCTGATCCAGGGCAAAGGCATTGGCTGTGGAAGCTGTCGCTGGGGATGCTGGATGTTCGGTGCTTGGTGCAGATTTTCAAATGCTGCCCGTTCGGCACTGGCCAGAGTTAATCCAGGCCCATCCAGCGACATGGCCATGAACGCCGTCGCCAGTTTATGGCATTTTAATGGTCACTTAATTTTGTTTATGTTTAATGGGCGCGCCTGTGGCAGCTGCCCGTGGCTCCGATTGTACCGGCAGTTGGAGCTGTATCGTATATTGATTGCCGATTAACGTACCAGGTAGCCAAATACATGGAGACGACGACGCCATTGTTCGCAAATTACGCATATAATTTCCAGATGTGGCAGCTTTTGTTAAATATTTGAGCAAAACTCGCAATTTTAATAAGCTCTCGCACCATTGCCAACTTTCCCACAACAGCCCGGCCGGCCACTTGGCGGCTATCTATGCTGAATTAACAAAATCATAAAGCAAATACTATATGAGCGTATACGATAGCTTACTCAGGCCCAGTCGAAAGCTCCGGCCCAAGCTCTAATGATGATGAGCGCATCGCTTTTTGCAAGCAAATTGCAGGAGCGTTATTTCCTTTGTCGGCTCACACCTCAATCTTCAATTGTATATAGCTGAAAGTCCCACTCCCTCTCCCAGCTATCAGCTCCCAGCTCCAGCTCCAGCTCCAGCTCATACTCTGAGTCAAACTCTCAACTTGCTTTGTGCCGCAACTGCTGCAGTCGTAATGATTTATGAATGGCAATTTCAGCGATATTTTATTGCATTTTAATTAGTGTAATATCAATTTGGTTTCAAGACTGCAAAGAACCTCACTTTATAAAGCCGAAAGACATTGTAGAACAAGAGAGAGAGAAAGAGCGGGAAAGAGCGGGCGAGCCACGCTTATGAGGAGTTTCTTACTTATAATTTTTGCTTTAACAACAGCGCCAAAGGTCGCACCATGCTTCAATCTTCTAATTCTTAGCGAGTGACACACCCACGCCAACGCCCACGCCCACACCTACGCCCACGCCCAAAGACAACTAACAACGCGTGTCGTCGCAACGCCCACACGTGCTTCATAAATCTTCCAATTTAATAACTCTCTAAATGCATGTAAATATGCAAACACAATAATGTGCCACATATTTTTTGAATGTCGCACGCCGCATTTTGCGGGCTCCTCCACAAAAAAAAACAAAATTAACTGGAAAATTGGTACGAAATCGCTGCGAAAACAGCGCCCAGCGAGCCAAGTCGCGAAAATCATGTGCACTTGAGATAGAATTTTGAAATTATATAAATATAATATAAAATACAAATCTACTCTAATCAGAAGTTATGTTAGAATCATGTTGTACGTATGTTTATAGTATTTTGTATGATCAGATATATATATAATATGAAGTGTTTCATTCTTGAAAGAACTTAAGAAGACATTCGTGATATATTGCCTCTAGGCAATGCCCTAATCATATATTTGATTCAACATTTTAAGTTGGGTTTTTTAGTAAAAACATTAAAGACTTTGTAATTCAATTCTAACATACATATTTGTAGAAGGTTGCCTGTTGTCTGTTGCATTCAATTGCAACTTCGTTGGGTCGCGAGTCCGATATAAACAACTTGGAGTTGCTACATACAATCCGTAGTGAGTCAGAGCCTCGTTAATGATCCGAGCTTGATATCGTTTTAATTGTTTTGTCATTTAACAAACATTCTAAAACGTGATCACATTTCAGCATTGTCATAAGCTGCTGCGATTCCCACTTAATCCGTAGAGTGTAGAGTCGTATTCCGCGTTTAGCTAACAAACCGCATATCGTGCAACAAAGTAAATGATGCAAGGCATAAAGAAAGAAACTGAAAACTGAAAACTGAAACCCATACAAAGCCATCTTTCTTCTGCTGGCAAAACGATGACAAATTGCATGAAATAATATAAATTTTCAGTTAAGACAGTAAAACTGTCTGGGCTGGAGGCCTCGAGTGCGGCAGCTTCAAGCTGCTTGCTGCTCTCTGCTCGCTGCAAGCTTCATGTCAGGGTCTGCTGTGGCAGACTCTGTGGCAAGTAAACTGTTGTTTTTCACGACGACGCTTGTCACATTGTCCACCCACAAGAGCAGACGACAGAGCTGACTAGACCGGAGGCCTGGACTCCGGACAGACTTGGCCAGACAGCCAGCAGTTGCTCTGATCTCATGGCAGTCACAAAATTTGCATAATTTGCTGTTAAGGATTGTTTCTCTGCCCGTCTAGGATCACCCACGCCTGCTTCAATGGTGACTGGCAGTTGCCAGTTGCAAGTTGCAAGTTGCCAGTTGCCAGTTGCCAAACGCCCGTTGAATAAACTCACTGCACGGAGTCAGTTATGAGTGCATCCAAGTCAATTACCAACACCCGCATGGCGTTGCCAGCCGCCGCTGCCCACATGCTGGCAATAGAGCAATCTGTGCGTCTCGATACACCCCTTTATGATTGCGATGCTTTTGTTGCATAAACAATGACAACAAATTGATCGATGCAACTGAGCAGTTGAGCAGCTCATTAGCGCGTTCGTTAAACCCGGCCACAGTTGCCCCTTGCCACTTGCCGCATGCGATCAATAATTTTCGAGATTTTCATTTAATTTTTTTGAATTAGCGCAGACGAGGCAGGCTGGCGCAGTTTTCCCACTGCCCGCTGCCACTTAATAAATCTTTGTAAATTTATCGTTATCGCCTAATAAAATGTCACTGCAGATGTCACAGACGTGTGATAAATTGAAAGCGCCCAGCATTTGAAAATAGCAAGCAATTAAGAGCAGCAGCAGCAGCAGCAGCAGCAGCGGCAGCGTCAGCTATGCCAGCCACTGACCAAGCCACAGACAACACCTTCAACTTCAACTGCAACTTTATGTGGCACAGCCAACAGAACGAGGCCATATCAAAGCATCTCTCAGTCAGCGGCAACGGCGGCAGAATCGTCTGATTGCAGCAACATGCTCGAAATTACTTTTCTGTGTAACTGTGGCACACACACATACACACACACACACACATACACACTCGCACTCACACACATACAACGCACAAAACGAAACAAAACGAACAACAATATCAACACAAAGGAGTTAGATGAAGTTAAAACTTCGAATTTATAACACTCTTTTAAGAGTATATTAAAGTAAAAGAGATTTTCCAATGCTGATATTATGTGAATAAGAGATGTGAATAAGAGATAATATTAAAGAGATCTAAATTCTTGTTTGCCAGGCTTACGATGAAAGGAAGTCAGTTCTAATCTTAAACCTGATTTCAGCTGAAAAGATTGCAAAGAAGTTGTTCGATTGCAGACAGACATACAACAGAGATTTCTTATGCATTATGATGAAAGAATGATAATGATAAAGGGTCCCCAACAAATCACTTGAAAAGAGTATAACAAATCAGGCATATCCATACCTTTTGCAATATATATCGTATAACGTATAACGTATGGCAGATAACAAAGTCTTGAACTTGCAACATTTTCACACACTCTTCACGGGGGCAGGCAGCAGGCAGCAGGCGGCAGGCGGCAGCAGCGATAAGCGGGAATTAAATAATTTTACACTCTGCGCGATTATCGGCAGCGATTGCGATGGCAATACGGATACAGTTCGTGTATGCTAACGAGCAGGCAGCTATAATTGGCCCAGGCCAGGCCCGGCACAGATACAGATACATTCACAGATGCAGATACAGATACAAATACATTGGCAGACAGAAGCGGCTCGAGGCAGTCAGTCTGTGAGCTACATTCTCTCCGGCCAATGCAAAAATGGCCACGCGCTTGGCCGGGAGTCAAGTAATTGACAAACAATTACCTTTAACGCAGCATTGTTCCGGCTGTAGCTGGAGCTCTCTTTGATCCTCGGCGTTCGGTGTTCGGTGTTCGGCGTTTTGGCTTTCAAGTTTGGTGCGCAGCGGCAAACACCTCAATTCTCAATTTTGGTAGCCAGCGCGAACTGCTTTGCCTATGCCGAGGCAATTGTCTGGAGCAGCTGCTGCTGCTGTTGCTGCTGCTGCTGCTGCACCCCCAACACCTGCAAACAAAGAGATGGAATAGCGGGCCCAGAGCGCAGCCCAGGCCCAAGCCCAAGCCCAAGCCCAAACCCAAGCTCAAGCCGAAGCCTTAGCCTAAACCATAGCCCCGACCCATACCCATACCCATACCCATACTCATACCATAATAATAAATATTTCATGAAGCTGTCAGCAACAAATAATCTAAAACTGCAGCGCGCTGACCAAAGGCACAAAGGAGCCGCCACCGCCGCCTCTTGGAGAATTTGTTGGCTTCAGCTTCGGCTTTGGCTGCACAATGGCTGCCGCTGCTGCTGCTGCCGTCGACCTGGCAAGCGTCTTCTTGTGGGTGTTAACAGTCACTACTGGGCGAGGAATGCGGAAAGCCTAAAGAGTTGCCAGTTGACTGCATTTATTAAACATAAATTCATGGCCATATTGACATTGCGCTTGCCTCCCAAAATCAATTCAAATGCATGCATCCAAGCCAGTTTCGGGGCAGCTGGAGCTGGAGCTCAAGCTGGAGCTGGCATAAATGGAGCAGCATACACCTGCCAATGCATTGACATAAACCGTAAACCGGTCGTAGTCGCTGCCGCTGCTGCTGCGGCTGCTGCTGCTGCTTACGCACTTGCAACGAGATCAGCATGGGATGCTGCTCAGATACTGCGTAACCTGTTGCCGTCATCTGATGCGTCAAACATGCGCTCAAACGCCTTGCGCCGCGCTCCCCCCACTCTGACCAGGCAGAAAATTTTTATTATTATTATGACCATTTTAGCTACCAAGCATGCGTAAAGCATACGTCCAAGTGGGCCGGGAGGCAGTCAACCCACGACCACGTCACGACTAGCCGGCCAGCCGGCGCAGCGAATCCAGCAGCAGCAGCAGCACCAGCAGCAGCAGCAGCATTGGCATCAACAGCCGGCCAATAAATTGTGACGCTAATGTAAAGTGTGGCAAGCCATTAGCAGCGGGCCGAGTCAGCAGAGTAGAGGCAGAGGTGCCAGGCAGCCAAGCAGCGAGGCAGCGCGTTGCATAGGCAGCAGCCGCGGGTTATTGAACCTACCCCACGGCGACAGCTGATGAGGAACCTGTGGCAACTCCAAGTGGGCGTAGCCTGTGCCCACACCAAACTCACTACCGAAGGGCGCCTCATTGCAGACAAGAGCTGAACTAGCTGCCAGCTTGATTTAACTACAATAAATCGCTGGAGATATAGCTATAAATATATGCCCAACTTTATTTTCTTTCTTTAAGATTTATTTTTATTTTCAAAAAGTATTTGATTGTATTCTTAAGGATATATGTCATTTACTTTTAATATGCATACAGTTGTGTTCAAAATAATAGCAGCGCATATAAGCTCTGATCTATTCTAAGAAAAATATGCACTAGTGTTCGATTTTTAAGAATGAACATGCGTAAAATGTAGTCATATTCGTCAGCAAAAAGTGTGATGCTATTATTTTGAACACTGCTGTATATGACAGACTGCTTAGATAATCATATAACTGACTGATCAATAGCTGCTGATGATTAGACAGCGAAGTCGACTTTCAGTTTTGAACTGAATTAAACTCTTAAAAGAATTAACTCAACATTTTCTAACTTTACTTCAGCAGATTTATAGCTGATTATATATAGTGAACACTATTAGAAATGTAAACAGAAGAGAAGAGACACCTCATGGAAAGTTCGCTGTAGAGAATTAAGTACACACAAATACACAAAGCTGTAAAATAATTTCGTCTCAATATCATAAAGAAAGATATATAACAAAGCATTAAATAAATACTTTTAGTATAGTATGAATAAACTGTATTCTGACTTGTGCTCAACATACAATCTGATGAAAAGAACATCTAATTGTCTACTGTCGAAAGTTCAATAAAATTAGCGTTTATTATGTAGAAAATCCTATCAACTAAGTAACAGAATTTTATATTGGAATTACCCAACTTTATAACAGGTGCTTAAAAGCAGAAAATTAAAAGGACTCAAAAAGAAAAAAATTCCAAATGAATATAAAAATATTGATTCTAAATACTATACAAAGAATAAGCATAAATATTAAAAAATATTTATGAAAATGAAAAATATAAATATTATTGGAAATAATATAAATAATGCGAAAAATTGAAAAGCAATTAGCCTCTGTGAAAAAAGTCACGTTATACCATAAGCTTAATATGAATGTAACAAATTTTTAAGGGAAATAAAGCAAAATAAATAAATAAATAAATATAAATAGAATATAAATATAGATAGAATTAATTAAAGAATTAACACAAAGTGATATAGGACGAAAAGACAATAAAGTTTCAACAATGGAACATATACTTACTGCTCCCTCCGACAGAGTCTAATTCTATATGTCTTGAAAGTTCTATATGACCATTTCTGAAATATCATTATTTGAAATCCATTGCAGTATCCAATTTATGTAATATATACTTGGCGTTGACTTTAGTTCTCATACATTTACGGAGTTGTTGCGCATATTGAAAGATTTCTGTGTGCCCAACAAACAGACAACAACAGCAGCAGTTTAGCTGGAGATAACTTAAAATCACAAATTCTGCATTTTGGTTACATTTATTTGGCCAGAGGACAATAACATGGCTGTTTGAATCATGGATGCCGTTACAAAGTTTCCCAAATATAATACAGTTCTATTTAAAAAACTGGGCAAGCTTTACTATGGAGCGCAAAAGTTCTTATAAACATTAAACGGAGTTGTTGTCCAAAAATTATCAAAAATCAAAATTGTATAAAATACCCATAAAACTAAATGCAAAATTTGGAGACTCTAGCTCCAAAGATGTAAAAAGATATAGTTTTGTAACTGAATTTCGAAACGTTTTTAATCGATTACATATAAAATGGAATAGTTATCGAATTTTCTAAACAAACTCGATCTGATAAGCACGGATCTACATAAAAATTTTAAGTATCTAGGTCTTATAGTTTCTGAGATCGACGCGCTCATACATACGGACAGACGGACAGACGGACAGACAGACAGACAAACAGACGGACAGACGGGCGGACGGACGGATAGACGCACAGTGCTCAGCTCATCGCCCTGATCAAGAATATATATACTCTATGGTGTCTACTACGCCTCCCTCTGCCTGTTACATACATTTTAACAAAATAATTATACCCTGATTTCCCAT
The DNA here is from genome assembly GCA_037075265.1 of Drosophila nigricruria. Taxonomy (NCBI): domain Eukaryota; kingdom Metazoa; phylum Arthropoda; class Insecta; order Diptera; family Drosophilidae; genus Drosophila; species Drosophila nigricruria. The sequence goes on from JBAMCI010000074.1 coordinate 3,738,076, forward strand.
TTTCAATGGGTTCAGGGTATAATAAAGGCTAACAATATGAATCATTGAATAGTTTTGTTAATAAACTTTAAAAACTTATTCTATAGTATTTATAAAATATAAGCTCCATTAAGGCCAAAGTCTTTTTGAATAAAAAATAAGCAAATTTTAAAAAGTCTCATAAAATATGAAAAAAAATAAATGTGATAGAAGTTAGGTAAAATTTCGCTTCTGACAGATTTAGTACTCGCATGGAGTACTTAAAGTACTTAAATCTCGTATCATCAATCTGATTTCTAGCTATTATCGATAAGCGCTGGCAGGCAGACAGAACAATTGGCAGCAGGCAGCAGCCGTAGGGTCTGGCTGTGCTGAACGCCTTTTGGCATTTTTATGACGTCCGCTGATAGATTTCACTTCCAGCGGAAAACGGAAGCAGCTAGTTTGACTGGCTGCAGCGAGGCCTGGCCTGGCCTGGCCTGGCCAACAAGCCAGCCACTGCAAGCAAGATGACTTCCTCGACGACGCATTTTTTGTAGGCGCTGTCTCTGGTTTGCATTTAATAGATTAATTAGAGGCGAGGCGAACGCCGCCCAATGATTAAGCAAAAGTTGTTGCCGCCGCTGACTTCCGTCAATCAACTGGCAAGGAAATGGTGCAGTGGGGCAGGGGCTGGCGCGGGAGGTGGCAGCAGGTGGAGGCGACACTTGCCACAGCGACACAATATGTGCTGTGCTTGGCTGTGCTTTGCTGTGCTGTGACGTCCAAGTTAAAGTTTATAAACCGACCAAAAGCAAACGCAGAACTCAATTCAAACGCCTGCTGCGACTGCGACTGCGGCGGCGACTGCGGCTGCGGCTGCTGTCCAATTTTTTTGTGCCGCCTTTTGTCAACTGGCAGTGCAAGGTGCCCCGGACGATGGCGATGGCGACACACAAGAACAACAACAATACACTGAAAGAAAAAAAAGCATAGAACAAAAATGCCAACCGCAGGCACTTGATGCCAAGCGACGCTGGCGGCGCTGGTGGAGCTGGGCAAGCCAGGCCCAGGTCCCGACGCCGACAGAACGTGGTTAGCAAATTTATTATGTAAACGGAAATACGGCATATCCTTGCTCAGTGGCGATGGCAAGAGCAGGGGCAGGAGCAAGGGCAAAGGCAAAGGCAATGGCAAAGGCAAAGGCGACGGCGCCGCAGCAATAGAAATAGTTTTGCGGCTGTCGAGGCAAAAAGGGTAAAAGAGGACTGAGCGAGCCAGTCGGAGTCGGGAAGCTGGAGCTGGACTGAAGGAACTGCCGGAGCTCGTAAATCGCATAAATTGTATAATTCTGTTCATTGTTGTTGTCCGTTGCTTGTTGCTGTTGTCTGTTGTCTGTTTTGCGAATTTGTTGCCAAATTGCGTTCGTAGGTGAACCTTTGTTTTGGGGGCAACCCGAAAGAGAAAGCCAAAATGAAACAATATGTTGCCTAGCCAGCCTGAGACCAGCCAGCATAGCCAAGTATGCGAGCCGCCAGTGCCGCGCTCCGTGCCGCGTTCTATTGAGCATTTTGAGCACGTGCGCAACAACTGCGGCTGCGGCTGCGGCTGCGGCTGCTGATGACAGCGATAGCAAATTAATGACAGGATCAACACCTGCGACAGGACTGCAGTCAGCAGCTTTGAATTGGTTTTGAATGAGTCCAGACTGATTGAATTTCGACTGCCACTCAATTAGCTGTAGCAATAAGTGTCGCAATGCCGCACCTCAACTCCATTGAACCTACAACAACGGGTCGTATACGTAACGACAGAGAAGAAATGCTGGGAAATGCCAAAGAGCAAGCAATAAACGCAAGTTGATAGGGATCCTGATATTTTAAGCAATATATATAATAAGTCTATGAATCTTTAACAATACTTTGAATGCTGGAGAAGCTTACAAATATACACTCTTCATACACACAATTTTGATAGCTTATGTAGAGGTATATAACAACTAACAGATGTCTCTCTGAATATCTAAAACAAAAGTCAATAATTTAATGAAATGCATCTACAAAATAAACAAGTAGGAGACTTCAAGTCGGGACTTCCCTGCTTACTTCGCAGCATGGGATATGCTATGGAAACTGAATAAATTTTTTTGTAGTTTGATTTTCCTAATCAAATATTAAGTGTATGATAATTACATTCATATGTCTATATTTGCCGAGCCACAAATCTCTAGTATTTGAAATACATTCAAATAAGTATCCGAAATCTAAAATATACTAAATCTCTGTATTCATTACACACCACCAGAGTAAATTGAATGTCTCCGTCTCTTGAAGTATTGAATCTATGCATAAAAAAATATATAAAATACTTATCGATAAAAAGAAAATGATAAACTGTGTACGGTATACAGAACTATATATTTAAAGTCTCTAGCTTTTGTAGGTCACTGCATTCCAACTGACGGAAAGACGAACAGACACTCAGACGGACTGACGGACGGACGGACGGAGGGAAGGACGGACGGACGAACGAACATGGCTATATCGACTCAGCTCGTCGTCTTGGTTAAGAATATATATACTAAATGGGGTCTCCCACGCCTCCTTCTGCCTATTACATACATTTTCATAAAAACATTATACCCTGATTTCCCATTTTCAATGGGTTAAGGGTATAAAAAACACTACATAGTCAGAATGGTTTGCGTTCATACGGACAGACGGACAGCAAGACGAACATTGCACAAAACCATTTCACTTCGTGAATGAGTTCATTTTGAAACATTTAAATTGTTTTCATTTTTAAATATTTGGAAAGATATATGGAATAAAACCAAGGAGCAAAGGTTGACATAATCACCTGGGTAAAGTAAATGCAATTATAATCAGTAGCTGAGAATGATAATGCACTTGTTAAAAGGACTTAAGAGGTGTTGAATTGGAGTCTTTATTGAGCATAGGCCTATCTAAATGCTCGAGATATTCTAGTCGAAGAGTGCTAAGTCCTGTTAGAAGTTTCACTCTCAAGAGTGCAAATTGCCGAAATACTGGTTAAAACAATTTGCCAATCAGTCAATCGTTCAGGCAGTCAATTGTTGAATCAGCTCGAGTCAGCTTACTTCGAATCAACTTTGTATACTCCAAATAATGTTTGAAATCGTATATTTTTGAGTTACTTCGTAGCTACTTCAGCCCTTGCTGCCCCATTGCCAACTCAACTCGATGAAACAATGCAGCCCTGATAAATTGTAAATTTTTGCACTTGATTTGATTGTGGTCGCCGGACGCATCAAGTAGAAAAAGTTTGCGAGCCAAAAGGACGCCTATGGGAAATTTATGACTTTGAATTGATGTGCAGCAAAGCGTGCCACACACTCAGAGCCGGACTGAAACTGAAACTGAAAACTAGAAAAAAAATGTCATTATAACAGACAGAAATTCATTGATCGGCGGCTGAATTAATTAAAGTGAGGAAAATAAAGTTTTCAATGTCTAAATTTAAACGCAATCAAAAGTCAAAGAGCGAGAAAAACGCGTGTTAAACAGTTTAACACTTCTGCATGGCCACGTCGAGCCAAACACCCAAAGAAAGAAATGAAGCTCATAATTCATTGCAAACACACACAGAGAGAGAGATAGAGAGAGGGAGAGAGAGTGTGAGAGAGAGAGAGAGTAGATCTGAAAATGTCTAAGAAAGCCAAAAGGAAATGGCAATGCATTAAGAAATAAGCAATTTGCTTTGCAAGAGCAGCAAAAAGCGGCAGAGCAACAGACACAGGACACAGGACGCAGGACGAGGCACAAGACACAAGACCAGGACGCAGGACACGGGCTACGGGCCACGCAGCCAATGTGTCGCGACTGCAAATGCAAACCCAAAAGCTGGCAGTAAATGTTTAAGGCCAGCCAAGGACACGGAGGACCAACCCCCCCCACCCACCAACCGACCCACCCCCTCTCGGATGGGGCCCTCAGTTATAGTTATCCTACGCTAAGTAGTTGCATTAAAAGCTTACAACCGAATATCCAAAGCCCAGAGCTCAGCAACTGCAGCAAATGCAAAGCAAATTTTCCAGGCGCCCAACCCATAAACTTTGCCACGCCCTTTTTTTTGTCAGCGCCTCTGCTGCTGCTGGTGCTGCTGCTGCTGCCATTTGGATTCTTGGCAGGCGCTCAAGTAACGTCTCCCATTGCAGCAGTAAATCATTTCTTTTTGCCTTCCCAGGCAGTTGACGACCTTAAAGCTGATATGATATATTAATGCGATATGAATAATCGATCTATTCGATAATTATCGATTCCTGTTCGAATGAAAACTATAGAAACTGCTTATTGGGGAATGAGTTGAATAGGTATATATATAGGATAGGTAGGTAGATATACGATATATTTATGCGATATGAATAATCGATATATTCGATTTGATAATTATCGATGCCTGATCGAATGAAGATTGTTGAAACTGCTAATTGTGGAAATTGGTTGAAAAGGTATATATAGGATATTCAGGTAGATTTAGGATATATTAATGCGATATGAATAATCCATGTAAGCGATTCGATAATTATCGATTAAATGAAGATTATCGAAAATGCTTATTGTGGATTGTGTTGTATAGGTGAATTTAAGATATAGTTAACATATCTTACATATACCTGATGAGTTGATAATAGCTTGAAATACTAGGCTGCAAATCGAAAAATATTGTTACAACATATTATAGATGGAATAAACAAGTATATACAGTGGCTCACAGTTTATTTCAACCAGCGCCTAAAACAAAATGTAGGCGATTATATAATCCAAACTAAAGGAAATATCAAAACAATTTAAATGTAAGTTGCTTGTACAATGTCTTAACTTATAAAAAATGAGCTCATTTATTTTAAAATATTTTTAACATTTTATAAAAATTAAAAGCTTAAAAATAAACAAAAACAAGTTCCACAATTTATTACAACCACTTGCATTATTAAACTTAAGGTTTTTCTTAAAAATTAACTAAAATAAATATTTAGTTGATCAGCCTTTTGACCAATCAGCATTTTGAGCCATTTGGCATGGACTCTACTGATTTTTAGGTCATTTGTGGTGTAATTTGATCTGATTTCTGGGTAATCTTGCTTTATTCGGATATTTGTATCCAAAAGGGAAAACAAATTTTCAATTACATTCATGTCTGGAAATTGGGCTGGTGGTTTTATAACATATGGACAGTTCCATATCAGCACGATTGAAATAAGCTGTGAGCCACTGTATATTCGAAATGAGATGAAATGAATGTGAGCCACTGTATAAATGCAACCTATACATTTTTTAATTGAGGTTCTTTAAAAAAAAACTGTGTTCCATACATTTTTTATACTTTTCATTTAAACTAAGAAAGAAAGAAAATAAAAACATAACAATATTAAATTCTTGAAAATTTGAAAATAACTGGCGGTTGAGCTACCGCCATCTGTCGTCTTTTGTATGTAAACTAATGAGTGTTGCCAGCCATTGAATATAGCGTTGCCAACTAATACGCATAGGGCTGCCAACTGATGTCATTTGTGGCAGTTTCTTTTTGTGGCGAGAGGTAACACTGTTTTTTGCAGCCTCCTCTTTGTCGAGCTGTTCGCCGATGCAACATTCGTGAAATTGTTAAAATTGTTAACTTTTAACAGTGGCTCGCAGCTACAAATCGTAAGCGTGCAAATCAAAAACGGTGCTCAAGCCGTGACACGTGTGTTTGTCTGCCCAACGCGGCGATTCATCACAATTTCGGGGCGTGTTCGGAGCGAGAAAATGGAAAACGCATGTTTCGTGCTCAGATAAGGCCCAGCTGTGCGTCGGTCTCGCTCAAATTCAACATAATTGCGAAAAGTTTCCGGCTAGGCTTACGATCGAACAACACAAACACATCAGCTGAAAGCAGGACAAAGGCAGTGACAGCAACAACAACAACAGCAACAACCCAACTCTAACGCAACCAAAATACACACACACACACACACACAAACAAAAAAACAACAACAACATGCACCCACTGCAAAGTAGTTAAATAATTCTGCCCTGTCTGCGCTTTATTTCCTCTTCATTCTTGTACTCGTTTTAATTTCAACAAGTTTTCTGTTCTCTTGCTTTCCCCCACATCTCTTTCCAACCATCCGACGCGCAGTTCTTTTTTCGTTACTACACAACAACAACAACACACAGACACACACACATACATATACACACATACACATACACAGTGACACGTACGGCTCTCACACACGAACAGTTTATTTGCTGTGACGCAGCAGCCGCCAACAAAAAGCACCTGCAAAAAACGGCACGAGACCAGCGACCGACCGGCTCCCGGTGCAGCTGTCATAGCGAAAAAGGCAACAACAGAAACACACATACATAAACACACTTGTTGCAGACGCAGCAAAAGGAAGAGACGAAGAGTGAGCGAGTGAGCTATACACTGACAAAGAGAGAGAGAGAGCGAGCGAGAGAGATAGATTGAGAGCGAGAGAGAAAAGGGACGTCAAGGCGGCTGTCTCTTCCATTAAGTGCCTAAGCAGTCAGCTATCAGCAGCCGTACATATAAAACGTAAAGGTAAGCTGAGCACAAGCACCCAGATGTTTGCGTATGTGTTTCAATCATCATTCATGACACGGCTAATTCACAAACGGCAAACGGTACCCAGCACACGCACACACACAATCGTTGATAAGCCGGCGCTGCAGTTACGGGCGGGCGGCCTCTCAATCGAATGTCTGATAAGGCGAAATCACGATTCTCATGTGCGCGCACATTCAAATTAAATGCGACAGAAATAAAATGATAAAGTAGAAAGAGTTATTACCCCAATCGACCTGCTAACCGTATCAATTGTACTTGCAGATGGTTAAGGAGAAGCCCAACTCGACACGCATCTATGATAAGGACGGTTTTAGACGGCGGGCTGCCTGTATTTGTGTGCGAGCCGAGAGCGAAGAGGAGGTAAGTTTCGATATGTTGGTTAGATCTATTAATCAAATCACAATAAGATTTGATTACTCAATCAGTAATGAAATGGCGTATAGCATAATAAGGCTCAAAATGTATTGCAGGTGCTGCTGGTGACCTCTTCGCGCCGTCCAGAACTGTGGATTGTGCCTGGCGGCGGGGTCGAGCCGGAAGAAGAGCCCTCGGTCACCGCCGTGCGTGAAGTGCTTGAGGAGGCAGGTGTTGTTGGCAGCCTGGGACGTTGTCTGGGCGTCTTTGAGGTATCGAGTTATATAAATATTTGATTGAAGTTTGCAAATATATATTATTGATGTCTTATAGAATAACGATCACATGCATCGCACCGAGGTGTTCGTAATGAACGTGACTCAGGAGCTCGACGAATGGGAGGATTCGCGTAGCATTGGACGCAAGCGCCAATGGTTTACCATTGATGATGCCTTGTCTCAGCTGGCACTGCACAAGCCCACCCAGCAGCACTATTTGATGCAGCTGCAGCACTCGAAGACGTTGGAGAACGCCCACACGCCGGGTCGTGTAGTGAACGCTACCAATCCGCCCATATTGGCAAACTCAGCATCCGCAGCAGCGTCGGCAACAACGGCATAAAGGCAAATCCAGAATGAATAAGCACCTACATACACACACACACACACAGATACAGACACACACACACACACCATTAACACACACATTATTTGCACTTCTACATTTTGACATTTGAAAAATTTACAATTAGACAGGCAGTTCATATTTTCAGTACGTTTAAATCATTTACCCAACACCCGCTCCCCATTACAATTGACTAAGCAGTCCGCATCCTTTTCGAGTTTAGTTTAAGTCGAACGCTACATTTATGTTTTTAGAAATTGTATTGAGAAAAGAAAACAAAAATGTATGTACTTTAAATAAGAGAAAGCATGAAGAAGAAAACAAACAAAAACTAAATTAACAAATGAGAATTAAATCTACAAGAAAAATGTAATAATTTTTGAGCGCATAGGGCACTTTTTGCAAACGAAATACGTGTACTAACAACAAATTACGATATCTATTAGATTTTTCTACTCTTTTATAATTTACTTAAAGCATCTTGATTATTGTAATAAACCATTGGAAATGGCTTTAAAGCGCTAAAATTAATTAGTTATGCTAAGCGCCCTAAATCATATAACAAATATAAATTATACACAAACTAAAAGTAAAAGGGAAAAGAAAACACGAAACTATTTCGTTCGATATCTGCCACAATTTAACAATTGAACAACCTCTGTATAAACTCTGTTACAGGTAGAATCCTTAGAGAACTAAACTAATTGACTAAAGATGCCTATGCAAGAAAGTATAACAACGCAAACATCAAATTTAAAACAAAGCTATGCCAGATAAATTAAAAAAAAAAGTTAACTTATTGTAAAAAAAAGCAAAAAACAAAAAAAAAAAACAGAAGATATTAGTGAATCCAGTAAAAGCTAAGACGGATAACTAATCAAACTACATTTTAACAATAAGGCATATGCACGCTGTACTTTTCAAAAAACAAGGCAAAATAAATACATATAAAAATTTAAAACTTAAAATGTCATTGTGATAAAAAAAAAAACCTAATCAACACTTTTATGTAGCTCTTTTTGGAATACACTTTTGAGCACTTTCAAAGACGAAATTTTAATTCAAGTTTGAAGCGCCCGCGAGGCCAATTGATTTTCAATGTGAACTCGAAATAAGTTACAGAAAAACAATATTCATCGGCAAGCTTATCAATAGAGAAACGAATTGTTTCAGTTTAACAATAATTTATGACAATTTAAAACGAAAAAATAAAAAACACAAAACCAAACAAAAAAAAAGAGTTGACTGCGTTATCATATGTTAAAAAACTTTTATTTCTGTTAATTCTATATCTGTTAATTAATTAAAACTAATTTCTGTAAAAATTCTACCAATTGTTGAGCAAGCCATCAGGCGGAGTTGCCAATTCTAGTATATGCTTAAGCGCCTCCTTGCTGCCTGAGCCGTGAGCTCTGACTCTCCACCTCCGAGTCGGAGCCGGAAGCCGTGATTACAGCCTGCAAAAGCTGCTTTAGCTCATTGTAGAGCCTGAGAGCCAGCTGGAGACTGGGCGCCTGGCGACGTTCTGGCACCTGGTGCTCCTTGGGCGGCTGCACGCACATCTTCACAAGCTTCTGCAGCGAGCGCGGCAAGCGTATGCCACTCAGCAGACCTGGCTGGAAGGTGCCACTGCCCAAGAGGACATGCTCGCAGAATATCTGAAAGTTGTTGTTCTGCTGGATATGCGTACAGGCCTGGCGCTCCGCGTCGCACAGTCCACGACAGGAGTGATAGCTACAGTCCAGATTGTTATGGCACTTGACGCCATTTGATATACGTTTGTCCAGATAACTCTCGACATAGACATGTTCCGCGCTTTGGTACTTCAGACGCCTGTCGGGCGTGAGTCCAAAGCGATTCACCTGCATCTTGCACATTCTCAGTGGCTCCGGCTTCATCTCCTCCAGCCGAAATATGTACTCCATGATGCTGAGTGCATGCTTCAGGCGCTGCTGTCGATTGGATGAGCTGTCAGGTGCACATAAAAGGTTTAGCCAGATACGAATCAAAACTGTTTCGCATTTACTCACAGATACTGAATGATGCTGGGATTGGATTGCACGATCTCCAAGCCCTCTGTGGCGTAGTAGGGGCCACAGGAGCCCAACACCGCAGGAAATACGGAATCTTCGTCAAAAAGTTTGCCCATCATATAATTGTTGTCCTTGAACAATCGCCAGAAGCTAACCATCTGCTGTGAGTTGTTATCCGCGATCTCCTGGTTGACCAGGGCGCGTATCTAACAGACAAATGAACAAAGTTAACTTTCAAGTCATATGAAAAGTTCAGGGCCTTACCATATTATCATCCAATGTCACATTGTAGGCCAGTATGATGTGCAGCTTGACTATCTCGTGGAACTCCTCGATTTTGGGATAAATGGCCTCACCCTTGCTGTTCGTCCAGCTCAAGTCGTCGTCGTTGTGCTTCGCCAGCTATTTGCCGGCACGATTTGGAATGGTATTGTTGTAGTCATGGCAACTGAAAAGCTAATACCAAACTGACCTACCTTTACGGCGAGCATATCGCCATTCTTTTCAGCAGTAAACAAAATCGTTTTCATATCGTTCAACGGGCATTGGAAGTTGTCGAAGGCCGTCTGGCTGCTGCACAGCTCCTCGCAGAGCGATCCACTGAACTCGTGATGCTCATACTTCTGGCACTATCACACGAATATAATATGTAGATGTGAAGTATACGTATAATTTGCAATTTTCAGCTTACCATGTGTGTGAGACTCCTGTGCGACATCAGTTTGAAGCAGAAGGATAGATTGAGGAACGCATAGCTGAAGACGCCAACCGCCAACAGGACCGCAATTAGAACCGTTCGCTGCATTCCTAGGCGAATTTTGCGACGCAAGGCAGTCAACATATTTTGTCGTAGATTAAAATTTCATCTTTGCTTCTGATTTTCCTTGATATGCCCACTCGCGGAGGTATATGTATACGCCAAGCGCATGCAGGAACTGTCATCTGCGGACAGTTTGACGTGTTTTGCGCATGCGCGATGCCAATCACACCCTGATGGCTAAAATATTGAAGTATATTGTTATGGGAGTGGCGATAAATTCAGAATATTCAAATCGATAACGATAGACAAGTAGATGAATTGTGTTCTCCTGAGCATCCTTAACGTTGAATTCTTTGATTTATGTTATCTATTTACAATTAAGTATTAATGACGTAGGTTATATGAATATATTGATATTCTAAACTCCTGGTAAAACTGTTTTCATAATACCTTTAAGACAATACTTATGTATTTGAATTGTATTCTCCTGAACATCCTTATGCTATCTATTTACAATTAAGTATTAATGACATAGGCTGAATGAATATATTAGTATTCTAAACTCCTGGTAAAACTGTTTTCATAATACCTTTAAGACGATACTTATGTATTTGAATTGTATTCTCCTGAACATCCTTATGTTATCTATTTACAATTAAGTATTAATGAAATAGTTTATATGAAGATATTGGTATTCTAAGCTCCAGGTGTTCCAGGTTAAACTTTAACCTTTTTTGATCACACCTTCAAGACGGCTGACAAGCTCTGAATGCCAATGAATATCACAATATCAACAAATTGTGAAGTTGCGCTCAAGCTGCACAGCGGCAAATCCAAGTGCTATCCACCGATATAATCCAGACTCTCTCTTATGATCCCACATTCAAGTTTTATGTTATCATTATTGATTAGTTAATACGTTTTATTGCAGTACATATTTATTAAAAGATCAATTAAAGCACTTGCAAAAAGAAAAAGCTAAAGTCAAACTATGCGAATACATTCTAGGCGGAAAAATATATTCACTGGGCAGTCAAAAGCTGGTTAAAGGTATTAAATCAGACCGAACATAAATTAAATACAAAATTAAATCAACAAGGTAGTAAACGAAAATCAAATGCAGTCAAAAATTCGATTTAAAGAGCTGGATTAGATGAGCCTATAACTTAGCTGCCTGCTTGGACTTTGGTTGACGAACTCGTAGGCGACATCGTTAAGTCTCCGATGCGTCGCGCACGCTCTCTAGCCACCTTTGGCCACGTTCGTTCACATTGAACTGACAGAGTCTCAGCTGTTCTATCTCAGAGGCGCATGATGAGTCGGCCACTGTTGGCTTATTGACAACCAAATAATCATCCGCCATCCAAAGGCGCTCAAGAAGATTCAAGCTGGTTACTAAATCTTTCACCTCCGGCTTGGGCTTGAATGTGAGGCCATTGATGACTAACAGTCATATAGTTCCCCTCCATACCCCTTAAGTAAAAATGCCGTGTTATTTGAAATTATTACTTAACGTATAATTCTTTATTTATACTCTTTGCTAAATTGAGCAATTATTTACTTAATTCATCAATTTAATTTCAATAAGTTTTTTCTTTCTTGCATTTAAATGGTATTAGAGTTTTCATTATTTTGTTTTTTTTTTTTGGTTTTTCTTCTTTTCTTTTGTTTTGGTTTTTAAATTTGTAATTTTTGGTTTTGCTAAAAATAATGTAAATTCATAATTACATACCTAGTTCAAGTTTATTATTGTATATCATTATATTATTAATTATTATTTTCCATTGCCCATTTTGCTTTAACTAACGCAAACTCATATTTGTCTAATATTCTGTGTGCTCATGTGTGTGTGTGTGTGTGTCTGTGTTTGTGTGTGAGAAAGTGTTAGTGTGACTATGTATAGTTGTGCCTAATTATTCACCTTTATAAGTATTTATTATGTATTTATATACTTAAGATAACTGTCTTGGTATGGTAATACATAATTTTAAATAGTTATGTACACAACTATATATTGTTATGACAAATGCTAGAACATATTGAATTAACTGTATCTATCGTCTACTCCTTCCATCCTTTAAATCATATTATAAATATAAAAAACTCGTAAAAAATAAAATACAAATCAAACCTTCTTGAATTGGGAATCCTTTTGCATTTGACCAACCTTTGACTATGGATCAATCGTAAGGGTATAACTTTTCTGCTATATTCTGCAAACGGCTCTCACATTTTATTTTATTTTTTATTTAATTTTATTTATTTTATGCTTTTGTCTAATTGTTTCTGTTAGTTTGGTTTTGTCCTTTGTTTTTTTTGTTTTTGTTTAAATGTTTTATTTTTTTTTAAATTTTATTTTTGTTGTGTTTTGCATTCAACTTTGTGTATGATTATCATAAATTGTTTTGTTTTGTTTTTTGTTTTTCTCTTTATTTGGTTTTGTTTCTGCTTTAAATTAATTTAGTTTTTGTTTACGCGAACTTCACGGTGTTGAATTTGTGTGTATTCAGTGAACATTAAAATTGTATGCATCGTTAATTGGTTTCTGTTATTGTTGTTATGAACTAATTTCTCGTTAAATTGCATAGTTAATTCATTGCGTGTGTATATTTAGTTGTATGGGCGTTAATTAACTAAGTTGGGTTTCCAATTGTATTATTTACATTTGCATTAGAGTAATGCACACAACATTAGACTAGTTCGGCTCAAGTGATATGCATCCAAGACACTACCCCGATCGGCAGTATCTCGGCTGTTTATCCATTCAAACTCACAACCAGTTAACATCGTATCGTAATCGTGTTAGCGCATGTTTTTTTCTTTTGGCTTTAATTCATTTATTTTTCTATTTATTTTTTTTTTTATTTTTATTTTTAATTTTTAAGTTTTATGCAATGTTAACATTTTCTCTTTTGATTTTGCTACAAAATCACTGCCGCGTGGCTTCTTTTTGCTTTTAAGAATTTCTTTTTAACTCATTTATTGTTGGTTTTCTTAGCTCTTTAAAATAATGTAAAAAATCTGCAAGTCGCATGCTCCTCGTTAATTAATGTGCCATTAAAAAATGTCTATGATTTTCTCTATATGTATTCATTCTTATATTTACAACAGTTATTGTTTTATCATCATCATCTTCATCATATGATGGATCATCTTATATACTCTCATCTTCGATTTATTTTGTGGTTGTTTGTTTTTTCTTTTATAAAACCTTTTTGGCAGTGCATTTATATTTATTATTCCGGTTTACCTATTTTTAATGATTACAGCTAATAACTACAAATTATATTAATCATTTTTTACTTTATGTAATTTATTTGTAAATTAATTTAATGATTAACTAACAGCAAATATTTACAGTTCTTCGTCATTTGTTTACCATTTTAATTAATTTTTTTTTTATTTATTTATTTTTGTCACGCAAGGTACGTTCGATTTAATAATTTATTTTAAATCATATCCATGTGTAATCAATATATGTAAATTGTTTATATTTAAAGAAATTCAAACTATAATATCTCTATCAAATACAATTGGAAGACAGTTGTTGGGATCCATGCAATCAATAAATTTGCAAAAACAAAAACGAAATCGAAAACGAAAAGAACGACAAATTGTGGGGGAAAAACCAAATTTGATCTTAATTTAATTGGAAAATAGATTTCGTAATATCAAGTTAGAATTTATAGAATTTAATTTTCCTTTGAGCAAAACGGCATATTGCTTATACATAAATCGCAAGCATTCCCTGAAGAAACTTGTTTAATTCCAACCATAAAAACTCGCATATCAAATTGAAAATAATTCCAAAAAAAAGAACAACAACAAAAATCACTTTCCTATATGCAATATCTAAGATTAACTTACTGATTTAGTGGAATGCTCAATAGCTTTGCATTTGTATGTGTCTGCTACAGTTGTTTGTTTGCTTGCATATGTTAATAATTTTGTAGTAGTTTAATAGTTAATATTTTGTTGTTATTCTTATCTGCATTTGCTGAAACTCTAAATCTTGTAGCGCTCCTTCGATCACTTAACACTAATAAATAATTATTTAAAGATGTTTAATTGTTTTTGTTTTTTTGTTTTTCTTTTTGTTTGTTTTAAAACTATACTTTGGTAGTTGTGCATTATTATTTCCATTTGCTTCTGATTTTCTTTTCGTTTTTGTTTTTGTTATCTTTAAGTTAAATATGCAAATTCAAAACCTGTTCTTATCTTTAAGTTGAATATACAAATTTTCATACTTATCATGTATACGCACTGTTAGCTTAGGTATTTTTTTAAAATAGTCGTTGTTGTGGTTGTTCTTCTTGTTATTTGGTAGCTGGCTGCCGTATTCGAATGACTTAATATGCTTTAGTGTGCGTGTGTGTGTGTGTGCGTGTGTGTGTATGAGTCTGTCTGTATATCGCACAATACAATTTAGCTTACCACAAATAAACATTATTTTAAACTTCTTTATCATTTGGCAGTGTACAAATTTAAGTTATTTATTAATTTCGCGATTTGTGTGTGTGTGTGTGTGTGTCTACGAAAAATGTTTAATTATTGCTTTTTGAAAAGTGTGAGCTGAAAATGCATTTGAATGGTCCATCCACAGCTAATCCTCATCCAAGCTTTGCGAGCGCCGCGGCTGCATCGCTTGCGACTTCGAGACGACCACATACTTGCGGCCAAAGTAGGGCGAATCTAGAGATGGGAATAGTAAGGCTAATCAGCAGAGGTCTGGCTCACGATCTCGGCTCACTTCATGCGCAGGAAGTCTGTGTATTTGCGTGCACGCTTGCGCACCTTCTTGAGGGCGTTGCCCAGCCGGAACTGCTCCTCGGCCAGGTGGTGTGTGCCATAGTGATGCGTGCTGTTGTTGGTGCTGGTACCGGTGCTGGTGCTGGTGCTGTGATGGGCATGGGCATGGGCGTGGCTGTGCGTATGTGGGTGCAAGTGATGCGCATGCGTGTATTGGCCATGATAATGCGGTTGATGCTGATCAAAGTGGGCGTGGTGCATGTAGCCATCGGCGGCTGGATTAACTGAAACCGATGCTGGCGACTCAGGCGACATGGGCTGCGACAGCAAATTTTGCTCCGAGGCGGCATCAAATGAGTCAAAGTGCAATGACGATGAATGCTCGCTGGTCGTAGAGCCGCCTCCATCCAAATGCATGCCAGCAAACTCCTTGGGCAGCTCATCGATGGCCAGCGGCTTCTCGAAGTGCGAATTGCCAGACATGTTTGAATAATCGTAGCTGGGATACGTGTAGGGCAGGTATCCGGCGTGATGGGCTTCGGAGCTAACCGACGCCTCGGCCTCTCGTTCGCCCACTCGATTATTGATGAACTTCACCTCGTTAGCGTTTCGTTCCTGGCCGCTGCTGCCAAAGACAATGTTGATGTTGTTGCTGCTGCTCGACAGATTGATGTTGCTGGGGGACAGCGGCTCAGGCGGTGCTTGGGCTGCACTTGTGTTCTGGTTCAGATTCGTTTCCTTGCTGGAGCTGGTGTGATAGCTGCGTTCATAGCGCTGGAAACATTCGCCGGCGTCACTGGAGGCGGTGTTTGTGGTGTTGGTGTTGTTGTTGGTATTGTTGTTGCCCTGCTGGAAGTTGTTCTTGTACTGAAACTCAAGCGCATTGCTGGGCTGAAATGGATAGTTCTTGGAATTGTTGAGCACATCGCCTACCATTGGATTTCCCTTGGACAGATACTGGTGTATGTCCTCGCTGGTTATTTGCAGATCCTGATCCAGATAGGTGTTGCATTGTATGTAGTTGTTGCAACAGTTGTTGTACGCCTCGCCCTCCTGATCCTGGTGAAACAATATGGTTGTAGACTCCTCGAACTCGCAGTGATAGCTGCTGCCGCGTCGCTTGCGTGCCGCTGCTGAGGTACTGGGCCTCTCGTCGTATAGAGTGCCCTTCCAGTTGCTGGTCTCCGTGTTGCTGGTCAGCTTGCGACACGGCTTCATTTCCGGCTGGGGCACATGCCAGGCTTCCATCTTGTCCTCCTCTGTTGGCTCCGTTGCCTCAGCACTGCCACCTACGGCGCCCTCCAACTCTAGTTCAGTAGGCGATTTGCCATCAGCTAGAAAACTCCAGCGTATGGGCGATGGGGAGCAAGCATACTCGGGCAGCTCATTGCTGAGAGCGCCCTTCGAACTGTGTCGCTCCAATGTGGAGCCGTGGGAGGGCGTCACCGTTGCCAGACGCTGGTCATGCTGGTCGACCAGGTCGCTCTCGTCGGCAATTTGCTTGGCTCGATCGAATATGGAGGTCAGCGAGCCGAGTTGACTGTTTGGTCGACTGGCATTCAGGCCACGCAAGGATATCGATGTATAGCTGGGCTGGCGTGCCTGCAGTCGCTGCTGCTTGCGCATGGCGGCCGATGCGGACTTTATGGAGTTGTTGCGGCTCAGGGAAGAGCGCGAGCCGTACAGGCTAGTGGAGTCCGTTTGATAGCAGTAGTCAGAGCTGGTGCAGCAGGAGCTGGGGCGACGCGACGACGTGCCGTACAGGTCTTCAGCAAAGTACTGAGCCAGCTCCGTGCGGGATGAACTGCAGCAGGATTTGCGCACCATTATCTCCTGCACCTCACGGTCGGCACATGCGGCGTCCTGGCAGGCGTTAATCGAGCTGCAGGACACATCCGTGACGGAGCGATGACGTCGACTGCTGCACACATGTCGCGAAGTGCTCTGTCCGCCGCAGGAGGACGAGTGATGGGTGTGGGCGCCTGGCAAGCTGCTGCTGCCGCTGCCTCCAACAGCAGCGACGCTGTGCTGGCGACGTCGACGGCGATGATGATGGTGCGAGTGTGATTGTGACTGCCTCTGACCCTGGCCCTGACCCTGAGCCTGGCCCTGCGCTTGACCCAGATGGGAGTGATGACTGTGCGGGGATGTGTGGCGACTATGATGCGGACTGTGACTGTGGCTGTGCTTGCGCTGCGATGGCTGCTGTGTTTGATGGCAATGTGAGATCACGGCAACCGCCTCCTGTGACAGGGGCGGCTCATGCTTGTGTTGGGTGTTGTTCGATAGTGCCGACGGCGCTTGATCACATACGATATCTTTCTCATAGCTACAATGCACGTAATCGTGTGAAGTGTAACAGGACTGATGCTGATGCTGTTGCTGATGCTGTTGCTGATGCTGATGCTGATGCTGATGCTGGGGCTGTGTTGCGACTGCAGCGGCAGAGTTGACGGCGGAGGAGGAGGACTGCTGCTGCTGCTGCTCCTCCTCAGCGCGACTCGTTGAATGTACACTGGCAGTTTCAGGAGGTGAGCCGTTCCTCAGTCAAGGCCCGCTGTTCTGGCAGGCAGGTGCTTGCTGACGAAGGTGATGGGGCGCAGAGGCAGCGCTCCGGCCCTGGTGTGTACTTCGGCCGCCGTCTAAAAATCGCTCGGATGCAGCTACAAGAAGCGCAAAGGTGCCAAAAAAATAAAATAAAAATCGAAACAGTTTTCCAATTAATAGAGCTACCAATAAAACTTTATTCAATTTCGATTTGTTTCTCTTGTTTTTTATTTTAACTAGTTTATTAGTTTTCTGGCTGGATTTAGTTGTAGTAGTAGTAGTAGTAGTAGTAGTAGTAGTGGCTAAGACTAACAGTGCATGCAAAAAGTACATGCCAATAATACACATGCGTAAAGATATTTCAGTTTATAATTTACAAATGATGACGTTTCGAGCGAATGTCATGCAGCCTAAAAAACGTAATCAGCAACTGAATGACTTATGTTAATGAAATGAAATATGATTTGTAAAAGCAATTTTCAAAGTTTTCTTCCGGACAATTTTGAATAAAAGAATCTAAGATATAATCGGCACGAGTTCAATTAATCTCAGTTTCGTTTTCAGTTTTTAAATACTTTCAGACGCATTATTGGCACCCCTTATGTGGTAAAGTGGAGGCTTTAAAGGTGCTGTTTTTAGATATTGTTTACTTAGCCAATTCAATCTTATTGCTCATAGTTTTGGTGGGTCCCAAGTTCACGTTCACTTGCGTACTATAATCAAAAAAAAGGAAACAAACAAATAAAAATGATATATATATTTAAAGCAGTTGATCAACCATGGTTCTCAACATTAAGTTGAACCATCTGCAGTTTGTTGCAGCTTAGTCTAGAGAGTTAGTGATACGAGCAGATATTGCTTGGATAACTGACGAGCTGGGTGCGATTGTGTTTAAAGTCTTGTCCAAGCGGCACGCGCGGCATTTTCATGTAAATGCTTTGTGGCTGGCTGGCTGGCTGGTGGCCCAATAGCTGGTGTCTTATAAATTGGTTAATTGGGGAGTCTGTGAATGTGGTTTAGAGGCGCTTATGTGTAGTTGCTGTTAACCTACATGACATTCTTCCATGCGCCGAGTGCCTGCGAAAGCTATCGTCTCGCCCATAGTCAGACTCATTGTAGTAGCATTTGCGATTAGGAACTGGCGTTTGTATATTTGTACCGTAGTTTGTATAGCAAGCCGTGGAGCCGGCTCCACCAACACCGCCGCTCGCATAACTCGTCGATGTTGGACCCAAGAGATTGGTGCTATCACTTAACGGATATGGACCCATGCCTTCAACCGTCAACGAGAACGAAGTCGTACCAAAGACTTTAGTATATATTTTGCAAGAAATTGATTTTGGAATAGTTTTTTTGTTCATGCATTATTCAGATTGTCGCCAATATATATCAGTGACGTTTCCCAATCGGTAACATACAGTAGGTTCATGTTATTTTATATTGTGAATGATTGTAGTTTTGTAGTAGTAGTAGTAGTAGTTGTTGTTGTTGTTGTGTAAAAATCCAGTTGATTATTTAATTGGTTTCCAATATTCAATTGATTCGTTGATTTTGAATTTTTTGGTTGTTATAATTTTAGCAGCACAATATCAAATATTCCCAGATAAATATGAATGTGTTAAAAACGAAAAATATGGCATAGTTAAAATTATATCGAATCTCTTAATACTTATATATTCTAATAGTTGAACATTTAAAAGCTAACATTAAATTGCTAAAAGAAATATATTAAAGCAAGCATGCAAAACGGAAGAGTTAAAAGCAACTAATATTTATTTATACAATTTGTGATGATATTGATGATTTCTTCTAATGCCATTAGCTGTAATTAGCCGACGTCGCTCGGTTCATAATAGATCAAAGTTACAACGAAACTGTTCTCAGTTACTGATTCTAAGCCCCACATTTTGTAATCTCTGCATTGTAATCAATATTTATTTATTCGGAAACGAGAATAGGTGTAAAATATTATTCTCCAAGTTTGACGGGCAGAAACAAAATCAACTTTTGCAGCTTGAGATGAAAGCAACTTATTTTCAGGTATTTAGATAACTTAATAAGGATTGAGTACACTTGATCTATCCGCCTCGACGGACCCTGAATACACTTGCTGCGCTGAAGATCAGTTGTATATAAATTTTTATTCTTCTGCGCTTTTTTATGCACTAACTCATATATAATTTCAACCCTTTAATCTAGATATCCTATTGCTAAGTTTGTAAGGCTCAGCGTTGTTGTTTATGTATTCTAAGCCTATCTCTGAGTTTGTAAGGCTCAATATTGGTGCATTTGTCTATTTATAGAGTCCAAACATGTGGTCCTTATCTATTTCTACTGTACTTCAACGTAGTCGTTTAGGCATGTTTATGATCTTAGACTATTTATGTATGTTCATGCCTGAACAGGATGCAGGTCAGAATCCTATGATAGGTATTTTTGGCCAGTCCATATATTTTTAGTAGAATTTCCCCGATTTTTAATAACAATATGTATCAATCAATGTAACGGTTAAATGTCTTTCGCTAACACTTTGGGGTTTTATTTAATCATATTTGGAAATAGAATATTTTTAAAAGTCTATCTAAATGCTTAATGATGCACAACAAAATGATTTTTTTTTTAATAAAGAGTTCTAACACTTTTGCTGCACGCTGATCAGTATCAGTTAGTCAGTCAGGCATAATCAATAATTATATATATTTATATATTATTACTATAAAGAAACTACAATTGCAACTAGTTCTAAAAAACATTTTGAATATAATAATTTTGTAGGAATAAATATTATAAGATATATGTATGAAAGTCATGCAATGTTGCATGCCTAACGAGTTAGACACATAAAAATGGCTTGACATGTGTGGATTCAAATAAATAAATAAAAAATATATAAATAATTTTGAAATTAAAATGAAAATGCAAATTCAAATTCAGAGAGAAATGTTTACTAATTAATTATTAAAAATATGTGTTTATGCGTAATTTAGTGTAATATTTTTGAAAGTTTCACCATGTCGCTGCTTGTGTGTGAGTGTGTACATTTATACAGACATTGCGTATACGCAATGTGGAAAACAATTATAGCGGCATGTTGATTATGTTGGTATTTATATGTGTTGTATAATATGTATATATAAGTATATATATACATGTATGTATGAGTGTGTTAGTGTGCATGTTACAAGTACAAGTTAGTTTATTTTTTGTTTTAGACCGAGCTAAACATCTATATTCGGTTTACCTAGAGGTCATTATGTTGTTGGATGTGTGTAATTGTGTTTGTTGTACAACATGGATACGTATATATTGTGTATTGTTTTCATTGGTTTTTTTTTTTAGTTTTATTTTTGTATAATTTTTGTGTTATTTTGTTTTTTGGTTTTTTTTTTTTTTTTTTTTTTGATTGAACGAGCAATTTGCACAACAAATAATAGTTTGAAATTAAGAACGTAAGTTGGAATTTTGCTTGCAGTTTGTAATTCGTTTTTAAAATTCTTACGTGAGTCATGTTGGGTCTTCTCCTCAGATACCATCAATGCGGCATGCTCGATGCCAGAATTCATACTTTGTGGCTCCAAGCTATTTGTGCAGTTTAGCATACTCCTGAAATTCGCACACTCTACGATTATGTTTTAAGTGTAAACGTATTTAAAATTTAATTTTTGCAAACTAATGACAGCAATTACGAGACATTGGACATAATACGCGTACGCCTACAGAGAGGAGCAGGTAGGGCGATCAGAATCGGGACCTTGTGTTCTCTACACCTGTCTGTATGTGTGTTTATGTGAGTTAACCTCAGCTGAAAGAACTTAGAGCATATGTTTGGACTGGCTTGGAAGTTATTAGGCGCGGTTACTACATGAAAACCAAAATCAAAACAAATCATATTACTTTTTAATAACTAAACAATATTTATTCAGATAAACAATACAATAAAAAACAAAATATTAACTTAACAATAGAACGTATCAAATAAATTAAAAGTAAACAAGACTAATCGCAAGAGCTGTCGAAAACAAACTTTTCCGTTCAGTTCCACTTCGAAACTCGAGCGAAATTGAGAAAAAAATGTGATTTCCGACTGTTGAGATTGCGACTGTTTCCTTGTGCACACATTGAAATGCCAATTAAATTTGCAAGGACATTGCAACTGGGCATGGGCATGGCATGGCATGGGCATGGGCATGGGCATGGGCATGGGCGTGGGCGTCGATGTGGGTGGGTGTGCGGGGGACAACAGCTGCCCTACATTACTGCACTTTGGTTCGCGTCGCATTGGAGTCACGTTGCGATATCTCAATGTCCGCTGTGGAGCTACTGTTGCCATTGCCGTTGACACTCTCCCCACTAAATGGACAAGCAACATAATCAAAATGTGTTGTTAACTTATATGAGTGTGTGTGTGTGTATGTGTGTGTGTTTTTGTTTTGTCATTTGTTGTTGTGCTTTGTTATTAACACTGAAAATTTGTGGTGCTTTAAACTAACCAATTTATTAAGAATGAACAATGAGCAATCAGGACAAAGACTCGGAGTGGGATTGTTTAGATGTAAGGGCGCTGCATGAATTAGAAATTGAATTGATTTACATATATATGTATATATATACACATATACATATATATATAGTTTTCTTTTAGGGTGGTGGTGGTGACATGAGAGAAATAGATAGAGAGTTACAAAACGGTTGATAATGAAACATGGCAGTTAAATAGAAGGGTATACAGAGTATTTAAATTCATATTAAATATTTGAGTAGTTTTTTATATTTAAATTGCTAAATATGAACTTGTATTGATTAATTAGGTTTGTCAGCTGTAGCCAGCTGTTAATTGATTGTAGTAGTAGTAGTTTTTTTTTTTATTTTTATTGTAATTTGTAAGTTGTAATTTGTAATTTGTAACAAAAGTAACGAGTAGAACAGGCAAAGTTAAGCAGACATGCCGAAAAAGTATGAAACTTTGAGCGCAAGTTTTCATAGAATTTCATTGATTTGTTTTTTTGTTTTGTTTTGTTTTAATTAGTTAAAATGTACAATAAAGTTGCTTTTAGAGTGAACTAATAAAGTACAGCAAACGAGCTACGTTTAAATAGAGCGAAACGCTTCAGATTGTAGTTTTGTTTAAGCTTTGATCTGGAGTTTATTAAGTTTGTTTTTTTGATTTTGTTTTTTGTTTGTCAGTTTCTCTTAAATTCATGCAACTTACCCGTACAGTCTACTATCTCGAAATGTCCTTCAGTTTCGGGCATACATAGAATGGACATGGTTGGTATTATTTTCAATACAGTCGTTAAAACGCAATGTGTTACAAAATAAACAAGATATAAGTTTCAAAATTTAACAACTTAGGCGCATAGCTGGCGGGCTACACAATCCAAAGAAACATCAGAATGAGATACAAGTTATATGCACACCGCATAATAAACTTCCAAGTACATTATTGAGGAAAGATATATTGGTTTCTCTTAAGAAAAGTTTTTGGTTAGATTTGTGGAAATGTGGTTGAACTGCTCTGAGGAACTGTAGGCATCTATTCTCTTTATGTTTATTTACAATCAGAACTATGTAGTTATCAAGTCGCAGTGAGCTGTGTGCAAAGTCTATGATTGAATGGAAGGTGGTACGTACCTGCCGTTATTATGACGGAAGAGTGCCAAGATTTCCTCAAAGGTTTTGTTTTTGGTCTCAGGAACCTTTTTGTAGGTGAATATCCAAAAGATGGCTAAGAAAACGCTAAATGGCAAGAATGTGTAGTTCTCCAGTGAGTTCTATAACCAAAATGAAGAAAGATTAGATATAGTTTACTTGATTAGTGTTAAGTAGATGCTTACCTTCATTCTGGGGAATCCAATGCCGACCACAAAGTTGGCCATCCAATTGACCAGCACGGCAATGGCCATAGCGCTGGGCCGTGGACCTTGGGAGAAGAGCTCCGCTGTTATCATCCAGGGTATGGAGCCGGGTCCCACGGCAAAGAACACAACAAAGCCCAATGTTGCGACCACAGATAGATATGACATCCAGTCGATCATTTCCTGCACATAACCAAAAAACTCCTATACAAAATGCGTAGTACTCGCGTTCTCGATGATTTGTAGGCTTTTTGTTTTATACTCATATACATATATAAATATACATATATAGATATATATATATATATATATATATATATATTTGTATATATATTTATGTTTAACAAACCAAAATTAATCAAGGAATATAGTCATCCATTTGAATAATAATTTAAAGTAATATAAAGTTCAGTTAAACCCTCTACCATTATATGAATCTGTACGCTTATATGCATGAGTTGGGCTTAGAGTTCATAGAAATATATACTTAGTTAAGATACTTTAAAAGTAGTTGCTATCTTGGTTCTCAAAGAGTTGAATCGTTCTCATCGCATCACAAACTGTCACTTGAGTTTTTATACTTTTGCTGTAACACCTTTGGAGAACGCTTAAAGTACAAGTAGTGGAAAAGACTAGTATGTATGTATATCTTAAATAAGTAGTATTATATAGATTAAGATTTAGTTCAAGTCTATTTAAATAAATTAAGCGGCGTGTTGACACATTTGACGGTGTGACAGTGTGAGGTTTGTGTGTTGAAAGTGGCCTTTGAAGCGTTTGTCAGCGCGTGTTCTGCTCTAGAATCAATTTAGCGACAGCTTTGTACATTGTCCAACACTGGCTTGCGGTTGGCTGTGTTGTGAACTGTTTGCATTTTGGTGCCCGGAAAAACTGTTTTGCAAATCGTGTGAATTGTCTTTGCAGTTGAAACTGTGTCTGCTTTTCTTTTTCAATTTCAAAATCATAATACAAATCAATTTAAAATAAGTTGGTGTCTGTGTGTGAGTGGGGGGGCAAAAGCCTGCCAAGTCGAGAATAGCTTTTAAATAAGGGGCGAGACAATTGCCTAAATGAGCTGATCAATCGAACGCGTTCAATTAGAGCTAAGCCTCATTAAGGATAGCTCTAACTGCTGGTTACATTTCTTTCACATGCTAGATTCAGTCAAATACTATAATATATCAACAGCTCATTTAGGCAACAACTTAACCTAGGCACAACACAACACAAAAAAAAAACTTCGCAAAAAAAAGACAAGCAAAAAGTTCAGTTTGGGTGCAAAACAGGCAACACGCAACATGCTTCGGATTATTTTAAATTATTTAAATATATATGGATATTAAAAATGCATTATAAATGCTATATATATGTAGAGAGAGTCTTAAAACTTAAACTAGATTTATTTATATAAAAAAAAAAACTGTGTGAAAATGCAGCAAAAATTAAATCGCTTTAAAAATGTCTGTCTGTTGGGTGCTTTGCATGCTTGATAGGTGTGTTGCATTGGAAACATATTTTAAAATATATTTTATATAAAATTAATAATTGCAGTGGCTTAGCGGTAGCCCATAAATAACATAATATATACATATATACATATATTTACTATTTTAAACATATTTTTACAAAGTATATAAATGCAATGGGATAGAGGGGTATGGCAAATTGATTGCTGGCAGAGGCGCAGCTATAAATTCAAATATACATATCTCACATCAATAATTTATAGATATACACGCGGGACAACTGTCATGCCCGCCCTTTTCATATTTTTTGTTGTTTTTTTCTTTTTTTTTTCTTTCGGTTTGGGGCTTGTTGAAAAGGAGGGGTCTACACAACTTCATGCATAAAATATCTATGTCAATATTCAAATATTTATCAAAAGTATAGAATGCGTAGCATTAGTTGTAAAATATTTAGACAGCGTCTTTAAATCATTATCAAAATCAAATGCAATATATATTAATATTAAAAATAAAATACTTAAGAACTGCAGGCAGATACTTGCCGTACTTGAAAATATCAAATTCTAAATAGTAGCTATGGAGCATAATGGCAACCCTTGTACTTGCCTTAATCAAAAAGGAAATCGTTATGAATATGGAGAAGATGAACATGCCGCCCAGTCCATATAAATGCAATGTACGGCGCCCAGTGCGATCCATTAGCGGTATAGACACCAAAGTCATTACAACCTGTATTATGTATGAAGATTGACATCAATTTGTGAAGTGTGGATTTGGATTAAGTGCTGAATTGTTACCATAATGGCGCCAATGCCTATCGTGGCAAACTTGGCGATTTCCTCGGTCAGTCCAGAGCTCATGAAGAGCGATGTGGAGTAGTAGAAGACGGCATTGATGCCGCTAAACTGTTGGCTCAGCTGCATCACAATGCCAATGATCAGAGGCGGACGCAACGTAGACGAGCAAATCAGCTCCATGGTCGAAATATGGCTCTCGGCCTGTTGAGCGCGCTCCTCGGCACGCATCTCCTCAATATCCTCATCCACGGAACCGGAGGCGCGAAGACGACGCAGTGCTACCAATTGAACAAAGAAGTTTTTTTTTATTCCCATTTAGTTCTAGCTATTGAGGAATTGTTACCTTTACGCGCCTCCTCCTCCCATTGTTTGGTTATGAGCAAATATCTTGGGGATTCGGGACAAACTGGCAGTAATATTAATTGCAATATTGCTGGACATATGGCCAGGCCCAGCAGTATGGGCCAGCCCTCATTAGTGCCTAAGATTTGTTCAATGCCCAACACCTGGGATAATAGTAAACCTACAGTCACAGCCAATTGATTAACAGTACCTAAACCACCGCGTAGATTCAGTGGTGCTATTTCAGAGATGTACATTGGCACCAATGATGTATTGAGACCTTAAGAGAGAGAGAGAGCGAGACATATATATATATATATTTATATGATATATAAAAAAGTATTTTTGTCATCTGTCACTTACCGCAATTAACACCTATTATAAATCGGCCAAGGAATAACATTTCATAGGAATGACTAACTTTGGTAAAACCCATCAAACAGGCGCCCGATATACCAAGCACATTGTTCAACAATAGACCGCCTTTTCTGTAAGTACCCAAAGTTTAAGTCAGAGTATTAATTGGAGCTCACAGCATATTGTTGTTGGACACTAACCTGCCAAAACGATTGGCCATCCAGCCGCCACTGAAACCACCGAGCATGCCGCCAATAGCAAATATGGAGACAGCCACCGAGTATAGCTGCTGTATAAACTCCTCGCTAATGTCCTCGCCATAGCGATCCTTGTACACATCCTTCATAAAGTTCTCAATATTCTTTTCGGGCGCATTGATGACTCCAGTATTGTAGCCAAATTGCAGCATGCCCAGCACCGCCGAGAATATGGAGTAGGTGAGGAAGAAGGTCAGACCCTGAAACAGGTTGCCCAAAAACAGATCACAATTAGCAAAGCACGATTTCATGAGCTGAAGGACGGGATCTGGGATGATTGGTTGGGTATGTGCGGGTTTTCTCAAACGCTTTGCAAACAAGTGTGCATTAGAAATCAAATATTACATCATATTCATCGAGATGAGGCCAATTACTACTTGTTTTCAATATCAAACTTAATATTTAAAATAAGGTCGAAAATTGTGTAAGGCAATCCAAGAAATTGGATTTTAGTGTAGCTCTGTGAATTAATAAAAACTAATTAAAATTTAAAATAAAAACAATTTTATATATATATTTTTTTTGTTTTTAAATTTATTAAGAAACAAAAATGTACAAAATATAATATAATTTAAAATAACCATGTTAAATGTGTGAACTTGAAAGCCGTCTGTGTATGTGGGGTATTCGAAAGTTGCGCCCATATATATCTGTATATATATATATATAAATATATATATATATATATATATAAACATAGAATAAATAAGGAAATAGAATGGAATTCCAAGAAATTCTATCATGAGCTCAACTTTTCAGTGTCGTTTTGTTCGATGTTTGTGTTCGTTTTGTTTTGTATTGTTTTAGGTGTTTGGTTTTGGTTCGGTTGTGGCTTGGTTTGGTTTGGTTTGGTTTGGTTTGGTGTACATGAATAGAAATGAAATTCAAGTATTTAATTACACAACATGGCAAATAATTTAAGCTACAAACTTGTTCTAAAAGTCTTAGCTTCCGTCTGTGCGTGTGCTCCTCCAGTCTGTCCACATATTCGCGCAGCTCTTCAATCTCCTCTTTCACCTGCTGCACGGTGTCCAGTTCGTGTTTGATTGCCACCATGTCACGTTTGACCTACACACACACACACAATGGCAAATCCAATTAAAGACAATTGAATTTGGTGTTAATCTGTCGTGCTCTACTTACCTCCGATACCTCACTCTGGCAGCTCTCCACGGACTTGGTCAGCTCTTGCAGCTGTGTGCGGATTTCGCACAAGGCGACTGTCGTCTCCAGGTGTCGATCGCCTCGCTGCAGCTCATCGAGTTTCGCTGATAGATTCATGCTCATCACGCTAACTTGCTTTTGCAAACTGTTACACGACGATGCAGGCCCCATTGCAGTTGCAATTACGTTCGTCCCATCAAAAATGGCCGTTCCACACGTGAGTATGGCGTGGTGGGCGTGCCCGTGGCCAAGTGCGGGTCATATGCGTGCAATGCATACAATTCAATTGACGGCGTTGCGTGACGTCACGTGCCGACGCCAAGTCACGCAAAGTGCCCCCAAGACGTTACGTCGTTGTTGTTGTTCATTTGTACATTTGTCGCAATTGTTGTAGTTGTTGTTGTGGTTGTTGTTGTTGTAGAAGTTGTGTTTGTTACAGTTAAAGAAAATATCAAGCAAAAATGCACTTTAGTTGTACGATAGCTGGCGAATGCCTTTCTGGCTTTTATTATGCTACAGACTACGTAGTTATTTAGTGTATCAACGTAATTTATTTTGTGGCTCAAGTCAAGCAAACGAAGGCACAGAACGAAATTATTTATGACCGCTTGCATTAAAATTTACCGAGCTATGCAATTATTGAGGAATGAAGCAACATAAATTTTATGGCTTTGAGCTGCAACTAAAACTTAAAATACAAAATACAAAACAGAAACAGAAACAGAAACAGAAACACAGAAAGCAGAAACAAAATACAGGCAACAAAACCAGGCAGAGCTCTAAGTAAACGAAAGGATTTGTGTGTTGTTGCGGTTCCAGAGGGACAAAGACAGAGACAGAGTCAGAGCCATCGACAGAGCCAGCGGCAGTGCCAGCGCCAAAGGAGCAACAACAACAACACCAACTTAAAAGCCAAGCCACCAAGTACATAAAAAGTAAGTTAAAGTAAATTGTTGGCATTTTTCGTTTAGGTTAAGGCAAGAATTATGCAGTAAAAGTCTCAAAATTAAATGGATAAATGATCTGCGCGAAGCAACGAGTGCAATACACTCTTGGCTGAGCTGAGCTATAAATTCAGTTGAGCAATAAGATAAACAGAAAGAGTCTTGCAAACCTGCAACAAAATAACAACTATCTAAGTCTTATTTCTGCCACTATTTGAAATTGATTTATATTTTATCGAAATTTTAAACAATTTCAATTGGCATGTCTGGAATTTATGCAGAATCGTATCTTAAAAACACACCTAAAAATACTGCCTTTGTTATGTTAACCGCAGTTAGTGTTAGTGTATACCAAGTGAAGTAATCACTTCTGTTTTCCGGCTTAGATTCGACTTTTAGTCTTTACGGAATGCATAAAATTTACATTTTCATCAACATGCAGCGACATCCAAACAAATAAACGCCCACACTCTCTCACTGTGTGTGTGTGTGTTTGTGTGTTTGCATTTGCCTTGCCAGAACTGGGGCTAGCCAAAAAGCATTATGTGTACATAGTACGTATCTATGACTGAAAGTGAGAAGTGATTTTTGTTGGTTGTGCAAACAAAACGCGCGAGTGGCGCCCAAAATAAAACAGCAACAACAAACAAAACAGGATATAGTGTGGCAAAAGTTATAGGCGACAGTTGCACATGCTCCATGGCGGTATGCTGGTATGGGGCAGGGCGTTGATAACTGACGCACACAATGCGCATACGACACATGGGCTGCACGACCAGGCACAGGCACAGCCATAGCCACAGCCACAGCCATTTCCCCCGGCCAGTCTTCTGCAAAGCCATGCACTTGAGTTGGCTGCGCATTATGTTAATGCGCCTATGTGGCTGGCAGGAGGCAGCAGGCAGCAGGCAGGAGGCAGGAGGCAGGAGGCAGAAGGCGGCAGCAGGCGAGAGTTATTCGCAACATGTTGTCATTTCGTTGTTGTTGTTATAGTTGTTGCTACTCTTGTTATTGTTGTTGCTGCTGCTGCTGTTGCTGTTGCTGTTGTTATTATTGTTATTGTTTTGCATTTCACGGACATTGTTGTGCCGAGCATAAAAGGATTATTTTATGCATACATCAGCAAACGAGCTGCAGCGCAACGAGCACAGCATAGCATAGCGCAGCACAGCCAGAACCAGAACCAGAACCAGAACGAGCGGCATCCTGTGTAAGTTATTGTTCTCCATGAAAACAATTGTGGCTTGTGCAAATGTATTGGCATGCATATCTTTATCCTATATCACTATGGCTATAGCCGAATCTCTATAGCAATCTGTATGCGTATCACGCATACGTATATTTGTGTGTCTGTCAGATGCAAGAATTTTCGGTTTTGTGTAACGGATTTGTATACGTGAGCATTTAATAAAATTTGTGCCAATTTCTGCTGCTCCTGCTGGTTCCGTTGCTGCTGCTGCTGCTGCTGCTGCTGCAGTTACCTTTTGTATGCATTTAAGGTGCTCGCGAATTTATACGTGAGCCTGACGCGCTGTTCACAATGTTGTCCTTTGTGGGAAGTGCACCTGCATATGCATATATAAAATAGTATTATGCTATTCGAGTGGGGATGGAGTGCCACTTAATATTGGCTAGCTAGGCAACACTATATAGTTGAATAGAGGATTGATAAGACAACCCGCTTCATTGGCAGTTAAACTCTAGTGGCAATTGTAGTCAGCTCTTTGTCTGCTTACAGCTCAACTAATCAAAGTTATATTCAAGCTTTAAAGTAAAGAAAAAAACAAAACACTAGCAATAAAATATTAGATATAAATATTAAATATAATACATATTTGTAATATACACATTAAAGTTGTTAAAACCAATTGGCATATGGGACATTCACCAAATGTGCGTAATTCGATATTATTATTTTTTGTAATTATTGTTGTTTTTTTCGTCAGCAAACACAATTGCAATTAGGAAAATATTTTGTTTTATTATATTTGAGTTCACGTTGAATTTGTTGCATTTTAGGTTTGATTAATTTTTTACTTTTTTTTTTTCTTTTTGAATTTGTTCTTTGTCGTTTTCTGTTTTGTATAATTTGCATGAATTAACATTTGTTTGTAGATATCAAATTTGATTTGTATTTTATGCTAAAATGAGACAACACATGATATGGAAAACATAATGCACCAATTTGTATGGCATTCGCAATGGAGTGATATGGATAAATCAACAAATTGAAACAGATTCATAGTTGAATGTACGAGTTTTTCAATTTGCTGCAGCTTTAATTGTAAATATATCAATTACACATATCTATTTTTTTTTTTCAATTTTATTTTTTGGTTTTATTTTTGGTGAGAGGACCAATCCGCCAATTAGTTAAACAGTTTGGAAAAAATTATAAATAAATGTTTAAATATAATTAAATTAACAAAACTGTACTAAAGTGATGATAATTAAGCTAAATCAAACATGACTGAAACATTGAATGAGTTTTAAAGGGCGATTTGAATGAGGAGATGAGCTGTTCTGTTTATGCAGCTAAATCACATTCAATGAGGTGGGGGCCAGGAGGTTGAAGTGGTTAGGACGGTTGAATGATAATTATGACTTTGTTGGCATGCAAAGTTGGGGTCGATGGCTGACAGAGTAGGGCTGAGTGTCCAATATTGATTAACTGACTGCCTGGACGAGACGATTGAAGTGTGCGAGTGTGTGTGTGTGTAGGGGTGTGTGTGTGTGTGTGCATTTAAGTGTACACAGTGACTTAATGGCACTCGAACACTTTTCGGCATGTCATAAAGAACATAGCACATACGCATTCATACACACACACACACACACACACACACACCTATACACACATCACACAATAAGAGCAACAGAGGCTTCAGTTCACAGATTGTTGTGGCTGCTCTCAAGTGCCCTACAATGCGCATCAAGTGTCTAGGGCCAGTGTGGCACCAAGCCACAGTGTCAACCGCATCACATACATTTGACAATTGAAAAATGCGATTGGCTCTAGCGGCGATAATTACATTATAACAGCTAAATTAAATTTTAGGCATACTAATTGAAATTTAATTGTCTGACATGCAAAATTTCGTGAGCAGGAGTTTTGAATTTTGTCGGCTTTCTCACTAAATATTTCAAATAATTAACAAATCAATTGAATGGTCTATGAAGTGCCGTGTGAGAGAGTGCATAGGTTAATATTACAAAAGGTCGAGCAAAAAACAAATAACTGGTACTTAGAAGAGTAGAAATGTAGTAGTTAGTGGTATATAATGTATAGTTATGTATAAATAGTAGTAGTAGTAGTAGTAGTATAGATATTTATTTATTTATATTATTGCTGTGGTTGTAGTAGTATGGAAATGGAAGTTGCATACTCATTGAGTGGCGTAAATACCAAACCACTTTGGGTGTGGCTTCTGTAATTTGTGGTTGTTGTTGTTGTTGTTGTTGTAATAGTTGCAGTTGTTGTTGTTGTTGTTGTAGGGGAAAGTAGATGACAATTGAAATGTATTGAAATGGAAATGTTTGGTTAAACAGTTTATGTACCAAGTTACACAAATGACAGCTATCGCTATTAAATTATATATTTCGAATTGGATTTGCGTTCAAGAACTTAGAATTTTAATTTGAATAACATACTGCTTGGTGCTGTCATTAAATAAAAATCAATTGCATTTAAATATTTAAACATATGTACACAAAAGAAAATTATCTCTTTTTACAATGATTGAATTAATGCATTAAGTTTGCATTATGAAATCAATATCAATCTGCGCACAGCAAAACAACAAAGCAGCAAAACGATTGAAGCGAATTAAACATATACAAATTTAAGTTCCTAGCATACACACACACACACACGCACACACATACACACACACAGTCACGCTCTTAATAGTAATTACAGAAAACAGCAAGAAGGCAAAATAAGAGCGCTTATGTAATAATAAATTTGCATTAATTTAAAATATTTGCACTGTGAAAAAACAAATATATTATCAAAAGAAACAAAAAAACAGAAAAACAAAATATATGGAATACATGGCGTATGCGTAATTTTCGCGTTGTTAATTATGACTATGCTTTGTTGTTATTATTATGAAAATTAATTTTAATAGTTTGGAATGCTTTGTATATGTACCTGGGTGGCATTGTGCCCATCATTTTGTTGGCTTTTATTTTGTGTTCACACTCCGGCGTTTATTTAACAATTTATATAAATCTTCCTCTCTCTCTCTCTCTCTCTGTCTCTCTGTCTCTCTTTTGATTTTTTTTTTTTGTTTTTCTTTTCAGTTATGCATCAAAAAACGTTTGGCTTAATTAATATTTTTTCATGTTTTCTTTTGTTTGCTTTGTTGAGAATTTTTTGTTAACCCGAGCTTTGGTGAATGTCGCATGTGCTTGCAGTTGTTATTAATATTGTTTGATATTTGGGGCTTTTTGTTGTTTGTTATGTTTTACACTTTCTTTTTTTTTTTGTATTGTATGGGAGGTTGTGCAACAAAAACAACACAACACAAATGCCCTCAATAAATAATTGACATTTTAAGGACACGCGCTGGACACTTAAATGAACATAATTTGCGCTAATCTGTGTGGGGGGGAAAGTAGTTAGAATAGTTAAATATTTGCATATAAATATGGCCAGAAATACAAACATCCAATAAATATTGTTTGTATTAAATATATAACAAAAAAAAAAGGAATTCAAATTCAAATTCAAATCTGTGAAAATTACTTTGTTTGTGCATTCAATTAAAGGACAAACCAAACTGACAAACTGACAATAATTCGGCGTGTTTGCTGATTTGTAAATAAAACATTGGCTCTAATACACGAGTAGCCAAATACATAAATTAAACAGAAATGATTATTTGTGCGTGCCATTAAGTGTATAAATTAAAAGCGGCACGCTAAAAAAGTGTAGCTGTGGCGCCATGTTCATTCTGTGTTCATTTCATTTGCATGAGCGGTCAAATGGAGTTGCCTGGTTGATTGGCTGTCTTTCTACATACTCGAGCAGCAATTGGCGCAGTGTTGCCTCATCCTCGCCATGACATCTCAATCTTGACTCGCGGTCACGATCATCACGGCTCGAGTGGCGCTGGCGCTTGGGGGCGTAGCTGAAGGAATGACGATAGAAACGGCCGTTGTTTATATTATCACCTCGATAGGCGTCTGTGGGTGGCATTTAAAATGAGTTCAATGAGTTGGGTCATAGGACATAAAGGACATGATACGCACCTTCGGGTCGCAGGCGTACTGGCGGCGAGGTCAGCTTAAGTTGTGTTGACGTTGTTGTGGGCGGAGTCTTACGTCGACCACCAAAAACATAATCGTAAGAATCTTCGCTCAAATTGGACACTGAACAAGGCATACACGACAAGAAGAATAACGAGCAGGCTCATAAGGATTTATCATTGAAACAAAACCACTTAATGATTACGCTTAACACAGATATTAAAACCAGCAAAAATAAAACACAAAATCACTCAAAATATAAATTGAAAATAGAGAAACAGCAGTGAGCAAAGAGTTTGCACAAACATATTGAAAGCGTTAAAAAATCAAAAGTTTAATGTAAATACTATATACGTATATATATAATATATATAAGAAGTAGGCTTGATCCTACTTGGCTTATGTTCTTGTTCTTGTTGCAGTTGCAGTTGCAGTTGCACTTTTATACTCACTCTACAAATGAACGCATAAAAGCATATTATTCAATATAAATAGTAAATTGTTTGTCAAGATTTGTTGTTTTGTCCGGGTTATAAAAATAGAAGAAGAGAGCACAAAATTGTTAGAATTTGTTAGCATTTCTGTTTTCATTTTTGTTTTTTTTTTAGTTTTATTTATTTGACAGTTGTGGGACAGCACTAAGGTAAGTGAAGTGGAAAGAGTAACGGCTGGCAAACGTTCAAAAAATGTTTACAAAGCAGCTGCAAATTACATTTGATATATGTATGTTTTTATTCGTTTTTCTAATAAACATTTTATAAAATAACAACTTAAAGAAAAACACATAGCAGCATCAATACAGAGTTCGGCTACTTGAAAAAGTTTTTAGTTTTTTTTTTATGGAATGTTTGGGATTTTTTTTTTTTTTTTGTTTTTTATGTAGTCAAAAAGTTGAAAATACAAAGAGCAAGCACAGATAGAGGGCGTAGAAAGAGCGACATTTAATTAATGGACGACTGTTGGTAGTTTTTTTTTTTATTTTTTATGGAATTTGGTTGATTGATTGATTGCCTGAATGGGTGCGGCTGGCGCAGCTGAAAAA
Source organism: Drosophila nigricruria (assembly GCA_037075265.1). NCBI lineage: Eukaryota > Metazoa > Arthropoda > Insecta > Diptera > Drosophilidae > Drosophila > Drosophila nigricruria. The sequence goes on from JBAMCI010000074.1 coordinate 3,773,193, forward strand.
TGCTAAACAAAGTTAACAAAAATGTGTGTAACTGTAACGCGTTGCGGCGTGTTTGGTATATCTGTGAGAGAGAGTGTGTGTGTGTGTACGTGTTTATAGGTATTCAGGAGGGTGTGTGTGTGTGTGTGTGCCAAAACATGTAGTCTCGTATGCTATGGCAGGTATTTCAGTGATGGAGTCGAAATCAAAATAAAAACAGAGTCTAAAATACAACGGCAATTATGCGAGCAAAAAACCAAAAGTTCAATCTACACATCAATTCAAGTGGCAATAAAATACTTGAACAAATCAAATATATTTTTATGTTTTTACAAATATGCAGATAAATAAAAACTATCAGTCAAATGTGAATCGAAATAAAAATCAACAAAAAATGCGAGCAAACAACAACAAACACCAGACAATCAAAGAGAGCTGATAAACTGAAGGGGGATTAGTTATTTGTGCACCTGGAAATACGCTCAATGGCTGAAGCACTTGAGTGGAACGCAACGGCGGTGGTAACGGTGGCAGCTGTCCAAACGGATCTTGATCGTTTGAAATGGAAGACGTTGGCGGCGAGATCATCGATATGTCACCACAGGTCGCCATTTCATTACTGTGGCCAGCTGCAAGAGAGTTTAAAGATGTTAAAAGCATTACACGACATGCATTTCACAATATTTGAGTCCACGAAAAGAAAATCAGAAATACACCCACACCCACACTCACAGCCACATGCACAACAAAAGGCTTTGGAAAGCGCCAAAGGTAAAATTAAGATGCGGCGCCATATTTCGCATATACATAAATTGTATGGCAAGTCCAAGAGCCAGTGGCAGCTGCACGGCACGCATGCATGAATGCATAGGTAAAGCTTTTAGCCAGAAAACGCCTGGGTGAGCAAACACACACACACACACACTGCAATGGATTGTGAGGCACGGGAGCCGTAAAGTAGGCAACCATATATGTGGCTCCATCTTAGATTTGGCTTACTTCCAGGACAGGTTTGGGATCTGCATCTCGGGTGTGGATGTGGGTTTGTGTGTGGGTCTGGGTCTGGGTCTGAGTCTCGGGCACGTTGCGTGCCTTTGCATAAAATAGATTTCATTTTGATTCGCTTGAGCAGCAACAGAAGAAAAACTGTTGAAAATGAAAAAAACGAAATATTCCATGTCTCAACTGGAATGCTCTAGCATTGTCCATGAAATTATTCATTTTAATAGGAAAATACTCTTTATTTAACAATTACAGCTTTGGATACTAAACAGTCAGATATGAAACACATAAAAGAAAGCCATATAGATATATATAGAAATATAAGATATATTTATAGTATTAAAATATATATATATATATTCTTAAATAACTAGTTGGTTTCAAATAGCAGATTCATAATTCAATCGGTATTAAAATACGAGCTTCTTAAAATTAGTCTGTTATCAAATTAGAATCGAGTAAGAACTCCAATAAGAATCTGATTTTGGAAATACATTAAAACAAAAGGGGAAAATCATTCAATACAATATTATATATATATTATATATCAATTAAACTCTGGAAATATAGAAGAGCCCACGAAAAGATTAGTAACAGAGATTTATAAATGTTTAAGTCTGCTTCACAAAGCGAACCTTACTTGAACACACTTTAAGCCGACTTTGTAAACCAATAGTATATATGAAGTAATAATAATAATAATATCGATATACTATCAAGATATCAAGACGAGACTGAGCTCTCGCATACTCTTTCTCAATATAGAGTATAATTTGCATTTCTCTTCTTTTTTTTTTTTTGGGAACAACACTACATGAGTTGTAGGTGGGCTTAAAAATGCCTCGCTAGCTGCGATAAATGTGCCCGTAGTCATCTTCACTTTGTGGTTGGCTATGGATTCCGCAGGCCAACACTTGAGCCTGCATATACAAACACACACACACACACACACACATACACACACAAACAACAACAAGGGCAACACGTGCAGCTATCCGTACGGTATTTTGAATTTTTATTATTTGCAATTTGCGTTAATGTTGTGGAAAAAAGCATGTGGCTGTTATGGCTGCTGGCTTTAGCTATAAGCATCATATGTCTGTGTGCGTGTATGTTTTTCTATGGCATATTGAATGGCCATTTGTGCCACAGTCACACACACACACACACACACACACACACACACGCACACACACACATGAACACACAGTCGCACACTAATGACCTTTTCATGGCCGCCTGTCGATGAATGTAAGAAATGTGGGCAAATTATGGAAGGATCAGGCGTGTATATCCCTTGCCAGTTGTCGTTATTGACAAAATGATTTGTAAACATTTTGCGCGTCATTAGCTGCAGTCATTGCCAATGGTTGAAAAGTCCGCAATGGCATTTAAGCATTTTCGCATTTAACAGATTAAAATCATGCATGCATCAACATTTCTTCAATGGCTCGACTGCCACTCCGTGCTCGGCCATTGTGCGTGGCTATAGTTGGAAGCTGACTTGTGGCAGGATGCAGCCACCTGGTTAAGTTCTTTGCTGACCATGCAACTGCTTCCGGCTTCAGTTGCATGAATGGAGCCAGACCAGACAACACCAGCCAAGACCAGCCAAGACCAGACCAGACCATGTAGGCCAAATAGAAGTCAACTCTCCGACCGAGTCACTGTCATCTCGGATGTGAAGAGTTAGTTGCCTCAATCTCCACATGTGGTATGCAAATATTTGCTTAAATTTGTGCTGAGGTTAAGTTTTTTGTTTATTTTGCTTTTGCAGCACCGCAGCTGCTGCAAGTGCAGCAACTTGATGACAGACATTGAATGGTCTGGGTTATGCTTCAGTCTGCCCAGTTGCATCCATTCGCATGCCTGACCGGACTCCCTGCTTCTAATCACCCTGCTTCTAAGCCCCCCCCTGCCACCCACAAATATATGTCATCTTACATACTGGCTAGCTGACACAGAAAAATAGTTGTGGAAAATGGGAGCCAGCGTTTTGACTGCATGCCAAGGCCTCCACTGAAGAAGCAGCTTCAAATCTGACGATGCTGATGACGCAAGTCGCACACCCGACCTCTACTTTGCCTCCCTCTCTCTCTCTCTCTCTCTCCCTCCCTCTCTCTCTCGCTCTGTGTGCGTCTGCATCGAGCAGTAAGTCATTTATGTGCGAGTGTGTGTGTGTGTATGCTGACTTAGAGGCTTGGCCATTGACAAAAGTGCTCTGCTTGCGCCCTTTGGCCGGGTCGGGCAGTTATGAAAAGGGGCCTCAAAGGCAACTGCTACGCCCTCCGTGGACGCTCTGTTAACATTTAATAATTGAATATTATGCAATCAATGTGTCCGAGAGCTTGTGTTGACTTGGGCGCATACTTTATTGCATACTTTTAGGCACTGCATTCAGCTTATTTGTATTATTTATATTGGGTCGCGTGCCAGAGTGCCTGACCCAACCCGATGTCATGCTCTCTTTATATATATATATATAGAGATAGTAAGGCAACTGTCCATTGGAGTCAACCCTTCACTCTCTCTGCTCGTTATCTCCCTGTAAAATGTATTCGCCTCAAGCATTTAAACTTCAACTCTTTTCAATTCAAATTTCATATTCACGCTTTCATCACGCTGTCATAAATAGAATGCCAACCCCTTCTACAAATTAACATGAATAAGTTTTTAACTTTCTCGCAAGCCATTGCTTAACTTCTGCAGTTTCTGACAGTTCATTTTATTAGCTTAATTTTTGATTTGTCTAAAAACTTGAGCAATGCACTCTCACACAATTCTCTAGTTCGCGCTTGTTATCCCTCTCACCCTACCGCTTTCGCCGGCTAGGGCGCTATTTCTCTCGCTGGCAGTCTCCAATCAAATTAGCAAGTAAAATTGAAAACTGATTTATTCATGAGCGCAACTAACCATTTTTTGAGATAAGAATAATTTAAAATTCAATTAACTAACGCCACAGCTCTAGCTCGCGCTCTCCACATACCAACACACGCCCACGCAAACACCCATCCTCGCTCACACACTTCAACAGCCAGTTACAATGGAAAGTTGAGCTGCTGGGGCTTCGGAGTTGGTTATAGTTTATAGTTTGTATTGTCCTGGGACTGAATTTGCATTTGTATTCGCTGTGTTGAGTGCTCACTTGTGAATGTTGTTTTTGGGTAATCAATTGCAAGAAATCGCTCAGCTCACGAAGCTTTTGCCTTGAGCGCTTGTCAAGTAAATATGGTTGATTAAGTGAAACAAAAGCCGCACATAGACAAGTGCACAATCGCATCCGTACATCCGTACATCCGTACACCTGCACACCTGCACATCTGTGCACCTGTGCACCAGTGCACCTGCACAGATTGCAACCACAGGTCTATTAGTTATTGTGTACCATCTTGTTGTTGCTGTTGTTGGCTGTGTGTTCATTAATAGGCTTTTGTATTTGTTAACCACAAAAATGATTGCCGCTCAAATGCACTTGAATGTGCCACTGTTGTTACGGCCGTATTGTCAGCAAAACCGCAAAATCCTATATTATTGCGTTGGCTTAAGCCCGAGAACGCATGCTGTATAAATTTAATACAGTTTGAGTTTGCGTTAGCAGTTCAACTCGTTGGCTAGCGCAAACATCAATTGCAAGTGGGTGCCAGAAAAACGATCCAAGAGGAGTCATGCAGTGTAAGCACGTGTCTGTGGGTGACACTTGACAATCAGCATCAAAACAGATGGAAACACACACACAGAGACAGATACAAAAACAGAGACAGAGACTAGCCAGACAGCTCAGCAAAGCACTGAAGATGGCCTGGCTGCTGTGAGCTGGGTGCTCGGTGCTCGGTGCTCACACACACACACACACAGAAATGGATTTGGCACTACAGTCCTCTTGGTTGTTTTCGTTTCGTTTGGGCAAAGTTTACACGTATTATCAGCGCTGTTTATTTGCCCACATACGTCTATATATGTATACGAATTTTAAAAATCACATTCATTAAGTTGCAGCACATGCGGCGTATGATTAATATTATGCTTTCGCCAGCACGTGGTTAACTCTGCAGCTGCAATCGCTGCCGCCAGTCGTACACTCCTATCACGATATATACGCTGAAAATATCGCTTTAACGCTCCATCTGACACTTTAGCCAGATGAACGGACATTTTGCACATTATTAAAATTACTTGAGTGCCCGTCAACGAGTGCCAGCTATATTGAGAGAGTGTTTAATGCGAAATATGTATATCACCCACACGGCACGTTTGACGATAAAAAAAAGAAAAGAAAACAACAGCGACTCAAAGTACTACTTGGCTTGGTTATGGCCATAACCACATCGTATAAGGTGTAAATATGAAACATTAATATTAATAATAATATACCTTATATCAAAACTAAAACAGTCTTGACTTGGAATTAAAACAGACTCATAATGCTCACGTCTAATCAGCATTTGGATCTAGACAATGCCGATTATATTCTTAAGACTAATACTTTACATAGAGATAATCCCAATTATTGTTGAACTTTTTTAAGAACTTGATATTTATTTTGCTCAACTATAGTCAACTGTACTCACCGTTGCACATAGGAAAGCCATTTCGTTGCCAGTCCAGGGCCAAAGCAGTGAATTATCATGCGATGCTGCTGCTGCTGCAGACGATGATAATGATGTTGATAAAGACGATACCAGAAGAAGCAGCTAAAGCAGCGGACGTGGGGTGTAGAGGTTGAGGAAATTTTCAGGCTCAGTTGCTCTAATGCTCCTTTGTGCCAGTCGAATCCAATTTTAGCTGCATGAGCAGCTCGTAGATCGCATAAACTGCACACAAACACTCGCCGACGTACGCACACACTCACAGACACACACACAACCACACGCTTGCACACACACACACGGACACGCAGTCAGAGAGCGCTGCACACTTTGGGCGCCGCAACTGAAAGCGGCTGCTGCCTTAGCTCACGCCTTTCGCACTTGGCAAATGATAAAAACTGGCAACGCACTGCTAGAAAATATGCATTTTTAATGCCATAAATTAGTTTTGCCGTTTGTCGTTGCTGTGCACCAGAAAGCTGCAACGAGAGTAAGAGAGAAAGATAAGTAGTTAGAGAGAGTCGGAATGTGTGCTCGTAAAAGAACCCAAGCCCAGTTGAGTGTCTAAAGCTGTTTAACGTAATACATAAAAACTAAGTGAAATGCGCTCACTATAAATGCGTTTTTAAATTACAAAGAAAAAAAAAAAAGAGAGAGTCCCTGCAGCTAAAGGCTTACGTAATTTATAAACTAATAGCCAGCTTCCATTAGCCAGACAACAGCAGCGGCAGCAGCAGCAGCTGAGTAGGGCAGCTGCCAGTAGGTGTGCAGCTAGTTATATTCATTACAACTAATTTCATATGCGGCATTTCGCAATAACTAATTGAAATGGAGTTTTTGTTGAAATCCCTAATTTAAAGTTGGCTGTTGGGTTTGCTAAGCTGCTCTGCTTTGTTAGCTCTGAATCATGAGATTCACGCCCAGCTGCATTCAACTATCAGATGAAATATTGCAATAGTGAGTGCAGCACTATCAAATTCCCTGTACTTTTGTGCTTTGATTAAAGAGCATTGAAGTGTTCAAATTAATTTTAGCTTTTTTGATATTTTAAGTATTGAAACCAATTTAGCATCTTGACAACATAAATATTAAATATTGATAGACCAAACCTCTTGCTATGTGAAATCGGACTTAATTGCTATGTGAAATCGGACTTAATTAAAGAATATAACAATATACAAAAACAACAAAACAAAATACAATATTCTGTTATAGCCCACCGGTTTTTGGCAAAACCTAATCTTTTCAGTCGCCTTAACGGCCTGGCAGGGAGTAAGCGTCTCGCAAGCATACTGCCGGTATCTTACTAATTTTTCACTATACCTGCTAGTGTGCCTTAAAATCTGCTCTACCATTGTATGCAGATTCAGGTCACGATGAAGGGTGGAGCAGCGCACATACCAGGGGCAGTTTATAATTTGTCGCATGGCGCAATTCCGTAAAAGCTGTATGCATTTATAATTTTATTTAGTGGTCATTCTACAGATCTGCACACCGTAGAGCAAGATCAGCGATATACAGAAAACATTTATCGCTCTTTTGCCTCTAAGAGACATGGTGCTTCTTCTGTTAATCAGCCACAGCAATTGTTGCATTCTTTGCTCACAATTTCGGCTCGTAGCTTTCAAGTGCGGCCCAAAAGTTATCAAGGATGATACCGAAATATTTATCATGCGATAGTTAGTCCAAAGTTACGCCTTCTAACTGTATAGGTGGGGTGTGGTCAATGAGTGTATTCAGTGTGAAGCAGAGATTAATGGTCTTCTGTGGGCTAATCTTCATATTCCATATGGTTCCATATGGTTCTCGCTTGGTGTATAATGAGTAGAGCAGCCGACCAAGGACGCCACCTTGTGGAACTCTAAGACTCATAAGGCAAGGAGACGAATAGATGTTTCTAACCCTGACCATAAACTAGCGATCTTTCGAGTATGATCATATGACCCCATAGTATGGTGTTGAAAATAGCTTTTCAATTTTGTATGCCGATATGCCAAAATTTATAGAACGCTTACTGCCTATCAATTAAGACTGCATTGCAGTATTCCATATCATTGTATCCACCTCTCAAATGCGCGAGGGGCAGGGCAAAGGCAAAACGCAGCACCGTTTGATATTGTCTGCTTGCAGGTAATTACCGTAATAAACCTTCGCAACCGCTCAACAGTGACTATAAATACAAAGCTCTATTTAAATTTTAACTAATAATAATTTTAGGTCTTCGAACCTTTTTAATATTATCTCTCTATATTCAATTTAATATTATAATAAATATTATATTAATAATTTGCATCTAAATTCGCTGTTATCAACAAGACTTGCCAATTTTCTCAGAGCTGCTCATTTGAAATGCAGCTCGAATTTTCCATCTAATGCAATTTGGCAATGCAACTCCCAAGTCAAATCATAAAAATTGCATAAAAAACTATTCCGACTTGCTGAAAATAACTGAAAACGGAACGTCGCAGTCTTTGGCCAGAACTTGGTGTTAGTGACTGAAAACGGCAAAATACCGCTTAAAAATTTATGAGTGTGAAAAGCTGCAACGAGTGCACTGCTGAACAGCAAAAGGATTGGGGTTGCAGGTGGATGGGGTATTGCTGCTACGATGAAGAAGTCGGAAAAGTTTCAGCAACATTCGGGTGAAAAACAAAAATCATAACTGGCGGGTCCTGGGAATCGAAGCTGGCAACCAAGGCTGGTGGATCCTGTGTGTGGTTGTTCTACTGGCTGCAACGGACTGAGTGAATGTGTATTGAAACAGAACGTCAGGACCTGGCACACAGCAGCTCGCGACCAAAATGCATATACATAAAATGTCACAGAATCAGAGCTGAGAGCTGCTCATATGCATAGGCTATGGCATGAATAAGTAACCTCAAACCTGCCTCAGCTGCAACAATGTAGACAGCCAGCGACAAATAAATAGGGGGTGAGAGATTGAAACAGTCGAAGAGCAAGAAAGAAAGACAGACAGAGGGAGAGAGAGAAAGAGAGAGAGAGAGAGCGAGAGAGCGAATGCCTGTGATGTGGCCCGTGCAGACTTTTGCTTTTCATTCATACGAAATTACCTGCGGCCAAGAGGCGTAATGCCAGTTGGACTGCAAAATCCACTTAGGAAGTTGATACAATCAGTTGCCCTGACGAGCTGACTGGCCTGGACGACCGCCCATGTCTGCATGTGGATGGATTCATTAAAACGAATTGCTCTGAGTTTTACGGCCAGACTCCGACCTGCCTCTGGCCAGGCCCAACCAGGCCAAATAGTCCGAGTAGAGCTCACCAGGGTATCGCTACGACTACTATATATGTCTATATATGCAGTTTTTTGGCTTTTGTTTTGGGGACTCATTGACGTGCGGCTCCGCATACGAGTGCAGCATTTACCACAAAATGGGAGGCTGACTGGATGCTGCTTGCACTGGCAAATGCGACTGCGACTGCGACTGCGAGTGCAACTACGATTGTGGCAATGGTTGTGGTTGCCTCTGGTGCCTTGGTTTTGTTTGCGCCGCAAAGTATGCAACGGCTGCTGGTTTTGTGCACGGAAGCCAACAAATGAATTAGCCTCCGCTTGTTACCACCGCCTATCTCTCCGTTCGTCTGCCCATCTGTCTTTATGTTTTGCTTATTTGCCTGTTTGTTTGCTAGCTGTTAGGGCCGTGTGTGCGGCTTGAATTCGGCTAAATCTACTTTGCTGCACCAGCAACAACAAGTCGCAAAACGCATTAAAACTGTAAATTAAGTGGAGCATTGTGCAGATTGGTTTCAGTCCAACCCAAGGCCCCGATCCATTCCCAGTGTCCTCATTGATTAGCCACACGACTGCACTCAAAGTGCGCCTAATTAGAGAAGACTGTCAAACGTCGGGCGTCAATTGCAACGAGGACTGCTAACCGCAGACTTCTTTTGTTCGACAGCCTCGTTCCGGTCTCTCAGTGTGCTGTTAATTATTTATATTTTACATTTAATACGCAGCTTAGGCAGAAACCTCAACCACACACAAGAACACACACACACACACACACACATACACTGACTCTTAAACAGCTAAGTATTCATATACATTCATTTTTATATTCATATGGTGGCCATATTTGAAGCTTTGAGCTTTGAGTCGTTCTAGTTGTTTGAAGTGGGCGCCCAGGCAACACTTCCGCATCAGCGTTGAGCGATTTGGGCGTTGAACGTGTGTAGAAAATGGCATAAAGCATACATCCCGAGCACATACAAACACTCACACTCACACACCCACAGACACAGATACAAGCAGGCATTGAGAGACTTACATGCATATTGTGCTTACGCCTACATTTGCGCAAACAAACAAGCCCCAAAGAGTCTCGTTCAAAGTAGAGCGAACTAAACTCAACTCTCACACTGACTCTAACTCCAACTCCAACTCCAACTCCGACTCCAACTCCGACTCCAACTCCGACTCCAAATCCTGGCAGTGCTATAGCTCAGGGTCTTCATGTCCATGTAACATGTTAATGAACTGCGCCAACTGTGTTTGCACAGAACTTAGTGTAATGTAATCCAAGAGCAACCAGGCAGGCTGGCAAGCGGACGGGATGATGAGGCAGAAATCAGTGGACTGAAGGTAGGGCGCAGGAGGCAGTTTGTAGTCAGTCAGGCAGCCATTACGAACACTCGCATACGCATACACACACACACACAAACACACACACGTATGAACACCTCAACGCCCCAATGTGTCGAATGTTACGCCAAGGAGTAACTTTGACATTTAGCATTCAAGGCTTATGAGTGCCACAAACACGGGGCGTGGAGTCTGGGGATCTGAGCAGAGAGTAGCACGAGCAGGGCGGAGGCTGACATGAAGGCTGCAAGCAGCCTGGGCAATTGCCTTATGGTTATTTTCATAGCCCTGGCCTGGCCACAAACTGCGAGCCAAGTGTGACATATGCTGCAGCAAAAAACGAGCAAAACTAACAAAAAAAATATATACAAAAAAAAAACCCAACAGGCGACAACCTGCAAACAGTTTGGATTTTGACTTGCTGCTGATATCTTCGCATGTAGGCTGGCTGCCATCAGATGCCAGCGTGTGCGGAGGCTAGCTCAGCCATTGGGAAATAGAAACATGGTTACGTGTACCATGATGCTCGCACACACACATACAGGTATATGTTATATTTTGATAGAAATATATTAATACATTTAAACATATAGATAAAACAAAGAAATAGATTTCAGAGATACTGCTTGAGCTGAAGATATTGCCAGACTAATCTATGCATTACGACCTCGCGCTAAACACCCCAGATGTATTCTTTACAGCTCTATTCATGCTTATTCAGGAATATGCATGCCTAAGCAACTTTGATATTTCAAATTTAAACACAATAATATGTTAAATGAAGATTGAAATGAGACATAAATATCTAAGACAAATACAAAAGAAATAATAAGCAGTCAACTATTATAGTTTTGTTGTTTACTTTATATTATAGAAACTAATTGTAACCTAATCTTAATGAATAAAGTCTAAGAAAGTTCTCTATTATTCATTTGCATTAGTGTCATGACAGCGACCCAAGTGAGAAATATTATTTAAAGTGTGAATTTTTAACAATTTCACGTGATATTTAAACTATTATTAACATGATTATTAACACATTTATTATTTACTTTTATACATAATAATTAAGTTGTTTATATTATAAAGAAATACTTTGCTATAAGAGGTATGTTCAGAATATATCGCGACTTTTTAGCTTCCGCGGGTTACGTCTATCCTTCTTCAAGCACAGACCAAAACATTGATGAAGTGAAGAAAATAGTATGGGCCAGTCCTGAACATATCGATTGGCTCGTACCATTTGATTTTTGCCAATGATTTATGCCTGAGAAGATTCGCCGCAAAAATTGTACCACAAATCTTTACATGTGAGCTATTTTTTGGCCAAAACAAATAAACTAATGATGCCGCAGCCAGCATGTTCTCCAGATATGGCCACCTGTGACTTTTTCTTGTTCCCGAAACTAACAAGGACCATGAAAGGACAGCGCTATACTATGAATGACGAAATAAAGATGATGACAGCATCGAATTGGGAGCAGAACAAGATCACAAAAAATGACTTTTTGAAGTGCTTTGAGGAGTGGAATAAACGTTGGCACAAATGTATAATATCTAATGGTTATTACTTCGATATTTTTGGAACATATTTTCGTTTACCCAAGCCTAGGTACAGCACAAAAACTTATCTTTTTAAATCTATGTGAACTATGAACTTTTCCTAAGAGAAAACAATATAAGCAAATCGGATTTGAGTTTGGCTTTTCCTTTCTCAAGGATCTATCTACCAAGGACTGTCGTATAATTACAATACGGAATTAATTGAGAGGAAAGAGTATTTTACGATTTGAAAAAGAATGCAAATTTAGTAGGAAATCTGCAAAATAAAATATTTGAAATTGTTGCTTATTCAGTCAGCTTGCTTAAAAATACACACATCCACAAATTACACATTCTGTTGGAATATTCTCTGTGTCGCATCTTGTCGATAGTCACTTTTGTTGCAACTGCCGAAAATGGAAGGCTGAAAGGTGCTCCGTTCAAGCCATTGGCAGACAGTGTTTGCTAGTCTTTGGCAACTGGAAGCCAGTCACAAGAGTCGAGCATGCAAATCAACTGACAGTTTGACGTCATAATTATTCATATTGTTGGCCAAAAGACGATAAGGAGAGCTTGCAGAAGGCAAGCCCGTAGAGCCCAGTAGGCGATGGGTCGTTGAGGGCAAGGGGGGAGGGTTAGCATTGACAAGTGCAGGCCACTTCCAGCAGTGTCATATTAATTTAGTCAAGTGGCCACTTAAATTTTACCACGACAACTACAACACGACGAACGAAAACAAAAACGATGATGACGTTGATGGCTGAAGTAGCAGCAGCCGGTAGACGTGAAAATGGCAGTCGCCCCTAGCCTGTGTTTGTGTGATTTGCATAACTGCATGGATATTAGCTGGCTAAAATGTCAGCGACTTTTGTCAGCCACAGCCACAGCCATAGCCATAGCCATAGCCATAGCCACGACCATAGTCACAATCACAATCACAATCGCAGTCGCAGTCACAGTCGCTGTCAAAGTCAAAGTAACAAAGCGACGCCAAATTGCCTGGAGAAGGCGCAGAGTGGTTTTGTGTAACCACCGAACCACTATAATCCACCACGGGCGGCTCTAATGATTACAAATTGCCAGCGGCATTTTAATAACCGCGCGACCGCAAAACAATAAATAAAAATCACACAATAAACAAAGCGCGCACAAAGGCTGTGAAATGAAAAAGCGCCGGGATAAGGCTGGCAAATCGTCTAAATGCGGCTTAAATGCATTGCTGCGATTAATATTAATTTCATGCAGTGCAGCGCTCTGTTGGAGGCCGTCCAACTTGCCATGCTGCATGTGCAACAAAGTCGACAAGGCAGCACCAGACGCTGATGCCACTGATGAAGACGAAGTTGACGTTCTGGTGGCAGCTGCTCCTGCTGCTGCTGCTGCCACATGCACCAGCCGCCAAGATGATGACAATGACAATGGCGCACATCATGCGCATCATTAGCCAGCGCCAGCGTCGGAGCCAAGTTTGAGGCATCAGGTTGCATTCCCTCCTGGAGTTGGTGGGGACACAAGCACCATTCTAACAATAATGCTTGGCTGAGTGCTGAGTGCTGAGTGCTGCATGCTTCATGATGAATGTTGCATCATCTCTAATGTCGCAACAATTTCAGTCACAGATTCAATTTTGCGCCTCATTCGCCATTTGCAGCTGCCACAGCAATCGCATTGACACTTAGTTATGTGTTTTATCACACAATCCATTTCCATTTCCATTCCTATTTCCATTGCTAGTTTTAATTTGCACATCAAGGCATAGTCAGGAGTTCCGGATGCTAATTGGTAACTACGAACTGTAAGCCTGAGCAGTGGCAAAATAAATTTATAGGCACACTGCAGCGCAAAGTTGATACGAGTCGGGAACATTACTAATTTGCGGCATTTCGACTGAAATGCAAACAACAATAATTAAAAGCACCGAAATGCGCACACACACTAACAGGCACACACGCACACACACTCACACGCACACATATACATGTATTTTTGGGGAAATTTTCTCATTTTCACATTTGCATATTCATATTAATTTGAATTTTCATTAGTCGCTTCTGCTACCTTTTGATGGGAAACTATCAAGTTCATGGGTATAATTAACAACGCCAACCCGAAGCATCCTTCAACGAGAATCCCTTCGCTCTTCGCCCTTCGCTCCTGCTATGCCCCATCCACCAGCAATTTACATTTTTATACAAGCGGCCCAAAAATAGATATATAATTTGACTTTTAGCGGATGACGCGTGCTCCCTTGCTCTTGCCTCCTACTCAAGGGGATTTGGTTACACTGCGGCTTAAACTTTTCAACCTGGGCAGGCTTTGCAGGTAAATGTATATGATGATTAGCTATAAATTAGGAGCCTGGTTAATGTGGTGCTGGTTTTGGTAATGTACGGGCTTTCGAGCTGGGTTACGTTGATTGACGGGAATGTTTACTGATGTGTCTCAAATTGCGTGACAAGTGGAAAGTATTTAAATGGAAATTTCCGAAATGTGTCGCAGCTAGCCACATATCATAAACAGCTTCAATGAGTTGGGTATCATTTAAATTAATTTCCTTTCAATTGTAATAGTAATCCGCATACGAGTTAACTTAAAATGTGAGATAAATAATAATAAATAACATAAAATCAAGAGTAAATATTTCTAATAAATAAAATTTATATAATATTCATTTTTGATAATACATTAATAATTATAGAAACTAATAATTCAGCAAATAACGGTAAATATCATGCAGCTCAATACTCAGTATTAAGTTAGTAAAGATTTCAGTTAGATTAGAGAACCGCGAAAAAGTATAATGCCTGACTAAACTTTATACCTTATCTAGAAACAAACTTCTAAACACAACTCAGTAAGTAAATCATATTTTTTACTCAACGCTCCTGGAAATTGATTGTAATATGGCTTGTTTCAATTCTGAGGATTTTCTTCTCACATATTTTCCATAGAATACAAAAGTAGCACTGGTATAAACTTTGATAATCTACATTTAGAAATACATGTATATAGTATAATATGCACATATAAATAATTGATAGTAGATGGCTTTGAGTCTGATGGCTTTAACTAAAGATATACTTAAATGACATTCGACACTTTCAAAATATTTCCACCCTGTCATGTCTATTTTATGATATTCACCTAATCAGTTAAATCAAAAATTATGAAAAGATAGTTACTGTTTCAAAAGAAACATTCGAACTATCCAACTTGGATTATACAATCCTAACAAATGAAAACCCTTTATTGGTTTGCATAGGTTTTGAAGTGCAATTTTGGAATACATAAAATAAAAGTTTTGAAAGATATCATTGTTAGCGAATTATACCCAAAAGTCAATTTAGTTTATAGTGTTTAGTGTATATATAGTCAGTGGCGCCCGACTTCAAAATACTATTATCAATTTGTGAAAATCAATTACTTTTTAGTTAATAGTTGCAATACTATGGACTTAAGAAAGTATACATCGCTATGTTTATAAGCTACAAAAGATAAAGAACAATTTTTGATTAAGTCAAATCTGAATGAAGAATATTCACTACGAAGAAAGCTAATGTAAGATATGTATAAGTTTTCTTTCACACATGTGATAATCTTATCTCAATTATATGATCAAAATATACTCTCGTTTTGGAATATAAGATAAATTAAACCTAATTCTGATGTTCATTTTCGTCTGCACACATATCCAATTATGTTTTTTTCTTTATCAACTTCACGTGCTCTTCTTCTGTCAAGTTTTTTTAGAGCTCGTCATAAAGTCATTTAATCGAGGCAAGTGAGCAATGGTAAATTTGAACGTATTCCCATTGCTTCGTAATAGATTTATGTATATATTTTATGGAATTTGTTTAGTCGCGTGGAAGTGCCATAAAAATCATAAACAGCAAATTGGCAGTAACAATAAATGCAGCAAATATTGCAAAGAGATGAAAAACATTCCATAAATACAAGAAAAATAAGTAGAAGGGAAAAAATACCGACAACAACCAATACAACAACAACAACTACAACAGATGTTAATAAATAACAATATAATCACAATAAATAAATTGAGAGTCGTGGATAAATATATGTATGCGCGTATAAAAAACTGGAAAATGTTTATTGAGAGGTAAGCAGCATCATTTGTATTGTTATTGCTGCTTGATTTCATGCATGTTATATATATATATATATATATATACTGTACTTATATATGTATATATATACATATTTTTTGCATCTTGTTTTTGCAATTCGGCGAACGTTTTAATTGAGTTGAGGTTGTTGCTGCTGTTGCTTGTCACACTTGCATGCGCTGCATGTTTATTTTATTTTGTTTAAAATTAATTTTAAATCGAATTGTTTTTAAACGACAAGCTGTGCAAACTGCGCCGAAAGCCGTCAAACGTAACGGAACGGCGAAAACTTGTTGCAATTTTCGCTTTATTGCTTTATCATGTCATGTATTTTGTTGTTGCTCCCCCGGTCTTGGGACATGTACCTTGTGACATGGGAGCAGAGGTGAGGGGAACAATGGAAAAGGTACAGCGAGAGCAGGAGAGCAACGGCAGTGAAAGAATGAAACGGAATAAAATAAGATTAATGTTATCGTAATATTAAGTCCAACCTTGCGTGAATTTATATTTATTATGTTTTTTAAAAACAAAAACAAATAAAATGATGACGACAAAGGAATTTTGTATTGATTTAAATGGGCAGAGCTGAACGCGACTGCGACCGCGACTTCAGAGTGGCTATGAGCGGCAAACGCACGTACTTAATTATAGTTTATAACACACTCGAGAACCCAAATTGGGGCTGTTAAGGTTTTCAGACACGTTGATAACAACAAACATAAAACGATCTACAATCAGCGACTTTCCACCGAGATATTTTACAGCCAACTCACAATTAGGTTTCACTTCTTTTCGTCAGAGACACGCAACGCAACGCCCGACTGCCAACTGACTACAGTGAAGTTCACGATCAGACTGCGGCGGCGGCCTTATCGAAGCGACAGACGCTGAGCGTCAGCGTGGCAGATCAGCCGCAAAGAGAGAGCGCGCGTGAGCAGCTGTGAGAGAGGCAAAAAGAGAAAGAGCGACATGAGCACAGGTGAATGTTGGACAAACGACAGAGCGACTAGTGCATTGCTGAATAAAACAAAGTAACAAAAAAACCTGCTGGACCGGAGCTATTGCTGTTGTTGTTGTTGTTGTTGTTGGTGCGGGAATAGGTACGAAATTGAGGAAGCAAAACAGAAACGATAAACGTAAATGAGCTAAAGCTAAAACTGAATAGCAAATGGAATTAAAAGTAATTGATTATAATAATATGATATTAAATAATTGAAAATATAACACATATTAAAATTTAAAAAGAAAAACTTTTCTAATAGTTAATAATAATATATATATAATATATATATAAAACAACAATATATAAACAACTATCGGTTTATGTTCTAGTATACGCCTTTTGTAAGCTGTAAGGGCAACAACTTAAATCGACTTCAATGCTGTATATTTTATTGAGAAAACCTGTTCCAAACAGTATTTCCCAGAAATTTCTGTATATAAATAGATTTAAATTAAGGTTATCGTCTGAGCTATCTAAACAGTTTACTTTGTCATTGCGAGGTTTTCTTTTGTTTTATTATTCGTATGTCTGTTGAATTGTCTGTTTCTTTGCCACTAGTCAGAGCAGATCTTTACTTAGGTTTTCTACTTGAGTCCATAGTTTTACAGAGAGCATACGAAATTTGACTGCAAAAAGTATTGAATACTGAATAGTTGAAATCTGGAGGTGTTGAATGGCTTAATGCACACTTAGTTTATCGATCGGCTGATGGACAAGCTTCTTAATGTAATCGCATTTGAATATGGAGATGCAAACATATAGCCACAATTAGTGGGCCGCTACGGAAATGGGCCTGGCATGCAGCTTGTTATCTGACACGACAGCTGCAACAACAATTAACAGCGGTGGCCGCATTAACAGGAGGAGCGGATTGTTGAGGCGGCTTAGTGCCTGTTGAGCGTGTTGCGGCAATTAGTTGAGTGATTCGAGTGGCCAGCACACCGGCGGAGGTGGCTCATTGATAAGCAACGTTTATGGATTGCATCAAATAAGTAATTAGGTGTGGCTACGAATTGTTGTAGTTGCTTCCACGGATGCTGCTGCGGCTGCTGCTGCTGCTGTTGCTGTTGCTAATGCTTGGATGCCACAGATGGGAATTTGCATTGGCAGCTGACTTTGAATAGCTTTTAGTCCATCGCTCATTAATCTTGCTTCGAAATGGAGGCAGGCAAAGCTGAAGCTCAACAGATTTGTTGGCGCGTGCAGCGCCTTTAAGTATGCAGCAAATGCTGCGATTTAACCCACTTTGCATACGTGTGCGATTATATATATATATATATATATATATGTGTGTTTGTGTGTGTGTATGGGTGTGCGTGTGTGTAAGTGTGAGCCTTTGCAATTATTTATGTTGTTCATTTGTTTAACGGCAGCAAGCAGGCAGCTTCAACAAAAGCGAGCAATAAAAGCGACGTCGCCGTTGGTGACGTGAGCAAGGACGACAAGGATGTAGATGTGGACGTGGATGTGGATGTGGATGTAGATGTAGATGTGGATGTAGATGTGGATGTAGATGTGGATGTGGATGTGGATATGGACGTGGCCAGAAGGAACGATATCATTTACATGCCATGCAGGCGCACAGGCCACAGATACAATGACGCCCACATGGCCGCATGCTACAATGGCCAACAGGACACAAGGCTCGCCACCCGCACCCAGAGCGAGTCCTTCCACGGCCAAACATGAGATGTAAAGTTTAACACATAAACTCAAGACAATTTGTGCGCGTATGTGTAAGGAATAAGGCAAAAGGCAAATAATTTACAAGTTTTGAAAAGAAAAGCCAGTCAGCGCGAGCGAAACAGAGAGAGAGGGGGCGAGAGAGAGAGAGAGAGAGAGAGAAAGACCCCGAAACTGAGTAAATGAGAGAGCGAAAGAGCGAGAGCGAAATTGTGTAAATATAAAGAGCGGTCCCTGTTCTTTGTCTTCTTCGGTCATTGTTGGAGCAGGCCGATGCCTGCATAGCGTTGCCTGCCAAGTGTATTAAAAAACATCGCAAACACGCACAGCTACACACACACACACACTCACACACGCATACACATACACTAGCGCAATCGTATGCGCACGCACACAGCTTTAAATGTGTAACAGCAAAGTGTAAAAATAAATAATTTAAAGTGTGTGTAAGGACACGCTGCAAACGGTCGCAGTCGCCGCCATAAAGCGCCAAAGGAGTCGACAGCGAAGGCGGCGTAAATAGTACAGCTCGCATTCACACACACACACGCACACACACACACGACACACACACACACATGTGAAAGTTCTTATGGCCATTGCCAGAATGTGTGTCTGTGTAAGTGCGTAATATGTTTTTCTTTTTTTTTTCAGCGTTCAGTAAACTTTTGCGCTCAATACCGCAGAAGCAGCAGCACCGGCAGTAACAACAGCAACAACAGCAACAACAACAACAACAACAACGACAACAACAAACGGCAGATGCAGGTTGCCGTTTGAAAGTGTTTCCCGCAATGCAAAGAACAACAACAACAGCAATAACAACAAGGAAGGGCCAGCAAGAGAAAAAGGCAAAACTTATTATTATGTTGTCGGTAAAGAAAGCAGCTAAGAAAGGATATTCCACAGCTGCACCGAAGCTTTAATTTCCCTTAGCAGAGCAAATGTTATATGATCAATATAATACGATTTTGCTGAAACTCTATATGAGAGAAAGTTCAGGCAATTTGGAGTTATTCATATAATAGATAATAAATATTAATTACTTTGTTAAATGTAATATTGAAATGAATTCCAAGTAATAAAATTGAAATTTATTTATGAATTTAAATCAAAATTTTTGACTTAATTTGTATTTATTTGCATTCTTCTTTTGTTGTCTACTCGATAAGTCTATAACGCTGTTCGATAGAGTATCTAAGCACACAAATACCAAGGAAAAAAATGAATATCTTACTAGGCGAAAAGTAGAGAGATGTGCGTATGTGGCATGAGAGCCGGCTCTTGGTATCTTAGGAATTTGCATATCTAGCACAAAGTAAAATGCCAGAGAAAGTGAAAATTGTTGCAAAGCTAAGAAACTGAAATTGGAATAACTTAAAAGAATAGGCGATGGGACTTCAAACTTGCTTAAAACTTTATGCCCGAGCATGTCACTCTCCCATATTTACATAAGAAGTATTTATCTTCAAGTGCGTCAAGTTAGAAATGATTGAATATATTAAGAAGTTAACATTATTATCTTTGCTAACTGAAATGATGTAGATTAAGGTATATATAATTTGCAGTTGTATATACAAATTTCCTCCTTCCACTTTAAATACAATTGTTGGCAATATTCAACGTTTCTTATTGTTTGATTTAAAAATTGTTCAACTTGAATTTCGTAAGAAGCTTAAACTATCAGAATAACTATTTATTACTTAGCCAGTGCTTGCCGCACGCCTTTCATTCTTACAGTCAATCCCCTTTTTTTACTTTATTTTAATTCACAGCTCTGACTTTTCCGCCCTGTTCCTGTTCGCCGGTTCGCGCCCCCAGCTGTGTCCACGAACTGATGTCATAATTCATATAAAAGAAAATTCTTCGACAATCTTTGTGCGATTTCTTCTTTTCTTTTTTTTGCTCTTTACTCTTTCCTCTCTGCACTTTCCTCTTTCGTCTTTCCACTTGGCCACACAAAAAGGTGCGGAAAGTGCAGCGCATTTTTCATCATTTTCCAATCTTCCATTTACTGTTTATCAATATGGTGGCCATCATCAATTCACATCTCGCCCACCGCAACGATTCCATTAAGAGCTGCGTTTCTGCTCTTTTTCAATATTGACAATATCATAAATGTTATTTTTTATATTATGCATTATTATTTTTATTTTTATTTGTTGTTGTTGTATTGCTTTTGTTGTGCGCAAATATTTATTTAATTATTGCGTGACACAAAAGAAAATCGACAGAAATTTGCAGTGAAATATCTTGCCCCTGGCCGTCCAAAGACCACAAAAGCAACAACAAAAGGGAATGCAAATAATAACAATAAGTTACTTAATTAAATTTTTTACATACCACTGAGTGCTGCCGCAGAAGGCGCAGGACACGTCAGAAGCGGTTTCTCCCCCTTTGAATTCGATCTCTCCCTCCCTCTGGCACTCTTGCTGTCACGCTTTGTCTCGAGGTAATTATTATTGAATTGTCTGCGTATAATTTCAATTATGGAAACCAAATAGTTCAATTATATTGGCGTCCTTGCGATTTTCATTAATTGTTAAATGATAATAAAAAGAAAAGGAACAGACAATTCCGCTCGATTCATAAGGAACTTAATTATAAAGGGATTTGACGAAGGCGTTGTAATTAAGCACGCAAAAGTGAAATTAATATATCATTTTAATTCTATAATACAAACACACACACACACACACAGATAGTAGCGAAATGAAACTGAAGCCTGCATAAAATCGAAATACAAACTAATCAAATCAAATTTCAATTATTGTGCTGGCCAAGTGGCGCGGGCGCGGCTAGCTGGCAACCAGCAGCGACCCGTGCGGTAGGTAACGTGCACAAATGCATTGTGTCCCGATTGTCCCGACCGTCACCCGTCACCCGTCGACCGTTGCGATTGCCCCTCGATGGCAGTACATTGCCATTTCGCTTGATTACATGCATTTTATATGCGCCGGCCCGAAAGTAGGCTACACTTTTCAATCACAATCAAATTTTATGCCTCGCATACAGGTGAGTATGTGGGTGAGTGTGTGTGTGTGTGTGTGTATGTGTATGTGAGGCCATGCACTATGTATATGCGATTCGCCCGTAGAAGCTCACAATCAGATTCATTTACATTTCCGCCGCCCAACAACAGCAGCAATAACAACTCGCAACTTCATTTTCATTGTTTTGAAGGTTTAGCTGGCAGTAAGTGTATTCCGAAATGGAATTTTAGATGGCTTTACTATTAAATTGAAAGCCGCAACATTGTAAAATGCGAGCGTGAAATCGAACGAAACTGTTTTAATGCGCTTTATAATGAGACTAAAGTTTACCCAAATTCAACATATATATTCAGCATTGCAGTTTCACAGTTTAATGCGCTTAAAAACATATGTTGGTATTGATTTAAAAGATAAATAAATTAACAAAATTATTCCAAGATATTATTATGAATTAATTTGACGAGATATTTAATAATAATAATACCTCGACAGACTAGATTCTCACGCACACCTTGGCTAGACATCTAGGTACAACAGCCCAATGATCTGCTAGGCCGAGCAGCAGCACTAGGAGACAGGTCAGACGATATCAAGACTTTCTGGACCAGTTCTTGACTTAAAATATATCATATATCCCCTTAAACTGCATCTGTTAGTTGAATCCTATAACTTTTTCTTCCCTAACCATTGTGTTTCTTAGCCCTAAAATATATTTAATTAATTTCTGTTTAGATTAAGTAGGCTTAAAGGTACAAGAACACTAATTTGTAAATATCAAGATAATATTTTAAAATATAATAATTATTATTCAAATTCAAAGTTAACTTTAATCTTTGACTTTTCCTCCAAAGATTAAACTATATATTTTCCTTAAGTAATTTTTCTCTCAAAGAAAATCAATTTGATAACTGAATTGGTCAAATTGATCAATTGATTCACTATTGAATTTGATCGCGCTATCCTGATGACCAACTATGAGCAACCGTTTTTTGTAAGCTTTTTTTCAAAAATTGTTTTAAAATACTTCCTGAAATGATATAGAACCCAATCTTGTTTTATTTTAAGGAGAATAAAACAGAGTCTAATAGAAAACTAATTTTAGGATACTAGCTCGAATGATATAGAAAATATTAAACACTTACGGAGAATGTGATTACGTACGTACAAATATAAAACGTATGTATAAATATAAAACATATTGTAGCAAAAATATATATATATATATATATATATTAATATATATGCATATATATTTTTAATAAGGTCTCATCTGCAAGCAGAAACCAACAAGTTTTTACTAAACTAACTGTTTGTGTACATCAAAATTGGATTTGCCAATTTAATCTTGCAATATTCTTATTTGATTATATCATCGCCCGTGGCAATACAAATAAACATCTATTTGGAGACATTGCGACACGGGAAGGCCATAATAGAGTTTTCATTAAAAATGCCTGTAGTAAAATTGTGCATTAAATTCAGATTCATAAACGTACCAAAACTTCATCTGCCCTCTATTATGTTTCGTATGAATGAAGAAACTAAACATGCAATCAAACTGACAGAACTTACTAACCGGTCCTGACATTTCTGATCTGACATTGAATGACTTCTCCAGGCGAAGTACCTTTGATTTGTGTGTATAGAACACTGCGTGCTCGTAGCATTCTAAGCAACTATTTCAGTGCTCCTGCGCTGTGGCTGCGGCTGCGGCTGTCGATTGAGCAACATTATGAAGCAGCGATGAGCGGCAAGCGACTCATTCTAATTTACATAACAGCCAAACAACTGAGTTTGTGTATGTGTGAGTGTGTGTGTGTGTTTAGTCAATTCAGCGTTAAGAACCTTTAAATGTAACAAGTCAGTCGGGAAGGCAGACAGGCAGGGCTGGTAAGAAGTCATTCAGCCGACTACCACAAGCAACTACAATAAAAACTAAATTAGCAGCCCGCACCCTGCAGCACACATCCCCATCCACATCCACACACACACACACACACCCACACACACACATATACACACAAACTCACAGAAGCTGACTTAGCAGCAATTTCACTTGTTATTCGCTTGAGTTTTATTTCGTCGGTGGCGTATAATTTACATTTTGCTTCGGTTCATGAGGTGCCATAATCATAAATTGACAAGTTGAAATTTGCACATGACTGTAGCTTGCTGCCTTCAACCGGCAGCTGTATCTGCATTTTTAATGCATTTTCCGCCAACCAAACAGCCAACCAGCCAGTCAGCCAGTCAACCAGTCAGCCATTCAGTCAGGCAGCCTTACGAGCTGCCCATAAAAGTGTAAAGTGTTTCAGCTGCTGTTTGCAAATTTTGACATGTTTTTAAGTAACGATGTTTTGTTGTTTTCTTCTGGCGGGTGCTGCTGACTATATGTAGTTGCAGCAACAACAAAAAACAAATTGACGCGGCTTGTTTACATGATTGCCAAAATATATGCACCATAAGAAAGTTTATCGAGAATCGTGGCAAGGCAAGTTGATCGAAAAATTTGTGAATGTTTTTGCATTTTCGCTGTAAGCTGCCTTTTCCGGTGGTAGCAAAGCTAATTGAATGGCATGTACTTCATTTGGACGAAACTTTGGCACAATTAGACCAGCTGGCACATACGCCAGTCGATCAGTATGCAACGTGACCCCATCGGATGTTGGTTAACCGGAGCAGCCGTACGACTATCTGCTAATGAACCAAAAGGCTCAATGTGTCCTGCTCCGCAATAAAAATGCAAATATTTAAACAAGTGCCAAGCCAAACACGACAAAAAGAGATTCACAAAAGCAACAGCAGCAGCAGCAGCAGCAATTGGGCACAGTGGCTGAGGCAGAGGCTTAAATAAAAACCACAAAACACAAACAGTATACGCTATAAATGTGACTGTGTCCGTAGCTATGGGTGTACGTCAGTGTTTGTGTGAAAATTAACACGCAATTGTAGGCTGGACAAAGTGAGAGAACAAAAATCGAAATAAAAAGGAAAACGAGTTAAGTTGCCAAAAGCTTTAAGCTGAAAACCAAACAGACAGAAACACGCAAAACGATCGATGAAAACCCGAATTGTTGCGATAACGGAAACCGGCAGCTGTTTAGAATCAGAATTGGAATGAGCCTTAGTGTTAGCTAAACTGGACTCATCTCATCTCTCGTCTCATCGCGTCTCGTCTCGTCTCGTCTTGACTTGACTTGGCTTGGCTTGGCTTGTCTTGGTTTGGCTTGTCTTGCCTTGCCTTGCCTTGCCTTGGCTGAGGCGAATTGACTTGACTTGGGTTTTGTCATTGGCTGGCACACTTTAAAGCATTAGTTGGACATTTTTATGGCCATGGTATTAGTCGCTTAAGACGTTGAAGCCAAAAGGATAACAACAACGCGCCGCACGGGCACTAGGACAGCAGACGGCAGACGACAGACGGCAGACAGCAACGGGCATATAAAAGCAAAGAGGCTAAGTGACAACTAAACTTAATGGCACTTCAACAGCAACATGGGAAGCAATGGACGCACAAGAGCACAGCCAGACCGGAGCAAACCAGACAGGGCAATAACAACAACAGCAGCAACAACAACAACAGCAACAACAACACGCTGAGCTGGCTATATCTTCAACTGTAGGTGCGGTGCAAAACTCAACGGACATTAGCCTCATTGAATTGAATGACAAAACAAACGACGAGCGGAAAGGCATGGCAATGGCAAAGGCGAAAGGCAAAGACGATGACAACGACAACGACAACGACAACAACCACAGCAACAACAACAACAACAATAACGAAAGACGACAATGTTGTGGATAAGGATAAGCAGTGCGCCAACAACAGCAAAAACCTTGTACAACAACAAGCTGAAGACCCTGACCAATGCGGAACAGCAACCGAGACGAAAATTTTGTATCTAGACAGCATTAAGATAAAGCTAGCAAATGCATACATAAACAACGTACTTTGAAACTTTACTGCACGAACTGCCAATACACTTACAAAACTTAAGCGACATGTTCACAGATAACCTCAGGCAATTTGACATTGCGTATACGCAATGTTGTCATGGTCAAATCGAATTTTGATTGTTCACATCTTGTTAAAGTGGCTGAGCGATGATCACTGTACAGATGCATCAGGTCTGCTGTTGTGAAGTCTGTACATGAACACATCATAACAAGCTCATATCGTAGTCAGGCTACATGAAGTTCTCATAGATATGGAGGCTATAGAGAGTGCCTTGGTTTTTTCTTGATTAGTTGATTTACAAATATATTTTACTTTTATCTCCAGTTAAGCTGGCCAAAGATCTATAGATCTACGCCTACTACACCCACTTCGGCATGTACTGTGCCAAGCTGAAGTATTCAATTTTTAATATACTCGCATATCCATTTGCATAATCGTGAACACTTTGCGCTGGCAAACTCAATGGCAAAGCTGATGATGCCATCGGCAACCAGTGCGCAGCGAAACGGCAATAGCCACGAGACGCCCGAGAAAGAGATGGCCGTAGGTTGACCCAAAATAATGGACACCAATCTTCGCTTTACAGCCCCAGCCCAGCTCGCCCTGCCCTCAAATGGCCGTTCAAATGTGTGAAAATAGTGGACAATATGTGTGGCAATGCGCGTTCTTGTCTCCCATTTGTATGGCTGCCTGTGTGTAGTGTGTGTGTGTGTAGTGTGTGTGTGCTGTGTGTATTGGTGGCTTTGTGAAGGTGCTGTTAACGCCATTTTTTCGTTGGCCTCGATGCTATTTTGCTGTTCATTGTTGTTGTTGTTGCTGTTGTTGTTGTTGTTGTTGTACAATTTCCGCATCCGGCGCGTAAATGCTGCCGTTGGCCCAAGCAGCAGTAGCGCGTATTGGTTTATGCATGAGGATTGTGCCACGCCTCGTATACCTCGTCCACCTCATCCCCCTCATTCGCCTCGTCCGCCTCGAACACTTCATTTGTCAGACGCTGTGACTTAACGGGAGAGATCCCGGCTTGCATTTAAATGAAATGCCAAGCGATTTGAGGCTACAGCCACGAAACTAAAGAACTAAAGAGCTACAGAACAGAACTCTTTCAAAATGCACTTACCAAAACTGCATCAATTATTCAACAGCCCATGGCCGGGCCTGGCCTGGTCAGGGATTGAGCCAAGTCGCCAAGTCGCAACGAGTTGAGCAGTTGAGCGCTTCGAGCTTGATGCATGCCTGCAAAGTACACAAAAGCCAGAAGACGGGGGTTAACAGGGTGGAGATATGCGGCATAAATATTAAATGCAAAATAGCGAAAAGCTGAGAAATCTGCAGCCAGCAGTTGCTGCAGTTGCAGCAGTTGCGGCTTTAGCTGTCCAAAACAAAAACTGAAAAGAGAGATACAAAGGATTCTTGAGCGCGAATTCTTAAAGTAAGTAAATTCACAAAAATTATGCACTGTTTTCTTTCTGTCTTTTTTTTGTTTTCTTTATTTTTTTTTAAATAAATCAAATAAAATATGCGCGCGCGTTCGCGCTGAAAGCTGAGGCCAAGAAACGCGAATAACAACAGTGGGAAGAAAAGAGTGTGGTTAGGAGTAGGCGGAGCGTAGTTTAAAGTCCTTTGTGACCTGGTTTTTGGTCATAACAATATTGCCAACCGAAGCGTGGTGCAGTGCACACAATTACCGTGCCAACATTTGCTGGGCGATAGCGAATGGCGTGGGCGTGGCATTGTGCGAATGACGTCATCTTTGCACTCGCACATGCACAACTACCATTACGACGACCACGATGGCCACGACGACGATGACGACGATGACGCCGACGACGGCGAGGACGGCGAGGACAACAACAACGTGACCTGGCGACGGTCACTTGCTCTAAGGTTTAAGGCCTGGCCATAGCATACTTTCATGCGCTGCCTATGGCTGACAAATAGACGCCTCTATTTGCAGAATATCTGTATGCATGCTCGTAACAAGGTTAATCAGCTGGCTGTCTGCTCATTTTAATTGGCTCTGAGCTGGCGCCTTAATTGAGTTGTAAAAATGCGAAACTATTTTGCGAACAACGAAATTTAATGCCCAAGCGCTTGACGAGCTTTAAACTTAAGAGCTGCCACCTCGTAAATTGTAAAATGGAATAGAAAATGAGGCGTGCCGTGCCAAGTGGGTGGCACAACCACAGCCACAGGGCCCTGAGCAGAGTAGAGACGCTGAGACAAGCTCAGAATGCAGTTGAAAAAAGCTGTTAATTTGATTGCTTTTGAAAAGGAAGTAGAACTATGAGCTCTATCAAATTTACTACAAGTTCGCCAATCAAACATATTTGATACTGACTTCTGCGAATTTTGATGCAGACTCTGTTCCCAACAGTGTAATATTTTTAGAAAATTGTAAATAAAACAAGTAAGAAAGCTCTAGTTGAGACTGCTCGACTAGGAGATCCCGAGAACCCTGTGAAGAGCTGATATTTCAAACATTCTGTTTATTATATCTATATATATATATATATAAATCAACACATGCACACACACATACATAAGCATAAGAACGCGCTCTGCTATCTGCATTGTTTACGCAGCGACTGCGCTAGAGCTGCGCTCAGAGGCTTTACTATGGGAAATTAAATGTTCAATAACTTCATTCGTAGATGCACAAGTGGCTAGTATTTAAAATACAGATTTGTGTGGAAAGGGTAGTGGTATCAAAAATCAAAATTGTATAAGATACGCATAAAACTACATACAAAATACTAAGTCTCTAACCTAAAAGATGTGCGAGATATAATTTATTAACTAAATTTCGATAATGATATTATTCGATGACATTCAAATGGAAATAGTTATCGATTTTTTTAAACAAACTCGATCTGCGCGTGCTATAGAATTTCAAGTCTCTAACTCTTATAGGTTCTGAGCTTGAAATATTAGATTCTTCCTCTAACAGTCTGTGTAGGCATCTATGCACTGCAACACAAAGATCTACTAGCCAAACATCAGAGCTAGAGGGAGCCTCAGACGCCACCATCCTCCCAAACCTCCCGGACCAGTTCTTGACTTAAAATATATCATATATCCCCTTAAACTTTATCTGTAATACTTAAATAATATAACTCTTTCTGCCCCTAACCATTGTACTCTGTGTTCGCCGTCCACAACCTTAAAAATATATTCATAATTTCTGTTTAGATTAAGTTGCCTCAAAAGTAGCAGGAAAATCCTATACAGAAAAAAATTATTAAACTGTTTTTTTTTTCCCCTTTGGCAACAAATAATAAAATTGATTTCTTTACACTTGAAGTGTTTGCTACAGTTAAGCCAAGTCCGCTTTACAAATTATTTTTCTTCATTTAGGTAGTTTAATAAAATAACAAATCCTTTCAATATTTCCATTTAGCTTTTCGCACCTCTTGCTCTGAGTGTATCGCGTTTTTATTTAACTCTTTTTTATAAAGTGCAGAGCAACAGAAATTAGAGAAGCAGATGCCAGCAGCAAAAAAAAATAAATAAACAGGCGAACGTGTCGGGATGGGAGCCGGAGCAGGTCGCGGGGCATGGTCAGGGGGGGCAGGTTGGTTGGGATAGTTCAGAGTTCAGGCTGTTTGGGTCGCATCACGATAACGCTTTGTAAATACTTTTGCTGCACTTTGGCTGTTGTTGGTTTTTAGTTTTTGTATTTTTTGTCGTTTCCTTTAGCTTGGCATGGCAAATTTTTATCTCCATTTGCGCGTTGCGCTTTTTTCGGAGCTTAACTGGGGAAAAATCACGACCTGGAAAAACAGAACGAGAGCAGGACGGACGCTGTACTGCTGTGCTGGCTGCTGCGCTTTTGTTTTTCGGCGTTAGGAAACGGCAAAAGGATATTATTAAGCGTGGATGTCAACGTTATCGCCCAGAGTTGGACAAAAGCAAGCGCTAAGTGCATAGCGGCAGGACAGCAAAGCGGACTAAGAGTGAAGCCCCACCCGCGAGGAGAGAAAGCGGGAGAGGACAGGCAGAGAGAGAGAGAGAGAGAGCAAAGTGTGAACGGCGTGAAGAATTCTGGCGCTGTTTGGAAAGCTCTTTGCCAAATTAAATATTAAAACCATGTGCACTTATGCAACTTTAATGCAATTTTAGCCAAATAAACGAGCCACAATTTTTGCCGACATCAAATAAGAGAATTACGCGAGCATACACCACGTATACTTAATTTTTGTGTATTTTTGTGTGTGTTTGTGTGTGTATTTGGCATCTCAAGTTCGACTGCGTCTGTGGTTTTGTGCGCATATAAAAAGGATTAATACACTTAAAAGGCACAACCAAAGGCACTGGCACTGGCGCAACCACAGACGGGCGAACGGAGAGTTCTCAATTACATGGCCACGCTAAGCGCACATTTACGTGAAAGCCAAATGAAGCCGCAGCAGCAGCAACGGCAAAACAAGCAAAACTACAACAATAACAAGACGAGCAAAAGAGGCAGCAGGCTGGCTGGCCAATAAAGCGAAACCGCCTTAATTTAGAGGCAGGCCAAGTTTATGTCGCGCAATGGGCATGAAAAATTCAACAGCAGCAACGCTGACAACGTTGACAAGCCCCGTACTGGAAGGCGGTTGGGGCCCAAGTAACGGGCTGAATAGGTACGTAGCAGCAGGAGTTGGTGCTGCTCAGTACAAATGCCAAAATGTCACAGGCGGTGCTTGTGTCGTTGTTGCTGTTGCAACTTGAATCACATCCTTCCCTTACAACCAAACATGTGATTTTCGGTCAGACGGCACACAGCCGCACCATCTGTGCATGTATTTGTTGCAAATATATATATGTATATACATATATATATATGCATATGCATTGGTTAGCCTCCTGCACTTTGCTGCTGTCTTGGCATTTTACGTGTGCCCCTTTATGTTTGCCACAGTTGCACTCTTGTTGCAGCTCTTTGCTTTTGTTGTCGCGTTGTTCCGCTGAAACAATGTCGCGCTTCCCGCTTTGGCCCCAACCGCCGTCGGCTTCGTCCCTTTAGCTTTTTTTTGCACCACACTACACAAAACTACATTTTACTGCATGACAATTTATTGAGTTCCTTTTTTGGCTGACTCCTCCTCTCCTTGTGCTTCTCCTGCCCATCCAACTTCTCATTTGCCGCTCCGTGTGGCTTTTGGTTCTGGTTTATGGGACGGCGAATCGGATGGGCGAAGTTCTTCCTGCTTTTGTTCCTAGGTTCGTTTTGCTGGTTGTAAATTTTTATTGTTCGTCTTGCGCTATGGCAAAAATGCTGCAGGACTTCTTGTTTTCACCAGCAGATAGCATGTATTTTACTGGCCATGCAAACTGCTAGAGCAAAAGGATTCTGGCAGTTGGTTCATTACTGCTGGAGATGCCCCAACTAACCTGTCGAGCAGTTAACTTAAGAAAACTCATACAAAGTTGACGCTAACAAGCGCAAAATAATTTTAAGCCCAATGAAGCAATTAAGTTGAGCTTTCTGTTTATGACAATCAACTCCATTCATGCATTCCAGTTCGTTTCATTAAATAATTTGTAATATACAAACAAGAAAATGCAATTGTGTTAACAAAATATAAATAAATAAGGCTTTTATTGCATATCTATATAAATTTGTAATTGTAAAATGCTTAGGAGACTTAATTGAAAGGTTAGGTATTTCTTAATGTGTTTCCCATTTCCATTTTAATTATAAATATTCTTAATGAATATTCCACTTTTCAGTGATATAAATATCTCGACAAGCCTCAACAAAAGTAATTATATCTATGACAGACAGATTCTGATTCAGTGAAGCCTATCATTGTAAGACAATTATTAATACTGTGTTGGTAAGTCTGGAGATATTACTTTAGTGAGAAGTAAAAAGAGAGTACTTTTAAGAAGCTTAGTAAAAGTTCAAGCAACGGTTAATAATTGTTCCCTTAAATGTTTGTTTTCATAAACAAGCTTTGCCTAAATACAGACAATTGTTTTAGACTTTAACGAAATCGAATCACCTTATCTATTTAAGTGTAAAAAGTTTAATTAAGAATGAAACTTACAAAATATAACTTGATTTTTGGCAAGTTCGGGCTAAGAAAATTGTTAGTCATAATATTAAAAACTATTCACATCTGTTACTAAACATTTGTATTATTAATGTAGCAAATACTTGAATTATATATATAACATATGTATATACACAGCGAGTCATCGGGATAGCATATCTTTCATGCTCTCCGTTAATGTTGAATATTTTCTATATCAATCGAGATAAAATCCTACAATTTGTTTTCTATTGAACTCTGTTTTATTCATCTTAAAATAAAATTTAATTTGGTTCTCTGCCATTTCAGCAAGTATTTCTTAAAAAACATTGGAAAAAATATTTTAATGGATACCTCAATCAGTAAAAGTTTCATTTCTTGTTTAAGTTTCCCATTACTTAAAGTTGATTTCACGACTTTCAATTAATATTTTTATACACTTTTAACTAAAATAAAAAGTTGTATGGGGCGCCACCATTGTATCTATTCAATGAGACCTCCATTTCATTAGAGCTTTTGTTGTTCATCGCGCACTTACAAATATTTTTATTGCGACAGCCTTTTTGTTTTTATTTACGTTTTTCTGTTTTGTATATTTTGTTTTGCTTCTTTTTTTTTTATTTTTTATTATTTGTTGTGGTTTTATATGCAAAATTTAGTAAATAGCGCAGTTGCTTTTACTTGCTTTAGTTTTATGCTTGTACACTTTTGTAGCTGCCGCTGTTGGGTTTTACTGCTACAGTGTGTATCTTTGTGGCTTGCTACTCATACACACAGACACTCACACACCACTCACAGTCACACACAAATCATGAATACACATACGGCACATCATGCGATTTATTTACATTTTTCGTATGTTTTCATTGCATTGCCGCAGTTTGAACGCAAATATTACAAACATAAACACACTCAACACACACATACACACCCTCACACACAGAGAGACGCTCAATCTGCTTAGCACGTGAAACTTACTTGAGACCCTGATTGTGTGTGGAAGTCCTGACATATTTATGATGTGGCCACAACTCAACTGCGACTAAACTTCATTCATAACTCTGGTGCAGAAAAGGCAATCAAAGCCACAAAAATTGTACATGGCTTGACACCTGCAGCATACACACACACACACAGATGTATATATATATATGAGCACACACACACACACACATATGCAAATTGGGCCATGGCTGTCAGCTGTGGGCGCATAAAAAATGCAAACTGCACCACCCCAGCTGCCTAGCAGCAGCTTACCCCCAGTTAACCGAACAGTGGCGCAACTGACCAAGCGTTGACCAGGCACACATTAAATATGACCACCATGGCCGCCGTCTGTCGTCTGTCAGGTCTGACTTTATATCCGGGCGGGGCACAGCTGTGTGAATTTACACACATTGCAATTTGCAGTTGTCGCTGGCTGCTGTTGCTGCTGCTGCTGTTGCTGCTGCTGCTCCTGCTGTTGTACCTGCTGCTGCTCCTGCTGTTGTAGCTACGGTCATTTGGTGGTTAGCCGCCTTGTGCGCGCACTTGCGCAAACACATCTTCGATTTCGTAGACTCCACTTGCCCTTGAGTGTTGTCACTGGACTATTAAAACAATAAAATGCTGCATAAAACAAACTTTATGCCCATGCCCAAGCCCAAGCCCGTGTTGGGTCCAGTGTTCAGTGTCGTGGCAGATTGCCTGGCCACAGCAACAAAACCAACAAGTGTTGTTGCTGCTGTGGTGACAGGGCTGCTGCTGCTGCTGCTGGTGCTGCTGCTGCTGGTGCTGCTGCTGCTGCTACTTCTACACCTGGCTGCACTTGCGGACAACATGTGGTATGCGTTATATTTTATATGGCGTTTGCCTTTAATATTTATGAAAAGTGTTGCCCGCTTTTCGGCGCTGGCCACGACGCTGCGGCATTGCTCTCGCCTCATTTCGTGGCCATGGGCGTGAGAAATATGTGTATGTGTGTGTGTGTGTGCGTACGTATGTGTGTGTGTGTGTGCATGTTAGCTTAAGTGTTGCCATTGGCTCGCTCAACTAATTTGAAATTAATGAAATTCCTTGAATAATTGAATTTGAATCGTTGGCATCTGTGCAATTAGTCGCTGCTATCAAAATGCACACACTCTCACACCCTCACACACACCCTCTCACACACCCTCTCACACACACACACATAGAGCTATAATAAGCAGCGACGTTAACAGCGCACCTCATTATATGTCATGTGATCTCATTATATCCAGCAGAGCCAGGCTTGGCCGCCTGGCAAATACCTAAATATATGTATTATGTACAGCCATAACCTTTATATGTGCATGGCTCCTACATATATACATATATGTATGGCCTGCTTGTGTGTGAGTGTGTGTGTGTGTGTGTGCGATTATGGCATGTAGAATTACAGCAACGTTATTTAGTGCATGACAGTTAAATGAGTTGTGGCTTGCAGCTGTAGCTTGATTTAAGCGCATTTAATCAAATAAGTAGGCTTTAGGCTACACAGCAATCAAAGTATAAGCGCCCATCTGCACTAAACTTAAATTGCACTTACTTTAATAATTACAGCGATTTGTGTGTGTGTGTATGGCTGAGTGCAGCAAAGTGTTGCAATTAATGCTTGACAAAACATTTCTGCCAAGCGAAGATAAGAGCAGACCACTTGCAACAGGGCGTAAATTAATTATATTGTGTTGCTGCTCCACTCTATGACTTTGACTGCATTAAAGCTCATAGTGAAAGGTATTTCCTAAGTATGTGCCCATAATCCATAGCATATATGTATTGCGAATTCTTACAACAAATTGCGGCCTGGGTCGTTTTCATTTGCATTGAAAGCAGTTACCCTCATTGCGTGGCAAGTTTTGCGGCGATTAGTGTCCCTTATTATGCAGCTATGCTCTTGGCATAGGGCACAGCACAATGGATAGTTTACCCAGCACCAGTTGTGCATATTGCGTATACGCCCTGCTTTCTGCCAGACGCTTACTATCTGACGCAGCAATCATCATTTCTCATATTTAAAACTGCGAAAGCCACACACAGAGACGCAGGCATACGCACGCAGGCACACGAAGCTCATATAGCCCTTAAATCGACTTCATTTGCTCATTAGTTAGATAGTCCCGCGTGTCGCTGTGCTGTCCTTGCGGCGTAGCTGCATAACAACATTTCTAATAGGATTTTCCGTAGTTACATCGCCGCCAGCTCCACCACCTCCATAAGCAGGCAGACAGGCAGACAGGCAGACAGCATCAGCGACAGCTGCAGCGCGTAATTGTTTCCTTGTTAGTTGCATTTGCGGCACGTTCACCTGACCTGCCACAGTGCCACAGATGCAGCCGCAGCCGCAGCGACACGTTAAATGCATTTATGAATGGCCTGCGATACTCGCCCATCGTCAATTGTAATTACTTGGAAGTACTCGCAGTCGCAGTCTGACTGTATAGCTGCCTTTGGCCTGCCGAGCATGTCCCAGCATTCATTTGCCAGACATGAGGACGAACATTAACGTTGCAAATTGTCCGCTTTGTTGCGGCTGCCAAGCGCCGAGCACAACTCAGCTGCTCCCATAATGTTTCACGTTACGCATACGCCGCATTGACACTAAGCTCACCATGGACTAGTACAGCTAGCTATTAATTTAGTCCCTTGATTCGGAGCTCTAATTGCATTTTATTTGGCAGTCGCAATTGTTTTTGTAATTGTTGTTGCTGTAACTGTTGTAGCTGTTGTCGTTATTTTGGTTTAATTGGTTTTTGTGTGTTTTTAGCGCTGAATCTATTGGCGTTAATTAAAATGCAACTGTGCGTATATGCAATGTAACAAAAAGTCACTGAGCACACATACACACACACAGAAGCAAACACAAAGTGGGGGGTACGACATTAAAAGAATACAAAAAAAAAAAAAAAAAAAGAGACAATCGAAAATGTTTGTCCTGCACCTGAGCTGCACTTTTATGACATTGTCACTGGGCACTGAGATAAAATAACTGCAAAATGTTGACAGTCGACGTGGCAGCAGTGGGCAAGCATTTATTGACAGCAGAATGGCATGATTGCTGCTGACCCGAAAAAAAGCACAGATAGCTGATAAAAAAAAGAGCTGAAAGCAGTGCGAAAAGGGTAACGAGGCTGCCTGTCGGCACTTCAAATTCAACAAAACTCACAAAAAAATACAAAAAAGAAAAAGAATATAGAAGGAAAAAACAATAAACGTTGGTCAACTGCCTTCGTTTTGGTTTTATAATTTACATTGTTTGCGGTGGCAGCGCCGCCGGCTATCCAGTCAAGTGGAAAGAGTAACAATATTTGAAAAGTCGAGGCTGGTTTACACTTGAAATGCCAGTTATTGGTCGAGAACTTCACACGCATGAGCAGGCAAAAAAATAGCAACTATGAATGTGTCCATAAGAATAACTGCCTAATCAAGTATGAAAGTCTCTTGTAGATTTCTGTTCACTGTTAGTTAGTGTGTTTATGTTTATAGAAATACATTTTTTCCAATTAGTTGTCAACTATTTAAAGAACTTGAAGAATTTAAGTCAGGCAATTTGAAAATAAGTCAACTCATTTATACAGCCCTTAAATAAAACTTATATTTTTAGTTATTTTTGGGTGTGAGGAATTCATTAAAGATTTCTGTTCATTGTAATTTAGTATGTTTACGTTTCGAGATATATATTTTTTCCAATTAGTTGTCAACTATTTGAAGAACTTTAAGTATTTAACTCTGGCAATTTGAAAAGGTGTCAACTCATTTATACAGCCCTTAAAAAAATTAATATTTTTAGTTAGTTTTGGGTGTGAGGAATTTATAAAATATCAACTATAGTCGAAAATTGTTTTTGACTTATTTAGTTATATAAAAGAATGTATTATTAAGAAAGTCCAAACTACCCAAAGTCAACTGTTAAAATTAATTATGAATTTATCATATAGTATAAGTTTCTTATATGTACATAAAAAAAGCTAGAGTTCGAACTGTTCAGCAAAATATAGACTGTTGATATTGCTATAAGTTAGTTTTAAGTCTAATTAAGGTTTTCATCCCATATAAGAAATATCTCAGTTGAAAAGCAATTAGCTAACCACTCTTAAGAATTTCTATA
This sequence comes from Drosophila nigricruria, assembly GCA_037075265.1. Classification (NCBI taxonomy): domain Eukaryota; kingdom Metazoa; phylum Arthropoda; class Insecta; order Diptera; family Drosophilidae; genus Drosophila; species Drosophila nigricruria. The sequence continues at coordinate 3,809,790 of JBAMCI010000074.1, forward strand.
TACCATAAGACTTGATATGAATTTAAAAATATTAATTAATTGATTAAAATTATAAAGTAAATATTAAAATCAATATAGAATAACTATAGTCTAAATTTCATCATTATATTTTATTTGTTTAACAATAAATATAGTCTAAATTACCCCAATCTATTTTATTCTATAAGTTTTTGAAACTCAACTCAACAGCAAAAAATTTTTATTTCACTACAGTAGATATGTTTTAGATGTCATAACATACCATAATCTTGAGGGATTAGCAAAAATCTTTAAAATAATATATATATAATAATTTATTTATCTAAAAACTAGATTTAATCATCTGTTAAGCAATTTATTAAAGACCACGATTATAGTCTTTACTACAATCTAAGCGACAAAATGTATATGCTCTTTGACACAGTATAGCCGTAAATCAACTGGCAGTGAATGCTACTTTCCCACTGTCCATGTCCGCTGATTGCACTGACAACTGCAAGGGCGCATCAGGCGACGGCGGGCGGGCGGGTTAGTTTGAAGTGATTGATGGTTCATAGGCATGTCAATTGCTTGACCGTTTGTTGTAGCCACTCTTGGCCGGCTTAACCGCCATCCACCCCAGCCCCGCTCTAGAAGTTCATGCTGTTATTGCAGTTTATACATATTAGAGCCACTTTTGTGCTGGCATTTTGCTGCGAAACTGCAAAAAAAAAAAAACAAAAAACAAAAAACAAAACGCGCGCGCACGATGTTCAATTTGATGCGACACCTGACCAAGCGGCAGCAACAACAACAACAACAACAACAACAACAACAGCAACAACCTCAAAACAACACGAGCAACAGCAACTGAAAACTGGAAAATGTTTTACATGCTGCCCACAGTTTATTTGCGTTGCAAATTAAAATCCAACACATGTTGTTTAATTTGAAATAATAAAAATATATATGCGCTGGAGTATTTCATTTTCTGTTGTAAATACGGCTCGAAAAACTTAACTGGATCGTGGCATGCCTTATGTGACAATGTTATGAAGTTAACCAGCATGGAAAATCCTGCGACAGCAAATTGCAAAATATTTGTGAGTTGGCAAAATATTTTGTCATATATCATCTGAGCAGCAGAAAATTCAATTCTTTGCAAAAAAAAAAAATGCATTTAACTTTTTATATTGAAAAACTCTTAATTGTTCAATTTTCTGGCAAATGGCGATATGATAATAATTGAGCTATTTAACTTTGACTATGAAAGGTATATTAAGAAATATATAAAATAGAATATATATTATAGAATGTATTTGTTTAATAAATATATAATTATACTATAATAATATATAATTTATAATATTATTTTAGCTAAAACAATTTTTATTATGAACTCAATATAAATAGCAAGCTAATTATTATGGTCTAGATATAAATGAACATTACAAAACTCAATCTCTGCCGCTGTACCACTGGAAACAGGAACCATATGCCACAGCCCGCAGCTGAAACTTGCAGAGAAGAACTGAAAGTTTAAGACCAAGAGCCAAGCTCTCTTTAAACATTCAGGTTTTACAGTTGCACGCCGTAGCTTAACAACTTGCCAATATGCAATAGAGCGCTGACAATCTCAAAATTTCAGTCATCCAACTTAAGGCTTTTCGCTCAGAGAGATATAGAGAGAGCACTCGAGTAGATACGCCAGCTGGGCCTGCCTATAAACAGATCAAGCAATAGCTACTACAAATAGATTGGCATATATTACTACACGTATCTTTCTAATCTTTCCTATTGACTGCCGAGAAGACTTTCTGAAATTTATATTTCCAACCGATTATCTGGATAAACTCCACTATCTAATCAGTAGTTAATGCATATTCTAAGGATAACTCTGATTAGTTTTGAGTTGTCTGTAGTTATGAGCTTATTATAAACTTATTAACATTGTAAACTGTAATTAATGTCTTCCATAATCTATTCTTGTCAATTGGAATTCACATCCTTTCTAAGCATATCACAAGACTTAGTAAATATCATATTATAGACACCCAAGTCAAGGTTTCAGTTGACGTACAAATTAGTACTTTGTGACTATACCATATATACCATATTATATCATATATATATCATATCAGCATATAATTATGGTATAATTTAGAAGTATGATAAATATAAAGTAGTCTAACATTCATTATTGGAGCAATCTAACTTGTTTGCTACTCGGCAAATTTAAAAAGATCTACCATTATTCAAGATAGTTGAGCCAAAATATGCTGCTGTATATTAAGCAAACTTTCGCCTATAATCATTACCCGTATCGAAAAAAAGAACCTCAAGCCGCAGACAAACTTTTCACATATGACGCCAAGTTTTCTTTTTGGTTTGGCTTTTCTCTCACATTTTCCTTGGTCTGTGAGTTTGGCTACTTAACTGCAGCTGCAGCTGCAGCTGAAAACTGCCAAGCAACAAACAAACGTGACGAGTGCAGAAAAAGCCAAATGATGAAATTGAAATAAAAAAAAGAAGGAAAATGTACACATGCACATACTCTGATACTCATACATACACACACACACACACACACACGCATACACACCCACACACAGAGAAAAGGCAAAATAAAATGGCAGTCGAGGCTGGCAAAAAAGGAAAATTTCTAATGAAGTTTTCAACTCGGATACGAAGAGCACAAAAGTAAATTGATTGCAATTGGAATCAGTAGCAGAAACTCGTAACGTCAATCAAATTGGATTCACACAGACGCCGCTAGATGCTCTACACATGCAGAGTGTAGGGTGTATGGGCGTGGCAGCAGACACGCACGCCAAGCCGAAAGGAGCGCACGGGCATCTCAAAGGCAGCAAAAGGCATATATCATCACAAATGAAACTTTGTTAATAGGTGTGAGTACGTGTGTATGCGAGTGTGTGGCTCTGTGTGTGTGTGTATGTGTGTGTGTGTGTGTGTGTCGGTGTATCTGTGGGATGTGGGAGCATGCAATAAAACTTGAATGAGCTCAACTCAAGTAAAATTGCTTTCTGGCTGATATCTGAGAACTGCAACTGCTGCTGATTAAAAACATCAATAAAAATCGACTGCACAGCACAATTGAAGTTGAATGCAAACGTTTGTTGAATGCCAAATGAGTGCATCTAATGTGAATTGAAATGCAATACGTTATCTAATGAATTGTGAAGGCACGAAGCGTGCGCCAAGCGCACAGGTAGAAGCCGAGTAACTAAATGCGTACGCATCATACAAATAATCAACGTTGGCAAATTTCCTATGCGCTTTGTAATTCTAACATAAGTCTCATGCACATACTCCATCCTGGCGTCGTGGCATGACAGACACATAATCCAGCACACGGATCAACAAATGACGCGACAAGGATACGTAGCTCGACCAACTGAGCTACGGTCATTTTCAGTTAGTTGAAATTTATAGTAGATAGAGAGAAACCCGACTGAAACAACTCAAAGGAGAGAGCTCAAATGAATCCTTCTTAGTGCTGCTTTCAATAGGATAATCGCATAAGTATGTAATAGGGGATTGCATTGGACTTTGATAACTAGTATGAAAAGGCAACAGATACGCACATGTAATTCAAGTAATAATTTGGCAAATGGACAAAGTCTTATAACTAAAATTTGTAATCTTGTTAGCTGACGGAGCATGTAAGTAATCAAATCAAATTTTGTGAACAAATATATTTGTCATTGATTTATATAAATGAAGTACAATTTAAATTAAAGCTTCAATATATTTATATACAAAAAAGCTATAGCTCATTTAACTTTATTGCCACGCTTCCTCCTTCCTGTTACATTTTAACAAAAGCTGATTTCGCATTTCCAATGGATTCAGGATATAAATATTAATCAGACAAGCAAGCAGATGAACATATCTAAATTAATTTAGTTCCTCGTTTCGATCAAGAGTATTTTGACTGTATAGTATTAGAGATGCAGTCCTCTACCGTTAAAGCATATACATATACACAAAACCTCTCGTCACTCTTTAAATATTTTACAAGCGGTACAAGAAATAATGCTAAAGTAGATGTAATATATCTTACTCAGTCCAATCATCAGCGGCAAATCTTATTTTCAAATATCTTAGTCAAGCTGACGAAAAGATGCAACTCGTCACACCTTCAGTTTGATAATGTCATGGATGTGTTAAAATTTTAACACTTGCCAAAAAGCGGAGCTCAGCAGAGAGAAGCCAAGCGAAGAGCTGCCACACGATGACGTTTGCATTAAAACAAATGTCAGTCGGTGGCGTTGGCGGAGCTTATCACTCACCAGTCCAGAGTAGGGGCATTAAAAAGTGCAGCATGCTTTCAGGCGCAACTAAAACTACCAGCAATAGCGACAGCGACAGCGACGGAGACAGAGACAGAGACGTCAACGTCGACTGCGACTGCGACGTCGAGGTCAGCGTCAGCGTCAGGCTGGTGCTGCTCATTTGGCGTCGACTGCAACATTTGTCAACATGCCAAGCGTTTAAGGCTGCCGCACGTGTCTCTTCCTTGCTGGCACTCGCTGTACTTGTGTGTGTTTCTCTCTGTGTACGTGTGTGTGTGTGTTTGTGTGATTGTGCGCGCTGCACGCTTGACCTGGCGCTGTTTTAACTGTGGTTAACATATTTTTCAAGCGCTTTTGCGGCTAGCAGTGAGCAGCGGCAACAACTTCATTCTTGCTTTTGTGTGGTTTTTATGGCTGCGGTTTGCCAGCTGCAGTTGTTGTTTTGTGAAAAATAGTTGTTGTTGTTGTTGTTGTTGCAGCTGCAGTTGCCGTTTGCCACAAAACTAAAACCAGAAGCTGCGTGTTAATTTTACATTTTTACGCTTTCATGGCCGTCACTTGCGTGTGCCCCGCATCAGAATGTGTTCCTCTCGCTGCCCGCGCCACGCCTGCGAGCTCGATCTCTCGCTCTCTTTCGGAACAAACCGTTTCAGCTCATTGTTTCGTTTAAATTTAAGCAGTTTAGCCATTTGATGTTGTAGTTCGTTGTTTTTCTTTTTTTGTTTTTTTTTTTGTTTTCTGTTTGCGATTTGCTTTGTTGCCAGTGTTAACCTTTATGGCCGCAACAGTTTAAGCTGATGGCTTTTTTATGACTGACTTTTCGCATGCTAAGCGCAGATTACGCATACGTCGTGTTGAACGCAGCCAGCAGTAAACATCACACGCACCACACATACACACGTATACATACACACACACACACAATCACAGTCGATCCCTTAATCCTGCAGCTGGCTGGAAATTTATAAAATCATACGTTTTATGCTTCTGCGAGCTCTTGAAAATATAGTGTAGTTTTTAAATACCCTGTAAATAATTGAAAAAAAGCTATAATGATTAACTTTTTCGCTTCATCGGATATATATTTATACTTGAGCAGCAACATAAGTTTGCCTCTCCACTTTCCGTATGTTCGTTGATGTGAGTCAATGCAGCTTGCAAGGAAAGCTCATCCCCGGTTAAAGCAAATCTTGTAGCCTGGCACATTTACTACAGCATTTTCGATTTTTTTTTTATTGCAATTTGCTGCGCACAGCATGTGGCTTGTGGGGCGTTGAGCAGCCAGGCACTTGGCATCTCTCTTGCCTCTCTCTGTTCGGCTGACTTTTTGGCCATTTAAAAGAGTTTGAGTGGCATAATCTGCCATTAATTTGAATTATAGCCAAGCCAATCATTTTAGCTTTGCCATTCAACTGTCATTGCAATTTAATTTATATACGCGTTTATTCTGCAAAAAGTTGCTCGATAGCCAAATGCACGCACCGATAATGCTGATAAACGATTTCGCCGCCAAATTGGCCCTCGAAAATCGACAGATTTGTGCTGTGAGACCACAAGCTTAAGCTGCCAATATATATATATATATTGAAAACGAATGAAACCCTGAAAGAAGGAGACCTCATTCTAACAGTGCTTCAATGCCGTTGCGCACAAAAATTCATATAATATAAAAAGAAAAGTTGATGTCTGATATACGATATTTTTCTTAAGTGAAATGCCAACAAAATATTAATTAAGTTTTAATCAAAAGGGTCACAAGCGAAGCTGCAAAAGCTCGCTCCCCCTTTTATGTTCTGAGCTTCTCAACGAACTTACTATCATTTTATCAAGCATTAATTGAATAAAAATCTATTTTTAATTGTGTAACTTTGAAATCCAAGAGCCAACAGGGAACTTGATACATTTTGTGAACCGACTTCATATGTACAATACAATAATAATATAATTGCATTTTATCAAGAGTAGCAGAGATTACATTTTATATAACACTCATATCTTAGCATTAGATACATAATAAACTACTCAATTACTTATTATAGAATCATAAATTATTAAATAATTGTAGGTCAATCGCATAGAGTTGCTCAAATGTAAAAGTTGAAAATTATCTCAAGGAAATTCAGGATTTTTTGCAGTTGACAGACTTTTTGGAATGCCAGCAAATGCATTTTTGATATTTTGTTTGCATTTTCTTGTTGGCCCCTGTCAGAAGCCTCGTTGGCTGTCTGGGTCGCAGCTTTGGCAAAATGCTTTGATCGCCTTACACAGCACGAACATTGCAAATCAAATGATTTCCGTGCTGCCCGACAACAACAGCAACAACAACAACAACAACTTGAGCAACAACATTGTCGAAAGCAAAGCAACGATATGGCAGCGGAAGTGTTGCTGCTTTCCTTATAGCAATGGTTGCTGCTGTTGCTGCTGTTGCAGCAGTTGTTGCTGCTGTTGCAATGGCTGTTGCTATGGCAAGAAGGAAAACTGTGTGCAATTTACCTTTCAGCTATTAAACGTCCGTGGTAAATGCACAAAGTAAAATCAAAGTGGCATGAAAGCGCAACGAAGACACTGAAAAACAAGCAAATGTGCAGAAAGAAGCGAATGGGCAATGGCTTAAACCTTTTGCAACAAGACTAATGCTATTAAAGAGCATTACACACAGCTAGACAAACACACACACACACACACACACAGACAGACAGCGAAAGGGCCAGACACACAAAGCTGAACTGCACGAAATTAGAAAAAAATATTATTGTATGCATTGCATTGAGTGGTTACGATTCGCAAAGGTGTCGGCACTGTGTGTGAAAAGCAAATGCCATTGCTGGGTGCCGGGCTGCAGGGTTGGATTGAGATTCAATTTCTGTTTGTATAGGCGGCTGCTGCTGCACCTGTCCAGATATGCATGGACTTTTAAGCACTTGGATGATCAGCAAGCATTTCGACTGCTGGGAATGTGGACGTGGACTCACGGGTGAGCGTTGCCCACGACGATTGCCATTTGTGAACGGAATGGAATTCAATGAACAAGGAGTATTAAGATGTACGATATAGGTAGGATACCATTAGAGATTTATGCGGCAAGTTTTTTGAATTTACGTACAATCTAATTGTTTTAACTGACAAATATTGTACTCTGTTATCTAAAAATTAAGTGTGTAGATAAAAGCAAGGTTACTTAACAAAAATTTAATGAAAAATCTAGAGATTTTTGAACTATTTTCATAATTATACAATTTTTTTAATAAAATTTAAAGCTAGAATGGAGAGCTTTGTTTGCTAATAATAAAAGACGAAGTCTGTAAAACATACATATATACTCATATATAATCAAGTAAAAAGCGCTAGTTGAGGGCGCGCAACTAGACGATGCCGCAAGCTTTCTGTATTTTTCAATATACTTCAATAGCTTGCATCGAAACTTATAAAAATGTTCAAACTCGCACTTTCACAAGCAAAGATCATGTTTATCAACAAAAAAAGAAAGAAGAAAATAACTGACAAACGAGAAATTAAATCAAAATTTCCTCGGCAACTCGCATCGCCTCTTCAAACACTGCCACTTGGCCGAGCGCTTCGTTACAAATCTAAGCTAAAGAAGCAGCTGAAAACTTAAACACAATTTAATCGCAATTGCAATCCTTAAAAGAGACAAGAATGTGTGTACAGGAAAAATGCGTACGCTTGGCGCTGCTTACTACGTCCTTTTAATAATAACTGCTTTGGAACTTAAAATATTTCAATGAAATTTTCATCATATGATTCTATTGAAACTCTTCTATTCTATTGGGTATATTTGCAACTGAACTGCAATTTAAAAATATTTATGTAATTTTGAGCAGGTATTCAAATCAGGTATCAAAAATCAAAACTCTATAAATATATACAAATGTATATTTCGGTAATATTTTTCGATAATTTGAAATAAACTTGATCTGCGCGTGCAATAGACCTAAATTCCAAGTCCCAGAACTCTGCAAGCCCTGAATTACGATTTTCAATTCAATTTTAGGTTAAACAAACATTTTTTATTCACCAAACCAAATCTCGGTAGGAGGATATAAAATCAGATATAAATATCCCATCTAGTTCCTCTACTACCAGATATAGAATGGCCTTAAAAATTAACTCATACAAAAGAGAATTTGCAATACAATAAATATGGAAAACTTTCTTGTGAGGTCTCCCTTGGTTAAGTTCAACTTGGAGTAAAAATTGGAATATAAAAATATTTGCTTTGCTTATGCTGAGTTCAGCATAAATTTGAAAACTCTTCAGCGCAGAGGAGGAGCCGTGCTTATTAGCACAAATTGATTTTTCCTGTCAGCTATTCCGCTTATTTATTTTGCATTAGCACTTTTAATTAAACACTTGATAGAGGTGGCAACTGGCAGCAGCAGCAACTGCCGAGCACCTGCCCGATTCGCTGCACTCGGCAATCATTGTAATTAAATCAATGAATGATTCATGTGAGTGCGCACTGTCTCCTTTCGCCGACTGCTGCTAGCGCGACTGCTGCTGCTGCTGCTGCTGCTGTTGCTGCTGCTGCTGGTACTTCTGCTGCTGTTGCATTAATGCAAAATCCGTGTACTTAGTGCAAATGGAAAAACGCAGCAGGCGGCCAACACTTGGATCCAAGTGGATAAAAGTGGGCAGAAAAGTGGCAACTAAATCAGCCAAAGCAGCAACCGTTGCCAACAGCAGCAGCATCAGCAATGGAGGCAGTGGAGGCAGTAACACTAACAGCAGCAGCAGAAGTTCGTGCTAATTTTAGTGCCAATTAATTTGATAGCAAACACTTGCACTCCATTGCCAATTGCAGGCTGCGTTGCAGTTGCAGTTGCGACTGACACCCGGCCACCTAGTTAGCTGCCCATCCAATTCGGACTTTAATTTTGTAAAAAGGCTTTGAGCATTAACTATAGCGGCACCAAACATGCTGACAGCTGCCCTGTTCTTGTTATTGCTGTAACTGTTGTTGCTGTTGCTGTTGTCGCTGTTGACTTGGCCCAATGGCGCCTTTCGGCTGGCCTAGCTGCCCGCCTGTATGAAAATTAAAATAAATTCACCATGTTTATTGCATTTACGTTGGGTAATTGCTTATACAATTTAATATGAAATTAAAAGCCACTTTTTTTTCATTTAACATTTAAATAGGCTTTTAATTTAAATGAAACGGAAATGCTAAAGGCAACAATGCATGCGTGTATGCCTGTGTGTGTGTGTACTGTGTGCCCGTGCCTGCGCCTGTGTGTGTGCGTGTTCGTGTGCGTTCAACGGTGCAGCCCTTGGCATAATTAGCCCACGGACATAAATTTGCAGCGAGTCGAGTAAATGTTAATGTGACAAAATTAATTAGACATACAGTAAAAATAAAAATAAAATTGTGCCAATATATATTTATGGATAAGCCGTTAAGTTAAGTGAGAAAGTGTAACTATAAAAGATGCAATGATGTAGACTTATTCAAAATTTGATACTTATTTGACCAAAAGGCAGATTTGAAGATAAAGTTAAGGCAGATTCCGATGCATAACAGACTACATACGAATCCAGCCCATAAATTGTATTTAGTCATTGGCTTTATCAACAGTTTGGACTAAAGTCGGACTACCATATTGATATTTGTAACTATAAGCTAAATATTAAAATATTTTATTAAGAGCCTATTTTCTGTTTCTTATCTTTTCTGTACATATATCTTGTATATATTTTCCACAAATTAACAATCACTTTTAGCATCAATATCTAAACGAGAATTAAATTTTCTTTACACCATAGATAGAAATTTTTTCGTACTACAAATTTGTCTGTATTATTCCTAGCCAGTTTACAATCGTCTTTAATAATTTGTTTATATATTTTGTCTGCATCCCGATTCTAGTTACTTTTCATCAAATGAATAAATTTAATTTTTAAATTATATAATTTCTCAGTCAGACAATCTAAACATTACTTCATGTGTTTTATCATCCAGCATCTGTCTTAGCTTTTGTTGTCGCCAAATGGGTTTTCTAAGAGCTCAGCTCACATACTATAATCAGATGCAACAATTTTCCGTTTGTTGCCCCTGTCTGCTTGCCAAATACACCGTACACATTATTCGCAAACTTTCGTTTCTCTGTAATTTCTTCAACACATTTCTCTAATCCTCACCTTGCATTTCAAAACGATTTACGTGGCCAGGCAGCTGCGTATCTGTCTGTCAAACAGTCAGTCAGTCAGTCAGTCTCTGACTCCGACTCCGACTCCGACTCTGACTCTTACTTGGGCTCTGTTTCCAAAGCGAAATCTGTATTCTCCCAGCTGTCATTTAAGTGGCGTCGCCTGCTCGTTAGCACACCTTCGCGTCCGTCTCCAACTTCATTACAAAACCTTCGTCTTGGTCACCGCAGTGAGCCAAGCCCAGCCAAGCATCTTCATCCACAGCTTGTCAACGCAGAGACACATCGTTGTCTACGTCTTTATCTATGTCGTTGGCTGTGTGCGTAAGTGAGCATTTGTATGGATGTGTTTGTGCTGTGTTCTGTGCGCTCCTTGATGTTGTTTCTGGCTGCTCCAGGAGCAGCTGCAGTTGCTGCAGCGTGCATGTCTGTCATTTCTATAACTACTTCTGTTACTTACGAGTTAACTGCGTACCATCACCACCCCCTCACACCCCTCCACAGCTACAATATACGCAACTTTTGCTACCATTTACATTTGCATTCCCTTTACTTCACTTGCCAGCCGCCCACCGCCCACCGCCCACCTACCATTCGTGCCTTTCTCTGCAACACTTTTGCACAATTACATACATTTTTAAGTGCGTTCGTGCCTGCGACTCTGCCTTCGCTAACTGTTGTTGTATTCATAACTACTTTAGGCCACACCCACACACACAGACACACACCCACACACACCCACATACTGAGATACTGAAGGTGGCGCATTCCAACATATAGAGTGAGCCTTTATTAAAGTTTTATCGCATTAAAAATTTCTTTGCCACTTGCAAACATTTTTCGTGCAAAAACACCAACAAAAAGCGTGCCAAAAACTCAGCCTGCCTGGCAAGGACTAGAGATTGGACCAGAGATTGGTGGGGCGAATGGATTGGGACAGAGACAATGATGTCGTTTCATGTACACCTGTTTCAAGTTGTTTTTATTGCTATTGTTTTTGTTGCTGTTGCTGTTGCTGCTACTGATGTTGCTGCTGCTACTGATGTTGCTGATGCTGCTGTTGTCGCTGCTGTGCATATTTGAATACACTTTTCGTTGGCCGCTTAACTTAAATCTCCACGCCGATGTGCACCCTTCCTTTGCCTCGCCCAATGCAAGTTTAAGTGCGGACTCTACCTTTTTCTTTTTTTGTTGTTGTTCTTGGACAGGTAATGACAGTTATGTCAATAAGTTTTTCAACGCACCTTAAGCAGTTTCGAAAGAACAAAAAAGTGGAAAGTGGAAAATAAAATAAGCAGCTATGGGAAATACCAAGTGTATTCGAACCAAATATATCCTATGGATAACGATGAATACAGAAGAGACGCTTATTATCGATGGGAAAATGAATTTAATCAATCCACTTATTATTTCGAGTAAGAGTATAGTGAGTAGGGACTATAGCTGTATGATATGCATAAAAGTTTTTCCAATCGTAGAATTTTCTTTGAGTAATACTAGCATATGCCAAAGTAGGAACAAGAATTTATGGTCAGAATCAGAAACTATGTTTAACATCAAGATAATTATTGTAACCCTACCTAAGGATATACCTCAACCCCTCCAACACTTCTTTTACATTGTTAATAAATGCTAATTTGTCAACAAAATATAAAGAACCTTCAAATATATTCCAATATTCAGGATATATTTTAATATGCTCCTCGTTCGCAGCACTTAAGCATATTTATCCTTATAGAGTATTAAAAGTTGTTGCACTTAATGCTTAAGAGCTACCCCAGCAAATAAAAACTTTCATGATTTAAGCATAAAACTAGCAAAAAAAAAAAAACAAGAAGAAGAAGAAGAAAAATGTAGAATAAAACAATTTAATTTCTATATACGAGAGCATATAAATTATATGAAAAGAGGGCTTGGAGCTTTGTAAACTTGCACAGCATGCAGGCAATCTATTTATGTATGTAGTTGGCTGGCAACCCTGCGCAATTCATAAATTTTTACCAGTAGGAGCAGCAGCAGAAGGAGCAGCAGCAGCAGCAGCAATGGCAGCGCCAGCGGTAGCAGCAGCGGCAATAAGGGACACATGAAAGGCGAACTGAGAAGTGGCAATTTTTTTCATCTTTTACCAAAACGGACTTTTTTTTATTTTTTTCTTTTTTTTTAAATATGCAAATTTTGTAGCCAACATTCATTAAATTCAGTTTGCCAGCTGCTTTCATGATGGATCAACTTTTTCACTTATTTAAGTAGGAAATTTTTGTGCATTTTCAAATATTTGTGCAATACTTCAACTAGCCCATGGCCTGCTCCCCGGCTCTTTTGAACAGTTTGCCAGTCAGTCAGTCATTCAGTCAGCCAGTCCATGATTCAGTACATCAGCAGCAGATTCGCCCAGCAGTCTGTCTGCGTCATTCAGGTGGGCAGCTTGATAAGAAGCAAACGAGCTTGTTTGTTGGCCCAAAAATTTGCATCTGTTTTGCTGCCTTCTCGGACGGTCCCTTATCTGACCAGCCTGCTCGTTTGCCTGCACCTGCACCTACCGTGCACCTGCACCTGCCCAGCACCTGCACCTGCACCTGCACCTCACAGCAAAATTGCAATTTAAAGTGCACTTGGCTAACAATTTTATAAAACATCCAGCCTATCTTTGTATATAAATTGTGCAAGTATTGCTCGGTAAGTTTTATGAATTTGCCCAACTAAATTTATGGTTATTTTGGCTCAACGTTTGTTTTTGTTCTCATTGTTGTTGCTGTCCATTTTGTTGTTGCTGGTGTTGTTGCTGTTGCTGTTGTTGGCCTTCTTACACTCGCCCTTTTCATAAAAAATTCGTGTACAAAAAGCGCAACATTTATGCAATTAAAGCCAAATTAGCAATGAATGCAACTCGAGTGCTTTTGGCCCGAGTTACAAAAGTTGCCATCAAACTTTTGGCCTTTTGTAACGTTTTTGCTTTAGCTGCCTCAACGCAAGCAACCCTCACAGTAACTATCCCCCGCCAGCCCACTCCCCTACCGCTTGTTATAGCCAACTGTGCAGCTCGCTGCCTCTTTTGGGTACATAGTTTGCAGTTAGAACTGCGCAGCTTCCAATTAATTTAATGCCTGCCAGTGTAATGAGCGTTTAAGCTTTTCAATGGCGTCATCGTTGCTTGTAGAAAGCGACAACAGCAGCTGCTATCGTTGTTGCTGTTGCTGTTGTTGCTGCTGTTGCTATTGCTGTTGCTGTTGCTGTTGCTGTTGTTGCTGTTGCTGTTGCTGTTGCTGCTGCTGACGTGGCTGCTGCTTCTGCTGTTGCTTTGCGAGTGTCATTTTATGACGCTCATAAGCAGGCAATTTCTTTTTTGTGCGATTTCACATTTATGAATTGAAAGCTTTAAAGCCGGACCGAGCATGAAAAAAGCATCAGGCAGTGCTGCACAAACTATTATTGGATGTGAACAGTTGAGCTGAGTAAAGTCTCAAGGCTGAGCTGGATTATATCGCCTCACAGACTAGCAAGCTTAAATACATTTATAGGATCGTGCGGTTGCGGGTAAAATTGTTTAGATTCTTGACAAAGAGTCTTAGTTATAAGAATGAACATATTTATTCATATGAGCTTTACTAATATATACATTTCTCTAATCGTATGTAAGCCAAATCTTTTTAAACTACAAATTCTCATCTCCTTTTATATCCTACATCCATAGCTTGCAAATATCAATTGATCGTTTCTCGATATCTGATAATAAGTGAAGAAAAAACTATGAGGTTAACCGATTGGATCGCTTTCTTAACGAGCGCGTTCGTGCTCGACTAGCAAACAATTTTTTAAGTTTTGTTTCACTCAGGTTGTTCCCCGACCTTTTGATTGAGTTAAATGAACCCAAAAGGCTTTTGTGTATGTATTATATTCTTGTATAAACATATTAATTGTTAAAGTCAATCAATTATAATCAATTATATTATTATGATCAATTTATAAAATTTATAATCATTTTTAATATTATATATATAATAATTCATTTGTTTTTCTGTACAAGGAAAGTTAATATGAAGACTGTTTGTAATGAGTCTCATTGTGTGAACGTCAATCGTGAATCTCTCTACAAAATGTTCGTTTGACAAGCTTTACACGAATAGTTCTACTTAAAACGCTCAACAGAAAACAAAAACTCAGAGCTCAGAAATCAGTTCGAGAACAGAGAACAGAGAATTAAACATTCAACTATTATTTGCAAGCCATGCCATGCATCCATTGAAAATTGGTATTTATGGCTTATTGTTTATGTTTTAAATGTATGAAACAGTCAGAAAAAAATCAGCAACAAATTTGATGTAGCCCTGTCCGTTTGCCTGTATGTAACACAGAAACGCATCGATTACGGAAAGAGCTTGAATCTAGTTTATTTCAAACAATCAATTTATCTCCAACGTGTTCAGAGCTGCCGACACCAAATTTTGCATGTAAATTCATGAACAGTTTGTAAAAAATAACTTATATACTATATACAAAAGAAATTTGATATTTTGAATACAGAATTACATAAAACACATATTTAATTAAATATTTGGATCATTCCCAAAAAAATTTTATTGAAATCTGTTTAGTAACTCACAAGTTAGAAAACGAGGTAAATAACGTTAGCCGAATGCATTTTCTCTATACAGTGGAACATATTCAAATTCTATTCAAAGTTTTAAAACAGCTACTTCAAATTCGGATTTTTCATAACAGCATTTGATGAATGATCAAGGATGTTAGAAGCGGTGAGAAGGAGGCATCTGCTTTCAAAGACTCTCTTTGAAACCTTGTTTTGCTTTCAACTGAACATTTTTCGCGTTGAAAATCATATATGATTATGGTCTTACGGGGACAACTAAACTGTTTTTAAAAAGCAAAACTATGCCATATTTGGCATTAGTTGAAATATAAGTTTTTTAAATAAAATAAAATACAATACTATAACATTTTACTGAGTAAAAGTGTAGACATAAACAACTAGAGAATTGCTGATTTGCTGATATATATCAGATATCATAATGATACCCTATATTGTCATATTAACATCCTAGTTAGTTTGGTAAATTAAGCTCTTCTACATGTAGTTTCTGATGAGTTTTCATATCGATATCACTATCTGAATCATGCTCTACCATATAACTCTCATCATCAGTCATTTATTGATTATTTACATAAGTGAAAATCTTCTATCTCACGTTTGCAATCTCCTGCTCAGCCAACCTATCAATATCGTACATATCCGAGAATGCCTTTGGCTTTGCAGCTTTCCAGCTTTCCAGCTTTGCTGTAAGCTAAATAAAACATTTTTCACCTCATTTTACTCAGCGAACAGTTTGTCCCATCACGATAGTTGAAGTGCCACACACACAGAGCAGTGCACCTTTCTGCTTAGTCACGGGCTATACGTAAGTATTGCTTATCAGATTAAGCCTTGTGTTCTGATTCCCTTCAGCTGCTGCTGTTGCTGCTGCTAGTGCTGCTTTCAGTGTGGCTATCGTGTGGCTCGGTCTTTGAGCAGAGCTCTTCAAGCACTTAGCCTGCAATATAATCAGCAAAAGCGATTAAAGCACTTGGCCCATTGTTTATTATTACAATATTAGCTGAGCTTTTGTTGTTGGCTCAGAGGCCTCAGTTGGCGCTCTATCAACTTGACTTGATGGCTGTTTGGCTATGCTTGGCTTTGCCGCCATTGTTTGCACTGCTGGGTGGCCAAACATCAAAGGCTGCGGCTCCTCACTGGGTATGAGCTGCTGCAGTTGAAGGCACGCGCCAGCATTAAACAGCAGGCAGATCATTCATCAATAATTACATGCTGAAAGGCTAAAGGCGATGCCACAAAAATGTTCAAGCCCCCTTTCCGCGCGCTCAACTAATTTATGCCAAAATGCTTGCCAGACTAATGACACTTTGCTGCGCAAGACGACAGCCGAGCGGGCGGCGCTGCACTGGGGCTGGCCGGGCGGCGCCGGGCTTGGTAGCGGTAGCTTCACGGGCATGGCACGCAAAAGTTTTTGGCATACCGTTAGTTTGTTGGTTCGCTGTTCAATGGTTGCCTGCTCGGCGGGTTGGTGGCTCGGCGGGTTGGTGGCTTGGTGGCTTGGTGGGATGATGGCTTCGTTGGTTGCCTGTCAGAGCAAGAAATGTAAAACTTGCGCTAAAAATGATAAATACGCTTAGACCTAATTAACTTGCGACTTTAATTAATTTTTAATGAAAAAGTTAATGAGCCGAAAACTAACTGGGCCAATCGGTTGTGCATGTGCTCCACCAATCGATGTTCCTAAGACCAAACGACTAATTAGGCCAGTATAATATTTTTGTCAGCTTAAAAACTATCAGGCATAAATCAAACAGAAGTTTCAAAGTATTAAAAAACTTTCGTTTTATTACCTAAATATATATTTATATTTTATTGCTTTTCATCAAAGGACGACACGTTCCATCTCTCTTAGATCTGGACAGAGATATTGATGCTCTGCTACTTTCATGACTCAGCTTACACATATTTTCAATCAGAACCAACTGACTGAAATATGATTTCGATATGTATAGTGAAATATATAGTGAAATGGAATGGTAAGTCCAGAGTCTTACAATGTATTCTCACGAAGATGCGCCAAGTGCACAGAAAAGAACAGATTTCCGAAGTGGTGAGCTAAACAATCTCCGCTTTATGACACATGTGTACGTCGCCTTGTCTGACATTCAATCAGCGCCAACTTACACCCACTGCGACTGCTCGCCCGCTCGTCCGCCCGCCCATGCCATTGCCTTTGGCCCATCTGCCGCGCTGCCCCGCCCACACAATGACAGCAGCTTTAATTGGATTTTCGCTGCTGCGGCCGCAACAGAAATATCAAAAAAAAAAAAAATGAAGAAGAAGAAAAAAAACGAGAATTGCAATTTTCGACAGGCGGCTGTCGCTTGGTTTCATTTTACGTTACTTTACCCGTCTTTGGCCGAGCTTTAGCTGCCTTTTTTGTCCAGTTTTTTTTTTCTGGCTTTTCTTTGCAATTGGCGCTCAGCTTTTGGCGCTGTTATTTCTCCGTAACAAAGTTTACATTTCACACATTCATCACTTTTGGCAGCTGCAACTAATAGTGTGCAATGTCGGGCAAATGGTCGGCCCCGTTTAGCCGACAGCCCGCGTGCCCAGCCGCCCGCTTGCCAACTCACCAGCCAGTTTGGCTGCCTGACGACCACTGTGCAGCGGCAACATTGACTGTATCTGCCCCTTTTGGTTTACTATTCTTTCTTCGTTTTTTTGTCATGGGCTCACATTTTTATTGCACTTCTTAGCTGGGAATAGTTTGTGCCAAGTTGCACGAGTTGGCTTGCCAAGAACGGATTACGGATTGTCTGCGCGCAGAGTCTTATAAATCAATGCTTAAAGCTTAAAGCGGCTACTTTGGAGCATTGATGACCCTTCTTAGCGGGGCGTGGCATAATTTTTTCCTCCATCTTTTCACATTGTTTGTAATGCTTGCCATGCCGCAAATGCCACGGAGAGGCAGCTCATAGCTTCATTCCGGCACAACGTAACCCATTCAGAAGCCCTGACACTGTCGCCCACCCCTCCTGCCCTTGACTCGGCACAATGATGAAGCTGTTGGCTGTTGCCTGTTGGCTGTTGGCTTAACACTTTGTGTCTGTGACTCTTGCACGTTGACGTCATAAAGCATCAGAATGTGAGTCGATACGTGCCTTCAATCCAGCCAAAGTCATTGATCATTGCGCTGCCTGATACTGATTTATGGAATTCACATCAATTTTGAATTTACGCTCCCAGCAATTCGCAGCTCAACTGGGAGTTGATAGTCTGTCTCCTGGCCTGTGACAGCATCTTGAGACGTTTCATAATTCATCTTAATTTTAATTTGCAAGTGATGGAGTGGCTGCCAGCCAAACAGCCAACCAGCCAACCAGTCAGCCAGTCAGCCAGTCAGCCATTCAGGCTCGCACTCAAGCATTCAGGCGGCTCTAAACTGCAGCTTCATTATCTTAATCTACTCCTTTTTAAGCGCAAACTTTGCTGCAGAACCGCACACAAATTTGCGCCCAATTGCACTTTGGTGCAGTTTAATCTGTAAAATTGCCGGCCAAGCCAGCAATTTTCACAAATTGCTTACATTACGTAAATGAAGAGACACAAGCCGCCGACCCGCTTCCCCATTCCCATCTGCATCCCCCATATCCATCTTCATTGCTATCTCCATTGTCATCGTTCCGCTTATGATGCGGCCACTGCTGCTGTCCTTGTTCCCTGTCGTTTGTTGCCACTGCTGTCGCTTGTCGCTGCTGCTGCTGCTGCTGCTGCTGCTGCTGTTGCTGTCGTATCTCACGCCGTCATCAAGGCGCTGCCACATTGCGTATACGCAACGTTTGACGCTTTTCAAGCGATTGTGTCTAATTGAGCATACATTTAGCGCACGCACACTGCTTTTCAATATATAATTAATGGAGGACACATTCTCATTGCATTGCACACTTGCAGCACGTTTCAGCTACAAGCATTACAAAATTTTAATTAAAAAGCAAATATTAAATCAATGCCGCATCCAAATTAGTTTCTCCATAGTAGTTGTTAGTTGTTGTCGCACCCAGCAGACGCATAATTCATTTGCCACAGAAGGCCAACGACAAAGTCGCTTAATTACCAACGCTGCCAACTGCGCTGCTCGCGTCGCATTAACCCATTAATTAAGGTGACGTCAAAGCCAACGCCAAAAGCGATAAAACCATAAAACGATAAAGCAACCAAAGCCAAAAGCCCCACTGAATGTGGGCTAAGCCAGAAGCAAGCCCATCGAGAGAAGGCCACACAAAAATTTCAAATGCCACAACTCGTATATTTATGGCCACATCGGTGCACTGCACAACTGCAAGGAATGCTGCGAATTAGTTAACCAATCAGCTGGCAATGAAGCCTCTCAATTCCAAGCCAATACCATATGCTTACCTTCCCTTTCGCTCTCTCTCTCTCTCTCTCTCTCCCTCGCTTTCTCTTTCACTGACATTGATAATAATCCGCACTTTAATCTATTTACGTCAACAAATTTTCTAACTCTTATGAATCCACAATTAAATATCTGAAAAATTATCTCAAGCCTTGCTAAATGACAACAAAACCCAATGTTGAACATGTTTTAAAAGCTGGTTTAAGTTAAGATATCAAATAAATTGAGTTAATAAACTAAAAGTTTGAGAACTCTAGCCAAAAAGGGGCTTTATATCATGAGTCTCTACAACCAACGGGTTAGAGCCTTGCAGCAAATATGTATTTGATTTAAGATCGATAATTATAAAATGTGTTAGGCTGAAATTTCAAATAATTGAAAATATATTTATAATATCTATGTATATATATACATCACAGTACAGAATATACAATAGTCAAGCTAAGTTTGAAGTGATATGTATTAAATGTCTACATATCTATGTTATCTTCTTCTATGCTTGAATAGTTAATATTTAATATATTTAACTTGAATTTTTAAATTATGTGAGCTATTGCTAAGGTAATGAAGCTTTGTAAAGTATGTATATCAAGAAAAATCAAAATATAAAATATAATATAAAATACAACAAAACTGAAATTAAATCTCTTAATAAAATAACTACGGTGAAAAATACAAGAAATAGCTGCTAATTATATAGATTAATCTAAGCCCAATATATGAAAATATTTTCCTTTAATTACTAATAATAATAATAATAATAACAATTTTGCATTTCAATAATTTTGAATAAACAAATGTTTATGCTAAACAATATTCATATCAAGTTATTGGATATATTGTTGCCAACAACGTTACGTAATTAATTTGTTTTATTTCCAGCTATTACTTTCTTGTTCGAAAGAAATTGATGGAAATTATTTTTAATAGTGACAAATAATTGAAAACATATTTATAAGACCTATATACAGAATACAATGTTAAAGCTCAGTGTAAAGTTATGTATTAAATGTCTACCATAGATGGTATGTTCGTCTATAGTTCAATAGTTAAAGCTTAATATGTTTAACATATATTTTTAAATTATGTACGCTATTGCCAAAGTAATGAAGTTATGTAAAGTATGTATAACAAGCAAAATCAAAATACAAAATATATTATAAAATACAGCAAAACTGAAATTGAATCTTTTAAAAAAAAAACTAAGGTGAAAAATACAAGAAATAGCTTCAAATTATATCAATTTAGTTAAGCCCAATATATGTAAATAGTTTGTTTTAGTTACTAATAATAATAATAATAATAAAAATTTTGCATTTCAATAATTTTGAATAAACAAATTTTGTAATGTAAGCTAAACAATATTCATATCAAGTAATTCATATCTCTGTTGCCAACAACGTTACGTAATTAATTTGTTTTATTTCCAGCTATTATTTTCTTGTTCGAAAGAAATTGATGGAAATTATTTTTAATAGTGACAAATTGATGAGCATTAGATTGATAAACTGCCGGCATTGATATACATGCTACGAGTTTATAAAATATACTTATCGATTTCTGACTAATCGTCGAGCTGTTCTTTTATGCACTCTGAATAACCCAGACGTCGTTCCGTTAAGGACATTCATTTGTCTAACAGCCAAGTTGCAGAAGCCACAGCGGGCTAAAGTTCCTGACCACTCGATGGCCCCCGTTCAATGCCAAATGATATGAAATTAGTTTTAGCCTTGCGTTTAAAAATTAAATGAGCTCAAAATCAATGCAGTGCCGTTTTAGCCATTTGTTGGCCATAGTTATTGCTGTTGTTGTTGCCGTTGCTGTGGCTGTTGTTGTTCGACCGGTTTTCGATGGCATTTGGCGTATGTCAGCCCCAACTGGCAGTTCAATAATGAATAATAACGGGGCCGAGTTAAAAACTTTGCTCCTCCCGCCAGCAACAAAAACCCACTTGCTGTCTCTGGCGCTACGCTTGCCGCGTTGCACGCTGTGCTGTCACAACAGCAGCAACAGCAATAAAAACAACAACAACAATGGAGCAGCAAAAACTTTGGCAATATATTTGCAACGCATTACGTGGCATGTCAAGCGTTTTATCGCGCGTATTTTTCAATTTTTGTGCAATGGGCGGCACTGCACTGGAAGGGGGCATATGTGGGGCAATGGGGGTCTCTTTCACTGGCAATGACACGGCCACACCATAGCAATATGCTTGGCAGCAAAAATTAAAAAAGCAGCTCTCTGTGCTCTCTGTGCAGTCCCTTTTTCTCCTAATGCTCGATCATGTGGTGTGCCTGGAAATATATATTTCTTGGCTGCCCGCAAAGATAACGGGATGCGGGAGTGCACAGCCTGGTCAGGTCCATATGCTAGTCCTGGGTGTGTGTGTGTGTGTGTGTGTGACCAGCGGTGCAACCTCTTCAAATAGTTACTAAAAAAGAAAACTGGCAGAATATAAGTAAAGCGGGTTGGAGCGGCAGCAGGAAAGTAAGTGGATGAGGTGAGGTGAGGGAGAGAGAATAGAAAGCAAGTGAACGCGCATTGAAACACATTTCCGATGGGGAAAGGGGCGATCATATCCGCTTTTTGAGCGTTGAGCACAAACAGGAAACACATTATAGCAGCTGGTAGACAGACTTATGTGTAGCACTGTTGAAAAATTGTTACACACGCTGATGCTGTCACTGCCAGGCGTACTCCAGCGTCTCCTTCTACGTTTGCTGTTTGTTGATGCTTTGCTGCGTGTTTGCTTTTGTTGCTGCACTGTTTTTTACATTTGGTAAATAAACTGCAATGTGAGTTATGTCAAGCACCAAGCACACACAAACACATACCCACACACACACACACGCTCTTAGCTACACAGTTGCATAATGGCCGCCATGGCTCATCTATCAAATTACGCGAGCAGCAGAAAAAGTGCAGCATACTTTGCCGGGCTGTAATGACGGCGAGAGAAAAAGTGTTGCCTGCTTAACTGAGCAGCGGAAAAAAGTGTTGCTTACTTATGCGCATTTGTCAATTCGAGATGTTGTCAAAAAAAAACAAACCAAGTCAAAAGAGAAAGAAAAACCAAAAAAAGAAAAACAAAAAATTATGGCTCGCTTATGCGGGCAGCTCGTTTAGCAGCCCAAACAAATGGAGCGAATGTGTGTATAGCGGTTGCTTGACAACTTAAGAACCATTAATATTAGTAGCTCAAATTGAAAGCTATGGCGCTTAGCATCACACGGAATTAGGGAAGCTAAAAGTAAAGCTGAAATGAATTCTCAATATTTCGAATTAAATAAGGTTGCGCTCTCACTATAGTAAGCATTAGAAAGTAAGTCAGTAGCCCTTGCTCAACTTCTAGTCCGACTTGTGGCCCATTTAAACTGCTTAGTAAATTAACTTTAGCCAGCAATTGCACAAGCCATTGCCGAGTTTAGTGGACTAATTTTTGTCTGTAGCTCAGTTTCTAATGCACTTTTAGCCCGTAATGCTAGTATTCAAACATACGAATACTATTCATTCATTTATTCATTTACTCGGCCAGTGCTGGCAGCAGCTAAATTTAGCACAAAGACCTTAGAAAAGAAGAGGCCCAGCAAATTGCTCATTTATTTGCAACTGTCAATATCAATAACAAATTGGTTGTTGTTATGCCTCACACAAACACACGGACACAGGGGGCAGGGAAGTGTGCCACACTATTAACATTTGTGTTTTCTCTTTCTCTTTTTTCTGGGTAGGGATTGTGATTGGTTCGTCTCTCTCTCTTGGTAACTTTAGCCGGCCCAGCAAAACTGACAGGCAGTAATAAAATAAATGAGTCGCCATTCTTTTAAATTGAGTTTAATAAACGTCACACTTCATCGACAAAAGCACTAAGGCCTAACAAGCTGGGCCCCAAAAACCTGAAACCGTAACTGAAACTGTGCCACGCTTGGTTGACTGGTTGCCGGTCTCTGGTCACTGGCTGGCTGGCCATAGACCTCTCTATACAAATGAACTATGAAATGGCCGGGACAGCATGCATATTTTGGCCAGCACACATACACACACACACACACGCACACACACTCTATGGCCTGAGCACACTTATTTATTATTCCCCAAGCGTTTGACCAATGACTTACCCCAAAAACTGGATAGTGGACCGCATTCAAATGATGTCTTATTTGGCTGCCTGCATTGTGGCATGAATAGCCATAGTTATATGAGCCCCCCAGAATGAGCATTGTACATTTTACATATCTGAATATAACATATAACATTCTATATGGCCCGCCTGGCTCCCTTTTTTGTATTTATATGGCCTCAAAGTTGTGCAACAGCATCGCGAGAGCGCTTCACATGAGATTGTAATTACGATAAACGGACAAGCGCCAAAGCCTTTAAAAATAAACATGAATCTATGGGTTGAGCGAGTTCGAAAAGAACGGGGAGTGGGTTGGGTGGAGGGTGCTAGCGCGAACGACGCCTGGTTGGCCATAAACCGCCAAATGAGCCAAATAAATGTTATTTATATAGAAAAAAATACATATAGAGCAGACGGCAAAAATTGCAAGTGCGCGAGTTTTTTCTATTTTTTGCGACTCGTAGCGAGTTGTGTGCAAGCCAATTGCGATTTATTCATATAAAATTCATACGATATGAAATCATATAGGTAACTAAATATGGCACACAGATAAACAGACACACATACAGACACACTGGCAGACAGACAAAAGACGGGCGGACGCACACACACATACACAGACATACTGAGCGTCAGACTGAGCCATTCAGCGATTGGATTTTGTGCCAGGGCGTTATGTAAACATTCGATATCGAAATCGCATCACAGTGCCAACTAAAGCAGGAGCAAGACCCACAAAATGGCCAACGTGTCGGCGACGCAGACAGGCGTCACTACTGCGTACAAGCGACAGAGATATCTGTTAACCGAGAGAAGATATCAAAATAAGGTTAGCTTAGCGAAATTGACTTAGAATTTAGCTACGCCTTTAGTTCTCTTCTTAAATTTAAGGTACAAAATGAAATTTCATTATGGAACTGTCAAAGCAGTCTTATATGTTGATCTTATAATAAAGTCTTATATATTAAGAATACCAAACTACGTTGAAAAAAATCATTGTTCAAATAAATATTATTTGGTTGTATATGATTGTTTCTATGGTATCTTTTTTGTTAATAAAATTATATGTTCTACTCTGTCAGACAGTGTGCTTATAGGCAAACAGATAGAGAAATAGAGAGAGCATAAAAGAGGCTAAACAATAATAACTCGACAGCTGAAATAGATCATGAACATCAACTATTTATGCCGTCGGAAATTCGTCCCAAATTTAAAAAAAAAGTAATATGAAAAGAAATTCAAAAATATTTAATAATAAAAATTGGAAAATTACAAAATTCACAATTTACTTCTTTCACATTTCGAAAATACAAAATATAAATTTAAATAATGCATTTTGCGTTCTCTTTTGAATCAAATTAAAAAATATCATTTCAGATAATAAATATAAATAAAATTCCAGACGACTTTAATTTGCATACCGAATACCAAAATCGATCATTCAAAAATCATTTCATTTATTTACAATTTATTTCGATGTCAATTCATTCTTTCGCCTATTTTTAATGCTTGAATTGTATGTATAAAATAAAAATTGTGGTCTGTTTGGCTTATTTATGCTTTTATCTGTTTGCCGAAAAGCCACATAAGTAAATCAAAAGAAAAATACATTTCTCTGTAAAGCATTTACATTCATAACAATCTATGAGATAAAAAATAAATATAAGGTACGATATTTTTAATTAAAATCCAAATGCTCTGCGGGAGTGGCACAAAAAATATTTATTTTATTTGGAAATGAGATAAAAATCTGCGGCAAGTGCATTAAGTAATTGTTGGCAAAATGTGAAAATGTCCATGAAAAGTCTCCTCACCTTTAAGCGCGCTACAGAGCGTTGCCTTTAAAATAAATTGAAATGAAAGAACAGCAGAAAATGAAAAAAAAAGAAAAAAGGTATATCTCATAGGAAAATGGAATCAATCGTTGTTCATAGTAAAGCTGCGAGTGAAATACCCCCCCGGCAAGACAATACCAAATATGCTGCTCGATATGTGCTCTGCGTACCGAGTTCTCTGTACATGTGTGCGTATTGTTTGCGAGCGTATGTATGTGAGTCTCTCTCTGTGTGTGTGTGTGTGTGTGTATGTGGCATATGTAAGCAAATACAAACACATAGCAATACCTATGGCAATATAAACGCGCACATAAATAAAAAAGACATTGTCAGAAAAACGCGATGTGCTCGAATGTTTATTTATGGGCCTCGTTCTCGTTCTCGATCTGCGGGGCCTGATGTAATAGTCAAACACAACAACAACAACAACAACAACAAAAAAAGAGAAAGCGACAAACGAAATATATATATACGAATAAATATATATAAATACCAAAAAACACAAAAATAAAGAGGAAAATGGGCTTATAGAGCACGCGCATTTTTAGTTGTTTGATTGCTAATTAAAATGGCAAATCAAAGCGGTTGCTTCAAGCGCCAATGTTGACAGTGTACAATAGCGACACTGCGCCTACACTCTCTCTTACCCACACACACACACACACACATCTATACAGCGCCATTAATAGAGCGTGAATTTTAGCGCAAGCACACCGAGAGGCGCGACGCTGTGGGTAGTGGGCGTGGCAGTGGCACTGTGGTGTTCGCATTTGTAGCCCGCAATGTTTTGCCAATCAAACCCCAAAGTCATTTCATTATTGGCTTTGCGTAATCGACGTCAAAGCATCCCGGGCAAAAGTCAACAAAGCGACGCGGCGGCAGTCCAGAGATGGAGAGAGAGAGAGAGCAGCAAGGGAGTGAGTGGGGCAATGGCTGAGCTGAGGCTGCCCTGCAGTCAACGTCAAAACGTGCATGCAGTCAAGCGGATTGAGGCAAATATTTTCACATTGACACGGAAGGATCAGCAGCAGGCGAGAGGACGCAGAGTCGAGCTGAGTCGAATTGAGTCGAGATTGAAAGCCGACGCGACTTGACAATAAAGTCAAAAGTGTAAGTGACACAGTTCGTTAGGCGCCGCAGAGCATGCAAAACATACAAAAAATACATATATTTATATATATATATATGTCTATCTAGACACACACACACACACATACAAATATTTATAAACAAATACATGTATATCTTAAAATGGAGCCATAGATACGTTTGTTATGCAAGCTGGGGCGTGGCCCCAAAAAATAAAAAGGATTGCGAGCTGAACATTAATGAAGGCCACAGTAAGTCGCATTGAACATACTCAGTCAGCTAGTCGTTTAGTCAGTCAGTCAGTCCGTCAGTCAGTCAGTCAGTCAGTCGGTGGGTCAGGCAGCGTACAGTATTCAATACTGGGCTGCTGGCAGATTTTGGAGTATGACAAATATTTTATGCGCACATCATAAAAGAGCCTCAAGACTGCAGCAGGCAGACACACGTACTCAGCAAAAGATACACAACAAATACACATACACACACACACGCACACATACACAGAGGCGCGCGAGCTCAGAGACAACAGATAGCAGATACAATCGCCAGCCGTGAGATACGAAAGAAAATTTGTGTGGCAGGACAACGCATAAAAAGCAACGCCAAGGCACTAAATAACAACAAGGAGTCAAAGCTTTGAAGTTGCAGCATGGCGACGGAGAAGCTGCTCCCAAAACGGAGCACACAAAACAGCCAACAACAGTGCGAAAGAGTGAAAGAGAGAGAGCAGCACATAAAGAAAGCGAGGAATGCTAAACAACAAAAGGTCCACCAAAAAAGGAATAGCAAGGTGCAAATAATGCTGAAAGCGCCCCAAAATGTGCGCTACACATTTTTGGCAGCTGCCTAAGTACGTGATAGTGTGTGTGTGTGTGTGTGTGTGTGTGTTTGTCTGTATCTGCAGCTGTCGATGTATATTTGTGTTTGTGTGTAGTAGATGCGTGTGTGTCTTGCCTGTTGACGTGAAAATTTGCACGTCTTTTGTTGTGCATGCGTGTAAATGTTTTGTGGATTTGATTTCGTTTCGCAAAATTGAAAAACTAAGCATTGAAAACACCAACAGCAAACAAGCCAAATGTTTTATTTGTCTACCACACACACACACACGCACCCAATGCACTGCTTTTTCTGTGCCAAATTCGTTTTGACGGCAAACAGAACAGAGGCAAAAAGAAAAGGGTTTTTCTTTATTTTACTTTGCGGCCTCTTTAGTTGTTGTTTTTATAATACAAATAACGAGAATCCCTCAATATATATCTCCTTCTGGGCGTATACGTGTGTATGTGTGTGTGTGTGTATGTGTGTGTGGCTATGGGAATTTGAGGTCGGGTTGATTGCTAAAGTAAACGCACTCGGGGCAAGCCGCGACGAGCCAATGCCTTGAACTTTAGTTGCTTAACATTTTTGGCTTCATATTTTTCTTTTTATATCGCATTTTTTGGGTATTTTTTCTGGTTTTGCTTTTTCTGTTTTGCTTCTTTATTTTTCGGCATTCGGTACTTTCAATGCTGAGCTGGGTTAATTCTTTTGGGTTGGGCACTGATTTTTTGCTTATTTTTATTAATAGACTTTTTGTAAAATGCCAAACCATATTTTACTCAACATCCCTCCCGACGGCGAGTGTGCACCTCAAATTATGTTACACTTCTCAATCAAAAGGGTTCGAGCCCATCTATGCGTTTGTGTGCTGGTGCGTCTAGCGGCTGTTTAGAAAGGATAAGTTGCTATGAAATTTCGTGTATGTTTAATCCGTAAATGGATATGTTGTTATGACGCCTACGCAACAACATAAGAAATGAATCGAAAAATTGAGTTTCGTTTATCATTTTTGCTTTGAATAGCAAAACATTGTGATGGCCATTGGTGTAGAGTGAACCTGTACAGGACTTTTCTTTTTTTTTTTTGATAATTGTGCCTTTAATTCAAAGTTTTAGGAGTGGCCTATACAAATTTGCTTATGAATCTGAGAGTAAGCGAAGTACTTTGATTACTTTCATAATTAAAATATTGCTACTCATGGATAGAAGGACTTAAAGCCAGCTTGCCCGACGGATTAAATAACATTTGGTTTATGAAAAGTTCGGCTAGCTGGTTACTAAGCAAATCAACAGTATTAAATAATTTTAAAATATTTGTAAGCAAAGCAAGCATTAACAAATTATATTATTATTATTATATTGGACACTTTATTTGATGAATTCATGTATTACACAAGTGTTAGTGTTTAAGATGTATAATTAAGAGTACAGGCCAACAAATTATATTCAAATGCTATATATTTTATAAACCTCTGTAAACACTGTTAAATCAAAAGACTTATCATTATAACAATGTACAAAATAAAATATTAAGAATAAAAATTCATATTTCAAAATGTTTTTATATATTTCATTATATATATAAACTATAAATATATAATATTAAATATTTGCATTTCAACAGTTAGCATATCTTTAAGGATTGTTTAAGCAATTATGAAAACACAGAACTCGAAGAAAGAATGCTCTGAAAACTCTGCTGTATAATTTTGTTCATTAATTGTAATTTTCCTCTTGATACTATTAGCATATGTGATAATTGTTGGATCAGGAAACTCTCTTAAGCCGCTCATTAGAAAATCATATGTTTAAAATTGATCAATCAATATTTCTCAAGAATCAAGAGACTTACTCTTAACTGAGATAATCTTGACCATCTTCAATGTATTTATGAGTAATAAAATTCAAAGTTTAGCTTACCTTTTATGAAACACACTGGATATTAACGGACTGCTCCTTAATATTGATAATTTGATAAGTCAACAAGTTATATGTTAGTCTCTGGTTTTTTTTAATATTTTTTATTTCAACTTGTAAAAAGGCACACATGCATGCTACTGCATACTACTTGGCAAAGTTATTAGTGTTATGATAGGTCCTTTACTTTTGACTGTTACTGCTTTTTCTTTCTAGTTGGTAATGTTATGATAATATTGCGATATTCGTTGTCTGAGTCGCGCACGCGAGCACTTTGCACGTTTGAACAATGGAATTTAGCACACGGCTGCCAATTATTGAAAACCTGCTAAAAGAAATTAAAGCGAAACGCAAACAATTTGTAGCACATTAAGTGGGTAGACGGGCGCTGCTGGCATTTGTCCTCTTCCGGTTGCAGAACAGTGCAAAACTGCTAAAGTGCATGACAGAAATGCCAATGCGAATGCCAAGAACAGAAACAAAGCCGAGCGACCAAATCAAAATGTATGAAATACTTTCATAAAATACAGGGATATATGCAAACACACACACACAGGTTTATGCGAATGTGAGAGTACGACCGCACATGTGGCATGCCTATGTGTCTGTGTGTGTGTGTGTGTGCATGTGTTTGCACTTGAAAAGCATTTAACGTTGCGAGAAGACAAAACGATTCGAGATAAATGCCAAAGGTTATGGTGTTAATGTCGCCTTTATTCAAAGCGGATATCGGACCACAGCACCGAGAACAAAGGCGAGCAATGTAATAAAAAATAAATTAAATGGAAAATGCGAAAGGGAAAGGCAAAGGCAATGGCAAAGGCAAAGGCAATGGCAAAGGCAAAAGGCGACAAGCACCGAAGACGGACAGAACAAGAGACTGAAGCGCGAATGTGTCACGGATTTCATTGCTCATTGAATACGCATTCATTTCATGGGCCCAGGACAGTGAAAGGCACAAAACTGTGCGAAGGATCTGACAGGCATTCGGGGCAGCCGCATCGAGTCAGTCAGTCTGCGTACGTAAGCAGCAGAAGGACACACACTCACGCACGCACACACACACACACACAAACACACAGAGCACCAACACAGACACAAGTTAAAGGCGCTGCGAAAATCACTGGGTAAAATAAGCCACAGAGCCACAGAGAAAATCAAAACTACGCGCACACCAAAAAGGCGCTGCCTTCAACGGTTTGTGTGTCAGTGTGTCCTGTCATTTGCATGTGTATGGCAATGTGTGTGTGTGTGTGTGTGTGTGCTTTCGGTGTCTCTTTGTGTGTGTGTGTCTGTGTTTGCTGTATGGCTTGTCTTTCTCTTTTTGTTGTAATTGCCTTTTGGCAATTGCAATTTTCGCATTTTATTGAATTTTACACACAGACACAAACACACAAAAGCTTGTCTAACAGATGCGCACACACACACACTAACACCAACACACACACATGTGCTTCGACACAATAACAACATTTTTTTGTCATAATATTTTCATGTGCTCGCCTTTAGATTTACACGCGCTCACATCTAAATTT
Organism: Drosophila nigricruria; assembly: GCA_037075265.1. NCBI lineage: Eukaryota > Metazoa > Arthropoda > Insecta > Diptera > Drosophilidae > Drosophila > Drosophila nigricruria. The sequence continues at coordinate 3,840,508 of JBAMCI010000074.1, forward strand.
ACTGTTGCCTTTTTGGCTTATTTCCTGTTTTGGTAAACAGTCTCGGAATTTGTTGGCGTGTTGTTCTTATTGTTGTTAAGTATTTTGTGAATTTGTTTTTGATTTGCAACAAATTTTCATACACAGACCCACAAACGCGCACAAACACAATGCCACACACACACACATATATATACATACGGACACACAGACACGCACACACACACACTCATAGAGACACATACGTAGAGAGTGTGTTGGGAGACGCGTCCTAGCTGTGTTCTATGCTGGCTGAGTAGCTAGCCTCTGCCTTGCGGAACCGCCCTAAAACAGTCGGGAGAAAAACTGAAAATGAAAATTTGTGAAAAATTTATCCAAAGCACGCAAACGCATGCCAGGCGAAAGTCAAAGGCAAAGCGCAAAGGCAGAAGCTTTGCGGAATCTCAGAAAAGTACCGTTATTAAATTTCTTTATAGCCAACAACAAGTGAGAGTCGCACGCACACAGAGACACAGCCAGAGAGCGACTGAGAGCATAAAAGGACACGCAATCAATAAGTACGCAGACTTTCAAAGCTTTCGCCGACCGACAGCGAGTGAGAGAGAGAGAACGAGAGAGAGAACGAGAGAGAGAACGAGAGAGTGCAGTGAGAGAGCGAAAGCGCGCACAGCAGCCCCCCGCCACGCGTCATCGACGGCGTCATCCTCCACCCTCCGCCCTCTGCTCTCCGCATCCGCCGCCCCCATTCTCATCCCCATGCTAGCGTCGTCGCCACAGGCAGCACATGCTGCCAGCACGTCATGTTTTTGGACTTTGGGCTTTTTAGGCAATTAACAAGTTTGCAGCAGTGAGTCGAAATGTAAACAACGCTGGATCTACTATGAAAGCGCCTTGGCTTTGCGAAGCTTCACATATTATTTTACCGTTTCAACGCGACTTAGCCAGCGGGCAACTTTTAAAACTGTTCTCAACTTTGCACTCGGTTTGATTTTTATTTTGCTGCCTTGCGCTCAACACGTCTGACTTTCAGCGTCGCCACAACACGAATGTCAGGTGTGCGTGGATTCCGGCTCCATTTTGTCTGCTCCTTGGCTGGCCAAATCCGACGGCCAGCCCGAGCGTAGGTGCTCAACGAGAGAGAAATTGAGAGTGCTGGGCTGAGAGAAAGTCCCTTTAACCGTTATTATTTCAACAAACAGTCCTGCCAACTCGCTGTCCGCAGAGTTGCTTCATGGCAGCTGCCCGAAGCCATGCAGAGTTGCAAACGCCCAAATTTACACTGCGCAAAAGCCGAACGAGCTTTCGCTGGCAAATGTAACGGCAACGGCAATGGCTAAGCCGGCATAAGGATAACGATGATGGTAATCATACAGGCTGCTCAAGTGTCCACTCATCGTTCAAGCCAATCAGCCTCATCAATCTGTCAACTCTTTGCATAGGAAACGAACATACTGCCACTTAGGGCCGAACAAAGCGCCTGCATGTCGCAAGGACCTCAAGTGCGACAAATGTTCAAGCAGCCTCTCAAGGTAGCCAAATTACCGCCGCAGGTCGAGTCCTAAACTCATAATTAGATATCACCGGCTAGCCATCAATAGCAGCTGCCGCGGGCACAGCCCGCAGAAAGTGTAGCACATCGCAGTGCTGCTATGCGGCTGATCGTGCATCAAATGCGGGCTTGCCAGCAAAGGTATGTCCATGTCCACATTCGAGTCCTGCGCCCTGTGTCTCGTGCCAAGGTGCAAATGGAAGTTTCACGAACACAGATATCAGTTTACATGCCGCGTTTTTATTATTTCTGAAACCCAATCGCCACACATTTGGATGACTCCGCCTGGCCTGCCTGACTTTTTGTGGACACACCCGCGTTGCAGTATTCAATAACCAAGCGATGGATGATGCTGCACCCCCTGTCAGTCCGTTGATTACCGTAGGGTAAGGGTAGGTTTTTTTTTGTTGTTTCGGCATGATTTTACATAATTCCGACACCCTTCGCTTGCTGTGTGCACTGAACTTTCGCTCTGTACAGGACATCTACTAAATAGTATATGGCTCTTTTGACGCTTTAAATTGATTCACACCGAGCACGCATATGATGTGCTGCTGTCCCACCCTCAGCCCTTTTACCGGCTGTTTGGCTTTTTTCAGTGCTGTATCAATACCCTGTAATTTATAACAGGATGCTGAGGAGTAACATGATGTATATCTGTGATCCGAAAACTTTGTGCAATTCAAGTTACTTAACATTATTACTTAAAATTATATCTTTTATGGTTTTTATGATGCATTCTATAGATAAGAACGATACAAATTTTATTGATAACATTTAATTGATTACCGAAAGAATTCTGTTAATGTTATAATGTTAATTTTATGTTATTCTGCAATGTTATATATAATATATGAGTAAATGTAGAAAAAAATTTAATATAAAACACTTTAATGCTATTCGATTTTCTCTGCATTTCATGCTTGATCATTCTTTAAATACCAATTCGTTTTTGAACACAACTTTGACAGGATATCCACTAGTCCCGAACTCTCCACTGCATTATTCGTTTCAGTTTTCCGTGCTGTCATGCATTTGTATTTGATTAAACATTTTTTACGCACTTCCGTTCGGGCATCGGCATCATTAGTTGGCGTGCTCAATGCGTTTTGGTCCAGCAGCGCACCACCCCCGCCCCCACAGCCCAAACACAGCCCAGCCCAGCCCAACCCCGCTCAAAACGCACCCCTTGCTGTGGCATTTCCTTCTCGCAGTTGCTGTTGTTGTGTGCTTAGGCACAAGTTGCATCTGTCCACTTCCGCTATTGAAGTTTCATGCATGAAAGTGTGTGTGCGTGTGTATTTGTTGGGATATTTGTTTTAGCTGCTTTTAAGTGCTGCCTAGTGGAGATCGATGGCCCATGTCAATGTCCTTTAGTGGCATTTCATTACATCTGCAGCGTAGTTGCTGCCGCTGCCTCTGCCTATGCCGCTGCTGCTGCTGCGGTTTTGTTTACCCATCAGTTGCAGTTACTTTACGAGCCATCAAAAATGGTCATTGAACATGATGAGAAAATTGCCAAGACACAAAGATAGTAAAACGCCTTCTTCATCATCATGAATAGACAGAAAACCAATTCCAGTTTCAGTTACTATGGGGGTCTCGGTTCAACCCTCTATCAAAAGGAAAGCCCATTGTCAGGCATGTGCATGAACTGGATATATGTGATGTGGTTGTGAGGACTTCATATCGGAAGTGTTTACTAGCCCCACAATTATAAAGTGATTACCCACCAGTTTTTGTTGCCCTCAAGGAGGGCTGGTCTCCTTAGCAACCCATATTCAATTTTATGGCAACATAAACTGCGCATTAACTTAAATATCATAAAGTTCCAGAATTTTCTCAAATTTTCCTTTTTTTTTTAAATTTTATTTCAAATATTTTTTTTTTTATTCCAAAATATACAATTTCTCAAAATAGTTTATAAAAATACAAATATTACGTATAAAAATAGTTATATGTATATATAATATTAATCTTTAGATTTATGGTACAAAATCCAATTCATTTTGTTATTGTAAATGCACTGTGCGCAGACAAAAAACGTCGAGCACAAGTCGTTGTAAACTTTAGGCTTAACATTTTAGTATCACAAAATCTCACTTAATAGTTAGATATGCTTATCAGTGATATATTACGTATCTCTAGTATATATATATATATATATGATCTATATTGTAGATTGAGCGAATTTTTCCCATTTTCGTTGTACTCTGCGGTTACAACCAATTACATTGCATTCTACAGACTAAGGAACAATAGCGCTGTGATATTGCTCGGATTTTGTTTCGTTTTGCTTATAGATTAAGAGTTGACTTTTAAGTACACAACCGCGGGTTCTGTTGTTGCCTCTGGCCAAGTAGACGTATTATATATACATGATTTGTTGTCTATAGCTTAAGTTGTACTCTTTAAATACTTTTACTGGTAGTGAAACGCTGGTTCAATGTCCGTTTTGTAATCTAACCTAACCAAAAGAACTAACTAGCTAAGTTAAGTGAACTAAACTAAACTAAACTAAATTAAACTGATGTTGAGTTATTGCCTCAAAACTTAGTGTCCTACAAAATGACTAGAGTTCACACTCGACTTTGGTTACCAGCACGGAAGCTGGATTTGATTGCTTAGTTTAGATTTTTGGTTTCTTGTTTGGTTTTAATTTGCTTGGACTTACGACTAGTACTGCACAATTTCGCCTGAATTTCGATTTTTTGTTTTTGAAATTTTTTAAAGAAAATCATTGAAAAATAAATTTTAAATAAATGTTTTTTTTTGCCTAAAGTTAAAGTAAAACTGTATACGAAATCGAATATATTAATGAGATTCCAAAAAAGTTGAATAGCTTCCAAGTTGACTAGAGGACTGCCTAAGTTAGTGACTAGCAAGTGTATTATGAATTATGTGAAGGTATAGGAATTGGAAATATGAGTAGATAATGAAATGGAATGAATGATAATGAAGTAAAAAGTTAAAGATGAAATGTTGATGAGGAAAATGAACTATTATATAGAAGATTGTTTGGATTTACTGAGACAAGATAGAATAGTTAGGAAGAGAGATTGATTGTATAGAAGATAGCAGGAATGGAATTACTTAGTTCTATGGTACGCTTAGCATTCACGTTTGAATTTTTGGTAAATCAAGATTCTTTGGTTTAGTTTATTGCCATTTCTGAACAGAAATCTGACTAGACTTTATCTAAATGACTACAAATTTACTGACTAGGTGAAAGCTGCCTTTACTTGGTCTGAAAACCCTCTGGCCTGAGCTTTTCTGATGAGATCTTATCGAAGCTGACTGACTAGTGCCAATTGATTAGTTGGACTGACTACAAATAAATACTAATACCTACTTAAAAGAAATAAACTAAAAACTAAGATGACTAGGCTGATTGCTATTACTGCTTCGAATGACTAAATACAACAGTGGAATGTTGATCGAAGTACAGAGTTGACTAGAATGGAACCCATTGATAAGAACTAAATGACTAGAAACTGAGACATACAACTTGTAGTAACTAAACATACATATAGATAGCTTAAATTCAATCAAGCAATATAAAAACTAATTTCTTTGGTCTGTTTCAGCTGCAGTTCTCCCAAAATAAGAGACGAATTAAACACTAAAATTAACAATAGGGGACTATGAACAAATTATACAGTTGCCAAACGGCCCAGGTTAATGTGTCTCTCGCTGCCCTGACTTACTCAGTGCGCCATCGTCGTGTGCTGGATGACAGAGGCGCAGTTACGCAGATTTGTTAGCGCAGCAGCTGCAATGCTCTCCTCCTCGGTCAGGCCGTGCTCCACAATCTGGAGTCGACCATAGCCTGCGGAGGAGGCAGAGGAGCTGCAGTCGGACATATAATCGCCCTCATAGTCATAATGGCTGCTACTCGCCGCACCGGCCACATAGACGCCCTCATCCTCGTGCGTGCCCGTGTAGGAATGCGAGCTACTGCTTGCCGAGCTGGAGCTATTAGATTTGTACACAGTCGTCTGGAAGCTGCCAGTTATCGTGGTGGCTGCCTCTGGTCTCTCTGGTCTCTCCGGCTCAGAATCCGGCTCAGCCACTTGCGTCTGTGCCTTCTTAGCATGCGTCAGCTGATGCTTGCGCAAATAGGCAGCCCGCTTAAACTTCTTGCCGCACTCGACGCAATCAAAGGCAAGCTCCTCGGCTGGCTTCTTGGCGTTGGCTTGCTGTTGCTGCTCCTCTTGACTGTTTGTGTTGCGATTCTCCTTTTTGGCAGTGGCCGCCTCCTTTTTGGGCTTGTGCCAGCGTCGATGCGAAGCCAGATTGGCGGGGCAATTGAACTGCTTGCCGCACTCGGGGCAACGATACTCAAGCAGCACAATGCAGGCGCAACGATGACGAGCCAGACCGAAGGCATCGTCAAACTTGATGCGGCACAACCGACACACATAGTCACCAATTACATTCTTAATGGCAGCCAGTTCCGCCTTGGTTTCCTCGGTAATCTCGACAATATTGTACTTGGGATCAATGTCGCCATTGCTGTACTGCATTGTGCCATCAGTGATGTCCTCGAGTGGCCTGATTATAGTCCCTGAAACGGGCGAGCTTGTCTCCTCGTCGAACTTTAATTTGCGCGTTGCCTTATTGCGCGTCGATTTGCCACTTGAGGTTGATGCTTTAGTGGTTCGCGGCGCCGTGTCCGAGACTTTGATGGGCTTGGCGGGCGTGGCATCAACGGGTGCGACGGAACTCACATCTGATTTGGCCAATTTGGCAGCGGGCAGACATTCGCTTTGTTCGCTCAACTTGCGCTTGAGTGAAGCCACTGCAATTGCAACTGGAGCTGGACTTTGTGGCGGTGTTATGGCTTTCTCTGTAGTGACGACCACCTCTTGTGCCACCTCCTGGGTGAGCTCCACCTCCTGTGGCAGCTCATCGGTAGCTGCAGCTGCCGCTTCTGTTGGTTCGCTGGGAACCTCAGCAAATGCGGTCGCCATTGGCACATCGCTGCTTGGCACTGGCGATAGCGGTTTCACAGACAGATCCAGTGGAATTTCACACTTGGTTTTAATGTTCAGATAACGGCTGCGATACTTTGGCGGCAGCGAGGCCACTGTGGTCAGCAGGCCGAGGCCGTGGGGCAGCCCGCCAGCCGTTGCATTGTGCAGCAGCTGGATGCTGTGCGTGTGCGTGTGTGGGTGATGGCTGTGGCTAGATCCTGTCGGCTGATGGTTGGCAACACTGGCCATTGCACTGTTCCGCGTATCAACGAAATGATGATAAACTGAAACTTGAACGCGCTTTAAGAACTTGGATGAAACGATAAACGGAAACGGGGATCGGTAAACGGTGAATGGTGAACGATGAACGGTGAACGGTGAATGGTGAACGGGGAACGGTGAACGGTGAACGGTGAACGGGAGGAACAAAGAGTTGAAGAACTAAGCAAAACTTAACAACAAATTGAAACGTTGGCAACGTTGAGCGCTCCTTTGGCTGCTTCCTGTCGGCTCGACGTATTTGCTGCGAATGACTAACAGCATATCCTGCCGCCTCTATTTATGTGTGCCAAAGGAAAGCGAAATTAAAATCATTGTTTGTGTGTTGTGACGGCGTCGCTCTTGGAAATTTCATCCCCCAATTCGAGTCGTTGTCCTTTTAGCCCTCGCCGTTGCTGCCGCTGTCGACGCACGACGTTGGCGCTGGCAGCGACGCCGCCGCAAAGCCGGAATCTTTTGTTAGCAATCACACACATTAGTCACCCTTTTTTCCATACAGCCAGTCAGACACAAACACACACACACACACACGCTGAGGCGGGGGGAGCAGCAGCAGTTGGCAGTGAAAGTCCTTTGCACTGTGCCCTGCCTGCACTTGGAGAAATCTTTGTGTAGCTATTCTATGTTGCAGCTGTGACTCAGGTTCCCAGTTGCCACGCATCTAATAGGGACACGCGACAGGAACTGGAACACATGTTCGGGTCTGGCTTGCAAATTCTGTGATTCATGGAAATTTGGCAAGGCACAAAAGAGCCCTATATCCTTATGGATCCTTTCTGTAGATCCTGGCAAACAGCTGATAGCCATGCAACCGTTAATTGTGCGTGTAACCAAAGATAAATGCGAAATGTGCGCACAACCAAAAACTCAATGGGCCAGAATGACCTGAAGTAGATGCCACATTGTATTGGCCAGTTGTGCAGGACTCTTAAACATCTGCGGCAATCGGCAGCATTTTTGTGCTCAGCAGGCACTAACTAACATGTAAGACGGATATGTTGAAAAACTATGAGCATCGAAATAATACCGAAATAGACAATTTAATTCATTTTATATGATGCTAGTTGAGCGAGTAAGACTTTTCGTGTAGTTTGTAGTCAATCCAAACAAACTTTGACAATTTTAAGTTAAGAATAGAGAGAAAACATAAAAAGTTACCGCAATCTGTTTTCAAATATAAATCTATCACAAAGCTTAGCTATTGGGCCGACTGCCGCACTTAAATTACAATATCAGACGCAACGCCAGTTGCCGGGCCGGGTAAATCATATATGCTTTAGCTATCTTTCCGGAAATTAAATCTTCCAAATCAATTTATTTTAGCAAATAAGAAATATTTATTACAACAAATTTAAACAGGTATCAAATTCTTTTTGGAGTAATTCACGAAGTGAAATGAGTATATTGGTTTTGTGCTGTCCGTCCGTCTGTCCGTCCGTCCGTCCGTCCGTCCGTCCGTCCGTATGAACGCAAAGCATTTCATCGCTATTGAAGCTAGAAAATTTGGAACAAATACTCGTGTATACCCTCATACCAAAAAAATACCCTGTTTCTGAGTATATTCATTAAAGTTTTGTAGTTACGTACCCTAGATTCCTTCTAAGGACTGGCGAAAAATCATATGTCTACGCCTACTGGGAGTGCGGCATATATTTTGTCTTTTATCCAAGTGAATAATTTCAAATTTTATGACAATGTTACTGTTGCCCTCCCCTATCGATTTGCCAAAAATTACATATATGTAAACCAAAAGCTATATTTTGCAATGGGCGTCAGCGACCGTGAATGAGTATTCTGCAGTCAGTAGCGCCCTATCTTTGTTTTTCACAGCTGAGTATATATTTAATTGGTGTGATACATTTATTTGATCATTATTAATTCTAATTATAATAAAATGTATTTCAATATTAACAGAATATAGTGAATAACCAAAATCTTTTCACATATCTTTTATAATTATATATCATTATATGAAATTTCTCTGCGTGTATTTATTGGTCTTTGGTGCATTTTCAGGTTTTCATTTGGCTCTGGCTCTGGTTCTGGCTCTAGCTCCGGCTGTGTCGACGACTTCACCTCCTGCTCCCACTTCGTACTCACTACGCACAGACGCCGCTCACAGACACAGCCCTGTTGTAAGCTTGTCAAGTTTGCTTTTGGTGGGGTAGGCACGTAGCACACTCTCGCACACATACACAGCTCGGTCTGCTCAGCCACCACAAAGCGATTGTCAGAGTGCTTGGAGTGTGTACGTGTGTGTGTGTGTGTGTGTACGTGTGTGTGTGCTTTGCATTAATATAATCGAAATGCGACGCCGTTGCCGGCGCTGTCCTCATGGTTGCCATGAAAGGGAATGCACTTTCGATTCCCAGTTAAGGGCTTTTGGTCGTACCGCTCGCACCAAACACAAATATGGCATATTATGTTCAATATGACGCCATTGTTGCTGTTGCTGTAGCTGTAGCTGTAGCTGTAGCTGCTGCCGCTGCTGTTGTTGTATTACGGTAGGCACGTGCGTGGCAATGGCAACGACGCTGTCACCACCCCAATTGGGTTTAAAGTATTCCCAGAGCGACAGCGTTGCCGCTGCAGCATTTGCTTTTGTCGATCGTTGTGGGGTGATGACCCCTTCGTAGCTTGAATCTGTGTGTGCCATGCAGCTTAGAATTAATAGCACACGCACCGAACGGGCCAGAGAGCTGAGAACTGAGAACTGAGCGCTGAGACCTGAGAGCTAAAAGCAGAGCGAAAAACAATTCGGACAAAAGTGCGCCGGCCACGCGAGCAGCAGCCGCCCAGCGTCGCAAAGATGAAAATTCCAACCCTGTTTGCAATCCCAAACCCAAATCGCTCATCAGTCAGTCAGGCTGTCAGCTACAAATGCCGCGTTATTTCCAGCTAGAGTCGTAGTCGCACTCGCACTCGCACCTCGATTCGGTATATTCCTTTGACTGCTCGGATTTCTGCGCTCCAAGGCGCGCTTAGCTCAAATTTGCACTCAACAACACCCATGACGACCCGAGATGACAGCGTGCCCCCCCCTTTTGCATCGCACTCCCCCGCCACTGGGTCGAATGGGCTACGCATTTTGTTTGTTGTTTGTTGTTTGTTGCTTGCTCATTGCTAACCCTTAAGTGCATCTTTTTATGGTAATTTCAAGTGCAGACCCAGCCCCAACGCCGATGCGTCTGTTATCCTGCCTGCTTGGCAATAATTAATGTTCGAAAATGCATCGTTTATGTGGCATAATGCATTTGCATCTGTGTGTCTCAAAAGGCTTTTCAACCGCCATGTACTTTTGCTTGGGCAGCTCCTCAAGGATGCTCCACTGTAGCACATGTTGCCATTGCCGCAGGCACAAACCCAAACTGCTCCAAGCCGTTCTCTACCTTTATTTTTAGAGGGGGGAAGAGCTTGCTTGAGCTGTAATTAAATTTTTGCCTTCGTAATTTGATGCAATTTTTGTGTGCGGCACGCAAAAAATTAACGGAAACTGGCTGGGATTTGGTTATATACCCTGTAGCTATTATGGGTAATAAAAGGGTATATGAGTTCTTAGAAAATGTAGTAGGAAAAAAGAAGAAGCTTGATCGAAATAGCAAATGTAGTCATCTTTGTATTCCAAAAAGTCAAATTGTTGATAGTAGAATTATTCTGTATGTGCTACTACTATTATAGCTATTACTACTACTACTACTATTTCTACTACTACTACTACTACTATTTTTACTTCTACTACTACTACTAATTTACTACTATTTTTACTTCTACTACTACTACTATTTCTACTTCTACTACTACTACTATTTTTACTTAAGCTACTACTATTATTATTTCTACTACTACTACTGTTACTATTTTTACTTCTACTACTACTACTATTACTACTACTAATACTACTACTATTTTTACCTGTACTACTACTACTACTATTTCTACTTCTACTACTACTACAATTTTTACTTCTACTACTACTACAATTTTTACTTCTACTACTACTACTATTATTTCTACTACTACTACTACTATTATTTCTACTACTACTACTACTATTACTATTATTACTACTACTACTACTATTATTACTACTACTACTACTACTAATACTATTACTATCATTACTACTACTACTACTACTAATACTATTACTATTATTACTAATACTTTTACTACTATTACAACTACTACTACTATTATTACTTCTACTAACTAAATTTGAAATCTTGTTAAATAAAAACTCTTATGAAATTCCTACTAATACTTACAATAATTATCACAAATTCTGCTCAATCATATAATATAAATTACTCTCTTTGAGTATTTAACATTTTGAACTAATCCTCGCCAAAGTTAGCTGCGCCAGTGTGTAAAAGTTCTTATGACTTTTCCTATAACACAAAGACTTCAGATTTAAGGCCTACCTCTACAAAAAACATGAAATGATCTTTTATGATCTTGCATTATAAGTCCGATATGAGTTGTCCTATATAAGATGACCAATAAGATGGCCGTTCTCACAGATTACCTTCTCAATGAATTGAAAGACTTTATTTGTAAAAGGTACTTCTATACAATCCGACAGCATCTCGAAGGGTATTTCACAGTCAGGCAGTCGTGCCCAACTCATTTGTACTTTCTTTTTAATTTCAGTGTGAATTGTTCTTAATTGTTTTTCAGTTGATTGTACGTTTTTTTCGAGTGCCATATGGCGGCGATTAGAACAGAATCACTGCTGGTGGCTATTCGCGTCGCACCAATTAACAGCGATTTGGGTGGAGCTTGGTATTGTTATGGGGGATTTAGTTGTTCGAGGTTTTGCCAGCTACCTGGCTACCTGATACCTGAATATTTTTCAAAACAATTTTTTATTTCATGTGAGATTTTTTTAAGCTTTTAACTAGTATTAAATGGCTTTACAACTTGAATGGATTAAATCACAATAATTTGCGGAATTTGTGTGTTATGTGAGATTCAGTAACAAAAACAAAGAGAGAAATAACAAATTTGAACACTGTTGGAGAGAAGTCAATTTGCATAAAACTTTTCTGATCCATTTGCAAATACGTCCCTTTATATACAATTGAATCAGAGTTCCATTTCGACAGCGAACAGTATTTAATAATGGAGGACGCAGCATTGGCATGCCAAAATTTAAGTCGGGATAGGATTAAGGAATTTGCACTCTAATCCACACCGAATACAAACAAAAGCCGCATGACTAACCCCCATTTGGACAGCGCACAGCAAATTGGCCAACTGAATAGAGGAAAGCAGTAGGCAGGAGGCAGGAGCAGCCCATGAGCAATAATAATTGTATACTAGATGTGCTCTATTCCTATTTACACATTGAATTGTGCGCGAGTCAAGGCGAAATGCATGCATTCATTTATTTATGCGCCGCAGGACACTCGCGCACATACATATACGTGCGCGTTCATAACTCGTCAAAGCGTTTTGCATGAGCGCGCAAAATGCGAAAAGGAAAAGCGGCGCAAAGAAAAAGGAAAACAATCACAATTCAGTTGGGTGTCGAAGTGCTTCGGGCACGCGACCGGCAACCAACGTTGCTTTAATGTTGTTGCTGTTGTTTCTGTTGTTGTTGCTAATGTCCTTGCTGTGCACAGTCGTCGTCGCATAGTTGCTGGTGCATAGCGTCAATGCTACAAAGGGTCATTTTCCACATAGGCACACACATTGGCATGTGCGCCATGGAAATCACAATGCAAGGCATTGCAAGCAGGGCTACAACCACCCAAGCGCACATACAAACACACACACACACACACACACACACACACAAACACACGCACAAAAGTCGAACGGAATCGAAGCCCAAAAAAATGTAGCCAGGTGCATTTGCAAACACTAACCAAAATGTCGTAGGGTGCACACGAGCCAAAACCAACGAAGGACAACATTAACCAAGGGAAACAACGCTGTCGTGCCCCTTCTATAGAACAGAATATAAACCAGAGCTCTAGCGTAGCGCGATTCCGATTCCGATTCCGCGTTCGCGGTGGCACTCGATTCTGAGGCTGTTGCTGATTTCGAAAGCGCTTTAAAAATGTTTTAGGGCGCCTTTCGCTCTTTAGGGGTGGCTCAAACTGCAGCCGCATATATTCCAGACTCGTATATCCGCATGTCAGTCACAGTGCACACTGGGCTGGAGGGTTCGAACTGGGGTTGAGGCAATGCAGGGATTATATATATATATGTATATGGATATAAAAAATATATTTCATTTTTACCCCGCACCATTGTCTACAATATAAAATTCCAATTGGACGCGTACACCGCAAAAAAAGGGGCGAGCCTTTTCATTTTTATTGCATTGTTATGCGCTTGCACAAGGTATAATTATTTAGTCACAAAATATGCAACACACGCAGAGAAAACCAGTTCAGATTCTATAAAGTCGATATATCAGTTCCAACAGCTGAGATCATTCTCAACTGTGAGTCTCTGTTTATCATGCTGAATCTTAAAATACAAAAAAAAAGTCTTTCAACAACTTGTCATATGCGAATCGGCTAGATGGGTACATAATCCATATGATACAGAAATCAATATTAGACTAACATCTCGAAGAAGACTAATGTACCGAACTATCTGTATGGTAAAGTACAATAATAAAGTAGCATAATGGTATAGTTTAGTCTTTTAGTGTATAGTATAGTATTATTTATAATATAGTAATATATATAGTGTAGATAGTAGAGTATAGAGGAGAGTATAGTATATTATAATATAGTTCATTACAGTATAATGTAGCAGTATAGAATAGTATAGTGTAGTACAGTATAGTCTAGTATAGTAGTAGTACGGCTCCTATAAGACTATCAATTTAATATACATTTTTTGCATTGAAATCTTTCAAAAGCCCTTACATATATTAAGAGTATAGAATATTCGTCTTCGTAGCCAGTTCTTCCTTATTTTGTTTTAATATTATTGTTAAGCTGCCACTGCCTAGAAAGCAAAGATCCTGTACAAGATTTGCTTTCGACGTTGACAGAAGCATCGGCATTAAAGGTAACCGACGCGTCGACGTCAACGTTGACGTCTTTGCTGTGTGAAAATTGCACAAGTTGCGCTTCTGCTTTTGACAATAGCCTCACATTAACTAGTTTCCGCTGCAATTCCAATTCTGTAACCACCGCCGCCCGTCGCCGCCACCTCATCGCGACACGGCCGCCACTTTTAATGAGTAACTGTATACTAGAGCTGGGAACTGGGCACTGGGAACTGGCAACTGCCAACTGGCAACTGGCAACTGGGAAGTGACAACGGCCAACTGTGAACTTCATTACAAAAGCACCCCATTTGCGTTGGCCTGTGCTGCTGTGCCGTTTCCTGTTTGGTTTGTTTCAATTAAATCGCATGTGCGACCCACAAGCAGTGCCAGGACAGGCAGTGTGTAGGCAGGACATTGCATGGCACATGGCTCATGGCTCATGGCTCATCTGTTACTTAATCATGGCATTGCCATGGATACCTCGTCGCTGCTTTTGAGGGTGTGCATGCACTCACACGCTAATTCCGCTTTCTATTTATGCAGCTTCAAGGATACACTTGCAACTGATGACCCCTTACTACAACATACTATTGAAGGGATTGTCCTTTGGCCTACCATTTTAAAATAACAAAATATCTGCAGAAATATATCACAATTTCTTTTCAGATATATAGATTTATTGATCAGAGACAATTGTTTGTTAACTCTAGACAAAAGAAGAGAAATCTTTCTTTTCGTCTAAGACTAGTAATACCTTTCTTATCAACTTCTGTTGCTTTTCTCGAATGATTCACTGATATCTGTTATGAACTGTAAGCATAATCCACATTTTCGTATACTTCAATGCCTAATTACTCACACCATAATTATTTAGAATTTCATTTGTTCGCATATGGTCAAATTTATTAATATTGAATTATGTATATTAATATCTATATATCATATATAGAGGATTATTCTGGAATACTGATAGGTAAATATATGTAATTGCTTGCCCGCTCGCTCTTTTCCACAATCTTGCTGCAGTTGCTTCAATAAAATCCATAATTGTAATCGTAATCATAGTTATTGCTCAGTGTGTCATTGCTCCAGCCCAATTGGTAGCGCACAAATGTGTCCAAGCCTTTAACATCAACGCCCAAAGTACGCAAGCGGTTGGCAAAGGCAGTCGCCTGTGTTGTGGCCAAGAAGCGTTCATAGACCGGCTTAAGGGCCAGCACACGCTGCCAAAACTCACCGAAGACGGCACTCTGCTGGGCACTTGTCTCGAGCAGATTGCGAATCGATGCCAATGGATAGATATAAGCAAATTCCTGTTCAAAGCCACCTATGCCATTCACTGTCTGCGCCCAATGGGGGTACTTGTTGAGCACCTTGATCTCCAGCTCCAGATCGTCGAACACTTTGAGTGAGCCACCTGACAGAATCAGCTGCTGGGACAACCATTGCAGGAATTGCCGCAACTCCGGCTGATTTAGTAGCTGCATTCGCAGGCGAAATGTGGTCAGGGCATTGATCTCCCGTATGACTGCTTGAAACTCGGCATCGTTCAGCAGGTAGGCCTGAACGAGATGCTCGATCTGCTTATGAGGCACATTCCGCAAAACGCTCCTTAACTCCAAATAGAAATTGCTCACGGGTGCAGCGGGACTGGCTACTGCTGCTGAGGCTGCCGGAGCTAATGCGATCGCCGATAGTCCTGTGCCGAGGCAACAGATCGTAATCAGAGCTATTGTACCCCAATGCATCCTATTAGACGTGCGAATGAATACCTTATGCTGTCTACAGCAGACTTAAGGGCTTTATATAGGTAGACGCTTATCTGGCTATTTAATGGCTTGTTTTGATTTGGCTGATTGTGCATATTTGTTGTAAGAAATTTGATTTACATGACTCCCTTATCGGACTTTATCAGCATCAAGCGTTTGCTTTGCTAAAGCTTCGGACTACATGAATGTAGTTGGAATAGACAAAGTCTATTTGTCTGTCATCCGATGCCAAGATAAACGAATTTACAGTCTTAGTCATCTGCTATAAGCAGCTGTGCGCTATTCATGTTACCAGCCAAAAAAGAAGCAAATCGGATTCAAGCGAAATTAAAAGTGTGAACTGCAGTTAGTTTTCTTTCCATTGATAACCTCTATCCACTTGTGTAGCAGTTCGCAGTAATTTGTCGAGGTATATGTAACAAGCCGAGAATATCTATATATTTGTGTTTTGTGTTTAAAGGGTTAAAAAATAATTTATCATATATAGTTAGCCTGGCGCGGCATTACGTAGAATATGTTATGAACTCAAGTGCATGTTTACATATTCTTACACTAATTCACAAAGTGAAAAGCGTGGCATATCAAAAATACCCTGTACTCTAAACTGTTTTGCAGCATTAGCCCCGAGGATTGGCCAAAAATTATGTATTCACGCCCACTGGGGGCATCGGGACAGTAACTACTACAGACTCCTGTCTAACTCCTTTACCCAAAATGATTCAACTTTGCATGGACCGTGAATGAGTATTATTCAGTTAGTAGTGCTCGACTTCTTACTTATATATACTTATATTATGAAAAACTACTCATTATATATATTCATAAAAACAGCTCTAGTTTGGTTTACCCAGATTTAAAAGTTTGTGAATAGACCCAGCGATCCCACTGACAATCGGAGGTGTCAGTAGTCTATATTGAAAGATGTTTTCCATATTTTGTGTTGCTAAAATTTCACATAGATTACGTTTTATTCAAAAATTGTATTTAAGGTATACAAGTTTGGCTACATTCTGTTCGTTCGCACCGCTAGAGCAATACTCATTAGTTCCAGTCGAAGGGACTTGTCGGTAAAGAGTTCATTGCGCTCACCCATTAAAAATCTAGCTAGCAGCGAGCAATTCGAGGAGAGCCCATTGCATACGGCGAGTAACCACAGCGCCCTAGTCACCGTCCGCAGACAGATGGATGGATAATTAGGGAACTGGAAACGGGGTGTCTCAATGGGCGCTGCAATTGCAACAGCAACAATTCGAATGGTCAGATTTTTGGTAAAGTCGTCGTTTGAATGCGAACGAATATTGGATTTCATGCAATTTATGTGCATAAAATAACAGCAACTAAATAACTGAGAGCTGTTCTAAATTGTATAGCACATACGCGCACACACACACACATACATACACACAGACACTAACGCACTGGTATTCATATGCATAGATGAGAAGCCACCCCAAATGTTGTTTTGGGCCGACGAACAGGGGGTTGATTTTTGGACTCCCGGGCAATAGCATAAGCATTTTTCGGCCAAGGGCGATCGCAGCCCTAAAATGCCAAAGGGGGCAGCAAAAACCAACGGCAGCTGCAATACTCACACACACACACATACGCGCACACATGCAGTGCTTGGATAAATCATGTGTAAAGGTATTTTGATTTTTTACCCCGACGCGATAAGCGAATTGCAGCAGCTGCCAATGCGGGCCAGGCCGCACAGCTTCAGCTGGAAAGTCCACACGAAACTTTTTAAAAATCAAAAATTAGACAAAGAATGGTAACAAAAAGAAAAAAAATATAAATATCTGTTGCCATGTAAACTACAGTAGAAGGAAAACAAGCGACTACAAATTTTTAATTGATTTGGCATGCTTCAATTTAACGCTTGGCTGCCACTTCCTTTGCAGCGCGAGTCCTTTTTGCATATGTGCACGTGTCCCGTAATTGCCCGTTTTTAGTTTATTGTAATTTTCAATATTTTGTGTATAAAAACAACACAAAGAGAAGGAAAATGCAGTCCCCGCTCTGACAATCGCTTCCGCTTTACGACACGCCAATGACTCACAGGACACGGAACTCCTGATAGCCTTTACAGAAATTTAAACGACGGAACTACGAGGTGGCGGCGACGTTGACGGAAGACAGACGACGGCGCAATGAACGTCAGCGCTTCGACTTGTCAGCTCAAGTCCTGATCCTGCTACAGGTACATATACCTCGCATTCAGTCAGAGTCTCAGTCTCTGTCTCAGTCTCAGTGTCATGCTCATTCCCTGTTCGAGTAGCTGCCTTGGCACACGTCATAGCTGAAAGAAACCCTCGGCTGTCTTGGCTGCTTTTTGTTTAGGGGTTGCTAGTTGCAAACCAGTGGAAATCCTTATAAGAAACATTCCGAAGGAAGCGAAGCAACACGTTCAAGACATTGTTGAGTCACCGCAGCCCCTTATTGCGGCGGCATTTATGTGCTTCGCTGCCGACCCTTCTCAGTTTCAGTTTCGGAGCCGCCTTTCTTATCGGAACTGCAAGGTGCCCGCCTTTGTGAGGTGCTTGGCTTGCCCTTTTGGGTTTTCATTCAACTTTCGTCACTTAATTGAGTTGCGGCGCCGCAAGAAGAAAAAAAAATATAATAAAAAGGAATAGGGAAAACGAAAAAGGGGCAATTCCTTTGGCTGGAAAGTGCCAATTGTAGGTTTCACTTTAGGCAGCTACAAATTGAAATGCCCACAGAAACTCCCTGGCGTTGGCTTTTTATTCATGTGCCTTTTGCTCTGCCATTGTCTTCGGCGTCTTCACCTTGAGTGTAGTTCCTTTTTATGCTTGCTCTGCACCAGGGAAGCCATTAAATTGATTATAAAAAGTCTTCGAAATGTGTAAACACAATGTCAGACAGCTTGTCGCCGGAGCCGGAGCCATAGCTCGAGCCAGAGCCTGCAGCATGTCTCCCTCTCTCTCTCTCTCTCTCACTCTGTCTCTCTTTAAGGAATGCTACTAATTACATGGGCGTTGCGGAGCCTGCCGAGGAGGGACTCGTATACGGATTGTGACTTGGGTTTTAAGCAGCGAATGATTCTAACAATGTGCGCAGTAAGCGACAACTTAAGGGTTTATCAATGACAATAATGGAAATAGTAAGAGCTAAAGTGGAGGGCGTGCCGAGCTGCTTGAAGAAGGACGACATTTGACTATTGGAAAGGGAGGTGCTTGCTACAAATTGGTAGCTGCAAACAGAATGGGCTCAATTTAAGGATACTTTAAGTGAATTATGATGATGATGATTAAAGATGTAAAAGTTAATAAGTCTAATAAGTCTATAAGGAGTTTTTAGTATATAAAAGTCTATGTAAATAGCGATAAGATTAATTTGCATCTAATATTCATATGAATTAATCAATTATCTATATTATTTCGAAATCATGAACTTTATTAGCAACCTCATCGCTATCTTTCCACAGCAATTGCTCAGCTTTTATCGCATAAGCTGGTTAAGCGGCATTTCAATTGGTGCCGCGTGGCATGCCGCTGATAACAATCCAACATAGAAATCTGTCATGCTGTTGGGTTCATGTCTACGACCAATTCCAGGTACATAGTCATTTGCATGTTCACGGCTTGTTGGCCAGCACACGTGTTCAATTCTACACAGAGTTGGACTTATTTGCATGAGACTGAGCAGCGAGTAGATAAAGCTCGGTACCAACTGTTCCAATCAACGAAGTTCTATGTAAAAACATGTTATATATTTATTTATTTATGCAAATATGGAAATTAAGCTAACAAACTGCGTGGCGGGCGCTGCGCAAGCGCAAGCCCAACAACAGGCAGAACCAGAGTCGGAGCCGGAG
Source organism: Drosophila nigricruria (assembly GCA_037075265.1). Taxonomy (NCBI): domain Eukaryota; kingdom Metazoa; phylum Arthropoda; class Insecta; order Diptera; family Drosophilidae; genus Drosophila; species Drosophila nigricruria. The sequence goes on from JBAMCI010000074.1 coordinate 3,859,910, forward strand.
CCGGAGCCGTGGCCATATGCACTGGCATAGTTAGGGGCGCAAGGCACGATCCAGGACACGTTCCAAAAGGCAACCCTCAGTTAGATAACGGCACACCAATACACACACACACACACATACAGTGAGCTCGTAAATGTGTTACACATTTTACATAACATTTACGGCTCGACTGCATTTCGTTTTTGTCTGTGCGGCAGCTGCCGGCGCTGGCTTTGCCAAAAACGTGTTTATCCTTATCCAAGGCGCGGTCCATGGTCGAGACAAGGCGAGCCGAGGCTCGCGTGCCACCAGCCCTTTACAGCCCCACCCCATTGCGGCATATCGAAGCATTTGTACTGCAGTTTCAGCTCATTTCGATGCTCATAAATAACAACAATGGCGACGCGGATGCAACAAAAACTCGAATAATAAAAGCAACTGAGATCCCCAGGTATTTTTCACGTGTTTGGCACGTTTCACTCGATTTTCCGGTTCTCGGTTCTCGATTCTCATTCGGTATTTGTTCCTCTGCCCTCTAATCCTTAGAGGCGGACGGCGAACGGCGGACGGCGCACGCGGCACGCGCCCGTCCTCTTTGTGATAAATTGGGCTTTAAAGCAGGGGTCTACAGCCGAATCCACCCGACTCCATTGACAAATGGCCAAAGCTGTGCCAATGGACAGCTAAACTTTAGGTCTCTCCCTCTCTCTCTCTCTTTCTCTTTCTCTCTCACTCTCTCTGTCTCCGTCTCCAGTCTCATGTCTCCACATGGCAACATGCAATTGTTTGCTACATTGTCAAATAAATCTTAGTTCCGGCTGCGAGTCTCTTGTTTTATTTACAAAGTCGGCCAATTACATTAAGTTCACTGATACGCCTATATCATTTATCAAAGTCTGTAGATACACACAGTGTTTATTGTTTGATATTACTTATATGAAGTTGACAATAGATAAATATTTATATACTTCAGTCCATTCTACATTTATATTTATATATATATATGTTAATAAATTTCTAAATATTTGTATATTTGTGGTATATGTTATATGTTATACTTATAAAATTTTCCATATTTACCTGTTTATGTATATCACAGATATCAAAATATTTAGAAATCTGTAAATACATACGCAGCACACATACAATCATATATTATACGTACATACATACATACATTCATATATATGCAGTCAAACACTTACATACATATTTATATACATACCTAGTAAACATACATATGTACATATAAATTCATATCAATACACACATACATACAGTAGGTACACACATAATAGTTATATACATTCATACACATACACATGCATACATACATACATATACATACATTCAAAAATATTTATACATAGATACACAGTATAGTATAGTATAGTATGTAAAGGTATACACCTATATATGTATATCAATATCAATATTTAATAATTTAATTTTTTTTTTTTAAATATATATATATATTATGTTATATATACATACATCTATATTTATATATTTATATATATAGCTATAGAAATATTTCTTAATATAACTGTATTCATACATTAATACATATCATATTCTTATGCATATCATATATATCATATCATATTCGTATGCAATGATAAGTAGTTCAGATCTGTGAACATCTACATACACATATGTAGATTTGTACCCGACCTTGACCAGGCCAAGTTTTTACACTCGTTCAGGAAGTGAAAAGAGTATATTTTTTTATGAACTGCCCGTCTTGCAAATTGGAAATATGTTGAATCTTCCACAGTTTTGAAGCCAAAGCGCCACTATTTACTATTGATTCCCTCTTGATATTATACTTGAAGACCTACTGTGTGGCTAATCAGAACCAAAAACGGATACTTTGAACATTAATCGCTAAGATAAATCATCTGCTCCACAGATATGGTTTGTCATTCATTTTTGAGAAACTATAACCGATTTCGAACAGTGAACGCGTATTATGCAGTCAGTGCCGTCCGACTGCAACATTCTTGCTTGTTATTTTTGCACTATCAGCAGCCAGCACAGAGAGCATAGAGATATACATATGGAATTAGTTAACTGAACTTAAGAGTATTGATTTAATTAACAACTAATTAGTCAAATTCCTAACTCAACAAGTAGACTCTCGTGTTGCTATTGATGCTGGGACATATGTATTAAAGCTGAGCTATCCATTAAGTGGTGTAGTTTGGTCCGGTAATTGTTGATTCCAGAATTCGATCTTTTCCTGCATCTGTTCATAGGTTAGACGCACTGGTAGAGCACTCAGCTTGTCTGGCAGCCCAAAGATTCGGAGATGATAGAAGTAGAACTCAAACCAATCATAATCATGCATTTTAGTGTAATGGAAACTAATGGCAGAATGGGAACAGCAGTCGCGGAGCTGTGAATATAAAATGAACTTATAGTAATTTATAGTAATTGTGAGAGGAGAAATTACATTTGGCGGGAAGTAAGAATTGGTAGACAGCCAAGTGTCAGTTCGTATTCTGGGTATCATGTGCCTGGGATGAAGTGGTAGAAATCTGTCACGCCCGTGTTCATCCCTAGAGTCTCCAGCTACCACGCCCACATTCAGCAAGCAATAACCAATTTGTCTATCCTCTGGACGTGTATTGAGTGGACAGAATTTGGTATTGTTCAGAGCGAAGAGGTTCAGACGACGCAGTGCATCGCGACTAAGCACATAGCCAGCACCGCCCGACATGTAGCCATGCGGATATGTAGAGCGAAGTCGATGGCCAAAGAAGACAGGCGCCTCCGGGTCGAAGGGATGGAGAAACCGTCTCAGATTCTCCATTATCACATAACTGAGAGAAATGCAGTCAGATGAAAGCAATCAAATGCCGTAGGTTATGTGCCACTTACGTGTCGTCGTCTGCCTTGAGAAACCAGTCATAATCCTCCACGTAATGTTCATAAGCATAGGCAAACCCCGCGCGCACCTTGGTGAACAGGTTGTCACGGCTCTCCGACACATTAAGATTCACAGCGCCTAACGCGTCGTCATCCTCGCTGCTCATAAAGATCAGCTTATTGCAGCGTGCGCCCCATGTGGACATCACCTTAGCCGCCTTAGTCTTATGGTGAGCTGGCATGGTCAGCACCAAGCACAGCACACGTGTCTCATGGTAAAGCCAATCCGCCAGCGATGCCCTGGTGAGGGGCGTCTGCATAGGCGCCGCTGTGTCGGCCGCAATGGCTGTGCTCTCATACTCCTCACCCGTAAGCGTCAGATAGTCCCACAGCTCGGTCAGCTGCATGCCCACAATCAGGCCCAGCGCCAGACACAGCACATTCCGAAACATGCCGTTCGACCAGCCCGCACATTTGCCAAAACTTTCAACTTTTGGCCGTATGAAATCTTCAACACCGAAGCGAAGTGCCTCTGCATTCAGGTGCCTCGCGACTGTTTGTTCAGCTCGAAAACGGTCTCCAAATAAGTGAGTCTTGCACAGCCGTGGGCTAAAAACGAGTTTTGATTTGTTTTGGCTTGTGAATCGCATAACAAATGAATTACAACGCTCTAAAGACGTTCTCCAGCTGAATACAACAAATTATTCTTTGCTCAATTCTCTTTCCAACTCCATGAATAGAGGAAATGTCATAAAGTTTGAATTGCCAAATGCATAGTACGTAGATATTACAAATATCTATTGAAGCTTCAATTAGAGGAACGAACTTCTTTTTCTAGTATATCGCAAATTGAATACTCTTTCAACTATCTCTTCTTAAAAACATAAATCAAAAAGTGAGTTATAGGTATAAATGGACGTAAATTTGCTTCAGATATAAGAAAAATATATAAATATGGAAAGTTTAATTAAGAAAAAACTATGTTTTTAATATCCAATATTATATGAATATAATTTTGAAGCAGTCATTGTAACAGTACGAAGAAAACTTGAATAATTTTTAATTTTAATTAATTTTTTATCAGCATTTCGTCTAGAAGTCCACTTTCATTTTGTCTGTTTTCCTATAGTTGGTACTCACATTATGCATTCATATTCTTGATTTCGAAAGAGTATTCAAGTTTCGGCTAGTCAAAAGATTACGATACGCTTGCTTATTTGGAGAACCGGTTTTGAGCGTCTTCGTGTCGTGTTGTTTTTGACCTACACACCTCAATCTATTAGCGACTCTCTTAGTTTGTCTCCTTTCACTTTCCGTCCGCCGTCGTCCGCCCTTTAGTGCACTCTATACACATAACATATATATATATAGAGAAAAGAAATGATTTTGGTAATGGTATTATTTATTTTATTGCTAGTTTAATTTTCATTTTAGTTTCGCTTGATGTATCATATTACAATTTATATAGGTATGTTTAATCTTTAGTTAGTACAACTTTTTTCAATTCGTTTGTTTCTGTTTACACTAAATGTGGGCTAATATTATTACGAGTTTTTTTTAATTTTCGTTCAATATTTATAATTTTGTTTTGTTAAACGTCTCTGAATATCTAAATATTCATTCCGTTTCCCTTCTTCTTCTTCTCTTGTTTCCTTTTGCAATATGTATAGTCAAAATTGCTTCTCTTGCTGCTTCTCTCGTTTCCGCTTTCTCTTTCGTATTAGAAAATTATTACAAAACATTTAACCTTAACTTTAACTTTAGGTTTGTTTGCTCTTGTATACTTTTATAATTGTTTCATTTTACTTAGTTTTTATTCATTTTATTTTTATTTCATGTATATCTTATCCTTTTATCGTACTCTCGATTATACGTTTAGTAAGTGCACTTGCCAATTTTCGTTTATTTTATTTTCATTCCTTCTAGGGTCACAACAATTATCTCAAAAAAACTGGAAAACAAAGGTAAACAAAAATTGTCAGGCAATGTTTCAACACAATGATTTTTATGATTTTTCGACTTAAACAATTATTAATTTGTATTTAGTTAGTTACACAGCCTTAGAAACTACTTAAACATAAAACATATATGACGGCTATCAAAATTAATGTAGCGCCAAAAGCAACATTAAAAGAGAAGCAAACAAATTTCCCAAAAAAATAAACAATTTAAAAAATAATTGAAAAAATTTTGTATAATTTGAAAAAGTTTAAAAAAAAGTAGGATATTTTTAATGTGGGCCTGGCTTCCGGAGTATTCATTAATATTAAACAAGAAATAAAACAAATTTTCACAAAAATTTATATCTATTACGTCTTTAGTTTCGGTAGCTTTGTTTTTTTTTTTTTTTAATATATATATATATTTATATATATATATGCGATGTATGTTGAACATATTAATTTCGCTTGAAAAAAATATAATATGTTTGTGTACTTATACAAAAGTGAAAATTCATCATGATTTCCCTCAGCTTTTCAGTTTTTCTTTCCTTTTTAGTATAAATTTAATTTATATATATTTATATGTAAATGTTATGTATAATTTTGTTTACGTTTCATATGTTGTTAGCTTGGCTTTAAACTACAAGTCCTAATATTATTGTTTTTGCTTCTGTTTACCGTAACTTTACGATGCTTTTTTAGTTTTGTTTTATTTTCAATCGATTTTAGTTTTTAGTCGCATTATTTCTTCTTCTTGTATTTATAATTTCCACGTATTTTTAGGAACCTATTTGTAACTAGCAAAGCACAGACGCTGTAAAATTTCTATAGAAAAAAATGTTACTATAATTTGGCTTACAATTAATTAATATATGTGTAACATCAAAATAGATATATAGTACAATTTATGTATATATATATATATGTATATACATATATATATTCAAGTACATACAATATATATAAATTTATATATGCATTGTATTACGTCTATTCTTAAATATTTGAAGAACTCTTGCTGTTTTTTTTTTTTTTACAATGGCATTGCGCTGATATTTACTTAAGTTTCGAGATGTTCTAAAGAAAACGTTTTCGCGCCACATGCAGAACTTATTTATTTTAAAATTTAAAAAAAAAATTACTTTTTAAACAATTTGTTTGTAAAGAAGAGTTTGTAACTTTCAAGTATCAACTTCACTATTTTAAGATGAAGGTATTAACAATTTTAGGTCAGCGCATTTGCATTAGTTTTACATAGATTTTTTCCGTTAATATATGTGTACATCGATTATTAAATATAAAACCTATTTCAACAAAAGTTTGTAACTAATTGTAAATAATTTTTAACAATATTCCTTTGATAAGTCACTGACTACACAAGTATCAAAAAGTTATTGTTTTGAATATTAGATTTTCAATAGTTGTTTTTTTTTTTTTGTAATTTTATCGAATTTTAACATTGGCACGTTATTTATAGTAAATGTAAATATAGTATATGAATTAGAAAATAAAATATGCATCTTTATGTATATGCCTAGTTAAATTGTTATATTAACTCCATATGCAACTAGAAATCTTGATTGATTGTAATTGTGAACGAAACATAAAACAATTGCTTAAAAAAAAAAAAATAATATTTATATATAATGTATGAGCCAATTTCACGATCTTTCGTAACAGATACTAAAATATCATAAGGGATGCAAACAGATTTCATAAAAGTAATATAAGTTGTTTTAAAATGAATATGGGATCTAACTAAGCAACAGACTATATTAATTGTAAAAATAATGGCCTAAATAATCTTTTTTTTTGTTCCTTTTTTAGGTTTTTCTTGTTTTTTTTTTGTTTTTGTATTCACTTATTTCAACTTACACACAAAATAATGCTATGTATTCATGAATTTCCATGTCTTGTATTGTATACAAAAGATGTTTTTTGTTTTTGTGTTTGTTTTAAAGCATATTCAAAGCATTTCAATATAGATTATTGTTTTTAACTTGATGCACGGCTGATTGTATTCTCTGTCGCCTAAATGCATGCTGCATGCTATAAACAATTACTGCAAGTAAATTCTACAATTTATTTTTTATATAATATATCATATCATATATGTATACTACGTATCTATGTACATATAGAGCTCTAAATGTTTGTCATATTGAAGAGGTCTACAACTATATATTATGCACGTGTCTGCTTTTTTGTGCCATTTAGGTAGGATTGAGGGGCACACAGGATTTACAGATATTGGCTGGTTCGAATATAAGAAACTTACTATATAGTTTATATGTATATAATTTGCTCGCTGTTTAGTTTAGCCATCCCAAGCGCTACGTTTTGTACAAAGATTTCGTTACAACGACTTGTTGTTGGTTTGTTTTGCCTTGTTGCACAACTAAACTGTTATCAACTTAGGATTACGGCTAAAGCTTACCAACTAAGAGTTTTGTTTATTTATTAAACTTAGACGACACACACACGCATTCACCACACAAATACAACTACCATTCACACATACATGCGCTTTGGACTTTGGGCTTAAACATAGGCATTTAAATATAATATAACCATTCAATTGTTTGTATATGCATAAAAAACCAAACTCTGGCAAGCCCTTAGACCGAGTATGCCATTATTTTGACAACTTAGTTTCATTTATTATTCGCAGAGTTTGCAGCTGCTGTGGTGGACGCGGGACTGACCGAGGCATGGCCATGTGTATGGGAATTGGTGGCGCCAACTGTATTGCCAGCGCCGCCGCCATTGCTGGCATGCATCTGTGGCAGGGTATCGAAGCGGCGATAGTAGAGTAGATAAGGCACACGCGGTGTGTGCGGCTGCAGCACTTGCTTCTCACTGATCGGCTTCACCGAGCTGTCATCGTAACGAAGCCAGTTGTTATAGCCAGTATGAAACACATCCGTTATATAGTGGCCCTTTGAGGCCTCTTTGCCGTCGTGATAGACTACCGCAAACAACCGATAGGTGCGCTGCTTCTGCGAGGTCTTCTTCGAGCCAAGTATCTCTGCGAAAAAATATATCACTTGAGTCTATCTCTTTGAGGTTGAACATATTAACTTACTGGCATCGATTTTGAGCTCCACAGGAAACTCAACCTTCTTCAGTATTTTTGTGCAGCCATCGGATCTATAGTCAAAGTATTTTAAATGCAATATCAAAACGATGGGCAACTTCTCCACCGTCATTTGCTGCCAGGCGACCACCTCTTGTTTGCTCTTGCTGCCAGTAACTCCCTCTAGTTGATCGCGCCCAACGAGTATCTCCAGAGCCTCCTTTACCGACGCAGCTTTCTGCAAGTCATTAGTTTAATAAACACGCATGCAATATGCTGTTGTATAATTTCACTTACCTCAATATTCAATTGCAGAGTAAAGAAGGGCTGTATAACATCCGTGGAGTGTTCGCCTTCACGCTGAAGTCGCGAACGTAATTCACCGCGGAAGATGTCGCTGAGCGGAGTGCGTCCGAAATCTGTTTGTCGTGTAATGCTGCCCTTATTGCGATTGTTGCAGATCATCTAAGAAGAAAGAATTTTATATAATTATATTTGAGATTATTGTCGGATAGAGCATGAGGAAGAAATTAAAATAAAATGTGACTCGTACTGTGAGTTATATTGTTGGGACCACATTTTGAGCATTTTATACACGCATTGGGAAATATTTACCTGCCAATCGTCGCCTCCATCCTCGATCTCCTGTTCTGGCTCCACGCCATTTTGTTGGGCATTTGGTTTGGCAATCAACTTGATAATCTATTTGAATAGACAAAATCTTAGTTTATCTCCATTTTTATGTTAACTAACGTATAATGAATCCTTACCTCGAGCATCTCATCGTTCAGCTTGTTGAGAACATAGCCCAAGAACTCTTCAGCGTCCTCTTGTCTGCCCTCCACGTGCTCCTCGCGACTGTCGTTCCACAGTTTGTATATTTCAGTGGGCTCAAATGCCAAATCGCACTGCAGATCAACACCGGCAAATTCATCCTTGCCCTTGATCTGAGCAGCTTTGTTGTTTAAACGCAAGCGAGTGCCGCTTGGTAGCGACGAAAAGTTGCTCATATACGACATCCTGTGATGGACGAATAAGAATGTAATTTAGTTAAGTTGTACAGTTTTAGAAATCACAAATATAAATGTGCGTGCAATCCGTGTTCATGATGCCATCGATAGGCGACTCATGCGTATACACAATGCACTTGCGTTGACCTTGACGTTAAGCGATGGTTACATCCAAAACGGAGGAAACCAGCGCATGCCAGAGACCAACGACAATTGCTATGCCATAGACGTAACACAGACGCCAGCTGTTTTTGGCGCCAAGGCGTCTGTTGACTTGTCTGTGGCTTCGGATCGGGTGGCAACTGGGTCACAGGCCATTCGCTACTTACATGGCATTCACAGTGGGTGTCTTGACCTCGCTCATCACCGCCGCCTGCTTGGGTATGAAACGCAGTAGATTGTAGAAGGGCGAACAGCCAAGCAACGCCTGCAGTATGGAGTTGATATAGCAATAATTCGAGCGGTTAGTCAGACCGCGTGGCCGCAGGCTGATGGGCGTCAGGTTGGTTTTATAACGTATCAAAAAATCGGCATATTTGTTGGTCCACTCATCGAGCTGAGCAGCACGCAATGGCTCCGCTTTCAGCGGTTTCACAGCTGCCGAGGTGGGTGGTACTACAGAGGCCGGCACAGCCTGTGCCGACGCCGCTGAATAGGAGAGTGCGCCAGGTGTGATAATCGGGCCAGTTGGCGCTGGCACCGGCGTTGGTGATTGTAACTGATGATGAACGTTTGGCAGGTTCTGTGTTGGTGACGCAAATGCCAGTTGCTGTTGTGTTTGTTGCGCAGGCAATTGCTGTGGTTGTGACTGTGGTGAGCCCAATTGTATCTGTGGCGACTGCTGTTGTTGTTGCTGCTGTTGTTGCTGCTGTTGCTGTTGCAGCTGCTGCTGCTGCTGGGACTTGTTTCCATCGTAGGGAGCCACTTTGGCCACGGGCTTTTTGCTGGAAAACAGACTAGCCCAAGAAGGTTGTCCGCTGTCTGCGCTGCTAGCGCTCTGCGATACAGGTGGTGCTGGTGGCGCCAAGTTCAACGCCGGCTGCACCGTTACGGGAGCTGCGGCTCCGCTGAAGGATGCATCTGTGTTCAAGTTTTGGTTGCTGTTTCTGGTTTTGGCTCCATAGGTGGCATGGGCTTTGGCAGCTGGAGCGTATTGGCTATGGCCATGTTGTTGTTGTTGCTGCTGCTGCTGTTGTTGTTGCTGGGGCAGCACTGTTGCATTGTTTGTGCTATTGGACTGACTTTCAGTGGACGTCTGTTGTTGAAACTGATGCGGCGTTGCAGTTATGCTAGCCGTTGAGGTAGTTGCTGTTGTTGTTGTTGAATTGCTGTTGTTGCTCAGCTGTTGTGGCTGCTGCTGACCACTAATCTTGCGTTCCAACGGTGGCGCTGAGCTTGCAACTGGCGATGAAGGCACCTTCATCGTACCATATGTGCGCACCTGAGGCTGATTGTTGTTGTTAGTGCTGCTGCTATTGCTGCTGTTGTTGTTGTTGCTGCCGTTGTTGTAGTTGGTTTGATAGTGCTGCTGCTGTTGCTGGTAATGCTGCTGATTAGTATAGGTCTTGGTGGGATGACTGTAAATACCGCCGCTAACGGTGCTAGACTGCTTATTAAAGCCGCCACCGCCGCCGCCAGTGCCACTGCCACTTGACGGTGCAGTTGCTCCACTGATAGCCGCAGTACCAGAAGCAGTTGCAGCTCCAGAAACAGTTGCGCCATTGTTTACTGTATTAGGAGAAGCAGTGACCGCCACCGACTGCGTGGACTTCTTATGTTGGGCGGAGTTTGTCCACGACATTGTCTTGGTGGTTTGTATAGCAGTGTCGCTGCTGCCCTGATGATGGTGATGATTTTGCTGTTGCTGATGGTTGTACTCGGAGGAGTATTTGCGACGCACTTGCTGCTGCGAGCTGTTATTGTACTGCTGCTGAGGTGGTTTACGCTGTTGCTGTTGCTGCTGCTGCTGCTGCTGCTGCTGCTGCTGCTGATGTATTGACTGTTGGTGATGGGTATGCTGCTGTTGTCCATGCTGCGGGTGTGCATGTTGCTCATTGAACACTGGCGTGTGTGGAGGCTGTGTTTGTTGTTGTTGCTGATGTTGTTGCTGGGGCACAACTGGCGAAGTTTGTTGCTGTTGATGTTGCTGCGGTGGCACTGCAGCTTGCTGTTGTTGCTGCTGCGGCTGGTGGTGCTGCTGCTGCTGTTGAGGAGCTACGGTGGCAATGGATACAACCAGGTTGCCTGCCTGTTGATGTTTATCAACTTTTTGCTGTTGATAGTCCAGCTCAAGTTTCTGCTGCTTCTCGTTGTTGCCAATCAATGTTTCATCTAAAGCCAACTCGTTGTTGCTCTTGTTGTTGTTGTTATTGTTGTTATTATTATTGTTGTTGATGTTGTTGTTGTTGTTAGTGAGCAGCGTTTTATTAACTGTAAAAGAGAATTTCAATTAATGAGTATTTGCAGTTCACACAAACCAAAGACCCCCTATATACATAGACCCACTGCTGTCTCTTCGGGCATATGTAAACGCGGCCCATAATATGCCAATTTGCTGTGAGTATACAAAATAATTTACAATGCCTACATAATTGATACCAATTGATGTCAAATGAGATATTTTTATTCGGATCGGATGTTGTTGATGTTCCCAAATTTGGACGTCTTTTAATTGATTTGTTTTGTCTCTCTGTAAGGAGGGCAGCCATTTATAAATCGCTGAACTTACGGCGTCTATATATGTCAGTTGAGCACAACTTAAAAGTAGATCACAATATCAAAAAGTCAATATCGAATTAGTTCACACAACGCTAATCAGCAAAGACAATAGAGAATCGCCCGATCAACAATCGCTGTTGGTTTTACTGCACTTTAATCGAGCACTTCTCCCATCTAACAGTGACAATAACAACAAAGGCAGCACGACTGCAGAGATAATGCTGTACAAGTTGACACAGCAACTGGTCGATAAGGCATGCCGCATATTGCTGCCCACTGCGAAATGTATGGCAAAGTACTTAATCCATGTCCATTGCAAGTGCGATATGTGCCTCCCCCAAAACAGAGATAGAGAGACAGCTACCATAAATTTCGTGTGGACAAACAACATTATTATGAGTAAATCACAATCGGTGCCTCACACTGTGAACTTATTTATGTAGTTGAACTTTGGGCCGTACTCTGATATGGGCCGTACGATAAACCGATTCAAAATATGTCTGCCGATAAGGCAACGACACTCAACTGGAACAGTTCTGAAACAAAGAGAGCAAAAACAATGCGCACGTGATGCGTAGAAGTCAACGAGGCGATGCGCCTCCTCTCACCCATTTGCCATTAATAAATACCTAATTAATAATTCCCACTGATAGGGACTGTGAGAGCTGCAACGGGTCTCGCCCCAAGTACTAACAATTACGCGCTGTGAATATTAACACCTGATAAGAACTCAGGCAAAGGCAACGGGGACAATGTCTCACGGCCATTGGGGCATTGAAGCGCGATTGAGACTGTGAGAAAGTAAAGCTTGCCCAGCTGATAAATCTCGCAATATTTTCACAATCCAATCAAAATATTAATCAATTCAATTTTCCCAGCGGAAATACTTGGACTATCAGATTCACAATATATCTTAGGTATATATATTTTTGAGAGCTAAAAGACAGAATTGAAAGTAAAATTAAGTAAAAACACTTAATCTTAGTGAAATTTATAATACATACACATAAGAAATAATAGGATTCCAGTTTAAAGCACTTGAGGACACAAAATTTGTATTAGCAAACTAAATTTCTTAAAACAATAAAGGAGAATATATGTTACAAAACTGACAACAGTTTCAACTACACACAGATCTCTTTAGAATTAGAATTTGATTGCAATACTTCAAGATATAATATATAGACATAACTGCAAGGAGGAACATCTGTCACATGTCAGCGTGCCCCGGCCCCGTGCGGACCAGACAAACGATTACAATTATAATATTAAATATACCATTTGGAGTATCTGTGAGGAAAGCTATTTAAAATTTTATTAGCGCCTATATCATAACGAATGCTTTCAGTATACAATTAAAAGGCAGTGCTAAATATTATTTACCCCATAACGTCATATGACAAACAGCAGAAATAGCAGCAGGGCGCCCAGTTGGAATCGGATTTCCAACAATAGTAGAGCACCCAGAATTTCGAGCTCAATGTGTTAATTAATTTCAATTAACGTCTAACGAGCGAGCCAGTCAATAAATATACTCAATGAAAGATAAAACTAAAAAATAACAACAAGAATTGGAACAGAACTCTCAAAAATGAAATGAAAATTTATGGAGCAACTTTTGTGTATAGCAACAATTGGATAAATACAAATTGAGTATTCACTAAATTGCGAATTGAATGCAAATTATATAAAGAACCTAGAGATTATAATAATAATAAAAGTAATAAAAAACAAAACTGTGCCACTATTGGGTGCGACGATGAGCTGAGAGAGCTGCAGTGTGACAAGGTTAGCTGGATAATTACAGACATGAGCGCACAGGTAAATTACAAATTACAAATAACAACAAATGCCAAATAACAACAAGAACAACAACAACAACTATTTAAATCAGTGACAACAACAATAACAGTTAAATATGTTCAGCTAATAATAGAAGACAGCAACAAAAAGTTGAATGCAACAATGCAAACAAGGAAATCAGCAACGACACGAACAAAAGCGACAACAAACGCGACTGTACTTCACTTTTACACATCAAGGCGTCAGTTGGGAGGGAGCAGGTGGGGTGGAGTGCCCCAGCAAATGGAAGTGGAAGTGGAAGAGTGAACAGCATTAGAACAGTTGTGACGTCTCCTTCACTTGACTGGACAATTTCGCTTTCGATTTCACTATAAAAACTGTACTACACACACACACACACACACACACGCACACACACACATAGGAATATGTCATGCACATATCGTATGACAGTTATACATTACGCAAATGAATTTGCGTTTCTCTCGTTACAGTGAGTCGCTGCTATATATGAACAATCGAGATTTTGTTGCCAGTTCGCTTTGTAGTTGCTTTTTCCATTTGATATTTAATTGATTTTTCTTTCCAAGCAAAGCGACTCAAAACGGGGTCATCATCAGCCGGAGAGCAGCCCCCAAAAGCGGGGCTGCCGCCGTCTGGTTCTATCGGCTTCCCTCTGCTGTAGTCGGCCCCGTCCCTCCCTCACTCCTTCTCGCACTCGTAGGCCATGCGCGGCCGTTGTTATTGAACGCGCGATTTTATTCAATTTTTATTAGCAACAACAGCAACAACAACAACAGCAACGGAAAATAAAAATAACAATTGCCACATTTAAGTAATTTGCATTTGACTTACAATTTATAAACCCATTTAATTGATAACGAACCGATTGGCAAAGAGACTCAAAATAAAAGAAATTTCCAATGACTCAAATTCTCAAATTGCGAATAAAAATAAACAAATAAATATAGAAGGAAAATAATAATCATTGAGTATATTAATCATTCAAAAATTTACAATTGGCAAGGAAAATGTTTCATTCATTATTATAAATGAATTGATATGTAGCATAAAAATATATATAATAAGTAATGAAATTTCTAGTAAAATCATTCTTAAAATATAATAAACAAAAATATGTGATCTAATGCAACATAAACAATTATTCAGATTGTATATGGCTTATCACTAACAACAAAATAAACTGAGCTTAGTCATTTTTGATTTGAGTCACAGTATATTATGCTAAAACAACAACAACAACAAATACAAGAAACAACCCAAAGTGCAAAGTCAAGCCACAAATGTGTTTAACATTCTTTATATACATATATATATTTACATACATATAAGTTATATAATTGAGTACATTCGCATACTATAAATATATAGAAAAAATGGCACAGCTCAGCTTATTATTAAATAAATTGATTAAAGTAAAGTAAAGTAAAGTAAATATATTTGCTCGTATGCATTTTCAATCACAAATAATTTGTTGTTTATCAGTAAGTGGAAAAAAAAAACTTGAAAGCATAATGCAGTAAACAAATAAAGCGTGATATAACTATATTGCCACACGTGGTACTCATTTAGAGCTGTTGCTGTTGCTGTTAATATTATTGTTATTATTATGGTTTTTGTTGCTGTTGTTGTTGCTGTTGTTCTTGTATATAAATTGATAACGAATCTGGCCAACAATGCCATGTATTATGGTCGCTCGGATTCGATGACAAACGGCAACACCAAAAGCAACAGTTAAATACACATTTGATTGCCTGGCAACAACGGCGCACACCCTGTGTGTGTGTGGGGGGCACCCTGTTATTGCTGTTGCTGTTGCAATTCAATTGAATTCATTTGTGTCAATTTACAATAAATAATAGCCCAAGAGCTGTGCCAGCAGTAAACAATAAGCCAAACAAATTGCATAATTCCCTAAGACGACAAACGGCGGCACGCGACCTTCGTCTATAACAAAACGAATTACCTGCCGCACTGCACCACCCTTGCCGCCAACGCACCACCTGTCAGCGGCACACACAAACAGCAAACAAGCGGCTAAGAACTGTAAAACGTTTTCTTATCAATGAAAGCACTAGCCAACAAATTATTTACGAGTCCATTGGCGGCGGCAACAACGACGACGACGACGACGTCGACAACAATCAAGCTGCTCGCTATAAAGTGGGCGGCGATTATATTAAGCCATTTCATTCTTTTGCTGTTGATACGATGTTGTTGTTATGGAAAGTGTGTGCAACAGCAGGGTATCTAAGCAATTCCATTTCTAAGCCAGAGCAATAAGGACAGTACAGTCTTACTTAGAACGAGTCGATCTTGACATATCCTGTCTGTATGTATGTATACATGTATGTATGTATGCAGGTATGTATGCATGTATGCATGTATGTATGTATAGTTTATATATAAGATCTTTTAGACAACACCCAACTTAAGGACATTTTAAGTATTGAAATCTGACTCATATAACTCGACACTACAAGAATTTCAATTTGTATTGACAATTCCATGAAAAAGCTTGATAAATACTTATATCTGTAACACTTAGAAATGAAAGGTTTTGAGCTATCTCAATTCCAAATACAGGATATCTCCAACAAGGATCAACCACACTTTCTTGTTATTCGCAAGAATTATCGTTGATAGGTATCGATAGGCAGGCGACAACAGCAATTGGATGGGGCTGGGGCTGGCAGTTGGCCAACAGGATAGAATAGCTGGAAGGACACCGACAGCGCGACGACAGGATAAATGGTAAAGTGGCAAACAGCAGTTACAGTAGCACGGCAAGGACACACGCTTCACCTGCCCAGCTGGTAATGTAAATGTAAATGCAAATGGAAATGTGGCCCTATATGTGTGCGGCTGGCATTAACATATAAATGTGTATAACAGTTGGCACGTGCATATCAGTTACTCATTGAGTGATGCTTTCTATTAGGTACTACTGTATCTACCAGGTACAACAGAGGACAACAACAACAAGGCGAGAAAAACGGAAATAGAAAACAAACGATGCGCACGAAAAGCAACAAGTAAAATACAAACAGAATATAAACGAAGAAGAAAAAGATAAAAGTAGCCAGCGAGAAAACTGCGTCATTTTGTAAATATATAAATATATATTTATATATATATGTATACATATTTAGATGCATTGTGTATATAGCATATTGATGCATATATATGTACATATAGAGATATATTATATACTGTGACAACGAGGAAAACTGTTTCTCACAGCGTAAAAAATATACCTTTAAACAAAAGCGGACAAGATGCCTGGCTGCGGCGCAATGTGGCGTATGCGCAATTTCAATTTCATTTCCCCCTAGACAAACCATACAGAAAAAACAAAAAACAAAATAAATAAAAAGAGAAATAAAGACAACAAACAATGTGCAGCTACGCGAATGAGAAGAAGGTTGTTAAGAAATTCTTGAACCGGCCAAGAGGCGATGACATTGGTGTCTTCAATACACAAACGCATCTATAAAAGCGCATTCAACTCTTTCGCAAAATAAAGGAAAATGCTAATGGGAGAGAGTAAATGGACAGCAGAAAGCAATTTTTGCTATGCCATAAACTTCTTTCAAGATGCAGACAACACTAAAACAAGGATTAAACTCTTTAATTAAATTATAAAGATTTTTAAAATTACAAAATATTTTTTTACTTTGAATTCATATTAATTTAATTCCTTAATTTAAAATACAATTTTTTTTTTATTGCATAAATTTTATATTAAAACACCCCTCCCATCCCTCTAACGCTTTTCTGGCTTGGGCCCAGGAAATTTACCCATCCCATTAGCTCGGTCTGCGGCAGCTGCTTCCCTCATTGGGTACAAGTAGATGAAATTGTGCAGGTAATTCAAACACCTGCTGCATGTACAAAGTGTTTTGTGGTTAGATGGGCGTGGCATTGCAACCCACTCAATTCTCATGCCGCCCACATTTGGCCTAGTGCCACGTGTCGAAATCAGCAGCCTGGTTTGCATATCAAGTCGAGAACTTTATGCATTTCTAATGAGAACATACACGCACATTGTGTGTGTGTGTGTTTAACTTGTGGTATAACAGTTTAGTCTTGTGGTGGATATTATATTTCGCTTACGAAAATTACACGATGTGACCAAACTAATTGTGCAATTTGCTTGCCATAACAACTACGTTCACATAAAGTAAGAGATGGGCTAGCAAAGGGCGGCTAATGCGCTAATATCACAGCAAATCAATTTGCGATGGCAGAAAAGGAAAACGTCAAGAGCTGCTGCCCTCTGGCATTGACCCACAAGTCACATGGCTGTGTGTGTGCGAGTGTGTGCTTGTGTGTGTGTGTGTGTGTGTGATACAATTTTTATGAATGACATTGAACAGCCACCGCACAGTGATTAAACAGTTAGTTAGAAAAGCACATCCTGCTAAGAGAAAAACACACGCTTAGCCTAAGAGAAACTCCGATCGAAATTCCCTTAAGCACAAGCTCAACAACAAATTATCTTAGAGAAAAAAAAACTGTTATAAAACACACGTTCGTATTACTTCAAGACTAAAAATAATCCGTTTATTGGTCTATAAAAACTGTGAAATTAGCACGCTCTGCTTATCAAAAAAATTATATATATTGAGCAATGTATTGTAGCTGAAAAAACAAAAACAAAAACAAAACCTGTTAAGATAATGCCCAGTTTTAGCTTCTGCTAGGGGCACTTTTGAAGGTCTCGCATTTAGTTCAGCTTGACGGCGGCGCCCAAAAGGCGGCACGCCAAAAAATTTTTAGCACACAGAACCACGCACGCATACAGACGCCCAGCGAAAAAGTAAAAGTTTGAAAGTCACAAGTTAACCTTTAACCTAAATCAAAACTAAGAGCAACAGTTTACGCTCTTTTGCTGCGTCTTTTATACACGGCTGAAACTGTTATACGTGTGCCGGTTTTTCTTGGCCTGCCAAAGCCAAAGCCACAGTCACAGCCACAGCCATAGTCACAGCGAAAGCTAAGCAACAAAAAGTAACAGACATTTCGGAAAAGGAAGACAACCCTTAGAAAGTGCGTCATAGACGAGGGTAGTTTACCAGGGGGGTTGAGTTGCTATGCGGATGGATGGCTGAGAAACTATGTGAAGTTGATTGTCTAAAATCTGTGTGAAACGTAACAATGGCCAACATTCCTCTTGGCGTGACATTGTTGTTGTTGTTGTTGCTTCTGCCGCTGCCTTTGGCAATGTGCACATCAGCTGTTTCTGGCAAGCGCAACCCTTGCGTCGCATACCTGTAAACCGACGAGAGAGAACTTCGCAAAGCCAAAGAGAGCGCTTTTGGCAAAGCCAAAGAGAACGCTGCGGCCAAGAGAGAGACAGAGAGAGAGAGAGCTTGCGCGCTTGAACTTCAAATGCGTTGCATGAAAAATAGACATCGGCGAGTCAATCGCAATGTCAGCAACCGCATGGCGAGAATTTTTTGCTGTTGTTTTTTTCTCGATATTTTTTTTTTGTGCTTTTGGCATATTTGTTGTTGTTTGTAATTGAAATTGTGTTTGTTGTATAAGGTTGTAATGTAGTTGTTGCCTTTGCATTTGCGCTCGCATTTGGTGTCTTTGTAGCTGGCTGTTTTGTGTATCGCAGTATAACAGTTCTAGCAGCCCCGTCAGTCGGTTTCAGTCGTCTGCTGGTTACGACGAATTTTCATTTTATATCGAACAGCGCAGCAGTGACGACGAAACAGTCTGTGTGCGGTGCTTTTTGTTGGTATCTCTCGCGGCGCACAAAGAAAAAATAAAAGTTGTATACACCCAAAGAATATATTTCTATAATATCTATGTATATGGATAAACTAATCTACCACAGCTAGTCATCAAATCGGACTTAAGTTCAAGCCTTTAGTTCAAACTGCAGCTGCAGCTGCAACTGCAAGCGTCAATTGTTGTTGTACGTGTGGTAAAGTGTGAAACACGTAAGCTCAAGTTCCGTGTGCGCTTGTGTTATTGTTGTTGTTGTTGGATTTGTTTTCATTGTAGTTGTTGTAGTTGTAGTTGCTGCTACTGCGCTCGGCCTGTTTGTTTCGTTCAATTCACATTTTATCGATCACACGTTGCGGGGCCGTCCGTCGACAGCTAAACTCTTGCCGTTTTCTGCTGACGCCAGGAATTTTTTGTATTTTAATACACATTTGACAATTTCATTTCAATGCTCAACAAATTATACAATTGCATTGCCATTATCGACAGCGACAGCAACAGCAACAACAAAGGCAACGCCGAATACGAATACGTACAGCACCCCCAAAAAGCAGAAGTGGTGACAGCGGCGGCGGCGGCGACGTCGGCGGGCAGCAATGCAAAAATGTGCCATACATAAAAGCAGCAGCATGTACTACTAGCCCCAAAGGCAAAAAAAAAAAAAACAAACAAAAACAACAAAAATTACAAAAGCAAAAGCCAAAGCGAAATTAAAAGTAAAGAAAACGCAAAAGTGCAAAGTCAAAGACAAAAGCAAAGTTCAGCCAAAATTTGCAACGCCAAAACAATAACAAAAATACAATTTTAGTTTGGCCAGCCAACTGCAACAGATAAAAAAACTTTACAAATAAACAATATTAATAAAAACAAAACAAATTCAAGCACAACCACAGCACAACGTGACAAACCATTATTTAGTAAATTCAAATATATATATATATATATGTATAGTTGCGGTCTCTTTCTCCCACTCTCTTTTCCTGTCGATAATGCAGAGCAACTTGAAGTAGTAACTATTTAACAATAACACAACACACGCACACATCCAACAATATAACGGCATCCAAAGCTTAGCTGTTAACTCCGCGAGAGCAGAAGTTAAGAGTGGCAACGCCATAAACATTGCAGAGCATTGGGGAACAGCAGAGAGCACGCTAAATGCTGAGCGCGCGCAAAGATAAAAACAGTAGCAGCAGCAGCAACGGCGACGTCGACAGCGACTGCTCTAAGGCTCGCATAACTCGCAACGGCGCCGAGCGCGACACTTCGGCAACGCATAACAGACAATTCGACGATTGTGACTCCCTCCCGCCTACGACTGGTAACGGAGTCGAGCGTGCGAGCGAGCGGGCGTGCAAGTGAAAAAAGAAACGAAATAAAATCTAAAATAAAACAACAAAAGAAAAGAACAATTGCTTGAAATTCTCTCAAATCGAAAGCAAAGTGTGTGCGCTTGGGAAGACGAACTAACGGCTTAACTCAAGCAACTATAAATCAACAGTAAAACACAATTATGGTTGACACCAATAGTAATACGGGGTCGGCGGCAGCTGCCGTTGGCAACTCGGCGGCGCGCCTGCGCAAATTCGAGCGCACGGACAGCGAATTAGCCTGCGAGGAGGCGGCACGGCTGACCGCCGAACAGAACGACAACAGTCCCGAGGATGACGAGGAGGACGACGACGAAGGAGATGATGAGGACGAGGTCAGCGTCTACGGCGAATTACCGCCGCCGCCGGACGGCGGCTATGGCTGGGTCATATGCTTCGCCAGCTTCATGTGCAACATGATCGTTGACGGCATCGCCTACACTTTCGGCATATTCCTGGAGGAGTTTGTCGCCTATTTTCACGAGGGCAAAGGCACCGTCGCCTGGGTGGGCAGTTTACTGTCGGGCGTCTATCTTAGCGCCGGTCCCATCGTCTCCGCCCTGGCCAACAAATATGGCTGCCGTGCCGTGTGCATTGCTGGCAGCATCATTGCCTGCATTGCCTTCGTCCTGAGTACGTTCAGCGGATCTGTGAGCATGCTTATGGCCACATATGGCTTCATGGGTGGTTTTGGCTTCGGCATGATCTATTTACCCGCTGTCGTGGCCGTGGGCTACTATTTCGAGACGAAGCGTTCCCTGGCCACGGGCATAGCTGTATGCGGCTCCGGCTTCGGCACATTTGCCTTTGCTCCGCTGGCCACCTACTTGCTGGAGGAGTATGGCTGGAAGAATGCGCTGCTTATTTTCGCTGGCTTGATCCTAAACTGTGCCATCTTTGGCGCCATGATGCGTCCATTAACCTATCCCAAAAAGAAGAAGGTTAAGCCACTGATGCAGCGAATGTACGAGGAGAAACAGATGCAACTGGAACGCGGCTCATTTGCTGGCTCACATTTTATGGTCCAGCTGCCTGATGGGACCATGGAGCGCAAGATGAAGATGCCCTTGAATGCCGATCCAGGTGTGCATTCCAGCCTCAATCTTGAGCTGCTGGCCCAGCAATCCGGCGGACTGCATCCGGTCTCCACGTTGCCCACCATCACCGAGTCCAAGGTGGTCGAATTAAATGCTCAATCCCCTCCAAACAATGGCAATGCTGATAGCAATGGTCAACTGTCCGCGAGATCGGGTCGTCGTTCGCAACGCAACTCGGAGAGTGAACACAGTCCGTACCAGTCGCAGGATGCGATGATCCGCAATGCCTCCCAGCCCGCCTTCCTAGCTGGCGATCATCAGAGTCTTCCCAAGAACGGTTCGGTGCCATCTTTCAGCCGCGTGCGCAAAACATCCGGCAGTGAACGTTATCAGCCCTCGCTGGCGGCCATACGAGCCTCCTCTCGCGGCGACATTGAAGCGGGCGCTGGCGGTGACTTCAGTACCTCAAAGTTGTCGCTGTCTCAGCGACAAGGCAGTTCCAGCGGCAGCGGCGGACGCATGGTTCGTCCCATGTCACGTAAGGATATCTTCTACTCCGGCTCCGTCACGAATCTGCCCCAATATCAGTCCCAAAAGTCGCTAACAAACTACCGAAACTCGGTACTCTCCCTCACCAAGTACGAGAAGAGCATGCAGAGCATGCGTTTGGATCCCCTGGCCGAGGCGGATAAACATCGGGACGAGTACGATTTATGCCCATGCCTAGGCATACCCGATTCTGTTAAATCTGTGGTGAACACCATGCTGGATGTGAGTCTGCTCAAGGATCCTGTCTTTATGCTTATGGGCGTATCCAACATATTCGGCATGGCCGGTTTGTATGTACCGTTCGTCTACCTGGTGGATGCAGCCAAGGAGCATGGCATTGCCAAGAACGATGCAGCAATGCTGCTCTCCATCATTGGCATCACCAACACCGTGGGACGTGTCGTCTGTGGCTGGGTGGCGGATCTGCCACAAGTCAATTCGCTTCTGCTCAACAACATCTGCCTGCTGATCTCCACAGTGGCGGTCACACTGACTCCACTCTGTTACAGTTATAGCGCCTATATAGCTATGTCAATCGCCTTTGGAATTGCCATTTCTGGCTACATTTCGCTAACGTCAATTATCCTGGTCGATCTGCTGGGCCTGGACAAGCTCACGAACGCCTTTGGACTGCTCATATTGTTCAGAGGATTCGCTGCACTACTTGGAACACCGCTGGCGGGCTTCATCTATGATTTAACTCACACCTATGATCTGCCCTTTTACATGGCGGGTGCACTGTTTGCCGTGTCGACCGTCACCAGCTTTATGGCGCCCTGTATGAAACGTTTCAGTGGCTCGGATGAGACGCCAGTGCATGCTGAGACACTGACGCCCATTGATGAGGAGCAGGGTGAGGATGCCGAGGATGAGGACGAGGATCAGCCAATCACCATAGTGCCCAAGATCATCAAAACTCTGCCCAGTCCACAGCAGGAGGAGCCACTGCAGCCATTCCCCACCACGCAACCGAAATCGACAGCAACAACAACGGAATCAAAGCTCTAAGCAACAAGAATTTAGCACACAAACAAATAATATAAATAAAGTGAAGAGAGCGAACAGGAATGTAAGAATGATAAGGTGTATGAATTAAGAGTAGAGTGCGAGATATTTTTTTAGCAACTTATACAAAGAGAAAGAGCCCTTTCGACGGAGGACTACGGAAGACGGTGGAGCAAAGTTCAAAGCTAACATCGGAGATAGAAGAGGAAAGCAAAAACCGCGCAGTTTAGGCAGGGGCAGGCCCAGGTCCAGGCAAAGCGAAAGTATTGTAAAGAGAGCACACAAAAAAAAACTATATATATATATATAGAAATTATATAGTATATATAACGATACAAATACCGAAACTATGCCTAAGCAACTATTCAATATACATACAACAAATTATAGATTTGCTTGATGGCAAACTAAGAAATTCAAGAAAACTTGGCTTAGCTTCGATAAGATTGTAGCAGAGCTCTGCTGCCATATATAATTAGCTATATAAATATATTAATATATAACACGCTCATAAAACAACAGCAAAATCAACAACACAAACTAGAAACTCTGATAAATTCTGATTGATTATAGTTTCAAATGTTATTACACAACAATAGCGAAAGCAACAAAATACCTAGATTGTAAAATATTTTTATTATTTGTTTGTTAAATTTTACGATTTTTAATATACCATTATGTACGATTATTATTATTATTATTATTATTATTATTACCATTACTATTACTATTACCATTATTGCTATTGTATTTGTATCTGTACATGTAATATAGTAACTCTCGATCTATATTATAACTGCTATGTCTATAACTGTTGTTGTGCATTCGTTGTTATACGGCAATTGTTTAAATGTGTCATACGGTCTAGTTATAGTAGAAAAGAAGAAACAAAAAGAAACACCCAATAGCGAATAGCGAATCGCAAAATACAAAAAAAAAAAATTAAAACGAGTGTAAACCTTACTATGTTAATAGTTAGTTACTTTTATGTATGTATAAAGATGGCAAAGCGATTAGCTTGTAAAGCATGTAAGCAAATTGAGAATAGAAGAGAAGAAAAGAGAAGAGCAACAACTATTACAAAAGCAACGCTAAACTAATAAATTTTATATTAAAATATTATATGAAAGAAACCTTAAAACAAAAATCAACTGAAATTGTTTTCAATTTTTTAACTAATAATGTTATATTGTACAATAACAAACAAAATGGCAATTTTATGGCTCATATTTTGTAAATCAGTGAAATGAAAGAATCGTGCAAATATTTCTGACAAGTCCATGACAAAACAAATTTTTAAAGGCTTGTGCGTTTTATAATACACAAGAAAAACTATTAACAAAATATACATGCATATATAGATTGTGTTATACATACATATATACATATATATATTTATATTTTAAAACTAACCAAATGTATAGAGTGTGTGCCACACACACACACACAAACATACACACACATAAAGAGCAATAAAATGCAGTTTTACGCCATTTACACACACACACACTTACACTTGCTCTCCTAACTAAACAAAAACCTAATTTAAACTGTTATACGCAACAAATATAAAAAAAAGAGATCGCTAAGCTATGCTAGTAAAGAAAAAAAACTAAATTCAAAGCACTAAGCAAAGCTGAACAATAAAAATGTTAGAAGAAAATCAATCAAAAAAAAAAAAGAAAAGAAAATAAAATAATTTTTCCATAAACTTGTATACTTTGAAAATCTGTTATACGTCTGGTAAGTAGTGGACAGATGGCAACATAAATGTATAACAATTTGCGAACAGAATCGGTTTAAGGCTCTAAAAATCATCGATCAAAGTTCAGATAATAATAATTCAGTTCGCACCTTATCGCATTACCTTGTACTCAAACGACGAGAACTCTAAATGGCAATTATGTGTGTGGAGTGGACGTGCGCCACATTTGGACAAAACTCACAAATCGCAGGCCGATTATAAACTCGCCAACCAGATTAGCCTAATCAATAAATGGCGTTTAAATGAGCGAATGTACGAAATGCTAGTATTGCGAAAAACAGTTACAAACACTTTATGTCACATATCAATCTAGCTGGGCATACGCCAATCCTCGTGATATCAAAGTATTGACAAAGTTACCCAGCCAAGTGCTGCGAAAATAACAATAAAATGCCCGCCGAGACATTTCAGCAATTGAACAGGGTAAATACTCTCTCACACACACACACACACTCATACGGAACTGTATGGACAGCTATCAATTTGTTGCTTTGGGCCGGGTGCATTATATATACATATATACATATATACGTGTGAGCCATGTACGCGTGAAGTGATCCATATCGTTTCGCTTTGCTTTACTTTGCTTGGCTTTGCCGTAATGGCCACTGGCCAACAAAAATGTCATTGACTGTATGTTTGATAAGGCGGAAGGCAACACTAAACCGGACGCCATGCATCATACAAGTGAGCCAGGGCAAAGGCAAAGCAAAGGCAAAGGCAAAGGCAAAGCTTAAGAAGTTCATAGAAAATATGAACTTAGGAAATGCTCATTAGAACTACAAAGTCTATTGTTAGACTAAAATCATAATATATATATGTAAACATATTAATCCACATATAAATATTTAATAATGATCAATTTTCTTGACACTAAGCGATTTACCTTTGCAAAAGTAATTCAGAAAACCTCAATTAATCGATATACCCCATTCAAGTCTGTACTCTAGAACAATGCACACACTGCACAAGTGCGACAGTAAGTGGATCATGACGTTGACGTATTATAAACTGTATATATGTACAAAGACTCTCGATTGATAAGCATAAAGAATGAATGCAAAGCAACAACAGAGTACAAAGCGAGAGATATCGTCCTCTTACACGGCTGATTAGTGGTAAAAACGAGTAGTAACAAAGTTAAATAGACTAAGGAACTATAAACTCCAGTATACGAAAGCAATGTCTAGACTATAAACCAAACACCTGTTAAGAGGTTTCGCCCCCACGTGCCACCCCTCATAACCAACTAGAGCAGGCATTACAAGCACTCTGAAGCAATTCAATCGCATCGTAGCAGAGCAAGGCGCCTAGCAACAATGCGAATAATTCACTCCGAAAGAGCTGCCCCAGCAATTAAGCAAAACAATAAAAAGAAAGAACACAACAAAGAATTGCTTGCTACTGCATGACGAAGATAATATACCCTTACTAGTGATATATGGGTTCAGAAGGATAATACAATAGCTATATATCCGAGCGATAGACAATACAAAGAAACAGACCAGTTCGAATAAGACAAACCTTAATCAAGAGAAAACTAAAATTGAAGTGAATTCATCGGATATTTCAATTTTTAATCTATTTGTAACACCATTTTGCTCATATCTAAGGAGTATGAGAAAAACACGAAAATGATAAAATTGTTGAAACAGAAATGTTTTTCATACTAGCATTGATTTTTACCTGTATCGATAGATTTATTTCGATATGATTGATATCGCCCAATATCGATATTTACAAATATATAGATATAATCGTCTTTATTGTTCAATGTTCCACATTTGGTGTCAAGAACTGTGTAACTTCTATAAGGGTATCACAAAAAACGAAAAAAATAAACGTTTGGAAGGCGTCGCAACGACGTCCCATACACATATCATGTGATATTTTGGGTACACCTGACACTAGCACAACTGAAACCATAAGCGACGTCAACCGTAAGCCGAGCACGGAAACCTGAAGAGTCAGCACGAATTACATAAAATAAACACAGCGAAAGATCCAGATCGAATATATTCATGAAAAGCCTAAAAAACTTGCCTTTGAATAACTTCTCACATGAAAAGGCGCAAAAGCCATTATGTTTGCAGATATATAACGAGCTCAATGTAAATATATTAAATCAATTAAAATTCATGTTCAATGAATCCAAAATTCAATTAAATTTTGTTTATCAATTATTCGTGTGTAATTCGTTAAATTTAAATTTATTTCAACCAATTTGTTTTTCTTTGAGTATAGGAAATCAAGGTATTTATTGACTTTTTGATCAAAATCAAATATTAAATAGTAAAGTGTAAATACTTAATTAAATTATTCTTTTCATGCCTCGAAAATTAGAAAATTAACAAGAAATACTATTTATTTATATAATAGGTATGAAAGTTCACTGTTTACACGAGTCGAATTTAAGCAGAATGTTTATCAACAAAAAATATATATCGACCTGATTTTTATCATTTCAATAGAAGCACAAATTAACAAGTATTTGATTGAAATCAAGTTCTATGTAGTTTAGTGCCGAGACATACCTGAATTAATTTACAATTGATAAACAAAAAAAATTCCTAACAGACGCTATCGCAAATCGTTTATCTTGGATGAAAATATCAAAATATAAATAGAGAAAGGCATTGTCAGTTATCCGACACTATCGGAACAATTCCCAAGTAAATAACGCCGCTTATCAGCTTGAATAATCAATTTGTGGCACTTACCCAGCGGTTCCTGTGGGGCTTGGGGGGTGGGCGTCTCCGTTTGAGGAGCTGGGACAGGCAATGGCTGTTGTTGCTGCTGTTCGATGCAAATTGTTGCCTGAGGCTGTGGCTGAATGATATGATGTGGGGGAACGGCCTGAACCAGCATGGGCTGAGCCGGAGCATCTGCTGGCAGGGTCCAAGCAGCTGGCATGCTGCCAACTGGCGCAGCACCACACTCTGATAATTCGTCATCATACTGGCGCAGTAGTGAAAAGAATGCATGAAAATAAGATCGATACACTGAGCTGTTGGATCACTCACCTGTGGCACTGGGGCGGCTATGGGATGCATAGCCTGCAGAGGAGCCAGCTGCCCATCATCATAGATCTGCATAACGCCCATTTGCTGTTGCATCTCATGTATCTGCTGAGTATCGTAGATGGGATAGTTGGGACTCAACATGCTAGAAGTTTCGGGTGAGGCCAACGTGGAGCTATTATGGTTGAGCTCATCGCCATTCGCATGCGCCATCTCCTGGTAGTCTTCGGCATACATATGCGTTGGATGCCACATTTGCACCTGCCGCTCATCAACTACACCGCCTTGCGGCTGACCACCATCATCGGGCATGTATTGATATTCAGATGGTGGCAGCAGTGACTGGTAGAAATAGCCGCCCATGTAGTTGTACATGGGTGCGCCATTGTAGAGTGGTATTGGAGATAGATATAAGGGCGTGCCAGTGGCCGGATGTGGAGTTGCTCCCGCATTTGGCGGCGCTTGTATTGGACCATGATGCGGCGCAAAGTAGGTGCCCTGATAACCGCCATAGGCAGCGTACGGATGCGGAGCGTAGTAGGACACTGGCTGCAACTGTGCCTCTGGTGGCGGCTGTGGCACCATTTGGTCCTGCTGCAATTGCATGGCGTTTGGTGCCGGGCTGGCGCCATCCGGCTGCAGTTGCTGCTGCTGCTGCGGCGGCAACTGCAGTTGCTGTTGCATGTGGCGCGGTACATGGTAGTCGTTGCGACGTTGGCCCCCGCCACCGCGTCCACGGCCGCGTCCACGACTGCGTCCTCCCATACCAGATGTAATGTGGCCATTCGGATTGCCCTGATGGTGCGGCATTGGCGCTAGCTGTTGCATCAACGGATTGCCCTGAGAATACAGTGAAATTCAAATAAAACTCATTTGCAATAGTATGTGTGTTGGCCAGAGGACCGCACAAATTTTTATCTGAACTTACCTGCTCCTGCGGCAATTCGCCATGCGCATTCACATAATGGGTCGGAGCGCCGCCCCCTGACATGTAGGCGGTCTGCGGCCAGTTATGGAGACTCACATTAGCGGTCACATTGTTCACAAAAACGTTGCTGGACAAGGGTGCCGGCAGCATCGCAGAGTGATGGAACACCGGACCGTGTGCACCTTGCGACATGTGCGGATGATGCGCTGCTCCATGAGCAGTGGACATATACAGAGCTTGGGGCTGCTGATTGTAGATGGTCGGCACAGTATTCAGTGCGTTGCCATTGCTGTTGTTATTGTTATTGTTATTGTTGGATGACGACACAATGCTGCTGTTGTTGTTATTATTGTTGTTGTTAATGGGCGGCGGCTGTGGCGTCGTTGGTGTGGACACTGGCGTCGCCGCTGGTGGCGGTTGCTGCTGCTGCTGCTGCTGCGGCGGCTGCTGTTGCTGCTGCTGCTGTTGTTGCTGCTGCGCAACCGGCTGTTGCGTTTGCTGCGCCATAATTGGAACGACTGCGCTACACAGGCAACGCAGTTGACAATGATGACGACTGTCGGTGCAATCGGATTTGGTTTGGCGTTTCTGAACGTATCTCAGGATATGCACAGCACATGAACACGACGACAAACGCCAAACATTGAAGTTTTTACTGCGAAACAACAAAGAAAGGAGAAAAGAAACCAAAAGTTAACACAAACGAAGCGCCAAAATTTGAGGTTAAATTGAGCTAGCCGCAAAACATCTGGCAACACCGCACAGCTGTGGGCCACAGAAGCAAGAAGAAAAAAAAATACAAAAAGGCAAATAAACAGAGAGAGAGCAAGTGCAAGAGAGAGCGAGAAAGAGAGTGTGGCCATACTGTACCGGGTGGGGTGACAGCCCCCTACTAGACCCTCCCCAACGTCCACAAGTGGCGTTCAGGTGTCCAAATTATATGTATTTCAAAACAATATGATTTTGCATGTCCACGCTTAATGCCGGCTGGCGAAAAAAAAGAAATGAGTGCCATCGTTTGACACACGCACACACACGCAAACTAAACAGGAACGAATGACACATGCACGTAAACACACACACATGCACACACACACACACCTGTAAAACAGGCGGCGCACTACGTCACTCAACTGGACGAAAGAAAAAAAAAAGAAATATAACTGCAATCTGAAGACAACGCTTTCGAAATTCGAACTAATTCGAGCAGACTGCGTAACTTAAGCATGTAAATGCACGCATTCCAATGTCCAATGGCGGCGTCAGCAAAGAGAACACCACGTTGACGGCGAAAGAGAGCGCGGCGGAATGTGCCGCAGGGACGGACGAACGGGCGGGCGGTTAGGCAGGCAGGCGGGCGGGCAAGAAAAGTGCGTTGCGTTGACTTACCTTTAATGGTTCGCCAATGGTAATTCAGTTTAGTGGCAAATCTTGCATGTTTTTTGCGTGCGGGCGGCCCCTCGACAGTGCGGCGGGTGGCTGCTGCCAATGATGAATGATTCGTGTTTCTTCAGATTCACTTGCCGCGGCACTCTTTTTTTTTTTCTTTCCAAATGACACGACGAATTCTGCAAGCAACTTTTCCACTAGGCTTTCCTGTCGCGTCGGCTGCTGGTCTAATTAACACTGTTACTCTTTGCATGCGCCACCCGCACACGCACAACTTCAACAAATATAGAGTATACAATTTGTTAGCGCTTGCACAGTCTTAATTATTATAATTTTGCATGTGCAACAAAAAAATTCTTTTATTTCGTTTCTTTTACTCGTGGTGACAGTGTGACCTGTTAAGCAACAGTATACTTTACAGGCAAGCAACATTAACATTTGTCCAAGCTGTTAGCTAACAGAGAAGAACTCACTGTGGAATTACTCACAATAATTTTTCATGACCAAAAACCTGATAACTTCTATAACAAATATTTTTTAAATATTTTTTTTCAAATTTTTTATTATCTTATTAAATTTCAAATTAATATCTACCAGTTGCCCTCAGACTGATGTTAACCAGAGATGTTGCGTTAATTACAGTCACATAACAGAAGCACGAATCAAGAACATATCGATAACACAAATTGTTTTCGATATATATTATTTTTATATATTTTCAAATTTCATTGCAAATTGCTTTATTATTAACATATATTTTAGTTGGGTAAAGTGCCCAATTACAGTAAAAACATAACTGTTAAGCTAAAGCTTTGACTTGCGCATGGCGAAATCAACTATGGCCTGTATACACTCAACGTCGCTGAAGCGTTTCAGAAGTGCTTCGCACTCCGCATCGTTGGCACGAATGAGGCTTTCCCGCATGGACAGCTGCATCAGGCGCTTGCATTCCCGCATCGAGTTGGGTGGCAGGTCGGCGTATTCTCGAATCTTTGGCCACACCACAGCATCCAGTTCAGTTGACTTGTAGATGCGAGACACGAATTGGAAATGGTATGCTTCCTGTGCGCTCAATTTCTCGTTAAGCGCCAGCAGCTCCGTGGCCTTCGAACGCCCCAGGATCAGTGGAAAGGTATAGCTGGAGCAGGCCTCCGGCACCAGACCCAGTTTGCTGAAGGGCGTCTTGAAATAAGCCTACAAGAGAAACAGAGACAGAGAGTTGTAGCATGCTCGAACCTATTGCTCACCTCTTCGGCGCACCAAGCCACGTCGCTGAGTCCCACAATGGTGCAGCCGATGCCAATGGCCGGGCCATTAACCAGCGAGAAGACGAGCTTGGTGCAGTTGAGGAAGCTGACGACCATGGCCTTGAATGTTTCGTTGACTTCCTTGAGGTAGGCGTCCATATCGTTTACGTCGGCTGTCTGGGTCAGATCATTGCCCGCCGTAAAGAAGTTTCCCACTCCGGTTATCACGACAATCGTGACGGTATCGTCCTGGTTGACAGCGGCCAGGACACGGGTCAACTCCTTGTATCCATTATAATCGATGCAGTTCTTCTTGCGAGGATTATTGAATTTGATGACCAGAATCTTGCCCTCTTGCTGGACAAGCAGAAGCTTATAATCTTCATATGGCATTTTATTTTATGTAAATATCAAATCTAAAACGAAATTTATGGCAATTATGGGTAATTTTATTGATTTATGTAGTAATTATTTTATGATTGAAATACCTCTTTCGTTTCAATACCTTTGTGCGGAGTGCGAAGTTCACATTTAATCTTCGCTCTTTTGTCTAGACGGTCGAAGACTACCCAGACAGGACATATGGTCACCCTACTCTTGTGCCGTGTCCAATTACAGAAACCACAAGGGCAATTTGGGTAATATTAATTGATTAAGAGCAAAAGTGAGTCCACTTACGTCAAATTGTAACAATTGCACGGTCCGGCAACTCCAGATGACTATGAATAGTCTTTATAAAGTGCACCGGCTTAGCTTAAGCGACTAGCTAATATAATCACCCACGATTGGACTGAGTTATAATAGGCTATGCAAAGCGGTCTGTTAAGTTAACAGTGTGCCGTCACTTAATCGGGAATCGGTGAGCAGGCGCTGATCTTTGTATGAAAACAAAGCAACTGTCACGCTGTTATCTATCTTAAAGCCAGTAGACAAAATATAAACGTAAAGTGCGGCTAGTTACTAGTTATTTATATATTCCCAAATCGGGCAGTATAATGGTTTTACAAATTCATTTTATGCTAAGCGGTTTTCTTTAACTTTATATTCCAAGGCTTTAATTTGCAGAATTGACCATTTTTATGGTGCTTACTTTTGGAATTTGGTACTACATACTTTATTTTGGTAACTTTGAAGCGCTTGGCGTAGGTCAGTGAAAGTGCCCGCCAAACTTTATCTGGAATGACCACTGTTAAAAGACACCATAGGTTATGCAAAGACCAGTTCCGTTACTTTTAATGTTAACTAACAGGGCTCTTGTGACGTCACATTCTCGGATTGTGCTCTGTTATCTCAACTGAAGTTTGGCGGGCACTTAAACTGATATCCGGCAAGTGGTCCAAAGCAACCAAAATTAACTATTTAGTACCAAATTCCAATAATAGGCACCATAAAAATGGTCAATGCTTTCTTTTATTCCCTTAAAATAAACAAATTTTGAAGATAATGGTAAGAGCTGTGAGCCCTTTCGGCAGCTGCAATGATATGCCCAAAATAGTTAATATGTCAGAATAAATGGTCGATATACAGAGCTGACTGGGGTTTTCACCATGAGTAATGCTTATTTATGAAAATCTATCCAAATATTCAAATATAATACACGTGGAAGGCACATCAATGAAGCTGCGGTTCACACCTGCTGCAATGTCAAAAACATCCGAAAGAATGCAATAAAACGTGTGTTTTAGTTACAAAATCGAAGACGGAGTATGATTCTTGGTATAAAGCCTCAAGAAAGACATAATCTGCCTAAAACAGCTCCACAAATCTTGACAGAAGATAAAAATGCTGCAAGTCATCTTTAGCCCTCAGATCCTCAATATAATGATAAAAAGGGGTAGATATAATGATGTGGATGGATAGGAAATGAATAATACTTAGTAATACTATTCACTTTTGCAAATGAAAGTCTTGGAATATAAAGTTAAAGCTATTCAACACGAAAGTAAACTCGTTCAAAAGATTACCTGAGCGATCACTGCATATAAAACGACTTAGAACAAAAATAATTAGTAAAACCAATATATTGTCCGATTTGGGAATCTATATAGAACTAGTAACTATCGGCACTTAACGTTTTTGTTTTGTCTACTGGCTTTGAGATAGATAACAGTGTCAAAATCGTTTGATTTTCATATAAAGATCAGCGCCCGCACACGAATTTCCGATAAAGTGACGTCACACTGTTAACTTAACAGGGCGCTTTGCATAACCTACTATAACTCAATCGTGTGGAATGACAAAACATAATCAGAAAATGTGACGTTACAGGAGGGATGTTAGTTAACATTGAAAGTGCTGCTCTTTTAACATTGATTAGGCGTAGCCAATAAATATTAGTTATTTTTGTTATTTCAGTACGGCAACGCCATGAAAACAATTGTTTGAATTTGAAATGTGTGATTTACTAGCCTTTCGCGCGCTTTTGTTCCGTTTTGTACAAAGTTTGAGTTAAAACTAAATCTACTCGCTAATTTCATCAATAACGGGTACATTCTGCAGCTCTGAGCATTTGCGCTTCCAAACAGCGATCTGCTCTCTCAGCACTTTCTCCTTGGCAGCGGCGCGGGTCAGCAGAACTTTCGCCTTTTGCAACAGCTGTGTCTTCTTGATCAGCTGTTCCTTAATGTACTGCAGTTCCTCATCCTAAATATGTGGGTATATATAAATATATACATCTTTTTTATATACGTTACTTATACACTACCTTGTCATCACTGCTGCGCTGTCTGACTTCCTGCTGCAGTGCAGAGATTTTCTCCAATGCATCGGCATGCAACTGCTGGAGTCGAACCAGTTCAGATGCAGATGCAGACAGTGAGTCAGTGGAACCACGCGGCTCCGTGCAGTTGCGGCCATCTTTGAGGAACTTGTTCTCTGATCGTAGCTTTTCCACCAAGTTACGCAACGAAATAATCGTGTGCTCCGCGGACTGGCCTTGATTCGTGCTGACCTTCAGCCCACTGCACTTGCACAGGTCACGGCGCGATTCGGTACGCGCCATTTCCTCCTTGAGTGCAAGAATGTAGCTGGAACAGAGTAAATGCTTAGTCAATAGCTTTCAGCAGGAGGATTACCACGCGTCACTTACTCCTCCAGGTGTTTGATGCGCTTTTGTAAGCGATCGCTGCTGTCGCCCTGCCGCAACAGATCCGAATCCAACTGCAATTGCAAATTTTGCGCTTCGAGGCGTATGTTCTGGGCCTCTACCGCCTGGAAGCGCTCCTGCAGCTTCTCCAGTTCGGTGGTCAGTGCATTGCTGCCACGCCCTTCCAGCTCCATGGCAATGATCTTGCGCTGCTGCATCTCGATACGCGCCTTGAGTGCCTCTATCAACTCCGACTGTCCTTGCTCATAGAAGCTGTGGTGAGCGGAATTCGGCTGGGATTGATTGTGGGCCGGCGAGCTGCACTCACTGCTTGGCCCCGTATACGTTTCTGGGCTCTCCGACGGCGAGGGCGTAAACTTTGCAGCACCCACATGATGCAGATTCGGGCAGGACGGAGCGCGACAGCATTTCAAGGTGTTATGGGCACCTACACCTGCTGTTGTAGTCGACACAGTGCCGCCGCTTGCTCCCACCTTGCCCACCTTTGTCTCGAGCAAATGCTTGTCCTTTTCGAGTCGTGCTATTGTTGTGCGTGCCGCCTGAAGCAGCGTGCGGGTCTTGTCCAGCGCCATCTCCGTCTCGTCCAGCTTGCTCTTGAACTTGTCGGCCTGTTGCTGCCATCGCTTCTGCTTCTCCCAGAGGCCCACCTCGTTGGCGCTGCGCGTGCGCTTGGCTTCCAGAAGCGTCTGCTGCCGCTGCAGCTGTGCCCGCGTCTCGTCTAGATCCAGCTCCAGCTGCTGAATGCGCTTCTGCAGATTCTCATTCTTGACGCGAGCATTCAGTTCCGTTTTGATGGACACCACCGGACGCTTGAGCAGCTGCTGGCGCAGCGACTGGCTCAAATCGCGCGCCTGCTTCTCGCGCTGCGTGACATTGGTCAGCTGGCGACGCAGTGCCTCCATTTGGGTGTGATAGATCTTGTTGGTGGCCTCGGTGCGATTCAGATCGGCTGCCAGTTTGGCTATCTGGTCAGCCGAATAGTTGGAAGTGTCGTTAATGTAACGTTGTTGGTCGTCCTGTTGGAAACGGGGGCAAGGAGAATTGTTAAGGGACTCCCCCACTTGGATATATTCAAAATAATACAGACATGGAAGTTTTTCAGTGTGTCCATGAGGTCACGTATGTGCTTGTCCTTTTCCTCTAGGAAGACGCGAAGTTGCTCCAGCTCTGGACCGCTGTTGCTGCTTTCCATGCATTTCTCGCGATCCTGGCAGAGCTTCAGCCTATTAAGTAATTTATTATCATATTTCAATATTAATAATTCCCTGAAATAAGCTTACTTCTCTCTCAGTATTTCCACTTCCTCTTCACGCGTCACCAGATTGTGCTCGTAGTAGCTCAGCTTGTCCTTAAGTTCCTTGATTTGCTTGTGCAGTGTGGGCAGCTCCTTGAGCTCTTCGGTATCCTGTTTCTCCTGCTCGCCGGCTGCTTCGTCGGCAACCACAGCATCCATATCCTCTTCCGATTGCTCCTGCTGCTGCTGAGTACTTCTATCCACAGAGCTATGTTCAAACATTTCCTCAATCCTCTCATCCGTCAGCTCGTTGAGGGAATTCTCATGTGTCTGGACATTGACACCGACGGGTAACTTGTGCAGCTCCAACTTGGCTTTCAGATCTATGATTTCCAAATCTTTAGTCTTAATGTTGAAGTTCAAATTGTTAACCGTGGCCTTGAGAGTTTCATTCTCGGCCGTTAGCTTCGTAACCAGCTGCTGGCATTGTTCCCTTTCCGTTTGCAGCAGATCCTGATACTTTTGAATGGATTGATCTTTCTCTAGCAGCAGTGTGTGGAATGATAATATGGTCTTCTCCACAACGCCGCTGTGTTGACTATCCGATTCACTGCGGGCATTGCTCGTCTCCAACAGTTTGCCCAGCTCCTCAACGCGATCGTTTGCTGCTTGTAGCCTGCGTCAAGAGATAAGAATCAAATTAGCATATGCAATATTCCGTCCTCTCCTTAATATTCTTGTCCTCTGTATTACTTACTCTGCTCGCACTTGTTGCAGCTCCTCATCCTGTGTCGTTTGCACACCTTGGTGCTGCTGCTGTTGCCGCCGGTGCGACTTACTGCCGTTTGTTTGAACAGCTGTCTCAAGCAGCTGCTTTGTGGTGCTTTCCGTTTGTGTTGTGGTATCATGGTTAGAGAGCCGCCTTTTCGGCGACCCAATGGGTGACGATTGCCTGTCAATGAGCTGGGCAGCGCGCCGCATTGCAGGCACTGGTGCGGCCGCTTCCGTATTGGTGGCCACATCGACGAGATTGGATGCTGGTTGGTCTCCGTTTGGCTCCGCAAACAGCGCCTTAATCGTCTGCCAATGCTCCGACTCTGCAGCATGTTGCAAACGTAGCTCACTCAACTCCTGCTGAAGCTCCGACTGCCTGGCCTGCAAACTCTCGCATCGCTGCTCCAACAGCCGTGACTGTGTCTCCGACTTGATGAGCTTGATCAGTTGTTGCGAGTTTTCCTCGTTGAGCGACAGTTTTTCCTGCACCACTTGCATCACATGCTCTACCAGCGCAGCATTGTCACCAGATTGCTCCACTTGCTGCTGCTCCATTATACGTTGATTCAGTTTTTGATAAGAGAACACAAAATTGTTAAGGAAGATCAGGGGTGTAAATTTGGCATATTTTTCCTTGAGTGTAAACAGCGAACGCTGCAGAAATCTGTAAAGAAGAAGAGCAAGTAAAACAATTAAGCCAGCCCACCTTTTATGCTATATACATATATCAAATCAAACATATCTGAAGGTAAGGTTTGGTTTTAACTAGATGAACTTACTTCTGTTTAAGGTCGCTATTGTTGCGTTCCACTTGGAAGTCCTGTTGCATCTGACTCGCTAGCCGTTCCGCTGCCTGCAGTTGGGTACTTAGATTATCAACGTCCTGCTGCAATCGCTTGCGCTCCAATTCCAAGCGCGCAGTTTCCGCTTTGGCTGAAGTAATATTGGAATTGGAGATAAACTTAGATTTTCACAATTTATGCCAAGCATCACCCACCTTTGTCCAAGTCGCGTTGCATCTTGGCCAGCAACAGCTTATCAGTGGAACTGCTCTGCAGATCCGCCACCAGATGACGCAAGCTAATATGATTATCGGTGATTTCGTTGAGCAGCTTCTGCTGCGATTGTATCTGGCCGTTGGCCACCTGCAGCAGACCCTCTAGCTGTTTGTTCTCGCGCTGCAGCTCCGCCTGCTGGGTCGACCAAGTATCCAGCGTTTGTCGCTGTTTCTCAAACTCCACAGCCGTGATATAGTCCAGCTGATAGTTGTCTCCAATGATGCCGTAATCCGCGCAGATATCCGGTATCTTCAGCTCGCCCATCAACTGATCCGTGGCCTGTGCCAGCTGCATGCCGAGTGTTGCATTCCGCTGCTCTAGTTGCAGTCGTTCTTCCGCCGTGCAGAGATGCGTGCGCTGCGCTGTGGCGAGCTGGTCGCACTTGGCAGCCAGCTCCGACTTGAGCTCCTCCAATTGATTTTGTAGACTTGCCGTGTTCTCAATGTGGCGCAGCTCTTGTCGCTTCTGCGCTGACAGCAGTTGATCGTAATCCTCGCGCATGTAGGCGTATGAGCTCTTCTGTTCTTGCAGCTGCTTCTCCAGGGCAATAAGCTGCTCGTGGAGATCTTGATTGTATTGTATCAGATCGTTCCCATCTGCGGACATGTGCAGGCGCAACTCATCATAATGCTTTCGAAGAATTGTCAGCTCCGCTAGATCTGCTGTACAAGGCCTAGCCTGTTCTAGCTCCGGTTCCGGCACCTGCTCCGGCTCCGTCTCCGGCTCCAGCTCAGTGATGACGGGCAGCTCCAATCCCTCGGTTACGTCAGTTGGTGTGGTTGGTCGAGTAGCTGAATCAATGACCACGATACTGGTCTGCTCCTCGTGCATTTCAGATAGATCCCGCATGCTGTGCACCGAGGACAACTCGCCAGTCTCTGAATCGCTAACATTGTGATGCAGCAGCTGGCAAAGCGCCTCCTCCCGAGCCTTCAGCGCCTGCAGCTGACCATGCAAAAGCGGAACGCTGCCACCGCTTGGCAGCGCTTCAATTAGACGCCGCAGCAGTTCCGAATCTATGGTGATGTGCTCCGAGGTAGCTACAAGAGTATAACAGTTATTAAAAGGAGAAAGATAATATTTTGTCTGCCTCTATATAGTCGACCTACCATCGTATTCCCGCAACTTCTCCAGAATCTCGTACATGCCCATGCGCAGAGTTTCGTTCTCTGCGAGCACATCCTCGTATTTGGTCTGCAGCTCGGAACTGGCAGCACCGTCGCCTTGCCCGCGCCGTGGCGAACTCTCTAGCGGTGCACTGGGCGGTAGCTCGCCCACTTCACTGGGTTGATGCAAGGAGTCATCCAATCTTTGGGGCTGACTGTTCTGCAGCTCGAGCAGCGTGCGTCTGTAAATTGCTAGCTTGAGCGAATGGATTAGGAGTTGGTGATCTCTGCACACTCACCTCAGCTCACACTTGTCCAGCTTTAGTTGCAGCCGCAGCTCCTCAGAGGTGCGCAGCTTCAGCGTTAGCCTCTCGATTTGCTTGTCCTTGTTGCGCTGTTTGGCACGCACATGCTTGGAGAGGACAACAACGTCATCGGGTATATTTAGCCGTCGTCGCAGCACAGAGTTCTCCTGCTCCAGCTCGTGCATGGCATTCAGCTCCTGAGTGTAGTTGCGCAGTTTCTTGTCCCGCTCTGCCAGCTTCTGCTCGAGCCCTGAGCAACGCCGCAGTGCCGGCACGAGGCCATCCTCGCCACGTTTATATGCCTCCAGAGCATTCAGGGCGTGCAGTGCCTGCTTGGCCTTGAGCACATTGTCCTGCTCGGTGCTGTCGAGCAGCTCAGAGAGCTGTTGCGACCGGGTATTGGCAGCGCGAAGACGCTCCTCGATTAGCTTGCAGCAGGCATTTGGCTGTTGAGGATTCTTCTTGCTCTCGTGATGCACGCACAACTGATTCATTACCTTGGTGGAGCTGACCATTTCATCCGACATCGATTTCAGCTTGTCTTCTAGAGCTTCAATCCGCCTTTCACGTAATTCAAGCAGCTGGTATATGAGAATCAAGAGAGAGTTTTAGCTGAAAGCATAAAATTTAGGCACTCACATGTCGTAGGTTAGTTTCCTCTTCTTCCCGAGGGCTCTGTTTACTGCTAGATGTGGATTCCAATGTGCTTTGACCTGATGTCGTCTGCTCTTTCCCCTTACGCAACTGCTCCAGTTCTTTATCCTTTTGGTCTAGCAGCTGCCTCCAGTGGATCACTTGACTTTCATACTTATCCAGAAACTGTCGCATTTCCAGATCCTGTTTTTCGCGCTCATCCTCCAGGAAAGTGATGTTGCCCTCGAGACGTGCAATTTCTAAACTCTGCTGCTGTTCCCGCTGCACTAACGACTTGCGCTCCTGCTCCACCTTTGTAATATCTTGCGAGAGCTGCTGCAGATTGGACCTAATCTGCTGCAGTTCCTGCTCATGCAGCACTATGGTCTTCGATTGGGTGATGTTCTGATTTTGAAGTGTCTACAACAACAAAAGAAAACTTGTTTATCGAAAGTGCTTTAGCTTAAGTTAAAGAATGTCTCATACATCGATTTCCCGTAAAAGCCGTTTAATATGCTTGTTCTTCGTCTCAATGTTATGCAGCAGATGCTCCTGCTTGTCCAGCTCAGACAGTGGATCCGATGAGTCCTTATCGCTGGCGTCGGCCTGCTGCGCTGCCTGCCGCAGTTGTTCCTGCTGTTGTTTGATCTCCGCACCAAGCTTACAATTGAACAGATATATTTTCGATTAGGTCATCAGCTTGAGAGTGAATGATAGCTTACCTCCTTATTCTTGTGCTTAAGTCCATCGCGTTCAGTCTCTAGCTTCTGCACCATGCGCTTCAGCTTCTCGTTCTCATCCTGCAAACGTCTCTCGCCGCTCTGCTCGTACTTCTGCGCCAACTGTCCTTTGTACTCCAACACGGCCAATGTTAGCTCTAAAGTTTTGCGCAGAGACTTCTTGGGCAGCTCCTCTATCGTATCTGCCAGCTCCAGTAGCGTTTCATAAAGCTCATGCTTTTGCCGCGAAGTGAACTCGCGAAACCTTCGCACAGATACAGTCTCTGGTATCTCCATGCTGGTTCATGCCTGTATCCAACTAATGTCCCGTTCGGCTTGCGTGCGATTTGGCGGTTCGTTGCGTTCTGAGCGAATGAAAATTGTTCGATTTGCTAGAAAGTGCTCAAAGTGCTCGCTTTTCATTTTCCAAGTTTTATTTGCTTGGGCCCGGTCGTTGCCATGACAACTCGGTCAAAACATACCAGCTCAGGCGCTGGCTTCGGCTTCGGCTTCAGCTTTGGCTTTGGCTCTGAGTCCCGGGGGTTGTTAACTGACTCACGTGCTGGAACGGAAACGGCAGTGCCGCCGACTTTGTAATCACTCGCGTTTGTTTTTGTTGGCATTTTGTTTTGCTACCAACTTCGGTTGCTTTACACACATACTTACAAATATATATACATGTGGGTGCATAAAGTTTTTGACAGGATAATTGCCCCTACGAATGGGCATTGCCCCGCTTGGGGCCGCGTCGTGGCTGTAAACAATTGCAGGTAACCAGGAAAGTGTTAATTGGCAAAGCGTCAGTGTCAGTGTCACTGTCAAAGCGAATCGTGAATTGAAAAACCATTTCGAACCGTAAACTCATAGTCCTGACATTTCCTTTTTACTCTCTATCCTCTATTCCTCTATGACAGGTCGTTGAGTTGGCGTAACAATAGCTGTACAGTTGTCAGATTTACATTTGTCCATTCATATAATTGAAACTAATGGCAAACGACTTCGGTTACCCCCAATTTGTGGATTCCCGCCCTATGTGAACAGTCGCACTTGCCCGCAAAGCCCAAAAATGAAATAATATTTTACATGCCAATTAGCACGAAAGCGTTGGAGCATGTTGCAGAGAAGTCGCTAAACTTAGATTGGTTTTAGACTCAAAACTAATGAAATCTATTGTCTACGTGGCTTAGGTATCCGATATGGAAAATTGGCTCCTTGCTCTGGGCCAGGCCATTGCTATGATGAACCAAAACTTGCACCTAGGTACAATAAATTAAAAATTTTTATTTACTCAAATGGCAGTGTATAAAAATGAAGAAAATTGTTAAATTATTGAATTATTTAAAATTGTACAAGAGAAATTGTCATCCATATAACTGCAAGACAGACTTGATACATAGACTGATGTGATAGATCTGCTCTGTTAAAATATTATAATGCTTAGATTCACTTTCACTTTCAAGCATAAACACTAACATTTTAGGTTCTACTAAGTTGTTAAGTTATTTAGTTATGCCGATTTGGTTTATGGCGAATCGGTAAATCCTGTATCATCTGAAGCTATACAGATACAACTTGAAATTCTATATCGGAGAAAAATCTGCCTTCGAAAGCTGCACAGCTTAAATTCCAATATTTCATAGAAGAAATGCTATTGAATTTTTTCCTGATGAACTTTTATTAATATTTCCCTTTAAAATCCCTATACTGCATGTGCCTCTTCCCACTTTCCTATTACCTCTTGCTTAAATTCCTTAAATGTTTCATTTTTTAAACTTAAATGTAAACACACACA
Source organism: Drosophila nigricruria (assembly GCA_037075265.1). Classification (NCBI taxonomy): domain Eukaryota; kingdom Metazoa; phylum Arthropoda; class Insecta; order Diptera; family Drosophilidae; genus Drosophila; species Drosophila nigricruria. The sequence goes on from JBAMCI010000074.1 coordinate 3,902,107, forward strand.
CACACGCACATAGCACAAACACACGTATAGTATGTACGTATAGAAGTATATTTTATGTGGACCTCTATATCATTTTTTGGTTTAGCTGCTTTCACACACGATCCATTTATAAGTATATAAGTATATAAGTATATAAGACTCAAATTTGCTTGTACGAGGCACATATGTACATACGAGCATTCATGCCGTATACTTCGACATTTCGACCCTTGCCGTGTCCGTCACGCAGCTTCAACTGAGATAGAACTTTAATAGACAGCTATATTTGTACCACCTAGTTCACTTAAAAAGTCAATGCTAATTACAATTCGTAATTATAGCTCTCAGTTGTAATATTCTCTTCTTTAACCCATTGAAGTACACTTATTATAGTTGAGAAATTGAGCGATATTTAATATTATTTAAAAAAAGTAACTTAACTTTGGCTAATCAGGATTTAGTCTAAAATTTTAATTCAGATATATTTGGTTATGTATATGCCGAACAAAAGAATAGTGAAACATTTTTGAAGTTGCGGAGAAATCAGCAAGCAACCAGAATCACGTTGAAAAGTCCGATCAAAGGCAGACGCAACGAAAATCGGGCTAACTAACTTGCTATCAAATATGAGAACATAGCCTTCAATTGCGACCTCATTGACGAATTGGACAGTCAGGTGCAGTGAATGCAATCCAAAATAAATGTGCGTACAAATGCAAGGAACGGAAGCCCTGCCAGTAAGGCCAAAACTGGATAATGAAGCTTATCAGGATGCTGCATATATCTGTATATTTCAAGAATCGCTCGGATCTATCATCAGCTACTTCTCTATCTGACTTCGCCTTGCTACTCTTGATAAGCCAATTGCAGTTTTTGCATTTCTATAAATTAATATGAATATTTTGTAATAACATAGACCGAAGAGCTCCCAAAACAACTTTTTTGTGAAATATCCATGAACTGAGTTACTTTTATTATGGTTTAGCTTACAACTTGTGATCGTATTCACACACACGGATGGGCAAGCTCATCCTTGTTGCGCTTGGCATCCAATTGCAATAGCATAAACTCATAGTAAATCAACGTCGTAATCATCTGCAATTGAGAATATTTTTTTGCTTTAGTATTTGCCAATGGCAATAAGTGCAAGGCTTACTCCAAAGAAACTTCTGCGCGTCAGATGAAATAGACCCAACCCAGAGAGTCCTATGTACTGACTGCCTAGTTGATGGTTGAAGCGCTGCACCTCATCGGTCCAGTAATCACTGGGCACCATGGAAAGTGCCCTCAGAGGCAGTAACGAGGCCTCGTGAATTTTGGAGGCACAAATGAAAACGGCGTAGGTACGGCTTAGCAAAAAGAGCAAACTATACCAGTAATATGCGTAGTTGATGGGATAATGAAGCTTTCTATAAGAAAAAGATAGAATAAATAAATGAATAAAATTATAAATAATTCTTTGAATTGCTGTAACTTACGTAAAAATGGTCAATAGCTTGTTGCATATGAAGTAAATGTTGCTCAAGCAAGAGACCAAAACAATATTCGACATGTTGGCCTCAACCAAATCCATGAGCTCACATAAGAGAATGTGATGCATGCGTATTTCATGCCATTCAGCATCAGGCACATACTGAAAGATAGAGAATGCAAAACAAGTTGGAGTCATCATCATGAAGTGCCTAGTCAGAACTGACCGACTAGGTATACGTTACAAACAACAAGCATGAGGAGGAGGAGATATCAAAAGCCCAAAAATCCAGGGACCTACATAGTAAATTTGGATTTTTTAGCTTTTACGGTATTCAAGGAAATCGGATAACTTATACTTCGTATGGTTATGCAGGAATAGACATTTAAGGTTTCAAGTCTCTAGCTCATATAAGTTCTAAGACCGACGCGTTCATACATAAGGACGGACAGACGGACATGGCTATATCAACTTAACTCATCGCCCTGATCAAGAACATATATGTATATGTATTATGGGGTCTGCCACTCCTCCTTCTCCATGTTATATACATTTTCACAAAACTACAATAGCCTGATTTCCTATGGGTTCAGGGCTTCAAAGAAATGTAGATTGTACAGGACTTACCCGCTTGACGGCATTCAAAACACGCGTGGCCATCTGTTGAAACCGTTGGGACAAGCCGATGCTTATCAGAATTATAAACGTATCCATAAAGTTGCAAATGAAACTGAAGGTCCCATTCAAAACCTGCAAACAGAAATACCAAAACTTGTCATTAGTTTCATTTGAGTAGCCCAACTTCAGTCCCACATACAAAGGCATAAACTATGAAGAAGGAATTGTAGGGCACCAATTCAAAAATATCCGCGAATTCCTTCATCATATACCCCTTGAAGGGTATATGAGTTACGTTCGGATGACATCGCATGGTTTGTATCCGGTGATTGGAATAGCTTGCTGTATAATACAGCCAATGCTCAACTATAAAGCACGGCAGTCTTAAAGAAATTCTCAAAATGTTATGCTACATTGAAGCTTACGCAGTGCCAAAAATCCCAAAGAGCATCCAGTGATCAATATCTTACGTCGAAGACTATTTTTCATTGCTGCATACGGTGGAAAGAGCATTATAATATCTATTCCGGTCCAGGGCACAATCAAACGAGACCAACCACGAGCCAACGAAATAAAATTCACACAGATCACAATTCCGCTTGTAAAGAACACGACGGTCACTGTTGATGGAATGAAATTAATTTGTACAATTGGACTTTATGTTATAGGTTTTGCGGGTTGCCATGCCCCCAATGGGCGTAGATTTATTCGCCATAGCTTTTTGATCTTAGGTTGCCAACACGAGTATATATAACAAATTTCAAGTCTGTAGCATCAATAGTGCTCAAAATATTACAGAATTTGCAAAATCACTATATAGTCAGATCCGATTTGCCACGACCCTAGTATGCTTGGACATAAAACTTTTAGTCGATCTTTATAAGATTGCAACAGTAACTCATGTGCCAAATTTGGGTGTTCTAGCTTTAAAACTGTAGAACCTACAGTTTTACCCGATTTTCCACGCGTCCAATGGGCGTAGATATATTCACCATAGCTTTTTGATCTTGGGTTCTCAACGCAAGTTTACATTCCAAATTGCAACTCTCTATCACTTCTAGAAGTAGTGTTTCTGAGATATCGGAAAATGCATTTTGCCACGCCCCTTGTGGGCGTGTCGGAAAAATCATGACACTTTATAATTCGGGGGTATACACGATTATATATTCCAAATTTCAAGTATCTAGCTTCAATAGTGTGGAAATGGTTTGCGTTCATACGGACAGACGGATAGACGGACGGACGGACGGACAGTAAGACGGACATTGCATAAAAACAACATACTCATTTCACTTTCGTGAATGAGTATTAAAAGCAAAAAAGAACAGAATGATATTCAATCTACTTTTTATGTAAATTAACTAAAATTATTACGGGCTGAATCCAGGTTTTATAACTGAAAGCCCATGGCACTTATTACAAATATGAAGTTTAATTTCTCTTTGCTCTGACTTACCCATACTCTTGGCATTCAGGCCGCCTTGTAAAAGTTTCGTTGCCAAGCGCATGGTTTTGACACCGCCTAGCAGAAAGAATATCACTGAGAAGCAGGTGCCACAGGAACGTAGTTGAAATCTAACCAGGTGAGGATTACGACTCAGTACATTTGCCAGTGGCATCATGCCAAACACCTGGGCCAGGCACAAGTCTGTAAAATTAGCAGAGTGAAACTCACAAATCTTTAAACACACTAAGTCTACCTACATGGCCGTATGGCACGATGAAATGTATCCAGCTGCTCCAAGTCCTCTGCATTGCTAGCACAGCGCCATTTTTTCTTAATTGTAGCGCGTTGCTTTATCCGCTTCACCTTCAACAGCCTCAAAATTTTGCGATCCCATTCGAACGGATGTTTAACCACAGCGTGCCGCATGTTGACTAAACTCTTACTGCAGCACAATAAGCGTCGACAGCTGCTTTTCTCATTAGCTCTTAATTATTGTTTACAACAACCAACTCCCACACAGCGCGTGTTAACTGCACTTTTAAACTTTAATTTCCTTCGGGCAGTGTGACCAGCAATTCTAAAAACACATTTTCCGATTGTGCCCCATGCATAGACGCAGGCGCTCCGGGTCAGTGTTCGAATGGCCAGCGACATGGACGGACAGGCTAGTTGGAAACTGCGGAATATATTCAATCAAAGCCCAATAACGTTGGCAAAAAACACCCAAAATAAGAAAACGGATGAGGGAAATTTCGACTTTCATGTCATAAAAAGTGAGCCAACTACGGACTATGCTCATTTGGATTTATTTCATCGAGCAGCTTCTCCTAGTAAGTAAAAACTATTTAAAACTTTATAAATAAAGCTATATATATAGGATATATTCACATATTAAAGGAATGTATATTGTGTGCAATTGTGAAATGGTTGTTTGTTCAAGCAAAGTGTTTTTCATACAGTGTGTATTCACGATGAAAGAATATACGGGAGTGCTAAGATTTTGTTATTAGAAAAACTTTAGATCTTAAAGTTCTGTGAAACTATAATCCGTAGCTAATAAACAATAACAGGGCATAAACACCCCGAATCTTTATTTATATGTCAAGAACATTCCGATTATATAATCCTCAAAGTGTTGGCTCTTTTGACACCAACTTTACAATTTTCAACTCTAAGATAATAGAGTAAAACTTACATATCTAAAATATCAGAGAATATCGTATCGTTTTCAAATTGAGATATCAGTATTTAGTTGTTATTGGCCCATAAGCGAGTATTACGCAGTCGGTTATCCGTTATCATTCAAGAAGTGAAAGAGTATATTGCTTTAGTGCAATGTCCGTCTTGCTGTCTGTCCGTTCGTCCGTCTGGTCATATGAACGTAATCCATTTCTCCACTATTGAAGCTACAGGCTTTAAAATTGGACAATCCCAGATAAAAAATTTATAGTGGGTAAGTCTACACCCATTAGCAAATCGGGTGAAACTATATCTTCCACAGTTTTACAGCTACAAACAACCAAATTTAATGAATAAGTTACTATAGACGGATCGAGCTTCAAATTGGGAGAGTTAAGTTACTGTAGACTCCCTTCTGATACCTTTACCAAAAACGATTCAACGGTTTTTGGAATGTGAATAAGTATTATGCAGTCGGTAGCTCCCGACTGAAAAATTCTCACTTGTTTTTCACTCGATTTTATAGTCATGTTGTTGGGTCAGTGCTTTGCCATAATGCCACTGACTGGCATCAGGCGACCAAGTCCACGGCACGTGCATTTCCGATTCAAATCGGTGCCGATGATTGTGACGCTGATTTTCATGATGGCCAGCTCGGTGCTGACCCTAAGTATGCTGAAGTATTTGCTCAACATAGGCGTTACAGCAAAGAATTTCGGTTGGTATTAGCCAAAGAGGAGAGAACTCAATCAGAAACTAATGCCATTTCAATGTTCTGCAGTGGGTCAGGTGTTCTTCACCTGTGTGCAGTGCGCCTGCATTTTATTCATCGCCTTGGCGCGCCGTTGGCCGCCTATGATACGCTACTGGACGCGCCTGGAGCTGGTCTTCACCAAGCCCCCCTACGAGGTGCTCAAAAGAAACCTGTCGCAGCGCGTGCGACAACCTGCGCTTATTATTATAGCCCTGTCCTTGGGTGAGATTTCAACAAAAGCCGTTTCCATAATTTCATAATGTGTTGTTTTTCCCATTTCAGTTGAGCATAGTTTGTATCTGAGCTCTGCTATTGTCAGCTATCAACAGCGCGTCAAATACTGTACTCAAAACTACAATTCAACAATGGGCGTGTCCTTTGATAATTACGTTAAGTTGAACTACGACTATGTGTTCCTAATACTGCCCTACACACGCTTTGTGGGTGTCTATGTGTTGGTAGGACTTGAACGAAATCATATATTATATTTTATATATATTATATAGATATCTCTTGTCCTTACTCCCTTTTAGCTGGTAAATGGCACTTGCACTTTTATATGGAATTATATGGATCTATTTATCATGATGATCAGCAAAGGGTTGGCCTATCGCTTCGAGCAAATTTCGAAGCGCATTCGCCGTCTGGAGCATGAGGATCTGGTGCCGGAGTCAACATTCATGGAGATCCGTGAGCATTATGTGCGCATGTGTGAGCTACTGGAGCGCGTGGATAATGTGCTCTCTAGCATCATTTTACTATCCTGCGCAAACAATTTATATTTCGTTTGCTGTCAGCTGCTCAACATATTCAAGTGAATGATCAATATCACCATCTAATCTAATTAATGCAAAAGTTTCTCTTTACTTTTCATATAGTAAGCTACGCTGGCCCATCAATTATGTGTACTTCTGGTACTCTATGCTCTATTTGGTGGGTCGCACAGTTTGTGTATTCCTCACGGCAGCCACAATCAATGATGAGTCGAAGAGTGCACTGAGCGTGCTGCGTCGTGTCTCCAGCAAGAATTGGTGCGTTGAGGTCGAACGCCTCATTTTCCAAATGTCCACACAAACCGTGGCGCTGTCCGGCAAGAAGTTCTATTTCCTAACACGCCGGCTGCTTTTTGGGGTGCGTATAGCTTAAGTGTTTTCAACTAACTTGTTTTCCATTACCAATGGCTGCCCTTCTACTTAGATGGCTGGCACTATAGTTACCTACGAGCTGGTGTTGTTGCAATTCGACGAACCCAACCGCCGCAAAGGCTTGATGCCCTTGTGCGCCTGAATAAAAATGGCAACAACAACAATTATAATTTGTCATGCCGGCTGACAGTTGGCCACATTTATCTCTAAATTATTGTAAATACTAGCTGCTAAATTGTAAAAAAAAAAAACAGACACGCCCCCACTTATTGCCTGCACGTAAACCGTTCGCGAAAAATGTGTACAGTCAGTAAAAGGCCATGCCTCAGGGTGAAACATTCTATCGCGCTGTCTCCCAAGGTACGCGCCAGCTTTTCCGGCCTGGCCAGAGATTAAGCATTTGATTTTCCTTCATTTTCCTGCTTGCAGTGCTTTTCATATCACAGGCTTATGCTCTGCTGCCGGTGAGTAATATACGCTCCGTCGACGTCGACAAAATTCGCTTCAAATGGCTTAGTCCCCGCGTGTTTTACTCGGCAATCATTTTCATACTCAACCTATGTGAGTTTGGAGCCGTTTTGAATCATATCATCAGCGTCGGCGTCACCTTTCATACGTCCAGCTCGCTGGCACTCTATGTCGTTTGCTTGTTGGAGCATCTGTTCTTCTGGAGATTGGCGTTCAATTGGCACAGCATCATGCGCCACTGGCATCGCGTGGAACAGCTCTTTCTAAGTGTGCCCTATCGCTTCTACGACGAGTACAATATGAAGAAACGCATCAATATTGTTGTGGCTCTTGTTATGTCATCTGCTTTGGGTGAGATTTGTGATTGTGCCTGTGTTTAGAGAGGTACAAGTATTTGTTATTGCAGTGGAGCATTGCCTGCTGCTGGCCAACTCGTGTCACTTGAGCAATCTCGAGCGTACCCAATGCAACATCAATGTCAGCTACCTGGAGAGCATCTACAAATGGGAACGTCCCCATCTCTATAACATACTGCCCTTTCACATCTGGATGCTGCCTTTGCTTGAGGTGATTCTCTCGAGCGAAAGGTCGTGATTCTGATTCATTTGTGATTTAATTGCAGTGGGTGAATGAGACCATTGCCTATCCGCGCTCCTTCACCGATTGCTTCCTCATGTGCATTGGTATTGGGCTGGCGGCACGATTTCATCAGCTTCATCGCCGCATTGCCGCCGTGCATCGGAAGGTGATGCCAGCCATATTTTGGACGGAGGTGCGACAGCATTATTTGGCTTTGAAGCGTCTAGTGCGTCTGCTGGATGCAGCTGTAGCTCCACTTGTGCTGTTGGCCTTTGGAAATAATATGTCATTCATATGCTTTCAATTGTTTAACACTTTCAAGTAAGTCGACACTCTGTTCAAGGATTCTTTTCAGCTAAAAGTCTCATTCTATTGCAATTAGAAACATTGGTGTGGATCTTATTGTCATGATTGCCTTCTGGTACTCGCTTATCTTTGCTATTATGCGCACTACTCTAACCATATTTGTGGCATCATCAATAAACGACTTTGAGCGCAAAATTATTACAGCCCTTCGTGATGTGCCCGCAAAAGCGTGGACCACAGAGGTAATCTGAACAGCTAATTTCAAAAGGTTTCCTTATAATGTTTCTGTGTCCGACAGGTACAACGCTTCAGTGAACAGCTTGGTAATGATATGACCGCTATATCTGGCAATGGATTCTTCTATGTCACCCGACAACTCGTGCTGTCTGTAAGTGGGGGTTGAAGTCATTCAAATTCCAATAGCCTTAAAGAGTTTTTCCTTCTGTTTTGCAGATGGCAACAACAATAATCACTTATGAGCTCATGATATCGGATGTCATTAACCAGGCAGCAATAAGGCAAAAGACGGTCTACTGCTAAATTATGATGAAAATCCCTATCAAGACCACTGAGAAACTGTATTATGAGATTTGTATTATTGATAAGCTAGAAAACACTCAGAAGCAGTTTGAAATGTCATGCCTGTCCATTCAGATCTTAACTGCAAATTCATTAATAAACATCCGTCATACGCCCCGTTGTACACATTCGCTTGACGATTGCAATCGCTACAAAGCTGAACTGAATCTTTTTTCGCATGTCCATTTGCCAGCAAACAGTCAAGAAATGGAGCAACGCCGACAGAGGTGCAATAAAAACACGCTCCAACACGCCATTGGGCCCTGTAAGTAGCACTCTTTGGAACAACAATTTACAAATAATATAATGCTTATACAAAGTGTTTAATTGATGGTTAGTCTAATCAATGGTCTATGGGCACCGAACATACTCCTAATACTATACTATCATACTAATATGTAATAACTTAATTCACGACAGCTAAACTTTGAATTTTCCGGTAAAGTAATTGTATAGGATTTTCTGAATAATAATAAATTCAAAATAATAATAAAACAACTATAAATAAAGAGAATATATATATATAAATATATATTAAAAATAATAATACAATAATAATGCCCTATAAATTCTCCAATTACCTTTCAAAGTTCTGGTCATGTCACAATTTCTTGGCGTGTTTCCCGTGTCCGGTGTCTGGCCCAGTTCTCCAGCTGAAAATGTACGTTTTCGCTGGTTTTCGCCGTCTCTTCTGCTGAGTGTCATCATATTAGTCTTTGCCATCATGGATCTGGGACTCTCTTCTAAAGTGGTGATCGCTCAAGGGCTTAAGATCTACACTATAGGTAAGAGATGATCTGTTTCTATAAGTCTTTGCTGCTTACTATTTTGGCTCACGTTAGGTTCGCTAAGCTTTAGCGTAATCTGCATTGCCTGCTTGACCACGTTCCTGTCTCTGTCGCATCGATGGCCGCATCTCATCCGGCGGACAACGCACTGTGAGTTGGTCTTTCTGCAGCCCGAGTACGATTGCCATTTGAGTCGACAATTCGGACGCCGCTTGCGCCTTTGGGGCGTGGGCATGCTGGTGGCCGCACTCTGTGAGCACTCCACGTACGTGGGAAGTGCTCTGTATGGGAATTATCAGCAGATACACGAGTGCAAGTTGGATGTGGACTTCTGGCTAAACTACTTTCAGCGGGAGCGGCAGGAGCTCTTCTCGGTGTTTAATTTCAACGTGCCACAGGCGCTTTTCATTGAATGGACCACTCTGGCCATGACTTTCGTTTGGAATTTCGTGGACATCTTTCTGACACTGATCTGTCGCGGTCTGCAGTTCCGCTTCCAGCAGTTACACTGGCGCATACGCCAACATTCCGGACAGAAGATGCCCAGCGCATTTTGGGAGCAGCTGCGCTACGATTTGTTGGATCTATGCGACTTGCTAAGCCTGTACGATAAGGAGCTTTCGGGAATGGTGATTCTGGCCTGTTCACACAACATGTACTTTGTCTGTGTACAGATCTATCATAGCTTTAAGTAATTGCTCAATCTTTTCTTGGTTTTCAAATACGACTTAATGGATTTCATTACTCTGTGCAGGGCTAGGGGCAGCTTTATGGACGAGTTGTACTTCTGGTTCTGCCTGATTTACGTTATAGCAAGGGTTTCCAACATGATGTTTGCTGCCTCTTCCATTCCACAAGAAGCCAGACAAATTTCGTACACACTCTTCGAAATACCTACAGAATATTGGTGTCTAGAGCTGGGGCGGATACAGGAAATCATATTGAGTAATCGATTTGCCCTGAGTGGAAAAGGGTATTTCTTCTTAACCAGACGACTCATTTTTTCGGTGAGCTATAGTAATTTGTTTGGCCTTCATTTATTTGTATCCCTGCCTCCTTGCAGATGGCCGCTACCCTGATGGTCTACGAGCTGGTGCTAATCAATCAAATGAATGGCTCGGAGGTGCAGGCGAGCATTTGCAGCCGTGACGCTGGCGGCTCCAAAAGCATATTCTATTCATAGTTGTGCACTTAATCGCAATACATAAATTATAAAGCTGTCAGCGACAGCAATTTGCAATTCGCAATTTGCACAAAGATTGTAAACAGATAGGCAAAACAGATATTCAATTGGCCGGACTGGCAGTAAAGAGAAACCCACCTTTCAGTTGTTGACTTTGACTATTCGCAGTTGGGCAGAGAACATGGCCAGGACCGTAGGTGATGCGACAAGGCGTCGCAAAAGCATGAGCCTCATCAATTTTTGGCGTGGGGCGCGCGTTGAGGGCGAGTAAGTCTGAAGTCTAATCAAATCGTTTGGCTCAAGAATTGTCTATAGTTCCTATGTGAATAGCGTCCAACCTAATGCAGCTTTTAATAGGAAAAGACGTAAGCAGAATGGCGAAAAATTCTTTCCACATAAAGTCAAACGAATCGTGCAACGCGCTGATAGAGAAAGCTATGTGCACAGTGGCTCATTTCTGGAGGCCATCAAGCCAGGTAATTATCAAATGAGTGATGAGCAGACAGCTCGTCGCGAGAAGATATATTTTTAAAGCAGATGTAGTGTCATATATAAATGGGTAAAATAAGCCAAACAGAAGTAAGAGGGTGCTAGGTGGAAGTGTTTGACACCAAAAGTGAGAGGATTCTAGATGAAAGTGCTTGATTAAAAAATTCCTTCAAAATCAAAAAATATTTGTAATTTGTGTCTTCATCACACATAGTTAGTTTAGTGTGTCTGTCTGGCTTATATGGAACTCAAATTATGCTTTAAACATTTAAGTTAAGATTACTAAAAACATACATTTGCTCAAAAATATCATAGCCTGACTTTTACATTTTCAATGGCTTAGGATATTAAAGGAATTTCATAAAAGAAACTTATATTTGACACTCCAGAGTAATATTAAGTAGATAAAACAATTCTGGAACTCAACTATTTAATGGTATCTTCTATGGCAGCAAATCAATTGTTGATATGATGATAAAAATCATGACTGCAATCTCTACAAAATTCTTTACCTCGATAATCGATATGATGTAATTTACAATTCAATTTATTTATGTTGGAAATCAGTAGAAAAATTTGACTTTATGAAACTTCGATATTAATGTTACATACTTGAAGAACATATTTCCGACAGCTCCGAGTATAGAAAGCTCCCACTTTTAGTCAAAATATGAGATTTGTTTGTTGTCAGTGGAATGTGAACCATGATTTTTACATATGTATGGAGATTAATACACAGACTATAAAATATCGTTAGGGCGAATTACTCAAGCCCATGTCCATAAGTAAAAAACTCCTAGAGGAAGATTAGTCTTGACTCAGACAGTGTTAGCAGCTTGAGTTCATTCTATCCTATCCTATGAAATATTCTAGAATAAGAATTTTTACCTATTTTACCTATAAACTATAATCTATAATCCAATCGAACCACTATTTTTTTCAACTCTGCTTTATAGTGTTGATAATTGCTCAAATCTTTGCTCTGATGCCTGTGAGAGGCATTTCGTCAAAGTATGCAGAGGATTTGAGCTTTCGCTGGATGAGTTTTCGCTCCTGTTATTCAATGGTTGTAATTGTGCTCTTTGGCATTTCGTCTGGGTTTATGGCGATGTTTGTCATACGCGTCAACTTCGATTTTGATTCGGTGGAAACACTCATCTTTTATGGCTCAATTTTTTCGATTTCGGTGAGTTTCTTTCAGCTAGCCATGAAATGGCCAGCGGTTGTCTCGGAGTGGCAAATCGTCGAGTCCCAGTTGCCCATGCTGCGTACAGAACGAGAGCGTTCTGCATTGGCTTCGCACATCCGAATGATCATAATGATAGCCATAGGCTGCTCGTTGGGTACGTAGTTGCTATAGAGTCAGTGGATAGGACTGATAGGTCTTCCTTCTTTGTTGCAGTGGAGCATCTGCTGAGTATGCTATCCAGTTTGTACTATGTGAATGCGTGTCCCATCACGCCAAATCAGCCCATCAACAGCTACTTGCAAATAAACTTTTCCATGTTTTTCCACTTTGTCGAATACACTCCTCTTTTGGGAATACTTGGAAAAGTGATCAATGTCCTGGCAACCTTCGCCTGGAGCTTCAACGATATATTCGTGATGGCCGTCAGTGTTTCTCTGGCAGCACGTTTCCGGCAGCTGAACGATCATATGCTCCGTGAAGCGCGATTGGTAGGGAATTTAAGGGGAGATTGAACATATTTGACTATTTCTAATCCAAATTGCCTTTTGTTCTCTAGCCCACTAGTGTTGATTTCTGGGTACAGAACCGCATCAGTTTTCGCAATCTGTGTAAACTGTGCACGGTCGTGGATGATGCTATATCAGCTATAACACTTCTATGCTTCAGCAATAATCTATACTTTATATGTGGCAAAATTTTAAAGAGCCTGCAGTAAGTCAAGCCTAAGAAGAGCAAACAGCATTTGCATAAGCATTTTTGTTGTATTTGCTGTAGAAAGAAACCTTCTGCATCGCACACGGCATACTTTTGGTTCTCGCTGGGCTATTTGCTAAGTCGGACTTTAATACTCTCGCTTTATAGCGCCAGCGTCAATGATGAGTCGAAGCGGCCTTTGGTTATCTTTCAACTGGTGCCAAGACCCTACTGGTCCATTGAGGTAAGCTATACTATATCAAGAACTCTTTTATCACATAAAATGTTTACAGCTAAAACGCTTTTCCGAGGAAGTTCACATGGACCAGGTGGCCTTAACGGGCATGAAACTCTTTCGCCTGACACGTGGCGTTGTCATAGCGGTATGAACTGTCATCGACATACATCTATCTATTTATCTATTTATAAATTCCCTATGACGTAGGTGGCTGGCACGATAGTAACCTACGAATTGATATTGCTGCAATTCAACAAGGTGGACAAAGTTAATGACTGCTACGAGCACTGAGCTCAGGCCAGCTCAACACAATTTGAACTTTCAATTGTATATGCCACGTTAAAGTATCAATTATAGATTAGTGCAAAACAACAGGTGTTTTTAATGACAGGACATGCACCCAATAAATTGACTTGCCAATGCAAAACACATTTGTCCTTTGGCTGTGGCCACAACATGAGGTTTCTGCCCAAGTTGGAGCGTAAATTTCGACGTTGGAAAAAGCTAAAGAAGCCGCCGCTATTACGTAAATTAGATATACTTTTCAAAAGGTAGACAATCCAAGAAAGGATGATAGATAAACTATATACTAAGCTCTAAATGTTATTTAGTGCGCACAAAGGACATTCAAAAGAGCACAACGTAAAGCGGGCCCCAAGAGAACATGGCAAAGATATCAAAAAAGGTATGCTCCCTATACTTTATATACACAGTGAAGTCTCCATTGAACGGACCCAGTTGTCATACAATCTTAGCTGTCCGTCTAGGGCAGATTTCACTGTATATTATATAACCGTATTAATTTGTATACATATTTAGAGCTGAGCTATAAAACACGGGAACAATTTATATACAACGGAAGTTTCCATGAGGCAGTTGGCTCTGTCCTATTGACTGCTCAGTGTTTTGCCTTGATGCCAGTGCGAGGTGTTACGGCCAAGCATCCGAGCAGCTTGCGGTTCTCGTGGCGCTATGTGCGCACCTGCTGCTGCCTGCTGTTCATGGCGTCTATGCTGATAAATCTAGGCTTGACCATTTACAAAGTGTTGAATGGCTCGATAACGTTCAACAATATCCGGCCATTGATCTTCAAGAGCTGCATCTTCTTGGTGTGTGGCAAGGCTCTTAGCTTGGCGCGGCAGTGGCCCGATCTAATGATGAAGTGGTACGAGATCGAACAGGACTTGCCACAGTATCAGACACAGTTCGAGAAGAGGCGCATGGCGCAGACCATCAAAATGGTCATGCTTGTGGGCATGATGCTGTCCTTTGGTAGGATTTCAACTTAGATCACATTCACTTTAAATTAACATCATTTACTTTGTCAGCGGAACATTTGCTGAGCATCATTTCAGCCATTAATTATGCGGCGTTTTGCAATCGAACGGGTGATCCTATACGAAACTTCTTTGAGTTGACCAACGATGAGATCTTCTATGTGCTCAACTACTCCGCGCCGCTAGCCCTGTGGGGCAAATTACAAAATGTCTACTCGACCTTTATATGGAACTATATGGATATATTGGTTATGATAGTAAGCATCGGCTTGGCATCCAAATTTCGCCAACTCAACGATAATTTGCTTAAGTTTAAGGGCTTGGTAAGTCAGTATAAATCAAATTTATTTCCACTTTTCATTATCGAATTTATATATATTCCCTTAGCATATGGCTGCAGCTTATTGGTCTGAGCGGCGCATACAGTATCGAAATATATGCACGCTATGCAGCACCATGGACAATGCCATATCCTTTATAACTATGATTTCTTTCTCCAACAATCTGTACTTTATATGTGTCCAACTGCTGCGTAGTCTCAAGTACGTATAACCATAGGTATACTGGCTCTATAACATATGTATCAAAAGGGTTAGTATAGCCGTGTGCATATACGCCAAAGAGTCTGTCTTCTTATATAGTATATAGTATAGAGTCAAGTAGTCAACAGAGTTATTACTCTTTTATATAAGTGCTTGGCCCTTTCAATCTCCCTATTATAAGCAAACCATTTTCTTTTTGAGTTTTTATAAAGACAATCACTTGAAATGAAGTCTTAGAATCCCAAGTTCCTGTTTTTCCTTACTCTAACTTCTTAACTCTTCAACATATATCCGCAGCACGATGCCCTCGGTAGCTCATTCGGTGTACTTTTACTTCTCGCTCTTCTTTCTGATTGGACGCACCTTGGCCGTGTCCTTATATGCGGCCAGTGTGCATGACGAGTCGCGTCGTCCGCTGCGCTATTTGCGCTGCGTGCCAAAGGATTCCTGGTGTCCGGATGCTATGCGCTTTGCCGAAGAGATTACCAGCGATATGGTGGCCCTTAGTGGCATGAAGTTCTTCAACTTGACACGCAAACTGGTGCTCAGTGTTAGTATTTGACGAGAATTATGAAAATAATGTTTCATATAAACCTAAATGTGTTTAACAGGTGGCTGGCACCATCGTCACATATGAGCTGGTGCTTATACAGTTCCACGAGGATCAGGATTTGTGGGACTGCGACCAGAGCAGCTATTCATAAGTACTTAAGAGAAATCAATTTGGAAATTGTGTTTTGCATTTTTATTATCGTTGAAGCAATAAGGAAACCAACAAAAGATCGCTCCTTAATATCAATCGGTTACATGCTTAACTAATTACACAACTACGTTCTTATGTTCATGTATGTGTATGTGAGATTGTAGATTGTTAAATATCAAATATTATTTTTCTTTTCTTTTTGTTTTTTTTAATACAATGGTCACTAGTTCACTTACGTTCTAATAATCTACTATGTGGGGTAGAGGGCGAGTAGTGACTGGCATGGGGCATGCTTTCGGGGTCGGTGTTTTTGGTGCTTTTGGTTGATAACGATTTAGGTATACAATGCAATCGATGCAAAAGCTTCACACAAAAAATTCAGCTAAACATTTTCAATTAGAAACTCGCTTAATATTAAATTCCGTTGAGTTTGGGTTCATTACATTCGTAATAATTTATAATAGTATTTTGCTACGACAAAGAAGGTAACATGTACGGAAGTCTGGTGGTTTTTAGTTGCTTATTTCCTTGTTAACATTATCTTTTTAAAAAACCAGGCTTTAAGTATATATGTATATGTGTTGTAGATTGTACGATTGGTTATGTGTTAGATATATGTATGATTATATGAAACTAAAGCGGAAGCTACATGATTAATTATACCTATGCATTAGTGCTGTGTATATATGTGTGGGGGTTAGTCCTAGTTTCTACATATGTGAGCTTTACTGCTGCTGCTGGTAAAAGCAATCAAAAACTTGTTCGATGTTTGTTGAACGCCGCGAATTAAATTACATAGCACATAGCGAGTTAGAGTACATGGGTTGAGAAAGCAAAATCAAAAGTATCACATAGATTGAGATCTTAAATTAAAGCATAGCAAGAGTTTAAATAAATACAAGACTGAGAGCAAACATTATATAAAATAGGTCTATCAAGGAATGCGAAAACACAAATGCGAGCGTGTGTAAATGTTGCGTTGCGAGTGAATCAAGCCTGAGCTAGCAGTTATTCAATTATTTGAGTGGTTCGAGTGTGCAGCTCAATGTCGCTTGGCATCGTATTGCTTAACTTTCTCCGGTATGGCTGCCTTTTCCACAGCCACGTGCAGGCCCAGTTCCTCCAGAGATTTAACATAAATGAGCTTGCGCCAAAATTTTGTGCTGTTGCAAAAATATTCACAATTTGTAGTAAGTGACAAATGAGCTGGCTGACAAGTTTATTTACCTGACAAACGGCCGCGCCATCCAAACCAAAGATTTGATCCAAAAAGTGGGATGCACCAAATACATGTGCTTCAGACTCTTGCGCAGGCGGCGATCGAGCAGTTGATAGCAACTACAAAGTAAGCAATAATCAAAGATCTTTCATATGAAAGCCATTTCAAGAACTCACCGTTTGAGCCATGGAAACGGCGGCACATTACGTCTACTGGAGCCGCCGTGCAGATAGATGAGCACATAGTCATCCGTGACAAGCTGTTCTAGCGTCTTCACTACATACAAAAAAAGATTGTCCATGACGTAGCTGTAGTCGGCACGGGACCGGTCAGGCAAATGGCAGGCGCAGAATATAACAATAGCATTCTGTCCACCAGCCTTCAAGTAACCACCATGGGATAGCACACGTTTGTAAGGTTCGATGACGCGCATGTCAATCTCGCGGGTACGTCCATCTGGCAGCGTGATCTTTTGCCAATTGCGTGAATCGCGTCGCTCCTCATCCGCCGTATATTGTGGCAACTCTGAAGTGGCTGTACCTGCATCTGCTGATCCTGCCACTGTTGCGGAGGCATGTGGTGTGGGCGTGGTGGCCATGCCAAAGTCATCCAGGTCGTCATCGTTGTCGGGCAGCAACTCGGGGCCTTCACATTCGTCATCATCGTCGTCCTCACCATCCAGGCCATCAATCAGCGAACTGGATGGGCTCAGTGAGGCCAAGTTGTGCTCGATGTCTTCGTCATCGTCGAAACTGTGATTTGATATGGAATCCAGGCTGGAAATGTCCTCACCACCAGCTGCGGTCGAGCGCTTCGCTCGCCTCGACGCTTTGTTATTCGCATTGGGCATCAGCGAAACCGATTGAAAATTCGACTCTACAGCAGCCAAATACTGCGACACGTCTACATCTGACTCACTGCTCAGCAGGTCTGGGCTGTTTGCCCGCAGCAGAGTGACTTTTGCGTCTTGCGGCTTAGCCCGCATATTGTTTTGTTGATTCAACGTATTCCGTACGGCTTCCGTTGCGGTCTGCTCTGTGCGCGGCACTACATCGGGGAAATTCTTGCACTTGCCTTGAAAGGGCTCCGAATCGGAGTCGGTGTTAGTGGGCGACATCAGCGGGTGGCTGTTGGCCAATGTCAGGGTGCGTTCCGTTATTTGTCGTTGTGGCATCGTTTCGACTGGCAGCAGCAACTCCTGCCGTATTATTCGGTTGTCCAGCATTGACGTGTTTTTGTTTTCGTTATTCTCCCGCTCATCTTCGATATTCGATTTGTTTGGCATCGTGGCATTGGCACGCTCGTCGGCCAGCGGCGAGACTCCCGTGGAGTCCGTGGGCGTCTCCGAGATGTCCATTTTGCTCTCGGATTGTGATGATTCCGACTCCGCGTAGTGACAACTACAGGCACAATCGATTAGTCATCGCGTTCGTCATTATATTTATATTGTGCGCTTACCTCATTGTTTTGTAGCGCTTGGTAAAGCCTTTGCGAATTGTTAGCAATACTGAAATGCTTTAATGCACTTATTAATGCAGCGCATTCTTAAGAATAGACATCACATTATTATCTTATTATCAAGTTTCACATCACTACTTTGTTAGCAAACTTAGGGCTGGAGCACACACTTTAAATATATCGGGCACACTTTATTTTCGTGCCGATATATATCGATAGACTTGCAGCAACTAACAGAGATGTGATGTTGGCAAATAAGATTCCTAAATAAAAATGAAATATTAAAATGTTAAATAAACATTTGATTACATGATAGTTTGATTTATGCTATATACACTTGATTTTATACCCGACATCAATATTATGAAATTTGCTTTAGATGAGGAGTACCTATGTTAAATAAAATTTAATAATGTTACATATGTAGTGCTGCCACCAAGCAGAATATCGTGACACGATGGCTGTGAGTTATCGAATAGATGGTATATATCGATTTGTCACAGCGTTACCAGTACTTTGTGCGTCGTAAAAGAAAAACAGTTAGTATTGCTCAAAAAAGCAATGGAAAACGCGCAATTGCCCATAACAATATCCAGTTCAGCAACGTCTGCAAGTGTAAATACGACAATGGCGCCTGCTGTTGCTTCGCATGCAATAGACGTCCCTGCCACTGTCAGTGTGTCATCGACATCTGTCAACACTTGCGCAGCCCCAGCAACAACACCAACAGTATCGACAACAACAACAACAAAAACCACAACGCTTTTGAGTAAAACTCCAATTCACAATTTGCCGATAGAGCTGCTACAGAACGACGCAGCGAAGCGTCGTAGGTGAGTTTGACATTTTAAACTAACAGTGAACTGTCACTTACTTCAATTGCTTGTCAGCTCCTCTCGCACTATCAAGCGAAAACGCTTTGACGACGAAATTGTAGAATATAATCTTACAATACCAACGAACCGTAGCGGTGCCGATGCGAACCGTTCAAATCGTCCGCGGACTACATCTCAGAATTATTCTGGAATTATTACGACACCAGCGCTACAGCAATCACCCGGTCCAATTGCAGTTGCCGCTGCTGTAGCACCTGAGGCGCCTCACACACCTGGAGCTGCAGTGGACACGCTGTCCGGCACACCGAACATAGTTACTGCATCAGCGCCTGCGACGCCTTTAACGCCTGCCGCGCCTACATTACCGTTGCCAACAGTACATACTCCTGTGCAGCAGCCGCAGCCCAAGCTGAAGCCAGTTATGGATCGTTCGATTGCCCCTGAGCGGCGTCCACGTCCATCGCGTCCGGCTAGCAACAAAAAGCCTCGACGCAATGGACGCCCTCTGGCACAGATGGCCACCAAAGACTTGGGTCGCTGGAAGCCAATTGATGACCTGGCACTTGTTATTGGGATACAGCAAACCAACGACCTACGCATGATACATCGTGGCGTGAAATTCTCCTGTAAGTTTACCCTGCAGGAGCTGCAACAGCGCTGGTATGCGCTGCTGTATGAGCCATCTGTATCACGGATTGCCGTTTCTGCCATGCGTAATCTGCATCCAGAGATGGTGGAGTCTATACAGCGCAAGGCGCTATACAGCGTGCAGGAGGAGGACCTTCTTGGCACTATCAAGAGCGTAAGCAGTTAGCTCTCACTTTGCTTTTGCTAGAACTAATCTAATGTTATTTCTTAAATAGTCGGAGACCCCCAAGCTGGAGCAGTTTCAGGAACTGCTGGACAAGAATGCCGCCACGTTCTATTGTGCACGCACTGCTAAATCTCTGCACAATCACTGGCTGCTGCTCAAGCAGTACTGTCTGCTGCCGGATCAATCGGTAAAGCCGCTGCAGGGCGCCGACCAGCCGCTAAGCTTTTCAGATGCTGAGGATCAGTTATTCGATCCAGAATTACAGGAGCCGCGCGATGAGGCTTTGGAAATTGAACTAACTCTGGCCGATCGTCGCAACAAACGCGATATACGTCTGTTGGAGAACGAGCTCTCACGCTGGGGCGTGCTGGTTGACTCAGTGCTCGGACCCACAGCAGCCAGTGAATTCGATAATCAGACTCTTGCCTGCTTGTGCGGACGTCTTGTGCGCTATTTGATGCGTTCCAAGGAGATAACATTCGGTCGCGAGGCCAAGGAATGTGGCGTAGATGTTGATCTTTCCCTGGAGGGACCCGCTGCCAAGATTTCGCGTCGCCAGGGCACCATCAAAATGCGCAGCAATGGCGACTTCTTCATAGCCAACGAGGGCAAGCGTGCCATCTTCATCGACGGCACACCTCTGCTGAATGGAAACAAGACGCGATTGGCCCACAATTGCACTGTGGAAATTTCCGGACTGCGCTTCACATTTCTGGTTAACTATGAGCTCATCAATGCCATACGCCAGGAGAGCGCCAAAACATCGAATCCTTTAAATTAAGTCTAGGCTAGTGTATACTATTAGTAGTCGCAGCTGTCCCTATGAAGGTCGCTGTAATGAATTTCTATTTCTTAACCAGCAACAAGAAACAAGTTATGAAAATAAACGACATCAACAATAACTTAAGCGAGTACTTAACGCCCACTTGACTTGCAGAGTCAATGTGCTTACGCCTTCAATCGAACAAGTTTACAAACGATATCCGAAAGAATTGTATGTTCTCTTCGCTGTACAGTTTCTATATGTGCAGATTTTATGAATAGATATTATGAATAGTTTTTTCTTTTTACAGACACAACACTAGGCATATGTAGGCTTACTATAGATACTTCTTCTCTAGTTTAACGCTAGTTCTGATATCAGGTTTGTGTTAAAGCCATAATGGAAGAGTATGCAGCAGGCTTCATTAGCAATTGGATGAAATGTAATATACGTGCTTTGGCTAATGATTGTAAAAACCAGATGAAAGATCAGCCATTGATAAACAACAGACCTGTTTGGTTGATTGCAGAGAATTTTATAATGCATCAATAAAAACGGATTTTCAGAGGTTCTCAAGTTTCAGCTAAAATCTCATAGGGTATCTCCCTTCTCACTAGAGCACACTTCATGGTTTTCTCACTGCTTTGACACAATTTCTAACAGGATTTCGTTTCTAAAGCGGCCAGCGCTGCTATGGAGCCCACGCCATTGGCGCGATTTGAGTTCAAACCTCCTACGCGAGTGGAGGCCAGCAGCAGCGGCAAATTGAGTTCTTGGGGCGCTATGTCATGCGGCTAATTTGCGATCACGTCGTAAGCAGCTATTAATTACAGCATAGCTTTTGAAAGTATCTACCGAAAAACCATTCTATTCGAATCAGTCGGCATAAACAAAAAAACAAAACAAAAAAAAAGCATAATAGAAACAAATCAGCGCTTTTGGGAATTTCTGATTGAAACTGAGACACGCGATTGTTTAAATTATTTCCCATATGTAATTAGAAAGACAAATTTGAATAAAGTCTTTTGTCAAATTACACAATTGTACTTGCTAAAGTATGTATTTTAGTGATTGTCATTGTTCTAAATAAAAAAAAAAAAAATCGAAGAGTGAAGGAATTTATATTTATTCATAGCCTCGTAGACATAGATAAGTCAGGAATAGTTTAGTTTTGTCATAATATTTAAAACATATCAAATTTTAACTAACGAGTAAAAATAATCTAGTTGGGAATATCCGAATTGGAGATACCGGTACAAGATTTCATGAAAACCAAAATAGCTCTTGATTATTTGAAATTTAAGCGGGCTGTAGGTAGAGCAAGGAGTTTAGACCCAGGAAGAGACAGGCTGAAATGATTTAGTCAATTGACTATGAATTCTAAACAAGATTCGAAAATATCTACTTCATATGAAACAGACTATGCAATGGCTCCTCCATTCCAGTCAAGGAAACTGTGAAATACCTGGGAGTACATCTAGACCGGTGGCTTACTTGGAGGCAGCATATAAAAGCACAGCTCAAAGCAAAGACCAGGAAAGTGTACTGTCTCTTAGGACCGCTCTCGCTGTTAAGTCTTGAAAATAAAATACGGCTGTATAAGGCCATGCTAAAGCCAGTATGGACTTACGCGTTGGAACTCTGGCGAACAGGCAGCAATTCAAACATTGAAATACTGCAGCAATACCAGTCTATGACGCTTAGAACAATAACAGATGCTCCTTGGTACACGATCAATTTTGATATCCATAAAGAACTCAAACTCCCTCTTGTCAAAGACGAAATAAAAACAAGATCAGTTAGATATATAAATAGACTACATGACCACGGCAATGTTTTAGCACAAGGACTAATGGCAATGATTAGTAATTACCACGTCCTGGACCTGCCTAATTGATAGCAATGTAAATGTGTAAATATATGGATTGAGTTCACTGGAGCTCAAACCAACCGGTTAAATAATAGTTATTTTTAGTCAATTCACTTATTGTTTAGTTTAAAACAGATTTCAAATAAAACATGAATTAAAAAATAAAAAATGTTTAACAAACGCAAACTAAGCTTAATTCCTATTGTCAATGAGTTCAAGCTGACAGAAAATTAAAAGCTCAATGATTCTGCTCATAGAGCTTAGAGCTTAGAACTTACTATATTACTATATTAATTTATATTCAGAGATCATTGCAAATCAAGTATCAAGAAAAATTATTGAAAAGCAAACATCTTTCTATCAAGCAAATCATCTTTGACAGATATTTCCAATACAAACTATATAACATAGAGCTCCGTTCCACATAGTTTCCACTTAGTTCCGAAATGATAGCATTCAAATTGAGACTATTCGGTGTAGATGTAGACAGTTGAACTGTCTAATATACTAATACTGATCAAGAATATATAGCTTAAGCAATCGCACACGTTTTCATCGATATTTTATATATTTTCTGGCAAAATTCAATCTTTTAAGCATACTCGATATATACCTAGTCAAGCTGTGCGACTAATGGTTACAAATCTACGCCTCTCGCTGCTGACGATCGACAACTGCAGCAGAGTTTAGCTGGCCCGTTTGAGGCGCCTGCCAAAGCATAATTAATTAATGTGTGGCTGACAACACCTGTAACATAATATAGAAATTAGCCGAAACAAAGGGAACCTGTGGAGAAAGTTCGATGACTTACGGCAGCTGCGACGACCTTTCTTCGTCGCTGTCTCCGCGGTCGCCTCTTCAGCGTTCTTTAATCCGCGTTGTTGACACTATAAACTAATAAGCTGTCGGCCATGCTAAGCGGCATTTGAGACGCAGTCGAGGGTCTGGCCAGGTCTGGTCTGGCTTGGTCTTTAATCTGTGGGCCACACGTCGCTAGGCACAGTGCAGGCATATTAAAATATAATTAATTGTTGTCACTGTCTATAAAAAGTCAATTTGTTTTCGATAGATCGAACTTTTTGCTTTGGAATTTTGTTACGCTTCTTCTTCATCTGCTTTGCAGCTATTCTGCTTTGGTTCAACAACAATTCGAACGTTGATTTGTGTGCATTTTTTGTGGCCAGAATCATCTGCTGCTTTCTTTTTGGCCAAGTTAGCTGATGATGCGAGAGCCAACTAATGAAGTTTGGCTTTGTCTTCGTTCTGCCATTGTTGTTGCTATTTTTGTTAGCGTTTTTTGTTGTTTTGTAGTTTTGTTATTACATATTATATCTTCACCTGCCTTTGTGCAGTTCAGCGAACTTTTGTTGTTGCTTGTTGTTCGAAATGCTGCGATGTTTCGCTGATGTCGCAACTGCTAAAATTAGTCTGAATTCTCTAAATTATTTTTGTTTCTTTTCTATTAACGTAGGTCATGCTGTTTTTTTTTTTTTTATTTTTTATTTTATATTTTCTTCTCTTTTTTTTGTATTTTTGCAAATTTCTTTTAACTGTCTGTATGCTAGGCCAGCTTAGTTTTGCATCCAAATGTGGAGCGATGGCGATTTTTTAGTGCTCGTTATGATTGCTATTCCATTTCCATGTGTGGGTGCTGGAGCTTTTGGCTCTTTGTCTTTAATTCTTTGGGGCCACAACTTTCACAACCCAATTCATTGGATTAGCTGCATGAGGTCATATGAATGCCCTGGATTTGATTTAGTCTGTCTGCGCCTTTCAGTCGATATAACTCGATGTCGTTATATCTCATGCACCCCAACCACGCAGCTTATATAAAAAGAAAACAAAACTGTCAAAGTCAGATCGCGTGAACAGTTCGTGACTTTGCAGTAATAATAGCGAAATATTTATATGTGAATAATATATATATATGTATATAAAAAGTAATAGAAAGCTCAGTTTAAAGTAATACTGAAGTTAAAATGCCCTTTCGAAGAGATATTAACGATCAATGGGTTACCTGATAGATTGAATAAATGATTTACTTATTGATGAAAAAGTCTTTCCTCATGTGTAAAGATGATAGAGAATAAAAAATGCCAATAATCTAGCACTGGGAATTTCAGATATAACTATTAGTTCAACGATTCTAATTCCGCATCGAATTTCAGTTATTTTTAAATAAATAATTTTTAATAAAAAGTAAAAATTACAATTTCTAAACTTTATTTAATTCTTTTATTAATTTTCTAATAACAATAATTCTTTCAGATGTATTTCTGTGAGAGCCTTAGCCCTTAGCTTAGTGCCTAATAAACAAAATAATATAAATAAATTAAGAATTAAGATTAAGATTGAAGACATTAACATTATTGATGACAAAGTCTTTCCTTATGGGTAAAGATGAATATGATAGAGGATCTAATAAGCCAATTATTTAGAGATGAGAATTTCAGATATAAATATTAGTTCAACGATTCTAATTCCGCATAGATTTTCAATTATATTTAAAAATTTTATATATTCTAATAATAATATGAAGTGAATTCACACAGACAACTATTTGTGCAATTCTTTCAGCTGTATTTCAGTTAGAACCTGCTGGCTGAGCTAAGTGTTTAATAAACGAAATAATATCAATAAATTACCAATAATTTTTAACTTTAATCGATACAAAATCTAACGCTTATTTGCTACAAATTAGTCTAAGATAGTATCTGCAACACATCAATAACTATTCACGATTGCTAAACTGAAGTTCTACGAACACAGTTTATCTTCGACTAGCTCATGCTGAGATCTCTTGAATTAATAATATATATGAATGTGATTTGATATTTCGATTATATCTAAACACTTTGAATTAATTATGTACCAAACTCCACTAAAAATTAACTATATACAATCAATTAGTGTATTAATTGAATGTTTTATAAATAGATTACAAATCGACACTGAACGATTTGCCGAATCGATATGCGAAATTCAACTCCTCCCTCTGTCCATCATCATCATCATCCGATCCGAATGAAAACGTTGTCATTCCAATGTTTTACAATGAACACTTTTGGCCGCTGGCGTTTTACAGTGTGCGCCATAAGTGCACGCACATGGATTATACAATGTGCAAATACGATAACATTTATAATACTTCATAGTTGGTCAGTTGTTGTTGTTGTTGTTGTAGTTGTAGTTGCTTGGTATTAATTTTGCTAATCGCGTTTCGATCAATTTCATTTCAATTGTCAAACGCACAACAATGTTGTGTGTGTGTGTGCGAGGCGGGGGTAGGCAATAGTTGGGGCTGAGGGGGCGTAACCAGCTGAGTGACACTTTTGGACAGCATGTCGCATGCGTCATGTTCAATATATTTAAATTCTGTTTAGCTTGTAACGCATAAACAATCCAAGCACTCGCATCTGTTCCGTGTTGCCTTTTATTTCGGTTGCTCATACGCACAGTGGGTCGCGTCTCTGTGAGCCGCATACTAATTGCCCCGACTCATAGTTTGTTTATTGAAGCGCATTGCAAATTTATTTCGGACTGTGCACAGCCTTAGATTTATGAAATGTTTAGTTTTTCGCGTGATTTAGTGTGAGGAAAATGATATCATGGCAAAGCTGGTAAGCTGTGACGTCACAGCAGCGCCCACAAATATTGCAAGCGTTATATGGGCGCAGCTATCTACGATTTGATTTGCTTGCTGTTGTTGTTGTTGCTGTTGTTTTTGCAGATTGGATTGGTGGCGACTCAAGCGCCAGCCGGCGGCAACAAGTTGAATCAATCGACAGCCTTGAAATGCGTCGCTCCAATAGACGACGGCTTCGCCTGTCACTCACCCACGCACTCTACTACGGCCAACAACAACTACAACAACAACCATAACAACAACCATAACAACAACAACAACAACTCCAACAACAAACAGCATACTGGCGCCAAATTCAACTACGCTCAATTTGCAAACTCCACTTTGGAGCTTAAGACCTCAAGTTGTTATATGATCCAAGATCTTTTGCAGACAAGCGATTACAACGATTTTGCTATTTCTTAATTAAATTAAGTCACAAGGCCCTGATTGTGGGCATAAATTGATATATATAGATATAAATATCATATATGTCTTTGTTTTATGACATTGCGTGGGTTTGTTATTCCTTTATGGTTTATTTGTATCATAACATCATATATATTTGTATTGGGGAAACAAAATTCGCTGACTCAAATCTGATTTGTTTATTGATTGATTTTATATTAATTACTTTTAAATATATTTTTTATATCACATTTTTGCTTAATACTGGGCTATTATATATGCAAATATATTTTTTTTAAATATTTAAAAATATATATTTTAAAATATATTAAATTTTCTCTCAATGTTTAAAATAATTGCACATATAAATTTTATTATATAATTTTTAAAATATATATTTAGTATACTTTTAAGTATATTTTATAATTTAAATCACAATTTTCCTTAATACTAAGCTTAAAATAAATGCAAATATCATTTTAGATATATTTTTTAAAATATATATTTTAGTAATATATTTTATAAGTTATATTAAATTTTCTCTCAATACTAAGCTTAAAATAAATGCAAATATAATTTTAAATATTTTGTTTATATAAAATTTTTAAAATATATTTTATAATTTATAGCACATTTTTCGTAAATAGTAAGCTTAAATAAGTAAAAATATAATTTTTTATATATTAAAAAAAATATATTTTATAACATATTAAGTTTTTTTTTCAACTACTATATTTAAAATAAATGCAACTATATGTTTTAATATGTATAAATTTATTCAATATACATATATTTAATATATATTTAAGTATGTTTTATAATTTATATCACGATTTTCCTAAAAATTAAGCTCAAAATAAATACAAATATATATAATATATTTTAGAAATATATTTTATAAATTATATTAAATTTTCTCTTAATATTAAGCTTTAAATAAATACAAATTTAATTTTAAATATTTAGCTTAATAACATATTTTTAATATATTGTATAATTTATACCACACTTTAGCTTAATACTAATCTTAAATAAAAGCAAATATAATTACCTATACATATAATTACTAATTGACAGAATGATCATTATCATATGTGTGATATAATAGCTAGCTGTTAAGAAACTAGATCTGCTTTTCAATCAAGAGAGTAAGTGCAAGCGTTAACTTCACCATCTCTGGTTGCTGAAATGCAGGCAAACGATTCAAAAAATTTAAATATCAAGGCAAACATCAAAGCCAAGAAATAACCCTTTCTAAAATATGAAGCATATGATGTCTCAAGTACTGCACTTCAAATTATAGCATCAATCAATAATAGCATAAATTATACAAGCAGCTGGCGATCTGAATTTTGAACTTTAGAATGCGGCAAACGTTTGCAATTACCTTTAATTACATCAGAGCTTAATAGAATCTATATATAGTATACATTTATATATATA
Organism: Drosophila nigricruria; assembly: GCA_037075265.1. Taxonomy (NCBI): domain Eukaryota; kingdom Metazoa; phylum Arthropoda; class Insecta; order Diptera; family Drosophilidae; genus Drosophila; species Drosophila nigricruria. The sequence goes on from JBAMCI010000074.1 coordinate 3,930,170, forward strand.
TTTATAAACATATTGTGGGTCTAGACACAATCGATTTGGCGCGTGACTGTTGCGGGTGGTCAGAATGAAATCGGCTTATGGTGTCCGAAAGTGCTCCAAGAGTGCCCATAAAGTAGATTACTTCTAACAGCCATGACAACCAACGGCTTTACAGCGTGACGCCCCAGACAAGAGACAACCTCTAGTCGGCCAGTTGCCCCCCTGCCATGTGCCATGGGCAAGAGCCTATGCTTCGTGGCAGTCGCGCCGTCGAGCCGATACCAGCCGAACTGCGAAACGAAGCGCCGAACCGTTTGGCGTTTTGAATTTGAAGTTTTTTAAACCGTCAACTAAAAGCGCTGCGATTTTAGTGGCAGTCGAGCCAGCTGAGTAAACGGACGTGCGAGAGAGATCGGTCGAACGATAATAATCATCAGTCATCATTCAGTTAACAGCCACGAACATCGGAAGTGCAGGCGGGAGCATCAGCAGTCGGCGGAACTAATTAAACTCGCTAAGCCAAAAAAAAAAAAAAAAAAAAAAAAAGAAATAAAGATTTGTATATTAACGGCGCATCTTTTGGCGCAATTTTCCGTTCGACTTCAACGCGCTCGGGCGTGATGTCGCTGGCAGCAGCAGTAGCAGCAACAGTTGCCAAATATTGTGTATACGCACTGCCAATTCGTGCAGAGTAAATGAAAATTCCGGCCAAAAGCGAATTTCTTGTGGGGCAGCAACAGTGTAGAACCCAGTGACAAATTATTATATATTCAATTCCATCAAGTGTTTACATTATAACGATTGTGCAACAAGAAGTAACACAAGTAAATCATGTTTCTTGAGAGTATACAACTATTGGTGGTAAGTAAGATGGCCCTCCGATTTGTTGTTGTTGTTGTGGGGCAAGGAAGCTCTAAAATATGTGTAACGAAAATCCCTCAATCAAAAATCAGCGAATAGCAGCGATTGTCAGCAAACAAACTACTTAAGCCTAATGGTGTTCAAGTTAATAAACATGGGGAATGGGAAATTCAGACAGCATCCGCATTGAGCTCGTCGCAGCGGTTCTTGTTCTTCAACAAATAAGTGGCCAAATAGCTAACGGGATCTGTGGGTCGCTCGCGGGCCAGAGCCTGCAAGCCGTGTAGCAAAATGGGCGCAACCGTCTGATCCAAATACTGACGCACTGTCAACGAGTTGACATCCGGTCGGGGTTTCCGGCAAATCGGCAACGGATTATGTATATCGGTAATAGCTGTGGGCGCCATGTCCTTGAAGGAGGACTTGGCGGTTATATCTTCAGACATGATTACCTCTGTTGTAATCTGAAATGAATAAATAAATAAATAAAATCAGACCAAGCTAGAGATCGCTTACCACTAATACTATACACAATTTGAATATTTAATGTATATATAAATAATTTTATATATATTTTGTTTTTGTGTCGACGGCAGCTTGGGATGTGTCCGTTTCAAAGGTTGTGAAACTAATGCCTAACAAATTTCGATGGGCTTGAATTATGGATTTTCACAGCCTACTATAGTAATAAAATCATTTGCAATAGAATTTTTTTTTCGATATTGACGGAAAACAAATAGCATACTTTTTTTTTTAATTTTTTGAGCATCGTTCTGTTTTTCTTCTCGACAGCAGCAGCTGTTTCAGGCACTTAAAATGCTAATTTTATGACACTTTTAAATGGTTCCCACAATTTTATTTTCTATTTAAGCTGTCGCACTAAATCTATCAGCGCTGCAACAACTAAGCAAAAATTTCAAAGTCGTTTGTTCTCGAACCGCACTTAGAGACAAGATTTAAGAGAAACGTTGCACTTACGTTGATTTATTTATTTTTAGCTAGATAATTGTGAAATTCAGAAATTGTTGAATTGTTGAACATAAACGAGTTTTTGTTATTACTGTTGTTTCTGTGTTTACCTAATTAAGCAATTACAAAAAATTAAGATCAAATTGTGAGTTTGCAATTTTTTGAATTTCATAAGCGGTTCGCCGAAAGACTTAGGCAACAAACTTGTTGACTGGGCGCACAGGCAAAAGGAATTAAACATAAAACAAGTATTAAATCTTGTCAAACCAATGTCAACTCATCTGTGTAGAATATGTTTACAAAATATGCGCCAATATATTGCAATTACATGTTTAAGTGCTACTTGTTTCTGTTTCGCTAGCTTCTGCCGTTGTGTTTGTGCTAATAAAAAGCTTTTGAATAATTTATGCATATTAAACGTACTACTCATATGGCAAATATGCAAAGGTACAAAAGAAAACAAAAACAAAACAAAACAAACGATTAACATATATATGTTTTTTTTTTCGCCATAGACAAACCTGTAGTTTTTGACCCATATTAGAGTTGGCTAGTTAAATTTGAATATAAAAAGAATTCAGTGAATAGGCAAAACGTTATTTCTTAACAGTTAGCAGTGGGTATCGGACTTCAATTAATCTTAAAAAAAAATAAAAAAAAACATGAAAATTTCAACAAAAATCGTGTAGTACGATTTTCTAACGATGAGACAGCAGCTGCTTCGGGCATCCCCCGATATTGATCTCGGCGCTGAGCTAACGTGTAATATGTACACAGTACAGAGTCGACAGAGAGTGGAAAAATGAAATAATAATATGAAAAGCAGCATGGCAAAGGTCACTGGCATCGTCTAACCGAAAAGATAACGAAGATACAATGGTGATAATGATGATGATGATGCTGTTGATGAGTACGTGCCGATGCGTTGAATAGGTTGTCTCACGATGAATTGTATTACATATGTGTATATTTAAAGATGTGCTCTGTGGTGGGCAGAGACCAGCACGTGGGCAGGGCAAACCTTTCCCTTGAAAGGCAACAAATCAAACAAATTGCAGCAGCAATTGCGCAAATTGGTAACGCGTTCAAGACAAGTCCAAGACTGGTCCAAGACAAGCATTAAAAATGCAAATGAGCAGCTGTAAAAGCCCAAGCAAAGCAAAGTTACAAAAAAAATAGTTTGTATAAATGTATATATATATATATATATATATTTGAAATAGGGCAGCGAAATTAGCGCAACTGAATTAATTAACAACTGTAGCATTTGTTTATGTATGCGGATTACTTGTCTGACCTTGACAGAGAAAGAGAGAGACACAGAGAGAGAGAGAGATAGTAGATAGTAGATGGACAAGTTATCAGACTGAGTGACAGCAATAAATTGAACAGATTTGCCGTTTCTGTCCAGCAATTATGTAAGCTCTACCAACACTGGAGCTTATGGACGCCAGACTATTTTCGCTCATTTCTCATTTCTGCATTTCACAATTACATATTATTAATAAATATCATTTCAAATGTAACATGCCGCCGAAGCCGCTCTGGGCACTGAAATCAATGAAATTTTGCTTGGCATTTTGTTTTGCATTTTACGCATAAATTATTTACCCATAAATTTCTGAACGCCCCATAATGAACCTTGATTAAAATCGCATTTCGTGAATAGTCAAAAATATAGCCCAGCAAAATAACAGCAACTTTATTTATTTATAAATATTTTTTTTTCAACAATGATGCTGCAATTTTTTGTTTTATTGGCTGACCCAAATGCCTAAAGTGCGGCTAAAGTAAAAGACGCAAAGAAATTTTTGGTAAATGCCAAGAAAAAAAAAAAAGATTGAATTCTAATTAGTTGGTTCACACGCCTGAGTTATAAATGGAATTTCTCACTTGAGTCAATTAGCTGCACAATATTTGTAGCCCATTTGCAAAATTTTAATGGTGCTTCAAACAAATTAGCCTCAGCTGCTGTTTATGAATGTTTATGGCCACGTTCAAATGCATGAATTACGGGTCAAGCAGTGTCTGCCTGAGTAATGTGGGAAGATGACGCGCTTTGGTGTCGACATTTTTGTATAATTTGTGGAGCAATTAACTTATTTTTATGCTACCTGGATTATTTGCGATCATTCAATGTGTGAAGATCACGCTTGTATCAAATGAAATAGAATAAATTCACTTAATATTTAATGGCTGTTTAATAAAAAGTAGAGAAAAACACTTAAGGGTTTGTGGTTCATTATTAAAATGCTAATTATGATCATTATCGTCATAATCATTAACAACATTATAGAAATATTTTACATTATTATTGTGTTATGTGATGTTGAGGCTCAGCAATGTCTCCACTATCATATACATTTTCATCATCTACATCATCATCGTTGTATTATCGTAATCATATACTTCATAACAATTATTAGTAATATTATAAAATAATTTTTTATTTATCTCTGCAGACTAACCCAATACACAGTCAATTTCTATCGAGTGATTCGTATTGAATTAATGCATTGAGTAATATTTAATAATATAATATAAAACTGAAAAGTAGGCGGATATAAATAAGTCTTTACCCCCATTCACATATCTATATAAATACATACCCCTGTAACATACATTTCCACACAAAACTTATACCCGACACACTTATTGAAAATGTGTTTAGAGTGTAAAAAATGCAATAAATGTATAATAAATGGATAATTTACCTGTTTACATGAAAACCATATTCTGTTCTCATTTAGCACTTGAGTAGGAGTAAACTGCTTTGAGCATATGAGACAAGTGAGAATTCTTTAACAGACGATTCAATACTCTCTTCACAGTGGATTATTTATATATAAAACATAAATATTTTAGGAGTATTACGAACCTTATAAAAGGGTTTTTTAGAAAAACTTTATACAAAAATAAAAAACTAAATCATTTTATTAAATATTTTTGCTATTCTACCCTCTTGAACTGTAAAATCCATATAAACAATTTTTGGAATTCGTTCACGTGAGCATGTCTCAAAAATATTGATAGCTCATTATCAGTTTTGTACCCTGTCTACTTAGTGTACACAAAGATATAGATGCACTTTGTACTTTGATTTCAGATTTTGTACATATTTTTGTTGCCACAATGTTCCATTAGTATGCCTGTGTCTGCGACTACGACTCACGCCTTGTCACACTTCTGTCTCAAATATTTCAGCGAGAACAACTGACAGCCCCAACTGGAAGTTGTTAGAGTGCAAACAAGACAACCACGCGATGCTGTGTCCCTGTGCCCACACACAGTTTCACAGTACCAGAGTGTCGCCAGATAGCGGGCTAGCTGTTGTTGGTTTGCTTTATCAAAAACTTATATCTAAGGTGTAGCCCACGCATCCACAAATGAGTCGCTTTGTGCTGCCTGACAAACACAATGGAAATGATCAAACTGAACAGCCATTAAAACTATGCCAAAGTCACGCTGTCGTTGGCCCTTTGGAAAGTCAAATAAAACCTGCATTATCACACACTGCATTTGGCTGGCGAATAGTTTGGCGTTTTCATCAGTGACTTTGGTATTTGACGCAGCGGCATTTTGCATAAAATGCAACATTGCTGACACAGTTCACGGCTCGGCGCCCAGCCCCAAAGCAACAGCAATAGCAACAGCAGCTTGTAAACGCTGCCAAAATGCTTTTCCCACATGGTCTTATCTGTGAGATACTCATACGTGCATGCATATGAAGTTCATTTACACGCAGCTCATACACCGAGTGGCAAAAGCGGCCCACGCCCCCACCGCAACTGCCCCCGCCCTGAGCTGGCCAATTACTTTGATTAATTTGGCTGCTTCTTTTTGATTTGTTGTTGTTTTTTTTTTTGTATTTTGTATTTTGTGTTTAGTGGGCAAAAGTAAAAACCTAAATAAGTGAAGGAAAAAAAAAACAGCATTGCATAGCTTACGATGTACATTGACGCCACTAAGTAACCCACAGCAATTATGAAATACGTTTTAGCATTTTAGCCAGGCACCAAAAGAAGCATCCAACTTGGGCAAACAATGCAAGTTGCATGCCCGCACGCCGCTGACAATGAAAAAAGCTTTATACAACACGAAATTAAAACACGATCGCACATCGAACATGGCCAAAAACAACAACTACAACAACAACAACGGCAACTCTAGCTATGCCAAGTTGCATTGGGCCATGTCGAAGCTGAGCTGAATATATTGTTGCCGTTGTTGCTGTTGTTGTTGTTGTTGTCTTCCTTCGTGCAACTTTCACTCTCTTGTGGGGCCGAATGTCACGAGCGCGTTTAGGTTTCTTTGGCCACAAAATGCTTGGACTTGGACTGTAACCCACTTGGAACAGTCACAAATTGGAGCAGCCAAGTGCAGCGCCCAAAATGCGGAAACTTTGCAAATGCAAAATACAAATTTTCGAATTTGCCAACCTAAAGCGCCAAGCCGCTAAAGCGCTGATGCGGTGCAGCTTAAAAGAATCGGCACGCATTAAACAGAAGACTTAAGACACGAACTTGTCAGACCAAGGCAGTGGTGCGTGCAGGTGTCACTATTGACAGTTTTTGCTACACATTTGGTGAACGTTGTATGTGATTTATGGCAATTTATTGTCTTGTCGGTTTTTCTTTGCTTATGTCCAATCAGTCAATGCCACATTTTCTTGGCCTTCAAATTGTTTATACGCATTTGTGATGAGTCAGTGCGGCGCTGAGCAATTTTTATGCTTTTCGGGCGTTTGCTAAGTTTCGACTTCATAGCTGGCTGCCTAATTACAAACGGCCTTCATGCAACTTGCAGCTGACAATAGGCAGCAGGCAGCAGACAGCGTGCTACAGGCAGCTGACTTTATGGTGGGCACCCAAAGATTACATAACAATTCACGGCTCGAAACATTTTGGGCGCGCCACCTACAATTCTATCCGCATTATGCAATCCCCATTAAACGGCCACTCAACAATATTCATAATCTAAACAAAAAGCAAAGCCATTAAGCGTACAGAAACAACAAAAAAGTGAAAAGTTTCGGAAGCGCGTGAAAAACTTAACCGCCTACGTGAGCTGCCCAATTGATTCTTATGAGCGACGTAGCTGACCTTGTCGCCGTGACGAAAACGCATAAAAGTCATAATATTGTTTATGGCTTATTATTTATGATGCATGTACAATTGTTTAACAGCCGACTGGCATGTTTGCATGCCAATTGCATAATTATTGTACAAAAAGTGCCATATTCTATTCTGTTGTTCAAACAGATAGTTGCGTGACTGACACGCGCATCGAAGCTGCATTGTGGGTGGATGTGCGCGTTCGCATTCAGAGTGGAACAATCACATTTCACTCATCATAACCTACCGAGTATTACACGTAAGCGCCATTTCACACCTCATGCATGCCACAAGTATTACGCATTTGGCAAGTCTCACAAAAATGGCTCAGATATGATGCAATGCCGCCAGCGACAGCGACAGCGACAGCGGCAAATGCATGTCAAACTGTCTGAATGCAGTTTTGTTCGCAATTTGTTAAATGATCTATGGCAGTCGCGCAGTAACAAACAACTACAGCGAAAACTACTCTCAAAGAAAATAGTCATTTATGGCATGACGAAATTTGTATGCCCTTACAAGAGATTGTACACTGAGGACTTTTGTGATACTTGAATCAAGATTTTTACTTAAACTAGTTGCAGATGGATAGAGTCTAAGGAAAAACATAGTTTGTCTTATGCCTCATATTATTCGATAAGTTTTTATGCAAAGCTGAAAGACAAACACTTCTTAAAAGATGTCAAGACCTTTGTAAATAGTTAAGGCAACCAGCTCAAAGATTAAAATTTAAAGACAATTTTCCTATAGAGTATTTGAGTGTTAGCAAGAGCAATCCAACCATTTGCATGCCGCAGCTGAGTGCGTCGGATGTGATTTTATTTATAGAAATTAGCAAATGTGCCGAGTAGCCGAGTAGCAACAGCTGCCAAATGCAAATGTCGAAAACTGGGTTACCCCGAATGGGGGCTTCAATGCAGCAGCTACTGCGCTGCAGGTCAGTTTTGAATAATATGTATACTAACAAGACGGGCGGACGCTGGCTCAGAGGTGCGTGGTTTGCATTGCCTGTTTGGAAAACATGTGCCAACAAATCAAACACCAACACACATTGTGAGCATTTATTTTATTTGATTTGCCAAATCATATTTTCAATTGAAGTTCTAGCAAATTGTTTAGCAACGTTCAGTTGTTAATGCCCCGAGAAACAGGAAATGGCAGCACCAAAACCGTTGACCAAAAAAGGCAATCAATTTTTTTGCAGTTACGAAAAGTCAATCAACTAACGAAATTTAATACAATTTTATAGCGGCTGTTTTTTTTCTGCTGCTGCTGCTCCCACAGTAATTTGGGCTATGCTCGAAATTTGACGGCGGTCTGTCAGTAGCTGCTCATAAGCTCACATACTCAGAGACCCTCTGCTGTGTTTGGGTGTGGGTGTCTCGTCGAAATGTGTAATTCAATAGGCGAGCAGAGTGCCTCACTCAGTCGTTCCGTTTTACTGTGTGTCTATCGCGCACATTCTCGGAATCGATTGTGTCCAATGAAATGTTTCATTAATCGCCGCATATTAATATAGAATTTCATGTTCGTCATGTTGTTCGGCGCATTGTTTTTGTGGAATTTGAGCAATTAAAAATTATTATTTGCTTCATTGGCTCGCCGATATGTTTGTCAATGTTCATGACAGTCGAAAGCCGTTGTAACTGAGAGAGAATCCCACAAGTTTTAAGATAAGCATATGGTTGCTTTAATCAGTGTGTGACTAACCAACTGATTCCCATACGCCTACAAACCCACAGAAACCACAAAATAAAGCACCAACAACAACCATAGCCAAAGTAGTTTTGCATGCTATGTTACAGGTTTGTGTCTTAAGTCTTTTGTTTGTTTTTTGTTTTTTTTTTTTGCATGCGCTACACTTACCCATTTGCTTAGCTTTGATTCCAGTGTTTTGGCATATTTCAAGACGGAAGCGGCAACATATTGTGATTAACATGATTATACATATGTTTATCAGTTAATTCCCGCAGACAGTGTGGGTTGTCTACATATATTTATATATAAGGTAAATAGGTTTTTCTCTACACATATTTAGCGAAAGGCCAACACGCAGCTCAGCTTAATATGAAAGGCTCGCCGTCATCGCTATGGGTGTGCTTCAATCATTAGAGCTTTGTTTTAATAGATTGAAAAATATTTGCTGGTAGAATGTCTGATATACACAAAATCGCAAGCTGCGCCATACATTCTCCGATCATTTATCATAGTATTATTTGCTTTTTAATTTTTTTTTTTTTTAATTTAATAAATTTAGAGCGCTCGCATAAATATAATTGAAGTGATTTTTAATTAAAAAACTACAACTCCGAAGGTCAGTTTGGGGCAAGGCAACACCCGAGGGCCGAGGGCACTCAGATATATAAAGAGATAGTTGCTCAACTATTTGGTCTCTGAGACTCTCACAAATTGCAGCTTGCTCGCTTTGTAGAATTTTTGGGGCCAGGCCGTCAATTGGGCAAACGGTTTTTGTTGTTGGCTGATGCTAGTGCTGCGTAAATTATGCCAAAAAAAATATTAAAAAAAAAAATGAAAAAAAATGTTGCGCAACAGTTAACGGGCTTTGTTACCATTTCGACCAGCAGCAATAACAATAACGTAAACAAAAAGCGGCACTTAAATCTCGCGCCAAGAAAAACGTGATTTTCCACTTTTGATTTTTGTTTCGGTTTTTTTGTTTTTCTTTTTAAAGGCGCGCTCGCGCCCAAAAGGAGTCGCTTGACTCTTGTGATTCTCACGTAACCAGCGCAAGCAGCCGGCAACTGATGTTGCCACCACTAACAACAACAACAACAATAACAACATAAACACATGTTGCCAGGCTGTGGCTGGAGCAAACCAAACACCAACGCCAACCGGTTGAGTAACTGCGCCGCCAATTTGGACTAAAATTTCTTCCAGATCTTTGCTCTCGCAGCTGAAGTGGTTTGTGGCTGCTGGCACTTTTACTCTCGTTGCTGCCACAGTCATAGCCCCATACACACAGCGCCATCCGTCTGCCGTTTGCCGTCTTTAGCCCCGTAACGGAAATGGCCATAATAATTTTTGCACAATTTATTACGTTGCGTTAGCAAATGAAATAAATTTCTAGCTGTGTAAATCGCTGTTGATTGACTCTGACGCTTATGCGCAAATATTTAAATTGATTGTAATTGAATGGGAATGGGGACTTTTATTTTCGATCTTTGGAAAGTGTTTAAGTATTTCGGCTCTGGGGCATGCTGATGTAATGTTTCTCTACATTATGTGCATGATTGATGGCTGCATTTGTATTTATATGGCATGAGCTGTTAGTCACAAATTTAATTAATCAAAGAATTACAAATATTTATAAGTTGTGTCACACAGCCAAAGCAATAATAAACAAATTCCAATAATTAGTTTAAGAATGCGAAAACAAATACCAACCTCAGCTCGAGTTCGGTTCAGTAATTCCAAAAATACCCAATTAATTTGAACTCCATTTAAAAAAAAAAAGATTTATTTTTCATATTTACAACCCACAATACAAATAAATACAAAGAAAAAACGAAGCCTGTCATAAGGCGACACCTTAAAAAAATAATTTTTTAAAAATAATAATTAATTAAAGCACAACAAATACAGCAAGAGGCGAATGCGAATGCGAATCGGGTAACAAGCACAAAATTATAATAAAAATGTCAGGTACGAAAACATTAGCTTAATTGAAGCGCACAAACCACAATTCGCAGTGGCAGACGCCCACAGAGCTGCCGTGGCGACGCACCCGGTCGCTGCCCCCATCGAGTGGCAGTTGTGAGTAGTTTATGACTGCATGCTTAAATAATTGAAGCGTTAACGTGTTTACGTGCGGGTGGCGGCATTAGAATAATTGGCAAAAGAATCTCAATGCGCCGATCGCGCCAAATGGCAGCAGAACGACAACCTTGTCCCTGAATTACAAGCATTATAATTTCTGAGCCACATGGCGTATACGCAACGTGTGCGCTGTAACCGGTTCGACGCGGTTGCCATTCGATGCGGTTGGGGCAGCTGCAAAATAAACACTTTCACATGCCACATTTCCGTTCGCAACTTGTTGCTGCGTTGTATTGCGTTGTGCAACGGTTGCGGTTGCATCTCATCATGTCACCTTGACTCTGAAATTGAAGTGCACCGATGACTGCACGTTTTCGGCCAAATTAAGCATTGCCAACAGCTACCTGTCGGCATTTATCTAACAGTTGTTGCAGTTGCCCACGTTTGGCCAGATCCACATGCATTTCTAGCTGCCATTACCAGCGGATATGCGGCTATTGCCATATGCCATTAGTCAAAATACAAGCGCCAACTGGCAAGTAACTAGTACCAAGTAGCAAGTAGCAAGTAGCAAGTAGCAAGTGGCATGTGGCATGTTACTGACCCCTTGTCGACAATTTTCATTGCAGCTGGCATTGGTAGCGTTGGCAGCAGCCTCGTGGGGCGATGCGAGTCAAAGTCAGTACCACATTCAAACGGATGAGGGACCTGAGAGATACTTCCGCTTTCAGACCGACAACGGACAGTTCCGCAAGGAGAAACGGCTGCAGGACGGCACAGTCATCGGTAAGTCCACAAAAAGAAACACTTATTAACGACTAATTGTTGGTTAGTTATATTAACATTTGTTTTATAAATTCCTTTGAGAGGAAGCATGCACTTGAACTTAATTTAGTTTGAACTGAAATAAATTATGCAGAATAATCAATTTTGTAGTTTAGTGTCGACATTTAACTATATTAACCTCAGATAGTTATGAGAGTCCACAAATTTGTATTACTTTATTTTGCAGGCACAGAAGCCTGGATCGATGCTGCTGGCTTTTTACGGCAGAAGGATTACATAGCCGATAAGGAAGGGTATCGCATACTAAAATCCAAGACAATTTTTGTTGGTCAAAACAGGGGCATTGAGGTAACTATTAAATAGAATACCCACACGCAGTAGCTTCTATATATTGACTATTTACAGGAGGCAATCAAATCCACGAAAGCAGCGCCAGCTCAATCCGGCGTTCTGGTTGATGGCAATGTTGGTGGTAACAGCGTAGCTGGCGGCTATCGCAAACATGGCTATGGGTATAGCAGCACTACGTCAACTACCACACCTCCACCACCATTCTATAACCCACCAAACTTGGCCACCGCAAATCTGGATTCAGGAGTGGGTAAGCTCAACTATCTGCCGCCCGAGCAGGCAGCCAAGATAGAACCACAAACGCAGCTAGGATTTGATCATTATCCGGATGAGCTGCCAAGAGCGCGTGATCAACTGTTGGGTGGCAATGTGCATATTCAGCCCAACGCAGATTCCATTGATAACATTAACGCGATCAACGTGTACGATGAGGAAGCTGATCATGGCTTTGCACCGGGTCGCTTCGCTGCAGTGATTGGCTCAACGACGCCACGTCCACCTCTGCTGGTGGCTGCGCCTTCGCCAGCACTCTTGACGCCAGAGCTGTCTATGCTACCGCCTCTGAGCTCTCAGCGCAGAAGAGTTCGACCACGCCCAACAGCCATTGGCATTGTGTCTACGACTCCTGCGCCCATCGCGGTGCAGGATCGATTTGTTTATTCAACGCCCGCACCCTTCGCTGCACCACCTTCCCTTGGAGATGCCGGCTATCATTATGCGCCCGCAGCCACGCCCCCGCGCAGTTCATATGACCTATACACATCCAATTTACCTCTGGACGTGAATGCATTGGACTCGGCTCTGTTGCCACCACTGCCGAATCGGGCGTACCGCCGCCGACTGCGTCCGCTGCACAACAACAATCTGGATGCCTCGGATTATGATGGTGTCAGCGTGACACGCAACGGATTCCGCTATGTGTTGCCCAAGCAGTATCACGAGGAAGCCCAGGTGGATGGCAAGCAGGCGGGCAGCTTTGGCTATGTGGATCCGTTCGGCATACGCCGTGTCGTCTACTACAATGCATCGCCAGGACGTGGCTTCGTGCACCGCAACAACAATCAGTATGTGGGTGCGAATGGAGCGCCCTACGACGATCCCGGTCCAGCGCAGCTGGTGAATGAGTGAAAGATGTTACAAGTATCCTTGTCATAGCAATTAATCTATACGAATCCACGAACTGTCCCCTTCCCTCACAAAGCACCAAAACTAACCGAACAGCCTCAAGTTTAGGAACAAGAAGTCGCGCTTCACATGAAGGGTATTCACTAAATGAAAGCATTTTAAAATATTTCACAAACTTTACAGTGAATACCCATTGCTTGTTAATCTGTATATAACCACGCTTTAATACTTCTCTCAAACACACGAACAACATAACAAACAAAACGAATATCTGTGTTAATTAATTTAATACTTATATATTTAACTTAATTTATGAATAATCCAATGTGCAATTCGCGCCTAGATTTAGTTAGACTAAAGCTTCATTAGGAGCACTCACTGTCGGTGCAGTAAGTGAAAATAGTTTCATGTATTAATCTTGCCATATTAACAACGCGTAAATAAACACACAACAAGCTAAACACACCTACACCCACACCCACACACACACACTCAAACACACAAACACACACGTAAATAAGCACACCTAGATTTAGAATCAATGAGTAATTTCTTTGCTAATAGTTGTTCATTATGCAAATCTCAGAACCAAAAGTATAAAACTATATATATTTTTCTTATTTGTGTTTGTAATTCGATTTTTTTTTTAGAAATAATGAGCACCCGTTGCCTAGAAATTATAGCAATAATAACAATTTTATGTATAATATTTAGTAAATAAAATATTTCATTATGCAAAGAAGTCTATTCACTCAATCATGCTTTTGATGCTGTTGGGACCTTTGACCCCTTCTGCTAGGACAAAGGCGCTGAAGGACATAAATAAGCAGCAGGGGAATCAGTGCCAGAAAAGCAATCACATCCAAAGAGTGCGATTGGAAATAGTTCAGTTCTTTGGCTGTCGAATGCAAGTGGACGGGATCGGGATGACGTAGCAGATACTCTACCCACCACACGGCCAGCTCCAAGGGCGGCACAGGATTATCACGTAAACGTTGAGAGCGTATTTTCATGGCATGCGCGTATCTCTTGTTCTCGGCGACCTCTCGAATGGCTGAAACCAGCTGGACGGTGGTCATATTTAAATAGTTGAGCTTAACACCAGCACCCGCTGAAATTGTTTGAATGAGATTCTACGAGAAGGAGGCATTGTTGCAGTAACTTCAGAAATACTTTATAAAATGAACTTACTCGATATTGATCAAGAAATAAAGGAATGCCGACAATGGGCACGCCGTGCCAAGTCGCTTCCTGGGTGCTTAGTCCACCGCAGTGTGAGATGAACAAAACCAAAGATTTATGACCTGGAAATTGTCGTGGAACATTTTATGTCACATATCAGATGATCTCGAAAAATATTTATATCTTACTCAAGATATCTGTTTGAGGCAGAAAATCCTTAACCAAAACGTTGGCAGGCATCTGAACATCCTTCAAATACTGTTCATCAAATTTCCATATGAAATTGTAGTCAGGCAATTGCCTGAAAGCCTCCACAATTTTCATCTTAGTCTCCCTATCCACATTGCATGGTAGCATATTGGTGCCCAATGAAAATAATATAGCACCACGCTTCCCACTTCTCATAAATTTATCCAACTCCTCTGTCAGGGGCTTACCCGGCTTACCCTGCATGCCACCCACCTCAATGACATTGGGTGGCAAGGCCTCCACATACCCGGTGGCTGGATGTGAATTGACCAGTGAAACCTTTGTAAGTTTAGCCAAATCAGAAAGGGACGGCATATCGGGCCCAAAATTGGGTCGCATTATTTTATCCAGCTTGGGATTATAATACAATCGGCGATAGCTAATTATGAAAATTTGATCAACTACTTAAACAATATATTGAATTGCTTTTATACTCACATTGTGTCCGCGGCAAATATAAGTGTATTATCTAAACGCTGAAAGAAACTCATGTTCGCGTTATATAAAGTTGAGTAATAGGGTACTAGTGCGGGAAAATAGGGATTCGACATAAAATCCAGAGTTATGGGCGCATTGTGAAAGGCTGTCATGCCAATAATGGGTGGATAACGAAACTTGTGCGCAAAACCCAGCATATATGGTCCCAACGTATAGTCATTGATTATCACATCGAACTTGAAGTCATCTGGATAGTTCAACAGCTGCAGAAAACCCTGCGAAGCGGCTATATTTTCCGCTGTTTTCAAGCCAAAATTATAATTGATCGGAATGGTCACATAGTCGCCAATGCCAATGAACGACCTAATATCAAATTTATCGTTACTTTCCGCATCAATAAAGTCGTAGGCACGTTCCAGGTGGATGTAGCTGACATTGACTGGGACTTTGTCGTGAGCCCTTGGCATGTCCACAGACAATATGGTCAAATTGTGACCCCGCTCAGCCAGCTCATACAACAATACGCTATTCCTGCAAGCGAGAATCTTATGTTAGCCTCTCATCCGTACTCTATTACTTTGCCAACTACTTGCCATATATGATGACTGTGAGACGTCATGCCCATCAGTGCCAATATATTTGAGCCCATTGCCCAGCCAAACAGCTGTAACGCAACAGCCAAGCGCACGCCAAGATACTTGTCGGAATACATTTAGTCAACGACTAAACGGTTGTCAAGTTAGCTATCTGCTTTTATAGCGTTGATAAAAAATAGATCTGCCAAGCATCATAATCTAAGCAAAAGTTGATGATTATGATGATGATATTAGATTAGATTAGATAGAAAGCGAAGCTGATAACGGTCGGTTTTCCAAGATATGTATAGACATGCTCGGGCATAATTTAGCCACGTCTTGCAAGACAAGACTTGACTAAAAATGCCACGCAACGGTTGAAATTCGAAGCACTAGTGGAATATAAGCCTAAATCATAGGGACCGAACATTCTAACTAACGGAGATCGGTTGAATATTAAGATAATGGTGTCCTCGAATCCATTTGTTAGCGCAAATTCTTTAAGTTCAGAGTATCTACAGGTAAATAGTAAAGTCGTGCCGCTAGAAACTATTAGAAAAGCTTTATTAGCAGACGAAAACCTATTGTTAGGAGTTTCCAAAAGAGTGCCAAATTTACTTTTGACTGACAAATCGAAATACAATATATTTGGATCGGATGGGCAACTGTATATATGGAGAACAGTTGGGAAGGCATTCCATACAAAAAATATAATCAAAACGGTAAACCATGATGATGGTGGCGTTATGGTATGGGGTTGTGTAGCTGCTGGTCCTGTTGGAGATCTTAGAAATAATTGATGGACTATCTTATGCACATCGATATTTTTTAATACAAATATTTGGTTCCAAGTGTTGAGAAATTGGTAATATCAATGTTTACCATATGTCAGCTATAAACTACATAAGTGCTGTAGAAGCGATTATTGAATTTCAAATTAGATTTTTAGCTTTTTCAATGATATTCATTTGGATTGGGCTTAAACCATGCCTAGCACTTACATTCTTTAATATTCTCTCAACATATGCATATTATATCAAATAGTAAATCGGTAAAACCAGCTTGTTAAGCGTACATAATATTCGATATGTAACGGATAGTTGTACTATATTGTTTGATTAGTTTTAAAATATTTTGCTTTATTATACCCAGAACCCATTGCAAATTGAGAATTCAGGTTCAGGGATTGTCAAAATGTTTGTAACAAGCAGCAAAAGGCGTGGCAATCCACTTAAAGCATACATATATATTCATGATCGGAACAATCTAACCATGCATGTCTGCTTCGCTAAAATTATAATAGCTAGAGACTTGAAAGTGATCATTATATTCCGATAACTCATCTCATTTCATTTTCATGAAAAACATTCGATAATTTATTTAATTTTTAAAGGGTATTTTGAATACCAAAAACGATGGATACTTCAAATTAACCGTGTAGATTCTCGTGATGAATACACCATAAAAATGCTCAGAAAAAAACAAATTTATTCAACAATTCATTTCCAGTAGTAAAGCCCTTAAGAGCAGCCCAAGTACAGCCGCTGCAAGGATTCAGGGGATACCTTAGTCGAGCACTACCTACTTTCTTTTCTACTTTCATTAGAGTCTGATTGTTATTGTCGTTGTATTTGATGTGAGCAAAACTAAGCTTAACCTTACCTAATAATAGTATTCAGATTTATATGAGAGCTGGTTGATAGTTAGTTGTATATAGTTGGCTTTGCCAAGTCAGTTATGCTCACTCTATATGTGTGTGCTGCTCAATAGTTTGTATTTATTTTCTGAGCACACAGCTCTCTCCAGGGGAAAAAAATAAACAAAACAAAACTTTTATCGTTTGGTTGTTGTTGCCTTGATAACCGTAATCTTATCAGTGCCGACGGAGCCAGTGGTGAATCAGTCGCGTGGTTGTGGTGCAACGGTTTGGTAATATGAAAACAATTGCGGCACTTTTGCCGCTGCTGCTGCTGCTGCTTACTTGCAGCAATTTGCAGCAGTCGAATGCTGCCAGAATTTTGTGCATTGTTGGCACACCGGTGCATAATAATCCTGGCTGGGTGATGCCCTTCTTCCAGACACTCGCTGGCCGCGGCCACGAGCTGACGGTAATTGGCCCACAAGTCGATGTGGATATACCGGGTATACACATCGTACCACTGACTAACGAATACGACGTGGTTAAGAAGCATTATGCAGACACTATGGGTCACTACCGGAGCCATTGGGATATTAAGCAGCTGCTCATTTGGTATGAGGCGCTGCTTGGCACCTGTCGCTTCACAGCTGAGACACATTTTTTCAAAATGTTCAACCTTCCGGAGGCTAACTTTGACTTGATTATCTATGATGCCACCTATGCTATGGAATGTCTTGTCACGAAGCTGCCACAGCTTCGATCGGTGCCCGTACTGGCCCTCAGTGGTGGTAAGCTGACAACAGACTTAGTTCAGTTAGTTGAAGCAGAGAACACAATCAGCGCTGCAACGATTCCGCATTTCACCAGTCGTCTGCCGATTGAAATGAAATACTGGCACCGCCTACAGAACCATGTCATGTATCTGGCCGAGCAATTGTAAGTATAAAACTAAAGTACTGCAAACTAAAGCAAGATAATCAATTTAGCATTCGGACAGCATTCAATGGTCTGTGGTTCAACCCGTTCTAACCGGCATGCTCGGCAGTGGGTACCATAATCCCGAGGTGCAGGTGGTGCTGCTTAACACGCATCCGATTCTGGATTATGTACAAAACATGCCACCGAACGTTGTAGAGGTTGGTGGTTTGCATATCCAGGCCGAATCGGAACCGTTGCCCTTTAGCACGCAGGAGTTTATTGATCGCTTTTCCGAGGGTATCATCTTCATAAATCTACCTCATATTGAGCTAATGTATGGCCTGGGCATAAAGGCGATTGAAACCATGATCAGGGAGTTTAGCCAGTTTGGTTTTCTTTGGAATGTGAACAATATGAAAGATCTACAGCTATCGGAGAGCTTCTACAATTTGCGAGCCATCAATGTGGTTGAAAATATGCAGCAACATATTTTAGGTAAGTTGAAAGCCTGTTTTGATTCGCATCTTGTCTCAATTCTTATTTTCGATTGCAGCTCAGTCCAATGTAAAAGTATTTCTAACCCATGGAGATAGCTTCAGTATTCAGGAAGCTATCTACAATGCAGTTCCCATTATTGTGTTGCCACTGCTAATGGATCAATTCAATGTAAGCTAAGATTACAGCAGAGATACATGTATATATATTTCAGCGACTTATCTCATTACAATCACAGAACGCCCGACGCTTGGAGGAACGTCATTTGGGAGTTCAAGTTTCGCCGATCACCTTCAAAGTGGATAGCTTCTCCGCAGCTCTCAAGCAATTGGTACGTGAGGATTCTTATTTGGATGCACTGCAGCAAGCACAACTCAGTTTCCGCACACGCCAAGGGAAGCCTGTGGATGTAGCTGTTTGGTATGCGGAGCAATTGATTAGCCAACCCAACCTCTTCAAGTATTTGTCGGTCCCCAAGTCTTCTGGAAAGTTTTACCTTATTAGAAAATCTATGGAAGTTCTAATTCTACCTCTACTTTTTATTCTCTTCTTTTTCGGCAATTTTGCCCTTCTGATTTGGCAAAGCCTAAGTAAAAAGAAAAAGATGAAACGCATCAAGGAGAAGAAGGGAAAAGCCAAACCACAGGCGGATAATAAAGAGGATTAGTTTTGGTTTAGGGATTAAAATTAGAGGTGCTTTAACATCGAGACAAACTATCAAGTGATATGCCAAAATGACAAAAGTATAAAAATATAAGTTGAACCAAAAAAAAAAAAGAAAACAAATTTATTGTTTTCAAATTATTATGAAGTGCGTCTACAACATTTTAACTTGTTATAAATTCATTCTAAGATTGCAAATAAAACTTGTTCTCTAGTCAAATAACTAAACCAGAGAAACATTTTATTAGTCAGCACCTAAACGTATGCAGCACTTCTTTTCGATTAATGAAAAACTGCAAACAGTCTTAAGAGCACAGCTGGGACTCTCTCTCTCGTCAGGTAAATGAATGGTTTTAAGTCTGCATCACAGGTAAACACGACTCAGCTCTTACCTTTACGGCTACAAGTGAAACAAAAGAAGGCGCAACAAATGAAAAACCCAAATGCTTGCCCATCGTAAAACTCTGCTTCAGTACTTTTCGAGAATCGGCTACGAACGCAACTGAGCGGACCAGAATGTTGACGAAGTTGTTAAAAATCTGCTGCAACTCGAGACAATGCACGTTCGCCAAACCATTTGAGGCGATGCCGGGGCCACGAGGTCCGTTTGGATTGGGTAATCTGTATAACTACATGCCTGGCATTGGTTCATACTCCTGGCTGCAGCTACACAAGGCTGGGCAGGATAAGTACGAAAAGTACGGATCTATTGTGAGAGAGACAATGGTGCCGGGTCAGGATATTGTCTGGCTGTACAATCCCAAAGACATCGCGACACTGCTCAACGAACGTGACTGTCCGCAGCGACGCAGTCACCTGGCTCTGGCCCAGTACCGCAAACAGCGACCGCATCTCTATAAGACCACGGGTCTGCTGCCCACAAATGGACCCGATTGGTGGCGCCTTCGATCCGAGTTGCAAAAGGAGCTGAGTGCACCGAGAAGTGTGCGTAACTTTGTTTCCGAGGTGGATGGAGTGACCCAAGAGTTCTTAAAATTTCTGGAGCAATCAGCTGGAGCTGGTGAAGTCATCGATATGTTACCAAAGCTAACCAGATTGAATTTGGAACGTGAGTGAATTGCACAATTGCCTTTTACCAATCTCAATACACAATCCATTAATTGCAATCATTAGTCACCTGCCTGCTGACCTTTGGAGCACGCATTCAATCGTTTTCGGACGAGGAACAACATCCCGACTCCCGTTCCACACAACTGATGCATGCTGCTGAGACCACGAACAGTTGCATTCTACCCACAGACCAGGGCTTACAGTTGTGGCGTTTTATAGAGACGCCCAGCTATCGCAAGCTGCGTCGCGCTCAAGCGTATATGGAAAGCGTTGCCTTGCAGCTGTTGGAACAGAACGCGCAAGGAAGTTCTTTTGGATCCTCACTGATTGCTAGTTACGTTCAGAATCCTCAGCTCGATCGCTTTGATGTTGTTGGTACAGCGGCTGACTTGTTACTGGCTGGCATTGATACTACGTCGTATGCCTCCGCATTTCTGCTGTACCACGTTGCACGACATCCGGAAGTGCAGTTGCGTCTCCACGCGGAGGCAGTCAAAGTGCTGCCCAATCCTGAAGATTCGCTCCGCTCGGAAGCGTTGCGCACGGAGATTACATATACGCGGGCAGTGCTCAAGGAGTCGCTGCGCCTAAATCCCATTTCCATTGGCTTTGGCCGTGTCCTCAATCAGGATACAGTGCTCAGTGGCTACTTTGTGCCCAAGGGAGTAAGTCGAAGTGAGAATGCCAATATTCAATTTATTACTTAAACTCTTTCCCTTGTGTAGACCACTGTAGTAACCCAGAATATGGTTGCCTGTCGCCAGCCTGAACATTTTCCAAATCCTCTAAGTTTTCAGCCCGACCGTTGGCTGCAGCAACGCAATGCTCTGAATCCATATCTCGTCCTGCCTTTTGGACACGGCATGCGTGCCTGTATTGCTCGCCGCCTGGCTGAACAGAATATGCACGTCTTGCTCTTAAGGGTAATCTCTATCATCATCTACCAACACAACGAAAAAATTTAAAATTCAAATTCTATTCGACACAGCTGCTGCGCAACTATGAGCTCATATGGCGGGGCCGAACGGATGTCGAGTTGGATATTGAAACACTGCTGATCAACAAACCCGATGCTCCGGTGCTGATCGAGCTGAAACGCCGGTCTGCGTGATTTGCAATTCAAAATGATGAAATGAAGTGAGTGAACTGGCTACACTTAGAGTTCATTGTTTATTTTCCTTAATAAATGAAGTTAAATAAACGTTAATTAAATATATTTATAGTTAATGTAAATCATATGACTAGTGTTTATTAATATATATGTATATATTATTTTTTAATTAAAAGGCTGCGGGTGTTTTGGTCTACAAGTACTACATAAATGATAAACAAAACTAATCTGATCTCTAAGTTCGAATATAATAGAAAGGCATACGCATGAAATTCTTTATATGGTATCAAAGTTACTTTAGAATGGGTTCGTATAATACTTGGAAAAATAGGTGTATGTGTGTGCACAGGACTCAGGGCTACATACTTCTATTTCTTTGTGTTAAGTACACTTCGCAAAAAATTTCTGTTGCAGTATCAACCCCAGTCGCTAGCTTATATATAATTGTGTTACAAGTCTAAATGTTTTTTTTAGTTATATATTCATTAAATTAAATGTGTATATAGTTTTAAAAAAGTTTTTCCTAACCTGTTGGCCCACTTAAAGCCCCATTCTGCTTTGATCTTAAACCGACTGTAAACCTAACCGAGGTACAGTTACGCCCTGTAAGCTCAATTCTATTGAGAACTTAACCACTATCGTTTCACTATAATCAGACTGCTTAACGTCAAGTTCAAGTCAAAAATATGTCTCCTATACTGATTTACCTGTTCGTTACTTCTTCTTCATCTATACTTCTACTCTGTAGTATTCTGTTGCATCCTGTTCTAACCTATAAGGACTTTGGTTGTTTACCGCACTAAACGCTACGATGATTGTTGGAAAAATACATATACTTCTAGATTTCTCTGGATCTGTCTCTTCTAAGGGAGGACTATGGATCATGCTTTTGAAAAATACAATATATATATACAAAATGTATATATTATATAGATATATATATGTTTTCTCAATATCGGATTCTAGTATCAGGTCGAGAGCCCTAGCTCCCCGTATGGCTATCGCTGAATATGTGTGTTTGATGAAACTTAAGATATGAGTTAACTGTTTAGTTCTGCTGCCGATGATAACCTTAAAGCTCCAGCAGCAGAACCTCCTCATGCTAGAGTATATTTAGCAGCGAAGAGTCCATCATGCGATCATCGTATAGACTCAAGGTCTTTGAGGCCCGCGCTTTTCGCACAGAGGGTGGCACGTCACCGGGCGTTTTGACCCGCTCGCTGGGATCGCGCAGTCGTTCGCTGCTGCCATGGCCACTAAATACCTCGCGGAAGACTTCCAGACTGTGTTGGCGGCGCATTTGCTGCTCTGTTGGCGGCGGCATATTGCCACTGTTGCTGGTTACCAGAAGCGAATTTGTGCGCAGGTGTCCAGGACGTCGCTTTGGCGCCCGGGAACCGGACAACATGTGCAGTTCGTTCTCGTTGTTGTTGTTGTGGTTGTGGTTGCTGTTCCCATTGCAGTTGATGTGCTTGATGAGGCTGCTGGACAGCGAACGTGGCACGATATGAGCGGGTGTGCCAGTACGCTGTTCCGCGCTGCGAAGCTGCAGCAGATTGGCTCTGTCCAATGGCTGCAGGGGACTCAAGTCTAGATTGTTGGGTCGCCTCAGACCACTCGCCAAATGCGCATTGTCCATGCTTTTCAGAGCCGCCACGAGATTCGACTTTTCCTCGCCCAATTGCAGCTGCCTGCAAAGCTCCTCGGCGTGCTCCTTGCGAAAGAGCTTCTTGTGGATCAAGGCGCGCACACCGTGCCATCCACGTAGCTTGTGATCTGTGTTTTGTTGTTTTGGAAAGCCCTGGCCCAGACTTGAGTTTTGCTTCTGTTGACGGCTGGCAATAAGCTCTTCCACGCTCACATCATGCTCCAAGCAGGACAGGCTCTGATCCTGCTGTGGCTGAAAGCTGTGCTTCTTACTGCGCTCCACTAGCACAGGCGGCGTACGCAGCGACTGAGGTGCTAAGTTGCGCTCCTGGCAAGGATTACGCCCCTGCAGGTGAGGCTGCAACTGAGGCTGTGCATAGCTTAAGTGATTCTTTTCTGTAGGAAATTGCTGATTGGGCGGCGGCTGCAACAAACCGCCATCGGCTGATGTTAGCTGTGACTGTGCTTGATGCACTGCAGCCGCCGTTGTTGTCGTGTTGCTGATTGTGCTAACGAGCAACTGAGCCGTCGGCGAGGCCAGGTTGTTGGTGTTAAGCAGCGGACTAGCCGGCTGCGTTTGGAGTCGTGGCCGCAAGCTCGACATCTCCTGCATGCGCTCCTCGGCACAAAGCGATGTCAGCCTGGCATCCGCATCGTGATCCCAGCAATCCTCGCAAGTATCACGCACAAGCTTGGCAGCGGCGCCACCGCCCCAGCCAGCCGGAAACAGTGGGCGTGCCTTATGACGCACCACTAAGGCCTGCATCTGGTCGAAACTGGGATGCGGACCGACTTCCTGTTCGTAAGGAGCCTTATAGGGCGGCGTCACCTGGCCGGGTGCATAGAAATCAGCGCAACGTGTTGCCACCTCCCACAGCACCAGGCCCAATGCGTAAACATCCATTTGCTTTAGCGATGTCTCACAGTCTCGCAAGTTGACGGCACCTTCGAGAAGTTCCGGGGCCATGTAGCGCAGTGTGCCCACCTCATTGATGCTCTTGGTCTCGGCCATGGCCACCTCGCCCTTGTATTCGTACTTCGAGCCAAACACCTTCAATGCAAACCCAAAGTCCGCTATGCAGCAGCTGAGATCTGCCTGCACCAGAATATTGCGCGAATTGAGATCCCGATGGGCCACGCAGGGCTTGTGCAGCTCACCCAATCGTAGCTCAGTGTGCAAGTGGGACAGGCCACGCGTAATAGAGCGCAACATGCCACAGCACTGGGCAAAGTCTGTGCTATTGGCAATTAGCCAATCCTGAAGGCAGCCCAGCGGGGCAAGTGATAAAACCAACTGGTACTCCATGCGACCATCCATGGTGCGACGTTCGTCGTAGCCTAAATGCGAAGGAAAAAGAATAAAATAATGAGATACTGCTGACATGTGCAATCCGCTGAATACTCACCAAAGTAGCTGAGCAGTGCTGGACAGTCCATCAGTGGCAATGCATAAATGTTTCTCTCATTCACATAATACTGATGATGAGCTTCTGGATAGATCTTGACGGCCACTTCTTGGTCATGGAGCACGCCCTTCATCACAGTGCCATATTTGCCACTGCCCAGCATGCCAATCAGGTTCATATTGTCGACGTTTCGCAGATTGGAACTATAACCGGGTCCCGACGGAGCTAATGGCGATTCCTCTGGCTCGCTATTCTCCTTAACACCGCGACAATATTGCACCGCCAACAGAATGCCAATTATGATGACTGTCAGCAGACCCACACAGCTGAGCAGCGTGGTGGCTCTAAATGAGTTATGCTGCTGCGATGCGGCTCGATTGTAAATCACCAACTGAACATTGTTCGCCAACTCCTGAGGCGCTGGCTCCACAATAGCCACTTGCGCATTGCA
The DNA here is from genome assembly GCA_037075265.1 of Drosophila nigricruria. Taxonomy (NCBI): domain Eukaryota; kingdom Metazoa; phylum Arthropoda; class Insecta; order Diptera; family Drosophilidae; genus Drosophila; species Drosophila nigricruria. The sequence goes on from JBAMCI010000074.1 coordinate 3,954,980, forward strand.
CAGATCGCCGGAGCAACAGCAATAGTAGAGGCTGTTGTTGCGGGATGTGGGCGCCGAGCTGGTGCACTTCGTGTGGCTACAAATGGAATTGCGATCTGTATTGTCCTTCCAGCAGCCTACATAGAGAGTGGAAGTTGTAATAATTATAATATACTTGCTCGAGGTATTTTTTTTAGCTAACCCTGCTTAACGAAACGCGTGCCATTCGAGGTCTGATTCCACAGCGTAAAACAGAACGTATAGCCCTCCGTGCAGCTGCGCTTGTGTGGCTCACTGGGCATGGCACCTGCCTCCAGATACTGCTGCTGTTGCTCCACACTGATGCCCTCGCTACTCTCCTGCTCGTAGTCATCGTCGTGCTGTGAATTGTCATTCTCCTTGTAGCTCATGCAGCTGTACTGTCTACTAGGCGCAGGCGCTATAGAAATCGAATCAATATATATTTATCTTTAAAGTTAATATATATATTGTGTACTCACAAGCCAATGTTAGAGTAATCATAAGCATTATTAACAGCGTCCCGCACTGCAAACTCCACATTCGCCCAGTCATGTTGCGAATTTTAGATTACTTTGGGTTTGAAGTCTGTTTAGCTTGGGTTTTTGTTGATCTTATCAGCTCTCAACTTCTTGACAGTAATTGTTTATGGCATTTTGGCTGATCAACAATAAAAGGTGCTGAAATAAGCATTTAATATTAATAAAACAATGTACATATATACATATCTATATAATGTTTGTTTGTCTTCTTTTGTTATAAATTGCGGAAAGTATATATGTTTATAATTATAAGCAAACTGTAACGCAATGACAAGTCTGGGCTGTTGCCATTGGACTCCAAAACATTTTTCTGGTTCGGCTGAAGCTTCAGCATCAGCTTCCATTTCATTCTGTATTTTATTGGCGCACTGTAAATTGAGCTAACGCTGCAATTTTATTGACGACGATAACGCCGAGACCCAAATACAAAAAACACTCAATCAACTCTCCAGAGCAGCGGCAACAACACTCGCAGCCGCTGATCATCAGCAATAGTAATAGTTGTATGTAGTTGTTGTTGCGCTTGGCGCTTCTTTATCAGTCTGTTTGTCAATCAGTCAGTCAGTCACCCACCCACTTTTCCACTGAAAATGGAGCTGGCGCTACAACGGGGGCGTTCTCTCTGTCGACATCATTGTACTTTGGAATCATTTGGTGCCGCATTCCGCTAAGCAAATAAAACCACTCAGCAAAAAGTCGCATGTACGCAATAATTAGCCTGAATACGACGACGAGTATAAAAAAATACTTGGCACATATTTTTTGTAGTTTTTATTTTTAACAAGAAGTAATGTTAATTCATCTAGAAATTTATATACTTTAAATACTTTGTGTTTCATGTGGAAATTGCATATATGGTTGATCTATTTGTACAGTCATTTGATAGTAGAAAGAATTATTCTTCAATTTTATGATTTTGAATATGTTTTCAACATATAAGCTTTATATAATAGCGCAATAGTATAGAAAAAGTCTGTCGGATGTTTATTTAAGACAACTAACATCATTTAATTTTTGGCCTGTTCATTTTAAATTTAATCTAACTTGAATTCCTGACGATTTTTATATTATTGAAATTAATGCATAATTTTTCTCTCTGTACACATCAAACATACAGAGTATATACGTACATATATAGCTGTCTGCTAAAAGCCTTCCCCATCGAAGTGCCTTCTGTGACGGTAATTGGAAATTTTGCTTATGGCTTTCATTAGGCGCTTGACTGAACTGTATAAAAATGTCTAAGTACTTTACGTGAACTGATACACGTTGGCTCACCTTATCGACGAAGCGCACACACATATAAATTTTTGTATAATTACGTTTATGAGTTATATACCCCGGTGGCGGAAATTGGGTTAATTACCTTTCAGATTTGAGCAAAATAGACCGAAGCCTTCACAGCAATTGAGAATATAATATTTTGAAGTCATTTTCAATAAATATTAAATAAATAATATAAAAAGTTATGTGATACGCATTCACATACCATTGTATATGTACTCAACTCTTTGATATTTAAGTGCGTACATATGTATATATTGCACTATCATTGACGCCGTCAGAGCTTAACGAACGAAATAGAAAGCATTGTCCCTCAATTTATGACTTACTTTGCTGATAAGAATCAATGAGCAAATAGAGATGAGCAGTAGGATGCGAGTCGTGTCACGATGGCACAAAATCATCTATATAATTTTTTAGTTTTACATCATATATATATTGATTAGATAAGACAAAGTGGACTCTATATATAATTGCAATCTATTTATATAAACTGTTTGTATTAAGAGTTATGTATATTACTCGATGTCGTCGCAACGGCCTATAGATATATGTACACAGTAAATATAAACATGGAAATTAATTGTGCAGCTTTTTGCTTTATGCTTTGCATTCGCATGTTATCGTCAATGAGAGTGGACGCCGAAGCCGGCGCGTGCGTCCAATGAGCACGAGCATCAGAGCGCAATCGAGAGAAAGAGAAAGAGAGAGGGAGAGAGCAGAGCACTTTACAGTCTAGACATGGTACTCAGGCACTCTCCCGGGCTCATGCGCACGATGCATGGGCATAGGCAAACGAGAAGCGCAACTGGCGCGCCAAAACAGGTTCCCTAAGGTGAGTAGGGGCGAGGGCGAGCGTCTGTTCCAGCATGACAGCCGACGGCGCCAGTTAATTGCAAACTTTTTTTTTTATAGCCATTTGCTGTTGCGTATCTTTTTACTCGTTGCTGTTGTTGTTGATGTTGTTGTTGTTGCTGGGGGACTGTGCAGTTTGCTGATTAACTTTTTGCATGCTGAGCGTTTGGTATGTGCGCCTATGTATGCATGTATGCATGTCTATCTGTGTGTGTTTGTATTTCTCTGTGCATCTGCCGCAGATTGGTGGACGAAATGTGTGTATGCAGAAAATCAATGCAAGCACCAACACAAACACAACAGCGCAGGCAAACGACATAGCAGTGGATTGTTCGGTATTTTAAAGGGTCCTGAGTCTGGTTTTGAGTGCACCAGGGTGGGTGGGCGCCAAGCTGAGACGGTCGCATGTCTGTAAGTGTGTATGTGTGTGTATGTGTGTTTGCGTGTTTGTGCATGCGTGTGCTTGAGTTTTGTGTGTGCATGTGTGTGTGTGTAAGTGCGTGCGCAGACCTGCTACAAAATTGATTTTTCCAAGTCATTGCGGCGAGTTGTTGCCGCACACAAAATTCGAAAAAATATTCACATTAAGTTAAAAAAAAAACTGGCTATACTTGTCAAGCTCACAACGATCTTTCATATTACAAATAAATATTGAATAATTTCAAATTTTTCTTACACTTTTAACGGGTTTTCAAGGCATACACGCACTGCGTTAACACAAATTTGTATTTATATTCCTTATTTGAATATTTTATTTATTAAAACAAAGCTAGAAGTGTAGCCATTTAGATTGCGAACGGCGCCAATGGCTTTTGTGTCATTTTATTATCTTATTTTCCGTTTTTTTTATTTTTTTATTTATTTATTGAATTCTCCCCTCTTCATTGAATATTAAAAATTAGTTTGCTGCGCGCGACGCTTTCAAATTACTTTTGCCTTCGCCGTCGCTCACTGAGAACTGACTGACTGACTGCGACTTAGGCGCCAGCAGTGTCGTCGACGACGGCGGCGACGCCGGCAGCATGCGCATATTTACGAAGCAGCGTGCAAAGGCACAGACACCGCTTGGCGCTCCCAGAGAGCGCTCGACTTAAGAGAGCGGTTGTCGGAGGCAAAGAGCTTTAATCACTTGTTGATTGCAAGCGGTGTGTGCTAACAGGTCTAGATTGTACATTTGGATTCAGATTTCTTTATTGATTAATATATATATATATATATATAAATATATATATATGTATATACATGTATATATGTTTGCAAATTTATTGGTCCACTGGGTGAGCCGGCAGCACTTGACCAGCGCAACTGCCAAAGCCAATGCGCAGGCCATTTTTCTCGCAGTGTCCCCGAATGATGACCTCATCGTAGTCCTGCAGGAATTTCCTCGTTTTGCCACCTTGAAGCTCTACTGTTTTAGTGCCACGCCAGCACAGCTCCAACAGCGAGCCATACGAATCGGGCGTTTCGCCGCTTATCGTGCCGGATGCCATTAAATCACCTGGACGCAAATTGCAGCCGGTGACCGTGTGGTGTGCGATCTGCTGCAGCGGAGTCCAATACAAATGCTTGAAGTTGGACTTGCTAATCAGCGACTCATCATCATTGGCAGCTATAAAGTAAAAACAATGTTTAGCCATATCTAGAATACTTTAAGCACTATTTAAGTCTTACGTTTTAAGGAAACTTCCAGATTTATGTCAAAGTTAAAGGGAATACTTTGTCTTAAATATGGCAGCACTTCCGGTTCCTGTGGAAAGTTATCGAGCAAAAATGGCTTCAATGCTGCCGTCGTTACCACCCATGGAGATATGGTGGTGCCCATATTCTTGGCAGTAAATGGACCCAGTGGCACGTACTCCCATTTCTGTATGTCGCGAGCACTCCAATCGTTCATCAACGTAAATCCAAAGACATTCTGCCAAGCATCGTCCACCTTGATGGATTCGCCCAACTTGTTGCCAGGGCCGCCAATAAAGAACGCCATTTCCAGCTCGAAGTCCAAAAGTTTGCATGCACCAAAGATCGGTTTGTCAGCACCCTCTGGCAACGTCTGTCCCAAGGGGCGGCGAATGGGTGTGCCAGACACAACAACAGAGCTGGCGCGTCCATGATAGCCCACTGGTAAATGCCGCCAATTGGGCATGAGAGCATTGTCCGCACCGCGGAACATGATGCCCACATTGGTAGCATGATGAATGGAGGAGTAGAAGTCCGTGTAGTCACCAATTTGTGCTGGCAAATGCAGCGAAATCTCCGACTGAGGTACCAGAGCTCTACGAAAAGCAAAGAGAAAGATTATTAAATCGAATCTTACGAAGGTATCTAGCTAACCTACATGCTTCTTAAGTCCACATTCTGCTCCACTTCGGAGCCCTTGGACAACAGTTTTTGGGTTTGAGTCCTCACTGCATCCCACGCTTCGTGGCCCAAGCTCATTAGCAAGTTCAACGTCTCTGCCTGCAGAGCAGCCTATAGAAAATGGCAAAAGGCAACAAAGCAGTTTAAATAAGCAGTTCAGCAAGCAGTGCGAAATACGTACCTGCAGCGGGGATGCAAACAAATGCGACACAGCTTTTAGATCCAGCACATGCTCACCAATTGCGACGCACAGCCGATGGACGGGCTGTAAGGCAACAAAAATACGATCAAAAGAAATTATACGGTATTCAGCTACGATATTCCAAGATAAGCAGGTGTTATACATAGCTCTAGCTGTTATGACTATGCAAATCGCAGATTGTTTTTGTAAACAAACTAGTTTCATATATGATTTAGTATGCAAATGATATACACTAAAGCGGTCTTTGTTCTAAATTGATAGACCAAAAACATGTGAGACTTCGTTGCTAAATCTTTTATAATATTCCATGTGATATTTAATATAAAATATATATAATAATATAATATCATATATGTAGAATACTGAAACTTTTAAAAATGTATAATGCTTTATAATTTTAGATCTCTTAAGATTTCTTCTAATTTGAATAACTTACATTCGACTTCGTGGAGAAGACAGCATATGGTAAATTTTCCAAGGGAAAATCGCTACCGGCTGGCACTGGTACAAAGCTAACTGACATTTTATCCAATTTTAGACTAGTATCAACTGTATGACTGAAGAATATACAACTTCTGAAGAGATATGTGCTTAATACACTGATTAAAATGACACCCGCTACGGAAAGTATGCGTAACGCCAGAGTGACGATGACAACTGAGTAGCTGCTCACAAATTATTGTCTTTATATATCGTATGTATGCCCCGCTGGTCTCTCTTAAGCCGGTTGGGCCGGTTATCATCAACTCTTAGTAAAACAAGCCCCTCAAATGTGACGCGTGCAGAGAGCCCATCAAAAACTCTCTTTCTTGCTCTTTGGTTACTTTTGTTTATTATTTACTCATTTATTTATAATTTATATATATATATATTTTTTTTTAAGATGCTGGAATAATTGTTTTTATTGGAATTCTCAAAAACATTTACACCAATTTATACACGAAATACAAATTATATGAATTGACTTTAGAATTTTCTATTTAATTTTAATTTTTTCTGGTATACACATAATATATATGTAATTTGACTTGAATTCAACTTAGTTAACAGTACATTAAACTACAATACATAAATGTATATTTTATATATATATTTGTGAATATATTTATACGGGTAAAGATTATGTACGTACAGCGCGTATATGTATGTATTTTGTTCTTGCATTTTTTATAGAACTTAAAATTTAACAAAATTGAAATTAAGTTTTGTTTAATTAACATTTTTTTTTTTAATTTTCCAACACCTTTTTCTTAACATTTTATTTAATTGCATTTAATTGACACCGAATATAGTTCCAATATATATATCAGACGTATATGATGATAAGCACGATCAAATAACTAAAATTCAACAAAATAATTCGTTTATACGTATTTATGTAAATAGCACAGTTCGATACTTGGACTAGTTTTCGCTCAAGATCCCATTCTAACAGGAAGGTATTTAGCTCCTTCCTAACGATCTTGAAGCTTTCATTTATGAACTGTTTTAAGTGTGTACAATTTAACAAGCACAGGTCTCTTTTGATATATGGTGTAAAGGTACATACAATTGCCTGAAGCATAAACTTTGCCATGGATCAACTTTAGATATACTTTTTTATATAGCAGCAACAGAATTAAATAATTTAAGAATTGCAAACAATTTAATTAGAATTCAACATACTATTAGCTTTGAATGTTTTGTTTTTCTTCAATGATATGTTAAGATATCATATCATTTTACAACACTTAAGTTCTTAAGTTTTATTTTATTTTCTTTTTTTTTCAAATATTCCAACTTTGATTTTTAAACAGATTTGATTTTTGGTTTGGTGGCGAGTGGGGCGGGTGGTTTTTGTGTGTTGTATTGTGTTATAAATGTACACAGAGATATTCTTTGGAGTATTTTACGATATAATAATTAGATATATTTTGTATGTGCAACAGTCGCAATAAACTCTTGAAATTTCTTTGTGAAAGTGAAACATAAAACAACATTAAAATTGGCAACACTTTGATTATAAATATATGAGTACATATTTAATAGTTTTCCAACACTGGCTTGGATCTTAGAATCGAATAACTGAAAAACGAATTCAAACATAACATTCGGTAACACGTTTTAGTTCAATGTACATTAACATATAACTTTGATTAGTTGAGCGTTGTTCTCTTTGCGTTCTTATGATATGCTTTTTACCTTAAAGATACTTCTTGGTTGCATCGACTACACAACAGTAGCTAGATTTATCTTTTGGAGACAATATAGGTTCTCAGCTAGAATCGCTTACAAGTCATCGCCCAATCGGTGTATCTCATCAAGCATGAAGTCCACATCCTGCTCGGTCACAGCAGCCGAAGAGATGATCGAACGGAAGAAGTTGGGTCGTCGATCATCTGGCTGATAGCCAACCATAAGTGTGCCCTTCTGCATCATGCGTCCCTTTATAATAGGACAGATCTGCGCAGACATCAGATATAGATAGGTGTAATTAGGTTATATTAGCTACTAGACAGACAGACGGATATCTTACCTTGCCCAATTCCACTTCCCTCTTGCTGTCATGGGGCACACCTCGCAAACGCTTGGGCACATACCAGAACGATACATTGACGCATTCTGGCTCCAAGATCAAATAGAAGCGATCGGATTGCTGCCTGATACGCTTCAGCTGATACTGAACCAATTCCATCAAGCGATCCTGCTGATGCTCGAATCCCTCGGTGCCCTTGGCGCGCCACTGCAGCCAGAGCTTGAAGATATCATTGTGGCGTCCGCACTGGATCACCTTGTCGCCAGTGTCATAGCTGATGTCGTACTGTTTGTCGGTCATGAACAGATACTCGGCAGACATTTGATTGCAGCTGATGAGCAGGCCCTGCAAAAACAGATGGATTTTCGTTATCGTTTTTCCTCTTTTACTTTTTTTTGCTCATAAGTCAAGTTCAAATTTTAATTAAAATTCCGACTGCCAAAAGACGCAACTGTGACCGATGGCAACATATTGCACAGAATATAAAAAAGCAAACCCAATCGAGGGGTGGCTCTTTGCGAACTAAACAGGAGTAACAGCAGCAGCGACAGCAGCGGCAACAGGGTTGTCAAACATTTGCTCGCTCATTGTAATTTTTCAGGCTACGACAGCCCCAGTTCATGTCTGACTGTCTGTTTGTTGTTTGGCATGAAAAATAACAAGGAATTGTTCGCAACACAATTGGAATTCTTTAGGCAAACAACAAACATTGTGATATGCAAAAGAATGTGGAGAAAATAAGGCTTAAAACGATGGATGAGTTTTAAATATGTATGAAATATGAAATAGTAGTCTTTTCATTCCAAACATAATTCAAATTAATTTTAAGCTTTAGCTTTAGTTATCAAAGCAAAAATTATATATTTAGAGTCTTGGCTGCAAGTCCTGCAAAAACTATTTGTGTATATTTATTTACGGTTTGATGCAAATTCATTCCATCAAGGTTCGATAACTATACGAAGTTTTCCACATTTATAAGCCTTGTTTCATGGCTTGACATTAATTTAAAATAAGCTTTCTTAAAATACTTATTTATATATTTATTATTATACTCAAAGGGCAAACAAGTCTTTGAGATAACTACGTAGAAGACCTTATGAGCTCAATTTTAAGTTCAGAACAGAGTTAACGTGAGGTGCCAGAGTGAAGTAAGAAGAAGTCAAAATGATTCTAGTAATCGTCTAAATGCATTTTATATAATCCATATTATTTAAAGTTAAACAAAATGCTAAACTAATAACCACAAATGCTCAGAATCGGTTATGAGACTGTGAATGAAATATTGTGAAGTCAGTTGGGCTATGACGTATATTACCATAAATAACAAGTAAAAGTGCTTTAGTCGAGACTGCTCGACTTAAATATACCCTGAACCCTGCGAAGAGCCAATATCCCATCATTCTATGCTTATTTTACATATACAAATATTGCGAGCAACAACATACAGAATCTAAAAAAAACTCGTACTGCGTAGGGTATACACGAGTGTACACCGAAAATTTCAGATCTTTAGCTTTTGTGATTTACAAGATCGCTGAGTTCATACGGACGGACGGTCGGACGGACGGCCGGACAGACGGACAGACGGACAGGGCTATTTCAACTCAACTCATCGAGCTGATCAAGAATATATATACTTTATGGGGTGTCGCACGCCTCCTTCTGCCTGTTACATAGATTTTCACAAAAACATTATTCCCTGATTTCCCATTTTCAATGGGTTCAGCTTATAATAAGAATAGCGATTTATGCTGCACTCAGATGAGTGAGCATCAGCGATCTATGCTGAACTGCTCTCTTTCTCTGAGTATCTTACCACTGGTAGGGAATACTCAGAGCGGCGCGAAGGACTAGATGAGTGAACTACATCTCTTTATGTTGAACTGATTGTTCTTATTAGATAACTTATGTCTCTTGGCCTGGTTTCGCTCAACGTGAAACTTAAGCATTGGGCACAAATAGTTTCTGTATGTCCCTATGATCGACCGTTTCGACGTTCGGGATGGTTAAATTTTATTCAATTTTTACAAATATATAGCTTATTATTTGTATGCACTTAACATTAATTTGGCTGATGATTAAATTCATAAATAGTTGCAGAATCGTTACTTACATCTTCCTTGAAATGAATAGTCGAACACTGGAGTAGAGCTCCCATGAGCTTGTGGGGATTCCAGGTGACAGAATCCGCGCTGCAAAAGTCAAATCAGGTCGGGCAACAATATATTAAATGACATTCAATTACAAATTACAAACAATTAACACTAAGCTGCCGCGCTATGTGGTCTGTATGGATACAGTGCCAACCCTCACAGCTCACAGCCACCCCGCCGGGACAAGGACAGCGACAAGGACAGAAGCTTCCTTGCAGGCAAGTGCCATAAATTGTGGCAATTTCAAGCCGCAGACCTTTAATTGAATTCAAAGCGAGCGCAACCCCAAAGCCTGAGGGTCGACAGACGCCACTAAACATCCCCCAGGGGCAGCTATTTACAGTTCCGTGTGTGTGAGTGTCTATAAACATGATGCTTATGGAGTGCCAGCGTAAGCGTGCTTCAGCTTGAGTGGCGGCATGTGGCGCCTGCCACAAATTTTATCAATGAATCTGCTCTTGTGTAGCTCCAAGCTGTAGCGAAAAGTTTGCATTGTTTTAGGCATTTCCCGCAAACTAAGCAGATTTAAGAGCATCTCCTAGCAGCTGGAACCGAATGCTATTAATCAACTCGGGCTTAGCTGCCAATGGCCACAAGATGTCAGCTGCACGCGCAGCTAATGATTAATTTATAGAGAGCCGTTCAATTAGGGCCCGCAATTTGCATGCCAACTAGGATTTGGGCGCCAAATGAATTGAATAGCCACTTGATGGATGGGGTCCATCAATTTGAAAGTGTTTATGGGCTACTTCTCCCTTGACCGCAAAACTGTCAATACGACAGCTGCAGTGGTGACATTTGCCTAAGCTGTTCCAGTTGCGTGGGGCGGGAGTTCCGTAAAGTGCACTTACGAACTCCGATTTTAACTTTAAAATTAAAAATTCCTTGCACAACAGTCTAAGGGAAGCAGCCGCCTGATCTGCCCTCCAGTTATTGTTTGGCGTAATTGTTGTGTAAGTAATGCCCACCACCCAGCAGCCAGTACCCAGCCACCCAGCCACCCAACCCAACCTACCCAACAATCCATCCATCCTGCATCAGGGCCAGGCGGAAGGGTGGCAATTGAGTGAGTGTTGCAAGGACGCGCGGGTTGAATATCCACTTTGTTCATTTGTTTGTCTTTTACGCAGACGAAAATGCACTCGGCTTTGGGCCTTGTAATCCCTTTAAGCTCTGAACACCTGATGGAAGCACTAAATGGCAAATTGAGATTTCTACCACATGTCGCTGAAGGCTCGTACTGTAAGCACTTTGGACTTTGAACGATGCGGGCCATTTGGGAGCATTTAGATTTAAATTTGCACAACAAGAGATTTCAATTTTTGTTTTGACTGCACGAATATGAGGGCAGATGATAAATGAGTCAAGTTATTGTCTGGGACATAAGGACTTGATAAAGACAAAGATCTTTATGTTAAAGTATTTTTTTTTTTACTTTTTTAATTACTTATGAAAACTTGAAATAAATAATTTAAGTAAATAAATAATAAATTTTTAGGCTTGCATTGAAATTTTTTAATTTGATAAATATAATATAATATTAATTATATTAATATAATATTATTTAAATATAATATAATTTGAGTTGGAATTGGTTATTTATAGCTACGTAAAAATTGATTATATTTAAGAGGTTCATTTATTTCTATCTTATGTTTATTATCTTGCCTTCAAAAGATTTCTAACATATTATACAAATTTTAAAAAAATTTTAAAATTATTAATTTATGAATATTACAAACTTTTTTACAACTTTGCTATTAAATTACCTTTACCTTAGCCCTTTAAATAATATTTTTCTCAATTTAGATCAGTACTTACCGTTCAACTCCTGTGAATCTAGGATGACGATGCTTACGCGACATCAGCAATCCACCGCCCCAAGCAGCCTGTTGAAAAAATGGAATAGATATAGGTTCCATTAGCTCCATCAACTTCCATCAACTCTCTTCGAAGTCCAATGGCTACTCACATCGATGTGCATCCAGCAATTGTACTTCTGACAGATATCCGCAATAGTATTGATGTCATCGAATGCACCCAGCACAGTTGTGCCAGCCGTAGCGTTGACAAAGAATGGAATGTCGCCCTTGGCCTTGCGTTCGAGTATTAAACGCTCCAACTCGGAGGTAATCATCTTGCCGTGTTCATCCGATGGCACCACGATGCAATGGTCAGTGCCGAGGCCGCAGACAGCGGCGCAAGACTTGATCGAATAATGACACTGATCCGATGTGAACATGACCAAGGTGCCGGGCAAGCCAACCGAACCGTGCTCCTTGTAGTTGGGGAACATCTTGTGGCGAGCGGCCAAGAAGGCATACAAATTTGAAATGGAGCCACCAGGCGCCAAAATCGAATCGCCGCCAGACCAGCCAATTATCTCACGCATTTTGGTGAGCACCACGTTCTCCATGAGTATGAATACCGGGGCTATCTCGTATGTGAACATGTTGGTATTGGCAGTGGCGGTCAACCATTCGCCAGCCATGGAGATCAGATCCAAGCCGTTCGACAGCTGATTGAAGAAGTGCGGATGGCCTGTGGAGCAGAAGTTTGAGTTGCTTGTTTAATGTAGCTGAAAATGCCTTCCGTGTTCCGTCTTCCGTCTATCGCCTTTCGTATTTCGCCATGGCTGTCTGTCAACTGGAGCTGGTTAAGCTGACAGCAGATGTGCCTGGCAGCTGTGTTGCCATCTTTCATGCTACAATTTTTTTTTTGTTTTATTAAAAATGTTTCGGCTGAAACAAAGCAACAGCCGGCTGGCGACCCAACCAAACACGGCTGACTGGCGTTCAATACAAGGCCGGATGTGCATGTGTTCAAGGGCAGACGAGCCCGACAAACATTGTTGACGGTCTGTTCGGGGTCAGAAAAATCAATAGGGCCCAGATCTTAAAGCGCTAGGCTTGCGCTTGTCCATTGTTAGTCTAACAGTCATCATTTATATGGGTGTGTTTGTGTCTTAAATTGTTCATTTATTGCAGCTAATTGCGACTTGCTGCGAGTCCACTGAAATCCCACGAAAAATCACAAAATGCTTTCAGTACAAACAGCGGGCAAGAGCATCAGGAAGCTGTCGAAAGCCCCCTTGCTAAATGTCCTGCGAACCCTTCGTGTACTTCGCTCTGGGCGTCTGTCAGTTCACATCTTGAGTGCCATAAGTCGTGTGATTAAAATCCCATTCGCCACAAGGCTAAAGCCATCCGCACAGACTCACACACAAACACACACTCACACACACACAGTGCATAAAAGCGTCGGCATCCAAACATTTCAATTTGCGGATGTGGCCTCAGTTGCTGCCAGGAATGAGTTCTCTTCGAGTCACAGGACTGGAGTCACCCTCGACCTAGACACGAGCTTAGGACTGCCAGGCAGAGCGTCAGGCAGTCAGTCATTCATTCGCATCAAAGGATCAGGAATGCAGCGAGTCAGAAAATAACAACGGATTTTGATTAAAGCTCCCCTTTATATAGAGTCGTTCACAAGAGGCAGACAGAAAGCCTGCTGGCACTCGTGCCTGGCATATCATGTTTCCCCAGTGGCAGGGTGTGCATTATGTGAGATTATGGATCATAAATGGGATTTATATCATCCTAGTTTAGGCAAAAGGGAAATTTCGTCAATGAAAAATGCGAAAATATGTGAAATTTTAACACATTCAATCTGTATTTCAGTTCGTAAACTGATAATAATATAAAAGAGACTCTCAATTGAATATGAATAAAATTAGCTTGGGGTACCATAAAAAATACTTATGCAGTGCAAAAATCAAATATAATTATTTTAAAACCTTCCATATTTAGTATTTAGCAGAGACAAAATGACATATCTCAAACCTCTGCCAATTTCTCCACCTTTTACCACAATCTATTCGTAATTCCATTCCTTTAATAATATTCAAATCTAATCAAAACTTTGTTTATGCAGCTACTCTCTGATTACATTGTTATTTCAGTCTACTTTTAATTCAATTTTGAGGACAGTAGAAGCCAAAAACCTATGCAGCAATCCATCCTTTCCAACAAGCCGGTGTAATTTCCTGCTATCACATAGCGGACGGGGTGTACGGAAGCTCACGCAGTTTCCTAGACAAGGCCGCAGCATCCGGGGTTGGGCGGCGCTTATTATCGATACTCCAAACAGAATTGCGGTCACGTGCGCGCTCCTGACCGTCCCTTGCATTAATTTTCAATGAAATCAAGCGAGTATTCACGTTCAATGAAAAACTAGAAATCAACTTTCGAGGCTGCCGAACTAGTAAATACCCTGTACACAAGGTAAAGCTTTTGTAACAAGCATTTACCACTTATTTTATACATCCAAATACATTTTCTAATTTAACGATTAAAATTATGATTGAATTTTTGTAAACTATCTCATCGATATAGCAGTATAGCAATATCTCACCGATTTATTTTACGTTTACTTCATGTGATGATCAATATAATTTATTTATAAATTTCATATATATATTGACTTTTAGTCTCTAACTCCTAAGATTTTGTCTAATGTTGCACTAATCTAAGTTCAGAAGGATGGACGAGGTGGAAAAGTCTAAACTGATTAATCTGATCTACCCGATTCGGAATATGTTACATATGCTTGATTCATAGACCTGCGTTCTCAGTCAATATACCTTTATTTTGTAATTTTCAATGGGTATCGTATATAAAAACCAACATAAAGTGAAACGTGCGAATGACTTTTGGCTGCTAAAGCCGCATTTAGAACCCTTTTGGCTGATTTATGATTGATGGCAAGTCAGTTTTACAGATTTAAGTCCATTCTGAATGGGGTTGGGCGGGTCGAGAGACGAGTGTTTTTGAAAGGTGTAAACAACAGCAACGCTTGTTGTTATTGTCACTGGGACGAGCACAACTCAATGGGCCATAAAATGGCATTGTCTGTTGCGATGTCCTCGAAGCTAATGTGCTTATCTACAAGGCTGCACACTTTGTGCCCTAATGCGACCGCAAGATGTTCGGGCACGCGCCCTGCAAAGTATGCTACTGGCAAACAGGCATATGCTTAGTGTTTGCGGCGCATGCAAATTTATGCAGAGACAAATTTGATTAACGCCGACTGGCTGACTGTGCAAACATATGATAAGCCACCTCTGGGAAAGCCTAAGTCAGTCCCATCCATGCCTAGCCATCGCACTTACCTGTCTTCACTTGATACTTGAGCGTTGTGGCACAGTCCTCGATCAGCTGCTGGAGGGGCAGTGCCCGATCCGGCACATCCAAGTCGAGCAGACGCTTCATATCCTCCGGATGGTGAAAGTCCAGCACCTTCTCGTTTCGATCATTGGTTGCCTTCACGAAGTCCAAGAGCACATCAATTACCTTCAACAGAAACTCACGAGTCTCTGCTCCAGCGGTGACTGTGGTGGGCATAAGATCTGGATAAAAAGAAGGAAAAATCCATATTGTCAGTGGAATTAAAGCGTTTTTCAACCTCTATCTGTGTTTCTCTTTCTCTCTCTCAGCTTTTATCTTCATCTCTTATCGTTAGGCGTAAAAAAAAAAGGTGGCGCGTGCGCTGCTGCTGACAGCGAAAATGACTTTTTGCCTTATCTTGCCGCAGTACCTTGTTATGATATATGATTATTATTGTGATGGTGATTTGTGGGCGGGCTTTATTTGAAATTGAAACGGCTGAGCCATAAAAAACAGATTTCACTTTTATATCTTGAACTTGTGCAGAAGATAGTATAAGAGTATTGAGCATCTGTCTTTCATCCATTTGAAACCAAAATATATAATATTAAATATAAAACTTTATAAAATGAACATATACTTGGCTGAGTTTAATATAAAATAAATATTGTATATTGATATTATTATTTTTATATTTAAAAACAAATAATATATCTATTATTATTATTAATAATTTCATGCTTCATTCTTAGGTTAGGTATATTAAAGAACATTTTATTATTTTTTTTTATATATATTGGTAATCAAGTTTTTTCCTGCTGTACATATTGAACAAGAATATTGAGTTGGGCGAAACCACGAATAAAATGATTTTCTTCCAAGCTTGACATTTTCAAGTTTGTAATAATAATAATAGCTCTAAATCTATAAAAGTTAAAGAGTCATCCAATTTAAACTCCGGGGGCGTAGTTTTAAAATTCATTTTATTTAAAGAAAATATGAAAATATATAAAACAAGTAAGAACGTTGCAGTCGGGCGCTACCGACTGCGGGATACTCATTCACACCCCCACAGATCACGCCCATTGCCACGCCCACAATTGGTTTGTACATATATAATTTTTTGGAAATCAATAGAGGAGATCAGCAGTAATATCTGTATATAATTCTGATTCTCTCACTGAGAATCGGAAAAACGTATAGTTTTTCCCGATTTGCCACGCCCCCAGTAGGCGTAGACATATAATTTTTGGCCAGTTCTTAGAAGTAGTGAAGGGTAACGTAAGTGTGAAATTTGGATGCTTACACTCAAAAAATGCGAAAATTACAGGGTATTTTTTAGCCGGGCATACCCCATAAGGGGCGTAAAAATTATTTTTGGCGCATCGATAGAGGAGCTCACTAGTAACTTACCATCCAATTTTGAAGCTTCTAGCTCTAAAACTGTAGGAGCTACAAACTTTTGCGGTTTGCCACGCCCCCTATGGGCGTAAATATATCCGCCATATCTTTTCCAACTTGGGTTGTCAACCCGAGTATATATACCAAGTTTCAAGTCTCTAGCATCAATAGTGCTCAAAATATTACAGAATTTGAAAAATCACTATATAGTCAGATCCGATTTGCCACGCCCCTAGTAGGCGTGGATATATAGATTTTTGGTCGATCTTCATAGGATCGTATCAGTAACCTACGTGCCAAATTTGGGCATTTTAGCTTTAAAACTGTGGAAGATACAGTTTTACCCGATTTGCCACGCCCCTAATGGGCGTAGATATATCCGCCATAGCTTTTTCAACTTGAGTTGTCAACACAAGTCTACATTCCAAATTGCAACTCTCTAGCACTTCTAAAAGTAGTGTTTCTGAGGTATGGGCAAATGCATTTTCCGATTTGCCACGCCCCTAGTGGGCGTATCGGGAAAATCTTGACACTTTATAATTCGAGGGTATACACGAGTATATATTCCAAATTTCAACTCTCTAGCTTCAAAACTGTGCAAATGGTTTGCGTTCATACGGACAGACGGACAGACGGACGGACAGCGTGACGGACATTGCACAAAACCAATATACTCATTTCACTTTGTGAATGAGTATAAAAAAAGCTTTTTCCGAATCGTCCCCTATATATCGTTCATATTTTTTATATAATTTCAATTAAATTCCAAATTTATAGCTTCAATATATGAATAGTAAATAATTTCCAAATCTAAACAAATAAGAATGTTTCAGTCGGGTGCTATCGACTGCATGATACTCATTGATGGTCCAAAAACAGATTAATCTTTTTTGGTAAGTTAGGAAGGAATCTATAGTAACTTAACTGTCCCACATTGAAAGTTATAGTTTTCTATTTCTCTCACCCGCAAAAGGCATAATTTGTGGTCAATCAATAGAGGTCAGCTGAAAAACTGTAGAAAATACAATTTTCTCCAAAATTCTACGCCTCCAATAGGCATAATTTTTGGCCACTCTCTAAAAGGCGAGTATGTATTCTCTTGCTTTGCTACAGGCTGAATCTTTTGCGACATCAACTTGTGCATTGCAAAAAGCCAATATACAACTTTCACTTCGTAAATGACTAGAGAAAACCTATTCTCATCACCTGTGTAGTAATAATTAAAATAATTTAGATATTCCTTTGTACATATTTTATGGATATTACACCAATATGGTTCAATATGAAGAATACCTGCCCACTGAGTGTTTTTTTTTTTGCCTCTCTCAACCCAATTAATAGTTTTTTTCGAAATACATATTTATATATCAACGCTATTTTAATAAAAAAAAGAATACATTTTTCATCTAAATATATGTTTTTATACATATACTAATGGGTCTTTAAACTAGCTGCAGTATATTTTCAAGCTGTTCCCTTTCCTTTAGAACATTTCTTTAAAAGCTTTCTTATTGTATATATAATTATTTCTAAGCGTGTAAATTGTGTCCAACTGCTAAGCCATATGATTTAATGGCTGCTAGCCACATGCTGTCCCAAGTTGAGGGTTTGGGGATGGCAAATTTCGTGGACAGCGTGTGGCTTTGCTGGCTAGCTTAACTGTGGTTTGTGCTATTAATTGCCTGCCTTCATAATGAAATTAGCGTTGCCCACTGAGATATCGGTACAAGGGACTGTAGTCTTCTTCAATTGGAAAGTTAACGTTGCGCATAATTGCCATTAAAAGCGCATTTCATGAAGCCTAGCAATTTTCAATTCAAATAAGCAGCAGATCAACCCTGGGACCAACGGGATACCAGCAGCAGACAAATTGTAGCAATTTCGAAATTCCTCAAGTTTACGGCAAAGTTAAATAAAATTTAATGTGCTTTGCCCACACATAAGCGAAAAGTTGTCCGCGTGCGCTTAATGTCAGACACAGCCGTGACCAGGACTCTCAGTCCCTGAACCCCTGCAACAGATCCCGATTCTTTGCGTATGTACGTTCGTATGTCTGATGCTCCGTCCCGCTCTCACATGTAAGCGTACGTAATATCCTGTGACTAAACGGTTTATGTTTGTTGTGCTTTCAATTTTTGGCACGCGTCTTGCAGGCACCTTTTTGTGCCTTATTCTGGGCCTGCATCCAGCTTCGTGGTGGTTGGTTGCCTTTGACTTTTGGTGCTTGGCTCTCTCTCTCTCTCTCTTTCTGCCTATATGTCTGTTTCTCTGTTTGTCTGTTGGCCAAAATCTGTTACAAGGCATTCGCCAGTTTCACGCATCAGCGAAGTCAAGCGACGCAGCAATTTATCAAGGTCTCTTGCAAGGAATGTAACTGGCAGCGAGTGTCCTCGACAGCAGACCAATGTGTTTATAAAGAGAGTGTGTGTGTGTATCTCAAGTACGGCCTTGTGGTCGTCCTAGTCACTCGTTTTGTTTGTGCATGTCAGTTTAACACCTCTCATTTATTATTCGCTTAGCAAATAGATCTCTATGCAGTATTGCGCTCACAACTATGAAGGATGATTAATACTGATGACTACAATATTTCAGTAGATATTTATATTGAATAATATTCAGATTTTTGGTATAGCTAAAATTGTATATGCAAATTTGTAGAACAAATTATATATTTAAATTGCAATATCTATAATACAGCAAATCAATATCATTTTTAATGGATATATTAAGGTTTTTAAGACAATAAGGCATATACCAAAATGATATGAATGTTGAAGACTATGTTCCTGAACCACAATTGGGATCCCATTAACTCTTTGATATTATCATAAATATAAAATATCATATTATAAGAACACGAATTATCATTATTAATATTTTAGGACTAACCAATGCGATTAAAAAAAAATAAATAAAAATATCTTACTTAAGAAACTTCATTAACAAACTTATATATATATATATATATATATATATATATATATATATATATATATATATATATATATATATATAATATATATGAATAATTTCTTTTGTGTAGGAACTTATATATTATATTTCTTATTTGTTCAGTATAATAATTATATATACATATATTATATACTGATCTTTCTTTTACTAATTTTCTTCTTATTTGACTAACTCAATTACATATTATCATTTTAGCTATAAGATAATAGCCATACTTACCATATGCTGTTAGTTTGCCCGTCCTTTCGGAGAGCTTATACCCGTTCGGATTGAGCGACATTTTCTCCTCTGCAATAAAAGCGAAGAAAATCCAGATATCATTAAAGTAAAATCTATATGAAAATGTCTTGCTGCTCAATGAACAAATGTTATATAACCCTGAATTGAGATGAAAATATATGCAAATGACAAGTGGGAGCGAGGTGTTACACAATATCCCAGTGATAAATATGTAGATATCTCCAATTACATAACCAACACCAAGAAAAACAGCGTGAAAATGCAATGGCTAAGTAAATAAACAGAAATGAAAATGGAAGTAGGCAAATGTGTGTGTGTGTGTGTACAAGGACAACTGAAGGACAAAGTTGGTGAGTGAGTGTGGGTGGCACAGTCTCATATATAAAGCCAGCAATGCATGTACACAGATTTGATAGGAGACTGGGACTGGGCTGGATTGGATGTACATATATATAATATAAAGCTGAGCAGCATCTGCTATTGCGCAGTGAGTGTTAACATTATTTCCTGCACGTAAGTGTGTGGGTGTTGGAATGTATATAGAATCTATATATAGGATACAGACAAAGTGACAGCTGTAATCAACGTGGAAAACCTTAAACCTGGACCTTAACTTATGTAACAGACACTCAGCTAAAGAATGTGTTGTGTGTTTACAAAAGAAGGAAGAAGTGTGTGTGTGTGTGTGGAGTATAGGATATCTTACCGATTATCCTGCGGATATCGTCGATGTATTGCTTTAGATAATTCACTTTGGCTGCTTTACTGGCAATTACGTGTGAAGAGCGAAAATGTGCGATATAAGGAGCAACAAGAACAATAACAAACAACAAATGACGTTTGCGATCGAGCGAGTGCAAAATGAACGTTAGACTAAGCTAGTTGAGTTAGCTAGCTATCTAGATGACCTAGAATGCAATTGAATTGGTGGCAGGTGCAACTACTAAATTGTGCTACAGCTACAACTTACACAACTCGGTTGCACAACACTCGCGTAAACTGGGAACTGTATTAACTGAACCGAACGGGACGGAGCCACAATACCAACTGTAACGAGCTACTTTCGAAAGTTTTGGATGCTTACAAAAAGCAGCTACACTCGCTGACGATCTGCGGAGCTATGAACAGCAGCATCCGCTTGGGTTGCCTACGAAGCTTGCGATGCCACGCACAAAATGGCCGCCTACCTAAAAACACACACACACACACACCCACACGCACACATACACTCGCATTTATATACCATATGTCGAGCTGTGTGTTACATAACCTTCACAACAGCAAAGACATGGCCAGCTCCTATGTATGGACACGTCGTATATATGCAGATATATTTTTGCTAGTTTTTGGGCGCCAAACTGCGCAGGCAGGCGATGACGTCACGAATTCATTTGGAAACCATCTTGGCACTCTGTGGGCGGAGCCACTTTAATGGGCGGCAGCCTTTTTGCGTATCCAACGGATACATACACGAACAGCGACCGCAGCTGTTGCCACTGCGCACGCCTCGTAGTACAAGGATTTATCCTCATCTCTTCTTTTTTTTCAGCTGGCCCCAGACTTTTTTTTAAACATTTTAAGTGCCTGGTGTTGCTGTTGTTGTTGCTTGTGATAAATTTTATTTTTTGTCCCCTGGGCACTTTGTCTGTTTTTGCTATGTGATGTGGCAGAATGAAAAGCTAATTAACAAACTAATTTTCCAACTGTTTTTGACATTTACAATGACAAAGTTTTTTATTGCCATTTGGCAAAGAGAAAAGCGCAATTTATGCAAATATATATGAAAGCCAAGAAAAAACCTTCAGTTATTTTTATGCAATTGCTTTATATCAAAAAAGTATTTACTCTGCACATATGTGTGTAGGCTGATGGAAAGTTATGGATTTTTCGTGGCACGCAGAAATTTGGGTCAAAGCAGGAGTTGCAAAAAGTAAACACCAACACCTACACAGATTTTCGCATACACAGATACATACAAAGAGCCGACAGTTGGCCCAGGGTCCCGCCCACACGGCTCAATTGCATTACTTGCATCTCAATGATTTTTCATAGCATACTTCTAGGGGTACAGAACGCAACTTATGTAACCCACTGAATGTTACTTGGCATTCACTCGAGCATGCCAGCTCAGCACAATGCAGAAAACAAGGTAAAAGGACTCAAAGCTTCTGCCAACACTGTTGACCAAGTTGCCAACGCAAACAGAGGCCGACAAAAATATTTTTCAACTTAGTTTTCTTATCTTAGAACATGCAGGCGACATTTCAATCATAGCATTTGCCCTACAAAACTTTGCTAAGCTTTTAAAAGCCTTACCTTGCTTTGTATTCTATCACGTATACACTTCTTGATTTGGTTTTCAAGTTTTTGTTTTTAAATTATAAGTGAACGAGAAGAAATTTAGGTTTTACCAAGGTTATCAATTTAACCAGACTATATGTTAGGTTCACCAATTAACAATTTCTGTTATATGATAGGCTCAATGATAATAACATAAAAAAACAAGTAAGAGCCTTGCAATCGGGCGCTACCGATTCATACTCCTTCACGCCACGCCCTCAATTGATTTATATGTATATACTTTATCATTTTTGGTAAATCAATAGAGGAGCTCAAAAGTAACTTATTCGTTAGATTTTGAATTTTTAACTGGAAAGCTATAGAAGACAGCTTTTCCCGATTTTTTACGCCCTTAATAAGTGTAGATATACCCGCCATACCTTTTTGATCTTGGGTTGTCAACGCGAGTATAAATTCCAAACTTCAATTTCAATTTTGTAAGGTATTTTCCGATTTGTCACGCCACGTAGTAGTAGGCGTTTCGGAAAAATCTTTACACTCGAAATTTCAGGTCTCTAGCTTCAATAGCCGAAATGGTTTGCGTTCATAAGGACAGACGGACGGACATTGCGCAAATCCAATGTACTTATTCCACTTTGTGATTATGTATAAAAGCCCCAATTCCGCTTATATCATTTTATGATAATCTAAACTATCAATACAAAACAAACTTATTATGTTTAAAACTACATTCACACCAGTCCTCATGTAAGGATGTTCCATTTTGGGAAAATGTGCCCCTACATATACATATTAGGAGATCCCCTGAACCCTGCGAAGTGCCGATATTCCAAACATTCTATGATTGTTTTACATATACATTACGAGCAACACATACATACACATAAACACACATACGGACGCCCACATAAGTACGTGCTTTGCGAACTGCGCAGTTTACGCAGCGACTGCGCGTGGGCTGCAATAAGCGCCTATATAATGGGAACTTAATTGTTGAATAAGTTTTTAGTAGATGGACTTTCTTGATCGAACTTTCAGAGTGTGATTATGTCATTCATATATGTGCATTTGCTAAACATAAGTCTCCAGTATTTTAAATACGTTTATCCAAAATTTAACAAAATCAAAATTGTATTAAATACACACAAAATTAAATACAAAATTTACAGGCTCTAGCTTCTAAGATGTACAAGATATAATTTAATAACTGACTTTTCATAACATTTTTAAATGATAACATTAAAACGGGATATGTTATCGATTTTTTAAAACAAACTCGATCAACGGGCGGACGGACAGACAGACGGACAGGGCTCGTCACCCTGATCAAGAATATATATTTTTCCCATTTTCAATGGGTTCAAGGTATAAAAAGTCAAAATTTCCCAAAATAAACTATTAAAACTAATGTTAAATTTACCATATACAAGTTCCTTATATGTACATAAAATGCTAGAGTTCGAACTGTTCAGCAATATATAGACTGTTAATATTGGTATAAGTTAGTTTTAAGTCTAATATAAGGTTTTCATCCCATATTTTTCCTTGGTAATAAAGATTTTATAAAGCACATAATCAACTCATACCCTATAAAAATAAGAAATATCTCAGTTGAAAAGCAATTAGCTAACCCCTGTATAAAATGACTTTATACCATACGCTTTATATGAATGTATCAAATTTTTAAGGGAAATAAAGCACAATAAATAAATAAATAATAAATTATAATATATATATAGCTATAGATTTAGTTATAGCTAGGTATCTCCACAATAGCAATAGCAAATAAAATATCATATTGTAAAATATATTTTTAAAAATTATTTTTAGTTGTATTACATTATTAACGTTTGCTATTCCGAAAATCAAAAATCCAAATCATTTTTTGAAACATCTCTGAGATGTTTGTAAAGTGTTCGAATAGTAAGACAGAAATCTACATTCTAAATCTATAATTTTTATAGATCTAATATATTGATTGACTATCAGATTTGCTGCTTTAATTTATTGTTATTCAATTTTTTCTATTACTATAAAAATAAGCAAATAGTATATAGAATACGTATGAATATTAGCTTTCTACATATCTTTGAAAATAAGAGTCCATACTTCAAATTTCATGACAAATAACTTAAGCTCGATATAGTTTTTAATCGATTTTATGGAAACGGAAATATTGTAGTTCTTGATTATTTCATTTAGAACTCAGATTTTGGATCTATTCTAGATATTACGGACTGGTAAAATGTAAATACACTCAGAGGAAAAAAAGGCTTGAATGACTCGACTAATAATCCCATTCAATAATTTAAAGACTTTTTATGCCTATTGTATACATTTAAAGAAAACCATTATACCCTGAATTCCATCCAATATTTTCGAAGCTTATAAATAAATTGACACTCGCCTAATAATTCCATTTTTAGCATTTATATGAAGCTAGGACATTTACTTACAGCATATCTATAATATTTCGATTGCAATGCACACATGTAAGGCTTCTATTGAAGCATACTCTTATTTCCAGCTAAATGGAAAGTGTACTATCCAAATTAATTTCTACTTCAAAAACTGATTTTGTAAAGGTTTTAGTTTTACTCATACACAGATCAAAATCTAGTCAATTTGTCCCATAAGTTATCGTAAGATCTAGCCAGGGTACCGTCCCAGACACAACAGCCAATCAATCAATCACCAATAAATGTCAACCAAGCTGATCATAATTTGATTAGCTTTTATTTCAGTGTTTATCCTGTGACCAATGTTTAAGTGTCTATGATAAGCCTCGCGAAATTTTGCTTTTGTTTTCCATACTTTTCGGTTTATAAACAAAATTAAGCGTGAACACCAAGCACTCATTTTGATGTCTGGCGTCGCTTATTATTATTAATTTTTCTCCCAATAATTGTTATCTACTGTAATAACTGACTGCCTGAGTAGCCTTATCAGGTAAAAGCGCACTCAAAAGGCAAATGCTGCCAATAATAATTAAGTACTCCTGCTTCAGCCTATCTGTGATCAAAGGCAATGAAGCCAAACTGTCAACTCCACAAACAGGTGCCAAAAATTGACACACGGAACATTCCAGGCCACCACCCTACGATTTCAGCTGAATCTAGCTGATAACGCTCGTATATGTATATATATATATATAATTATTAACATAGCCGAGTGTGATATTCGCATTGTTGTTGGCCCTCAGTTCAGTCTTCCCATTTGGCCTTTTAAAACATGAGCGTATTTCCAACGGAGCCCAAATATGAATTGTGATTTGAAACGTGCGGAACTCAGCGAGTGAATTCTTTAAAATATAAATTTCAATCCAAATTAATTGGAAATATTAACTCAATTTTGAATGTTCTTTGAGTAAGAAGTAAGTACTTGATCAAAAATATTTAAGTAATCTTATAATGGAATAGAGAACCACCAAACGGACTCTATTAAAACTTAAATTTCAAGTAACTGTGTCAAAATTTGTGTATGGTAAAGCTTTCAAAGTTTTTCTATTTATCTATTTTCTTGCCCTCCCTCCTGATATATGCTTACTTCAGCTGTAGGCAAACATTTTCTATTGATTAGCCAAGCCATTTTGTCTGCTGCGCATCTAGATATTCTAAGAGTAAGCTTACTAGATGGAATAATGGCCTAAAGAAACATTGTTGATAAGGACAGATCAGAGGAAGTAAATAATACTAATATATATTTTCCACTTTGCGAGTGGCTTATATATTTGATATGTTAAAAACTAACTCTAAGATTGTGATATATATAATTATCATTGTTGTTAGCTGGGTGAAGAACATAAATTATTTGGACAGGAGCTACAAAAGCTATATACTTTTTGAGCTGCATGCCCAATTGACTTTTCAATTTATATAATATTGATATAATATACAGTTTTTAGTATACAATAATCCAAGCAGAAATCTAGTTTCCCCTTTTATGCAAACACAAAATGAATCACGGCTTATGTAACTGATGCGAATATTTACCTGGCTGTGCTTGCACGTAGCGCAGATAGGCTCTATAACCCAGAAAGGCCAAAATATTTAAAAAGTTTTTATATTTTTTTTTTCTCAATGGCGGACGAAAGACTCAAAAAAAAAATCTGCAAAAGTTAATTAAAAAGCAGAGTAAATTCAGAATATGTGTGTGTCTGTGTGTGTGTGCGTGTGTGTATAACCCAGAGATATGTGTTCTATATACTGACGCGCCCGCTCTCGCTGGTAACTTCCAACTGTGGGCCTGTGGCCTGGACGAGTGCCAGGCGGAGTTTCTAACAACAAAACGCGTGAAAAAAGCTTGCAGCTCACGTGATATTGTTGGAGAAAATCGATAATTTGGGTATCCGGATATTTCAGCAGCTAGATCTGGGCCTAAGCGATAGCTTAACAAAGGAGTACATGGAAATTCTTTGAATCGGGCAAATCAAGCGCATTAAATTTCAATTGCAATGGGGCGCCAACAATGGAATCCATGCAACGGCGCGTTGTTGCCTAGTTTCAGGCGCGCGATAATTGCATTTCGAGCGCAATTGCTTCCATTGTGCAGACAGCTAGGGCCAGTGCCAGTACCTAACCAGCTACACCTCCATCTGCCACACATACGCAAAGAACTTACATCAAGTATACGACGTGCAGCGCGGCCATGACTATTTTGCTGTTATATGCTTTGATGCTCACACTTGTTCTGTCTCGCTCTCGCTCTGTCTCTTTTTAGCCTGGGTCCTCAGCATGTTTCGACTGCTATTGGTCGCTGCTGTCGTGTGCTGTGCGCAGTCTCACAGCGTGACGTCACAACACCCACAACTGCTGCGGGCTTTGGGGGATGCTACGAAAGCGCTGCAAGCAGCACAGCTAAGCCTTGAAGAAGCACTGGGACAACCGTCGCCGTCGCCAGCTCTGACGTCCGTTAGTATAGTTCAGGATTGGAGTTTGGTGTGTAAAGAGCTCTGCGGGTAAGTCAAGAGTTCGTATTAAAATTGCGCCTATAGCCAGGCCAGGCCAGACCAGGCCAGACCAGGCCAGACCAGAAATAGTCCAGTGCAAGTGAAATCTTATCTATAGCACGCTACATCCCGTGTTCTTCACATTCGATAATCATCCTCGAGAAGTTGAAAAGCTGTCAGACTATGTGACAAATTAGTGAAATCTATTTCAATAAAACTTGACTTGACGTTTGCAGACGAGTGAAATATGTGAAATTTGTTCGTGATATGCATTGGCATTTCGAGTGCCGTTCAATTCCAGATAGTTAATAGACTTGTATGTTGTTAACCCAAATACTTGGCTTATATCAGTTTAATTTTCAAGTGCTAACCGTTTAATTCTTTTTTGCGTTTTTTTTATTGAAATTTTCAGAGCTGGCCTCGGCGTTGCGCCATGTGCGGACCACTGCGCGACGTCTGGCGTCAAGATGATCGCGATCCTGAGCAAAGATTTTGATTTGGCTAAAGGCAAGCAACTGCAGGAATCACAATCAGGTAGGCAAAATGTGTGCAAAGTAGTTGTGTCTAGTATATATACACTGTATTCACATGAATAATTTTAATTTTTAATTTTTAAATCACTTAAGAAATAGAAATTTACCTTATATATACTAAAACAGACTTAAGTTTTTATATAGTTTCCTATTTACACTAAAAGAAATTAAATTCAATATTTCTGAATAGATTCAACTTATAGTGAGTATCGGAATTTGAAGAGTGAAGATTCTAATTGTTGAAGCATAGATATCTTATATATCTATCTTATACGTATATCTTATATATCTAACATAAAATTTTCCATACTTTATGTATGTTTGCGAAAACCATTTGCTATTGAGAACTGCAAGTAGTAATATAGTAATTATAAGATTTTTTCGGGATTAGCTAGGTTATTAAACACAAATTTTTTTTTATTATTTGCATTTTTGCCGTATAATAACTATGGCAGATTTATGATAATAATTGTCCGACTCGACATAGTAAGAATATACTAACTATTTCTAAAAAATCCATAAAACATAGCTTATATTCCAAAAAAAACTTTTTTGGTTTCCGATAAAACAATGAGCTTTGTAAAAAATCAAAAGTATATATAATATAACATATCTTTAATCTCTTATATAATATAACAATATTTCATTTTGTAATTTGATTCAATTAGATTAAAAATTTTATATTTGCATAATATTTAAAATTTATTTATATTCATTTTGAAAATCACCTAAAAATGCTTACTTTATATGTAAAACAAATGTGTAACAAAAACTTTTTAACACAACAATTTGTAAATATCTAATAGTAAGTCATAGCAAATGTAGAATTCAAATCATTTTCCCATTATCTAAGCCAATTGTAAATTGGTCTTTAGATATTTTTTGATAACTAGCAACTTTAAAGAAATGTTGCTGACCTCAATATATATTGTCAACCATAATCAACAGCAGACACTGTCTGTCCGTCCTTCTGTCTGCCTGTATGCATGAACAATCCTATCTCAGAAAACAGACGAGGTAGAATTGAAATTTTAGTCTTAGGTATTTCTATACACTGATCAACTCTGTGTCAAATAATAGATAACTTTTCAGTTTGATAATAATATATAGTTTCTCATTCCAAATTGTCTTTTTGGCTGGCTAGGCTTTATTCACAAAAATATAAATAATTATTGTATTATCTGTTTACAAATCAACTGACCTCGCATTGAACCCATGAAATCTTACTTATGTATTTACACCAAACACTGTTTCTATCCAACACAGTTGAAGCCGTTCAAGCATTTGGCAGTCGCCTGTGCAGAAGTTTTTGCCATCAACGACAACGCGCGCTCAACGGTTGCAGTCCTTGCCAGTTGCTGGATGTTTCGGATGGGGTCAGTACAGAGCAGAGTGTGACTACACATGGTTCCGGTGCAGATGCTAGTGCCGTGGTGGCACGTGATGCCGACCAAGCAGCTATGCTGGCCATGGCCAGCACTGGAGACGATGGCACTCCGGACTGGGACGAAGTGTGCAAGACTCTCTGCAAAACTGGCGATGGCGGGTCTTTGTGCAACTGTGATTTATCGCCGTTTTTCACCTGAGCCCACGCGGCTTGGCTGAAGGTACATAAATCACAACCAATTATATATGCAACTATATAATATTTCTGTTGTTATTTTCGTTGTACACTAAAATATATACACTTTGATTTGGTGTCGTTCCATTTGTGTTTATGCTAGTGTTGTCTCTATATATTAATTCACTGTTGTTCTTAGTTGAATTGTAAAAAAAAAACGTGAAGAAAAGGCAAATCTATATAAATATAATTATAAGTGCGGTACAGTAGGCCGCCACGAGCAAAAAACAAAACAAAGAAAAAACGAAATTCCCTATGCGAATCAATTAATTTGTAATTAATTTCAATTAAAAGAAAACTAAAGTACTATGAAACATAGTAAGGTAAATAATAATAATAATAATAATCATAATAATAATAATAATAATAGAAGAGAAAACAAACACTTCAAAATTAAAGTTCTCAGCTCGTAGGAGAGTAACAGCAACAAATCACAAAAGGGCTTCCAGTGCGGCAACGGTATCTATAACTAGGTTCATGTCTATATGGCTGGGACTTAGCTGTTCAGGTGCCGATGTCTGCACAAATACAAACCTAAGGATTAGTTGTTCGCCATAAGGGCGAAAGCAGCAGAGCGAAAAACGAAAAAAGAAAAAAAACGTAGAAATCACAACCAATTAATATCAAAAATACACAACATATCGTCGTAAACCAATTATTTACACATAACAAATTGAACCTATTATAATACAAGTTTTATTTCATTAATGGAATCAGCATATCAATTTTACAAAGGCAGAAGGAAAAGTTGATTACATCTTGAAAATTATAATTATTTCGGCTAAATATAAAAAATATCAGCATCAATTATAAATGTCAACAATTATAAATGTTAACCAAGAGTTTAGTGTTGGTTATTGAACAACCCATATGAATCCAATATATATATAGCAATATATGTCTATATATACATATATATATATTGGTCTATACAAAATGAGTTGCGATTGCAAATCAAAGGCTCATTTATTGAGGAAAGCGTTTCCACGTTTTTCGCAGAAGAAGAAGAAGAAGACATTAATTAAATAAGTGTATTTACTGCAAATATCTCGATGTGCATAACATATACTATATAAACATATATTTATATAAATATATCATACAAATATTCTATATATATATATATATATATATACATATTTGTATATGCTAAAAAGTGTTTGGAAGACATTTTTTCGCATTGTTTGAAATAGAAGACAATTTCAGCAAACAACAACAAGCATTTTGGAAGACATGCGTCAATTGCAACACGAACATCTCTTGCAATTAGTTTCTTAAGAGCTTAAGCATAGATTACCAAAAAAAAAACAAAAAACAAAATAATAACATCCATAATTTATTTATATTTAAAAGCTAACACACGTTGTTGTGTCAAACGCGACGCTGTGACAGACAATAATTAAATATATATAATAATGTGAATGTTTTAAGTGTGTAAAGTTTTCAAAAACACAATTGGCTACACTGATTCAAATATATAAATATATTATATAAATGTTAGAAAATCTATATTTATAATCTGGCACCTTTCTAAATGTTTGTAATTGCACAATTAGAAAAAAAAACAAAAACAAAAAATTCAAAGCAGAAATTTAAATTTTTCAGAGCACATTTGTTTACGATTTACTGCGGCTTCAATATATCAATGTGTAGCATGTTAATATAGAAAACAAAAACAAAAATATTCAATATATTCTAATATATTGTATTGTACTTAACTTTTATGTATATGTATATGTGTTAGGCGTTGCATTTCTGCCATGAATACAGCGGCCAAAAAAATCACAAAATGAGTTGCAAATCAACTCAAAATAATAGAAAAACTTATAATAATAATAATATTAATAATAACAATGAAAGTAACAAATTTAACAAACAACAACATCATCATCAATTACAAAAATAATAAATATTCGAAAAGTTTAGTTTCTTGTAATTGGCATAGAATTGTTGTCAGAGCGTAACATCAGCAACAGCAGATATAACAAACTAATACAAAAAAAATACCTAGCAGCAAACTAAATAATAACTATAACACGCATCAGCTTATATCGGCTAGTCAAAACTTCAGCAACTGTAAAACAACCGTAATGAAAAACCTACACGGCAAACCCAATAATTATATAACCGACTACTACTGGACAACCCTACATAAAAGTCAAATATAAATATATTATGTGTTATATGTTGTAAAGCCCCTCTAAAAATATGTGTTTTATTTCCAATTAAAGGGATAAATGGGGAGTATGGATTCTATATATATATATTTTATAAAGAATTCAAAGTGGGAGTTAAAAAGAGTTCAGTCTTTTTAGCGTTTTCCATCGAAAGAAGATTATGTTCAAGACTGAGCCCATTAAAAATGGGAAATCAGGGTATAATGGTTTTGTTGAAATATATAACAGGCACAAGGAAGCGTGGCAGACTCTATAAAGTATATATATTCTTGCTCAGGGTGACGAACTGAGTCAATTTACCCTTGTCCGTCTGTCTGCCTGTCCGTCTGACCGTATGTGTAAGCCCGTCGATCTCAGAACCCATAAAAGCTAGAGACTTGAAATTTGTTTATAGGTCCCTACATAGTACGCGCAGATCGAGCTTGTTTCAAAAATACGATAACTATTCCCGTTTGAATGTTATCGATTAAAAATGTTATCAAACTTCAGTTAATACATTTTATCTCGTACATCCTTGAAGCTAGAGTCTTCAAATTTTGTATTTAGTTTTATGAGTATTTTATAAAATTTTGATTTTCGTTATATTTTAGATACCACCCCCATCCCTCAAAATTTGTAAAAAAAATCTTATTTCAAATACTGAGAACTTGTGCTTTGGCAAATACGCACATATGAATGACATTATCACGATCTGAAAGTTTCATTAAGAAAGATCATCTACAAAACAAACTTGATATGCGCGTGCTATACAGGAATCTCCATAAAAAATTTCAAGTCTCTAGCTCTTATAGATTCGGAGATCCACGCGTTCATACATACGGACAGACGGACAGACAGACACACAGACGGACAGTGCTAAATCAACTCAGCTCGTCGCCCTGATCAAGAATATATATACTTTATGGGGTCTGCCACGCCTCCTTCTGCCTGTTAAATACATTTTAACAAAACCATTATTCCCTGATTTCCCATTTTCAATGGGTTGAGGGTATAAAAAAACTTATTAAATAATAAAGTTCCCATAATACAGCTCTTACTACAGCCCAAGAGCAGTCGCTGCGTTAACTGCGCTGTTAGCAGAGCGCGAGCTTCTGTGTGCGTGCGTATGTGCGTGTATGTGTGTGTGTATGTGTGTGTGCATGTGTTGCTTGTAATATATATGTAAAATAAGCATAGAATATTTGGAATATCGGCTCTTCTCAGAGTTCAAGAGATCTCCTAGTCGAGCAGTCTCGACTTGTTACTTTTTATGTATTACATCGTTTTCGTGCTGAGCTAAAATAATCAGTTTTTCTTAGCTAAGTCACACACCTTTTACGATATTGAACTGCTTGGACTAAAACCCAAAAGCAAGCAGTGTATGAATTGGCACAGCCCATCTGCTATGTTCAACTGCTTCTCTCACGACACCAAACAAGCAGTACGCTCGAACACATTGTAATAAAACAAATTACATTAATTTTGCTTGTTAATATAGTTATTTATTAATTTCATACGCATTTTATAAAAGAAAATAGACTTAAAGTGGACGAGTTTGTATAAAAATTAGTGTTAAATTGTTGTGTACAATTATTCAACAACAAAGGCTTGGCAAGCTTCAAAAGTCCGGCCCATAATTATCATGAGTTAAATATTTTAACTAATTAATAATTAATAAAACAAGGAAGATGTATTGTATTGTGCTCGACGCCTTAGACGTTACATGTTTTCTTGTTAAGTACAAAATAAGGCTAGTGTGGCTAGTGCATTATGTTATCCCAATTTCTGTGCTTTGTTTCTTACTCTGCTAATTCATTAACACAACTGCAATGTCGAGTGTAAAGAAAAACAAAAACAAAATAAGATCTTAATTACACTAGAATAACGATCAAATTAGTTGTACATATAGAACGTTGAGAGCGTATAAATTCTTGGGTTAGTTTATACAGTTCGTAATAATTATCATATGCATAGTCTACGTACGTTACATATCTCACGTATTTCATATATTTATATATTCAGTTAGAAAATTTTTGCTTATCGATGCTTATAAAAGTTAACAATTATTACAGTTACAATTGGCAAGTACAGTTTAAATATTCTTTGTAATTGGTAAAATTGTTAAGATAAAAAATTTCGAGTCGTGTTACTAAGTGTCTTTTGTCTGGTCTTTAAAATAAAATTTATGAACTATTTGTTACTTTTGGATCTTGTAGATCCTAAAGTGTATTAGCTAATCGACATGCGATTAGATACACGTCTTCATCATTCACCTGCCAATTCATCAATGCGACAGCGCACGGCGTGCTCCAATACCTCCAAGCTGCCGTAATCTAGCTCCTTAACTAGGCACAATGTGGCGGATAGTAGATTCGAGTTCTGTGAAAGCAAATGAACAATATTTTATTACACGAATATCACTCAACGCTTTCTCATCAAAGGTTACTCACTCGATTCACAGGCCGTCGATGACAACCTGCAAAATGATTCATCACGGTGGCAGATACGGTGCTAACCGAATCACTGTAGCGACCCTCAGGTCGCCTGCATTATACAAATTGTTGTTTACAACCGAACGACTCGGATTAGATTATCAGCTTGCTTACCTAGATCTCGATCGTTCGTCAGCCTCATATTCGCCTCCATTCTCTCGCGCACTTCCATTCCTATAAGCGTAACGGTCTGCGCCCGTTTCTGGGCCGGCGCTGCGTCGCTGCGGATAATGCAGCTGCATTTGGCTACCATATTGATTGTGATGCACCTGTGGGGCCTGCTGATGATCCTCCCATTCCGTCAGATCCGA
This sequence comes from Drosophila nigricruria, assembly GCA_037075265.1. Taxonomy (NCBI): domain Eukaryota; kingdom Metazoa; phylum Arthropoda; class Insecta; order Diptera; family Drosophilidae; genus Drosophila; species Drosophila nigricruria. Next base: position 3,989,027 of record JBAMCI010000074.1, read on the forward strand.
TTGACTGTGCCGATAGTGCGCTGGATAGCTGGGCCTATCCGACTGATAGTATTCCTGTATCAGAAGTAGAGGAATACCACAATAAAATTGCATTAATATTCTACTCCCTAACCTCAGCAATCGCGAACACTTCAGCTGTGTTTTAAATACCGATTTTTACCTTCATCGAGTGTGTAGACATGCTGGGCGGCAGGGGCGCTGGGCGCGTCTCTCTGTAGCCAACATGCGGACTCTCCTGGTCAGAACCCGGCGAATGCTAATCGTTGTTGTGTTGGTTAGTGTTGTGGTACGTTTGTTTTTTAGTTATGGGAGAGGAGCACAGAGAAGTCGTTAGTTGTGTTGTCTGCCTTGTCAATACCAGACCATTTTATACATTTCGAAATGCTGAGCTTGTTGCTGTTCCCAACAAGAACATTGGATCTCCAAAAATGTGGCGAGGGTCTGTTCAGTGGACGGAGCCTAACCCCTTTTTCTATTTTCAGCTCTTTTAACATAATACATACATAATGACCTATTTTTATCAGTTAGCTTTTGGGCTTGCTGCTTCTGCGGTAATTATGTTTCGTCTCGGTTTCAGTTTCCCTCTGCTGCTCGACGTTCGACGTTCGCTCAAAGTCAAATGTTGCTGTTGTTCCACGACTTAACCCAGAAACCCAAGCCCCCGCCTAACAATGTTCTCCACTAGCCGGCTAGCTGAAGAACCTTAACCATGCCACTGCTACATCGCGTGACTCGTTCACGCGTAACACGCCGCCCAATAGGGCAATGGGCGACGGGCGACGTGCGACGGCTGGGGGCTCAAGTGTGACGTGTCCACGCCCAAAAATGCAAAAATAAAACTAAAAAAAAAAGAATACAACTAGCTCTACATTGACTAGGCTCGGCAACAACAAGCTCATCATTTCCCATTAAATAAATGCTAAAACGGTTGGCTGACTTGCTTGGCTGCTTGGTAGTATGAGGATCTTACATCATATTGATGAAAGGAAGTGCGTTGCTCTTTAGTAATGGTGTTATATTTGGGCGATGGCGGGTGTGCGGGCTCCTGGGAAATAGTAAAGAATATGTAAAGCCAAATATTTGTTAGTATTAGTACTCTTTTACCACATGGACATGAAAGCACTTAAATGTTAGTAGACTACGCTTAGTACACTCTTATAAATCGTTTAGTCTACAATCAAATTATGTATATTCTAACATAACGTAAAGCTTATACTGAAAAAGGGCTAAAAAGTAAAGGAAACGTATATATATATATATGTATCTTATCATGTCTATTATTGCGATTTTCAGCTATCGATTGTGTCTCATAAAGTTAGTTTAACTTTCAATAAACTCGCTTAATATTCAGTTTAGTTTTAAGTTTTTACAAAACTATATCTCCTTCTGCAAGTTTGGTACGTAAATAAATTGTGAATACCATATATTCATATGATGTCGTATTGCTAACTCATTTTCGAGTAACAAAATTCTAATGTAAATACTATTATCGGTCATTCCCTTCGCTTATTAAGCTCCCACTCTGTCAACCGCGGAACTCAATTAGGGCAAGCCATAAACAGGTCGAACTAACACATTGCGTTCATTTACCTTTGTGGGTGTTGGGGGCATTGAGTTTTGCAATTGATGACTATATAAATCGCTGACATTATTTGCTACGTTATTCGTTCCATCGGAGTTAGTAGCGAGTGGACTTGCTAATTGTGGCGGCTTGTTAATAATTAGGATAGAAAAATGTACTTTGTTAAATGACAGGCGGCAATTACATTCCTAATTAGGGGACGTGGATGTGTTAGAGGCAGAGAGATATAGATATGTAGAAAGAGAGGGCGAGATAAAAAGCGAGAAAAGGATGTTAGTTACCTCCTTTGAGGGACTCGAACTGCCTCTTTGCGGTAGTTGTGTTGGCTGCTGTGGCGATGATTGTTGCTGTCGCGGTGAGTGCTGTGGATAGTTATGTTGCTGCTGCTGTTGTATTGGGGATGTGCGCTGCTGTTGCTGCAGCTGCTGTTGTTGTTGTTGGTGGTGCTGCTGCTGCTGCTGTTTTGGCTCATATGCATCCTCATAGACATCCTCCTCCACCGGTTGTGGTCCGCTATTGCGTATGGCTGCATCTAGCTCCTCCTGAGTAACCTCCACATTATCTAGTTTCTTAAGGTTGGGCAAGGCGCGTAACACAATCGCTCGATAGCTAAAATCAGATCGATCAATCATGAGTATATAAATGTATATATATATAATTGTATTTCTTACTTGGGTCCCGCTCGCTCGCAACATGGATTCTCCTCTAGCCACAGATATTTGAGCGCTGGTAAGTTTTGTAGATAACCAATTTCATTGATATTTTGTATATTGTTTTTACGTAAATATAGCTCCTGTAGTTTTGTGCAGTCTTCAAAGGGTGCTAAGGTGGTAATTTTGTTGACGCTGCAAGAAATGTGATTGTAGAAAAAATATTGAATATCATACAATATATATAATACATGATATATTATAATTTAAAAACTATATATGTATTTAATATATATGATATATTATACCAAATGCTAACCTACATTGACTTTATTTCAGTTGTCTTATTAACAAATCTTTAAAGGAATATACACTCTGTTGTGTTACAGCAAGAACAGTTGGTGATATTGGGACTGTTATAAAATATATACCTCTACTATATATTCTGTTGTCGATCTGTAAAAAGTATATTTATTTCAAGTAAAACTCGAGATTATTGAACTTCTTAAATCTTATATTAGTAATATGAAATTTTCTTCAATTAAATCCTCAATAACAGACGCCTTTTGTTTCAGTGTACCATATTGAGTGACAAAAAGAAGCTCCGATTAAATGCCATGAATCATTTTAAAGTTATGCAAAGACGGCGACTACACAAAAAGACACAAAAGATTTGGTACCCCAGCGGCTGCTGCACGAGGTCATTAACTCCACGAATTCAGCTTTCTTCGAGGCTTTCTTAATGCTACCTAACTGTAGGCTGTTCAGAGAACATATCATATTGGGCCCGGTTGGCTGGTTGGCCACAAGACAACAACAAGAAGCGTCGTCGCGCCGTCATTGATAGCGTTCCAGTCATCGTCTATCTTGGCTAGGTAGTCGGCGTCTAGGTCAGCTCGCAGCTCGCAGCACTTTCAATGTTAATTACTATCAAATTGTCGATTGGGCAAATGTCTGTTTTTCCATCTTTCTTCTTCTCAGATAAGATAAGAATAAGCGCTGTGTGATGTTTTGCAGAGGCTTCAAGGGAGCAATGGGTGCCACAGCATGAAAAATGTATTTGAATATAAAAATAAAACCGCAGCAGACGCTTCTAAACTTAGATCCGATACCTATGCTGATCGTAAATGGCACACGGGTGCATTGCCATGGCAAGACATATTTTGGAGTCTCTGTAATTTCAACCTAGCTATTAATAGAGTCTGAAACTGGCACACCATAGGCAAGGGAAACCACGAAACGAACTAGTAAACTAATATGCATAGTTAGTGCCACATTAGAGAGAGTTATCATTTTCGTTCAAGGTTGGCACTTGGACTTCAAGTGGAGCGGGGCAAACTGTTAACGGAATCCAGCCAAGTGCCAACAGCACGCAATGCAAATCAATATGAAATTTTTGTGCGTTTACGGTTTTATACCCTGTACTCGTTGAAAATGAGAAATCAATGCTTAATGGTTCTGTTAAAAGGTATGTAAGAGGCAGAAGGAGGCGTGGCAGAACCCATAAATTATATATATTCTTGATCGGGCTTATCGAGCTGAGTCGTTCTGGCCGATCCAGTCTTTCCGCCCGTGCGTCTGTCCGTATATGAATGGAATTATGTGAATCTATAATCCATAAGAGCTAGAGACTTGCAATTCTTATCGTAGGTCCCCTATAGCAAGGTATCTCTTAGTCGGATACGCCCGACTAGAGCTAACTTGTTCTTACAGCAAACCAAGCATGCAACCAGGCGAATGAGTAATACTCAAACCATATACCCATGTGGGGGCAAATGAGCTGATTTATGGATTCAGAGTCGACTACAGCCAAGAACTGGCTACAACCCACGACCCTGCCATTGCCTAGCACAACTATCTACAACAACTTTCGACTCCATAAATGGCAAACAAAGTGGGCATAAGAAAAAATATGTTAAGCCTTTGCTCAGCGACATGAAACCAAAAGGGTTTTCCACTTAAATGCAACTTAAGCCCATTCAGACACAATTGGACTCTTGTTATTTATTGCCCTAGGGTCGTGGTCGTGGTCGTGGCGTGTGCCAAGAATTGTCATATCTATTGACTCATTTCCTTATAGCCGGTGGGCCATCGAGTGTGTCAGCGGCGTAGCTATTCTCTGATAAGGCGAAGTAGGTTACTACAAAAAGCTTTTAAAGAGTTGTAAATAATGGAACACTTTTCATTAAAGACAGCAGACAGATGCGACTGATATTATAATGCATCTAAAAGCATTCTGGTCATTGCTCTGATAAGGGCATAGAGCACAGGGGAGGTGTGTATGCAAAGTATGACACAAATGCTCTTCTCCCTCATTACATGTCCTGCCTACAGACACACAAAACGCCATCTGTTCGCCACAAGTTTATTGCAAAACCTTGCTTCTCCAAGTTCTTATAAGGCGAAGCACAGTTAATAAATACATTATAAGACTTCAGATACGTGTTGTGTTGTGTTGTTGTGCAACAATATGTTGTCCATATGACAGGCAGTTTGGCTTGCAAATCGATCGAAACGACCTTGACAATCAAAAACAATGATGTTTGCCTTAAAAGGCCGCAATCTACAAGGCAGCAGCAATAGAGGAAAACTTCAAGATACTTGGCATAATCATCACCTACATGCAAGCACAAGTATCTGTGTTAAGTGCCATAGTATATATATCTGTATGAGAGCTTATTGTATCTCGTCGTCCGCAGCTCGTAGCTCATTTCTCGCATGTATCTGTGGCAGCAAGTGGTGCCCTTGCCCCCACGCACTTAGCACAAGCGAATGTGTTGGGCCTTTACTGGACCAACAAACTTAAAGTTGCTGTTGCCAATTTTGGTGCTCCCACGACTTTTGTTATGTTTCATGTTGTTGTTGTTGTTGTTGTTGTCGTTTTCGTTGTTGGTGTTGCTTTGTGCATTAATTACGCGCTTGAGCGTGCCAACGTTCTTTTTTTTTTTGCTCGCTTGCTTGCGGCTGTTGATGATGCCGTTGCCTCTTGCTGTGCGAATGACATCATTTGAGCACAAGTATCTGACAGATAGAAACTTATGCCCAGATTAGCTTTCTCTCTCTCACTATCTCTCTCTCTCTTCCGCCCACAATGTGAAGATTTGTCTAAAATGGCAAGCGTCTAATTGAATTTGAAAATCTATCAAAGCGTTGTACAGGAAATGAGCGTAACGCTCCTCTAATCTATACCAGAGACCAATTGGATACAATTTCAAGCAACTTTTGACTCACCTAAGCGCCAAAACTTCAACACCGTGCATTCGCTTGATTATATTGACATCGCTGAGATCACTGCCCCTAAAAAGACAAGAAACAAAATATATAATATATACATATATATGAATATAATAAAAGATTCAAGTTTGCGTGGCTTAGAAAGTAGAAAAAGGAATTTTTGTTGAATAATTTTATGTTTTTATTATAATGTTTTATATATAGTATATAGTATATGTAGTAGAGTCCGTGTGGTAGATAATAGAGTAGAACTTATGTTAACTACCATTTCTCTGATACTAGGTTTAGATAACAAAGATTTATATATATAGACATTTGAAAAATACGAAATCTTTATGCAAAATTAAAGTTTTGATTGATTCTTTCTATAGACTATTTCTATTGATATCTATAGGTTTATGTGGGTAGGTATTTATGTTGATAAACTTAAGAAGATGAAGTATAGAAGCATTATTAACTAGAAAACATATATGTCATACCGACCCAAAAGTGATGGATTGGATTCTATGAAAACAAAGAGACAGATTGAAGAACAGCCTTCAATGAGTCTGATAAGAATTCATAATGTTTTTTACCCATTTGTCAGGTAAAAGAAACTTATATTTTTTAAAATTTATACAATTATAATAATTTATAATAATATAATTATATATTATATTATAATAATTTATATTGAGAATAAAATTCATATGAAAAAACTATTTAACTCTTGCCATAAAACAACATTGTTATTTAAAACTAATTTTAAGTTTCAGTCGTAAACTTAACAAGTCATAAATAACAAATTTTCGCTAAGCTCGTAAATTTCTTAAACCTATGAATATACAACATTTTGCTACTTAAGCACACAGAGACAACCCAATAAACTCTAAGATGCACTTGCAAAACTAACTCATTCGAGTTCTGCTCATGGGAGAAAAAGCCTTGAAGTGCTTGCCTAGCACCACCAGGAAAAAGGCTTCAAAGCTCTTAGACCTCTTTTCCATTTGCCCTGCTCTGGCTTAGATAGGCAGCCAGGCAGGCGGGCAGCTAGGCAGGCGGGCAAGTGGACAAACTTGGGTTAAACTGGTTGCTGCTGGCAATTGAGGGATTTGGGTCAGTCAGGCTGGTGTAGTGAAAGCGGTAAGTGGGCAGAGAACTGGCAGAGATCTCGCCAGAGATCACTGGGCTAGGCTAGGCTTTCACTGCGTGAAGTCAATAACAAATAGTTCGTTTAACTTACCAGCAATTGAGTTTCTTAATAAGACCCAGGTCCGATTGCTTGGCACGGGCAATTACCATTTCCTCTGTTAAGCGCGACATTTTAACAATTCAGTTATATTTGGTCACTAAATAAGAAACGATAACTATTATTTTCGGCACAATGAATACAGTTAACAGGTGTGTCCCGATCTCTATTTTAATGTCTAAACTTTTTCTAGTTGCCTTCTATATTGTATATATCTGTGTCTGTGTACATGTGTTGGTATTTGATCCGATTCACTTTGTTTTTGTTTTGTAGTTGTTGTTGTTGTTCTGTTTGACAACGAAAGGTGAACTGCAAATGCGCACAACAGGTAACTGCGATAGCTGTTGTTATTGGAGTCAACAGCGTGGCGTACGCGTAGGCGTAGTGCAATGCAATCGCTATCATCAAATAGTCAGTCACAGGCGCTTACGGCTGCTGCTGGGGCAGCTACCAACTGTAGCTACTGCCAGAAAGCTGGAACTGCGCTGGCGTAACTCACACGGATGACTAAGCGCCGTTGTTGTTGTTGTTGTTGTCGATGTCGATGTCGTAGTTGTTGTTGTTGTTGTTGTTTCTATCGTATTGCAGCGTCTGTTGCGCGTTTGTTAACTATTAACGTAATTCACTTTTTCAGTCGTTCACTTTATACCCATCTCTCTTTCTCTGCCGCTCTCTATTTTCCGTTTGCCCAACTTTTACTAATGAAATTAGCCGTTTCGTTTTATATATACACACACACATATATATAACTTAAATATATATAGATATATTTACATGAAAATAATATTTTGATGATATTTTGCACAGTTTTTTTTCCCAGACAAGACTTATAATTTTGTGTTATTTCGCATCGTTTGGATCGATTTTTCGTCTGTAAATGAATACACAATACGGAGTCGAAATAAATATTCAAAAACACTACATATACTTCTGATGTTTCAGTTGTTTGTGCTACGTTTCAGATTTATTATTTGATTGGGCTGTATACGCTGTCTTTGATTCATGGCTTGTGTTTTCACGTTGTTTTAACAAAGATTTTTCTGACTTTTTCATGCACAATTTTCCTAGCTGGCTGTTCGTTCACATACACATACACACGCACGCCCATGCAATGGCGCGCTCGTTTACAGGTATTCGTATTCGTGTGAGCGAGATGGCGTACGGGCGCGTACTGAAGTCGGCGTTCGGCTGACTGAGAGACAATTTCTACATTACGTGCGTTCGAAGAGACAGCGCCGCAACGACTGACGCTTTGGGGCTGAACGGGAGCTTTCGTTGTGTTTGTTTACGAATTCTATGCGAAAGGCAGAGCGCGTTGGCATGTGTGCGTGCCAGGCAGTGTCAATGGCAGCCGTTGCCATGGACCTCAACATCTGTATGAATGTACTCCTTTAAAGCTAAATTCAAAATTATTCTTCAGGGTTTTTAAATAATATTCCACACGTAACTGAAAAATATTTTTTTTTTAGTTTGTGAAATGTATTTATGCAGCTACGTTCGCGCAGGGTTGTTGAATGTTATCGATATATCGATGTACGAAAACGGCTTGACAATGTCTATTCAAACTTTGTCTATAATTTACAACAACAAAACTAAGAATTATTTTAAGATATTCAGTTACTTATTTTATGCATAGTTTCGTCTTGGGCTAACATATTTAAAATGTATTTCTAATTTGATTTGATTTAAACAATACTATCGCCATGATCACCAATAACCGTACTATCGATAACAAGTGCTTGCTCGAATCTAGCTGCAGACGAAGGCTGGTGATGACGAACGTGAAAAATCTTCTAAAAATAAATTAACGTTAATAAACGTCGCATTATAGAAGCTGGGCAAATACGAATGGCCAAATATAATTTGTATATAGTCAAATAAACAAGCCAAAGAAAAACATACACATTGGCAGAAACGAGTTGTAAGCAAAATCAACCAAAAACACGTCGCGTCGTCGCCGTTTCGTGCTGATTTATTTATGAATTAATTTCTCTCTCTATCTCGCTTAGAGCTGCTGGCGTTTTGGCTTTGTTCACGATTCGCTCCGCTCGTCGCTGTTGCCGTCGCTCGTTTATGTGTGTGGAATTTTGCAGCATTCATTAGTATTTGTTGTGCCGTGGGACGACAACGACGTCTCCACCTCCTCGGAAAGAACGCTAACGATAACCTTGAGCGCTTATTGCGACGAGGCAAAGGGGAACAACAACAACAACAACAGCAAAAACGACGATTGAGCCCCATTGAGTGAGAGCTTCCATTAGAAGTGGAGCTGTAACTGAACTGGCGCTGGAGCCAAAGCAAACATCTGGGCGAGATAAGGGCGCCAGCAGCGAAACCATTCGCGTTCGCTTATACATATTGCAAAAGCAGCTCGTTTATTGGATAGAAAAGCAGAGAAAGAACGTACGTATGTCGATTACGTCATCGATAGAGCGATTTTTTGAAATATCAAGCGATTTGGTTGCTATTCATTTCTAGCCATTGGCCCAGTCGCTCAAGTGCTAGTGCCTCGTATATGTGTGTTGGCAATACGCCTAAAATAGGAAAACAGCGCCAAGATGATTCATGTGGGCGAGAACACCTGGAACCTGCGGATATTTATCACAGATCTGCAGGTGGAGAAAACGTTGCGTGTGCGCGGTGACCAGCACATTGGCGGCGTCATGCTGCAGCTCGTCGATCCCGAGATGCCCAAGGATTGGTCCGATCATGCGCTCTGGTGGCCAGCCAAAAATGTTTGGCTAACGCGCACGCGCTCCACCCTCGACCAGGCTGGCGTGCAATCCGATTCATTTCTGCACTTCACGCCCATGCACAAGACGCTGCGTGTCCAGATGCCTGACTTGCGCTACCTGGATTATCGTGTTAACTTCTCAATCAAAACATTTGGCGCTGTGGTAAATCTCTGCAAGGAGCTGGACATACGCTATCCGGAGGAGCTGTCACTGTGCAAGCCTGTCGAACAGGAGCATTTAAAGAAGAACTTTTCCAAGCTGCCGCAAAAGATGATACCCGTTGCAGAGGCCAATGGCACCGCTTATTTGCATCCTGCAGCGGACACCAACTCGTTTGTGCCCATCACGAACGCCTATAATGGAAGCAATGGCAGCCTGGACAGGTCACATGGCAACGGAAATCTTCTATGCGCTCCAGCCTCGCCATATGCAACGACCCCTCGTCGTGCGACCACTGCACCGGGCACACCCATCAGCTCGCCGACTGGCACCTGGAGGCACAACAACAGCCACAATGGCTATGACTCGGGCTCCATCTTTGGCGATATGCAGGAGAATCTATCCGTTTCGCCACGCTCGCCCAGTCCCGATGTGCGCGCTCGCCTTGTGCGGCCCAAGACGTTGGTACAGAAGGCGCGCTTGAACGTCGGATGGTTGGACTCCTCGTTGTCCATCATGGAGCAGGGTGTGCGCGAATTTGACACGCTCTATCTGCGATTCAAGTACTTTACGTTCTTCGATCTGAATCCGAAGTACGATCAGGTGCGCATCAACCAGCTGTACGAGCAGGCCAAATGGTCCATACTCAACGAGGAGTTGGACTGCACCGAGGAGGAGACATTGATGTTTGCCGCGCTGCAATTTCAAGTCAATCATCAAACGGATTTGCATCCGCCCGGCCTTGATTCCGGCATTGAGTCGTCCAGCCGAGAGAACGGCGGCGATGACGACATCGACTCGGCTCTGAATGAGCTGCAAATCACACTGGAGGGACCCAATTCGGGCAGTGATAGTGGCAACATAACACGAATCCCTGAACTATCCGACTACTTGCGCTTCCTGAAGCCACAGGTGTTCACGCTGAGGGGCTACAAACGCTACTTCTTCACGTATCGCGACCTGCACCTGCACCTCTACAAATCACAGGAGGACACGCGTCGCGGTGCACCGAGCATCACAATCAATCTGCGAGGCTGCGAGGTGACGCCCGACGTGCATTTAGGCCAAGGCAAGTTCGGCATACGGCTGGAGGTGTCGCCAGAGGGACGCAACGGCCCCAACAGCGAGTACTGGGTGCGCTGTGAGAACGAGGAGCAATATGCAAAGTGGATGGCAGCCTGTCGCCTTGCGGCCAAGGGACGTTCGTTGGCCGACAGCAGCTACGAGAGCGAGGTGAGCAGCATACGCTCGCTGCTCCAAATGCAGAAGCCACAGGCACAAGCGGCGCCCCTAAATATCAATCCGCGCGCAGTGGACGCCAACGATTATCTGTCGCCCAAAATGCTGCGCAAGCTGTCCGGCAAGGCAGTCCAACGGATCCTGGAGGCGCACGCCAATGTGCGCCAGCTCCAGCTGATGGATGCCAAGCTGAAGTACATACAGGCCTGGCAATCGCTGCCGGACTTTGGCGTCACACTGTTTGTCATCAAGTTCGATGGCCACAAAAAGGAGGAGCTGCTGGGTGTGGCACACAATCGCATCATGCGCATGGATCTGAATACGGGCGACCATCTGAAGACCTGGCGCTACAACACAATGAAGGCCTGGAACGTCAACTGGGGCATCAAGTGCATGATGATTCAATTCCACGACGAGAACGTTGTCTTCTCTTGCCTATCCGCCGACTGCAAGGTGGTGCACGAGTTCATTGGCGGCTACATCTTCATGTCCATGCGCTCCAAAGAAAACAACCAGACGCTGAACGAGGAAATGTTCCACAAGCTGACGGGCGGCTGGTCATAAGGCAAATGGCATCCATCGTCTTACAAGTGCCAAGCACAAACTTTTCATGCTTCAAAATCTATTTGAATTTTAATTACTTTGTGTGTATCTGTGTGTGTGTGTGTGTACGTATCTGTGTATATGTTATATATGCCCAATGGATCGCCGTTTCCATTGGGCGCTATTGTCCAACGTTAATACCCTAGACTAATATGTAATATCTATTTGTTGTGCCTTGAAATGCGACGAATCATTTTGAACTCTTTACCGACCAAGTCCAAGTCAAGTCCGCGTACTAAACAGAGAATGTGTTAATGTACCTCGTTATCAGTGTATTTTGAAAGTGTGTAGAAAGATAATAAGATAATTCTTCTAATCAGAGTTTTGTACTAGTTTTTTGTGTTTTTGTTTCTCTTGTGCGCGAAAACACTGTAGTTCGAGTGGCCTTGCAAGTGCCTTGCAGCAACTAACCAGAAATTTTTTATATATTGTATATTTATTAAACAAATTAATAAGCAAATAAATTATTTTTTATGTTTTCAATGATCGTACAAAGTGGGATTACTGTACTGCGTGCATATAAAGCTGTTTCCAAGCAGATAGCGGCTGGAAATTCGAGCTGATTAGTCATCGAGGAGGGGCGTGCCACAAGTCCGTGTTGATGCAACAGAATTTATTATAAAGCCAGCTATTGTTATTAATATTATTTCAATTGAGTTGATAAGCGCGAGTCGTCGCCACCGTCAACGTACGACTCATTGGCATGGAAAATATTTGCACATCAGTTGCCATAAATATATATGTATGTAAATATGTATGATATGATGTTCGTTGACTGATGATGGGTTGAGCACGTTAAAAAACGAGTCTACTTGTCAGAGTGGCAAGGTCACATGTACAATGTAAACTTGAATCAGCTTCAATTTAATTCAATTAAACGTAAAGTGTGACTTCGTCTGGTTTTGAATGCGCAAAGGAGACAAGCACATGAGCAGCGCCTTGATTGAACCTGTTTAAAGTATTTCAAATGCGCGGGCATCTGCCATTGGTTGGTTAATCGAACAATCGAAGTGTGTTTATTGACTTGCATTCCATTATCGACACAGCTATCGATAGGACTATCGCAAGCACAGTGCGGTATTTCTACTAACATATGTTTAATCGAATTAAGTATTTTCGTCATATCGATACTTGGTCATTCTGCCAACAACGCCGCATGATTCCTGCCGTTCAGGCAAACGTAAAACAATTTGAAGTATTAAATCCTAACTGGAATGGAGGATGAGGAGGATCCCATCGTGGAGGAGATACCCGTCTTTCTATCAAAGAACTTGCAAGACAACCTATACCTCTTTCAGTACCCCACAAAGACCGAACTGCCCAATCACGACGATGCCGTCGTCGTCAACTGCTGCGTGAAGCCGTTCACGCAGGAAGTCAAAGTGGATTTCGGTCTGAACATCGAGTCCAAGCATTTCGATCGCTTCAAGGGCGAGCAGTTTGCGGTAGCCGCCGATGGCAAGAACAGCTACGGCAGCGCCACGCCCAAGGGCGCCGAAAGACCCACCTACAAGCGTGGCATCATGGACAAGCAGGCGTTCACCAGCACGCGCTCCTTGACGGACATCTCAAAGTACGTGGTGGGCATTTACACGGACAAGGAGGTGCATTTGTCGCCGTTGGCCAGCATTGTGCAGCTGCGGCCGTCGCTCAACTACTTCGACAAGGAGGACAAGCGCCGCAAGGCGGAGCAGAAGGCACAGTCTGAGGAGCTGGATGACGAGGAGGTGGCGCAGCAGGTGACGGTCAAGTTCGCACGAGGCACTGGCGCTGGCGCCGCCGCAAAGAAGACCAAGGAGCAGCGCGGCAGCTACGATAAGTTCGTCCAGCGCATCGTCGACGAGCCCTGGTGTGAGAGCTACTGGCACGCTCGGAACACGCCTACGGCCGAGCTCGAGCGGCAGAAGCTCTATAGCGCCAACCACCAGTCCAACCAGTCGCTATCGCTGCCGCCAGGCGAGTACCTGTGCAAGCTGTTGCCGCACGACGAGCACGTCCAACAGGTGGATGCGGCCAGTGTGCTGCCCGTCTACAACAAGGCGATGCTCAAGACGCTGCCGCTGCTGGACCAGCTGCGCGTGCTGCTCAAGGATGCCAAAATACTCTCGTTCCCCGACGTGCTGCACATCCTCACGGAGCACATCGACCCGCATGTCAACGCCGACAAGGTGCTGGCGCTGTTGCCTCAGGTTGGGATACTGCTGCATGGCAACTGGGTGCCCAAGTCCGAGGTGGTCTACCCCGAAAGGATGCTATCACATGCCAACGGAGTCTCCGCCGAGCAAATGATTCGTGCCCGGGACTACATAGTAGGTTCCACTAGACAATTATGTTCAAAGTTTCTATTAATAATTTGTATTTCTCGCTGCACAGCTCTACAGATTCTCGCGCACTCAGTGCCTGTATCGAAACCAAGTGATGACCGCCACCCAGTTGCCCCCGGCGGAAACCTTGGACGTGCTCAGCACTGTGGCGCGCGTCAACTCAACGAAACGCTGGGAACTGCTGCTGCCGCCGGACAAGGAGTTTGAGCAAAAGCATGTGGAACTAGTTCAACGACAGGAGCTGCACTGGCGCGCCACGGAGCAGTCGTACAATGAAATGGATTGGGCGAAGGAGACGAAGCGGGTGCGCAAGCGCTCCACTCGCAAAAGCGAATCCCAACAGCAAACCACTATGACAATGCCGCCGCCTGCAGTACATCTTTCCACAGAGGCGTAGCAGCACCCAACAGTTCCAAATAAAATTAAAGAAAGCCAAGAAGTTTTTTTTTCAAAAAGTATTTTTATTACTGATGTCTAAACTAGATTTCTTGCGGGCTGAATTGGAACTAGTTTACAGTAAACATTTAACAGTACCATTTTGAGTACAACAGTTTTTAGTTGTGAACATGCTGTTGATAATAGTATATTGTTTTGAAGCTCAACTTTATTAAGTAAAAAAGTAAAGTAAAGTAAAATTAAATCAACCTTTATGAATATCTTTGCATTGCCCACTTTTTTAACGTACTGTTCTCCTTTATTAAAGTAAATGATATAATTTGAATGATAAGTTATGGCGCCAATCATATAAATTAGAGATGGCAGATCGGCGATAGGCATAACATAGCTGTTGCATTCAATGAGAAAAGACAGTATTATTATTCAGTATATTTCGTATAAGAATCTGTTATTTTCGACGAATGTGGTTTTGGTCACGCTGCTTGCCGTATTCGTGTATTCGTTTTGATGTCCGAAGAACAAGCAGCACGTCGCTCGCGCATGTTATGAAAATCAAAAGTTTCAAGAGTTGTCTAACAGCAAACGACGACACCACAAGTGCAACAATATATAAGTTAAATTTATAAATTAAAAAGCATAAGTTTTGCGAGTATACGCCAGTGAGGAGAGCGCGAGTGCAAACTCAGTGAAATTCAAATCAAAGCACACTGCGGCGGCGTCGCTTTGCGTCGTGTTATTCCTTCGTTCGTCTTTTAATATTCAAAGTCGTTTCGTATTTTTTTTTTTCATACTGTGTTCCGATCAGTTTTTTTCTTTCTCTCTCTCTTGGCCGCGAGTGCGTTTGCGTGGCGCGATGTTCTGTCTCAGTCCATGAAGTGAAGTGCAGTCGAGTTTGTTGTCATCCACATAAAACTAAAACAATGTCGGAGGCCGAGCACAAGACCTTGTCCCCGAAGCGCAGCGAGCCTGACGCTTTGGAGGATCATCAACAGCAACAGCTGCTGTTGCATCAGACGACTCAGTCGCTGCTCATGGCCAGCTCCATGCTCTGTCCCGGTCCTGTGCACCCGCCCACACAGATCAAGTTCAATGTCGAGGATTTGCTGCACGAGAACAACGTGCTGCAGTCAAAGCTCAAGGAGCTGAGCATCGAGCGCGATCGCCTGCTCTGCGTGGTCGCCAATCTGCGCCTGGAGCTGGACATGGCTGAGCTAAAGCGCTTGCCACTCGAACTGGACGAAGGGTGAGTAGTGCCGCAAGCAACTTAACTTGTTTCCTCTAAGAGTCTGGAGTGGGGGACACTGAGTCAGCGCTGCAGCGCCGCTGTGTCACGTCCTGCCCAGCTGCAGGGCTAAAAATGCTCTGCTTCCTTCTGGTTTTTGCAACCCCATTTCATGTGCAATTCCTTTTGCTTTTTGCTACCTGTGTGCGTTTCGCAGCCACAGTCATGGCCAAAATATTGCACCAATAGCCGCAGCGATCACATTTTTATTAAACTTTTTGCAACTCTGACTCAACCGCAGTTGAGTTTTTGTTGTTATTGTTGTTGTTGTTATTGTATTCGTTATGTTTTTAGCTTACCTTTTAGGCTTATCGATTCGCTGTCCCATTTGTTTGCTTTGCTCTTTCGGCCCATGTGCTAGTGTGTGTGTGTGTGTGTCTGTGCGTAATTCCCACCTTATCTGTAGCATTCGCCTTGCTGATAAGCGTATCGCCTCCGCTAAAGACAAACTAACGATAGCCGATAAGTAGTCGAAATGAAAAAAACTTCCAATTTGGAATTCAACAGCGGAAATTCAATATCAAGTTTGGGGTGGCAGCAACATTGCTTAAAGATGTGCAGAGGCCAAGCCAATAAGGCCTTAACGTGCGTCGCCTTGGCCTAAAAATTACGACAAGATCCTAAAATAGTACAAGGTATAAATATGATTTTCAGTTGAAATCATATATAAATTTATTTGAAAGGGTATTGAGGCATTTTCCAACAAAAAATTACTATTATTTAATAAACTATGTACAAATGCAAATACTGTATAGCCTAATCTAATACTATTACGGTACATTATATATATATGAGAATGATTCTCTAACCTCAGTTAAAGAAAGATTATTTAAAAGTAATCAAGTCTTTAACTGAATTTAAGCCAATGTTGATCATCTGACAATAAGTAGTTTAAGCCAATTAGAGTTCCAATTGATATTCAAATATAGACATAAAATTATACAGTTAAAAGTACACGCCCATACCCGCCCATCAGCATGTGAAGACAACAAAATGAAGTCAAAAACTGCCCGCACTTAATGCAATGGCAAACACGCCAAGTATTCGAACGATAAAACGACACATATTGGCATTGAGATACAGATACAGATACAGCTAAAAATACAGACACAGATACAGATACAGATACAGATATATAACCGCTAACTACCATGGCTTAGGTTAATGGTTCGCTGTGAACCCGTTTATGGCAATTCAAATAAGCGCAAGTGTTTCAGCTGCTGCGCTCGGTTCAGCACAGTTCACTTATCGCTGCTCTCTAACTGTTGTTTCTCTAGCTGCCCGCTTAACCTTAAGCAGATCTTCACGAAATGTTCTTTTTTTTGGGTGTTTTTAAAATTTTTGCGCTGCTCACCTTCACAAAAGCATTAAACAAAACAAAAAAGCACAAAAAACAAAAAAAAAAACAAAATTCTCAAGATGAAAACGTTGAAAATGCGCGGGCAGCTCAAATGTTGTTGTTGTTGTTGTGACTGTATTTGCTTGTTGGTCTGTTGGTCTTTTTGGTCAGCCAACACAAAACACAATGTCGTTGGCTTTTCGCTCGGACCCGCTGTCAGTCCAACAACTCATTAGCCAAGTTATCATCATCTAATAAAGCAAACAACAGCAACAACAACAACAACTGAGACACACGCACACTTTTACTATTACAAATACAGCTCGAAGCACAGCTATGTCTGCTAGGGAAATGGCTGCATAAAGCAACAACAACAACAACAACAACAACAAATGGGAGACAGAAACAGACAACAACAAAACACATTTGCCCATTTGAAAATGTCTGCTGAGTGCGATAATTAAGCGAGTTGGAGAGTCTATTAATTTCATACGCCCCTTTTAAACTGGCCATAGATGGGGGAGGGAGAGGGGAACGGAATAGTGGGAGAGATTGAGAATGAGCGATAGTTTCGCAGAATAAAGGGATAAACAGCGGGGTTTTTTTTTTTGACTATTTAATGGCTGTTTGCACTGTGGCCAGCTGCTAAGTAGCCAAAGGTTCAACAACTATGTCAAATAACGGTAGTTGCTGAAAAAAAAAACTGAACTGTTAAATAAATATGTATATCACTATTTTGCACTGCGAATACAAAGAGCGTCGTCAATATAAGGGGAAATCAACTTCATATTGAGACGAATATATATAGACAATCAGATTTAAGTGTGCATATGGCGTATTCATTTATAGGGAATACAGAACATTTATACTTATCTACAAGCACCTTCATTTATATTCTTACCATGTGCTATAGACAATAATATATATTTACGTAACTGAATGCTTTCGCATACATATGAGAAGTTATATTAATTAATTTGTTTTTAATGTGTAATACGAGTTAAATATACCCGGCGTTGCACGGTCAAGTCTTATTGTTTAAATATCTTTTACTTATTTCGATGTATTATAATAATAATAATAATTATCATCAGTTGGCAACTGTCTCATTCAGCTCTGTCATTTATTTTAACTATCATTTGAAACCTTTTGGGGTTAGTTAAAATGAAATAAGAGTGTTTTACGAGTACGTCATATCTAGATCTCTTGATTATTTGAGTGGTTTCTCTATTCTCTTCATTTGCATGCAACATTTGCTGGCGCTGTAGTTGCTGTAGTTGCTGGGAGCTGGGCAGTGGCTCCTAGTTTCGAAACATGCGTGCAGCAAATGTTTTTTGTTTTTTAATTTTAATTAGAAGTTATGCTAAATGGACATGCAGTGCGTGGCTGGCATATGGCGGGGGAGGGAGTAGCACTTGGGGAGTCTGTGGGAGCCCTGGTCAGAGACAGACAGACCAGACCAGACCCCTTCAGCTGTTGGACTAGATTATAAAACACATATACATATGTATTTATTACGCATGCGATAAACAAAAACTTTTCACATGAGCTGCCCAAAGTTTTCAATTGAAAAATGAGATCATCCATCGAGCGGCAGCAAAGCAGCAAAGAAAGAATAATAATTAAAATCACTTGGCTATATCATTTTTGAAATGTTTAATAAACAATGCCATTGGCGTCTGGGGTTGTTAAATTTGTTGTTGTTGCCATTGCTGTTGTTATTGTTATTGCTACTCATATGCGAATTTCACATGGCAAAAAGCGCTTTAGCAACCGCCAGCTTAAGTCTTCAGTCTTAACGGATTAGTTTTTGGACTACACAAAATGCAGAGTGTAATCAATTTGGTATTATTATTTTTTTTCTTTCAATTTTTTGGCGTGTTGAGCTCGAGCGGCTTTGACGATGATTGATGGCCATGTAAATTGAACTGTAACTGTAACTGTTACTGTCACTGTTACTGTGTAAAAAAGTATCTCGTTATCGTCGTTACAAACTTCCGACTCGTGCCGCATTGGATTGACAATTCATGGCTAGGCGCTTGTGACAGTTGTTCAACTTATGCGGCCAACATGGCCATAACATGCTAGCCTAACTATTCAAACTATTTTCACGATCAGAGCAGCCCGTGATCCCCGCTTTCAATAGTTTTCTATGCGTGACCCAAAAATGGTAGAGTCTGGTCTTCAGTTTCCTTTTAGGCAAAAAAATAAAAGAAGACATCATGTGGGATTTGCTTTTGATTTGTTTTTGTACTCGTTCACGCAATGTGATAAGAGTATATTCGGGCTTTTGCAATGAATCTTCAAGTTTAATTTGACGTCCTCTATAGATTGACGAAAGAATTTAACAAACGCCTCTTGAGAGTGTGGAAAATACAAAGGAAACGAATATCTTGTATTCAGAGCTATAATCTCTGAGCTTTTCATGTTAATCACTGCTATCAATAGATAGACCTATAAGTTCTATAATCTCTCTATTGTTGTGTAGCAAATCCGAATCGATATTATATCGAAATTTGGAGCTTGAGCGAGTATTATACAGTCGGTTGCCTACCGATAGCAAACATTTTATTTATTTATAAGGTGAAGATGATTTAGTCAACTGCCCAAAGCCCCATCGTTATGGGCATAAGACCAATTTTATAAGACATGTAAATGTATAGCGATGTTCCCTTTAAAGACTCAAAAGTTTTGATAGACATTTCATCAAGTAAGAAATAGAATTAAAAACATAATAATCAAGACTCTAAAACTAATAAAGTATTAATTAGCATGAATATAAAGCGTTAATTAAAAAAATAATATCAAAATTTCTTAAGAATTGTGTTAGCCCAGAAACGTGAAGCTGCTTCACAAATGTTTCCATCTATCGATAGATATTGTAGATAAGATAGCACAGGATTTTTATTATAGGAATATATCTATATAGGAAGTCGATTATTTGTGTTTCTTTTAATATTTGTATTTAGAAATATATGTTTTGAACAATTTTATTCTTATTTAAGTAAAGAAAGCGAAAGTTGAATTTATAGTTTTATAGATATAGATTTAGTTAAGCATAGTTCAACATTTTCATCATCCTCTTTTTATGGCTTGCTCTTAGTTTTTATATACATCTGAAGATAAGATAAAGAGTCTAATCTGAAATGAGAAAACCTACATATTGTTTGTTTAACTAATTCCATATGACTCGAAGTCTAAACATGGATGAGTAGTGTCTCATGCATCTTATCTCGGCTATGTTGGAGATCTTCTAGAACGTGGCTGTCAAGTGACAGGCACTTCCGTTCTGCTGCTTTTGCAATTCCAGTTGCACTCTCGCCTTTGGCAGCTGCATTAACTTTGTGGCACTTTTTATACTCATTCACAAAGTGAAATGAGTATATTGGTTTTGTGCAATGTCCGTCACGCTGTCCGTCCGTCTGTCCGTCTGTCCGTCTGTCCGTATGAACGCAAACCATTTGCACAGTTTTGAAGCTAGAGAGTTGAAATTTGGAATATATACTCGTGTATACCCTCGAATTATAAAGTGTCAAGATTTTCCCGATACGCCCACTAGGGGCGTGGCAAATCGGAAAATGCATTTGCCCATACCTCAGAAACACTACTTCTAGAAGTGCTAGAGAGTTGCAATTTGGAATGTAGACTTGTGTTGACAACTCAAGTTGAAAAAGCTATGGCGGATATATCTACGCCCATTGGGGGCGTGGCAAATCGGGTAAAACTGTATCTTCTACAGTTTTAAAGGTAAAACGCCCAAATTTGGCACGTAGGTTACTGATACGATCCTATGAAGATCGACCAAAAATCTATATATCCACGCCTACTAGGGGCGTGGCAAATCGGATCTGACTATATAGTGATTTTTCAAATTCTGTAATATTTTGAGCACTATTGATGCTAGAGACTTGAAACTTGGTATATATACTCGGGTTGACAACCCAAGTTGGAAAAGATATGGCGGATATATCTACGCCCATAGGGGGCGTGGCAAACCGCAAAAGTTTGTAGCTCCTACAGTTTTAGAGCTAGAAGCTTCAAAATTGGATGGTAAGTTACTGGTGAGCTCCTCTATCGATGCGCCAAAAATAAGATTTACGCCCCTTATGGGGTATGCCCGGCTAAAAAATACCCTGTAATTTTCGCATTTTTTGAGTGTAAGCATCCAAATTTCACACTTACGTTACCCTTCACTACTTCTAAGAACTGGCCAAAAATTATATGTCTACGCCTACTGGGGGCGTGGCAAATCGGGAAAAACTATACGTTTTTCCGATTCTCAGTGAGAAAATCAGAATTATATACAGATATTACTGCTGATCTCCTCTATTGATTTCCAAAAAATTATATATGTACAAACCAATTGTGGGCGTGGCAATGGGCGTGATCTGTGGGGGTGTGAATGAGTATCCCGCAGTCGGTAGCACCCGACTGCAACGTTCTTACTTGTTTCTTTTTGCTCTTGGGGTCATTTGTTGGGGTGCGCGTGGCTCCACCCAGGCCGTCAATCAATTAACGACGCTTCGGAGAGGAAGTCAAGCGAAAAATTTGTTTCAAAACAGCAATTAATAAGATGTATTGACTTTTTGTTGCTTTTCATTTCGTTTCCTCGACGGAAAATTTAAATGAAAAACTCAAATATTCATAAAAAATTATAAAAACATTAACAAAACAGCAGAGCAGAACGTGAAAAAGATTTTTTTTGGTGGGCTGCGAGCGAGCGTTGTACATTGACCCAAATTCAATGCCTCCCCTTGTTGGACGAGTGTCTGGTACTTCCTTCTGCTGACCCTAGGCACTATATGTGTATATGCCCCACCCCCTCTGCACGCCCCCCGCACTCAGCAGCACGCCCCAATTGCTGCAGCTGGTGCCAAGAAAATGCGTCGTTGCTTAATTTCCACACGCACAATCGAACACACACATCGCACACACACACACACACACTTATGAATATGTCTTGACTCCCCGCGTCCGTTCGACACTTTATCGGTCTAAAGAGTGCAGCGACATCGCGGCGGGCGCAGCTTCCAACCCCCCCAACCACCAATCCCCCCGCATATTCAAATTTAATTTTTCGAAAATTAAAAGCACGTAAATTTTAATGTCCGCTTGCGAGTCTGTGTGAGTGCGTGCAAGTGTGTGTGTGTGAGTGTGTGTAGGCGCATCAACAACAAATGCTTTGCGATTTATATTTTTAGGTTTTCTTGTCATTTTCAATATTTGGGCTTTACTTCATATGCGAACAGAGACAATAACAACAACAATGTTTGCCTTGTCGCTGTCGCTGCTCATCAGTCATCGCTCGAGGCGCCTGGGGCTTGACCTTAGCTCCCAACTCACAGCTAAGAGCAGCTGCTGCAGCCTCAACTTGTTGTCGCTGCTGTCCACTCGCCAACGTCAATGCACGCAGCCAGCAACGACCCCATCCCCATGCCCCTCGCCTTCGCCTTTGTCTTTTCCATTTCCATTGCGCGCAGTCGCCAAGTGATTGGTGACCAGCGACAGCGGCAGCGACAGCGACAGCGACGGCGACGCTGGCACCGTCAACTCCAAAAAAGCGTCGTCGCTGCGGCGCCGTTGAACGCATTCAAATAACGCCCACAATAAATACAAATATGAATATACATATATAAATATACACATGTATTTTATATATATATATTGAAATTCGTATATATTATACTTATTTCATTCATACGAAAATTAAAAAGCGAAAACCAAACGTAAAACGGAAAAAAAACGAATAACGAAAAACATGCAAATTGAAAGCGAATTCAATTTTTAGACGAGCGCCAACTTGGTCAACCAGCAACAGAAACAGCAACGACAACAACAATATAAAGCTAACGAATCGGCCAACCAACCAGAAGATAGCCATTTATGTGGCCCATTAATCGATTGTCAGCGACGTCGTCATAGTACAAGTATATAGCCCGTTTACCGCCGTTGACCACCAGTCGTCTGTCCACTCATCCGTCCGTCGCTCTGTTCGTGTAGCTGCTGCCCAACGCTGGCAACTAGTTGTTTATATACCCTAACAACTAGTTGAGATATAGCGAAAAGATGCTGACAATTGATGCAGAGAAAAAGAGAGAGAGATCGAAAGAAATGCCGAAAATTTCAGTTGAAATTGATATGAGAAATTGATTATGAAGTAATATGAAAATATAAATTAAAAAGTTAAAAGATCTAAAGAAAATGCTAATATAATCAAAGTTATAAAGCTTAGGTAATAATTATAAGATATGATAATGTGAAAAAATTTAATATGTTTTAAAAGTTGACATAGTTTGCTTGGTATACCTTCCAAAATAAATCATAATCCTTTTTCGAAATAGGATTCTCGGACAAAGTCTAGTAATATAGATGTAAAATGTGTGTTAATAATTAAATGAATATTGATTGAAAGCATAACATGGCATGCATCTAAGTCAATGCTATATCTATAATACAATATAATATAGTACTTTATCTATTCGAATGAGCTAGTCAGAATTATATACATATCGAGAGAAAGAAAGAGAGAGAGATTACAGTATATATATCTATATCGCTCTATAACTCTATATCCAGATATCTGCATCTCTATATCATATACTATACTATAATATTCTTAATATTAACTTTCTGTATAAACTATTAAATACAATTTTCAAAAGAAATTCATTTAGAATATTTCTTAATCAAAAACCCCATCTAAACACATGATCTAAAGCCAATTATTGAAAATGCTAATTGCTTAACTTCTACACCTTGATACCATGTTCACCAATTAGAATTTCTATTTCAAAATGGGAATTTTGAAAAACAATACTCTGTCAGCAATCTGAAGTGCATTTACAGTTCGTTAACTGGAATTAGTTGTTTTGATTTCTTGTTACTGTTTTTTCCTTCAGTTATTGTTGTTATTGTTGGCTTTGTTGTTGCAGTTGCAAATGTTGTTTCTACTTAGTTGCTCGTATTATGACTCTCTTTGCAGCGTGGCTGTTTAGAGAGTTGCTTTGCCTGCCGGACTTGTGATTATGTTACAGACCTGTGGACTCGGTTTTGTGGCTAGAAATCATCAACGTCATTAATATCATCAACGTCATCGTCATTATTATCGTTAACGTCATTATTGAGTATCGTCGTGTGGCCGTGGGAAGGCAAACAAACTCTCGTATCGATTCAAACTGCTTGCCAGGCATCACCCACACCCATGTGGCAATACATGCACACACACATACGTATTTATATATGTATTTATATATATATTGTAGATATGTATAGGACTCTTTTTATAGTTATTGCATGCAGCATTCATTGGCACTTTCATGAAAATCAGTTTAACTTTAATTGCGTAGCATCTCTCGTCTGCCACACTCCCAATGGCTAACACCGACCTAAAGCTCTCAGCTATCTCTGTCCTTCTCGGTTGCTCTCTACCTTTCTCTGCATTTTAATTACGCCACCCAATTAACACGGCTCCCCCGCTGCTGCTACACCGGTCTGGGATGGGATGCTGTTGGATGCTGTTGCCACTCGACGTGACAAATTGGAGCGCCAAGCTTCATTCCCAAATGTTTTTGACTAGCTTTAAAGTCTCGATTCGTGTTCGTCGTATTAACAGACTCAATCTAAGCCAACAAGCGCCCCCACATACACACACACACATGAATAGAGATGTAAATATATATACGTGTACAACAAAAACAACATCAAGGCAAAGCAAATTTTCCTTGTGGCCGCCACGTCGCACACGCTCTATAAATAGAGTTTAACAAACTGTAAAAGTATTCCACCACATACAAAGAGACGGCAGCCAGCAGCCAGCAGCAACGCACCCAAAAACATACTCATACACACACTCACACACACACACTCACACACACACACACACACAGACTCACACACACACATTGACATATTGGGGATGACGCGTTGTTGCAACCGAAACGTCGCCTGCAACTGTAGTTTGAGTGTGCGTTGTGCCCATTTACCATCTCTCAATCTCTCAGCTCGCATTGTGCATTATGCATCAAAATCTCAGCACACTTTTGCTATGCCTATGCGAAACGTCATCGTCCTGTGCTCCCCTCCCCACACATCCCATCGTCCCCGTCTTACCTTGTGCCAGCTGAAGCTCCAGCTGAGTGACTGCACAGCAGCAGCAGCAGCTCCCATTGGAGGGTCCCTGACCGAACAGGAGCGGGTGGAGCTCAAGCGGAGGCGTTTACATTCGACTATATATATTTCCCAGTGGCACAGCACTCGGGCGTATGAGCACTTTTTTTGTGCACTGCACTTTTATGTGTTTTTGGTGCATCTTTTACTCGTGCTGCACTACCTTGTTGTGTGGGCTTAAAAGCTTTGGGGAAATGGGCTAGTTGCAACTGTTAGCCAAATTGTTTTCTAATTTTAGTTAAAGTTAAATGTGTTTTTAGAAATACTAAAGTAATTTGTAAATTAATTACATGAATTTAGTAGTATTTAGTATTTGGAATTGTTTATATTATTGCAGATTATTATATTTATGATAGGTTTATACAGATTTAAAAAAATATTCATTATGTTTTTCAAATCTGTATACACTTATTATCTATCTTTATATCTATAAGTTTCTTCACAACTTTTAGTATTACAAATAAGTATTTTTCTGATTAGCTTTTGTTCTTCTTTCTACTACTACTACTAACTAATCTTCTTTATGATTATTCCTTTCTATTATTGGCTTTTTAATATCAACTTTTCAGTTGAACAATATATATATGACAATAGTTTTGTTGTTGATAAGACTTGTGAGAAGTGAAGATAATCATGTCTTCAGGTTAACAATTTACACTTAAAAATATATATTTTAAATCAAATATTAATTCGATTTGGAAAAAAAATGCTATAGGTTAAAGCCTAGGTAGTATGCATAGTAACATTTAAAATCCAAAAAATATTGTATTTATCATTATTTTAAAAAAATATTTATAAATCTATATTGATATATATTCTTCATTATTATTTTGAATTTGCTTTTATCTGTGTATATGCAATTGCCATCAAAGGGTATTTAACAATCAATAGTCTTTTATTTGGCTTTATAATGTGTCAAAGACCGTGTTTTAAGGCGTCTCCGCCCCAACATGTTCTTCAGCATGTTCTGTAACATGAAGTACACTCCGCGTTGTTGCAGCTCGCTGCACAGCTTCCCACTTGCCACCTCTCGTCCACATTCCCAGTTGTAGTGTGCTCTTTAGCGTTTGCTGACTTTTACATGGATGACAAAAGAGGCACAGCGTGCCCAGGATGGATTCGCTGGGACGGCAGCTGCTCCATTTCCACAATTTGTACAATTGACTGACAGATCTGGCTGCAACTGCAATGGCAACTGCAACTGCTACTGTCTGCAACAGTTTTGATTATTACTCTTACTTAATTAGCTGGCTGTTCGAATCAGGAATACTTAAGGCTTCCAATTGGTAAGAGTCTATTTCACTCGGCTAGCAAAGAGCTTGTCATCTTTCTACGAAAATGGAAATGGAACTGAAATTTTCTTTTGTTCTGATAATCCATAATTCAGCTCTGGTATTTGCCTACTTCAAGTTGGTCGTCTTCTTCCTCTTTGTAGCTGTCTCTTTGTCTGATTGCCTCCATTTCCATTTCGAGTTCATTTCGATGGGAGTTCTTTGAGATGCGTTGAGCATTTCGTTTTTATACTCATTAAATTATGAGTTAACAAGGGGTATGTGGTTTCATAAGTTCATATATAATTTTATTTTTAAATATTTATTGCTCATGTCTATTAAATACTATAAAACTAATATAATATTTGCTTAGGTAATGCAATTCCTATTAGAGCCAAGGGTTTTAAATTATGTATCATTTTGCATAGATATTAAAACTTAAAAAAGTTCCTAAAGATCAGTTTGTGAGCAATGTGATTAAAGATTTAATTTTTGCATTTTCCAAATTCAAAGGTCAGTCATATCTAACAGAAATTCGCTGCAGGGTATCTGCCTAGTCAGGCCAATTGGAGCTTAATAATCAAATGCGTTTTTTCTTCTGTTGATCTGCTGCGCTTTTGTTTACACTTGAGCGTTCTTTGAGTTTGTTTTTCCTTGTTTATTTGTTTGTTTGTATGCTCTGGCCGCACAGGGGGAGACAATGGTGAGGGGTTAGCAGGGGGTGAAGAGAGTCACAGCTCAAGTTTTTATCTAGTTCAAAGTTGGTTGCAAGTTGCATTTTTGATGCGCTCTTCGTTGCGTTGTCGTGCGGCTAATGTGTTTGACCCATTTCAATAGGGGGCGTGCATCCAGTGCATGTTGCTCCCACACTAAACCCCCTCTCACTCTCCTTCCCTCCCCTTTAGCTCTATGTAACTTATCCACTTGTCTTGAACAAAAATGAATCCATGAGAAGCGCATTCAAAGTTTGAACTTCTTTTTTATTTATTATGTTTTTCACATAATAAAATGCACAAAGAAACGTGGCAGAGGTAGTTGGTTAGACCTAAGGGCCTGGCAAGATGCATGGGGCAAGAGGCAAGTTGCTGGTGTTGCAGTGTCGTCTCACAGTTGCATTTTGCTGTTGCCAATTACTCGACGCTGACTTCTTGCTGTTATTGTTATTGTTGTTCATGATGATTAAATACTTATTGCTGTCTGTTTATTCGAGTAGCGCGCACAAGAATTGAAGTCGAAGGCAAAGTCAATGTGGAACGCGCATTGGGGATAACCTCGCCAAGTGGTTGTTGTTGTTGTTTTTTTTTTTAATATTTATTGTTGTTACGGGTGCATGCATGCAACGGGGCCATAGAAAGTGCAGACAGACCCCCAACCCGGCCAGGGCGCAAACACTCGAGCACGCACAGCCCAGAGAAAGGAGTTCTCAAAGAATTCAATTCAATTCGTCACTTTTCTGGGGCTCACATTGCCCTCTAGAAATTGCAACTCTTTGATGCCTGGGAATGATGTCTATTAAATATTAAATGGACCAACGAAAATCTCACAAAATGCTGACTGACTTATCATAGAATATTCAAAGAAACTTTTCGAAGGTTGAATGAAAGTTAGGAAAAACTTGAAACTTAAAGTTTAATACATTATCAAATTTAATCAATCGTCATGTTTGAACATTTTTTAAGGAAATATTTTAACAATTCCGCAAAGTCTGAAATTCGAATCAGACCATATTCTTGGTTTAAAATGATTTGATGCAAAGAAAATAGTATTATAAAATTTGTAGGAAGCGTTTATAAGTTATTTTACAGTCCATGCATATATCTATTTTGTTTTTGTATTAAAAAATAGGTTATATCATATCAAAAGTTCCTATAATTTTTGCATATTTATTTAAATAAATTGAATTCAGTCTTTAATATTTTATGGCTAACTTGGAGTACGTAAAAGGCTAGATCTAAGCACTTTTCTAGTTGAAATCAAAGTTTTTAAATACATTTTAAGAGTCTTTAGCTTATAAAATGAGCTTGAATCAGAAGAGAGATTCGAGAGATTTGTGTAGAATTATCTAACAATATTAATATTATCATCCTCACTTTGCACTGTAACTTAATCAATTGCCACTAATTTAATCAATCAAAATACTTCAATTTATATAGATTTGTCTTGTACTTACCAATTACTGTCAGCTGGTTTCTCCAAGTGTATTGGCCAACAATTTCGGCTGGCAATGCTGCGCATCCGCATTCTCTCTCAGTCTTGCTCTGAATGGCGCTCAGTTGGCTCTCAGTTCACCCCAATTTTTGGCAAATAAGGGTGGGCCATAAATTGCCCTAAAGAAGTCTTGCCCTTTTGTGTGAGTGTGTATGTGTGTGTGCGTATGTAGCAGCATCTTAAGGCACATTGGTACTTGAAAGCTGTTTTCCTTATGCCAGCCCAAAACATTCCGGATTCGTTTCGCTCATGCTTGACGTATTCTGTGCGACGGCATCCACAGCCACCCTTAAGCATACGCATTTGCGTTCTCTCTGCCTCGCACACTCTACACTCTCTTTGGTTTGCCCCAACACAAACAACAACAACAACAACAGACATAATGTAACTCTCAGTTGCGCTCGGCGATTGTTGTTAATGCGAGTCGTATTCAGTTTTAATGATTTTAATGAAAACATAAAACTATTTAGCTGTCAATTGCCCTATTAGCCAAGAGAGTTTGTCAATGAACTGCAGTTGCAATTGCTTTTGCTGTTGGCTTGGCTATAATGGTAGCAGCTACAGCAGCAGCTGTTCTGCAATGCAATTGCAATTGCAGTTGCAGTTGCAAGTTGCAAGTCAGGGCCTTAGCGAAGCAACCACCAGGCTAAAAGACTAACTGAGACGCACATACAAAAACAACCCGCACTCGCATCTGTCCCATCTGGTTGAGCCGAAGGGCGCTCTCTCGCTCGCTGAGTTGCTCTCTCTCTCTCTCTTTGTGTTAAGAGGGTCGTTGTGCCTCTCTCTCGTTAAGTTGACGCCGCTTTGGCTCTGTCGACGCCTTTAGTAACGCGCTGCTCAGTAGTCAGTCTCGCAATACAGTTAGCCGACGTTAGTTTTTCGCAGACGCTTTTCCGCCTAGCAACATTTTCTATTATATATATATTACTTATATATATGTATATATATATATATATATATGGATAGGTAGATCCATGTAACCTCAACTGCGCTCTAGTTCTAGTGTGTGCTAGTGCCTAGTGTCTAGGGCCTCGAGTGCCTAGTTAGTGTGCATATTAATTTTGTAAGCGTATCCTTTCGCGTGGGGAAGCTAGCCCCGTTTTCGGTTTCGGTTTCGGTTCTCCCGTTGTATTATTTTCTTGTTTTTCTTTTTTTTTTTTTTGCAAGCATTTCGTTCGTCTCGCCCGCCCCTTCGTCGCCGCGCTCCTGTGTATGTATTCGTTTGTCTGCAGCCAACCCCGGCAAATTCGCTGTCTTCATAGTCGTTGCCTCCTGCTGTCCGATGGGCGTTTATAATTCCTGATTTCTCGGACATATATAGACAGACACATAGTATATCAGTAACTTATCGTTTATAACTATATATGTATATATATATCGCAAAATTGGCCCGCCGCTCATCAAATATACACGAATGAAATTTTTGCCGTTGTCGTATTGATTTTTTCTATCATCATTATTAACATTATAATCATTTCGCTGGTGCCAAAGTGTTGTAAACCGTCCATTAAAATCAGAACCTAGTTCCGCTGTAACCAAACCAAAAACAACAAAAACAACAACAATTCCGTTTCATTAGACACTGCCCGCAGCTCTAAAGGGCCTCTGTCTGCCTTAAGTAGCACAAGTCGTGTATCCGCTACACATATATTTATATATACCACATACATACAAATATATATATATCTACAAAATGAGTAGCTATACGGCCGCCCAGTACTACAAGACCACCAATATGATTACCTCCAATGAGATCTACTGGTAAGTTATCGACACATGTTTAGCCTTTTTGTCTTTTTGTGCATTATCCTTTTCTGTGTTTGCCTGGCTGCACTTGTGGGGCATCCGCCCACAGTTAAACACAGAGACACACACACACTCACACCCCCACCCCCACAGAGACATATACTCCTGATGAGCTCTCAGCCGGCAGTTCAAGGTTCGCTCTGGCCGAGGCCGCTTGTGACGCAATAAACGCCTACAATACGCAGCTCATTGAAGCTGCAGCAACAGCAGCAGCAAAAATCAATGATATCTCCACTGTTTCGGGTATTTTCCCCCCGTACACTGCTCGTTTGTATAGCTACCCACACCCGCACCCACACAGTCGTACGCCCACGCTGCCCCACCCTCCGTTGGGCCCACACACCACGCACCGCACAGCGTGGCTTGTGAAGTGGCAACGAAAAGGCGGCATCGCCCACACAATGCACTTTGTCTCTAGTTCCAATTGGACTCGAAAACTAATAGCTCACAAAAGTAGGCAACACTTTTCCAATTAGTGAATGGCTTGCCAGACAGCTGGAGTATGCTTTGGTTTTCCGACTTCACTGGCAGCCCCCAAAGTATGCTACGAATTTAGTTGTGGAGCGCAAGTTCAGCTCCATTCACAATTTCAACTCGAACAGCAAATATTCACCATGAATTGATTTACATATTAAAATATCTATAGTATGTATTTGTCAGTAATTTTTTATTGAAAATATGAAATACGTTTCGTTGAATATTTGACGTATTTGCAAGTATCTCTTTTTTTTGGGCCAAAACTCAATTCAAGCGTAACAAATAGATTATTTTTGGCACAAAGCAAACACATGTATATACATATATATATGCATATATACATATGCCTTAACTTTCATCTATTTATGTACAATTATGTTTGAGTGAACAGCTTTTATGTGCTAGCTAACAGTTACATAAACACAATGTAACAAAAAAACCTTGAACTCTGACATTTTCAATACAGCCAACATCACATGACACACATAGAGAGTGTATCTGTATGTACATACATATGTGTGCAGCTGTTTTTCGATAGCTCTTTATATATGTACAGATTCAGATATACATATATAAGTATGTGTGGTTGAAACATTACGACTCCCACGCCGCGACACGCGCATAAAAAATTCCATGATAAACACGTGATTATATGTACATGACTGTCATTAGGTCTGCGAGGCAGTGCATGAGATGAGCATTATCTTAAATTGAGAAAGTAATTCGATCTTGAAAGATTGCCATTTAAAAAGGGCTTGAAATTTTTATCAAAAACATGAGCAAAACAGCAGCAAAAACTTGATGCTTAATATTATTAATTCTGTTCGGGTTCCTCTGTTTATATGAATATATGTATATAATTTCATTTCATTGAGCATAATTGAAATGTTTATTATTATAATATTACTATAAATAATCCGCTTCTATTAGTTAAGCGAGTGTTAACTTAATATCGTATCAAACTTGAGACAAAAAAATATATATAACCTAATTCGCCATTTTCAATCTGTTCAATGATAGTACCATTTAAATTCAATTAATTTGAGCTACTTATAAACCTTAACAGATTATTGTTAATCAATTTGCATAACAACAAATTTAATATTATAATTGAGTTGGTTTCATTTTCCTTTGCATAAAGTTTTTATTTTATTTGGCATCTGACGATATGGCCATGATTATCTTTTTTTTCGTTGAAGTTTACAATTATGATAATTATTACCACTTTTTTTTTGCTTTAAAGTTTAAACTCATTGAAATTGGTTAGTTAGGGTATATAGGGTCTATTGAATTGTAAGTAACACGCAGAAGGCGTGGCTGACCCTTCAAACTACAAATACTTTATATTATAATATAGAGTCAACTTTGTATGTTTGTCCCTATAAATTAACCTAAATGCTCTAAAAATTTCATAAAGATTACTCCATATATATATAATGTAAAACGTATACAAGTCGGGCATACCCGGTTACAAATGTATGCAACTTTCAAAGTTTGCAATGAAAATGAAAATTATTTATAAATTTCTTAACGATTGGCTATGCATTTTTTGTTGCCATCAATCCTAAAACCAAATCAAAACTAATAAGGAACTGCATGGTCTGTTGCGATGTGTCATAAAGACAAAACCTGAATTATTGAACATCTTGATAAATTGAAATAAAACCAAACTAGATTTTTTTATAGCACACACAACTATATATACTTGATATTTGTATGTGTATATATTTATATCTATTTTCTAGATATATGCTCATCTTATATTTTTGTTGTCGTGAATGCGGCTTCATCTATTTACAAATAATTAAAATTAGTCGTCCAACTCTTTCGTTTACACAGCTCGAATAATGGATGTTTCCTATAGTATATATATACTAGACATCTATATATAGTAGCTCGTTAGCAGTTAATCATCTGAAATGTAGCTTAAGCGATTGTCTATGAATCAATATAGCTAAATGGTCTTTAAGTTAGTCTCAAGCTGAAAACTCAGCTCAGAATTCGAAAGTCACGCTATTTAAATACTTTCCGCTTTTATTGTGTAGTCATTGGGTATTTAGGTTTTGTCACCAAATGTGTAACGCATAGTAGGAGAACTCTTTGTTTCCAAAATGTTCATATACATATATATTCTTGGACAACTTCAGTAGCTGAATCAGCAAACACTTAGATGAACATATGTTGCAATTGGATCGATGTATCGATTGTGTAAGACCAAAATCATCTTAACTTTGAGATGACTATTTCTATATAAACTTCAACTCAAGTAATAGACATTTTAAAATTTTTTGTTGTCAAGCTAAATGTCAAGAGAGAGCATTAAAACTTCGTTTCACTCATTTTTATAGTCCATATATTTACGTATGTTTCTGAGATGCATATCTCGGGTCAAAAGTGTGCCCAGCAAGTGAACCAGATGATTCATTAATTTCACATGATCTTTCTAACCTTCCCCTCCCCTTTTGTTATATACCTGAAGCGACTTGCTAATTGAGAGCTTTTTTGAGTGGTTCCATCGATAAGAAAACGGGTGCTGATTTCTTTGCCAGCCCGACTGAGCGGGTATCCGGCGCTTTAGTAGGCTTCTGGGTTTGTAGGCCTACGCAAAATGTGTAAATAAATTCCGAAATGTGAATACAACCGAAACTTGACTCAAGCATCAGGAAAGCATCTAAATTAATGTGTAAACCAGTTAAGAAGAGTTGCAAGCGTGGCCAACCGGCTGACGTCATGTGTGTGTGTGTGTGCGTGTGTGTGTGTGGGTCTGTTTGTGTATGCGTTTGCTTGTGAGTGTGGCAAAGAGGGAGGTGTTGCCACAGTTTTGGCTGCCGGTTGCCGGCAGACCAGTTACCAGTTCTTGCAGCAGTTGCCGTTGTTGTCATTGTTGTTGTTGTCGTCCTAGTTGTGAGCCAAATTTCTTGAGTTCCAGTTAGTCAGCCGACGCTTTGCCGTGAAGATACTCGCAGTGCATACATGCAAAGTAAATGACTTACCCAAAAGTGCTTTGCCCTGTCCGAACCCTGTAATCAGAAGGCGTAAAAATGTATATTCTATTTCAATCAGAGTATATGCAATTGTTGATGCAAGACGAATCATAAATAAAATTACTTCACATAAATTGTAAAGTAATTTATATGCTTTAAGTATATATAGAATATGGTATAGACCTAAAGTTGATAGAAGATATTAATATAGAGTAGTACAAGTAATATCTATGCTTTAGGCTCTTAAGATGTTATACTATTTGAATAGTTGTAATGAATTTCAACTATGGCCATATTCCCTGTTAAGCACCCTACACTTCAATGTTCTGCCTTAACTGGCTTTTGTTGTTGTGTTGCACAATAGCGACAATTGTAGTTGCTTCTGCTGTTGCTTTGTCGACAGAGCGTGTAGTTGGGCTTTGTCAGTAATTTGCATTGAATTGGAAGCTGACGAAATCGCATTCGCAACATTCGCGAATCAAATCGAAAGACGCCTCCGCCAAGGGTTGTAATTTACAGCAAAGACTACATGCCACCAGAGTTCATTAGCTTCTGTGGCCAGCTGCGTTGTGTTGCCAAAAATAGACATTAAAAAAAAAGCAACAATAAAAAAAGTAAAAATAGTTTCGCATAATGATGTCCAATTTGGGCACTGATTATGCAAAGTTGGCGATTTGTTGTGGCTCACTTGAATTGCTGCTGATGATGCCGATGATGATGATGCCAATGATGATGATAATGATGATGATAATCTTAGCCACAGATCTTGCTAGGCAACAGTTGTTGTTGTGGAGAGAGATTCAATTGCATGGAACATACATAAATAAATAATAGGCTGCTAATCGCTTGTAAACATGAATTTTTCTCCAATGAAAGAAAGCAGACAGACAGACAGACAGACAGAGCCAATTGCTGGGCTACAAATGAGCGGAGATGGGGGGTAGGGGACTTCGGTTGAGTCTGGCTACGTGATTTAGAGCCTAACGAGCATAGAACCCTTGTGGGCGCACTTTCCCAAAAAGCAAACAACAGCAGCAGCAGCAGCAGCAGCAGCAGCAGCAGCAGCAGCAGCACTTGCAGCAATCGTGCCACATGAGCCAACAACGTTGTTGCCGCTTGTGCCCCCGGCGCACGCTCCTCATTATTATTGTTGTTGCTGTTGTTGTGTGATTGATGAAGGCGACGCCAGTGGGCAGCCAAAAAGCCGCAAATAACAAACAGCGACCGCTTCATTCATGGCCATGCCGAAGCAAGTGAAGTAAAGCAATGAGTTTTGTTTGCTTCTTTTTTATTTCGTTTGCTGTGTAGTGTTGTGTTTTGTTGTGCTGTGCTGTGCTGTGCTGTGCTGTGCTGTGCCGTGCTGCGCTGCGCTGTGAAGTGCAAGTGAAAGTGAAGTTTTGGCGGCGCTTCGCCGTGACTTCATTGGCAACCACAAAAAATTAAAAATTTCCCACTAACATAATTTTCAACAGCGAAAGAGATAAAAATAAATACATAAGTAAGAGTCGTCTAGCAGGGTATGCTTGTCGGAATGATACCCTAGACTAAATGTCGATATCTATGAGGAGGTCTTTATGCCAGCCTTCCTAACTGCGGGAAAAGTATTCTTGGATAACTCCGATATTTAATGTCTGACTTGTCTAATTATATTGTATATATGCATTGTATATATGATATATCTAACAAGCGAAATATTTTTGATTAAAAGTCTTTAATATATTTATGAAATTAGATTAACAATCGTCAAGTTTCAGTTGAGAAACATATTCTAAAAATGGGAAATAATCAGTTTATCATCATGTACATATTATTCTATTTTATAATACACATCTTCTAGATATATAACTTATTTTAAAGTCAGAGAAGCTATCAGCTGCATGTTACACAAATGCCTACAAGTCTATAATACCTTTAGTCAACCATAACCATTTGGTAAAGAGTATACAAAAATGAAAAACAAAGAAAACAAAAAAAACCGTTGCCCATTTCCATTTGTTGTTGCTGCTGCTGATGTTGAGTGATGTGATTTGTGCTGCTGTTGCTGCTGCTGCCGCAGTTGCTACTGCTGCCGCTGTGGCTCGTCATTGTTGCTCATCTTCATCTTCATCATCATCGGAGGCTGTGTGTTTGTTACACATTTAATTAAATGGCCGGCCAAGTGAGAGTGAATCTGATCGTCGAGCAACATTTTCGTGATCTTTGTTCACCTTGGGTTAGAGATGGCCAAAATGTTGAGCCCTATGACAGATGCTCTTTTAAGCTTAAAAGGTTTTTTAAACTTTGTTATGAAATATTGAGGCAGACACATATATAGAGCATTGATGAACTAATGAGCCGTAGTTTTCAGATAAACTATATATTAGATATAATTTCCTTCTTGTAAAAGAAGGTATTAAGTCTCTGAAGATCCTACCCTAGATAAATATATAGATGTTCTAGCTGAATAGCGTTGACTATTACTGTCAATGTATTTAAGCTTTGTGTACTCAAAGCTAAATCAACAGATCCAAAAAGGTCTCCAAACAGAGTCGGGTGCAAAGCTATAATATAGTATATTATACTAAGGAAATGAGTTAAAAATATTGCTCATAAAATAAATGAAAACGAATGACAACTGCAATTAATGTCGTGCCACGAAGGCTAAGCACGCCGCGTGCCCTTCGCTAGCTCAGATGGGGGGAGGGCATTGGAGGCACGCTTCATTAACTGTAACCACTTCTCTCATCCATTGTCTCAGCTCGCCCAGCGTTCACTTTCTAATCACCAAGTCAGAGTCAACCTGGTCGCCGTGTGGCTGCCAAGTTGCCAAGTCTGGTAGCTGGCAGCCATGACCGAATACAATCGACGATGGCCACGGCGCAGCACGCAAGTTGAAGGTACTATCCAAGCGAATATGGCAAGGGAGGCTAAGGCTAAAGTGAGACAGATAGAGAGCAAGCGAGAGGTAGAGAGAGCGATGGGCGCTATGGGTTGGCAATCGTTGTTGGCTTTTTGGGTAAATATGAAGGTCTTTTTGGGTCCGCTGCTAGCGCATAGGGCTGCTACCATATCCATGCACACATGTACATATTTATCCACAAATTGGGCTCAGAAGCCTAAGGTCAAGTCAACAAACAACAACTTAACAAGTCAGGCATTCGTTAAGCGTAATCGCAATCGCATAGTTAGTAACTACATTCGCGATGTTTACTAATAAAAACATATACGAGTTTATACAAAGCGATTCATATGCGTTTGTGCTCGCATGGGTCGCTTAAACAGTTCTGTCAAATGATTAAGCATTAAGTTTAGATAAGATAAGTTATACAAAAATTGGCATAAAGTCTGTAAAATTTTAACTGGTTTGAGTAGACGGAAAGGTTTATATCAATACAGATTAGATAACTGCATTTTCATCAATTAGATAAACCAAAATTGCTGTATGATCAATGATCTGTAATGGAAAATATTTATGCGATCAAAGTAATAAATTAATAAGACTATCACAATGATTGAGCCAATATATCGAAATAATAATAACTTCAAAAATTGAAATAAAAATATATTAAAAATAATAATAAAGGAAAAATAAATAAAATTATGTATTTATAAACAAAAATAATAATAAAAAAATAAATAAATATTTAAGGAACTCTAAACAAAATAATAAATAAAATATAATAAAACAAATAATTACCAAATGTTATTAAGTTTCATCCTAGAGATTAAGTAATACAAATTTTTAAGCTATAAAATCTCAACTGCTGGATAGTTGCTACGTTAGATCAAAGTATTCAAATATTTTTAAAATTTATTCATAAATTTATTCAGCTACAAATATGAATTTTAATTCAAATCGTTTTATTGATGTGAAAAGGTTAAGGCGCCGATTATCGAAATTAGCTCAAGCTCCAAATCGAACCATAAATGTTTTTCTATATTTGGCGTTTGCTTTATTACCGATCTGCCCTCGCTTGCATGAAGTTATTGTTGTTTTTGGTTGCTTGTCATCATAGTCGGTTGTTGTTGCTGTTGTTGTTGTTGATTGTTTCATAACAGCTGAGACAAAGTCAGGCAAAAGGTAAATGGGTTTTGTGTACCTTGTGCCTAATGCGTTAATATCATCATCAGGCCAGCTCATAGAAACTTGCATATGTAGACAGATAGTCGTGTTGTGAGTTATGTTTATGCTATGTGTGTGTGTGTTGTGTGTGTAAGGCACAGTGGGCACAAGTTTTGGTTTTTATGACTTTAGTTTTTAACGATGCCAGTGACAGCAATGTCCGACAACAACAACAACAAGCGAGTTTCAATGAAAAGTCAAAACAGGCCGCAGGTCCGGATATAAATGGTTTGTTGTTCACACACTCAAATACACCAGCAGAGAGTTACACAGATACACATACAGCCAGCGATATAGCCATATGCAGAGGCACACTCATCATGACGCTTAACGCTTGGCTCAGTCTCGAACCCAGTCAGCCATTACGAAGCCCATTTTGTTAGTAGCCCGCCGCAAGCGACTAACTACCAAAAGTGCCTCACAGTTAGCGTTTACAGCGGCCATAATGTACTCACTCTCGTACTCATACACACAGCAAATGCATAAGCACAGAGAGAAAGAGCTAAAGAGAGAGAAAGAGAGAGAGAGCAGGCTGCAGCGCCCCCGCTTAGCGCCGCCCTCACCCGCCCTTCAAAGACCAGACCCAGACGTGAGGTCGTGAGTCACCTGAGCGTAACGTAAGCGCAGCTTATTGTTCGCTCATATGCCTCACGTCTGTTAGTTGTGCTCGTTATTATTTTGGCACTCACTCGCTCACTCATTTCGTATGGCTGCCGCTCTTGTGGCTCTCTCAATGCAGTTGCTATTGTTGTTGTTGTTGTTGTGGTGAGCAGCTGTTTTGGGCTGCCTTATAAATTTGTTGCTATTGTGATCGCCTTTTTGACAGTGACTGTGCTTGAGTATGAGTCTCTTTCATTACAGTGTGTTCATGTCGTTTGCATACAAATTTACACCTTGATTTCATGGCAGTATGTTGTTTCCTATTCATGTGTATTCAGTACTTTCTGACTTGCCTCTTTCTTTCTTTTTTTTTTCGCAATTACTCAATTTGACAAAGGAAACTAAAAAGCTATCCACAATCTGGTGCACTGCAGATGTTTTCAGAGGTACTTGATGTGTGTTAATTGCATCAAAGAAGTCTAGATGAGTGTTTTTTTTTTTATTTAAATACAATGAGTCTTTGTCCCACTGTGCTGCTGCCTTCCAGTCACAGCATATACGTCAATGCGCTGCAGGTGTATTGTGTGAGTGTAGAGCGTGCGTGTATGTGTGTTAGCTGGCTGTTCTGCAAGTGTTTCGCTTACGATCTGCCAATTGTTTTCGGTAGATCAAATTGAAAAGAACAGCTTAGCACACAGCCAGAACAGCAGCCGCAACAATAACTGGCACACAAACTTGCCTATTGGCAAATACAACACTCATACACATACACTCAAACACTCACCGACACAACACTTATTCACTCTCTCGCACACACCGATAGACGTGGAAACGGGCCGTCGATTTACGGCTTGGAAGCTCGCGCGCCTCAGTCGTTCAATTTAGTCTCTCTCAAAGTTTCGTCGAAGCAGGCAGCACAGGCCACAGAGAAACCGTGCGCGCGCTTTTCTGTTCAAAACGACGTCGACGTCGCAGTCGCTGCCCGCCCGATCGTGCGTTTTGTTGTTAATATATAAACTTGGCTCACTCTGGGAGCGAGTCGCTGCTTACACTTTGTTGTTGTTGGCATCCATTATTATTTTTGAATATGGATTCGTTAATTGTTGTTTCTCTTGCCACTTTGCATACGCGAAACAAGCAACAAAATTTGGAAGTTGAATAACAAATTTTGCAGCGCGCCAATTGATTTGCAAACAAAGGCTAGCGTGTGTGTGACTTGTGAGTTATGAGTGTGAGTGAGTGTTAAAAAATATGAAAAAATGAAAATTAAATTTAAGAGTCTAAATTGCAAAACACACACACGCCTCTATGCATATGTGTGTGTGTGTAGAAATCATACAATTCACGACTTGACAGCGCGTGTGCCTTCTTCGCCTTGTTGTTGTTGCTGTTGTTATTGTTGTAATTGGCAATTTGTTTGTTGTGAGTGCCGTCATGCCAGGGCCGGTTTATTAATTTGACATCGTCGTGTTCCCCTGCCACAGAAAACAATAACAACAACAACAACAGCAGCAGCAGCAGCAACAACTACGAAAAGCTGAAAACCACCAAATAAATTCAAACGGAAACCATGAAAACAAAAAGCAAAACAAAAAACAAAAAGCAGCCATTGCATACAATTTTTGTAATGTAAAAAATAAAATATAATTAAAGAGAAAATCGCCTTTCTCTGCGCGCGTATCACAAAAACAATAGTGCCGCCAACAACTACAAAAAAAACAGGCATCAACGGCGGGAACAGCAGCGGCAACGGCAACGGCAGCGGCAACAGCAGAAGCAGAAGCAAAAGCCACGGCCACTGCCCCGTTACGTTTCGGCAAACACACGACCAAAGCGTCCCACTGTCGGTCTCTTTCAGTTCAAAACAGTGTGTGTGTGTGCACGGGGTGTGTGTATGTGGACTCGACTGGAAATTTCTGCTACATATTTTAATTGAAACTGTAGCCAATCGCTGAGAGCTTAAACTAGAGCTAATAGAGAATCTTTAGCCCTCTCCTCAAAAAAAAGAGCTCAATTAAAATAACTGTAAAGCGTCGCTCCGCAGCTGCGATCTGAAAGTCCTTCTGTCAAGCTCAGTTCGTAATACAAACAGCTTAAAGCTTTATGTTATGCCATTTACTTTTTGGTAAAGCGCTAAGTTGAGGAGCATAAAAGCTTAACAGCTGATTCCACGCAGCTGCAGCTGGGAGCTGCAGTCGCAGAGAAAGCAAAAAATCCAAGTCACATTTAACGGTTGCTACGCTCAAAACTGTCTCGCTCTGTCACGAAGCGTACAAGGCGCAGTCGTTGCGCGATCTGCTGCTCTGCGTCTCTGCTACTTGGTACGCTGCTTGTGTAACAATCGCTGGCCAACCAATTACGCTGCGTCGCAGTCGCGCTGTGCAGTTAGCGTTGTTGCATATTGTGTTTCCACTTCCTCTTCCGCTCATTTTGAGCCGCCCGATTGCAGTCGAAACGCAAAGGCGAAGGCAAAGGCAAAGGCAGAGGCAAACGCAAACGCGAACGCATTCCATTTGTTAGACAGGGACAGTGTGTAAGGGAAAGAGTGCAAGCGAAAGAGAGTTGGATTACGTGCGCCGTTACTAATGACACAAAGTGAATACAGCACCGAGCAGCGCTGTTGCTGTTACTATTGCTGCTATCGTGAACTGCTACTGCGCAGCCCAACTCAACACCCAACTGCACTTTACCTACTACCTTTCTCTCTCGCTCTCTCTCTCTCTCTCCCTTTCGCTCTGTGTGCGTGAGTGTATGTGTGTTTTTGTGTGTGTGTACGTAATAATTATAAATTTAATAATTATACAACAAAACAACTTGGAACTGATTGCAACTGCAATTGTCGTCGCTGTCGTGGTTGCTGCTGCTGCAGCTGATGCTGTTGCTCGTGCAGTGGAACACCTGTAAAACAAAGGCAGCTCTATCTACAACAATTATAATAACAACAACAACTAGTCACCATAGTCGTGCGCAGTGGCGGATGCAAGCAGAGCTTTAAGCATAACATAAATTAAAACCAACGCCAAATGCTAAAAACGAAGCCAATTTTCTGCTAAACTTAAAACTCGTTCAACAAAATTCCAATTACACAGACTTTATTGAATGCAGATTGAGAGAGACTTGCAATAAATGTTGTTGCTGTTTGTTTTTTTTTTAGAATATGTTTGGAACAGCAACGAGATCAAGTTAGAAAACGACAACAACTTTGCGATTGTTGTTAAATAAGAAAACATTTTTAGAAGCTTGGCTTTTACGAGTGGGTTTTTCGGGGCAGCATTCTCACAGACTTGACTCGACTCGAGAATTCTACTCAGAACAGTTGTGTTGTAGGCGACTTGTTTTGGCCAATAGCGCCATGACTTGTTGTGGAATCCAAGGCAAGGCTAACACACTGCCAACAGAGGGGCATAGTGGGGGGCTGTTAGTGGGCTGGGCTGGATTATCGAAACAGCGAAATTCGTTGGCTTAAACAGCTTTTTCATGTCATGTATCATGACTGTATTAGTGTGCCTCTCTGAGTAACAACAAATGACGAAACAATCGTCGCTGTGACAGGCACGAGGGACAGCATGGACAACATTTGTCCAGAATTGTAACGAATCAGATACTTTTGTTGATGACGATGAAGCCATCAGCGATCGCTTTCAAAAAACCAAAACACTCGTGACACTCAACGAAGGTTCTTGAACTTGCCAAAAACATAAAAAACCAAACAACAGATTTATGGCTATGGTTAGTGTGGGGGATTCGCTTCTTCGTTTTCTTTTGTTCAATTGTGCATGCATACATATGTATGCATGCATGTATGTGTTTAGATATGTATTTGATACCAACAAGAAATTTACATAACGATCTTGATCTTGTCTGCTGATAGACAAACGAATATTTTTTCCTTTCTATGCGCCATTGTCTCTCCTCTCTCTCTCTCTCTCTCTCTCTCTCTCTCGTGCGCATTGTCAAAATTCTCACGTAAATTTCCATATGATTTATGGACTTATTAAAGTAGAGCAGGTCAGAGCTATCCAAGGCGCTGTGGGAGCAGTGCCAAAAAGCTTTCTCAACAAGCTTTTCATTGCAGACGGATGTCAAACTGTTAATCAACATCCCACTGTTGTGGTGTAGTGTGGCATGTGGCATGTGTCTGACATATGAATGTGCTATCATTCGCACTCGCATTCGCATTTAATTTGAATATTGTTTTTTCTTCCTCTTCTTTGAGTTGGCACTCGCTGCGGTAGTTTCATTTATTTTCTAGCTATGCGACTTTTACTCGTGATCAACGATCGCTGACCTAAAAAGCTACAAAGCTGACACAATGTGCTCCAAGAGAGTCTCTCTCTCTCTCTCTTTCTGTCTGTTTCTCTCTCATAAACGCAAAAGCACGACAACAATAAAAACAAAACAAACAAACATTTTGCAAGTGTCACGCAACCCACTTGTTTCATTAGCGATTGTCACTTGTATCTCTTTCTCTTGCTCTCTCTCTCGCTCGCCCGTTCGCTTGCATTGGGTGTATCAATTCCACGCTGTCTCTGTCTCTGTCTCAGTCTGTTTTATTACAGCGTTTTTGAAGGGCGTTCGCAATAGGCGAACTTTGTGCTTGTTGGGTTCAAAATGAGGTGCGCAATGCGCAAAAGACAGGAACGCGCGTATGGAATGTCTGCTTATTAAATATATTTACCTAATATTATCGCATAGAGCCAGCAAAAATACAACGTTATCTAAGCGCTCGACTACAGCGGAATGTAGCGCGAGAGGGTAGCAACGAAATATTCCAAAACCAAACCAAAGATACAAAGGCAAAGAAATTAAAGTACATGCACAATAAATGCAAACCAATATAAATACGTACATAAATTATAACGAAAGCAAGAACAATATAAATGTTAAATACAAATAAGCAAAACAACAACAACGCTGCAGCACAAAGAAGAAATCGATTTGCTAATGAATGAATCGAACGAAAGCAAATCCACAAACAATACGAAACAAAACCGCAAACGTCAAACAAGCAAGCAAGCAAACCTACGGAAAGTGAAGGCGAAAGTGTAGCCACGCCTCTCTGCGCGCGCGCGCCCGCTCTGAACTGAGCACTCTCTCGATATTGTGACAGTAAAGTGTTTCATTTCAATTGTCTCGAGTGGAAATAACGCGTCGAATGCGACGTCGCTGTTGCAATCTCCCGTTCCCGCTCCGATCATGTCCAAGGCGAGCAGCAAGCACAGTCACAACAACAATCGCCGTCATCTGCCGGTGCCCGCGTCGTCATCGCTCGATGACAGCGGCGGCGAGTCCTTTCTGCAATACGACAGCGATAAGAAGCCACCGCCGATTGTTGTTGTCGTGGGTGATGGCCGCAGTCGAGTGCGTCGCGTGGTGCGCACAGCCACGCGACACGTGACCGTTGTCAGTCTCTCGACGCGGCACAAGGAAACCCAGACGCACACCTCGCACCATGTGACGGCCGTCAGGTAAGCGCTACCGGATACACGGCGGGCAAAAGGGAAGCGCCGTCAGCGCTTATCGCTCTCATTGGATCAACTGGCTACGACTATATTAAAGCCTATTTATAACTGTTTTACTGTCTTTAGTCTTATCGTGTTATCGTCATTGCCACAGTGGTACCTGCTTGATATTGTATTGCCGTTCGATTTGCATTGCGTTTTTGCATTGTTGGTAACACAGTACCTTTTTGTGTGTTTCATTCCCAAAAGTAATGAGCGCTGCAGTGGAACCTGTTTTCAACTGTGCAGCTCAGAGCTGTTATTCCATTTGCATTGCGTTTCAGTTTTAACAGTGCTGTGGAACTTATTTGTCTTTTGCTTAGTGGTGAAGTTCATCTGTCTTATGCACAATAACATTGCATACCTTTAGGCTGTAAAGGTAATGTAATGTTAATTTAATAGCTCTGTTAGCTAACATTTTGTTGACATGTGTAACATACGAATTTGGTTTATTCATAGAAGCAAACAAATAAATACGAATTCTATTTTTAAAGTATTTTTGATAAGATTTAAAGTCAAATCTAATCGCAATTATTTTATAAAATTCCTATTGATAAGTATATATATTGATATGATAATTTGCTTTTCACTCGACTTGACCCCATAATTTATTATTAATATATGTATTTGTGATGAATCATATCCAAAGCTGACATGGGCGCCCACTTCAGTGTGAAGCAATGTGACAAGCATGTTGTACCACCCGATGCGTTCGTCTAGCAGCTGTCTGTCCGATGTATCTGTCTATCTGTCCGTCTGTCTGCCTGTCTGTTTGTTTGTTGTTTTTTGACTAGGGCACACTCCATAAAGCATAAGTTCTGAAAAGAACACTAATGTAAAATCAATAACAATTACGGTTGCGCTTTGGCAAAAGGCAAAAGGCGGCCGCCGTTGCGGCTCACGCCAAGCTGAGTCGCCAAGC
The DNA here is from genome assembly GCA_037075265.1 of Drosophila nigricruria. Lineage (NCBI taxonomy): Eukaryota > Metazoa > Arthropoda > Insecta > Diptera > Drosophilidae > Drosophila > Drosophila nigricruria. Next base: position 4,033,838 of record JBAMCI010000074.1, read on the forward strand.
GTCCGACAGAAGCGACACTTGTTGCATATTAAGCAGGCAGCGAGGAAGTGAGTGCAGCGGCAAGAGGAAATGGCCCTGGGGCCAACAACAAATTAAAACTTTGGCTCGCGAGCAAAGCGCTGCCCAGTGTTTGTTTGTGACGTCGCAAGCCTCATAAGACATTCAGATACAGATACAAACACTCAGATACAGAAACAGCTACAGCGACAGCGACAGCTACAGCTATGCCGCTGGCAAACAAACAGCTGGACTCATGTGCAACGGCAAACAATTAGGGAGGACGTGTGGCAGATGTTTCTCGCTTGGCCTCAATTTACAAGGCAGGACTCTTGAGCACTTAAATCGTGGCAGGCCAGAGCGAAACAGGCTGAGCGAAAGAGAGGCAGATAACGCGTCAAGTTGCTGTTGTTGTCAGGCAACTACCTGCCGTAAGGACAATCCGAATCCGAAATGAACGCCAGGTGCATTTCGAGAAGAAAATCGTATTGTACGTGTTCCTGTTTCACTGGTTATCCTGCCAACCGGTTCCCGATGGCTGGGTGCAAAATGCAGCTGTTCTTGGTTCAGGTTTTGGTTTAGCCAAAGAAAACATAGCTAGATCATAGCTAGAAGAAACCTATTAGGCCACCAACTGTGCACCGATTTGAAGCGGTGCAAAGACGAAGCTATACGAAAGGCATAATCAATGATTTAAGCCCTGCAATGCAAATCGATTTAAGACTTAATTATTTACCGACTGTAACTGAGCTGAAATAAGTATTTGTTAATTTGAGCTAGTTCTTTTCTCTCTTTATAAATGGATATATATATAAATATGTCTAATAGCATATATTTATATTTATCAGTTTGATTTAGATTTATAGAAGTATCAGAATAAATGAAACTATAAAAGAAAAAAGAAAATGTAGTACAGAAATTATAATATATTATTATGATACTATACAAAAGGATATCTATCTATCTTTATATTTTGTAACTTCCTCTTTTACTTGTTGCATATTTCTTTCAATTAGAGTTGCTGCTCGAGTATAGCTCGGGAACAATCTTTTCGAAGCCCAATAAATGCATATCATCTGTCTTCGTATAATTCACACTTTCTAATTCTAAGGGATCTAGGGGAATGTTTCCTTCGTTTGTGTTTGTCATCGTTAGCTAATCATTTCCTTAACTTTTACTTCAGTCGAAGATATCCTGATCCATACGCCATATGGCATTTCGTTTTCAAATCTTTCTCCCTCACCTCAGCTCAGCTCAGCTCACTCTGTTGCCTCTGAGATCTCCCTCTCTCATTTTTCTGCTTTTGTATAATGGATCCTTTTACGCTTAGGATATTCCCTTTGTTGTCTGTTCGCATTGTCTATGGCTTCGGAGGGGTAGCAATTGTTGTGAGCTCAAACAAAACAGATGCATTTTTTGGATGCGTAGGCAGCTGATACAGAAACACACACACAGAAACACACTCACACAGTTACACACACACACACAGACAGACGCAGCCATGCGAAACACGTTTCTGAGCTGAGCTGAGCTGTTGCTGTTGCTGTTGGTTCGAGCAGCTTGTCGAGCTCTGGGCTGACGCTCGGTTTAGTTGAAACGCGAACGTTGCTGGACGACGACGTGATCTTCCGGCTCAACCAAATGCTTGAGTGGTGCTTCCTACCTTCGGTCTAACCGAAACAAACAGTAACAAGAAAAACGAAACACAAAATACAATTTGAATAAAATTAAAATATTCAAAAATTGTTGTTATATGTGAATATTGAACGCCCATAACTGTGCCCGCTTTACATCTGTGTGTGTGTTTGTGTTTTCTATTAAAGACTTCAGATCGTAGAATTAGTCAAAATGATAATTTGCATTTCTGGTTTTATAATTGGCGAAAGGTATGCAGCGAGCGATCTATTAGACTATGATATATATCTCAAATGAAAGTTCTGTTTGAAGGCTTGTAATCCGTACTTACGCAACTCTTTCTCCTTGCGAATCATTGCAGCTTTCCCCAGAAGAGCATCGAGCGCAGTGGCTCCACACAATACGATCTGGCCGGAGCGCCAGTGGGAGCACATGGCTCCGCCACAGCGCCCGACGGCGTCGGTGGATATGTTTACCTACAGAATCATTATGCGGGCGGCGGTCACAACTCCGCCACGACCATCAACTATCCCGCGCCGCAGCATCCGCAGATGATCTACCAGATCCAGCAGTATCCCACGTGCCATCAGCAACAGCAACAACAGCAGCAGCAGCAGCACTACATGCAAGTGCAGGCTGCACCACCGGGCAGTGGGCATTATCACCATCACAACCACCATCTGATGCACAGCCATGGTCATCATCATCATCATGGCGGCGCCGTTGTCATCGCCGGCAGCGGCGTGGGCACCGGAGCAGGTGGAGCCGGCGCAATAGTGCTGCAGCAGCAGCAACAGCAGCAAAGCATGCACAAGAAGAACTCCATAAGGAACGGCGGGGATGTGCTTAAGCGCACGCGCGCCCAGTCAGCGTAAGTGTGCCTCGATTGATAAATGATAGAAACTAGATATAGATATAGTATATAGAAGAGGAAGCAGCTATCATAGTAGTAATGGCGTCGCAGGGACACCTTCACTAACCAAATTAGCTTGGACTTTGCACTGCGTCGAAATTGTTTGATAACAAAAAGACCTGATATCCAAGATTAGGCACTGACGCACGATAACAACATGTGGGCATGGGGCGTATGTAAATATTTGGGAAAGCGTCTCAGCTGACAGCTGACTCTGACATGAGAGGGCAGCCAAAGCCAAGTCCCCAGACCCACAGACCCCAGACCCCAGACCCCCAGACAAGCAGCTGCACTTGCGAGTAAAGATGTGTGGAGCAAACACTTTTCAGCTGTTTTCCACTTTATAAAAAACTGATAAGGGTACAAAAACTATAGGTGATATTTTCTATAAGAAAGAAAACTTTGATTTTATTGCAGTTAACCCAACCAATGTCTATAGGCAAGTATTTGCTTGAATTTTATTTGAGAATTATTGAATTATTATTAAAATTAATTCAAGTTAATGAAATAAAAATACTTTTAAATAGAATTGTTGATCTTGTATCATCTAAACTTCCTAAATTGGAAGAAAATGTGACAATTATTAGAAGATCTTTTATTTTTACATTACCATACACTAGAATTGTATCTTCTCAGCTTACTCTTTACAAACTCAAATACTTTGAATGAGTAGCTACCATTGCAAAAGATAGATAAAAGTCTTCATTTTTCCAATATATAATTTAGCTACACTTCATAGTTTTTGTACTCTCTTCCCATATAGACATAGTCTGCAGAATCGGACGAAAAATCTAATGCTCTGTTTCAGGCGTATTAGAAGGGACTACTGTAAAAAGCTCTCAGATTAAAGACCCATTTTTACTATATGATTCCTCAAGAGATAACAGTTCCTTAGCTAGAAAATATTTTAATTCATATGCCACCAGCCAGAATGACTGATATCGAACTCTTTGGTCTACACATTATAGGCAATATGTGGTCTACATCTAAAACAAATTCATTTTATGTGTGAATCTGTGTGGACCAGTTAGAATCGCCTAGAAACTCGTTTCATTGGGAATTTGTTTATTACAGTTTCGATTCGGTTATATTTTATATGCTTGAATTCGAAATGAAAGAAATTGCTTTATCAGTGGCTGATTTTTCAATAGATCTAACTGTTAATTGGCACGGCAGTCATGACTTCTAGCTGATTTTGTAATCAGTCAAGATCGAAATGGCTGAAATTAAAAATTTGGTGGAAACATTTTTGTTTTTACGACAATAAGCAAATTCTTCTGGCAGCTGGCGCGCCTTCAGCACCTCGCCTCTTTCACTCAGTTAGCTTGGCTTGTTGGTGGTGGTTGCTCGTGGCAACATTTTAATCAGGTCGATAGCTCGAGTTGTGTTTCAAAGATACATATACACACAAACAGACGATATCTTATCAAATGGCTGCGACTTGCGGCACTTGTGCGCAAATTCTCTCAGTCTACGGACACGCCTTGGCGCAGTTTCTGCTTAAATGTTATTATAGTGTGTATTTGCTTATTGTGAAATTTGACTAATTCGATTGGCATTGCTCTGCAGCTACGAGCTATCGCAGGATCTGCTGGACAAACAGATCGAGCTGCTGGAACGCAAGTACGGCGGCGTACGGGCACGCAATGCGGCAGTCACCATACAGCGCGCCTTCCGACACTACATGATGGTCAAGAAGTTTGCCTCAATCACGGCCATGGCTAAGGCTGAGAAGCGCCTCAGTCGCCGCATGGTTGTCACAGCCTCCAGCATGACCCTGGCCGAGGAGAGCGCCTCAGCGAATGCCTCGCTATCGTCTGCCTATGGCAGCGCCACAGAATCTCAGCTGGAGCAGCTACAGCTGCAGCAGCAACAACAGCAGCATCAGCAACAACAGCAGCAGCAACAGCAGCAGCAGACGGGACAGCAACAGCCACGTGTGACCATAATGGCGGGTCCGCCAGGTGCCGCCTCCCCGGGACTATCGCGAACGCCACCAACACGTTCGCTGTCAATGCGCGAGCGTCGTCAGCTAGACTGTAGTCCCATACCACGTAGTCAGTCGGGTGAGTTTGATTTGATTTTGATTTTGATTTTGTTTTCAACTTTGAGTTTAAAGCCAAATCAGTTGTCAATTAGTATATTGCTTTCCAAAGCCAAAAGACAATCGCTAACATACAATCCTTTTACAACGTAGGCGCCTCACCCGTGTCCATTGCCAGCTCCACAACCTCAGTATCCGGCCTGGCCTCGCATCCGCACGTCAATCTGCTGCACGCTGCCGAGCCGCATTATTACAATGCACAGACGATGCCGACAGCTGCTGCCTACTATACCAGCTACCATGGGTCGCCGCATGATCTGAGCTATGCCAGCTCGGCGGACACTTCGTTGAATGCCTCGTGGGTGAACACCAGCGGTCATTCGCCACACACGCCCTACTACTCGGCGGCGCAGATCTACATGCGGCCCAAGGGCGGCAGCACTACGCCGACGCCCAGCTGCGGCAGCCAGGGCAGCGGTAGCGGAAAGAAGGTACCGCCGGAGGTGCCCAAGCGCACATCCTCCATCACCGCCCAGCAGCAGAGTCAGCTGCTGATGATGCAGCGACAGACGCCGCCGCCGCCCTCGCTACTACGCACCAACGGGCTCTGCAAAACGGCCGAAAATGGCAGTCTGACATCCGTGCAGAGCTCCGGCTCGGACTCGAGCATCACCTCGGCTGAGCGGAACATCAACAGCGATCTGGGCTCCGATCGCAGCAACTCCCCGCACACCTGGAAGCGGGGCACAGCGCTCAATAGTTCGCAGCAGTTTTCCACGCACTCAGCGGAGTCCGTTGGCGTTGCTGGACAAATGCAGGTGGTAGTGGCAGCAGCCACAGCGCCTGGAGGAGTGCCTCCCACAGATGATCATGCCATCTCCTCGCACACCAGTGCCGCCCAGTACGAGCAGCACGAGCAGCAGCAGCATGAACAGCAGCAGTTGCAAGCGGCGGCCGCCGCAGCTGGCGTGCCACCGAACTACAAGATGTCGGAGACGATACGCAAGCGTCAGTATCGAGTGGGGCTCAATTTATTCAACAAGAAACCGGAGAAGGGCATCACGTACTTGATAAGGCGTGGATTTCTGGAGAATACGCCTCAAGGCGTCGCTCGTTTCCTAATCACGCGCAAAGGTCTCTCACGGCAAATGATTGGCGAGTATTTGGGCAATCTGCAGAATCAATTCAACATGGCTGTGCTCAGCTGCTTTGCCATGGAATTGGATCTGTCCGGGCGGCAAGTGGATGTGGCGCTGCGCAAATTCCAGGCCTACTTCCGCATGCCTGGCGAGGCACAAAAGATTGAGCGATTGATGGAGATCTTCTCGCAGCGCTACTGTGAGTGCAATGCGGATATTGTGGGGCGACTGAGGTCATCCGATACGGTAAGTCCAATGGATATGCAAGTATTCTCGCCTTTATTTCATCTTCATATTGCCTATTGTAGATCTTTGTGCTGGCATTTGCCATCATCATGTTGAACACGGATCTGCATACGCCCAATCTGAAGCCGGAGCGCCGCATGCGCGTTGAGGACTTCATCAAGAATTTGCGCGGCATCGATGATTGTCATGACATTGACAAGGACATGCTGAGCGGCATCTTCGAGCGCGTCAAGTCGGATGAGTTCAAGCCAGGCAGCGATCATGTGACCCAAGTGATGAAGGTCCAGGCCACCATAGTGGGCAAGAAACCAAATCTGGCGCTGCCCCATCGACGACTCGTCTGCTACTGTCGTCTGTACGAGATACCCGATGTGAACAAGAAGGAGCGACCTGGCGTCCATCAGCGTGAGGTGTTCCTGTTCAACGATCTGCTGGTCATTACCAAAATCTTTAGCAAGAAGAAAACATCTGTGACGTACACGTTCCGCAACAGCTTTCCGCTTTGCGGCGCCGTTGTCAGCCTGCTGGACTTGCCAAACTATCCGTTTTGCATTCAGCTCTCCCAGAAGGTAGACGGAAAGATCCTGATCACCTTCAATGCGCGCAACGAGCACGATCGCTGCAAGTTTGCCGAGGACCTCAAGGAGTCTATCAGTGAAATGGATGAAATGGAATCGCTGCGCATAGAAGCCGAACTTGAGCGACAGAAGTCAGCGCGCAATCGCGCCACCGGCAATGCAGACAACCGCGACAGCGGCGTGGCCGATGTCGAGGTGTGTCCATGTCCCTATCAGCCCGGCACACAGGCTGCCGGCGAGCAGGCGTCCAGCTCGGCGGACTCCAATCAGCTGAAGCGGAGCGCACTCAGCAACAGTTTGCTGGACATGCATGAGCAATGTAAGTGTTATTTGTGTGACTATCTGTCTAATTGATTAGTTGCTAATCTCTGTCTTATCCCTCTCCAGTCGGCAATGAGAAGCCACAGCGACGTGGCAGCGTCGGTTCCCTGGATAGTGGCATGAGCATCTCATTCCAGTCAACAACCACGTCGAGTGCGTCGCGGGAAAACGCGGCTGCCATTGCAGCTGCTGCCAACGCTGCTAATGCGGCTTCGAAGATCCGATTCAACCTTCAGGCCACCACCAGCAATGTTTACGCCGCGCCTGGCATGCAGGCCTACACGCACGCCAACTTTGTGCAGCAGTCGCAGGCGGCTTACTTACTGCAGCAACAGCAAATGCTGCAACAGCAACAGGTGGCGCAGGCTCAAATGCAGGCACACGCTCAGGCACAAGCTCAGGCGCAGGCCCAAGCCCAAGCACAAGCACAAGCTCAAGCACAAGCTCAAGCTCAAGCACAGGCGCAAGCGCAGGCACAGCCAGGACCTGTGGTAATGGGACGCATACCAGGACGAGAGCGCAAGGCATCGCGGTCAGATGACTCGCGCTCCACAGAAGTCTAAATATGGCGCAGTATTTGTACATTCAGTTGTTCAGAAAGCGATTTAAATATATATATATATAGATACGCATCTACACACACATATATATATATCTGAAGCATACGAGTAGATTGGTATTTGTATGATCCGACACGAACCGAACCGAATCGAACCGAAAGCCATTTTTTAACCACACAAACATATAATACCTAACACCTAACAACACAGCAGCTACAATATGAATTCTTAAATGTTCCTTCGTTCTCTGCTAATATTATTGTACATAAATTACATATTCGTCTATAATCGCGATTGAAATACGGCTTAAGTAAGTTTTCAAAACTAATTGTACATATAATAACACTTATCAACAATTTATATATATTTATCTATAACTAAATATCTTTTCAAATACCCTCTATGATCGCCGCAGACTCGTGCAAATTATAACTCGCGTCGCGGCCAGTTAGCTAAAAACAGAAAACAAAAGAAGATAAAACAATTTTTGAAATACCTTTTCAGCAGTTCCCTTTGCTAGCAGACTAGCTTTTTCTTTTGTATCTAATCCCCATTTCTATCTAAAACATTATATGATAAACTTAAAAACGTAGTTTTAATACTAAAACCAATCCACGATAAGTTGCGCTTTGTATATTACTTATTTCTATACCATAACTAAGTTCGTGTAACTTAAAACGATCGTACATCTATATACATATATATATATATATATATACGTATATATATATATATATACCGCGTGTGTGTGTATATACCATGAATATTAACTTAAAAGCAATTAGCTATAATTATTCATATTTATAGAGCCAAAACTACCCAAAACCTAAAATATTAAATAATAATAATATTAAATCGCAAAAGTGTATGAAAAACCAACCCCGATATATATACATAAATATATATATCTATATATATGAAAAAGAAAAGACTTAAAAATTTAAATAAATGAAAAGAAATAATACCAAATCAATTGTTTTATTTAAGATGTGTAGATAAATATTATTATATTCATTTCCTCTCATTTCCGAGAGATAGCCAGATTAATATCTTAAGCTTGAAGTAGGCATAGCTATAGCTTAGTTACTTGATGACCAATCTTGATCGTGATCCGATTAGTCAATGCTCCTGATGAGGTTTTTTGAAGACCGATCGCAATTTTCTAGAATATTCAAATATTCAAACCTTTAATCGCAATAAAATTAAAACATTTCATTTATATAAATTTGTATATTTCATATTTATTAGTGATTTCAACTTATTTATATTATTGCTGACTCTACTAATTAAGGCCTTGTACAAAATTATTGTATTTCTGTTGTAGGTGCTAAATTCTATATTCGTAGTAGATTTCTTATAATGGGTATGTGTGTGTGTGTGCGTGGAAGGGTGTGTATGCATGTGTGGGTGTGTGTTCGTATCGTATGTAGATAGGGCTGCATTATAGGCATGTTTGTCTAAACATTTATTGCTTTTCAAAAATATACAAAAACTAAAAGATATGGGGAGCTCGAATTAAGGTGGAGTTATTGAATAACTTTACAATCAAGTTGGGGGCGGGGAGGTGAGCACTGATCTCTACTTATAATAAATTGCACTTGCAAACTCTGTCAGATGCATTCGGATGATTCGCGAGTGTTATGGGATGCTCGTTGTGGTTGGGATTCAAAGTATAAACATTAAAATTAAACTAAACATATTTTGGCACTGTAAATAAAAAATTGCTTCCGATTTATAAGAAAATTCGTAAAACCCAAAAACGAGTACAGACAAAAAATTAGAAAGAAGACAAAACAAACAAAAGCATTTCAAATAACCCATATTCGATAGTCGATAATAAATTACAGAATTTTTAGAAATTTAGTTCAGATTTTGATTTTGCTTGCTGCTGCTCGTCTAAGGTTTCGTTTGATTATGCTAAGATGAAGCGGCCTCCTGGTCCAACAGAGCTGCTCTGTTGACTGGAGGCGCCTGCACTACTACTCTCTATATCTTTCTCTCTGATATCTAACTAGACCATGCCAAAGTCCGTGCATACGGTGGGCGCTGTTGTTGCCGCTGCCGCCGTTGCAGTCTGGTTATTCTGTTGCTTTTCCTGCGCATTGCTGGCCGCCACTGCTGCTGCCGCCGCTGCTGCCATGTTCAGCTCCACGAGCGTATCGATGCTGTTCAGGCTCACTCCTTGGAGTATTTTACGCGCCGCCAGCGACGTAAAGTTAAAGGATAGATCCGTGAGGCTGGGGAAATTATAGAGCTCCTCGTTGCCAGCTCCCAGAACGTTGCCCATCCCATGTTGCTCTAGAGACTCCTTGGTTAGACTCAGCCGCCTATCCATGGCCTCTTTGTCAATGGCCTTGTCATTTGCATGATCCTTCAGCGCCAGGTTCGGCTCGCTGCCCAGTGGATTGCTAGACTTATGCAGGAGATGCGCCAGCGCCAGCTCATCGCCATTCATGGTGCACTTCTGTAACTGGCACACCGACTCGTAACAAAGATTCTTCAGATCACTGCTGCTGTTCATGAGCTTGTGGTTGCTCTGCGACGGCGCCAAGTCCTTGGAGTGTTTCTCATAGAAATGCAAATTACCCACCGAGCCGGCTATTTCGAAGTCCTGGTTGGCTAAGGCAGCCAGTTTCAGTGGATGCTGCTGTTGCTGCTCCCCACATGGCGAATTCGGCTGGGATTCATTCTTGAGCACATTGTTCTTGTAGGCAATGCCATTGGCCAGCTGCAGGCATAACTTGCGGCTGTTGTTCATGGTGCCTTCGTTGTTGGTGTTCTTGGCATATTTGCCGCCATCATACGAGGGCGTCTCTGTGGCCGTATTCTCCGGTGAGCTCTCACTGATGAATGAAATGGAATCGCACGTCTCCGAGTTGGCCTCCGTCTCGCTCAGCGGGTGTTCCGGCACCGACTCGGGTCTAACTGGTGTGGATGTGGCCATTGGCACAGTTGCAGCTGCAGCTGTAGCTGAAGCTGCTGCTGTTGTCTGCTTGGAAAGTGTCTTCTTGATGATCTCGCCCTTCTCATTCGTCATGGTCTCATTGTTAATGATAAATACATTCGAGTTCTCCAACATTTTGCCATTCTCCAAGGTGATGACACTCCTGACCGGCGAGTTCTGCACAAAGATTTTAGTGCTGGGTATACTCTGGCCACTCGAGCTGGTGGTCACCTGCAGCGTGATGGAGTTATTGCTGCTCGAATTGGGCACACCATTAACACTGCAATTCGTGGGGTAGCTTAGCTCCTCCAATATGCGGTTGGGCGTGCTGGCGCGTTGCCTCTGTGCTTGCGCTTGCGCCTCTGCTACACGCGCTCTCATCGCCTGATGACGCGGCGTGCCACGTGGCGAGCCATTTAGCAACAGTATGGAACGCGTGCTGCCATTTGTGCCTGTGGCCGGCGGCACTACAGCCGTGTTCGTGGAGCACTGCGAGTCCAGACTAGAGTGGCCGCTGGTCTTCTGGCTAAATGAAACCTTTCCGCTGTCAATACTGGATGGGCCGCTGGCAAGCATTGACGTCTTGCAGGACTCCAGACTGGAGGGCCCGCTGCTCTGAAGACTCCGGTAGGCTGTCTTGTTGTCTGAGCAGCCATTAATCATGATTAGCCCATCCGTTTGCCGTTTGCCCGACGAGGCGGACTTCAGCGTTGAGGAGCGAGCTGGTGAGCTCTCGAAGATGTGCTTGCCAATAACCGACTTCTGGGCTGTTTTCTGTTGCATAGACGTGGGCGTGGGCGTAGCAGCATGTAGGCGCGACAGCGTCGCCGAGGAGTGGTTTATTTTGGTGTGATTGACAGCGTTACCGCTGCCGCTGCTGCTGGCTGGGATGGACTGAGTGGAACGAGGTAGCGAACTGCTGCAGTAGACGGGCGACCGGCGGCGTATGGGTGAGCAGTCCCTGGAGGATATCAGGAACGTCGACTCGCTGGACATGTGGCGACGATGGCGACGCGGCAGTGTCGACGATCGCTGGCTCAGCTCGGAGCCATCGTAGAACGTCGAATTGGAAAGCGTATGAACAGAAGGCATGTCCTGCGTCGAGAGAAAAGATTCACAATTAGAAAGTTGACAGCTCGACGTGGCAGCTACTTACGTGATCTGCGGTTTGGGTGCCTACGCTATGCAGATGGACGGCGCGCGTGTTGAACCACTCGGCGGGCGGAAACTGTGCCGAGTACGTCTCAATTTGGCGCTGCTTGGCGCGTCCGCTGCGTCGGAACAGCCGTGAGAGCAAAGATCCTTTTTCTGCAAAAACAATAGAATTTCGCAGGTTAACGATATTCCTTCCTTCCAGTTCTAGTTGCTGTGTTACTTACTGGGGGATGACGAATCTGTGCTTTGGTATTCCGAGCTGCTACTGTCCGTCGTGTTAAGCGTCTGAGCATAGGTTTTGGACAGGCTGCGGGTCGAGGCGCAGCGTTGCAGGCGCTTAGATGAGCCAAAGAGCCGCAAACTGTGCCGACGTTCCAAGCTGCGCGGCGTCGGAAATGATGCACTGCGTCGCTTAGCTGCACGCGGATAAATAATCTTATCATTGGGATTACCTGTGTATATATAGAATGAAACTTGAGTATTTGACTAGGTACAAAATATCGCCTCTCCAAGATACCACGATTTAACATCTGAACTAGTCTTCTTAACCTTATACAATGATCTCAGAGAAGAACTGTAATTGATTTTGACAGCTGACTTACCTCCACAGATAACATCCGCTAGATTGGTTTGAATGCATTGATGTGTTAGGTCACCATCCCGTTCCGTGGATATTTCGCCGTATAGCGAATGCAACGCCTCCGCATTAGACATAAGCATAGTGCGTGCCTCCGGAGGGACCACATCCTGTTGCTGCTCCTCCTCCGTCAGCTGAGAGTAGACTAGGCTGCCACTGGCGCTGTGGCCGCCATTGAGCTGGTGATGATTGCTGCGCGGACGCGACCGACTGCGACGACGTCTGCAATAGATTTGAGAAAGCGATAAGCTCATGTACCAACAAGAGTATATGCTACTCACTCTGGCGTAAAGATGAAGTAGCCCTTTGCGGTCTGGTAGATCTTCTGCTCTTGCATCAGCTGCGCCAGCGAATCGTAGATGACTTCTGTGGCAGGCGTGGTCATGTGGGGGAATCGGACGCCCAGTTTGCTGCGCACATGCTCAATGGTTGCCGATTGACCCTCGGCGGTCAGGTCCATGATAACATCGCACAGCGCCTCGGGCAGCGGGGTGAACTGCCCCTGGACAGTCGGCGTCACAATGCAATCGTCAATGTCACCTGCAAATAGCGAGCCAAGGAGAGGCGGTCAGCATTGCCAACATCTATAAGCTGGGCTACTTTTAAGGCTAATGACAGGCCTGGCAACCCAGCCGCATTTGGTCAGATAAACTTGCTCGCATTTTTTTGCTGCCACAGCAAAAAAAAAGAAAGAAAAACAAACAGTTCAGCTTTTCGGGCGGCCACACCGGCCGAGCAGCGAATGGTCAAAGCCTTGACTCCAAATGTCATTTTGGCATTTGATGTTACATCTGTCTCAATGCTGAGGTAATTAAACGAAGTGCCACACATGCGTCGTGCAACTGAATGCCTGACTGGCTGACTGCCTGAGTGGTGTGGCTAAGTGGTTTGCTCCACTTTTCAGCTGGGTGATGCTGTGCGACCATGAACCAGCAAAGCTTTTGCTTTTGTTTTTGCCTGCTCTCTTTCCATAAGTATGTTTTAATAATAATATTTTACTTGAGCTTCTTATCTCTGATTGAGCAATACTTATCTTTGCTGCTGTTAACTTAATCTACATTCACTCCTATTTATATTTATTTTATGCATTCGTTATTTTATTCATAACTTTATTTTGTTTTATAATTTTGTTAATGTTCATTTTAATGTTTATTTTTATTTATATCATTTTAATTATAAATTTTTTCCCTCAGGTGACTTAACTTATTAGAGCTTTTTCATTAAGTTAGCTCTACCTCAACTTTTGTGTTCCTGTCTCTCTCTCTCTATCCTTCTATCCGATTGTCTAGCTATCTCTTTTTATGCACCTTGTTTCTCTTTACTATATCATAATTTTCATTTTTCATTACTTTAAACATTTCATATGTTTATCGATCACACCTCGCACTTGTTAAGTTATCGTTAATACTTCAGCTCACGTCTTTTCCCGCTAGATGTTAGTTACGCCGCTCTAGGAGCGCCCCTGCCAACTACAAATGCAGACAACCACACAGGTTGCCACTTGTGGCAGTTGCAAGCGTCGCCTAATATGGCATACAGAAAATAATTTTTATATTATGCGCTGTGCTCACGCGTCGTATACTTAATTAAAATGCGCACCCAGCGAATAAAAGTCAGCGACAAAAAGAAAATTACAACAACAACAACGACGACGCCGACAATAAAAATTGGACAGTTCGCATGTGCTTCAATCTTGGCTGCCGCATTGTCGCCAGCAATTTGTGGAGGCGCCGCCACAATGCTTCCTACTTGCCAGCTTAACCTCTAAAATGCAGCAGCTGCAGCAACGCCCCCGAAGCAAGCACACAACTCAACACAACACGACTGCAAGAGAGAGAGAGAGAGAGAGAGCGAGGGAGAGGGAGAAAGGAGGCTAGTTGTGCCACAAAATCAGACCAAGTGTGTGACGACCTCCGTTGTTGCTGTCGCCGAACTCTGTCTCCATCTCCTTCTCCGTCTCCATCTCCGTCTTCGTCTCAGCCTCGCGGCAACAACGTCCTTGCGGCCGTTGCATAATTTTACAAGTTTTCACTTTCTGCTGTTGCTGTTGCTGTTGCAGTTGCCGTTGCAGCTGCTGTTGTTGCTGTTATTGCTGTTGCTTATCCGGCAGCAATTTGACGCTGCAAACGCAATATCAAAATGCCATGTGGGATGGCACCATCGTCAAGGACAATTAGCGCCATTTGATGGGCGACTGCGAAATGCGCCAAGCAACTCGTGTAAACTACAGTCCCCAACTAACAGCCTTCACTCCTTGCCACTCCTCCCTCCCCCCTCAGCGCACCCGCATCTGCACTAACACCTGCCACATTCGCACTTTCACATCGCACACGACAAAAAATTTGTTTGCCGTTTAATCGTCCAGTTGGTGGAACTGCAATTGGATAAATTGCACTCAATCTCAATCTGTGAATGGAATGGCGAGGCGCCACTCGGTGGCTTGCACCGCCCCATTGTTGCACCACTGATGCTGCTGCCGCTGCTGTTGGCTCCCTCACTGGCAATTTATTTGCCTTGACTTATCAGCCGGCAAATTTGGGTTTGCTGCTCATTTGGCAACAACGCCCTGACCATAAATTTCCGATGCAGTAGCCAAATTGGAGCTGCACACAAAACACAAAACATACATCGTATATCATATTTGATATATCATGGCAAATTTAAGTTGTTTTGGCTGGCGGGCCAAGCATATTGGACAGCCGTTGCTGTTTTTGCCCTTCTTTGAAATAACAATATTCAAAATTGGCAGCGAGAGGCAGGAACATATTTTCGTGCCTTGACCTCTAAGCAGAAGGCAACACACGGGATGGCTAATATTGTGGGCTGTGACTGTAAAACAGCAGCTGCTAGAATAAATGGTATAGCTGCAAAATGGAATATGCAACGGGGAAGAACGAGATGCCAGACAACAAGGTTTAATATACCCAAAAATAAGTTCTAAGAAGTGATTTTATAGGAAAGTTATATAGCTTCTCCAGCAATTGTTTATATAGATTTACAGTATACTATAGTAGTCCGTCCTATATCAAAATGTATTTTAATTCAAGCATATGGTTGTATGATATAGAAGTTACTTTATTTTTATTTTAAGAGAATTGCAAAAGAGAAGGAGAATAAATGCAATATTTTATGAAGAGAGACTTCAAGTAAATATATTGCTTAGCAACGGACAAAGAATGTATATGATAAATGATTTGTGGTTGGAAGACGTCTACCCAAATGCATTACATATATTTTGATAAAATGATAATGCCTTAACATGGCATTATCAATTCATGAATCAAGTATAAGTACCATCAACAGTTTTTATTTAAATAATAAACTATAGCTTAAAATATTCCAGCTTGTACGGAATTTTGACTCCATTGTGATTAATAATATTCAATATATCAATAACAGAATATTTTGTTATTTAATTTAAGCTAGTCTTAGTATATATAATATATTTAATACATATATAATATATTTTATTTATACACTTTACTCTTGCCAATTTTCCCTTTCAAATAAACCTCGCTCGTTTCAACAATTTCAATATGAAAATCTCTTTCAGTTAGGGTCAAGTTAGGATCGCTTTTAACAAAGGATTATTCCGAAACTATTATTTCTTTTGAGTTGTTTCGTCGCAAATTGATTGCTTGATTGATCGGGCAGCAATTGAGGACTTGTGTTCATGCAAATGATAATCTGTGCCTTCGGTTGGACGCAGTGCAGCTTGAACGTTGGCAACGAAAGCCGCGCGAAATGATAATAAATATCGATAGAAAGAGCACCAGTCAGAGGGGCGGACCAAAGTGGGGTGGGGTGGTGTGCTCTTTCGGGGTATACGTGGAAAACGATTGCTGCATTTTCCCACCAACGCGATCTTGTCTTAAGCCTGCTCCCGCTGCCACTGCCACTGCTGCTGCTGCTGCTGCTGCTGATGCTGCTCCTCCCTCAATCTTCCCATCCGTCTTAAGTAGAGTGAAAGTGTTGCGTTTTGCCTCAAATTGTGGACGTTGGCATTGTTGATACTCTTGTTGTTGTTGTTGTTGTTGTAGCTGGTGATCTGCGTTGCTGTCAGTGTTGCATTGCAGCTTAGTTGTTGCTGTTGCTGTTGCTGTTGACTTGACTGCACTTTGGTTTATGTTATTGTTGTTGCTGTTGCTCTGACTCTAGCTTCGACGCCAACTTCAGCTCTGACTCTGGCTTTAGCTCTGGCTCTGGCTCTGTCTGTTGCCGGCGGACACATATCCTTGTGTTCAATCAAACCAAAGCGACGTCAGCGCCGCCGCCGCCACGGACTCTGCATCTCTGCAATGGAGTCAAGTGTTTTGTAGCTTGAAGGTTGTTTCGTCTACCTCCCACTACACAGATCTCCCTCCCCCACCCCCGTCGCCCTCTTCCCCTTGTTGTGCGCTGTCCACCCCTCGTCATGCTGCGCAACATGCGGCAAACATTTTTAGCGCTTGTACTTTGTGCCATGCATTTTTATGCAAATGTAAAATGTTTCTTGCGATTTCCAATTTTATTTTTGTTGTTGTTGTTGCTTTTGTTTTTGTTTTGCCAGGCGATTTGCAGACTCTGAAGTTGTTGTTGTTGGCCATTACTGTGATGCAATTGCCGCGAGTTACAATAATCTTGATGTATGATTTTTTCTCTCCCTCGTTGTTGTTGTTGTTGCTATTATTGTTGTTGCTCGTAGTTTTTGTTTTTGTACTATTATTAGAAAAGAAAATAAAAAGAAACCGAATCGCCAAGACTTTAAAGTAAAAGAGGAAATCTGCGCACCTATCGTGTTGTTGGCACATTTTCGCGTTGTTTTGTTTGATCTCATAACCGCCAGCGATTCAGCCAGCAACAAAAACAACAACAGCAACAGCAACAACAACAACAACGATGAATCAACAACGACGACTGCGGACACCATAAACATTTAAACGCTGTCCATTTCGAAATAATCAATAATTTTTAGCTATCAGTGGCAATTTATTATTTTTTTTTTCTCTACGATATTTTTGCCCCTCTGGGGAAAATCAATGGCAATCAATGGCAAGAGAGAAGCAAATAAATTAACACTTCCTTAAACGATAAACACAAAATCGCCAAAAACTAAACAACAACAAAAACAAAAAAAACCAAAAAACCTGAAATCAGCAATTGAGCATCAAAATGCCGCATTACAATTGCAATTGATAATTGTCGTTGGGGCATCGATTGATTTTCATTTATTAATTTTAATTGCATTAGCCGACAAGTGGCAAGACGGCAACTGGCAACTGGCAAATGGGGAGGTGCCAAAGACAACGCCTCGCGGCCATTTATCAGCTTTTGGATTAAGTGAACAAATTTTCACCAAAAATTGATAGAAAATTTAAAGAGTACTCTCCACTGAACTTAGAGCTTAGCTAAGGTGTTAACCATTTTTGCAAATTTCCATGCTAGTCAGATGGTTTCTCTTTGGTAGCTAATTTTGCTTCACTGCTCTCAAGTTTGCTGAGGAGAGCCTATAGTCGCAGTTAATCAGATAAAGTGATTGGGTTCTAAAGCATTTTCCTTTTGCTAGCTTCATTATTATATACTTTATGAACTTTTAATAGCACTGGCATCGATATAGATTCATTGATATGAAATCATACGAAGAACAGGATTACGGAATCTTTTAAATACAATAAAACCAATGTTTTCACTCCTATCTGCGTTTCCGGTTACAAGTATGTTTCGACAAGATTTTTATCGGGAATCCCTCTAATGCTCTGTTGAAGTCAGTATTTATTTTAGATCTCATAGCCAATAAGTCAACTTTTATGAGCATAACTTGATTCACTTGAAAATTGTACGAACTCATTAACTTAAATCGAACTTCTTTGTTCTAGCATTCCAAGACAATAAATTTGAAGTCATTGGACTTCCTCTTTTAAATCTTGTATTCTAAACTATTTAACGAGTATATCGGTGTACAGCTCCATACTGTACGTTCGCGAGAAGAACTAAGATAAATATGCTCAAGATTATACTTTATTTGTACGTATTTATTTGCTTATTTAACTAGTAATAATCAGAATTGTTGCAGTCGACTGCATTTTGTTAAAGGAGCCAAGGAGTCTGTGGAAACTTAACTTCCTATTTTGGAGATCTAGCTCTAAAGTTTTAAAGGACAATTTTTTCCGATTTCCTACTCCTCAATGGGCGTAGATATATCCACTATATATTTTTGATCTTTGCAAATTTCAAGTCTCTAGCATTGTTATTAATAGCGTTTTCCTCATTACATTATATATAATATTTCCAGATTTTCCATGCCCGTATCGGGAATATCTTAAAACTTTATAAGACGAGGCTGTAAATTTCAAGTTTGTATCTTCAATAGCGGCGAAATGGTTTACGTTCATATTTTAACAAGACGAACATTTCATAAAACAAATATTCTATTTTCACTTCGCGAATTAGTATAAATATCCAAAAAATCTTAAGCCTACGGAGACTGTTTATATTTAGCATCAAATCGTGTTTGGTCTATAACTTATTGAATATCATAAGATTTCAGTTCAATTGCAATAACTTCTTGCGATATCTATATATCATTGAGAGACAGAGTCCTTTAAGCCCTCAAATATCTCAATATTTGTAGCTTTCTTAAGATCTTCTTAATTTACAAATGTTTCTGGATAATTACATTAAACTTAAGATATTGTTTTAAGTATCAATAGACCCCTCCTATAAGTGTGTTGCCGCCTACGCAATTCTATTGCCCGGCCAGTGCAAATCAGTATCGATATCTTATCTGACTTGGCTTACCTCCACATCGCTTCTCAGACTTTGGCATATAGAGCGACTGCTGCGGTAGGCGGAGCATTCACAGACGCAGTTGCAGTTGCAGTTCCCGTCGCCGTTGCAGTTGCCTTTACCGTTGCCATTGCAGTTGCAGTCAAAAAATGTCTAGCGGCAAACGACAATCACGATTTTGTGTCTGAAATATTTTTTGCGCATTTTCAATTTCCACTTTTTGTTAAAGGGGAAAAAGGCCACGCAGCAGAGGAAAAGATACGCCTGTCCAAGCAATATGCATACCACCAATTTTTCTATATATATGCACAACTTTTTGTCTATATTGTTTTTTATTTCGTTTTTTTTTCGGTTTGTTTGTGTTTTTTTTTTTTAGCAAGGCGACGCTAATTGTTTCCGTCGGTTAATAAAAATATTTCAGGCCAGTTACAAATTGAAAACAAGGCGACGGCGGCAACTGCAACTGCAACAGGGGCTGATGTTGGCTGCTGTTTATGCAACGCTTCAGTTTAGCACGACGGAGGCACAGCAAAATGCAAATTGACATTTACGTGGTTGCAACACAAAAACACTCCAACACCAACACCAACAACAACAACAATAACGGCAACCACAACAAGAGCCCAGCGAGGCTGGCAAATAAGGAGCAACACGACGACAATGATGGCCAACAAAATAAAAAACTTTTTGGCGACACTTTTTGGCTGAAATCTCTTGCCAAGCGCCGTCGCTGCCGCTGCCGCTGCCGCTGCCACCGGCTGTGTTAAAGGTCAATGAGTTTTGTGCAGCGTCGGGGCACTGGACCTGAACCTGGAACTGGCTGTCGATATTCGTTGCCAAGAAATGAAAAGCCAAAAAGAAACTCCTTTTTATTATGTCTTGGCCTGTTGTGCAATAGGGCCAAAAAATCAAATGCGAGCAATTTCATAAAAGCTTCATTCAGCTTAGATGAGCATTTATGATCATGTCCTGTCAGCCAAATGTGGCTATCCAAGTTGATTGTGTGAAATGGTTGGCTGTTGGCAATTTGTGAAGACAATGGAAGAGATCGAGTGAAGTTTTCTTAGCGTGCGAGAACACTTTCCCGTCAAATGGCGAAGCTCTGATGCGGAACCACTTATAAAATCCAAAGGCAAAGCCAAAGCCAAAACCGAACCCGAACTCGAACCCGTACTCAAACGGGTTGACCTCATTAAAGGCAGCGGCAATCAGCGGGTTGTTATAGCAAAAGTCATAGTCACAGTCTGGAAGCGGCTTTCCAGAACAACGAGAACAGCGAACAACAATAAAATTACAATAATCGCTTTGGCAACGCTTGGCGCTGAAGAGCTGGCACAGTCTTTGCCTCCAACTCTAGCTCAGTCTGTCTCCAACTCTGACTCTGGCTCTGACTGTCGCACTTTTGGGTTGTTCAAGCGAGCATGATGAACTTGCCATGGGTCCAAGACAATGATGAACGATAGTTGGCGATGGCGATAGCGTTAATATGAACTTAAGAGTTGGAACTGGAGCTGGGGCTGGAGGTGGGGTTGGGGCTAGGGATATGGACTTGATATTGGCGCACTTGGTTGCTCTGGTTACGCTTTGGCGAATTCTTTAACGATGAGTTTGTTAACCTCTTCTCACACTTGGCCTGTCAGCGTGAAATTGACTCAAGCTTGAATCTCAGGGAGAAGCGCTTAACGGTGCGGTATTCTTAAATGAAATGCCATTATGTGTATTTTTTTTTCTGTGTGGGAAATGGGGAACAATGTGGCATGCAACTGGGTTTCATTTCTTTTCTACTCTTTTTCTTTTTCTTATTACCATTTTTCAGTCATTTGTTTTGTTAATGTCTCAAATATTAAGTTGCGATTATCGACCGATCAACAGCAACAACAACAGCAACAACAACAAACTATAACCACTGTCATGGCCACATTTCACTTTCAACGGGGCAACATCTCAACGAGAAATCGTGATGAAATTGATTTGCGGCTCGACTCTTAACGTTTGTCTTTCTATTCACAATCATAGTTACCGACAGCTGAAGGCAGCTACCAGCTAACTGCACCCCCACCCCTCCAACTACTCCAATAGCTCTTCAGCAATGGCTGCATCATTTTCTTGCTTTCCAGCTATTTTGCATTTGCAACTAAATAACACTAACAACAACAACAACAACAACAACAACAATGAATGATCATTTGTCTGTCTTGCTATTTTGATATTCCACTGTCAAATTGGCAAACGTTTGATGGCCCCCTACCTATGCATCCCCACCAATCACTTCTCTGCATTTGCCACTTTAACACGAAATCGAATTTAATTTCGTTACTTTATTTTCGCTTTATTGTTGTTGCTGTTGGTTTCTCTGTTTCTTTTATTTGGCATGTTTGCTGTCTAATTGAGCGAGAAATTACCGTTGATTGATTGTTTTGCATGCAATTTGTTATTGTTGTAGCTTTGCTGTCAAAGTCAATTATAATTTATACATACGAAGTTGAAAGCTGCACAACAAAAAAAAAAAAAAACAATTTTTGCAATTTCTTGGCTAACTTTTGATTCTAATCCAATAGAAAATTGCAGCGCACCAAAAGTGTTGCTTAGGCATGTTGCTTAGGCCAGCCACAAGTTGCTAACGGCTAACGACCTTGTTGGTATGCATAATGCAGTGCGTGCACTGCTTGCCAATGCACTGCTTGGCTGCTTGTTTACGAATGGAATTGTCATGTTTATGGTAATTAAGAGCTAATGGGTTCTACGCCATTGCAAGCGTTAATTAACAACATAGAGAGCTAGCTGGCAAGCTGCTGCATGCCACAACTTCAGCATCAGCATCAGCATTAGCTCTCTTGCAACTTCGGCGTTCAGCTTGTTTGTGCAATTTATATATATATTTCCTCAATTGAATTTCACACAGATAAACCGCCGGGCATCGTTGTACTGGGCGCCTCCTTGGGGCTTCCAAATCGAAACTTATTAATTTTCAAACGAGTTCGCCAAAGGCCGGCAATGAACCAAACGTAGCAGCCAGTGGACCATCGATGCCAGTGCCGATGCCGATGCCGATGCCCATGCCTATGCCTATGCCGATGTTCGACGGTCGATACTCGATCTCGCCGGCCATTTATCAATTCATGAGTTTGGCATCGATTTGGTTGGTAGCCATGGTTCACGACAAGGTTCAAGCCGGCCATTTAACGTGAATTGCGAGTGTGAAAAAGGCAAACGGATAGCGATTGTCGGGTCTAGGAGAACCTGAGGGACCGCAACTGGCTGGCTAGCTGACAGTGTCGCATTAGGCGTGCAGGTGTCCATTTAATTGACAGCTAACGAGCCACAACGGACTGGTCGGGGCAGCCAGCTAGTTCTGAACCCCAAAATACGCGAATAGGTATTCGGCAGGGAGCTTCAAAACATTGCATAGCACATTTTACTTTGGTTTCT
This sequence comes from Drosophila nigricruria, assembly GCA_037075265.1. Classification (NCBI taxonomy): domain Eukaryota; kingdom Metazoa; phylum Arthropoda; class Insecta; order Diptera; family Drosophilidae; genus Drosophila; species Drosophila nigricruria. The sequence continues at coordinate 4,056,201 of JBAMCI010000074.1, forward strand.
GAACTTTTAATTTGTAATCAAAATATTAATATTCGACTGCAACCGCTTAATTCAAAAATATAACTTATTAAGTTGTTCTTTAAGCTTAAGCTCGGATTCAGTTTCAGTTCCTCTTCCTACGCTTCCTTTCGATTCGTAAGCACAATAATTAGTTCCATTGAACCTTACTTTACTGGAGTATTGGGAAATCGGTTCTAGGAATTCTGCAAATAGCATATCAATCATTGTATCGCAGCTACGAGTTGATTTTTCGATTTCCCGTAATTCCTGGCGAATCCCGACAAACTCATCGGTGCTCAAATGAACGTTCTTATTCTCATGGCGACTTTTACTGGAACCCAAATGTTTTGTGCTACTGGACAATTGGTTTACACTTGTATTTGGTTGCACCTTGATTACCATTGGCTCGTGCATGCTGTTACTTAGGTCACTGAGCTGTCTTAGTGGCTTTTGATCCTTCACAGGTGTTAAGTGTCTGCTTGCCAGTCGCTTTAGCTCCGCTATGGACAATTGCTTGCTTGTGAACCGGCTTACTTTCGTACCCAAAAATTGCTTATTTTCGATGCGCGTCAGTTTCTCTGCCGACAATTGGTTGGGTGTATGTCGCCTAAGTTCATCTCCCGAAAATTGTCTGCTTGCGTATGAAGTAAGTCCTTCTGCAGAAAGTTGTCTGCTTGCTAGTGAAGTCAGTCCCTTTGCCGAAAATTGTCTGCTTTCGAGTGGAGACAGTCCCTCTATCGACAATTGTTCGCCTTCCTGTGCAGTCACTTCTGCTGCAGACAAATCTTCGCTGGTGAGTGAAGTCAGACTCTCTCCCGACAATTCATTGCTTGGGAGGGAAGTCAGTCCCTCTCCCGACAATTGTTCGCTTGAGAGTGAAGTCAGGCGTTCTCCTGACAATTGTTCGCTTGCGCGTAAAGTCAGTTCTTCTCTCGACAATTCTTCACTTTCGAGTGAAGTCAATCCTTTTCCCGACAATTCTTCGCTTGCGAATGAAGTCTGTTTCTTTCCCAACAATTTTTGGCTTCCTACTGGCGCCAGTTTCTCCCCCGACAATTGATTGTTTTGGCTCGGGCTCAATGAGCCATCGTAGCTCAATCCCATGATTAAAGATGCAAGGGGCTCTAGTATATTGTTCGTACCGCCCGACACACGATTTGAATCCGCAATAGACATGGGCGAAGGAAAACGACAACAGCTGCCGAGCAAATCTGATATGTTTAGCTCATTTTCCAGTTCGTGTTGTGCCAAGGACAAGATCTGCCAGATGGAAGTGTCCGCCGCATCCTGACCACATTTCTCATTATATTTGCGCTGCTCCTCGTACATGACCCAGCGCAGTTCATTGAGAGTTTGCCAGCGTTTAAATTGCTCCTTACGTTGCTCCTCAACTTCGCTCGCTTGTTGCATCAACAATCTGCGGCACTCTTTCTGCTGCGGCGACAGTTGTTCCACCTCCTCGGGCATCATATTCAGCTGCCGGCACCAGAAGAGCAAGTTCTTGATTTTCAGCAACTTTTCGCGTTCGGCAGCTGATTCCGCATTATCCTTCATGGACTCACTGTTCATTGTGGCACAGCATAGGGATTTTTTTTTTGTTTTTTTTTTTTATATTTTGATAGTCGAAAATCTTACAACAAATTTATACGTCGAACGCCATGACAACTAAATTCCTATTCTCAACTTACCCACAGAGCTGATTATGTAGGTGGCCGGCGGCTTGAGTACGCTGCGTGCAAAGGCGCCTCGCAGCACCTCCAGGGCGCAGGGCTCAGCGGTGACCAGTAGCATTCCCGGTGCCACATGTCCGGCATATTTGAGCGCACGTGTCGCGGCAGTCAGTGGGGCATTCCACCAGCATTGCGCATTCGCAGCAAGGAAATTCTGAAAGAATCAAACAGAAATAGTTTTAAAATGGCAGACTAAACAAAGGGCGCAAAATCAAGCAATAGAACTTGAAAAACTGAAAATATGCATTTTTAGGAACTAAACTACATCAGGTTAGATATTAGGGATCGCCCTAACATGACAAATACGATTAGTAAATATAATAATATAAATATAATAATATTTACAGAATTAAAGAAAACATTTTAATTTTGTTCTTTATTCGGCATAGCCTTAAGATTATGATCTAGCTATAAAATATCTTGAAGAGGAAGCGAGCTTCACAATTCTCAAATCAGATTTGTCATATATCATAATATATATTCACTAAAGCCAAGCAGCGAGTTTGAACTTATTCTTTTAGATTTCTGAACATTTCTCTTGACAATTAAATACCAATTATTGTGATTTGAGTTCAGATCATAGATACAGGTTTTCAAAGCAGAAATGTTAATAACTTGTGAAGCATGCACTAAAAATCTTAACTACTTCTTCGGGAAATATCGCCAATCAACAATCAGTAAGATTTAATGGAGAGAGAGAGAATCAATTCCTGAGCTTCTTATGTGGCAGCTGCACTAATTGACAAATTGCAGTGCAGCAAGTGGCATAATTGAGTTAAACCGCCTGCATGGGCTGGCGGGCTGCCGGCCTGCTTAAGCGTTATCCATCTGTGGGCGTTCGTAGTATACCCCAAACCAAACCAGTTGGCAGCCGTCAATTAGCTAAGCGGATCGCGGCACGCCCCTCAACAAAAGACGGCCAACCATCTACCAACCGGCAGAGGCAACGGCAACGGCAACGGCAGCGGCAACTGCAACATATTTGTTGAGTAGGCGCCACAAAGACGCTACATCATTGCCCCAATCGTTATTGTTGTTGTTGGTGTTACGAATGAAATGAAAAATCCTCGACACGTTCTGCCCCATATAATTCCACAGAAATGGCAGCGTTGCATTTATTTCTTTTAGTTTCTTCTTTATCTTCTTTTTTTTTGCTATTTGCAAATTTTTTTTCTATCCCCAACACTTTTCAAACTTTTGGCCGCGAGCAACAAATAAATGTCCAATTTGTGCGGTGACAGGAACACTTGAGGCACGTTTCTGATGTAAACATGGCCAGGGATCGAGCAAAAAGTCACAGGCCTAGGACAGGGCAAATGGAAACACACAGCGCCAAAGGCCGATGGCAATGTGGGGGAAGGGCGATGGGGGGAAGGAGAAGTTGGGGATATGCTAGGAAATGCATTGCTGGTTTAAAGTGCAGTCAAAGGTTTTGTCGAAGTTTCTCTTTGGTTTCACTCAGAGATTACCATTGTCGTTTCTTTTATAGTTTCACGCTAATGAACATCACCCAGTTTTATTTTTGTGGTCGCTGCGATTTGACCTTTTCGATGCCATTTCTCGATGTGGTCACTCCTTGGCTTTAATGTCGCCAGCGCAACGAGTGTTATACAATGGAGATGCTGGCCGACCGACAACATCCACCCAGCTTGGGGCGCTCAACTAATGCATGAGCTGGCGCAAAAATTAACTCGTCATTGCCTGATGCAGTCGTCAGCGCAATCATCTGACTCCCTCCAGATATACATTCACACACATACATAGATATAGCCCAGCCCATAGCAAAGGGGGCGTCTTTGGCTGTCACGCGCCGCCATCAGATGACAACGTCCAAGCTGCATTATCTATGCAATCATAATCCGAGACTGAGCCTCTGCTCACTAATTTCTGCTCCATCATCGTCAGCATCTACATCAGCATCAGCATCAGCATCAGCCTCAGCATCTGCATTAACATCAGCACGAGACCTGAAGGCGTAGCAGTCAGTGAAGCTGATGGCATCCCAAAATGTTTATGTCTTTGTCGTGGTTCATTTTCGTTTTGAAATGCTCAGTTTTGGTTTTTTGGGCTTTCGGAAGTAATGCGAAACTTTTAATAATCGAATTAAAAGTGCACGCCGCTGGCGTCTGCTATGAAAGTCTTTAAACTTTAACTTAAAACTGACTTTGGCGTTTTCTCATCGCCTGCTACTTTTGTTGCTGCTGCTGTTGCGGCTGCTGTTTGATGGCGCTTTCATTGGACTTTTACTTAATGCCAAGCTATGGAAAACTAAGCAACTAATACTCCCACCAAATACAAGACAAAAAGAAAAAAATCAGTAAAAATTTTAAGTCCGCGACGTGCGGTGGCTTTTAAAAGACAAAACTATCACCAGACTGCAGCTCAGAGATGAGTTTACTCGCGTCGAGTCGAGACGAGCCAAGTCGAGTGGCAGCAGCAGCGGCCGGGTTTGGTGCGGGTGATGCTGTGGCAGCTCATGTGGCAGCTGAATCTTTCACTGTGTGTATGCCGCTGTTAAAGATAATAACAATCTGCAAACAAATGTGCAACACAGACGGACAGACAGACAGACAGACAGACAGACAGTCAGGCAGCCAGGCTGCCGAGATTTGAGGACGCGCGCTTAATAGAGTTATGATGAAGTATAATAATCCTTGACCTTACCACTAACAACAATCAACTGGCAGCAGCCACTTATAAAACAAACAGAAAAGAGACAAAAAACAAAGGAATACTTAAGAAAAAAAATATAATAAAGATAAAAGTCACAAAACATTTTATTTTCTGTGGTAAAGTCGAAGGTTTCATCCAATCATTAGAAATTGTTTGCTTCTCTATTTCGACAGTCGCCGGCAACAATTAAAGATGTCTAAGAAAGCAAAAACAAGTAAGAGTGCTCTAGTCGAGACGGCTCGACTACGAGATACCCTGAACCCTGCGAAGATCCAATCTTCCCAACATTATATGCTTATTTTACATATACAAATATTGCGAGCAACGCACACACACACACACACATGCATACACACGCACGCATAAGCATGCGCTCTGCTGACTGCGCAGTTGACGTAGCGACTGCGCTCGGGCTGCAATATGCCTATTGTATGGGAAATTAAATGTTTAATAACTTTTTTTATGGATGGACTTTCTTAATCAAACTTTTACAGCGTGTTTATGTCATGCATATGTGTGTATTTGCCAAAGCACAAGTCTCTAGTATTTGATATACGAATTTTGCAAATTTGGGGCGAAGGGGGCGTGGCATCCAAAATCCAAAAATTACAAATTGTCCGCATTCATTACACGGATCTACACAGTGAATTTGGAGTCTCTACCTCTTACGGTATGCTTAACGGAAGAAAAGTTATCGATTTTTATCGATAATAAGAAAACGGGATGAGTTATCGAAAATCTAAAAAAAACTCGTACTGCGTAGGCCACACACGAGTATTCTCTGAAAATTTCAGATCTCTAGCTTTTGTGGTTTACGAGATCGCTGCGTTCACACGGACGGACGGACGGACGGACGGACGGACGGACGGACGGACGGACGGACAGACGGACAGGGCTATTTCAACTCAGCTCATCGAGCTGATCAAGAATATATATACTTTATGGGGTCTGCGATGTCTCCTTCTGCCTGTTACATACATTTCCACAAAAACATTATACCCTGATTTCCCATTTTCAATGGGTTCAGGGTATAAAAACAAGTAAGAGTGCTCTAGTCGAGACGGCTCGACTACGAGATACCCTGAACCCTGCGAAGATCCAATCTTCCCAAAATGATATTCTTATTTTACATATTCAAATATTGCGAGCAACGCACACACACACACACACACATGCATACGCACGCACGCATAAGCACGCGCTCTGCTGACTGCGCAGTCAGCGCGGCGACTGCGCTCGGGCTGCAATATGCCTATTGTATGGGAAATTCAATGTTTAATAACTTTTTTTGTGGATAGACTTTCCCATTCAAACTTGCACAACGTAATCATGTCATTTATATGTATGTATTTGCCAAAGCACAAGTCTCTAGTATTTGAAATACGAATTTTTTGAATTGGGGGCGAAGGGGGCGTGGCATCCAAAAACCAAAAATGACAAAATCTTCGCATTCATTACACGGATCTACACAGTGAATTTGGAGTCTCTAGCTCTTACGGTATGCTTAACCGAAGAAAAGTTATCGATTTTTATCGATAATAAGGAAACGGGATGAGTTATCGAAAATCTAAAAAAAACTCGTACTGCGTAGGCTATAGACGCGTATTCTCTGAAAATTTCAGATCTCTAGCTTTTGTGGTTTACGAGATCGCTGCGTTCACACGGACGGACGGACGGACGGACGGACGGACAGACGGACAGGGCTATTTCAACTCAGCTCATCGAGCTGATCAAGAATATATATACTTTATGGGGTCTGCGATGTCTCCTTCTGCCTGTTACATACATTTCACAAAAACATTATACCCTGATTTCCCATTTTCAATGGGTTCAGGGTATAAAAAGTTGTCGTATGAAAAGGAATTTTGGCTTAAATAACGCTTATATTCATTCGTATTTGGGTATAGCTGGAATATGCCTGTGTTTAATTATTAATTTAATTTATGAAATGGTTTTTGACAGAAAACTCAAGTTATTTTTCTAGAAGAAGGACTGACAGTATTTAGATAGTATGTTTTATCTTTCTAGTTGTAAGCTGACAAAGTAAATACAGTTTCTGAAATAATTGAGAGCTCTCATTATATTGAGGAAATTACACAAATTACAAGTTTTGCCTGAGGTTTAAGTACCATCCTTTACTATAACTAAGTATATAATCAATAAATAAGAACAGATTACGGTATGGAAACTATTTCGCTACACTTTAAAGTAACATCATTAGTTTTATAACATATATAAATAAACATATGTACACACACAAGAACTATCATTATTCATGTGACTAATGCGTTTTTGTAAGTTTCTCAGCAATTTCTATTTGCCTTGCCTCGTGCTCATTCACACAATTAGAGAACGAGTTCTAACCCATGTATTGTGTTCTCAGTCTCAGTTCTATCTGAGGGCTTCATCTTTTTTGCTTGTCTGGTCATTTCATGCCGTGGTCAATGGCTGTCGTTGTGTTGCGGACTGAGGCGTTGGGGTCGAAGTTCTGTTTAGTCCATAAAACTAAGCGCTTGTCGGAAGCGGCTGCTTGCATAAATATGCGAGCACAATTCCAATCAATGCGGCGCGGCAACTGATAAGCGCACAAATTGCATAGTCCAGAGGGGTGCAACGCCCACTGCAGATGGAGCAACCCTTGGCTAGGAGGTGGCAGCTGTAAGCAGGGGTGAAGTGGGCGGCGTCTTTACAGATTCTCCGCAATTTGCACTGCACTTAAACTGCCAACTCGATTTGGTAAGCCAACCGTATGCCTTAGGCATTGACTGTGGTCGACCCAGAGGGTTGAGACCGAGTGCTGGGTCCTGGTGCTGGAGTTCATTGACCAGGGATATCCACAAAATCTAGTCTTGGCCTGCACATGCGATTTGTTTTATTAGTTTTTGCCGAGGGCTTAAGCAATGTTTGTATTGCCAAAACAAATTGCAATGGCAGCTGCTGGCACAAGTCCTTACGAGAACTGGCACACATAAAAAGCATGTATATACATATAGGTGATATTTGGCAACCCTTTGGCTACAGCGACCAGCAATTAATAACAAATATCAACTCAACTCTGTCCAACTGTAAACCCAACTGAAGTCAATTCAATTCGAATTGATTTGGTTTCAGTTCTTTAAACTGCAACTTATTTCGTGGTCCTACCCTTTGCCTATCTGCTGGCCTGTCAGTTGTTTGCAAACTTTCCGAATTGCAAAACTTCTGGCAAATAAATCTGCGCCATTCAATGAAAATAAAAAACAATGTAAAAATACAAATATCAGCTGCTAAAAATCAGCGCTTCAATTTAAAACCGAAGCGTGAAAAGTCTATTAGGTTGACGCGACGTTCGAAAAACTGTGGGAACAATGAAGTCTGCTCCAGTCTGCTGCAGTCAGCTCCAATTCCAGTCAGACATCCACTCCGCCGCCTCCCCTTCACCTTGATAGACTTGCCCCAAAAGCTATTGGAGCTGCCACCGCGTTGCACCTGTTTACTTGGGTTCTTTCGCTACTTTTAAGTTTGATTTGCTGTAGTCGTTGTTACTGCTGTTGACTGCCCTTGTTATACCCTATCTATAAATGGGAATATGACCTGGTCTAATGTATGTAATATAGAAAATATATAATTCGATGTTGATTTCTTAAAAGTTTTGTTGCAATTGCATATTTTAAAATTCATTACTAGAAAATATATATTGCATAAAATATAAAAGAAGCATAAAATGTACTGAAGATTTATTTGATATATGGAAAAGTCAATATTTGATGATTCTATTCTTCTAATTGACTTTGTTAATAACTAATAAGGAGGTATGGTTTCTCATTTAAATTTATCTATGTATACTATCTACTATATCTATATATAGATATCTGCATTGGCAAATTTATTGAAATATCAGACTCTATAAAATATGTTGGATTTCGTTTACAAATAGTAGATAGTAGAATAGTAGTTAGCAGTAGTATATCAGAATTATACATTGGCCGATATTTATGTTATTTGATAAAGTAATATTACATAGTAAAGGTATCACCCAGTAAACTATTCTCAACAAAAATATTCCTATTGTAATTGTTGTTGCTTTTGTTGATGGTAGTTGTTGATGCCTTTTGTATTTTGGCGTTGATGCGCAGCTGGCACTTGCTGAAATGTCTGGCCGGATTGGCTGCGGGCTATGTCATTCATAGCAGTTTGTTAAATAGCTGCTGCTGCTGCTGCTGCTGCTACTTGCATACATACATATACAATATATACAGTATCTATATCCGTAGCTGTATCCCTATTTGTGTCTATATCTATAGCCGTGCATTTGTAACTATGTGTCTGGCACTTAGCACGCAATTTCTCAGTATGCTCTTCGCCGCGCTGGCTGTCATTCAATCAATCTGGCAATCATGCAATGCTAGGGCATTAAATATGAGTAGCAACACTCATTTTCCACATTATATATATTTGAACGTCCAAACTTTTCCTGCTCTGTCTCCCTTTTTCGGTTGTCAACATTTAATGGGAATAGTTGAGACTCGCTGTCAGAAATTCTAATTGGAATGTAATGCTAACGCGCACTCACACACACAAACACACACACACATATAGGTTTGTATATACTAATACAAACAAGTAAGAACGTTGCAGTCGGGCGCTACCGACTGCGGGATACTCATTCACACCCCCACAGATCACACCCATTGCCACGCCCACAATTGGTTTGTACATATATAATTTTTTGGAAATCAATAGAGGAGATCAGCAGTAATATCTGTATATAATTCTGATTTTCTCACTGAGAATCGGAAAAACGTATAGTTTTTCCCGATTTGCCACGCCCCCAGTAGGCGTAGACATATAATTTTTGGCCAGTTCTTAGAAGTAGTGAAGCGTAACGTAAGTGTGAAATTTGGATGCTTACACTCAAAAAATGCGAAAATTACAGGGTATTTTTTAGCCGGGCATACCCCATAAGGGGCGTAAAATTTATTTTTGGCGCATCGATAGAGGAGCTCACCAGTAACTTACCATCCAATTTTGAAGCTTCTAGCTCTAAAACTGTAGGAGCTACAAACTTTTGCGGTTTGCCACGCCCCCTATAGGCGTAGATATATCCGCCATATCTTTTCCAACTTGGGTTGTCAACCCGAGTATATATACCAAGTTTCAAGTCTCTAGCATCAATAGTGCTCAAAATATTACAGAATTTGAAAAATCACTATATAGTCAGATCCGATTTGCCACGCCCCTAGTAGGCGTGGATATATAGATTTTTGGTCGATCTTCATAGGATCGTATCAGTAACCTACGTGCCAAATTTGGGCGTTTTAGCTTTAAAACTGTAGAAGATACAGTTTTACCCGATTTGCCACGCCCCCAATGGGCGTAGATATATCCGCCATAGCTTTTTGATCTTGGGTTGTCAACACGAGTATATATTCCAAATTGCAACTCTCTAGCACTTCTAGAAGTAGTGTTTCTGAGGTATGGGCAAATGCATTTTCCGATTTGCCACGCCCCTAGTGGGCGTATCGGGAAAATCTTGACACTTTATAATTCGAGGGTATACACGAGTATATATTCCAAATTTCAACTCTCTAGCTTCAAAACTGTGCAAATGGTTTGCGTTCATACGGACAGACGGACAGACGGACAGACGGACAGACGGACAGACGGACAGACGGACGGACAGCGTGACGGACATTGCACAAAACCAATATACTCATTTCACTTTGTGAATGAGTATAAAAAGATAATCAAGCTGAACTTAATCCAACTAGCAATTTAGTTATTGAGTCTTAATTAAAGTGCCAGCATTAGTCACATGTGATATCTTGAAATATCAATTAAATGACTCGATTTGTGGCAAATGAGAAAAAACATTGGATGTACTTTAGATTGTGGCCTTCATAGCTGAATGACTACAAATATTATTATTATTATTAATGTTCCAGTGATTAGCTAAGTTGTCGACCTAATTGAGATATTATTTATATCATAGTCATAGTTAATTTATTAGATATACATTTGTATATATATATATTAAATGATGAGTATCTGTCTCGAAGGTTATTTCATAGTTGAAAATAGAGAAAGCGACAGTAAGTCGATGTACACATGTGTTAAAACACGACTAATGTAAACACTTTATACGAAAGTAATCAAGTTTACGGCAGCAACTCTTTTCGAATCTGAGCTTTAAATAGAACTGAAAACTGAGGCAGTAAAAAGTCAAAGTCGCTACAACAACAGCAACAACTACAACAGAAAACGAGCTTGAGAACAGGTAGATCCAACGGCTGTTTGCTAAGTCGACAAGTTTGTTACTCTAAGCCAAAGACCTGAATATCATGCAAGGCAAATTATTTAATTAATAGAGATGAGATAAATGTAATTTTAAATTAAGTTAGAATTACAATTCATAATAGAGTTAATAATGAATGTGGCATAACATATTTAAAATTTAAGATTTCCGGAATCGAATTCATTACCCAATAATAGTATTAAATGAAATTTACAATTTAAATTAGAAGTCAGCAATAGATTTTTTTATAAAAATTTTCAATTAATCATTTATATAATTTTCTGTCTTTAAGTCAATCAGAATTTCCATACCAATCGATTGACTTTCAAAGAGGAACATAAATTGAGGGTTTCGTAAAACTAATAAATGTTTTGTATTTCATTTATGAAACTTTATTGTTACTATATACAATAATGCTATATTTAGACTTTAGAGTATTGATTAAAAAACCCCAATTAAATATGTATTCATAATTGATATTATCTAAGTTTTTGTTTACATATAACTAGTTAAATACTTGATATTTAATAATCAATTTAATGCTTCCTTATGGCAACAGTTTTAGAGGAAATTCAAAAGAAAAACTTGAACTGGGTAAATAGTTTAATTAACTTTTGTCATACTGTGAGGGCACAGCGGAAAATGTTTTGTCTAATATCCGTTGCCAAACAGCTCGCAGACACAACAACAACAACAGCTGAGCAACTCTCAATATACATATATTGCACATGTCTGCGATTTGTGCCGGGTGCCGAATGCCGAATGCCGAGTACAGAGCACCGAGTACAGAGCACCCAGTCTCGACTGCCGTGGGGCGCAATTATTGTCGCCGGCGTGACTTGAACTCAAGCAGTTGCCACTTGGCCGGCGGACATTGGACACTCCACAAAGCACACACCACACACCACACAAACTGTGGACTGGACGTAATCCAAGACGACCTTGTTGACGTCGTCGTCGTCTTTGGGGTTCATCAGTTGGCTTGCATAATCCACAATTAGAAATTGTGCGCGGCCTACACACAATTTGCGCTGCTCGCTTTTGTCGGCGACGATTTGTTTGTTTTCCAATCAAATTAGGCTCTTAACGCAATTGCAAATGAAATCGAAATTAAGATCAATTATGCTATAAAGCGCTTGCCAACGCTAACCAATTAAAAGCATTCAACTTTAACTCGAGTTGGGCGACAATAAATAAATTTACGTTTAAGAGTTGCGCCATCGTTAAAAATTTCATTTAACTCAATCAACGCGATGGAGGGGAGCTCCATGCATTAGCAAAAGAGAGTGAGAGAGAGAGAGAATGGGGGGTTTGGGGGAGGAGAACAATCAAAGCCTATAACAATTCGAGTTGCCGCGTGCCGATAAATCAATTTGCTTGGCTCGCTTCGTCTTTGCTTTATTTTCATTTTGATTGCACATGAAATTGTATTTGATCAGCTACAGGCCGGAAAGTTGGTTCGAGTCATCGAAGTCGAACTCGAACGAGCGGCGTCGGTGAGGGGCGGCAACGGGACGAAATGGATTTATTTAACAAGCTGTCTCTGTGCCTGGTGGTGAATGGCGGCGCGTTGGCTCCGGACCTGATCAAGATCGCAGCAGCGCCAACAGCGACTGGAACTGAAACAGGAACAGTTTATGTTGAGATTCCAAACACCTAGCAGCTAACAGCTAAGAGCTAACTGCTCCTGGCCGGTTCTATCATTTCACTTTTCGATCATTTGCATTTCTATTACAATTTTCATTGCCAAATTTCATGCTGTGGCATTGAGTGAGTCGTGGGGCTATATATATCTCCCCTGATTCTATGACGCAATTTTGCATTCGAATAAATGTGGCATTCTCTCGCCTCGGCCGTAAAAGTCAAACTATCATAAAATATATTAAAACAAATACAAATAACAAATCCTATGGAACACAAAACAAGTTGTTGAAGTCATTTGCGTGTTGCAAACATTAAGCAAAATTGTATAAAATAAAACCGAATACGGAGACGGCTAACAAATGGTTCAAAGATCATTCAGGTTGGTCGCAGATCACTGTCTGCTTATATTGCATGTTGCTTTTGCACAAGCTTCGCTTTTAATATAGTTTTGCTCATAAAAAAACTCAATTAGCTGTCTTCATAAAAACATCATCTTATTCTATTCTAGTATCTCATAAACAATAGATTTTATTTTCCCAAGATGTGGATTCTAGCCAAACTTTACATACTTTTTATTACAGTTAAATATATGTTATGAATTGACTGAACTGAACTATTATTATATACTTTATCTATATAAAATTGTTAAGTGTTCAGTGGATAAAACATTGACGTAAGTTTCATAACGTTGATGGAAAATTTTATTGGTGAAATTTGAGTTATTTATCACAGGAATACTAATTTTTTCTGGTATATGGCTGTCATAAAAAACTATTTATTTAAAAGGCGTATAACTCAAGTTTTTTCATTTTGTAAGATCATCTTTAATGAGTTTTCAATAGATTGCCCAAGCGCGTATGTTTCGTCACACTAATATGCGCATAATTTCTCATCATTCTCTAGCCGGAAGCTTTTGAAATTTACCATTTAAATTATATATACACATATACTTCAGAGTGGCTGTCCCTGGCTAACGCCCTTAACATACAAATATAAGAAATAAATATAAACATATATATATATATATATCTACGCAACATTGACTTCTGTCTTGGACTTGGTCCCTTTCAAGCTATAACTCCCTCTCCATTACGGCCCAGCCCAACATAATTCACACTTGATTGCACTTGCCCACAGTATGAAACGACATTAAAAAGGCAACCCAGAGCCAAGAACTTTATCATGAGTGTTTCACTAGAGCAGTTTCTTGTGCGCATAGCTCGTGAAGTCAGCTCGAACTACTTCCTGTTCTCTCACATAATTTTCAATAAATTTGATGCATTTCTTTGGGCTTGCCCCAATTCGGCCTTGTTTATGGTTTGGCCCCAAATATTAACAACGTTTCTGGCCGCTTCCGATTCATATTCAGGGCACGCTTCTTGCTGCTCTTATCTCGACAGACGACGAAATACATGAGAGACCATACAAAACGGTGCCGGAGCACGTATTATTAATTAGCACACATGCCCACTCCGACTGGGAAGCCCGTTTGATATGTGCATATGTGTGTGTGTTTGTTTCTATGTATGTGTGAGAGCATGTGTGTGTGGAAATGTAAATGAAAACGGCAACTGAAAACTCAAGGGAATACTTATGCGACAATGTTTTGGCATGCGAAATGCAAAGAAGAAAAAGAAATATATATATATCGTATATATATAGCAGTAAATTAAAGTAAAGCAAACCAAAGTAAAAGATAAGTAGGCGGCTGCCTCTTTGAAGTGTCTCCGTTGACCAACTCACGAACATTTATTAGTCATTTAAATGTCAATTTCACAATACTTAAAAGAACTGTAATATGCAATCAAGCAATCGAGCCAGCCAACAGCAGAAAGAAGAAGATGAAATACGAATTTAAAATATAATTATTGAGATATGCAAACATTCATGAAATTACTCAGTTAATTACTAAGTTAATTAAATTGGCTAATTGTTGTGCTTAAACAAATATATTTGCACATAAAAATGATTTATTACAATATGAGCACTTCTCGAATATATTTATTGAAACATTGAAAACAATTTAAGACTTATGTAATTTATGTGTTGCAACAAACATTAGTTAGAAAGTGAAGTTAGAGCTCGTTGAACGGCTAAGGCCAGATGATTAAACGATTTAGCCAGATCTGAGACTGTGGCATTCATCTATATTTCTCATTGTTATTACGATGGTTTTTCTATTGTTGTGATATATGTAAAATAGAGCTATTTGACGTCATTAATATTATATATATCAAGAACATTTTATAACCAAGATCAACTTTTCCAAATGATCTTAATGTGCTGAATTTAAAATATACTTATTTATCCTCATAATCGATATATTATAATGTAAAACATTAATAAATATAACCACAAATTTGTTTTCTAAAATTCTGTTACAGCAACTTAAACTACTACACCTCCCCTCTATGCGCCATTTTATGTTTTGCAAATATGATCTATGAGAAAGTGATTTCCCTAGTAAGAGATAAAGAGGCGTTATATTGCAAGGAATTCAGAAATTTTAGCACATCACAAGCCTACGAAAGTATAGGCCGCTTCTTAGTTACAAATTTTCACATGAAAGAGTTGAAAGTATGATAAATATGATATTCCACTAAAACAACATTCATATATCACTCAGGTATATGAATAAGCAATTCTTCAAGTTAATTTTATAGAATCAATAATGGACAAAGCAATATAGCAAATATTTGTCAACTTATTTAGAACAATAAAAAGAATATATCTTCACACAACAAATTTCACATTCACTTTAATGTTTTGTACACAACAATTACTTAATTAGCAATTAGTTCACAGTAAGCAAAGATCTTCAAAATAACAACGCATCTAACATTATATTAGTCATAAGATCGTCAAGGTAGTGAAAACAAGTAAGAACGTTGCTGCCGACTATATGATACTCGTATACTGTGCAATGCCAGTCGAAAATACATATGTTCCGCTGATCAGAGGTATATTTGTGGACTGAGGAATGAATTGCTTTCATTGAATTGCCAAACATTTAGTAGGGGTAGATATATCATTTTTGGTCTACTTTTAAGGTGAAAACTTAATTAACAATTTTCTAAGGCTGCAGCTTCCAAAGTGTGAGAAAGATGTCCGATGTTCTCTTAATGGACATATCCAAAAATCTAAACAGATTGTAAACTAAATTTCAAGCCTTAAGCCACCAGACGAACATATGTACAAACGGACGAACAGCGAGGTGGATATTGCACAAAGCCAATATACTCTATTCACTTCATGAACGAGTATAAACATTAAATAAAAACAAAATACTCTATATAGTCTTCTGCTTAAATGTCTGCAATTAGCTAACATCACAAATAAATTATGTAATTTGTGGTAAATGCGGTCTAAAAATAGGCCCAACTTAGGTTGTTATTTGCTTAGTATTAAATTTTTTAAAATTATTTTTTGGGGCTAATTTGAAACGCTACATAAATTAGCGCTTTAAACTTGAACTTGACAATGACGTCATGCAGCAATCAAGTTGCAATAAACAATGAAAAGAACAACATAATAAAAACTCAGCCACCAAAAACTGAATAAAAATCTGTCGGAACAACTCGCTAAAACAAAAACAAAAATATACATATATATATATACAGAATAAAATACAAACAAATTCAAAAAGTAATTTAAAATTCAAATTTGTAGTCAACGCTGTGGAAAATTGTTGGAAGCTAGAGCTGAACGGAAAATGCACAATTTCGATTGCTTTTAGTGGTGCGACTTATAATGAACTTCATGAATATGAAACTCAAGTGATTTATTTGCCATTGCGCTTATCTGTTGCAAGTTGCCAGTTGCCAGTTGCAAGTTGCAAGTTGCAATTTATAAGCTGCCTTTTTTACTGGGCATGAGCCACAAAAAAAAGGGACCAACTGGCTGCCAACTTCTTTCAAAGTCATCAATAAAAGTCGAAGATAATAAAAACAGGACACGAGCTTCGACTACTGGAGATATTATATATACTCTACTTTTATATATATATATATCTATACTAAATTTCAAAGTTCAAGCAAGTTGCAGTTGCAGGCAAATTCAGTGTCGGCGTGTTGTAGTTGCAGTTGTTGTTATTGCGGATTGTCTAGTCTGAATGACGCCAACAGATTTGCCGTAATTTTAAGTGTAAACTGCCAACTGCCAACTGGCAACTGGCAAATGGAAATGGCAAAACCTGTGTTCCATCGTTCCAAGTCATTTGTCGTCATGGGAAGTGCGCACAATGCATAAAAAAAACAACGCACAGGGCGACCTTGAACTGAAGTTTCATACAAATGTGTAAGCAGACATACAAACATACATATTAAACAACAATTCCTCTCAACTCGTAAAACCGATTTCTACAATGGCTATTTTTAAGCTTTAATCCGATTTAAATCTTTATCTTTAACTTTTGCATATTCCTTTATTACTTTGGCAAAAAGTCAACAAAAGTCATTTAAACCTTCAAAGTTGAACTCTCTCTCGCTCTAGCTCGCGCTCTCTCTTTTAATGTTAACTATCTGCAAACAGCGATCTTCATACACATATCTGCGGGCTTTAACCATTTGGGAACTTTATGCGAAAAGTTGCGAATCTCTTTTGTGAATCACTTGTTCAAGTTACAAGCCAGGCCTCCCCGTCTCTCATTCTCGAACATCCTCACGCACTTTGGGGCGCTGAAGCGCCGTCTGAGCACTGAACACCGAACACTGGACAGTGGACAATGGACAGTAGACAGTGGACAGTGGACAGTGGACAGTGGTTTTGCCTGTGGACCAGGCAACCAGTTGTGTCCAGAAACCAGTTCGCAATTCACAGCTAGCTGCTGGCAGTTCTTCTGTGGCAACATTCGTTCAACTCACCTGAAATATCATATATCCCGAGTCGTACATCCAAAAGTCCTCGGGCGTGTGGCCCGGCTTGCTCAGCTGGATGGCCAGGCAGCGCTGTAGTATGAGGCGACAGCGCTGCGGACCACCGGGCGACTTGGTGCCCATTGCGTTGCGATTGCGATTTTTTGTCTAAAAATAACACGAGACGCGCCGAAACGCCGGAGACTGGAGACCAGAGACCGGAGAGTGAAGTTCAAGTTGCAGCTTATTTGTGGGGCGGTTAAATTCGCTTGTTGTTGTTGTAGTTGTTGTTTGGTTTTTAATTTTTGTTATTTTCTTTCCTTTTTCAACTTTTTTTTTTTGTGCGTTCAAAGCTTCACTTTTAATGGTCAACGAAAAACAAAAGAGAAGAACTTAAGGAAGAAGCAAGAACGAAACTCGTATTAAACTGTCGGGCGATTGGTTGTTTGGCTGGTTGTTTGGTTGTTGATGTTGTTGTTGTTGTTGTTGTTACATTTTTGTTTTCGCACACTTTTGTTTTCGACTTTGTTGCTCTTTGCTTTATGGCTTTTACTTTGACTCGCGTGAACCTTTGAGCTGAAGCGACGACACAACAAATAAACGCAACGACGCGGCGCACGCGCAGCAACTAACGAAAGCAACGAACGCCAAGACAAAAGAGACGCAGCTGAGAAACGACCGAGCACAGCGCGAATGGGGACCGTTCGTACCCAGCGACAAAAACCAACTGAGCGCCAATTGCTCTGCTGCTGCTGCTGTCGCTGTCGCTGCCTCTGCCTCTGCCTCTGCTGGTGCTGCTGCTGCTTCTGCTGCTGTTGTTGCTGTTACTTCTCACGATGGCTGTTGCTGTTGCTGCTGCTGCTGCTGTTGTCGCACAGCACGAGCGCCAACGAACTGACAGCGTCGCGAGCTGCTTCGGCTGCGCAAGTGGCGTTTGCATTGGCGGTTCGCTTGTTTTTTCGCACACATTTGGAGAGTCTCGACTTTGAAGTTTTGCCTGCCTGGTTGGAGACTTTTTGCTGCTGAGCTGCTGGCTGCTGGCTGCGACTTGCTGAAATGACAACCACAATCAAAACGAGAAGCGGCATTAAAACCTTGATTATAAAATCAATTAGGCGAACCAAAAAATATATATATATGTCTATGAAAAAGTATTATAAATAATCATAAGTGCGACGTCTTGGCGTCTACAATTGCTCCTAATATTATTATTATTAGCATCATTATCATTAGCAATAAACCTTAACGGTACGCCAAAAATTTTTGGCAACTGTTTTGACATAAAAGATTTCTGAACTCTCCCACCAACGGTTGCTGCTCATTTCCTGTCGAAATTACCGGATATACTAACGACTACAAATGGATTAATTAAAAACAAAACCTGAAACATGGAATTCAGCTGTTTTTTAAGGCATACATTACATTATATATATAAAATTTATATACATAGAGATATACTTATGCTAATATTCAAAGATTTTAAAAATATGCATATGGCATCTGAAATTCAATTCAATGAATGCTAGGAAATGCCAGACGCAGATTGCCTTTAATTGCGCATACGCCATGTACGACGAATGTCAATCAACGATTGCCTTTTTCCTTAATGTATGTACAAACTGTCATAGACGAACAAAGTGCACTCAAAAATGGTATGAGTAAACAGTGCGTCAGCATTAGAAATTTACATTGACAATTATCAGATCGCGAGCTTGGGAGATTTTACACGATTATTCGATTCGTGTCGCGCTGCCAGTCGCTTATCTCTGGCCTTTGTCGCACATTCATCTTCCGAATTCGGTCAATGCGCGCGCCAGGGACATAAAAAGACACGCGGCGGGAAAGAGAAGAGAGACGACAAAGAGAAAGAGAAGAGTGCAGTGACTGAAAATGGAGCTGGGAGAGAGAGCGAGGCCCTCGCACTCTCCACATTTTACTCTGGCTGTGTGGTAGTTGTAAGAGGCAAAGTCAAAGTCGCCAGCCAATTAAATGGTGATGATCTCATCGCCCACGTTTCGATTCTCAGCGCGTTGGCATTTTGGCCAGATCAAGTGTCGTAGTTGTGCGGTGTAAGTCGATGTTGGTCAAAGCCGATCTGTACCCCGACCCTTTACGCATTTTCCTTTTACTATTTATTTATTATACTTTTATTTGTCGACCCATTAAGAGGCGGCTTTTGTTAGAAAACACGTTTCTCAAAAGACACCCAGCCAATCCAAACTGAACCGAGCTAACCCAACAGCCAAGCGCCAAGCAGTCAGCCACATTCCATGAGAAAGAGAATTCGCCAGCTGTGCCGCCTGGTCTGTGAATTTTGGCTTTCTGGCTTTTGTTTATCTGTTTCTGTTTGTCTTACAAATCACAAACGTTATAAATGGGTGAAACCAACCAAAAAAAAGGTGCTAAAAAATCTACATCAATTATTACTATTAATAACAAGCTGTCCAACATTGGGATTTGCATAAGAGCTATGCTAGTGTGTATATATTTTTTCGTCTACTGGGATTTTAGTGCCCCGGGCCTGACTTATGCTTGGGTTTGTCCGGTCGCTGAGTCAGTAATTAAATTTGCACATGACTTCAAGTTGCGCTTGAATTTGAATATGAATTCGAGGTTTGAGTTTTGAGAGTTTTCAACTTGAACAATTGAGGAAATCAAGCGAACAATGTCCTTCAGTGACCTTCGAGGTGCTAAAAATAAATGCCTACAAATCACAACTAAATTTTAGCGATGATGGAAGTTCAAGTTCTGTCGAAATCATGAGATCATGACTGCGAATATTATGTACTGGCCAACTTCATATTATGGCCTTGCTAATTTGCCTAAACCAACAGAGAACTTTCTAATGGATTACTATTTTGTATATAAAGTAGATATGCCCCTGATCTTATATTCATTGTCATTTTAATAAAATCAGCATAGCCTATATCGAAACGATCTGTCCCTGATCTTTTATTCATTGATATCCAAATAAAATCTGCGTATGGCTTGTACCAATTCTTCACGCGCTTTTATTATTAACAAAATATAGAAGAAAACAATGGGAAACAGTTAATTGATATATGTATGTAGAATATAAAATAACATTGCAGAACATATATACAGAAACCCCTTCAGCTATGAATAAACAATAGTAAAGAAATTAAAATAGAAATCAGTTTGGAGATGAATTTCCATTGTTGTAAATATGGAGCGCAAACTGACAGCTGGCTTTTGTATATAATTGCCTGGGCGATTGGTCAAGAATGAATGCTGTCTGTGTTGAGATGCCACCCCCTCTACCAGCTGGTGATGCTGTAACATTGACAGCTTACTTTCAATTGCGACATCTAGTTAGCGCAAAAATTTAAGAGCCAAATAAAACGACACGATCGACTGGATCGGCTGCATGAATGAATCGCTTAATGAAGCGACGCTGGCAATTGTAGACAGGCAGCGAAGTCTGGACCAGGACTGGAGCTGGCTCTGGCTTTGGCTCTGGCTCTGGCACTGGCTTTGGCACTGGCTTTGAATCTCTGTTGTGGTCTGGTTGTGGTCAGTCGTCGTCAGGCCTTATCCACCCGCAAAACGTCAAAAGTTTTCGCCACCCGCCGCCACCGCCGCCGCGCTCTGTGGCGGGATAGCTACATAATTCAGTTTTACGGTTCAGCAGCGATTGGCGCAGGCGTCCGATTTTATTTTTGCTTTTTGTTGCCCCACGATCCAGCAGAGCCTCGTTGCTGCATGCTAGCCAATTGTTGCAATGTGGCAAAGCAATCGATTTAAGCGCCGCCGCATAAATTGAAGGCAACGTAGCTGCAACAACGTTGCTGCCAAAAGGTTCCTCCAATCTACAACAACATGATGAATTGTTTTCATTGTTGACTTGTTGACTGCCAACTGCAGTTGGAGTTGGAGCTGCTTGTTGCTGCCGCTGTTGCTGTTGTTGTTGTTGTTGTTGTTGCTGTTGCTGTTGCTGCCGCTGGTGATGTGAATGATGAAGTAGGAAAAAATTGCAAATTGTATCAAAAATTTAAATTTTCGCTTTCATTATGCGGCGGTGGCGTCGCTGACTGCATCCATTCCCCGGCTGCCACTCAGCGGCGGCATTTGCTAATGGACGGAGTTGCTGCTGTTGTCTGTTGACTGTTCGCTGCCTGCTGGCTGTTGGCTGCCATTGTTTTGGTTTATTTCTTTAACTTTTCCCTATTTTCAATTTTGACAGCCGCGTTTTTCACAAATAATGAGCTGCTGTTGTTCGCCCCCGAAAAGCGATAGAGAAAGAAAGAAAAGCTAAAGCGCTTAAATAATTTATTGGCATTGACCACAGGCTGCTACGCAGTAGCCGTTAATTCTGTAGCACAGCGCGTATACGCAATGTGCAGCACCTATTGCACCTACCAGCCACGACTTCAACAAACGACTGCAACTACTTGCAACTGGCATTCACTTTCAACTAATTACGCGCATAAATTAAATGCAAAACATGCTTCATTACAAATATCTGCAGCAAAAGTAAAATGAGGAACACAATCGCAGCTGGAGAAAGACAAAGAGACAGCCAGAGAAAATGAGACTTTGCAGATGCTAGAGCCACAGCCAGAGCCAGAGCCAGCGCCAGAGTCAGCGCCAGAGCCAGAGACATCAGGAATGTCAAAGATGCTTGGCGAAGCCAAGAAATGACATGCCATGCTCATGCTTAGACCCCATGCTCCCATGAACACCCGGACTCCCGGGCGCCCGGACGCCCGTGCAGCCGCAGCCGTATTGCATTGCTCCTGCAGCAGCTCCGCCAAGCGTGTGGCAGCCACAGCCGAGACGACGACGGCGGCGTCTGCAAAGCGGAGACATTGCGGCAGACGTTGCAATAACAATCACAACAATAACAACAGCAACAACAAATCAGCAATTTTAAATATGCATCCCAGCTCGACGGCAAATACTCTTTCGTATTAGTTAATTCATGTTATAATTAATATGAATGTGATGTAAATCACATGTGCATTACTTTTAGCAGTCGTAGTTATAGAAACTAGAGATGCGCAATTTGAAAATATTATAGTTGAGTATAAGAGCAAGTCTTACGAAATTTAAAATTTCGAACAACTATTCCTGCTTCTCTCTGATGGGAAGAATTATAAGTTAGGCAACGTAACTATTAATTGTTATACTATGGCCCATAATATAGAAGACTTATAAAGTATTACAATAGACATACCTACAGCTGTGGTATCACATGTTAGTCTCTTTATATTACCTAGTGTAAAACAGGTTAACACCGGTTTCTGTTTATATTGTCGACAGTGAATATATCAGAGCGATCCATACTAGATATATGGCAAAACAGTTTTATTCTGCTTTCCAATATCAACCTATGGAATTACGAGCTTCGTTAGTCTTTAGTAAATTTACTAATGTAATCAAAGAATTAATCAATTTTAAAGCTAGCATATACAATTTTTATTCACTAAATATAAATATATATTTGTCACTATTCAGAAGAGATGTTTTCATTCTACAGATTAAAAAAATATATATAAATGAGTGTAAATTTATAGACAATTTCGAAGACCTCCAACAGATCTTAAAAGTTAGCAAAAGCAATGAACTTGATGAGTTGACCAAAAGAAAGTACAAAATGCATGACAGCTGCGTAATCCCCAGCCTTATGGTAAGGGCATATAAACATATGACAGCGGCAACATCAACAATAACAACAACCATAGCAATAAATGCAGCTACCGCAGGAGCTGTGACAAAGCCGTTGATAACAACAACGAACAACAAATGATTGTGTGTGTGTGTGTGTGTGTGTGTGTGTGTAAGTGTGAGTGTATTTGTATTTGATGTGTAATTTTTAGTGGCGTCTTCAATTTCAGCATTCTTTTGGCTGTCTGCATATTTGACGTTGTTGTTGTTGTTGTTGTTGCTGTTGTTGTTGCTGTTGTTGTTGTTGCAGTCAGAGATTGGTGATGTGCGCAGTGCTAGAAATCTTAGCATCGAACGTGTTGTCTTATTGTTAAAAACGCGGCTCACGTGTCGTATGCGTAATCTGTTCCAATGAATTGTTTGGCGCATAGTTTTTTTTTTTGTTTTGTTTGGCACTGCCAAATTGGCGATGTCAGCGTCCAACAATTTCGGGAAGTTGTTATCAAACATTGTGTGTCAGTTGCATTGTTGCAATATGAGCAGCGGTTTTTCATTTGTTATCCTCTAACCAATGAGCAAATTCATTTAGGCCGCCTATTGCAATAGTCTCTCTCTCTCTGTTGCTATATATCATGTGTTGCTGTTGTGTTTTGGCTTTTGGTTTTCTCTGTGTGCAGTTTTGTCTTTTCCTTGTCTCGTTTGTCAGACATTTGACAGTTGTTTGTTATTTTTGCACGTTGACTTTTGCGGCTGGCTGGCTGGCTGTCTGTCTCACTGGTGCTCCATCTGTATGTGTGTGTGTGTCATGTGTCTGTGGCATATTTTCCATACCCCTCGTGCATTTGCTAGTTGCCTAACAGCCGCCCACTTCATCAAGCTGACCCCCGCGTCGCAGCTAGCCCCCCTTTCACCTTGTTTTAGATTTCAATTTTTATGGCAAGTCAAATTTTTGTGATGCTCGTTTCGTTTCGTTTTGTTTATTGCCATTTTGGAGTGTGCAACATTTTCGAGGAAGTTAAAATTTGCATAGAAAAATGGAAATTAACAAGACCATTTGACTGCCTGTCTACCCCTGACACAGCTGGCCCCACCTCTTGCCCCTTCCCTCTCCACTCCATCGGCTTTTGGTTCGTCCTGTTTGTGCATTTGTCTGTGTCTGTGTCTATATTTAGGTTGTTTAGGCTAACATGTTTGACCAACTGAACTGACTGAATGACTGACTATCACAGTTGCTGGTAGTTGCATAGCCTATTTTTACTCTCTGCACACCACCCCCCGCACACCACCCCACCCACCACACACATACACACACACACACATCTCTGCTGTGATGTAATCAACGTAATGCATGCGACAAACTTTCAGCTCGAATTTCAATTTGAGTTGAGTGCTGCAGACAACAGAAAGAAATACAAAATGAAAAATACAAAATAAACAAGTAAGAGTGCTGTAGTCGAGACGGCTCGACTACGAGATACCCTGAACCCTGCGAAGAGCCAATCTTCCCAACATTCTATGCTTATTTTACATATACAAATATTGCGAGCAACACACACACACACACACACATGCATACGCATAAGCACGCGCTCTGCTGACCGCGCAGTCAGCGCGGCGACTGCGCTTAGGCTGCAACATGCCTATTGTATTGGAAATTAAATGTTTAATAACTTTTTTTGTGGATGGACTTTCTTAATCAAACTTTCACATCGTAATTATGTCATTCATATGTGTGTATTTGCCAAAGCACAAGTCTCTAGTATTTGAAATACGAATTTTTCAAATTGGGGGCGAAGGGGGCGTGGCATCCAAAATCCAAAAATTACAAATTGTCCGCATTCATTACACGGATCTACACAGTAAATTTGGAGTCTCTAGCTTTTACGGTATGCTTAACGGAAGAAAAGTTATCGATTTTTATCGATAATAAGGAAACGGGATGAGTTATCGAAAATCTAAAAAAAACTCGTACTGCGTAGGTTATAGACGAGTATTCTCTGAAAATTTCAGATCTCTAGCTTTTGTGGTTTACGAGATCGCTGCGTTCACACGGACGGACGGACGGACGGACGGACGGACGGACGGACGGACGGACGGACGGACGGACGGACGGACGGACGGACGGACGGACGGACGGACGGACGGACGGACAGACGGACAGGGCTATTTCAACTCAGCTCATCGAGCTGATCAAGAATATATATACTTTATGGGGTCTGCGATGTCTCCTTCTGCCTGTTACATACATTTCCACAAAAACATTATACCCTGATTTCCCATTTTCAATGGGTTCAGGGTATAAAAAGAGATCAAAGATCGCAAGCGATTGCATCGCATTGCATGCATAATCGAATAATCGAATAATTAATAATTAATATTTAATATTCGTGTAGTTTGACTGTCAAAAAGTTTCACTTGTGTTTACATAAAGACTATTTCTTTTTATATTGCTGTTGTGCTGTTGTGTTTCGGTTGCAACTCTATTTCTCACAGTCCTGAGCTCATGTTGTTGTTGTTTTCATTCACGTGACCTCCAAGGCAAACCTCACGTACAAGGATTTTATGATCAACCCACGCCACTTGCACACTTATATAAAAAATGGAAAATAATAAAAACCTATCTTTTACATCTGCTGTGTGTATCTCGTGTATCTTTTTATATCTTGGAAAAGTGAAAATTGATGCATGCCCGGGCAGGCAGGCATAAAGGAAGCATCGCGCGCCTAGCAACAATTTCCTTATGGATTTTAATATTTCTTTTATAAGTCAGTCACGTTAATTCGTTTAAAGACCTAATGAAAACGAGACAGGCGCCAAAAGACGTGCAACTACATGCGAAAGGGTTGGTTGCTCCAAGTGGAGAAACCACTGATTTGCCGCGACAACAATTGGTCGAGAGATTTCCCAGATTCAACTACACGACAAAGATGATGCCTCTCATATTGTGGGCTCACAAATGTTAATTGACTTTTGTCGTATTTCGCATTTCGCATTTCTGACTAAAAACGTAAAGCATTTTAAAACTTATTTAGTTTGTTAATGCCAACTATATGTATGTATACATTTAGCCATTGCCAAAACAATGATGTCATAATAAACACGAAACATTGAGTTGCTTCGGCATGCCGCAGCGAAAATACCCTCACTAAGATGAATTCAATTCAATATAATGAATATTGATTGAAGACTAAAATTTTAGAATTTTCTCCTCTATTCTACTGTTAAAGCAACTACTAAAACTTCTCCACTACTACTTATACTACAAAATGATAGTAATACTACTACTAATACTTCTATTTCTACTAGTACTACTACTTCTACTTCTACTAATAATACTACAACTACTACTTATACTTCTACTACTACTAGTACTTCTACTTCTACTACTACTTCTACTTCTACTACTACTTCTACTTCTACTACTACTACTACTAATGCTACTTCTTCTACTACTACTAATACTTCCACTACTACTAATACTTCTAATACTACTACTTCTACTTCTACTTCTACTACTACTTCTACTTCTACTTCTACTACTACTTCTACGTCTACTACTACTAATACTACTACTAACACTTCTATTACTATTATTAGTAGTAGAAATACTACTACTTCTACTTCTACTTCTATTACTTCTACGTCTTTACTTTTTCTACTACGACTAATACTTTTTCTATTACGACTATTACTTCTACTACTACTAATACTTCGACTACTACTTATACTTCTACTACTACTAATACTTCTACTACTGCTAATACTTCTACTACTACTTCTACTTTAACTACTACTAATACTACAACTACTACTTATACTTCTACTCCGACTATTACTACTACTGCTACTAATACTTCTACTACTAATAATACTTCTATAACCACTAATACTACTACTACTTTTACTTATTCAACTACTACTTCTACTACTAATTTTACAACTATTTTTTAAACTTATTCCAAAATCAAATAGACTTTTCATTCACAAACTTACCTTGAATCCATATAAAATAGCTGATGGAAATCGACTAAAATTTTTGTAAAGGCATTGACACAAGAACTAAGTTTTACTGATAATTCCTATGGCTTTTTGAGGACTTAGAATATTAGATAAGACGTGTGCTTTAAAATATTATATAACATAAAATAAATATATATATATTCTAAAGTACACACGTCTTTTTGTATGCCAAAGTTTGTGACAAAATGATTATGCTCTTATGAGTGTATACAAATGGCAAATAAAAGCCAGCTGAACACCGAAGTCAAAGAGACGCGCCAAAAAGTCAAATTAGTCCACGTTAAACACAAAACTAAGCAAAGCAAATGCGCCAAATTGAAACACAAACTAAGAGTGAAGTGGATAAAATAGAAACAGGAGAAGCAGCAGAGCAGAGCAGAGCAAAGCTGAATTGTGATGTGATGTGGGCCGGAGAGAAAGAGACAGAGAGCAAGAGAGAGGGGGAGGGCAGCTACCCGCTTGCAGACGTAGGCAACGGAGCTGGCACGACGAATCTCTAAACAGGCTTGCCAGCCAAATGAGCAGAGGCTGTCGGCCAGTTGAGCAGGCATCTAGACTCGATAGGCGGCACGCAGGGGCTGTAAGAGGTTGCAGCTTAAAGTTTGTTGCGGCTGTAGGAGGCAACTCGGCTGGCAACTGGCAGAAACGGACAGCAAATACAATAATTAGATCACAACACAGACAGCCGACACAGAGTGCGGCACGGAACGAGATTGCGAGGGCGGAATGGGGCGCTGGTGGAGGTAGCTGCCACAGCAAAAGGAGGAAGTGAAGTGGAAGTTAGGAGTAGCTAAACATGGACTGAAACAGGGACAGCCATTTAGCTAATGCTTGTTCTTCACAGATGCACTCAGCAGGGCCAAGCAACTAAGCAACTAACTAAGTTGTTAATATTGTGAACTTAGAGGACAGTAGCAACACTTTGTATACCCTAAAGGTAAAGTGATATAGTCTTTTATACAATTTTAGCAATAATAAAACAGAAATATAGCTAGGCATCAAATACATACAAACAAAATTGTCAGATATTTGTTTCGAAATCATATATTTTGAAATATATTTTAAAGTAAAACAAGTAGGATATAAATAAGTTTCTGTTAAGGTAGCTACCTCGAGATGATGTATACGATGCCGAACCTGAATATCCTAGTTCCATCATCAGCAGACCTCGCAATCGGCTACTTATTCCTTATCTCTTTGCTACTCTTGCTAAGTATAACCAGATGAGAGTTCTATGATTGCAGCCTTTTCAAAGAGAGGCAAAGCGTGAGAAGCCAGAGTTTAATATCTGTTTGTGCTCCCTGATGTCATGTAACTGAGTAGTGAGATATATATCAATTCACATTCTGATTAAATTGAAGAATTTTGTTTTAAATAGATTCTAAATTGAAATCAATTGAACGGAACTCTAAGTTGTTCCGCTGAACATTGTGATGTGCTTCCTTAATTTGTTATCATCAATTGCAAATGTATTTTACTTCATTGCTAAATGTTGCTCAATGAATGTGCTTCTCATCAAGTCTAGGGCTTTGCAAACAACTCAAATATTTATTAAGCTCAGATAATGCCATGGTCTTTCTCAATTTCTTTTATAGCTAACAGAAAGTCTATTTATTTTTAAATTCTATTACGAGGGATCTTGAATTATTCCAGGGCCTTACAATTTGGTCTTATGACTTTCTGTAGCAACTGTTGGCTTGCATTTGCAGTGAGACAAGCGCGACGGTTGTTGTGTTTCAAGACATGCAAAACTGTTGCCGAGTTGCCAACTTGCCAAGTTGCCAAGTTGCATGTGCAGCAGCTTCCTACAACTGAAACAACAACAACAACAACAACAGGCAACAGGCACACACTCGTGTGTGAAAAACTAAACTCAATTACTCAACAAACATAGTAACCTACTTCATAAAAGCTACAACAACAGCAACAGCAACGACAACAACAAGCGCTGTTAACAACTGCAACAAACAACAAGAAAAGCAACAAATTCATTTTCGCTTTTTATATCTTTTTTCGACACGGAGCGAAAGAGTCCTTCAAGCGTGACAATCACATGGAGCAGTTGTAGTAGTTGTTGTTGTTGTTGTTGGTTGTTGGTTGTTACTGGTTGTTGTTGCTGCTGCTGCTGCTGCTGCTGATTTATAGTTTTTATTTTGCACAGCTTGTGCAGCTTGTTGGATGTTGTAAAAGGAAATGTCAATTCTGTTGCCCGTTTGCCAAAAAACATAAAAACCAAAAACAATGCACGAAACATTTGCAGCATCGGTGGCCAACGTGTAATGTCAGCCAAGTGGTGCAGCCAGTCAAAAGTTAGCTGGCTGAGAGGGCTAGCGCTAGATTTGTGTGTAGCTAACCGAACGACCGCTAATGTAAGTCATATGACAAATTTTGCAACTGGATTTCAATTACAACAGCTGCGACTGGGCCGCAGGGCACCCAGAATCTATCTGTTCCTACGCGGAACAAGAATCAAATAGAATCTCCTGCATCAGTGCATGCTGGGCACACACACACACACACAAACATAGGCATTCGCCTTATGCGGCCAGCGCCAGGCGGTGGCCCAAAACCGGCTGACGGCGACTCCTTCGCGTGCTGGCCAACACTTTGCTAAAATATGTGCCCAAGCCACTTTTTTTTTGGGCCTATATGGCCGCCTTTCCAGAATTTGTAAGCTTAAGAGCAACACACAGCAACAAAAGCAAAAGAAGTAAAAAATACACAAAGCGAAGCGCCCATCGAAGACTGGGCATAAGAATGAGAATGAGAATGAGAATAACACGGGACCTGGAAGTCAAACTTAAGCTGAGACTGGGACTGGGACTGGGACTGGGACTGGGACTGGGAATGGGAATGGGAATGGAACTGAGGCGCAGACTGAGACTGAGTCTCAGACTAAGACTGGATCGTGAGTCAGCAAAGCCAAAAGCGCAAAAAACTTAAAATCAATGTTGATTTATTGGTGGCTTATTAGAATGAGAATGAGCGAAAAGCAACAGAGAGAGAGAGAGAGCGAGAGCTTGAGAAAGAGAAAGACAGACAGAGAGGAAGAAAGAGTTTGTATAGAGAATAGTTATGTTATGCAGTGTTCTTAGAAAAAGAAGTAGGCAGAGTAATACCCAAAATACCTTTTGCGGTAAAGCATGTACTTTTAATGTTACACTGAAAGAAAACATGATTCAGAAGATAATTTATGTTATGTATTATTATTTTTATATGTAAAACAAAAACATATGTAAAGCAAAGATACACTGAAAGGAAATACAGTAGAAAAGGAATATCATTAAGTAATCGACAGACAAAGTTTAACACTAACTATAATATAATACTTATATCAATCTCTGCAATTTATAACATTATTAGTCAAAATATTCAAAATCGATTCAATTCTTCTTCTTCTATTAATCAGTTAATAAAGCGCATTAAATAATCGTTATGGCCACATTGTCAGTTTGTTTCACATTCTTATGTCAGTCGCGCTTGTTGGCCTTTGGC
Source organism: Drosophila nigricruria (assembly GCA_037075265.1). Taxonomy (NCBI): domain Eukaryota; kingdom Metazoa; phylum Arthropoda; class Insecta; order Diptera; family Drosophilidae; genus Drosophila; species Drosophila nigricruria. The sequence goes on from JBAMCI010000074.1 coordinate 4,086,518, forward strand.
TATATTTCTTGGAACTCTTTTGATTCGCATTCAATAACATCGAGAATACACATGTATGTATACACACACATACATGCATACATAAATACATATATTTTTCGTATTGGCCATGGCAATCTAATATAAAGCACAATAAAAACTTGAATATTGCTATTTGCAACACGTCAACAACAATAACAACAACAACAACAACAGCAACAACAATCACGCCAAGCCAATGAACGAAACGTGCCAACTGTTGACGATCGCTGATAAGCTGGAACTGTAGCTGTGAGTCTGTCTGTCTGTCTGTGGCCGCAGCTCCGGCTTTGGCTTCACTCCTTCCCAGCCGGAGCTGGAGTAGAGTTCCAACTTGCAACTGTAGCCGCTTGCAAAGAAAGTATTTTTTTGTTGTATTTTTCTTTCAGGACGAGAGCTTTGGGCAGCTCATGCAGATAACTGTTGTACACAGTCTGGTAGCAGGCAACAGCAGCAGGCAGCAGCAGCACCAGCACCAGACATCAGCGAGTCGCGAGTCTCGTGTTGACCATTTTTATGGTTATATTTTTTACCATTACCAATTAATAGTCGTCGCGAGAAATTTGCATGGCTAAAAGGAAAGTGACAAAAAAAAAACATTGATAAAAAACAAAAGCTGCAACATTTGGTAGCTGGCAGTCAAAGTTACAGTAAAAATTGGCTATAGATTGCAGGCGTCAAACGACGCGATAATTTGCGTCCACACAGCTCCAGCTTCAGCTCCTAACATGAAATGCTAATTTTTATGCATAGAGCATAGCTGGGGAGTAAGACGTGCTGCAAATTAGATTTTGCCGCCTCGAAAGTGAGAGTGACACCTGTTGCGAGCTGCGTGCGTGAATTATGCACTTGGCCCCAAACGAACATCAAATGTGGCAACATCATGGGCCCCAGCATGCCGCATCGCTGCATCGTCGCATCGCCGTCGGCTATGATCGATAAGCCCGATCGGAGACGGGTCAGCTAGCTAGAGCGCTCGAGGTGCAGACGAAACGCATTAAGTTTCATATGCCGATCATTATTTTAAATTATGCGCACGAGCGAACTTAACTAGAGACGAGACGGGGGCCGCGTGCATTACGTCGAAGGCATTCAATGGGTTCATTTGCATAGCATGTGTGGAAAACTGATTTGAAAAACAAGAAAAACAAAAGAAAACACTTTTGCTTTTTCAATTGGTTCATGCATGATGGATTGGCAGGTCAACAATTGATGGTTTCATTAACAGACGCCGAGACCAAAAGATCAAAGCCAATCTGAACTTTACTGCGGCAGGTGCAATCAGTGTATAAAAATAAAAGTTAATTGGGTATCTAATATGAATTTAATATACATTAATAACGCTTTTTATAACAAAGCGAACTATGTGATAAAGTGTACTATATATTTACATATATATATCACAATACAAGAATCGAAATGATTGGGGAATGAGTATATTCAGTTGTTATTTAATTTCTGTTCTTAACGGATGAGTATCCATAGGCATAGATCTTCCAATTGATTTGAAATTTAGAATATGTGGACAATCAATAACGATAGTTACCGAAAGTTTCATATGATATATTCTACGCAGAAGTTAGTTTCAATCAAGTGAAAATCTGAAAAATTTATATATATGTATTTGAAATGACTGTGCGGATTGTTCTTATAGGAAAACTCTAGATGATCCTAACAGAAATTGAAGCTGAAGAAATAAAATTAAAATAATAATGCAAAATCCGATTTGTATTAATAGCTGTTAGCTAAGCTATGCTATGCCTAATTTTTTATGTTTTAATACCTGTTGTCTCAGCTATACGACATTTAGCTATACAAACAGAGAACGTGTCTGTGTAGGAATGCACCAAATGCGTCTTGCCCACAGCTTCATCTACGAGTATATACTATTTCTGAATGAATACCATTTCCAGACCACAACACCCACAACTCAGAGATCCCCCAGTTCATTAGAAAACATTTTTCCTGATGACACATTACTGTCAGACGGTGTTATGAGCTAAATTTATTGACGATGCCTACAAAGAATATTTTCGTGTCAGCGCATGCCAAGTACTCGTTTATTTTTTAGAGAAAGAGTGAGAGAGAGGGAGAGGGAGAGGGAGAGGGAGAGAGAGAGAGAGAGAGAGAGAGAACCCCCACTATTCGAGAGATGTCACAGGCATCTTGTTGCAAGCATTTGAGCATTTGATTTGTGTGTGGCACCAACAGCAAAAGCACAAGAGAAAGCCCGTCGAACACATGACGAGGCACAAATACTCTATTCGTGACAGAAAATATATTTTTTCTGCCCCGATAAATGCCATTGAAGAAAATTTGTATAATCTTATTAGCAGGTATTACAAAAATGTGCTTATATCTTATGTATACTCGATAACAATGTAATATAATTATTCCTTGATTACTGTATGAATTATAAAGCAAAAGAAGAGTTAGCTGATTATATTGATAAATAGTAGAAAACTTAGGAAATTTTACCATATTTAAGTGGAAAATGTTTAGAACGTGGGTCCTTTTTAATACAGAAGAGTATATATATATGAGGGCAACTGTATTAAAAGCTAGTGAAACACTTTAGGCTGATATTTAAAAATAAATATACTTTGGTCTGTCACGGGGTTAAAGATGCCACATTTGGTGGCAAGCCAGATGAAAAACTGAATCAGCGCCACAAGGAGACGCACAACAACATCTTAAGGTGGGAGGAAAAAGATTATTTCGTAATATTCCCGGCCAAAGCAAAATAGAGATGGAAGAAAAATCCGTTGACAACAAACAAATGCAGGCCAAACAATTTTTAGTTAGTAAAATTCCATTTGGAATTTATGTGCGGAATTTGGTAAATCGTCGGGCCTCGCTTGTCGTGACATAAATTAAATGGTGTTCGGTTAGTGGTGCAGTGGTTGAGTGGTGCAGCGATGCGATCGACGCCTGCTGATGCAATCGCCCGCACATGCTTTAATTTCTTTGCTTTTTTAATTATTATAATTATTGCTAATTATTCAACATTTTGTAAAGCGCGTGCACCTAATCGCAACTTCTGCCGGCCCACCTCCCTCTCTCTCTCCTTCGACTTTGCTTTCTTCTGGTCGTAATACAAAAAAAAAAAGAAAACTAAAACAAAACCTTCGATAAGTTTGTGCAGCGATGCGTTCGCTTCTTTCTTCTACGGCTCCAGCTGCTGTTGCTGCTTTAGCTGCTGCTGTAATCATTTAATTTAAATCAGCGGCTTTTGTTTTTATGTAATTGCTGCTTAATTGCAAGCAATTAAAATGAGACGCATTAAATTGCGTCTGCAGCGGGCGGAGTCAGTCAGTTTCAGTTTCAGTTTCGGTTTCTGTTCGGGCTGCCTTTAGACATTTATGTATTTCTGTTAAAGTTTACGAGCAGACGCCTCGGCAATGGGGTCAAGAGCTGACAGGAGCTTCATTCATTCGATTCTTCACTTTACCGATGCTCTGCTTTTTATTTTGTTTCTCGACTTGCTTTTTCCATTGCATAATCGTAATCATAATTTGTTGTCCACTTGCTACTCCAACTTACCAACTGTCCACTTGAACGCTGACTGCATTTTGGCTTTTTTCCTCTACTCAGTTGATCAAGTGCAGCCAGCGAAGGTTGAAGACAGCTCCACTTGCATATGCACATAAGTAATTAATGTTTTACACTATACAAATGGGTTATATGAATACATAGCACTGTATGCTGTGATGGACAATTTGTTAGCTTAAATATTTATGTTTATCAATGGCGTTTAGGAATAACCATCAATGGGATCAATGGGAGCTTAGGTAAATATAATAACATTTGAGACTAAAATGGAAATATCCAATTTGAGGTTTTTGCACCTTCATCTGTATTCAGTTTTGAATTAAATGCAATCAAAAAGTTCAGAATTTGAATCTCGATTGTTATATAAAGTTAACTTTGAGCCACATAAGTTTATTCATTACATTATTTAAGAAGCGATTGACTTTGAGTTAATCTTCAATGTTACCTCTTTAAAGATATATTACACAGCTTTATAAAGATTTTTAGAGGCACAACATCTGATAGGTTTCTGACATAGCTAAAACTCTAAACCAGAAGTTTCAAAAAATATATAAATTTAAATAAAAAGAAACGAAAGTGTATTCAAATATCGTTGCGGTATTGATTATATTGTTTGCCTCTCTGTTGGATGTTGTGTTTGTTTTTCACAACTGGCGTGCATTTAAATTGTCTTCAATTGCGCCCATTGCATAATTAAGACAGCACTTCCAACTGGCCACAAACTCTGTCTGTGTGGCTGCCTGTCAGTGTGTCCGTCCGTCCGTCCGTCCGTCCGTCCGTCGCGCCCATTTGACGAACTAACTGACTGACAGGCCATCAACATCAACAAAATGCTCAACACCAAACGGACTGCGGCTTTCCCGTTGTCTGGGCCGGACTTTGCGCTAATCCGTGGCAACTTTTTCGATGCATCATCGCATAATCAAAGAGCCATAAAAACCAATAATCATTATTAAGCAAAACAAGCCAATTAATGCTGCTGCAGCAGCAGCAACACCAGCCGCAGCAACAACAACAGCAACAACAACTGCCACAACAGTAATTAAATGAAAATAAAACACCAAGATTCGGTCAACTCTATAGCCAAGTTGTGGAATGAAAAAAAAAAAAAGTAAAACAGGTCTACTCTGGGGAATTGCAGTCAGTCTATGATGCCTATAGAGTCTATGCCTCTGACAGAGGGGCGGCGCGGCGCGGATAGGGTATCTATAATTGCAGCTGGCCGCTTTGCCGTTGCTAATTTTGCCATTTGCGTGTAATAATAAAGCGATAAATTGTGGCACCAGCCATAATAATAATAAAAATAAAAGTACATAACAAAAAAAAAAACAAGCAAATGTACAAATAATACAACAACTTCGAACCGGGAAGATTATTGAAGTCATGCTAGCAATTAGTGACTAAAACTCAGCTACGTAAATGGCACGAAATCCATATCCATATCGGGACATAGGCAATCCGATGCGGAGTTCATGCGTATGCGTATGACATTCAATAATTTATTAATAATTAAACTAAACAAATCGAAAATTGTGTCCTTTTTACAAAATTTAAACTTGAATTTTCAGTGAAAGTTGTGCCCAAGTCACTGTTGTTGTTGTTGTTGTTGTTGTTGTTGTTGTTGTTGTTGTTGTTGTTTGACTGAACAGTAGCTGTAACAACAACAACAACTGCGAAACAAATTAAAGCCCAACCTAGGGCAATATCGTGTTGGCGATCGTTTGAATTGATAAAAGAGAAGAAAAAACACCAAACAACTACGAAGAAAATGAACCCAGGCCGTTGCCGGCGGGGCATTCGGAAAATAGTTTTGGTTCGCCTCGATGGGCTTACGCTATTAATGCGAGCTCGAGGTAACACTTGGGGTCAACGCTAATTGATTTGGAAAGGCTTTTCAGGTCGGTCAGTGGCTACCTTCAAAAAAAATAAACAAAAAATGGCAGCAGTTAAGTCTACACAATTATTAAAGTAATACGCCTTAGGTGGACCGCACAAATTCCGCTTCAGCTTCCGCAAAGAATGTATCGATCATATAATTGAATAATCAAAACTATTTTAAGACGAATAGAACAACATGCACAGATGGTCAAGCTCATTATTTTATTTAACAAATCTGAATCAGAATAGAAGTTTAATTTAAATAAATCGCAATTTTCCACAATTTCTGTCTCTTAATATCGAGTTAATCGTGTGCTTCTTTATACCGAACGTTGCGAACAGATATAAAGAAACAATAAGATTCATATTTTGTCTAATAAAAATCGAGTGCTTATTGGATTTTGTACAGTAAGAACATACAATATTATTTATGGTAGTCCTCTTCAGATAAACTGGCTAAAAACAATTTAAGAAATTCAACAACTATCTTCTGAATTTCCACAATTCTTTTCCAAAGTATTATAACTTGTTCTTATCTGAACTTTAAACTAAATGTATATTAACAATGTTCAATATATATTCAACAATTTTCACGGTTCAAAAACAGTTAAGTCTAATCAAATATCAATATTTTCGAATTTCCGTCGTTTCATATACTATTTTATAGATCTATACACAGAGGTGGTTAATATTAATCCACCTGAAGAATTTGGTGATCTTAGATCTAAAACTGTACAAAAATAAATACAATCTTCTGATCATCCAATTCAAAAGCATGAGACAAAGTTATATAAATTTCATATTTTTATCTGTTATTTGTTTGCTGTTGTATACGAGTAAGTTCAAAATCTTAGCTCTATAAACATTGTTGTTTATGCTTTAAAATATGAAGTATATTCGCAAAACATCTTAACACCACCCAAAAGTTGAATTATGTTAAGTTGCTAGCTTCAATAGTCATGAAAAAATTTCCATATAGGCTCTACACAAAACTTTGTGCACAATTTTTAATACTTTAATAAAGTAAGTTCGATTCTTAGCCAGAGAATTCCTTTACAGACAGATCTAGATGCTCAAATTATCACCTAATATTATATAGAAAGACACTATCATATATCGGAATAATTGGAAATTAGTAAAATAATGAGAGGCTATTAAGTGGACGATTTGTTAGTAATTCTAACAAACTCATTTTTACAGGTAATTACTTGGCAGTGAAATGCATCAACGACTATAATTTATATAAATCATTTCGATTAGCCACGGCTAAATTTGGATGTTTCCCATGGCGCCCAATATGAGCCGTCGCATCAGCGATTTCAACGAGTCTCTTTCACTTGGTTAAAATTAACAGATTTCATGTATGATTCGAATTTGAAATATTTCTCAGTGCGTTTTATTTGAGAGTAAAGTAAAGTTTTGGCTTTGTCTGGCATTTCAAATTGTCCGGTCGTCCGGCCGTCCGGTTGTCTGACTGTCCGGTTGTCCGGTTTGCCATTTGAAGTGCTGAATTTTTCATGTGCATTTAATTAGTTGAATTATGGCTGTGAAATGTGGCAACGACTGAGCGGAGCAGTGGAGCAAAAGCCAAAACAATCTAATAGTAAAAGAAACTAACTGAAAAATAATAAAGTAAACACTTTTGCCATATTATGCGACAACTTTCGCAAAAATAATTTTATTGACTGCCGGACGAGCTTCAAGTGGTACTGAAGCTGCTTTTATTTGATCAAATTGACAATTGTCACCTTTCAAATTTTCGTGGAAAGTTGTCATGCAGCCGAGGAGTCGAGGAAAGGTTAATCTGTCTAGACATATGCAAAATTTCCATTTGCAAGGACGTGTTGCTGCAAGCCACGTCAGGGGTATTCCCGCACACACCGCGAAACCAAAAACAAAACACAAACACTTGTCGTGCACTAAATTGAGCTTTATTTCAATTTGTGCTTTGTGGAAGCGCCGCTCGTGAGCTGAGCAACCTCTAAGCGCTCTAAAAAAATATATATAAAAACCGAAAAAACCGCAGATAAAAATCTCGAGTTTTCCACAATTTTTCTCTACGTACATACACATATATACATTTTTTTGTGAGTTTGACGTTGACTTGATGGCGACTTGACCCAGTTACATTTGTTGATGCTTTTCGGGTTTCTTGCTTTTTTTTTGTATTATTTTATTTGTTCTTCCACGTTGTAATTAGTGACGAGAATTGTTTATAATGAGACTGAAACTGAGACTGCGAGGCATGAAAAAAATACTGTTTTGGGGTCGCATTTCGTGTGTATTTATCATAATTAAAAGATTGTAGACATAATTAGTGTATATATATTTAAAGGTGTGTGTGTCTGTGTGTGTTTTGAGGTGAGCTTAAAGTTCAAGCAGTTAAAAAAGTTTACGATTTGAAGGACATTTCAAAAACAGTTTCCAACTTCAGGTCAAGTGTGGGTCAAAGAGTTGAGTCAACGGCAGATTGCAGCGAAAGATTCTGCCGCAGCTGTTGGAGCACTGATTGGCGCCGACATATTTCCGGTTAACGTGAGCTGACGAATCTCTGGAGGCTTTTAGGTGTGATGGGTAGTTTGAATGGGGCTGGGCATGGTAACGAGCACGTGCCTATAGATAAGTCAATGGAAATCTGAGCTCGTTAACCGAAAGTGAACGAAAGTGAAAACGCAGAGAGAGAGATATATCAACAAAAGTCTAATCAGTGCAACTAAGTAAAAAAGTGGCCAACAAGCAAAGTACACACAAAACAACAGAAACCAACAATAACAACAGCAATAACAAGCCACATATCATGCTTGAAACTCTCTTTCTGTGTCATTGACAGACGTTGGGTCGTTTTTACGTTTGGCTTTGACTGACTGACAAATGAAAACTCAATTGACTATCGCAAGACAATCAAAAGACGCGAACGAAGACGAAGACGAAGACAACGATGCTGCCACGCTGTTGATGTTTGTTGTTGCTGTTGCTGTTAGCGTTGCAAACATTACACATTACAACTAGGCAAAAGAAATGACAACAACTGCAATGACAATAACAACAACAACAGCAGCAGCAACAACAACAACAACAACAACAACAACAACACCTACGAAAATTCACTTTCACTCATCGGTCTTTTAATTTCTGAAAACGTCATCTTGTCGTCGTTTGCCGCTGCCACATAAACCAACAACTACAACAAACATTTAAAAGATGTCGCTGATTGATGCCCAACACTGTATGTTGCACGCCAGGGGGCGCTCTAAACTAGAACAAACGAAACTTGTCAACGCCCATTCCCCCCTTCCTTAACACGCCCTCTATCGGGCTAAAGCTGCAGCCTGTCCAATTAAATGAAAATGTTTTTTTTTTAGAAATCGCATCCAACGGCAACGACAGCACATAAAATTCAAAAGATGCAAATGAACATAGAAAGAGAGAGAGAGAGAGAGAGAGAGTGAGAGAGAGAGAAAGATAGTGAGGCACTGGGTCCAGTTCCAATGGCTGGCCACCCACATGGACATTGGCGCTACAAACGTCTCACTTCGCCTAGGCAGTTGTTGAAATTTATGTGCATTTTGATGAAAGCGCCAACATCGTGTGGGCGTGGAGCGATGCACAAGGTAGGCCCCCAAAGCATTTGTTTTCCTTTTGTTTTGGGTGGGCTTGGGGACACGGGGGCTAGGTGAACGAAGAGCTTTTCAATATTTATAACTTTTATTGCTTGTCTTTTGGTGCTTGGCAATTTCTCGCATTGCCGATGCTGCGGCATTGAAAATGCAAATCAACATTTTTCCATAAGCTATTGAACAGAGATGCTACAAGGAGTGGGAGAGGCAGCGCAAAGAGCCGCCAGCTGTTGATGGCACAGCGAAAGCAGTTGGAGAGTTGCACTAGCTTATACGTTGCAGTTATGCAAGAACTTTTTGTTCAGTCTGAGATAAGATTTCTCTTAGATAAGTAATTCAATATATTCAAATAATCTCTGTTATCTTTAAAGTAATAAAGTAAGCAATAATTCGGACTAGAATATACACTTTCAGTTTCATTATCAGCATGATCATCATGATCATCATTATATATATACAATTTATTGACAATGTTCTTTGTGCTTGAATTGCTAACAACTATACAGTTTGACAACAGCCCCAAATTCACATTGATTTCTAAAAATTGATTAATGTAAATATTTGCTTTCATTCATGGAACTAAAGCTCTTGTGGCTGCTCCACATTCGTTACGTATTGCCCATTTTGGACAGCTATGCTAGCTGAATTGAACAATTTGGCAAAACAAAAATAGCAGCATGTTGCATTGCCAGCTTCGACAGAGAAACAACAACTATTGTTGTTTACCCAGAGTCAGCAACAACATTTCAAACAGACAACAACAATACAAGAGTTGAAGTCGAAGTTGAAGTCCAAGTCTTGGGCTGGCATTGCAGTTTACGTTGGACCACAGATACTGCTGATCAACATTATGATCACCATTATCAACATCATCATCATCTTCATTATGCACAGTTTTATTCAGCTTTTGGTCTTTTAGTTTTAGGGCTTGCCATTGCTAATAATGTGGCTCATTTCAATTGTTCGAAATTAATTTGTTTCCGTTTGTAATTAAATTGCGATTTCAGCTTTCCTTATTGTTGTTGTACTTGTTCTTTTAACTGTTATTGTTATTGTTGTTGTTGCTGTTGCTGTTGTTCAGTAATACGAATCGGGTCAAGCAGCTGAGCTGACCTTAATCACAACTTGTGCGCAATTTTAAGTTTTGTTTTTTTTTGTTTTTGTTCATTTTTGTTGTCGCTTGGATTACCTTCAAAACCCATTCGACTCTGGCCATACAGATAAATAATGTTTGGGTTTCTTGGCTCTCGCAGTACTGGCCAATCATGGCCTAAGATTTGCCAGCATTTCTTTCGGAGAATGTGAAACTCGAGCCAAGTGCGTCCGATTCAATCCAACTAATGCCTCACCCACCTTGTCGTGTGGCTCGATTGTCTATTTTGGTTTGCTTTGTTTGTTTCTTGCCCATAATTGTGGCTGATTTTATTGTGAATTTCTTGTCAATTCATGAACTTTAATTGCCCGTTGTTATGAGCGGCTTAGACACACAGTGTTTCAGCCGCGCTTCAACTTCAGCTCCAGCTCCAGCTCCAGCTCTAGCTCCAGCTATCTATCTGCAGCCCCAGTGGCCAATACTCTGCATGATATATGGCCTGCGGCAAATATCCCCTGGCCGTCTGGTCCCTCTTTATGGCTAACTCTTTCTAGCAGGCTGGCTGTCTGGTCCAACGATTGATGTGCTTATGCAATGCAACCCTTGCCCCAGTCTTTGGCTTTTGGTTTTTAGTTTTTGCAACCTTATCGGTCTTATGCGCATCGCTGGCTTTGAAGTTCAGTTTCAGGCACGCAAATATCAAAAAGCAATGCGGGCTAAATAACAACAACAGCAACGAATTTTAATGACGGGTATGCCCAACTCCCAGACATCCTAAATAACAATTATCAGGCAAACCTTAAGGGTATCCGTTGAGATATTGAAAACATAGCCATAAACAACAATTTCTTCTAACTTTTATAGTTCTGTAGATTAAGCAGAGCCAAGTCGGTAAGCTTTTCTAAGAATATGGAAATATTTAGATATATTCAAGTGCAATAAAAACTTATCTAAAAAGGTTAACCAATAAAGTTTCAACTCTGGGGATCCTATCTTAATTTAGATGTAAGGTGAACCATTACCGTAAGTCTAGGCATTCATTTGAAACTGAACCAATCATTTCAAGTTTTAATATGTGTTTTTATATATTTATAAAACTTTATGAAATATAGAAAATAAAAACCAACTATCGACAGTTTTTATAATCGATATGTATAAAGAAATCTTTTTTATCAGTGTATATTTTCAATAGTTCATTTAATGTCACAACTAATTTCAACTTTCAAGTACAACAAGAATTATAATTTCTTACTCAATATTTATATTTTGATTATTCTGATATTCAATATAGGGTATCTGAGAAACAAAACTCTTGTGAACCCTGTAGCCATTCACCCTGTAGCCCCGTGTACGCCCACACAAAAGAAAAGTCAGCACACAACTGCAATTGGCGAATCGCGAAGCGAAAATCCGCTTTCAAAATGAAATTAAAATTTTTTATCATTTTGACTAAAAATTTGCTGCATGCAAAAAGGAAAACAAAAGTTAAGAGAGCCAAAGCCGACAGCGAAACACGCAAAACTAAAGTGCAAAATGTCGCGGCGCGATAAATTGAAACGCCGGAGCGGAAATGGACGTATGAAGGTCCTTCAGCGACCCCAACAAGGGAGTGGTGTGTTCCAAGTTCCATGTTCCCAAAGCCAACGACACAAAACTAAACAAAACTCACTTTTCGAGCGAAAAAGCAAAAAAAAAAAAGTTCATTTGCCGCAGTCTAGACAAAAATGTTCAACTGCAATGGCTAGATGGAGTGTTAGGGGCTGCTACCCCCAGCCATAAGGGATGGGGGATAGGTGTGACGTGGCTGCCAAAAAGGACATTAAATCATTCGGCACGTAAAAGCCAGACCCTGGCCAAGGGTCTACACAACTCTCGAGGCCAGACAAACAAGGCTAACAAAATTTCGAGTGTATCTATAAGTACGTGTATCTGTGTGTGTGTGTTGTATCTACATATACATCCATCCCTATATGAGTATATCTGTGTGTGCGCTGCGCTAAATAATAGTAATTTGGCTAATTCAAAAATTGCAGCTATCGACGCGTCGCTGTTTCTGTTGTTGTTGCTGTTCGTTTGCTTCTAGCCATGAACTTGAAAATGAAAATGTTGAAATTGGTTTTTCGTTTGGCTTTTGCTTCTCCGCCTTTTCGGGCTGACAAAGTGAAAATTAACAACTATTCTTGTTATTGTTTTTCATTTTTTTTTTCATTCAGTTGTTGGAGCTGTAAGAGAAGTAAGTCTCAATGCACCGAAACATTTATGCCCTTGACTATGGCTTAAATGTAAGCAAGAAAAATAAAAGGTTTTTAAATAAGCTTAACCAACAAACAAAAACTAACTGATTGTTGCTATGGCTATGATATAGCGTTTATTTAACTTGCTATATGACTTTAACGTTGTTTTCACCTTTAATTCGTAAAAGTATTTATTTGATATTTATGATTTATTTTATTTTATATTATTTGATTTATTTATTTAATTTAATTTATTTATTTTATTTTATTTATTTAATTTATGATATTTATTTTATTTTTTATTTCATTTAAGTTGTTTAAGTTATTTTATTTCATTATTTTATTTATTTTATTTTGTTATTTAATTTATTATATTTATTTTCTTTAAGTTGTTTTAGTTATTTTATTTCATTATTTTATTTATTTTATTTTGTTATTTAATTTATTATATTTATTTTCTTTAAGTTGTTTTAGTTATTTTATTTCTTTTAGTTATTAGATGGCATTACTTATTTGATTTATTTAATTATATAGTTTATATAGAAACCATAAATTATACAAAAATTAAGAAATAATATAATAAACATTAATTATTATATATTATTATTTAATAACACTTTTTAAAATATTGTTATTAATATTAAGAATGTATTTTGAACTGAAATTTTTTTTGATTTTTTGATTATTATTACATTTAAATAATTTTTATAATAGTTAAATTTTTTGTTAAATTGTATTATGAATCTATTGTCAACACCAAACTAATTTTAAAGCAAACTATTTACTACAGTGAGAATAACCGTCTCACATGAGTTATGGTAAGACCTTTGCAAAAGGGGCGTATGAGTAATCAACACACGTTGCTTATACAGCATACGCCCAGTGGGCTGGACACATAGGCAGACAAACAGACAGACGGACAGACAGAGGAAGAACCGTGCGGCTGGCTAGCCAGTTATAAAGTATTTTTAATGAACAAATCGCCGCAGCAAGCAAACAATCTTTTGTGGCTTTAATTAAAGAGCGAATGCAACAGCGAGCAAAACCAAATTTGCATTACCAAAGAGCCAACAGAAATTGTGTAATTGAATTGAATGCAGATGCAGCAGCAGCAACAGCAGCAGTAGCATTAGTAGCTGTGGAGCATTTTTAAGCAGCAACTGCTTAACAATGCGGAAATGTGGCTGACTAGTCGGTAAGACTAAGACTGCAGTTGGTTCAATTGAATTATTATGCAATTAGCAATTAGCATAAATTGAATCAAAGAGACATAAGAATGCCAAAAGCAGCAAACAAACACTTGACTAGGTCAACCATTCATCAACATATAGCCAATTGCACAACGGGGCGCATGCCCAAGAATACATAATAGCAAATATACGTACATCAAGGTAACATCCAATCCAATCCAATCCAAGCGAGGCATCTGCTTGGCGCATTGTTTGCCCAATTGGCGCAACATTTTGTCAGGCAAATAATGAAAATTTGTTTCATTGTTGATATTTGCATTTTGCAATTGAGACCACATGGCACAAGAATCAGACGCGAAGCCAAAAATCAAAACTCAAGTGCCTCGAACATTTCGACATACTCTCATACATATGTATATGTATATATATGCGGGCACGAGCTGCATCTCCTAGTCCACTTTGGCATTAAACAATGCTTGAATCTAGCCAACAGCCGCTCGAGTGCATCTGTCTGTGTGTGTGTTGTTAAATCGTAGCAGCAATCGCTGCTAGCCAAAAGGCGCTGCGTCATGGGCACATGGTTCTTAACCAAAGGGGGAGTCAAAGTCCAAGATGCGAATGCGCTATAAATAGGCAAACAATTGATGGCAACAGAACAACAACAGTGTAACAAGCTTACAGCAGATGCCGATGCAGAGCCAACAAGCTGTAAGCAATCTGGCTTAATCATGTGAGAAACGTTCAAAGCACCAACTAACCCGGGCCCAAAAAAACAACAATAAACCAAAAGCAAAGCAAAGCAAAACAAAACAGAACGCAGCCAAGCTAAACTTGCAACAAAGTTGCACACACACACACACATACACACACACGTATTGAAATCAAGTTTTCTGCAAAGATGATGATGATGATGACGACAGCGTTCAAAAGTGTTCTGGCCAAGTCTTTCATATGACTCAACCAGCTCTTACAGCCATATACAAACAATAACAAAGAGAAAGATGAGTTAGACAAGTTGCAGATGAGATGTGGCACGTAAAAAGCGAGTCCGTCAACTATAGCAACCATGTGAAGAGTGCTGTTCTTTGAGTGAAAAATATATTTCATATATATTTCATATATCATGAATTTATTTCAATAAAAATTTACAGCGATAGTTAGAGTACATACAAGACGGCTGAATTGATATGAAATTAAGAAATTATAGAAATTTTAATTTATTATAAATTAAAATATTTATTCTTCAAATTAAAGCTTAACTCTAAAACTTCATAAAGGAAAGTTTAAGAAGAATTATTTAGCTTTATAATTGACTTCAGTAAATTTATATAAAACTCTTGTAGTATTTCCATTTATTAAGTTATTTTATAAAAATTGTAAGATTCTAGATTGTAGAAGAAGATTGTAGCAAATATTATAAAGAAGTTTAATTATAAAATAAATTATTTATTTATTTAAATATATAAATATATACTATTTTGTTGTTATAGAATCTTTATTTTTTTTTTCTTATTATTATTATTAAAATTATTATTATTAATAAAATTATTTTTATTATTATTATTATTATTATTATTATTAAGAATCTTTATTATTATTTTTCTTCTTCTTATTATTATTATTATTTATTTTTATTATTATTATTATTATTATTATTATTATTATTATTACTATTATTATTATTATTATTATTATTATTACTATTATTATTATTATTATTATTATTATTATTACTATTATTATTATTATTATTATTTTTATTATTATTATTATTTATCATTTGAAAGTTTTGAAGAAGAATATTATAAAAGTTACTATTTCAGAGTTATTATTAGGAGATAAGTTTATGCACAGGGCTAATCTAGAACAAGTAAGAAGAACAAGTTCCAATCAGACACAACAATCAGCATTATACAACTATATGTATTTATATGTGTATATAGATAAAACAGCTATATTAAAGCATCGACATTTTGTGATTTACCACGCACAAACGGGCAGCAAGACGGACATGGCACAAAACTGATATACTCTTTTCATTTTAGCAAAAAATTACATTTTGAGATTGCTCTGCTTGGGACCTAACCCAACTAGAGAAAAACATAGATAATTGTAGCTTAAGTAAATATTCATGTCTAGAGAATGTCGGATAATTTTCATCTACTGAAGAAAAAGAAGAATATATAGTAAATGTTTTAGCGGATGAAAAGATGTTTTGATCATAAAGACCTATTGAATAAAATCAATTTTAAAAGATCTTCGAAATTCGAAAAAAGTATATGGTTTAATATTGTAAAACAAAATTCTATGAAGATTTATTTGTTAAGATTTTCTACAATAAATTAAGGTCGTTAGAGGAATTGGTTAACTTGGTTACCCACGAATCTTAGCAAATTTAAGCCAGTCAATTGGCTACTGAGAGGAAATGTTATTTCCTGGAAATGCGCTGAGCCAAGCCAAGCAGCTCTCTGTATACAACAGGAGCAACAGCAAATAGGAATCTCTGCTGATGTGGTGCAAATGTATGTATGTGTGTGCGTGTGTGTCTGTGTGTGTGTGAATCACAGGAAACAGTTCCGAATGAGCACATGTGGATGTGAAAAACTTGGGAAATTCGTTTACTGTTGTGAGAACGAAAGCGAAACAAGCGTAGCAAGCGAAACGTTGGCAAATACTAGCAGCATACGGAGACAGACAGACAGACAGATAGAGCGACCTCTTCAGTTGCCCCAACAGCCCTCAGCTAATTAGGCGGCTCGCATGTGCGGGCGAAAGAATAGTGGGACGCTAGCAACAACAGCAACAACAATGAAAAATCGCTCGCTTCCTGGCCAAAGCAATAAAAGAGCAAAAGAAAAAGAAAAGAAAAAAAATGAAAAACACAAACTTGTTCATCTTCAGCTAACGAGCCGCAAGGTGGGCGATGGGCGGCAGCGGCGGCGGCGGCGGGTGGACAGGTAAGAAGTAGATAAGTAGCTAGGTAAAAAGCGTTCACAAGTGCAAGTGTAACAACGGCTGCTGGGGTGGGTGTAGGCCGGCAAGACAATAAACAAATAAATTACATGAAAGCGGCTGCCACAGTTTTTTTTTCTTGTTGCAAGACGAATGTGCAACGCCAAGCCAAGCGAGCGAGAGCAAGATAATCAAGCGGCACGAACTGTGCAGCAATGTGGCATCCTCATTAACCCAGACTGTGTATGTGTATGTGTATGTGTGTGTGTGTGTGTGTTGCTCCTGTATGCCACGCTGTGCTGAAAGTGAAAGTCATGGCGCGAATGTGCAACAGAAACCCCTGCAACATGCCTGCAATCCGACAAAGTCAAAAGCAATTGGCCAGTTGAGCTTATGGGTTAATTAAAACGCCAGCCACGCACTTTTTCCCCATTTTGCCTCCACGTCTTTAATGTCTCTATAAATCTATCGAGTATAACTCAATATTGAACGCATGTAAATATTTGTGCAACCGCAAAGCCGCAATCCGTCGCATCCGTGAGATGCCTTTGAAATGTTCGAGCAGACTATGGCCATAGTGGAGCAGAGTGGAGCGAGTGGAGTTCGATAGATTTGCATTGGTTTTTGATTTGCTTGGCGCTCTTTTCACTTCCATCTTCCGCATCGGCTCGAGCGCACTGAGAAAGTATAGAAAGCTGCTCCCAATGAGATTCAATAAATTTGCCAGGCGCTGGCAGCCACTTAAAGCTGATAGCTATATTTAAGTCTGTGGAGTGGGCAGACGGAGGCTGACTGGAGGGGTCTGTCCAGCAGGCAGCAGGCAGCAGTAGGCAGTAGCCAGTGGCAAGGCTTTTTTTGTGGGTCAATCGGGTGGCTCATGTATGCCTCATGTGCATGTGTTGGCGAGTGTTTCGAGAGGTGGGCTGCCAATTGGGTCAAATCAGTTGCCCAGCTCATTAACACGCATTGATATACAGCAGCCGCTTCCGCTTCACGGCTGCCACTCGACGCAGCAACGCAAATTGAAATTTAATCAGCGCCAGAGACAATGCAAAAATAAAACACAGAATAGTGGTTATAAAAATGTGAATTGCCACTTGGACACTTGGCCACTTGGACACTTGGACACTTGGCCACTTGGCTTGGCTTGACTGCTTGGCCTCGTCACGTGGGCATGACAGTTAACAAACCTTCCCAGACGACTCAATAAGCGAGCCACTGGCCTATTGACAGAGCACACACACACACACACACACACACACAGATAGAGATTGAGATTGTGCAATGGGTGGGCAAGAATCTAAGCCGGAGACCCAGCTGGTCTGGCTCGACAGACCTTGCCAAACGGTAAATGCTGTGTGTGAGTGGGAGAGGGAGGTGGAGGAGGGGAGGGGGAAGGTGTGCTGGCTAACATTACCATAGCCCACATAAGTGCACATGTACGTAAGTAGTTTGAGATAGCTGCATTGACATGCTCTGAATACGGGCCGCTTATTGTAAATGCTGTTGTAATACCCTGTAAAGCATTAGCATAAAAGGGAGCATGTGCTTGGCAATGGCTGGAATGGCAAACATACAGAACTGCTGCTGGACAATTTTCCCTAGTTACAGGGTATTCTCTAGTTGCATTGGCTGTATTGCACTTGCAGCAGCCGTTGTTGCCGCAAGCCTGAGAATGGCAATTTGATTTATTAGCTTGTTTTTGCGCTCAGTTTCGGCTGCGACTTAGTTGAATTATGCAACCGGCTATAAAATGCAGTCAACCAGCCAGCCAGGCGCTATAAATTCTCGAAATGCGTTTTTTTTCTTTTTGGCTCACTGATTTTTCCCACAATTTGCAAACAATAATGAAACCCGCTGCTGCTGCTGCCGCCTAATTAAATCAAATAAGCGCAGCCAATAAAAGTAAAAACGAAAACGTGAAATCGAACAACAAATATAAGCCGCTGCTGTTGTTGCCGCTTGTGTTGCATGCCACAAGTGGCCGGCCGGCAACGACCGATAACAGCGGCAACAAAAAAAATTGGCAGCAAAAAGGCAGCCAATTAAGGCCAATTTAGTTGCAGCAACGCCGCGCGGCGACACAAAAAAAAAATACAAAAAATAATCAGTAGAAAAACGACAACAAAAACAACAACAAATATGCACAAACTCTGCATGCAAATGAGAGCAAAGCAGAGCAACAACCAAAAGTAACTTGATACTGCCAACAACAAGAACTACAGCAAGAGCAACAACAACAACAATGGTGGCAAAAATTATGTATGCGCAGTTATTTGTAAAAAGTTTTCTCATTTTTTTTTTAACATTTAATGCGGCCTGTGAGAAAAATGTAAAACAACGCTGTGATTGCTAGAAGTTGTTGTTGTTGTTGCTGCTGCTGCTGCTGTTGACAGCGCCATGCATGAGATTTGATGCATATACAAAATGAGTGCGACAAGGAGAGAGCAAAAAGAGCTCAGAGCTGAGCTTTGTTATCGATAATGCGCTACAAGCTGCAATCGAATGCAATCGAAGCTCTTTTGATTAATGTGACCAGGCGTTGACAACAGCTTCACTAGCAGCAGCAACAACAACAACAACAGTTACAACAAGTGTGTCAGCATCAAGTGCAGTGAAATCTGGTTGTTGTTGTTGCTCGTTTCAATAACAATTGTTAAATGCGACTGCGCAGCGACGCCGGCCCAAGGCGCAAGCCGGAGCGCGGCTTTGAAGCTGGAAAAACCAACAGCAATAACGGGGCTATAACGAGCGACGGCCTGAGATTTTTTCTTATTGGGTTGGTTTTTGTTTTTTTTTCCAGTTTTTTTTTTTTTTGGCATGTAAAAGGCCTCGCGCTGCGCCCATTAAGCTTTAAGCCGAGACCTGAGGCCAGCAAGTGCCCGTGGATGACCTTTTCGTTTTAATTCCGATTCTGATTGTTGCTGTGGTTTTATTTTATTTTATTTTATTTTTTGGTGTGTGCGCGCAGAGCCGCATCTAATTGTTGCTGCAATCAGTTTAAAAACTCAAGTGCTCCGAAGGCGGTGGGTCACGCGCTGTTGGTGTTAACAGGCGGACGGACATAATCTTCATAATAAAGCGAACAATCAATTTGAGCAGGGCTCACACACATACACACATGGACATGCACACTTACGCACCAGTGCTGCCAACTGCCAGATCCACTACTCAAAAAAGCCAGAAATAGCTAGGAAAATAATTGCAAAGCCTAGAAAAATAAGCTTTTTACAATTTTAAGGGAATTTTTGTATGAATTCTGATATCGACGGACATAAAATAAAAAGCCGAAATCTATCAACATTGGATTTTGATGACCTTTTTTTCCTTAATCCGCATCCAAATACAGCTAGATCACAATTTTCGCCTGCATTCTGTGTTTGAACTGACGGGAAAATAGCTAAATTAGCAGCACTGCTACGCACACCCACACACAATGAGTGAAGATGCCAGACGCTGTCATTTTCTGCAGGTGGCAAAGCCGCAACTTCAACCCGTTTTGTTGGACAGGCAGCAGCATCGGCAGAGGCAGCAGCGGCAGAGGCAGAAGCTTTCGCACACACTTGTTCACTTTCTTCTGCGGTGCGTGTGTGTCTGTGCGCAACAGCGTCCATCCCAGCAGCAAGCTGAAAGTAACTGTAACTCGATTGCAACTTCAGCTTACCTGTGCAGCGAATTAGCGATATGGCCACAACTATATATGTCGCTTTCAATTGTAATTTGCAGTCCGAATCGAACTTTAGCCCTGGCTCACACGCACTCGCACACACACATAGAAACGATGAGAAGCGCGCGCGCGGCGCGAACGTACAAAAAAAAACACTTGCACAAATATTGGTGCACGTAAAAATAATGTCAAGATAGAGATACCGTACGAAGCGCAGCGCGTTCTATGCAAAATGTATGCGGCGCACGGTTAAATGCAGCGCCAAACGAAAGCAACAACAAAATGCAAAGCGAGCGCTTGTCGTGTTCTCTTTGAAAGAGACACGGTTACAGTTACGAAACTGCAGTTCAGATACATCTGTTAACTCCACTGTTTGACTCAAAATGGCGATGTTAAAGTGACTTACGTGACGTGGTATTTTTTAGTAGTTACGCACAAAGTTGCCAGACTAAACATTTAAAAAAATTCGAAAATTTAAATTTAAAAAAAAAATCTTACAAATAAATGAGTTATAGTATACTCACTTAATATTCTGTCAGTATAAACTTAAGACGTAAACTTAAAAACACAGCTCAATAGCTAATGATATGCCTTCACAGTGCATATGCATATTTGAATCGCCTCTAACGAGCACTGCTGATTGGCATAGTGTGGCAACGCTAATTTAACTGAATTTTGCGTTTGCGCATAACGTTCCGTTAGCTGTGAGCTTTATCTTTTTGTAGCAGAAGTTTTTTTCTCAGCTATCAGTGAAATTGATACGAAAATATGTTAAAGTCGGAAGTGCAACACCAATACTGGATAACCAAAAAGGTTGTGCAGCGCAAGCTGGGCAGCAAAGAGGACAAGCACATCATATCCTCCGACGCCGAGCTGGACGCCAAAATCGAGGTCTTCAAATCGATAAGTGACACCAGCTTGGAGCTGTGCAAAATCATTGACCAATACCAGGAGCGACTGTGCATATTGTCGCAGGAGGAGTGCGTGTTCGGGCGCTTTCTCAAGGAGGCTGGCAAGCGAAGCAAGACCACAGGCGGCAGCATCACGAACACGGGCAAGGCCATGTCCTTTGCGGGACAGCAAAGGATGTGCGTGCGTGTGCCGCTCCTGCGGCTGCAGCACGAGGTGGATGTGTATCGCTGTCGTGCCGTCAAGGACACCGAACTGACTCTGCAAACAATGGAAAAGGAACGCACCGAATACCGTGCCGCCTTGTCCTGGATGAAACACACGGCCAGCCAGGACATGGATCCTGACACTGGCAAGGGCCTCGACAAGTTCCGCACAGCCCAGGCGCATGTGAGAGCTGCCAAGCACAACTTTGACGGCTACTCCATGGACTCCATACAAAAGGTAGCACAAATCGTTCAGATCCTATATAGGAGATAGAGAGATAAGGGCTAAACTCATTTCAGATTGATCTATTGGCCGCCGCCCGCTGTAATATGTATTCCCATGCTCTGGTTGCCTATTTGGCGGAGCTGAAGAACTTTGCCCAGAAGGCCGCCTCCACCTTTCAGACCATTTCGAATGCGCTCGTGGTTAAACCAAAGTACGACTTTTGTGTGCTCAAGGAATTGTCCCAGAATGAGGGCGCCGAGGGGGCTCCGGAGGTAGCGCCCATCGAGGCCGTTGACAAGGACCAATCGTTATTCTTTGCGGTATATTGTTAATATAATAAGATATATATTTGGCAAACTCGATTGTATTTCTTGGTTTTTGTTTGCAGGACGAATACCAGGACAAGCCAAAGTCCGAGTCGCAACCGCCCATAGAAGAAACACCCACGCCCACACCCACGTCTACGTCTACATCTACGGCTTCTGCTGCGCCTGACAGTATGTGTGGTGACAACGAATCATTGCTCATTGAACTGTCCAAACAGCTGGAGGAGAGTCCGCTCATTGAGGCACCCCCATTGCTAGACACCAGCAACAATAACAAATTCTGGGCGCGCATGTTCAGCCAGCAGCAGGCGCCCACGCCGAGCAGCGTCTCGCCCGCTGCTGCAGCTGCTCCAACCAAAGCGAACGCCAAGCCGAGCAACAACAGCTCCAATCCTTGGCTGGACCTCTTCGCCGACCTGGACCCGCTAGCTAATCCGCAGGCATTTGACTTGAAGCTCAGTGGCGGCAGGCGTGTGGCCGAGCAGACATAAAACCTAAAGTTGGTGGCGGACGCGGACCTGAGGTTTCCTGCAGGATGCAGCAACTACAGCAGAAAATATACACAACGACGGCCAACACCAAGCCGAGTCTGTCGGTCGGTCTATCGTTAGTATTATTAGTTTAATTTCCCTGTCCCTATCGACAGTTTTGGCTTTTTCACTGTCGACGGCTTTAGCTTTTTCACACGAGACATTTGTTTTGTCAATAAAAATGGAGTTTTCATTGCTCAAAAGCATTTCCATTGCGATTGTGGAAAATCTCTCTGTTAGCCTTTCAAATACAATCGTCTATATGAGTCTATCTATATATTTATATACGAAATATTTCGTAATTCAATTTGCCAGTTTGGTTAGTTTTGAAATGCATAAAAATCATTTGAATGTAACTTTTCGCTAAACGTTCAAAACTTTTTTCGGTTTATTTATTTAAATAATATATGTATATTGGACACAGCAGCTAGGGCAGAGGAGTACTGGGAAGGCAACACGCGTGGCTCAACTCATTTGACAGCTGCTTGTGCCTCCTTCTTCGAGTTGACCAGTTCGACGAGCTCCTTGACACGGCGCAGGCAATCCTTTTTACTGCGATTCGGTATGCAGGCCGCAATGCAGTCCCAGCGATCGGGCGTTGTTGTTGGATACGTCTTGATGGCCTGCTCCAGCAAAGCCTGTTCCTCCTTTGTCCATGTTTTCGATGCGACGCCATTCGTAGTCGGTGCTGGTGTTGGCGTGCTTGCTGGAGGCAACGCAGCATTACCGTTCTGCTTGGACTCCAACTGCTGCTGCTGCTGCAACTGTTGCTGCTGCTGTTGCTGTTGCTGCTGCTGCTGATAGTTTACATTGTCGCCACCATTCTGTTTGTGGTTCTCTTTACTCTCTGCCGGCGACTCACCCAGCGTAATATCGTTCGTTGTCTGGACTTCCTTTTTGGATTTCTCAAAGCTTTGGAAAGCCCCTTCGTTGGCCTGGGTCTTGAGAGAGCTCTTGGAGTGATCGCTGTTCTGCAGCGCCTTCGCCTTGTTGAGCACATCGCGTGCAGTCACCGGATTCGAGCCTCCATTGCAGTGCTGATTGATGAACGTGGCAATCACATCCCAGCGCTGAGCAGTGCCAGCGGGAAACAGATTGACCGCTTTGATCAACAGCTGCACGTTTTCATTGCTCCAGAGTTCACCTTTTTTCACCTCTTTGACGCCCGGCTTCGGCGTATTGTTCGCCTGCTTCTTTTGCTGGGCTATGTTGAGCTCCTCCAGCTCGGCGGCAATCTTTTGGTCAGCGGTATGCAGCGCTGCAACGAAAGACTCGCGGCCCTTCGTTTCCATGGCCTTGTTCAGCGCCTGCAGCTCGGATAAGCTGAATGTCTCGCATATCTTTTCGGTGCCCTCCATATGCTTCAGCTGGTCCTTGTCGTTTTTGGCATAGTACTTACAATCCTTAACCTTGTCGCGCAACGTCTTACGCTCCTTTTTGAGCACCTTCTTCTGCTGTTCGCGTTCAATGCGAATCTGTTCGATGCGCTTCTGCTCGGCCTTGTCGGCCTTCTCTTTGGCTAGCGCTGCTTCGCGCACCGCCCGATCCTGCTCGGCCTTTTGGGCCTGGGCAGCATCCATTTTGGCCCGCTTGGCTGCCGCCTTGCGATCCTTTTCCTCCTGCTTCAATCTTTGGATCCGCTTATCGTTGTTGTAAGCCAAATCGACCAACGCGCGAATGCGAGTCATCTCCTCCTTTTTACGCTTGATGCGCGCCGTCTTGTTCTCCTTCTCGATCCAACGGCGTTCGTCCCGGTCTTGCCCCTTCTCCTTGTCCTCCTCGTCCAGGTAGCTAAACTCGCGCCACGACTTGAAATCGTACCAGAAATTGTAAAACCGTTCCACATCCTCGCGTTTGGCATCCACCTCGCCAAATGGCGGCACATTCGACTTTTCGCTCCAGCGGGCATTCAAATTAAAATACTTATTAAACGAGTCAAAATAGTTGCTATCAATGTCCGTTTGTGTGGGAAAAGCGTCGTCAAATTCAGGATCCACTGAGTCATAACTACGGCGTGTTTTCGAAGTGCCTGCAATACGAAATTTAAGATGTATTTTATATAACTATAGATATATATGTTGCCAAAGCGAGGCACGTGTCCATACTATGTCTCTCTCTCTCTCTATATTTAGTATTGTTATAAGGTATTAGCAAGCAAATATAAATACGTAACATAAAATGAGAAATTTATACGACTATGAAATACCCTAACTTGTTCAAGAAAATATTTCTATGGGATATATGTGCTAAAATATTCGTATTATCTTAGAATTTTACAAACATATTGTGTTAAATTTTAAATAATAATTGTAGAAAATGTTTTAAGTATATATTACATATATAAGAGGAGGCCTGACTTGTAATAATTCATATGCTAGATGTTGTACAATAATATGAATATATTCTATACTATACCATACAATATATACTCTACACTTTCTATTTTCAAAACTAACTAACGTGTACAACAAAAAGTATTTACAATTATTTATTTAGACATATCGACCACCCATCAAGAACATGTTCTATTCTAAGCTACACATACTATACTATAAGATATCTCAGATATTTTAACTTTAATCAACTATTATTCATCTAGACATATCGACTAACCATTAAGAACATGTATATGCTCTACGCTACTCATACTTTACTATAAGATATCTTGGGTGATTTAACTTTAATCAACTATTATTTATTTAGTTATATCGACTACTAACCGAGTATTTCGTAGGCCTTTGTTATGCATGTGAAGTAGTCGTCGTCCGTAATCACCTCCTCGCCCTTGGCTTTCCGTTTGTCTGGATGATGCAGCAGCACCATTCGTCTGTAGGCCCTCCGAATGTCATCATCGCTCGCTTCATATCTGTATGTGTGCAAAAAAAAAAGTTAATACAGTTAATACACGTGCACTCGCACACACACACGCTCTCTCTCCCTCTCTCTCTCTAGCACATGCACACACATATATACACACACGTGCGCACACATTAATAGATAAACGCACCTCAATTTGCCAAGGCCAAGAACGCTGTAATGATCTTGATCCTTCCATTCTTTGGGATCAAGTGATTTGAGGTAGCTTATGTCGACATCCTCGCCAGCGCCCGCCAATTTCTCATCCGAGTCGCTGCGCTCGACGCCGTTCGCATCGCCAATTTGGCGGCGTGCGTTAAAATATGCGCAACCAACGCGTTCGATTTTATGACGCGCTACTTTCAGTGCCGAACACTCAATTTCTAGGCTGTTGGTCATTATGGGTGTGTGGAAGTGTGTTGTGTAGCAAAAACAAATTGCATCAAATTACATAAAGCACACTGCACTACCTCGAATTTTGTTTGGAAAACCCGAAAAGTGTGTAATTAATTCACTTCACTACCGCATGCTTGAGCTCAGTGTAGGCAAGCGACAAAAAAGGCATAGTTAAGTGCGATTCGATAGGCACAATGCTGGCAATCTTTACCAACACCAATTCGCACTGTTATCGACTAGTTTCATGTGGTGGCAGGTCGACTGCCAACAGCTGTCAACGAAAAAACATGCAAGGAAAGAATATGTTTTGAATTTCACTTATCGTTGTAAATTTATCAGAATCATTTGCCTTCTATCTGAATTGTACATGTAAAATGTCTAAACGATAAGTGTTCTTTCAAACAAAGGGTATAATTCGTCAATATTAATTAGTGGTGACACACCTGAATCCTTTGTTCAGTATAGCGATACTTATCGATAGCATCTCCAAGTCTCTCTTATAGCTGGGAGTACCCCAGTTTTATATAGTTTAAGTAAATAAAAAATGCTGCTCAAAGAGAATCTCTGTCAGACATGAATAAATCTCAGGAGAGAAGTACTGACTCCGCCATCTCCACACCAAACAAGACAGACGATGACCTTCACAATGTCTCTGACACCTTCTACACCAGCCAGCGCAAAGGCAGCCACGTATTCCGTGTGCGCCTGGACGCCACAGGATTCACGCTGCAACGCGAATCCCCAAGTGGCGTCACGATCAAAGAGCAAAAAGTTAAAATATGTGATATCATTGGAGCGCGGTGCATGCGCATGAAAAAGTCGCCACGCAACCTGACAGGCTGTGCCTGCGTCAATCCAGGCACTCCAGCAGCGGGCTCCAGCGGACGCAAGGGCGGCGGCACGCCCAGCAAGTGCAGCACGGCCAGCAAGGACGAAAGTGCGGCCTGTGCGGACATGGGCGATGGCAGCGCCTATCTGTACTTGTTCGCCTACGTGATGAAGAAGAAAAGCCTGCGCAGCAGCCTTCACAGGGAGCGCACTGTGCTGACGCTTCGCTTTCGATCCTTCGATACGTTCGAGGATAACATGCGCGAGGCTGATCGCTGGTATCGCGCTCTGCGCTGGCAGCTGCATCAGACGCTTGAGCCCATGTTTGTGGACAGCGTGGGTGAGCCGCGTCGTCGCCGACTGCTCGTGCTCCTCAATCCCAAGTCCGGCTCCGGCAATGCACGCGAGGTGTTCAACACGCACGTCGCACCTGTGCTCAACGAAGCCGAAGTACCTTATGATTTGTTTGTAACGAAGCATTCCAACTATGCAATCGAATTTATGAGCACCCGTCGCCTAGAGGACTGGTGCACCATACTGGCCGTTGGCGGCGACGGCCTGTTCCACGAGATAATCAACGGACTGCTCTGCCGCGCGGACTGGGCCCAAGTCATGGACAGCATTTGCTTGGCCATAATTCCTTGTGGCTCTGGCAATGGCCTGGCTCGCTCCATTGCCCATGGCTACAAGTGAGTGGGTGATTCCTGCAGCTGTTGCTGGTCAAGATAAACCAATACTAACTTCCATTTTTGCTCGTAGTGAGCCGTATTTCAGTAATCCTGTGCTGGGTGCCGCTCTGACGGCTATCAGTGGTCGCAGCTCGCCCATGGATGTAGTGCGTGTGGAGGCAGCGAACCGCGTCATGTTCTCATTCCTCTCCATCGGCTGGGGCCTCATCTCGGATGTGGATATTGAGAGTGAGTGCATACGGATGTTCGGCTACCAACGGTTCACCATCTGGACACTTTACCGATGGGCCAACTTGCGGACTTATAATGGTAAGATCAGCTATTTGCTGGCTGATGGGGCTGCTGAGGCTGAGGGGCCGCTGGCCACGCCGCTGCTGCAGTCGGAACAGTTGCGAAAGATGCAGTCCAGTCGCAGCTGCAATATGCATATCGATAAGCTGTCCAATGCCAGCAATCACCGCTCCACGGAGTTCTTGCCCCAAGAGTTCGAGGATGTCATTTCCCTGGAGACTTCCATCAATCAATCATTCCGATCGCGCTGCGACAGCTGGCTGTCGGGTGGCTCACGTCGCAGCTGCTACTATTCCATATCAGAGAGTGTCTACCACAGCGTGGCGGATGACAGCGAGTTCACGCAGCAGTCGACTGCAGCAGGTGGTAAATTGGAGCAGGGCCAGCTCAACTGCGGCCCGAGCAGCAGCCTGCCAGCACTTGACGAACCGTTGTCCGAAGACGCGGGCTGGCTGGTCGAGGAGGGCGAGTTCATTATGATGCACGCCATCTACCAGTCTCACCTGGGCATCGATTGCCACTTTGCGCCCAAAGCCCAGTTGAACGATGGCAAAATATTCTTGGTTTTGATACGCGGTGGCATCAGCCGCCCGCAGCTGCTCAGCTTCCTCTACAACATGAGCACCGGCAGCCATCTGCCCGAGAAGAACAACCAGTATGTAAAGGTGCTGCAGGTGCGTGCATTCCGCCTGGAGCCGCACGACAAGCACGGCATCATCACCGTGGACGGCGAACAAATAGAATTTGGCCCACTTCAGGCAGAAATACTGCCGGGCATTTCGCGTGTCATGATACCAAAATAAGAATAGGCGAACATATATATAATCTCAAGCAACGATCGTACATTCAAGCAATAACTAATCAGTAATCAGTAATGGGAATCTCTGCATTTGAATAAGTAGGTGTAGGTAAGAATTTGTTATTAGGTTTGGCTGCGTGCGTCTCTCGGACTCTCGGTGGACGATGGATGCATGCGAAAATGTATAATTTTTTTTATATTAACGCTGCTAAACACTTTTGTAACTTGTCTTGTTAATATTTATTGTAATTATTGCAGTTAAAAACAAATAAAAATATATATCTACCTAAGGAAACCCGTTCTTATCTGTGAGACAAAGTAACGAACTAAGCAAAAGTGAGCTCTTCATTATCATTTCAAATGTAACAGCTGTTTTTTCTAGAGCTGAAACAGCCCTGTCGAATTAAAAAGTTATCGATAACTTAATTGAAACAATAGAATAAAGTTAAAAAATAATTTGTGGACAAGAATAAGCAAATGAACATGCTCAGTAGATTATAAAAAAAAAATCAGCTTGTCTATCAACTAGACAAACATGTTCGTTGAACATAATAATAATAATAAACATGCAAGGAGAAACGAACGAAAGGCTAATTGTGACGTTAAGGTAAAAAATTATTTAAAATATATTTAGTTTTATTCATTTTATTGATTTTTACTTTTCATTTAATTACTTGTTTATTTAATTAATTTGAAAATGTAATAATATTTCCTGATGTAACAAAAGTACTCGGTTCCTGTGGGGATAAAGCATTATCAGAATATTGATTTGATGAGGATTCAAGTAGAGTCGGTGATGGTACAGATATATAAGAAGCTTGGTTCAGAATATTTTGTAAATTAAAAGAGCGCCCCACGTTGTACGCGTGATTATAGACCGATTGTTGAATTTCCATTCTGCACAAAAGCTTCGTTTGTGGATCCATTTTTTTAACGTGTGGCAATAGGCTCACAAAAAAGCCATGTCTTCATCGACGGCTAGAATCTTGTTTTTTGTGTTCTGTTCTAACAGCTCTAACTTCTTTTTTTCAATGTTAAGCATTTCACCTTCTATGTTATTATGACGCCGCTTAAGATTTCTAGTAGGATGATGTGGGGTGGACGTTTGCACTTCAAACGTACTCAAGTCGCTTTCTTCCTCATATTCCACAAATTTCTTATCTTGGCGCAGCTCATCAAACAAATGATGAAATTCGCCAAATGCTTTTCTTCCCAAATTTATAGGGTGAATTTTTTCATTTACTTTTATACGTTTTAATTTAAAAAATAAACTTTGCTCAATCAGCAGGTAATCATCTGATGAGAAATCCATTGCGACTAACATAACAAAAGCGCAACCAATTCTTCTTGCACTATGCAACCTATTAGCTTACTCGCAACGCAAGCAATTTGTCTTCAGCTTCGTCTTCATCTTCGTCTCAGCGCGCACTATGTTTGCAGCCTAAGCAAAAGTAAGCTCTTCTTTATCATTTCAAACGTAACAGCTTTTTTTCTAGATCCAAAGCAACCGTGTCGAATTAAAAGTTATCGATAACTTAATTGAAACGCAATAGGAGAAAAGTGAAAAAATAATTTGTGGACAAGAATTTAGTTGGTGCGACAGATAAAACGTTAAATAAGCATAGGCACAAGCAAAGGAGCGTGCTCAACAGACGCTGACATAGTCCAGGAGCTAAAATTTATTGAAAGACAAAGCTAACGTTAATATAATAACAGTCACAATATGTCAGCGGAGGAGCTGGCGCCAATTAACGAGCAGGATCTGAAGGACCTGAAGCAGCGCATGAAACTCATTGCTGACGCAGACCCCAATCAATATCAGAACGAGTTCTCGCTGCGGCGCTACCTGCGCGCCTTCAAGACCACAGATGACGCATTCCAAGTGAGTTATTCTCATTATCGCGCCCACATCTTGACATTGACTTTTATACTCATATGTATGTCTGCCACCCACGCCCACCCTGCTAGGCCATATTGAAGACGAACAAGTGGCGTGAGTCGTATGGCGTGGCCAAGCTTAACGAGATGGACCGCAGCCACTTGGAGAACAAGGCGCGCGTCTTGCGGCACCGCGACTGCGTTGGCCGCCCCGTCATCTATATTCCAGCCAAGAATCACAGCTCTTCGGCACGAGACATTGACGAGCTGACGCGATTCATCGTGTACAACCTGGAAGAGGCGTGCAAAAAGTGCTTCGAGGAGGTCACAGATCGTCTGTGCATTGTCTTCGATCTGGCCGAGTTCAGCACAACGTGCATGGACTATCAGCTGGTGCAGAATCTTATCTGGCTGCTCGGCAAGCATTACCCCGAGCGATTGGGCGTTTGCCTGATCACAAATGCGCCTGGCATCTTCTCGACCGTTTGGCCAGCCATTCGCATACTGCTCGACGACAACACCGCCAAGAAGGTGAAGTTCGTCAACAACGAGGTGGATCTATGTCAATATCTGATACCGGACATACTTCCGACAGATATGTAAAGGAATCGATAGCTTTTAGGCATACATATCTCTATATGAGGCACCTTTGACATTATACTGCAACTCGAGACAACGTGTACCTATTAGAAACCAGTACCTAATCGACTGTATTCAATATCTGTGCAGCATGAGGCTTCTGAAAGCTTTTACATAGTTCGTACTACTCTATCTATATATCTATATATATTGTTTATAACTGAATGTCCTTGTCGTGTAGCGTGGTTAACTTTTAATTGATTGTGCATTGTGCATGCTATGAAATATTTTAGATAAATATTTATCTTTGCGTATTGTCTATATTTAATATGTATGTTAATATTATTGATATATGTCTATATATCTGTCTATATATATATATATATGTATAATAAAGTTGTAAAACAAAAATTGTGTACACTCATTGACTGACAAACATGTAGGCCACAGGCTGATAGAGTGTTCTATATTTATCACTCCTTATCTCATCAAATAGAAAACCCATTAAAGGTTGTTTTTGTCGCAATAAACAATCAAAGATAAGCATTTTGAATTTTAACGAATTGTGTGCTGCCAGTCTGCATTAAGCTGAAGATGTGGCAACTCTCTTTTGAAGAATAAGTGCCTTAATGAAGTAAGGTAGCGCTCAGACTTTGGATATGAATTTAATCAAATAGCTTGATACTCGAGCTCAGACAAACATTTTTGGCAATCATACATAACTGTACTACAGTTTAGCACTCGAGTGTCAGACAACTACTATTAGCAACCATACATAACTTTGTTACAGTTTTAGCATTCGAGTCTTTGACGTCACATGCTCTTATCGATTGAGCGCCAGTTGTGAGTGAGTGAATTGCGACACCTACACATGAGCTTGCCACCATGATAGACACCAACTGGTTAAGTTTATTATCGGAAAGTCGACCAGTTGATTACGGATTGGGCAGCAATATGAAACGACTAACTACAAACATCAACGCAAACTCAGTTTGCCAGCGATCGGCTTTTAAGTTTCAGTAAACAACGAAGTGTGCACCGAGCAGCAGCAGCGGCATCAGCAACGGCGGCGGCAACACAATGACAAAAATAACGGCTTCTCATATCGCGGCGTTGGACGTTGGGACGACGTACTTGCGATGCTTTGTGCTCGATGAGAACTGCACGGTCAAGGGGTCGGCAGCGGATGCTGTGAGTTAATTGAGTGCTGCCGGGCAAAGTCAAGCGCCATTGAAATGTGTGATCTTTGCAGGTTGAGCTGTTGAACCCACAGCCGGGCTACTTCGAAATCGAGCCCGAGGGCCTGTGGCGCAAGATAGTCAAGGTGATAAGCGAATCGATACGCAGTAAGTGCTTGAGATTGTTAGTGTTCCACATGTACAATTGGCTAATCTTCGATCATCCGCAGACGCCAAGCTGACGCCAGCGGATATTACCTGCCTTACCATTTCGACGCAGCGGTGCACGTTCTTGACGTGGGACCACAGGACCAAGGAGTATTACCACAACTTTATCACGTGGAAGGACTTGCGAGCCGACGATCTTGTTCAGCAATGGAATGCCAGCTGCTCGTTGCGTTTGATGAACGGATTCTCCTACGCCCTGTACCTACTGACCAGGCATGCGCGTTTCCTGGCTGGCAGCGTGCTCAAGCTGATGAATGGCCAGGTGACGCCGCGTTTGCTTTATGAGATTGGCCACAATAAACGACTGCAGCAGGCATTGCGCGAGAAGAGGGCGCGCCTGGAGCTACTCGACTCGTGGATATTGTACAAGCTGCGGTCCGGAAACGGCACCGATCCAAATGTAGAACATATAACCGATATTACCTCAAGCACTGCCACGGGCCTGTACGATCCCTTCACACTAAGCTGGTCGCCGCTTGTGCGCTGGGTCTTTGGCATCGATGTAAGTGAAGATCATCCATTCTCTGATTCATGGTCACATTTAACAATCCCTGATCTTTCAGTCCAGCATTTTGCCACGCGTAGTTGAGAACAGCTATGCGAATTTTGGACATGTGCATCCTTCGGCATTTGGGCAGGAATGGAACAATACTAAAATCCCCATTGCCGCGTCCCTCAGTGACCAGACGGCGGCCATGTGGGGATCCCAGTGTTTCGCAACAGGCAATGTCAAGATCACCATGGGCACGGGCGCGTTCCTGAACCTTGTGACAGGGTCGGACTGCAAGGCCGTGATCAGCGGAATGTACCCATTGGTCGCTTGGCAGCTCAAGCATAAGAGCAAGTATCCTGATACGATCTACTGCATCGAAGGTGCTGCCCATGACTTTGGTACTGTGGTAACGTGGGCACAGTCCTGTGGCCTGTTCGAATCGCCCGCGGAGACCGCCGATATAGCGGAATCCGTGCCGGATACCAACGATGTTTACTTTATGCCCGCATTCAGCGGCTTGGGTGTGAGTACAATGAGCTGAATCTTCTAGTCTACTGGTTGACTTTATATCGAATCCGCTTACAGCCGCCCGTGAATGACTATCGCGCTGCCAGCGGCTTCATTGGCATGACTCCGTCCACAACCAAAGCGCATCTGGTGCGGGCGCTGCTGGAGAGCATAGTGTTTCGCGTGGTGCAACTGATTGAGAGTGCTGAGCACGAAACGGGACACAAACTGAAGGTCATCAAGTAAGGCTTAAGCTACGGCATTCCCTACTTCGGCTGACAAACTCCTTAAACATTCGTCTTTTCAGAGTGGACGGCGGCGTCTCACGCAATGATTTCGTTTGCCAGTTTTTGGCAGATGCCAGTGGTCTGTGTGTGGAGCGCGCCGACTGCTCCGAGTCTAGCATAATGGGCGCAACATTTCTAGCCGGCGTTAATCATGGCATTTGGCACTCGCTCGACGATCTCAAGCGCTTTCGCCATGTGGAGCG
The DNA here is from genome assembly GCA_037075265.1 of Drosophila nigricruria. Classification (NCBI taxonomy): domain Eukaryota; kingdom Metazoa; phylum Arthropoda; class Insecta; order Diptera; family Drosophilidae; genus Drosophila; species Drosophila nigricruria. The sequence continues at coordinate 4,120,128 of JBAMCI010000074.1, forward strand.
CATTTTCGAGCCACAACCAAAGCAGTTCAATCTGATCGCCAGCCGCATGCAGAAATGGAGCCGAGCCATTGAACGCTTCAGTGGCTGGTACTAGGACTCATCAGAAGACTATTCAAATTGTTTTACATTTGATTTGTTTGTGTGAATTGTCTTACATTAAAGTTATTATCAAAATTATAAATTATTGTAAATGTAAAAGGGCCAACGAAATTGTTTCCAGTTTCACTCTTCTTCATTCTTATCTGGATTCAGTTGAATCGTTGCTGGAAACTTTGCTGCTGATTGAAGATCATTTGTTGCTGCTGTTGTTGCTGCTGCTGCTGCTGTTGATGGTGGAAGTCCTGTTGATTGCCAGCTCCTGATAAACGGACGCGTTTGGCATTCGGCTCGTTGGGATTCATTTGCTGTTGTTGCTGCTGCTGTTGTTGCTGTTGCTGCTGCTGCTGTTGCTGCTGTTGTTGCTGCTGCTGCTGCTGGCGCTTGTTGTCCGACTTATCCTCTTGGTCGTCGTCGGTGAGGAATTCACGCTTGGGATACGGTATGGGGCAGCCGGCGAAGACGTCCTGCGTCGGCAGTGGCTCCTCCTGGAAATATTGGTCCTGCATCGCTTGCTCCGACGTTATACGCTTATTGGGATCCATCAACAGCAGCTTCTGCAGCAGATGGAATGCTTTGCTATCGGGCTTAATCTTGTGGCGCTCCATGTACTTGGCTAGCGAGCAGGCAGAGTAGGTTGAGCGCTTGAAGTCCTTGATCAGTGTATGATGCTCTGGCATCTTTTTGATGTCCTCCCAGTCCTTGTCCTGGGGAAAGCCCATCACATTGAATATGCGATCCAGCTGATCGTGATGGTATGGATTGCTCGTCTTGATGTCCTCCTGCCGACAATGGAAGATGGGCTCAGACGTCAGCAGCTCCGCGAAAATGCAGCCAATAGCCCAGATGTCGATGGCCTTCGTGTAATGGCGCGCGCCCAGCAGCAGCTCTGGCGCTCGATACCAAAAGGTAACCACCACCGGATCCAAGTCCGCCAGCGGCTTCAAGGGAGCATTGAAGAGACGTGCAAAGCCCATATCGGCGATTTTGACACGCCCCCGCTCGTTGCCATCGCCCATGACGAGAATGTTGGCCGGCTTCAGATCACGGTGCAGCACCCAATTGCTGTGCAGGTAATGAATGCCGTCCAGGATCTGGTACAGAAGGCTCTTGACCATGCCCCGCGGCACGACCACGTGCTTTTTGGTGGCCTTGGCCGCACGATGGAACTTAATGATGTGCCACAGATCGTGTTCTGCATAGTCAATCAGCAGGAACACCTTGCGGTCGTTGTGCGACAAGAAGACCCGAATGAGCGTGATCACATTCTGGTGCTTCAGCTCGCGCAGCAGAGCGATCTCACGGCAGGCGGACATGGAGAGGCCGGTGCCATCGATCTGTTTGAGTGCGTACTCCTTGCCATCGCTGCAGAAATAAAAGAATAAACAGAATGTAGATGTGGCGTTAGGAAATTTATGCGGCTTACCTGGTCTCCTTCCACTTGGCCTTGTACACGTGGCCGTAAGTGCCGCGGCCAACCTTACAGCCCTCATAGTTGAATAGATCTTCCACCTTGGTTCGCTCCATTTGCGTTTTCATCTTAAAATCGTAATCCATTTTCGGCAAAACTTTGCATTTACCTCAACCGCAAACACAGCTGTTTACAAACAATCAAATTTGTGTTTCTATTAGAGATGGACAAGATGGTGACAAAGTATCTGTAACAGTGACTCGAACAATCGATAGCGAGTAAGTATCGATATGTCAGCTGTTGAGCAAAACAAATGTCGATTTCCCAAATCATAATAAAAACGTGCGCACATTAAAAAAATTAAATTAGAATAGAAATGGCAAAAACCAAGAGAAATATACGAGCAAAGGCCAAAAGCGCTGTAGGAGTGGCCAAGCAAAAGATTCAGGAAGCCCAGGCGAAACTAAATAAAGAAATGCGCCAGGATAAATTGCTACACAAGACCCTAACTCCGAAGAAGACAATAACAAAAAAGGAAAAATCTGCAGAAAAACATAAAAAGTTACTAAAACGCTTTGTGGAAATAAAGAAAGGTCTGAAGGAAGAGAAGGCACGTAAAAATCGAGAGCAAACCACAGTCATAGGCGATTTGAAGCCCTTGCGGGACGCGTTGCCTTCCCTAGGCGACATTTACAAGTTGGTGAAGAGCCAAAAGAAAGATAGGAAAGATGAGAGCGCACCTGGAGAGGCAGAAACGCTAAGTGCCAAAAAGAAGATCAAAAAGAAACGCAACGAATATGTGAGCAAAGTGCAATCCTTCGAGAAACTAATCAAGGACAAAAACTTCAAAAAGAATTCCCGAGAGATAATTGCGAATCACGTGCGCAACAAGTATCAGGCGATGGAAGACGAGGAATAGAGAATGAAGAAGGAATGTAAACATGTTAATATTGCCTTTGCAGGCGATGGAAGACGAGGAATAGAGAATGAAGAAACTGTAAACATGTTAATATTGCCTTTGCACTTTCATTTTATTTATTAAGAAATATCATTAATATATATATATGTATATATAAATATACATATGTGTAGCTTTATCATTTAACGATGCATATAAATATTACACACATGAATGTAAATTGTAAGCGTTATAAAATAAGTGGGGGAGTTAACAGAATTTAATATTAGAGTTTTTTCAATATAAACTTGTTTCAAGGGTTTTCTATCAAATAAAGCAAATTAACTTTAGACTTTACAGTACAGATTCTATATCATAGCCATAAAGCGTTATAAACTCTGTTAGTTTTAGTTTAGATTGGTGTTGTTTTTCTTACAGTGTATTTTGCACAGAAATTTGCATCTGTTTCGTTCAGTTTCCTATAGATATATGTTTGTTTATGATATATGTTTACGGCTTGAGCTCCAAATGTTCGGCTAAAATATATATATTATATACTTTAACCGTACATTGGGAGAGTACAAGATTTCGCATTTGTTTATTCGACGTGAGATCAATAAAATATTTATCATTTTTAAAGTCGCACTACACACAAAAATCCTCAAGATTAACATAGTTTTTGTTTTTATTGAAATTATTATTGAATTAGTGTTTTCAAATGGCATTTCTGATGTACACGATACATATAGTATATATATATAAAGTAGCTGTATTCTCGATTTGTACATTGATCTATATAATGTACATATATATATTTATATTAGTGGATTTATGCATATGGCTCTGTGTTTACGGCGTTAAATGGGGGTTTAAACATAATCAGGAAACGTCTCACATACATTAATTTATATCTGTCTTATAATTAAATATATCGCATCTGTGTGGGACATTGTTTAGTTTTTCTTTTTGCCAGCAATATAAAGCTTAAAACTCATCTAAATTTAGGTTACAATTACAACCTACCGCGTTACAGTGCTATCGTGATTGTTAGTATTGAGGGGTAGGTAGGGTGATTTTTTGTTTTGTTTTTGAAAGTACATGTACATTTAGAGATAGAAAATATATATTTATATATTTTGGCTACATCTATACTTTGCACATTTATGAGTTAGAAACAACAAACTTAAGCTAGGTTGCAAAATCCGTACTACTAGCATTATAACGATCGCGCTTTACTTGTTCAGCAGAAACATCAGTAAGCTGTGAAAGAAAGGCCATGAGAGATATTGGATTGAATTAAGGTCTATAATATATGCATATATATGATTTATGTACTCATATACTTAACGCACCGGAAATTAATCCCTTTGTTAGCCAGCATACGATTACATTCGCTAGAGCCTGCGCTGTTGCCATCGGGCAAGGGTAGCACGTAATAATCACTCTCAGTGCTCTGGAATCGAGGATAGAATATATATGTTGAGTGGAAGAATAACTCTGGCAATGAAAGCATTATTTTACCGTCTCCGTAAACTCGTGCTTATAGATCTGTGTGGTGACCTTCATGTCCGAGAAGGGGCCTTTGAGTGCAAAGAAATGTATGCTCATGGGTGTGCTGGTTTTCGTCTTCAGTATTAGCTGATAGGTAATGGTGCGCTCATTCGACTGATGGGGATCTCGTTGGCTGTTATTGATGCGCGCCTTCACCACCCACTGTTGGTTGAATGCCGAGAAACGTGCCGTCTCATAGAACAGCTTGTGCACATACTCATCCGTGCGATAGGGTTTCATCTGTAGATCTGTTATGCAATAGTTATTAAATAGTACGAAGGAGTATAAGATGCTTCACTTGCCATTGAATATGATTTTCTCGTAGCTCAGTAGATCTATCAATGTACTAAACATTTTCTTTTCCTCTTTGATCTTAACGTCGTGCGCCTCCAAGGCAGCCATCACCTCATAGCCAGATTTTTGGGGATGCAAGCAGTTGCGTTCGTGTTCAGTTGCTATAAGAGATTGAGAAGTATTTGAATAAATAATATTTATATATATATTGGTATAGATACACACTCTCGTGATAGGGTCCACGCCACTGGCAGCCAATGCGATGATATTTGCACTTTGTGGGTCGCTCCTGACACTCGTGCTGCTCATGACGTTCCAGAGATTTGTATGGAAACTCTTTGTTGCAAAACTGGATATGACAATAGAGGAAAGTTTTAGTTTCTATTGTAGCTGGGCATGGGATTGTCAGTCATTTCTTGCTCACCTGACATTCGCTGGGCAATTCGGAAGCTGCCTTTTCTACAGCCAGATTACGGGATGCGGTGCTCTTTGATATTTCCACACGGCAGTTCGGGCACGTGGCTATTTGATCCCGTAGGCTGCACGGACGATTACCGATCGACAACGAAATATAGAATAAGAGGAGAGAAAGATTTGGATTATTGGGCTATTCTATTCGGGCAGTTCGAAATATTAAATGGGTCGTCAAATCACAGTAAATAATTTTTCAAGTCGTTTAATTTTCGCTTTTGTGTTTCATACCGTCCGTCCGCCAGGAGATGGGTGAAGCAGGCGGCGCACATCAGGTGACCCATTTGGCACTAGAATAAAGAGAGCAGAGTGAAAACCAGAGAGGTTTTAGTGCGGGCGCATGTCAGGGGTATATATGTTAAGAGATTTATAAGTATATATATTTATACACTTGTGTATATATATATATATGTATATAATATATGTGTGTTGTATGTAGTAGAACTAAATAAAAATGTGGAATACAAATTAACCTGCAATTAAAGAAAAAAGAAGAAAAATTTGCTATTAGTCAAATACGCTATTTTGCAAAAATTGAAGGTTGTATGAGGAGTGTGTGAAATGCGGGAGGATATCAGAAATTTCGTGAAAAGGGATTCTGGATCGGACTAGTTGAGTTTAGCTTGAGCGAGATATTTTTGAAATGGCTGGTTGTATGGATGGATGGATGGACGGTTGGATGATTGGTTCGGCTCCTGTGGGTGGTTGCTCAATGGGTTTTTTTTTTTTTTTTTTTGAAATAAAAACGCTTATTTTGTATTCAGTTTTGAATTTAACAATTTGCACTCGCTGCAAAATTTATTGAAATCACTTTTCATTTTTTTGTTTGTTTTGTTTTTGTTTTCATATTTGTCTATTTGTACATTTCAATTATATATCAACGGTTTACAGTTACGGTTTACTGCCTCTTTGTCTCAAATAGGCTAAAGCTATTTTAAATACTTAGCAGTAAGAATTAATTACATTACTTGTGGCAAGGTGTGTGTGTGTGTGCTTACAAGAGTTAGCTAAGTTGGTAAAAAGTTTCATATTTGTATGTAAATATTAAGTTGACTTAACTAGATTATTCATTAGAGAGATAGAAATAGTTAAGATAGAGGAGAGATAGATAGAGAGAGAGAGAGAAAGAGAGAGAGAGAGAGAAAGAGAGAGAGAGATGTTAATGGTCTACAGTTAAGCATAGGCTGGAGCGTGAAGAAAACTCCATGAGTCCATGACTCCATGATGATGAAAATAAAAGGAAATATATATATATTTTTTTTTAATTCATTTTTAATCTTTTTTGACTCCAATTGTTGAAAAGAAAACAAAACTAAAAAAAAAAATGTGTGTAGAAGAATGAAATACGAAATCATTAGATAAGACACTGTAGGAATAGGGGTAGTGTTCCATCCAATTGCGAGGGATCAGTCAGAGTGGAAAGAGAAATAGCGAGATAATGAAAATATATGACTGGAAAAGGTCAGGTTTGACGGCCCCGATGATTTACAATATACGATTCTTTTTGAATTTGCAAAGAATGCGGGCCATGAGACGCGACGAGACGCGGCGCGACGTTCTGTCAATTATCATTGCCGAAGCGTGATAAAAACGCATTTTTTTCTGCCTGTTGCCATAGCCAGTCGATCTTTTGGAAATTCTATTTACGGACTGACATGTGCGATATACCCACTGCAGCATACATTTATTTATATATACATATACATGTCTGTATGTATACTTGCAACTGCATGTGTATATCTTTCTATTTGAGAGATAAGAGCACGTTCGTTATTTGTCTTTTATTTTCTTGTCAGCTTTCCGTATGTTGACGTGTGTGTGAGTAGGACAGCCTTTTCGCTGCACCCCAAATCCTATTTCCATTTCCATTCGCATTCCCATTCCCACTCCCATTCCCATTCTCTTAGGTTGAATGAACTTCCAAATGTTGTTCAAGCAGAAACCATTAAGACGTCACAGTAAGCGATAGGCAGCTGTGCTGACAATTGTTTAAAACAAGCCCCACAATATGTTTAACTTGTTTTATTAATTATTTGGTAAACTCTTCCACTACCCTTACTCTCTGCTCGCGACTATTCATTCACTCGCTTCCCTCTTCAATCGACTCATAACAAAACCCAGCTGATGATGTTTTGGTAGATACGTCTGCATGTGTGCGTGTGTGTGTGTGTATGTATCTAAGTAAAGAAGATTGTCAACAACGAAGAAACAGAGAGAACAGTAGTGGCTGGTAGAGACGATAACATCAACAACAACGGCAACGTCAACGACGACACTGTAGCGCAGGTAAAAGGAAACGCACACTTATGTTAGAATTTACAGGTTTTAGGTATTGGCTCAAAAACTGGTAAAACAAGTTTGCCTTAGATTACAGGTCACTGCAAATAACAACAATAACAAACAACCTGCACGCATCTAAAAAGTATTTTTTCATACTCTGCCCTTCCATTAATGCCAGCACCAACATTAAAACGCATATTCAATAATCTTGCCAATTTATGTCAAATGATGACGCCGAAAATTTACAAAATGCGTCGTAGTTTCTTTTTCTGCTCTCAACAACTACCAAATGTTTTTCTTTGCCCACAAACAGCTGACTATGTTACTATGCGAGCTGTGTGTGCGAGCAGGACGAGACGAATGTCAATAACAGCACCGAGGAGAGCACCAACTGCCAGCAAAAGCAAAACAATAACAGAGAGCGTGAACAAGAATAAACGAGAGTGAAAAAAAGAGTCTCTGCATGTGTGTGCGTAAATATGTGTATGAAAGTGTGTGTGATTAGACAATGTGTAAACGCAAAAACTAAGCATTGGATTTAAATATTTGATAATTAACTTGGTATTCATTGTACTTAAATATAATATAATGTAAATTTAAAGAACAACGTGTTAGATACGCATGATGTATGCATGTGTATTAGTTGGTGGGTCAAAGCAATGACGCAGTTATATTTATGACTAGCGTGTGTGTGTGTGACCGAGAGATAGGGGCCCAGCAACGAAACAGAAAAGAGAGAGAGAGAGAAGGAAAATAAACCAGAGAGCCAGCCATAGTCAACGTAGCACTGTTGAAAAGGCGAAAAGGCTTAGAAAACAAAACGTAGAAAACAACAAGAATTAAGATATACAAATACATACATACATACAGTTGTTGATATATAACGTCAGTATACACATGCATATGTATGTACATGTGTTACGTAAAGCTTTGATTGTTTATAAATTGGCACAATAATTTATTAAATTAATAAATAAATTTGCCGAATTAAGCAACAACAATATCTGATGAGCCTCTGCATCAATGAATGATAGATAAAAATATTTGTATACATATTTATACATGTGTGCGTTTGCTCATATGTATGTATGTGTATATAAAAGCAAATTAAGCAAAGAATAGGAAATGGCAAACAGACAATTAGCTTTTTGAATGACACTGTCCATATATACATACATACATAAGTATGTGTGTGGGTATGTATGTATGTATGTCGACATAGCAAACAAACACTTGCGGGCGGGGTTATAGGAACGAAGTCGGCAATGGCGCCGCCGCTGCGGGGGTCGCACGGGCTGCGTAGCTAAAAATAGGCCACGAACACGAATAATATATAACGGCTTCCATTTCACAATATGTAAATAACGCATCCATGAGAAATATTTGCTATTTTCCCTACATAGATATGTATGTGCATACACAGATATGTATGCATATGTATGTATGCGTATGTATGTACGCATACTAAAAATTGATGACGCAACGGCGTAAAGCGGCAGCTATGCAGCTGTTAAGTAGAGTGTTACAGTTAATGTAACTGCGCAAATAGTTTTAAGGTGGGGGTCAGTGGGGTGAGCATTGAAATTGAGCAGGGTTGCTTTGCTCGTCGGTCGTCGGTCGTCGCTCGCCTAAAACGCAATAAATGTGCAGCAGCATGGCGAGAACTGCATGCTATGTAACCATAATGCGTGCGAGCGAGTGCGCTGTATACACACACTGACAAAAACAATTAATGGCTGAGCTGAGCTGTACGAAGGTAGGAGAGCAGCAAATGGTGCAAGTGCCTGGCATTGTCATTTTCAAGGCAATGGCAATGGGCTTTTGTAATTGTAACTATAGGCAAGCAACAAAAAGCACCGTTTGTTGTTTTTTTTTTCTTCAAGTTCCTTTTACAGTTCTGCTTTGAGGTGCTCGCTCTCGGGCTCGGACTCTCTCTTACTGGTAAGCGCCCAGCTGTGTGTGTGCTGAGCTTAACGACTCGACAGCGGTGCGTGGGGTGGGAGTGGCTACTTACAGCTGAGTTTTCGGTTGCTTTTGCTCGATTTGTTTTGTATACAGAGAACTGTCACAAATACATGCATACGCATAGAGCGCACTCATGTATGTATATATTCACACACACACACATATATGTGAATGTATGTGAATGCACATACGTTTTCCTCTTCTCTTTGTGCACATATTTATGAATTTTTCCTCTTTCATTATTTTTATTTTTTTGAGCTTGCATGCCACAATCAACTCACCTGATACATGGCCGTTTTGGGCAAATCCAAGCACACGGCACAGCAAAGCGCAGTCGAGATGCGATAGGCGAGCTTCTCGTGTGTTCCGGCTCCAGCTCCAGCTGGACCGCCTCCCCCACCGCCGGACGAGCCCGATGATGAGGAAGCTGCATTCGGATCGAGCATCTGCTTCTTAGCTGGTGGCTCGCCACTGCTTTGCGTATCTAATGGCACGCCCACGGACATGCTGCTGCTGCCACCGCCCGCCGACGAAGTGGAGGCCTGCATCTGCATTTGCATGGTGCTCACTTGGTTGTCGCCCAGCATTGGCAATGTGGACGAGGGTGGCTGCTGCACCGCCGAACTAGAAGATTCTACAGTAGACATATTGCCTTTATGCTGCAATCACTATATTGTGTTGCTATGTTTTTGTTTTTGATTTTGAAATTTTTAACAAATTTAGTTATTTCAAATTGCAGCTATGCCACTTTTCTCTCTCTCTCTCTTTTTCGTTAGCATACATACACACACATACAATACACTCTCTCACACAACACTGGCAATGCACTGCACTTTTGTGATTTTCCTATTCACACAACTTTCTTTGCTCTCCAATTTTTCAGTCCAACTTTCCGACACACGTCAACCCACTTTGAAAGTTACAGACACAATGAAAATGAGCGGAGAAATGTATGTTCACAGAAAATGAGAGAATCATGTTAAGCGAATAGAATGTTAATAATACAGTGCTCTTTAATGAATTCGAACAGTATTTATATCTTCGTTTCAGAAGATTAGTTTATCAATAGTTTTGGGAAGACCCTTGAAACACTCAACTAATTATTAATATTAATCATAAATAAATGAAAGGTTACAATGGTATTATTATTTGCATAGCATCTGAAGAACGGGCTGCTCAGGGAAATATGATTGCAGTTTTAATATGTCAACGATTAAGTAATACTAGGTTATGCAAAACGCTCTGTTAACTTGAAAGAGTGACCTCAAATTTTTAGAAATTGAGTCGTAAGCGTTGATCGTTGTATGAAAAAGCCAAGATGTGACGTCATTAATGAGCTGTTAGTTAACATTCAAAGTAACGAAACTGCTCTTTGCGTAACCTATGGTGTCTTTTAACAGTGTTCCATGTCCATTTGGTTTTATGCAATTTGGTAATGTAATACTCAAATTGGTAATGTTATTGTTGTAAACAGCTGTTCTTGTTTTGGTTTCATTCATCCTTGTTTTTAATTTAATTTATAGTCGATTGTATCAATAAGCAATTAAGGACAATATGGGGATAGAGATGCATTTGTTACTTATTTATGTTTTTATTCTTCTTAATAAACAGCACTTTAATTCATTTTCATACTTTTAGCGCTTATGTTATGCAATGTTTACAGGTAAGGCCGGTCCATGGGCGTCTCTTTGGCCTTCTTGTCGCGTGCACGCGGGAACCAGCGGTGCTTTGTGGTGTGTGTTAGCTTCATAAGCTCCTGACGTGCGACCTCTGGGTACTTGTTCTTAAACGCACTCATTGCCGTCTGCAGTGCAGTTTCCTTAATAACTTCAGAGCTTTGCTGTGCGACGAACTCCGGCAGGGGTTTAGTGTGCTCGTAGGGAAAAGAAGTGTCTGGATGCCAGGCTACAATTGTTTTGCCATTTTTAGTTACGGCAACGCTGTCCACTAGGCTTTTTCCACCAACTGCGTTTTTGCGCACAGCGTTTTTTGTCAAATTTGTTGAAAATAAACGACACGAAGAATACAAACGTGCAGACGACATTTTAGCAAGTGTGACCAGATATGGGAAATACTAAATTCATACACGTTATCGATCAGCCACCACAATATATCGACTGGCTGACAACAGCTGTTTAAAACTTGGCAAAACAAAAAAACGCGCAAACAATTTTAATTAATTTAATAGATCGCTCAAAAAATAGCAAAAATAAAAATATACATAGTACATACATATATGCTGAAAACACATACATCACTTTAAATTCACGCTATAGTACGATGTGGCGTAACGCAACAAATTGGCTCCGGCCATACCATCTGTTGTCAACAAAACTCATGTTTATTGACAAAATATTTTAATCATTTTCGTTTGCAAGCTAAAAAAATAACTACAGCGAGCTGAGAGCGGACAGAAACACTTGCAGCTGAAATAAAGTAAGGCTTCGTTATCAAATCCAATTGCATTGTAAGTAATTATTTATTTACTATCTATTAAATAAATGCCAATATAATCAACTATTTCTAGGGCATTTGAGAAATCCGGAATATGAGTGGGCGTGGCCGCAGTGCTCGCCGTTCGGCAGATAAGTCTAGACAGCAATTTGATATATTTGACGATCCACTCGACATCGACATGAATATATCCGTTAAGAACGAAGTTATATGCCCCGACATGCTGCCCCTTGAAGACGAAGTCATATTCGGAATGGTTGACAGTCAGCAGTTGGTTGAGGAACAGCAGAAAATGCAGCGAGTATATCCCTTAGATGCAATGGGATCGAGTCAATGCAGTAATCTCAATGATCGCTTGAGCAGCCTGGAGCGTAAAGTAGATTTTCTGCTAAATGTCAATACGAAGATATTGGCACGAGTTGATAAGATCTGCGAGAATATGAAGACAGTGACAAAGCCAAACGATTTCCCTGTCAAGCACAAAGAAGCATTGGAAGCAATTGATATGCAGATTGCGAATGATCGAGAGAAATATGTGAGTAGTTCGAAAGAGAGACAATTGCCAATAAAAACAAGTAAGAACATCGGTTGCGCCTGACTGTAGAACACTCATTCACGGCCGCACAGCTCCAGCCCATTGCAAGATAAAGATTTTTCTGATTTGCCACTCTTTCAATGGGATATATCCGCCATAGCTTTTTGATCTTGGGTTGGCAACGCGAGTAGACATTCCAAATTGCAACTCTCTAGCAGTTTTACTAGTAATGTTTCTGAGATATCGAAAAATGCATTTTCTGATTTGCCACGCCCCTAGTAGACGTATTGGTAAAATCTTTACACTTTATTAGTCGAAGGTATATACGATTATATATACCAAATTTCAAGTCTCTAGCTTTAATAGCGGCGAAATGGTTTGTGTTCATATAGACAGACGGACAGACACACAGACGGACGGACAGCATGACGGACATTACACAAAACCAATATTCGCATTTCGTGAATGAGAATAATAATAAAATTTCTTTCTTTCTTACAGACTGAACTATTTAAGAATCTGTTGAGTCCTAGTGGAATTGTTAAGAATATCGGACGGATATTAGATCAAAAATTGTTAATGGAAATGAACTACGGAGGACACAGCTCAAAAGCAGGCTTAAGCAATTATGTGAATCTGAACACAGCGTTATATGGTAAATGATAATATTTGTATTTGAGTTTCTGATGCTTATGCCATTCGGTTTTTTCGCAGAATCTCAGAAAAGGGAGGGATACACGTTTGACGACTATAAGAAGGATGCTCGCTTGGCTTTTCAGAAAGCCAAGAATCGTGTTTACAAGGCCATATCCGAGGCGAGAAGGCTGAAAAGATTAAACGGCGAACTCGAAGAAAGCGCGCAGTTTGTAAATAAAAAACAAAGTCCTAATGAAACAATGGAATGCATAAACTAGTTTTCCCTATACTATAGGTAATCATAATGCATAAGTGTTTAGTATTAACTAGTTTTATTGAAAAACAAACACATTATATGTATATACACATTTGATATATGTATGCATATGCTATTCTCATGTTTACCTTTAAAAGATCGTATATTAAATATCCTGTACAATTATCACACACTTTGTTCGCTCAGTTTGCTAATAGAAGTATGTATATATATATATATATATATATATATGTCTATGTATCTATAATGCTAAACAAATTTGGAGTATTTTAAGAGCAATCTACATTATATATAGTTTACCATAAAACTTTACCCACACCATCTCAAGATACTTGAGTTTTTGACTTCTCAGCTCTTTTGTGACAGTCCTCAAATTGTTTTTCTTAACGCCACTTGACTGACCGGCCTTGTCTGTCTCGTCGCTTGCTGCTGATTTTTTATTGAGTACTTCAAATAAATTTTGAATATATCCACTTAACCCAAAGTGTAAGCTGTTCCAAAATACGGCTTTTGCTGCCAAATATGCTATTTTGCGGTATTCATTGTCTGCCTGCGGAAAACATATAAATTTGCCATTTCCTTTTCCTCTTTGGTGTCGTGTCAACACAGAATATGGCTCGAAGTGGCTTATCGCGGCAAGGTTATTAGATGTTTTGATTTTTATTTAATTTGTTTTTAATTAATTGGCCAGGCGAGTCGTATTATAGGGGACTGCAGGTTTATCTTATGGCCATTGCCGCAGCCATGGCCATGGCCGTGACTTGGATTGGAGCAACCGAAAAACCAAATATCTGTCATTCACATGCCAATGTCTCCGGTTATGAGCCATAAAAATGGCCGGATTGTCTGAAACAGCGAAATGTTCGGCATATATTGCGTATACGCACGGTTATCGCTCATACAAACATACATACATTGCCCATCGCAATTTATTATACACACGCTTGGGGCAAAACTATGTCCATTCTCTTTGCCACGCCCCTCTTGCTTTAGCCATTTCGAGACGCCCTTTTTTGTGTGGTAGGCGACCGTAAAAGCCGGCACCATAGCTGCAATTGTTTTGCCTGATAATGTCTCAATAAAATCTGTAAGGCATTTGTAGGTGTTCAAACGTGTGTGTCCACAGGTAAATGTGTGTGCGTGTTTCAGGTGTGTGTGTGTGTGTGTTATTACGTATACGCCCGCTACTTGCCTAAGCTTCATTCATGTATAATCTAGATATGTATATATAGAGGCTGCGTAAAACACAACTATTTTGTAATTACCAAAGTTGTTAAATTTAACGGCCATCGTCCTTTATATCCAGTATCTGCCGTCCCCCAAAGCGACTGCAAATGTCCTTTATGCAATGCACTTCGCTGGTCCAGTAGCCAACTGCCAAGATAGTTTAATTAAATAGTTTTCATTCATTTATGATTACAGCGCCAGTTGGCTTCAATTACTGTGTTATGCAAAAAAAAAAAAAAAAAAAAAAGATGAAAACGGAAAAAAGTAAAGGGAAAAGAAAAGGGATAGGGGAAGAGGAGTTCTCATTAAAAACTCTATGCAGTTGATAATATGTATTTAAAATTGTTGAAAGATGAAAGAATTATACAAATTATTTTATTAAATTAAATTATATCATTTATTTACCATGAGATTTCTTCTATATGGAGTCTTTTAAAACTATAGACTCATGCTGTATATATTTATTATATTTATTATAAATATATAATATTAATTGTAAACTATATTGTTCAATATCGAACGCTCTCAAAAGCTTCATCTCTTTTGTATTAAGATGAAAATAAGTTTTAATATATAAATAATATTATAGATAAATATTATTATATAAATAATCAAACAATGATGATGATTAATCTGATTATGTTATTTATAATGACAATGATAATAATGCAAATATATTTTTTAATTATTTTTTTAAATTTTGATGATAATGATAATATATATATTTTAATAATAATATATATTTTAATGATAATATATATTTTAAAAATAACTAATGACTTATGATTAATGCTTACGGACTGAAAACAACTTCTCAGAACCACGAGTTATATCATCTTATTAACCCTCAAGTTGGAGACCTTCTAAGAATGTGCTCTAGCTGAACAATGCCATCCATGCTCCTGCGTCTAGATCCCACCTTTTTCGCGGTAAATCCTTTTTTGTCGAGCATCTTTTCTATTTCACATTCCCTCTACTATAGTCTCTTTACTTTGACTTTGCGAATAATCACTGATTGGTGTTTTTTTTTTTGTTCACCTTTCGCTGTATGCCCTGCGTCGTTCATTGCATTTTCGCAGTAACAGATTTCCCCATCTTATGTGGATACTTTCGAAAGCAACATGATGATGACAATCCTAATGATAATGACAATGACATTTAAAATGCTAATGATAATGTAACGACACCAGGTGGTTTATGTCAGACACAGTCTCCACAGTCACAAAAAATATGGCTAAAAGGAAATGTGGAACATCATTTATTTTCCTTTTGACACATTTTTTTTTAAGTCTATCTCTGACCGGCTGCTTGTCAAAGTTGTCCTCGAGGTTTTCACTGGGTAATTATGCGCCCGAGTGTGAAACGCTCTCTTTGCAGTTTCTTCCTTGACAGCGCCTTTTAACAAATAAAGTTTTAATTGCCATGGTTTCTGATCTAATGGCATCATAGTTTTGTGCATTGCACTAATTAAATTGTGCATGTTTATAAAAAAAGAATTCAATGTTTAATTACCTAAATTGAATTGAAATTAAATGTAACGAATGAGTCAATGCCGACTCAAAGGGACAACTTCAGTCTAGACGGTGCCAAATGCTGATTGTCGTACGGTGCGTATGATTAATTTTTGATAAAAATTGATTTATTTATCTGGCTCATAAACTACGTGTATCTCACGTATGTACATTTGTACGTACGATATGTAACGTATCGTTAGTCGATATGTATAAATTGAGGCTAATCAATTTATGGCTTTGCATGCCACAGATTCCTGAAAGTCCCTTATGGAAACAAAGGCAGAGACAACAGAGACCGAAAGGAAAACAAAAAGAGACAAATTACAAAAATGTGGCCAAAGTTATCTCCCTTGGTCTCCTCTCTCTCTCTCTCTCTCTCTCTCTCTCTTTCTTTTCAATTCCGATAAAGACCAAAGCCCCATTCAAATCAGGCACATACTCCCCGCACAATCGTTATACTCAATCGAATGTGTGAAATTTCCGTTTCATAGCTGAATTAAATTCCAATCCACACACACACATACGCATGCGTATATATATGTATATATATTTATATGTTTGTATGCGCATATATAGTACGAGTTTAAGCTACTCAAAATGTCGTACAGTGGGAAACCTGGTGGGAAAATTTGTTATTTTTATCCTTTGATTGTTTTTTTCTTTTTTTTTTTTTTTTAAAGGGCTTTCGGCTAAAAGATGATTGAATATTTTATTTGATTTTTGAATAAATATTTTGAATATATATGGATATGTTAGGGTATATGTAGATATACATATATATGTATATAAGTCTAAGTTTTTGTGTTAGCGATTAGTGCTGGGTATATTTTGAGCAGCTTTTGAATATTCACTTTCAAATCTTAAAGAAGTTATATGTATATTTAAATAGTTTTTCGTAAAAAATTATTCAATATGTTTAAATTAGCAAATATATAAATTTTGATACAAATTTATCATCTTAACGAGTTGTTTTTTTTTTCGAAATATTTAAAATATGCCTTAAATTTAATTTTGCAAAACTCCTAATGGATTGTTAAAACAAATTACACTCATTGCATCTATTTCCAACGAGCTTCCACACAATTCTGATTTAACTAAATTTTAAATTCGACATTTATCTTATATATATCTTAAGATTTGTCTAATAAGTAAATTTAAGTAAATTTTTTTTTTTTTAAATGAGAGTTTCCTTGACTTTTTCATCTAAAATTCTATAACATTTTTTTAAAAATAATTTTCCTAATTAAATCATTATTTTTACCATCTTGAAGAAATCAAATATTACCATAATAATATCTTATTAAATAATTAAAAAACAAAATATTGCTCCAACAATAATTTTGTCACAAATTGTAATACTTTTGACCACTGTGCATGGTTTGTTTTTGCTTCGATTTTATTTAGCGCCGTCTTCCATTTTGAATGTCTTCCCTTCTAATTTCCTTTATCGAATTTACGATTTTGTTGCTCATGTCATCAACTCAGCTGAGGAATAACAACAAACCGAATATGTTTTCCATGTTAGTTTGTTTTGGGCTCCCCTCGTATTATACCATCATCCTCATCTTTTTCTTTTCTTTTTTTCTTCGGTCCGCTCCATTATCCAAATAATTTTGGTATGCCAGTCGAATGGTTTGTGTTTTGTCGTTCGGGTTTCTGGCTGACAAATTGCGCTGTAGAGAAATAAAATGCTGCATAAATTAAGGAGTAAAAAAAAAATAAGTTGCCATTTATTGCCAAAAATGTCAAATGAAAGAAGCGTGGCCCATAACCTTTGCACAGCCATTGGCCTTGGTGCCCACGCATTGCTGACATTTCGAGCGCGTAGCTGCAACCGGAAACAAAAGAAAAACTGCAACGGCTAACAAGACAGCAGCCAAGTTTGCTTAACGCAATTGTTAACGCGCCAGTTTGCCATAAGCACCACAGAACACCAACTACAAGCTTCAATGGCAAAACCCCGCATTATCTCCCATCCACAACAACAATAACAACAAGTTAGCGCGCAGCAGGCGGCGGCAGTCAACTGCATAATACTTGTTCCCATTACCAAAAACCACTAAGTGTATTTTAATTATCGATATTATCCGATTTAACACGCCCCAATTTCAGAGAGCATAAAATTTTATAGATGTATCAATGGAACAACCCGCAAAGATTGCGAATATCCTGGCTATAAAAGTGTGTGCCACAGCACCAAGAGTCATATATGAATATAATTTTGATTAATCTGTGGTGGAGGTTGACCCAATCCTCTAATTTTGAGATTTGTCTCCAATAGCCCAAAATATAAAGAGATTCATACTAAATTCCATTGATTCGCCATGTGCCCAGTGGGCATAGGTATTTGGGTATTTTGCCACTTTCCGTTTAGAGATTTTAATCGTAGCTAACGCTAACTGTATTTGTATATATCCGATACTCTGCTCTCTACCTCTCTGTTGTAAAAGGTCTTGCAATTCTCGAGTAACGCGTAACCACCATTACAAAGAGTTTTTATGCCACATTTAATCTCATGACAGGGCATACAACGTATATACTCCTGTAACTTAATGGGCGGGTATAAAAAACTCACGTTGGCAGCCATGTAAATGGTCACGTAGTGTGTGAAAATCTGGTGTATGAGCACTTTATAAGCACTTGTAGTTAGTGTTAAAGTTTAATTTTAAGAACTTTTGTCACAAACTTTAATCAAGATGTGACTAAAACACGAAATGCACAATAAGCAAATATTACAACAATCATATGCATATTTATATATATTTAGATATACAGTTATAGTTCAAGTTTTAGCAACGCAATTGTGGCTATAATTCTCAGATGGGTTAAGCAAAAGTTTACTTAAGCGAAATTGATAAAGATTAATTGTTAATATTAACTTTTTCGCAATTTGTTTTAGGAAAATAAAAGATTTATATACTCAAACTATCTATATAACACTTATATTTTAATATTTTATATTTAAGTCGATGTCTAATAGAATTTATACAAATCTATGTGAGTTTAGTTTAAAGGACCTTTATTTAATACAGGCATTTAATCATAAATATTAAATATTCAAAATTAAATAAAAATGTAATCATAAATAACAAATTTTTCAAATTCTGTAATATTTTGAGCACTATGAATGCTAGCGACTTGAAATTTGGTATATAGACTCGGGTTGACAACCCAAGATGAAAAAGATATGGCAAAAGTTTATAGCTCCTACAGCTTTAGAGCTAGCAGCTTCAAAATTGAATGGTTGAGTTTCTGGTGAGGTCCTCTATCGATAACCCAAAAATAATTTTTACGCTTTTTTTTGGGGTATGCCCGGCTAAAAAATACCCTGTAATTTTTGAGTGTAAGCATCAAAATTTCACACTTACGTTACCCTTCACTACTTCTAAGAACTGGCCAAAAATTATATGTCTACGCCCTCTGGGGGCGTGGCAAATCGGGAAAAACTGTACGTTTTTCCAATTCTCCTCTATTAATTTTCCAAAAATTATATTTGTACAAACCAATTGGGGGCGTGGCAATGGGCGTGAGCTGTGTGGGTGTGAATGAGTATTCCGCTGTCGGTAGCGCCCGACTGCAACGTTCTTACTTGTTTTATACTGTGAACCTGTTCAAAATGAGAATTGTAATGCTATTAATGGCTTGACCTCGAAAGTATATATACTCTATATAGTCAAGTCTCCATCTATACACTTGACTCCATATCTCATCTATCCCTATATCTCATCTTATGCTCCTCATATCGATATAAATCGATATTTTCTAAATCTTAACTCTAGTATTAGAAGCTCTCATAATGGTAATCATAGATTAGGAATATGTTCGTATTTAGACCCCTCCCATATATACCCTCTATTAAACATTTACATTTACATTTTTAGAAGTCATATCTCCTAGTTAAACACTCCCGACTAGAGCATTCTCATGCTCAACATTGTCACGTCACGTCCCATACATGTTTAGAGTTGGGTTGACTTGCCATAGAATTTGATTTGAAATCCATTTCAATAAAATTTTGTTACTTGAAGAACGTGCAATGCACTCACGTTGCCATCGCTAGATGCAATTCTTGTTTGACTTCTTTTTTTTTTTTAAGAGTGCTCATAATACAACGGAAATGCTCAACAATGGCAGCGCCATACACTTGCGAACCAACTACATTAGCTCGTATTATACCCTGTACCCGCGGAGCAAGCATAAGTGAGGGTATTATGGTTCCGTGCATGGATATGTAACGTGGCGAATAAGACAAATTTCTTTTCACAAGGTATTGTCAGGTATCGATACTTTTTGGTTGAATATAAAAATTAGAGTTATAGATACAGGGTCTGAAGAGATAAGCTTAGAGTGTTTGGTTCAATGTATTTTTCATCTGTCTATATATAAATATAATAATAGCTGTAAAAATCAAATCAAAAAGAAAATATTCGAATTAAACTATAAAAACTATAAAAATATATCCCATTTCTATACTTATTTGTAGTTACATACGTGAGCCCAGGGTATATGCTAGTTGCACACTGCCAATAAGCACATTATAACTTGTTATTCCTTAGCCATGTAGCATGTATATATATGTGTATATGTGTGTGATGGTACGCATGCAAAAGATGCACTCGACTTATTGACTGAATATTTCTGAGTAATAGTATTCAGCTTAAAGGAGGTTCGCCTGTGTTGCCAAAAAGAGGTGTTTCGACAGATCTATGATATGGCAACGGTTTTAAATGGTTATAAATGTAAATTTGAGTTTCACGTAAACGATGGAGGCTGCTAAATTCATCGCTGGGGTGTTGCCAGCGAGGGTGAGTGCCGCTGGCAATTCAGCCATGAAAAAACACATTGCTTTGGAGGGAGCGATGTAGATACGGCTGGCTTAAGCCTTATAAGTCCTGACAGGCCACAGGAGCTTAGGGAAGGGGTAGTGAGAGGAAATCAACTAAGCTGATTGACTTAAGCGCAGCGGTTCCTTCCACTCAATGAGAGTTGGCCAAAGTGGCAGCAGCTACAAAAATAACCTAGAACAATGACAGTGTCAATGATTTGTCCGCTAAGTCTTGGAGTCTTAGTCATGGCTAATGGACGGTGGCTGGTCGCCAAAGATGCGCTTAAGTCAATTTGAGTTTTGCTCATTTCCTGAAAGCACTCGCCAACCATAAGAGGTGGAGACGCACAGGACACAGGATACAAGCTGTCGGTAAAGTCAAAGTTTGGAGAACGACAAAGAGAGAGAGAGGGGGACGGACGCGTGTTTCCGCTTAAAAGTTTGCGCTGACTATTGATGATGCCTGTGCAGGGACAAATAAATCCCCAATCAGCTTGTTTGTCGACTTTTGCTGGCCCAGACTAATTGCCATTTAATGACGATGACAATTTGAAGAGTTGGTCAGCTGTACATAAGCACATACATACCATAGGTATCTGGAGTTAAATGTGTGCAAACAAAGAAGACGAATTGCTAAGGACATTACTCTTGGATTCCATTAGTAAACTTGTTTTGCAGGCTTGGCTGACCTTCCATACAGATGGATTCATAAATTACAAAATATCAATTATTTAATAAATTTAGTTTCTCCGGCAAGGAGTGAAAGAAAACTCCTAAACTCCTCCTCCTTTGCCTTTATGAGTTGGATCTAGCTTTAAGCTTTGCTCAGCAGAATTATTGTCCCCAGCCACAACTGCTGTACAAAGATTTAATCTTTAGATTGAATCAATGAAAACAATGCACAATCATATGAGCGTTTTACACTCGAACTGCAGTTCGCAAGCGGAAAAATGGCAGAGTGGGTAAATGAAGGGGAAAAGTCGATATAATGGCATCATCAGCAGCAAGCCAGACAATTGCTATAAAATAACCGAGAAATTGCACTGAATTGATATAAAAGCAATTGTAATTGAAATTGAAAAGAAAATGTTACAGAGACTGCCTTGAAATCAATGACGGAATTTGGCTTTACTTTTTGAAGATAAAAGCCGCAGACTATGGGATAATTTGGCATTGTTCTCTTTGACAAAGATAAACTAGTTCACTCAGTACATAGATATCAGATGACAGGGAATAGGCGACCTTAATACGTACTTTTGTAATATAATAAGTATATATATATAGTACGTAGGCACTTAGATAAGAGTAGATAAGAGTTGTTTAAGTCAACTGAAGGAAGATTGCTTAAAATGTAATGGAAAAGCGATTATAGGGATTTTGTGTTTTCCCCTCGGACATCTGAGTGTTAAGGCGGCATTTGAATTTGTTGACCTTTTTGAGTAAATATTGAATGTGAATTTAGCATCTTTATTCTTATGTGGGTTGTTCCCGTGGTATTTATAATCCACTTTTCACACAGCGCATCACTTATTCAATGAGTAACTCCCACGGACTATCCAGTTTCAGTTGACGTGGGTTCCTTTTGCAGATGTCTGTTATACATACTTATATCGGTAATTATAATTGGCATTTGCTAGACTTTAGATAAAGCGCTTTGTGACCCTTTTGATAACGGTTAAGTTGATTTTTGTCATATTTAACTTTAACTAAGTTGACGGTTGCCATTGAGCGACTAGAAGATACTCTAAAATCTGTCCTGTGATATTGTTTCAAATAGGTTAGGATAACCTATGTATGGATATAATCCATGCATACATACAAACACTAATATAAACTTACTCATAGTTACTTTTACACGTATATCAAATAGTCAATAAAAAAAGATAAAATATCATAAAACATAATAGGTCAGATTTGCCTAGTTAATTTTTCGTTTAAGATTTCAACTTGTCCATTAACGAGAATGAGTCTCCCCCAAAACCAAATAACATTTTAGCCAAATTCCACTGACAAATGTATAATTTAGCTAATAGCTGACGCAAATATAATTCAATCACAATTGCGCTGCCATTAATAGAATTTCATAAATAAAATTTGCAAACTATTGTGTAGCGAATAAAAAAAATGGATGGAACAAAAACAGTGGACAAAATACGCTTGGTGGAACCTAATTTTTAATGGATTTCAGAGTATAATAGACTTCTGAAATTGTATCTAACAGGCAGAAGGAGGCGTGACAGACCCCATGAAGTATATATTTATATATATATATATATATATTATTGTGTGCCGCTGTGTGCCGTGCCCGTCTGAGTGTCTGTCCGTCCCTATGAGCGCAGCAATTTCGTAAACAACAAAATCTAGAGTTCCAATTTTAAATGATATTAAATGATATATAAAAGCCATAAACCATACGCAGTACGAGTTTATTATTATTTTATTTTTTTGATAACTCATCCCATTTGCTTATTATTGGTTAAAATCGATAGTTTGATTTCGTTTTTAGGCGTAGCATGAATGCTACTGACGATGGAAATTTACTGTGGAGGTTCCTGTAACGAGTCCAGATATCCGAAGCATATGGTTTCTTTATAACTTCTCCCAAAACTTATTTCAAATATTAGAGAATTTTACTTGTGTCTGGATGTCAAATTTGATTAAGAAAGTCCATCTAGAAGGATAGTTACTATGGTCCCATAGTTAAGCCCATACGGCAGTTTAAGCAGCTGTGTAAACTGCGCAGTAAGGAGTAGTGAGCCTATCTGTGTGTGTATGTATATGCTGTGTGCATAAAAGAAGTGATAAGAATAGCAGGGGTTCAAAAGGTATCGGGTATCTGTTAGTCGGACACATCCATGTGTGTACATGTTTTGAAGCATAGAATGTTTTTAATAGCAGCTCTTCGAAAGGTATAGGGTATCTCTTAGTCGGGCACACCCTACTAGAGCACTATTGCTAGTGTCATATACTGTTCTGTAGTTAAACTTCAACTTTAGAACAGTTTTCAAATTCAATTAAATTAGCCCCTCTTTTAGTCAATACAGAAAGTTCGCTTCGAACGCATTCAGAACTATCGTCAATGTCAATGGACAATATTCTTGTTGAAAGTAAGTAAACGCTGTTGGTTGCCACAGAGCTAAATAGTCAATATCTGGCAGGCAGCGTGCAGTCGCATATGTGCATATATACATAAATATATTGATATACGTATATCTATTTTTCACACACAAGCAAACATACTTGTGCGCTGGTAAATAACCCTTTGTCACGACACATCAGCAGGGTTTTAGGTTCGGTTGTCTGCTGAAATATCAGCGCCTGCAGTTTTCATTAGTTCTATGCCCATGTTGTGTGTGTGTGTGCGTGTGTATGTGTGTGTTTGTTTGTTTTTTTTTTTTGTGTCTGGAGCATCGTGCTGTTGTTGTTGTTCCCGAACCTGAACTGAACTGTGGGACCCTGACATTTGACATCAGCGGTTGCCTGCTGCTGGCTTACTTAATGCTCATGTTATATTTTTTCCTTTTGGCGAGTATTATAATTTGGTCATTAATTGTGTATTAACTATAAATCTTTTTAGAAAATTACCGACAGTTGAGTCTATATAGCAAAAAGATAGTCTATTAATATGTGATACAACTTTGCAGGAGGATATACTTGAATTGTAATATTGAGAAGATTTGACTTAAATATAATATTCCATATCATAAGAATGATCTGACCAGAGGTTTGTATTCACTTCTTTGCTATCTCTAGTATTACTCAATATTCTCCAATAAAAATCACATTGAAATCACATTGAATCAGGCTATTACATCAAATGTCTTCTATACACAAAACTTTACATTGGCTTAGAATAGTATGCAAAGAAGAAAACTTCAATAAAATGCATTACTTTCGGTCAGAATTAATTTATTTGAGACGATATTAGGTATTCTTTAAAAATAGGCCGTTCAAAGAAATAGTAATGCTGGATGCAAGAAGTTGAAGAAATAAACAAAAATTGTAAATTTATTGGTATTTCAATCTTGTCTTGATTCAATATTATCTATGTTTGTCCAATCTAATATGTTGTACATACGTATCAAATTTCAATTGCATATCGTACTTATCACATTTATGATATAAAACATATGTTCATATATATTTAAAATTTCAAATACTCAATCATAAATGTTCAATCTGCAAGGGTATTTAATCTTCGGCGTGCATATAAAGTTTCTTTTTTTTTAATTTTAAGCGCATGTAGTTTGTCAGTGTCAGACAGTGGGTGGGCCTGTTGTATCGTTATGTGCAGTTGGGGTCTGATTAAATGAGCATCACGTGATGCAGCACCTGCCGTCAACTGCTGTTCCGCAACATCTCAAATATGCAAATTGAAAAGTTTACTTTGCTATACACACACACCAGCATCAACGAAGAACTATTTAAGCCGGGTAAAGTTTTAAGCAGCCGCAATTGACGACAATCAAAATACAATTTAATCCAATATGCTTATTTGTAAGTAGTTTGTATAATGTTTGTGGAAATTAGAAAACTTTATGTTTCTATAAATGCATTTAAAAATGTTGCCAGAAAGTCGTATGTAACAAATAGAAAACTAGTTTTAATTAATAAGTTAAACGGACTTTTGTGTGCAATTAAAATTTATATACTACTTACTGTTTACTACTCTTTTTGCTTAGTCATAACAATAAGATAAATCGAATTAAGAAGTTGATATACCAAAGGCTTTTCCGAGAGACTAACATGCTGATTTAAAATCTCTAACTATTATATTTCACCGTATTTGAAATATTCTAAAGAAAGAGTGCAAACAACAATCATTCTGTTAGTCCTTTTGCGATCCTGTAGCATCGAGTTAAATGATTTTGATGAAAAGCAAGAGGAAAAGACAGTTATAATAGCTTATTGAACTGTTGCTGCCCTCCTTAACTCTTTTTAAATGTTTAACAAATATTTATTTGTTTATTTAAGATATTATTTGCTGACTTACATTCCCTTTCGCCTACCAACCCTCACTGACTCTAACTTATCACTCTCATTCAGCAAATTTCTTTTGAGGCTGAATCAAGTGGATGATCGAGAATGATCGAGACGAAGAGAGAGGGAGAGAGAGAGAGAGTATATGTGAGTGAGAGAGAGTATGTGTGTGTGTGACAGAGAGAGAGAGAGAGAGAGAGTATGTGTGAGTGAGAGAGAGTATGTGTGTGTGACAGAGAGAGAGAGAGAGAGAGAGAGAGAGAGAGACAGAGAGACAGAGAGACAGAGAGACAGAGAGAGAGAGAGAGAGAGAGAGAGAGAGAGAGCGAGAGAGAGAGAGAGAGAGATATATATATATATAGAGAGAGTTGTTCATACAGTCGAATATAAATGGTAGAGTTTTTCTGGTAAATTAACATAATTCTTTGAACTTGCTTTAACATTCTCTAGAATAGTTAATTTCCATCAATTTGGACGGACACAAAGTTAAGTGATTGACCAGTAGGTTAGGCAGCTTCAATTACTATGGCACATGTGCTGTCCATTAGCAACATGGACTGGGATATATTAAAGCCAAATGCAAATTAATTGGCAGCCTGTACAAGTGGAGTGGAACGCGTGCGGTGTGCCTCTGGCCAAAAAAAACGAAAAAAACTGAATTCGAAGATCTGCTCTTTGCTGTGCTCCTAGATGTATGGAAACTTTCTTAATTATCCGCCCCAATGACCGGAGGGTGGATGCTGAAAGTTGACGTCCTTCAGCGGATTCTCGCCAAACTTTTGCTGTTTAGTATTTTTAGCAATTGAGCCGAGCATTCTTCATTTGTTTGAGGGCAAAAAGAAATTATTTAATTAAATATTCAACAGTTGGAGCAATACAGACTCGCGAATTAAAGCGAGCCAAATAAACTAATATTCTGTGAAAATTTTATTGAGTAACTGTAATGCTAATTGTTGGTAGTTATCAAATACTTTGTTATGATTTTTTTTGGTATTAAAATTGATCTTAGCGAACATTTATATGTAGATGGAAATATATTGGCTGTTGAAAGCACAGACTTTGAATATCATATATTCATAAATAATAAATCTAATGAATCCCTGAAATTGTGTTACAATCTGAAAGTAAAGCAACCTCTTTAGCATTGATTTTAGGCTCACATGTGGCTCAGTCAACAAGAAACACAACGAAAGTTTGTAGCCCCCGGCATATGACGAGTACATGTGCGTACATGTACATGTGTTGTTCAGGCATGAACATAAAGAAACAGCCGAAGATCATAAACATGTAATCTACGCACTCACGACTAGGTTGAAGTACGTAGAAATGACAAGGGTCACACATGTAGAATCTATAAATAGGCTAAGTACACTAACATTAACGCTGAGCCTTACAAACTCTGCGATAAGTTAAGAGTACATAAACACCAACGCTGAGCCTTACAACCTCTGCGATAGACTAAGAATAGATAAAGACCAACGCTGAGCCTTACAAACTCAGCAATAGATAAGCTAGATTTAAGGGTTGAAATTATGCATGAGTCAGTATATAAATACACTGGCTCAGAAGAATAAAATCAATATACTACTGAACACCAACACAGCAAGTCTATTCATGGTCCTTCGAGCCGGATAGAACAAGTCTATTCATGGTCCTTCGATCCAACCTACAAAGTCTACCATAATTTTTGTGACAAGTGTTAGTGAAATGTGAAAGTGTTTTACAAAATTTTTCTTGTTTCTCTTTGGCTTTCCAACTTAAGCTGTGAGTAGAGGCACAGCACGATCAACCAGGCGATCAAAACAAAAAATCCTCCAACCGGTGAAGCCAAAGACAGCAACAAAAAAAAAAAACTAACAAGATGCTGTCGTCAAAAGTGGTCGAGTTGCTAAAGAAGCAATCAAAGATCCACGAAAACATCCTGCAGGCCATTGCAAAGAAGGATGTATTATCAGTGATTGATAAGCTGGCAGCAGAATTCACTGCCAATCACTTATCACTGGTAAAAATTGGTGCTGTCAACCATCAATATTTTAAGGACAAAATATATGATGCCATAATGGAAAACATCAGGACGTATAAAGAGTCCTTGATGAAGGTCGAAGTTGCCGACCACGCTATGGACACCGACCAACCAGGATCTAGCAAGCAAAAGCAACCGGAAACATCCGAGGCAAATAACAGTCAGCAGGAAGAAATGTCTTCACGACGCAGTGCCAGCCCAATGGATGTGATGGTAGACCTTGTAGATAAAAGAGCTCAAAAAGTAAGGCAGCACATTGCAGAGGTGTATGCCAACCTTGAGCTCAGTAACCAGGAAGAAATCTTGGACTACAAAGACAAGTTAAATTTCCTGTGGAACAAAGTCCAGTCAACGCTCACGGATTTAGAAGCAAAGTACGAAAAATTTGCTTTCGAAATCGAAGAAATCGATGAACTGGAGTGCAATGTCAACCTACTGACAAAGAAGCTGAACAGAAAAATAGGTGACTTGCACAACATAAAAGAAGACGTTCCAGAGCTGCCAAAAGTGGATCTTCCTCATTTTAATGGGAATTCCAAAGAATGGCCAACGTTCTTCGAGCTGTTCTCCGAGGTAATTCACAGCAGGAAGGATATCAGCGATACAAGGAAGCTGAACTATCTGAAATCTTGCCTCAAAGGAGAAGCCAAAATGGTAGTAGGCCATTTATTAATTGGATCGTCTGCTAGCTATAATGCAGCGTGGGAGCTAATATGCAAGCGCTACGAAAATAAGCGCAAAATATTTGCTAACGCCGTTAACCAGCTAGTGGACATGGAACTGCTGAAGAACAATGATGAAGGCAGTATCCGCAAGTTCTTGGACACAGCAACTGAGTGCATCTTTATCACCAAAGAAAAAGGAAAAATTGGTAATGATGCTGATGCTTTATTCGCTCAGATTTTGCTGAGGCGATTCTCGGCGGAAGTCCTGCAGCTTTACGAGCAGCATGTAAAGAAAGCCAGAGAAATTCAGTCCTTGAACAATGTGCTGGAGTTTATTGAGCAACTGTACAACTCTGTAGACTCAGTGCAAAAGAGTGCCGGCCATGCGACTATGGAAGCACAGAAAACGAGCTACAAAATATGTTGTTTTTGCCAACTGGATGGCCACGACTTAACCAGATGCCAGGAATTTAGAGCCGAGCATGTTAAAAAACGCAAGGAGTTTGTGTTTAAAAACGCACTATGCTTTAAATGTCTTGGCACTCATCTCATTAAAGATTGCATAAAGGATTGGACTTGCAATCAATGCTCTAAGTCTCACAACGATTTGCTTCACGAGGATGCAAAAGAGACCGTCAGCAGCAATTCTTTAAAAGAAAATAAAGGGCAAAACACGTTGCTGGCAACTGCGCTCATTCGGATTAAAAATAAATCTGGAAAATACGAGCGGCTAAGGGCTCTTATTGATGGAGGTTCACAAAGAACCTTGATATCGGAAGAAGCCGCACAACAGCTCAAACTGCGCCAAATCAAACGGAACGTGGAAGTTCAGGGAATTTCACAGAGTGTGGAAGTACTTAAAAGTAGCGTTTGCTTAACGATAAAATCAAGAGTTAAAAGCAAATTCGTCACCACAATACAGGCACTGGTCATGCCTAAACTTCAGAAAGCTCTACCGAGCAACAAAATTGACATGGATGTCAATAAAGATTGGATGGGCTGTGAGCTAGCAGACCCACACTTTAACGAACCCAGTACTATTGATGTTGTCATTGGCGCTGATTTACTCCCCCTAATAATGTTGGGAAAAGTAAAGAAAGTAAACAACACTCTGGGACAAAAGACTGAACTTGGATGGATTGTTTCTGGCAACATAGCTAGACCATCAAGCAACAAGATAATCAGCGCAACAAAACTCTCGAAAAAAGGCTATGGCAAAACTACTGCAAAAGGAGCTGCAGGAGAAGCTATAACAACATCAAGGAGAGAAGGAGGAAAATCTAGAATGCAAAAAATGACAACTGGAAAAGGAAGATCAAAAGCAGAGGGAGCAACAATGGATGTAATACCAAAACAACCCGATGCAACTGCCAAAGCAAGCACCGCCAGAAGACATCTACAAGAAGCCAACAGCTCGATCACCAAGAAGCAACGTAACGAGACGCTGCGACCGGATGAGCATGAAGCCGATGCTAACACAACTGGAGTTCGTCGTTCCAGACGTGGTCAAGTGCCGCTGTGCTATACCTGGATGCACAGCGTAAGCGATCCCTTCCAATTTATACGTAAGGTAATGCACGCATCCAAGAAGTCATCGGCACACAAATCCCAAAGACGAGAAGGTGCGACTGCTGATGGAGGACGTTCCATGGTAAACAGACCACTGGCTGTCATTTTCTGGCCCCCCGCAGAATGTTCAGGCATGAACATAAAGAAACAGCCGAAGATCATAAACATGTAATCTACGCACTCACGACTAGGTTGAAGTACGTAGAAATGACAAGGGTCACACATGTAGAATCTATAAATAGGCTAAGTACACTAACATTAACGCTGAGCCTTACAAACTCTGCGATAAGTTAAGAGTACATAAACACCAACGCTGAGCCTTACAACCTCTGCGATAGACTAAGAATAGATAAAGACCAACGCTGAGCCTTACAAACTCAGCAATAGATAAGCTAGATTTAAGGGTTGAAATTATGCATGAGTCAGTATATAAATACACTGGCTCAGAAGAATAAAATCAATATACTACTGAACACCAACACAGCAAGTCTATTCATGTGTGTATATGTATATGTATGTGTACATATGTGTAAGTGTTGTTAGCACATTGACATGTTACGCCAAGTGAAAGTCTTTATCTTTTCGTCTCGCCAGCAAAGTCCTTGTCGAAATGAAATGTCTTTAATTTATGGGACAATTAAATGGCATCTGCATTAGAAATGCCGAATGACCACATGATGTTGCTCAGCTTTTGTCTCTGGCATTTTAAACGCAGCACAGAGCAGAAGATTCAAGCGACAGAAGTGTTCTCCAACTAAAATTAAAAATTAAGCAGCTTTCAATGCTCAAGAGCCCAAGTACTTTTTTATGGATGATGTAATGACAGCTTTGCCATAAAGTCTGTAAGTGAACAGCTTTGGGTCGGGGATTTATGCACGGTTAGAAGATACCCTTCACTGTGTGATGATGATGATGATCAACGGCAATGTCAACATGATCATCATTGGTATCAGGGCATAGAACTTGAGCTGATTAAAGTCAAAGAGTATATCAGAATATGAATATCGATGGAAAGACAATCCGATCCCAGAGTTACAAAAAGTCATTACAAAGTATAAAAATCTCCACATTGTTGACATTTAAGGTCCGTATACAGTAAGCAGACACCATATCACATTACATCAAGGACTTTAAATAAACTCAAGCGGAGCGAACCGCACACACACACAATAAACCGGCTGACACATTGACATTTATTAAGGGCATGCGGGCATATAGTATGAGTGTATATAGTTAAACATCGCGTAATATACACAAAAACCGTTTTGCCATAAAATATGTAGCATTAAGTGCTGCTGGGAAGTTTGTTCTGCTTGAATATAAATCAGTATTTAAAGGGTAGGTCTCTTTTTTAATTACAAGATAAATGCGCCGCGACCATAAATTGTCTGGGTAAACCACTAAAAAGTTTTGTCGATAGTTGCAGCCGCCTCCGTTGTGCCTCGCCCATAAAGACGTCATTGCCAACCACCGCCCACTGCAAAGAGAAATGATCAACAAATTAGCTGCTCTAAGGAGGCAAGAGGGTGGAGTAAGGGAGAGAAAGCAGGGAGGGTGAGGCAACGCATAAGTACTTGGCCATTTTGTTTAGTGCAGCATCATATGGCACTTGCTCTAAGATATTCCTAGCTGCCTCGTAAACATTTATAAAGCATTGACTTAACGAAGCTTTTGTGTTTTCAAGAGCGGAGTAAAGCGCATTTAATTGGCTGTGTTTAAAATACTTAAAACTAAATTAAATTAAGATAAGTCATGTCAAATTCTGCCAGTTGTACATAAGTATGTTAGTCGACTTATATATGAAATACCTTCAAAATCAATAAAATTAAACATATATTTTATATTAATAATTGTTAAATATAATCAATTTGTTTTATGTGTAAATTTGTATATCTATTGTAAATAATATTTGTAATCTTATTACTCAATAGCTCGGCTAAGATCAGACGTATTATGTTATATCCATATCAAATATATCGATATTGTTTCAAGCCAATGGTCATTGCAGGCAAATAAATCTTTTCCCATTGTATGGAAACCCTAACAGATAATATGGTTAACAACAGCGACAAATTGATAATATGCTTAAGAGATTATACGACAGTTAATATATGTAACAAATAATAACAACTGATTATTTTAAATACTTTCTAAGCAACATACCCTCCGAACTTGCATTGAAAATAGTTTCGCTTACTTTTAGTTTTTTTTCTTCTTTCTTTTATACAACTAGCGTCGAAGTCCGCAGTTGCCTTGGTAAAAAGTTTGCCACGCGTTGCCAATTACGAATTGGCTAAATGAAATTCAATACGCCACAATGTTCATGTACACACATATACATGTATATATATATATATATATATATATATATATATATATATATATATATATATAGTTATATATGTATATATATATATATTTAATAAGTATATAAGATATTGAAGATTATTAACGCTTCTTGTTGACACTTGATCATTAATTATATTGGCGCGTGGCGGGGCTTCGTATCGGAGGCGTGCGAGTAGTAATCATATAAAAAGCGGCAAAGTTAATTGATTAACGCTGGATGGGGGATATGCGGTTGCGGATGTGAATGTGAATGCGAATGTTGGTAAAAGACGGGAAAACTTCGCAACAGGAGCACAATTTGCTTTATTAAATTGCCATTAACTGTGGCCTTGGTTAAAGCTAACTAACTAACTGGGTCAACACACGGCACACATACGCCATGTATGGCCCACCGGCTGATTAGATAGGGTAGCGTGTAGTCAACGCACAGACTGGGCCGTCGTAGCTGGTGCAAAAAACAAATGCAACTGGGCCTTGGCATACCATTTGGCATGCCCTTAAATCAATGCACAGTCTGGCGTCCAATCGCTGTGGGTTTTGGCCAAAATGATTTATGACGCCAGGCGGCATTTTGTTTGTCCAGTCGCCGCCGGACACGAATGCAAATGGCAATAGCAACTGCAAATAAAAACAAATGCACATCTGCGCTTAAATGTGGTAAGCAGATACGGATTCGGGCCAGGGAAATGTTGATCCGACTGGAACCGACTGCGCCCAGTGCACATAAGCGGAAATTATGGCTTCAAGTTTGCTTTTCAGTTCGTTATAAATAACATTGATTGACGTTGCGTGTGGCTGCCGCATTTTAATTATACAATACGAATGCGTTAATATTTAATATTATTACGAGAACTTTAAGCGCCGAGTCCCTGACACAAATTAAGATATCGACTAGTTCGCAATTGCAGCTATCAGATATAATCGTTTAGCTGTCAGTAAAAGGAAATTGATTTATAATAATTTGATTGGATTTTGACTGCTCAGTAGTCATCAGCAGTGGATATACCCTGTAAGTATATGTGATAGAGTTTTCACATATTCACAAACTATTATTTAGAAATATTCGTCTGTTCGTCTGATGGGATATTAAGTAGCATAATGATATTGCCGATACGATCACCAATTAATATATATTGTAGACAGAAAGTCTATTTTTTAAGGCCTTAGAGCAATTTTGAATACATATTCGTGTGGCCGAAGACCAAAAGTGAAAATTAGATATATTCCCGTACATTGGGGTGCTTGGCTTGGGAGTTAGAGTCCTAATACGATAAATTGCCACGGGAGTTACTATTAAGAATTTTTACAGATCAATGAAATAATTATACTAGGTTCACGCTCCCTGTGGTAGTGGCAGTTCGGGACTGACATAATAGAGATAAAAATAGGGAATTTTAAATAAATATGCTATAAATGTAGACAGCCCTTGGCAAATGGGAGAAATCTATGTCTTTTAATGTTGTAGAACTATAAATTTAAATATACAATTATTGACTTACTGCTGATCGCTTTTATTGATTTGCCAAAAATTATCTATGTGTGCCTCTTGCTGGCGTGGCACATCTGAAAAACTATATCGTTTTTGAGACACAGCTAAAAGACTAAAGAATTAAGTTTCTGCAGACTCCTTGAGATTTATAAAAAATTGATTTAACTGTTTTTGGACCGTGAATAAGTATTATACACTCGATGGCGCTCAACTACAACATTCTTATTGTTTTTTATTGCTATTATATTTATTTCCGCATATATTAACTATTTATTATTAGCTTAAATTCTTTTGGTATTTACAAAAGTATTTCTGCATTCATTAATTTTTAATTAAACTAAATAAATTTGTGAATCTTTTGAGTTCGCCAATTCAAACATTCAACATCCTAAAAATTAATCAATATATTTGTAGGATATCTAGCTGTCAGTATATCTGTAATGCAATGCATTCGGTAATAGTTTCTTCCTCTGTTATCTATTAAATTCGCTTGGCATCAGATTTCAGTTTATTTTGCAAACATTTGAAGTGCCGAAAAATGAATTTTATTCGTATGTGAAATTCGTAGCCAGCACATATGAAATATGAGTCAGGTAACTGTGTGTGTTTGTGGTTTTTCAAGGTTTACTCTCACGGACTCATTCAGTGCAATATTTATTCTTTCGCAGCTTTTGCAAACATTTTAGTAGCAGTTCCATTTTGCTATTTGGTATTTCGCACTGGCTTACCTTACGCTTTTTTTCGTTAAGCTATCAATAGTTTTCCTTTTTTTTGCTTCGCGAAACGTAAGCCTTGCTGCGATTTGATATAACGTATACGCCGTGTACGCTGCATTCGTTCAATCGACAGCCGTGCTGGTGTTTGTTCTTTACGGCACACATAATTCTGGTTAAAGCATTCTGTTTTGCATCTTCTACTTTGGCCTGTATGCTCTTTCTAAGAATGCACAAAGGTCATGGTAATGGATACCATTAATAGATCTTGCCTGCTCGTGAAAAAGTCATATTAAAGGTGAGCAACATGGAAGAAAACACACATATATACATTACAATCTTATGACGAGATATTGTGAAATGAATAGATAAGTCTGTTTTCTTAGTTTCTTAATTCTGTTAAATTTTGTAGTGATTGTCTGCTACTATTTCATTAGCATTAGTGTGAGGCTGAGAGCTTGTATTGTTATTGTTATCCGAGTGAGCTTGCATCTTGGATTTTATCCTCTAATTCTCACTCCGTTAGAGAGAGAAACAAAGATAGCTGCTGTTGAACGTAGTCCCAGGTGTTGAATAGAAATTCTCATTCTGGAAATGCACATGGTGGAAGACAGCACACCGGAAATTGTTATTTGGCAAGGTTGTAAAATTATAAAACTATAATGGGAGATGACCAAATTGACAGAAATTATATATAATATTTTAAAGTTCATAATTAAAGGTTTCTGCTTATCTAATATGAGTTTTTTATGCACTTAATGGGTAAAGTGTATTTGTTGATCCGAACGTTTCAGTCAAGCTAAATCCGTCTGATTATGTCGTATTTAGAGTAACTTATATTTGATGTTTATGTGATAAAAAAAGTGATACTGAAAGTATTTTCTTTTGTATTGAATCTGGGAAACATGTTTCTTAATGCAAGAAATAGCAGGAACAAAAACAATTCTGCATAAATGCCATCAGGCCATATGGCGAGCTCTTAAGACAGATTTATTTACATCCGATTGGCACAATTGAAACTGGCCAAAATGGACAACTCAATCACAGCGAATGGCATTCAAAACAATCCATACTTGAGAGTCTTTGATTTGTGTATTTCCGGATGCGAGGAGCAGCCAAGGGAATGATGGTATCTGTGCGCATGATTTATGCGAGGCAGTTTGATGATTTCAGCTTGCTGCCATTGTCCTGGTTGACGGCAGGTGCCGAGTGACAGGTGGATCCATGGTGCCCCTCGTTTAGCAGCAGAACTTTAATTTCAACTGTATCTTGACAAATAGTGTACTTTCCCTTAGACGTGCTACAGCTACAATCCACTAATTAGTAATTATAATTAGCATATAAATCAAGTAATATTTTGTCCAAGTTTTCAAGGTATTAATTAGAGACACAGAACATTAGCACAAGTGCCAAAGAAATTAGCTTGCTCTTGTTAAACCTAATAAAAAAGTTTTGCCTTTTTGCCCCAAGTCTTGGGGGTTTCGGGTGTGACAACTAAGGCATGGCCTGCTCCTCCACAATAGGCTGCAGAAACTTTGGGTGTTTCACTTGAGTTTCTACCAGCGAATTTTCATTAAATTGTTTTAATAAGAAAAGTGCTTAGAAATCATGCCAATGGAAAATAAAAGCGATTTGTTTAAAGAAATTAGTTCAAAGTCCTGTAGACAAAGTGTTCTCTTCACAGTTTGTTGCACACATATATTGGCTTTAGCATTTACCTGAGCTCAAGTTCTGCTTACCTACCAGAAAATCAATGAATTCCATTTCGCTTTTATGTTGGAATTCATGATAAATCCAATTTGTGCGTCGTTTTTTTGTTTTTTTGACCAGGTAAAGCGTTGAGGTATACAGAACACAATTTCTGTTTTTGCTTTTATATCGGCTTGATAGCTATATTTGCATATCTTATTAATAGACTTGTGCATTAAAAAACAGACATTTAGATTGGTTATGAGGTATGCTCTGTGCGATAACGATTTTATGATTTTATAGATTCTTGGAGTCGGACAACCGAATCACGATCACGGTCAATCTGTCAGAAGACTCTTGGTTGTTCGGCCTTATTGCAGATCTATTTAAAATGAATACAATCTCTAAATAATTTCCAATTGGGCTTTAATTAAAGTTCGTACCTTATAATCTTCCTATATCTGTGTGTGTCCTGTGAAACTAACAAATTTACCTTACGAATTCAGTAATTTTGGTTTAAAGCCGATAGAAAGTATCCTCTTAGAATCATGTCACTTTAGTTTGTGGCATAGAAAAGTTCAACTTTGCTGAACAGTGTAATCGGTTAACTAAACTAGAATTTTATTTTTGATTTTGGTTGAGTCTTAATGCTTAAATTTAAGTTTCGAGAAGTATAGTTTTATTCTTTAATATTAAGTAACATCAAATTTTAAGTTATGCAATTTATTCAGTATATGCTCAACTCTATTCAGTGTATTATAGTTCAGAAAGATAAGAAAAATACAACTTGATTTCTGTTAAAAATAAGATGGAGAGGTCTTCTCTTGAGCTAAAATATGAAGTTCGTCTCATTTTCACAATGCATGAAATCGGTTTTAAAGCTAAATAAATTACAATCAAATATGTTTATATATGTTT
Source organism: Drosophila nigricruria (assembly GCA_037075265.1). Lineage (NCBI taxonomy): Eukaryota > Metazoa > Arthropoda > Insecta > Diptera > Drosophilidae > Drosophila > Drosophila nigricruria. The sequence goes on from JBAMCI010000074.1 coordinate 4,156,957, forward strand.
TATGTTTATATACTGAAAACATAAAGCATATACTAGGACAATCTATATATGCCGTAGAATGCGCCTAGCTTGACCATTGTACATGTGCGAACGTTTTTGCGTGTCGATATATTGGCGCTAGTAGTTTTTTAAAGCAGGGCAGCTGAGAGTAAAAGAAAGACTCTGCTGAGTAAGGTCTAAGGTCAAAGGTCGTAATATTAAGACAAACAGAGGAAGAAGTCGATAGATTCGCCAAATTGCGAAGTTAGATAGAACTGTTTTGCGGCAGTCAAAGGCGCGTCACAAAAACAAGCAGAATTTGCTGACTTTTAATTGGTATAAAATTAAAAAAGAATCCGCCGATATACATATATTTATATATATATATTGGAACAAAACCTTAACAACAAACTTCAGTGCTGTCAACCTGCGACTCATATAAAGAAATTTGCTGCTCTTTGGGTCTGACCCACATTTATGATTAGCATTTTCATAGCATACTTTCCTGATGCTTGAGAAAAAAGTGTGTTTGGCTTATTTAGCCAAAAGCTTTGCCATCGAGCAGGCTTTCCAATTTGGCGCGTTAATTTGCGGGTAGGTCGCTCCAAATGGGTGTGGGTTTTGGGAAATGGGAAATGGGCAATGGCTGTCGGCTATTTGACACAATTCGGTCGCAGCGAAAATCCGCTAAATTGCTGCAGATTTATTCGAATTCCATAGCCAAATAGCCGGCAAGCAAACACGTTTTCACGACTGAAGCCCAAAGGTGCGACCATGCAATTGTCGACTCTGGGAAATGCCCAAGTTGAGAGTCCCGCAAGAGCAACACCCAAGTCAAATGCCAATTTAATTGGCGCCGCGGGGGTCGAGCGCCTGAACATGACAGCCTTTGGCGCTAAGGCGATTTAGACAGTACACAGAAGAATCCATAGGATTTCGCTATTCTTCTTTCAAGTGGACGTCGAGCACTTTCATTTCGCTCAATTAAAAGTTGCGACACTGCTCAGCGGGCAACTGGACCGCGTCGCAGCCTGCAATGGCCAAACACTCGTAACAAATGTGCAAAGTTTAGTGAATTAAATGCGTCAGCAATGACCTTGGCTGGGTGACTCCTCGGAGAGTATTGTCAACTAATTCCGAGTTGCGCGAACAGCCACTAAGCTGCTCTGTAAAGTCAAGCTGCAAATTTCACTTTTCGCTGATAAATTGCCTTAAAAGTTTCATCTAGGCGAAGACAGAGAAGTGAAGAAGTCAATTCGGTTAATTTTAGAATCGTGGTTTTGGCTGACAGACAGCTCAGCGTTCCAAAGTAGCCGTCATTTACAAAATGAGTGACATTTACTTAGGCCTTAACCATTTGGGAATTACAAGCCAATATTAGGTTAGGTACATAATGTTAATGGCATCAACAATTCATTGTAAGAACACTGTTAGCATAGGATAAGAATATATCTATTGAGCCACAAAGAACATTTATAAACAAAAAAGGAATGTTCCAGTCTAGTGGTTGACTAGACTGGAGATGCCCTATACCCTGCGAAGAGGCGGTATTTCAATCATTCTGCTAGTATTTTAAATACGTTTTTTGCGAAGTTTGGTGGAAGGAAGGCGGAGGTATCCAAAGCCAAGAATATACAAATTCTGTCTGTTCATTAGTGGAACCGCCACAGTAAATTGAATGTTTGTGATATTCAAGCTATGCTTAAAAATATTAGTCAAATTATTGATATTTATCGATATTGTGATGAGTACTGCGTATGGTATACAGGACTAGATTTTATAATTCAATCAAGTCTCTAACTTCTTTACCTTAAGTGAACGTTCCGTTCACACGGACGGACAGACAGATAGACAGACGGACATGGCCATATCGACACAGCTAGTCGTGCTGATTAACAATATATGTATATACTTTATAGGGTCTTCCACGCCTCCTTCTGCCTGTTACATACATTTTCACAAAAACATAATACCCTGATGGGCTCAGGGAACAAATAGTTAATTGAGATTGCAACTTTTTAAAAAGATATAGTTTGATTTGTTCTTAGGCTTTTGGCATGTTTCCGTGACTTGATAGTTTAAACCTTATGGAGTTTAAAACAATAGTAAGGTTGAACTTTTCACTCATTCAACAAATAGCAATCTATGTTTTTTGTCCAATAAAATCAGAAAAAATTCAAGTCGTTGGAAGGAAACACTCATTATTTCATTTCCTTACACAAAGTCACCTCTCAGATCGGTACAGAGTCACTACAGATTTCTGAATGGTGTTCAAGAAGGGTGTCTGTCAGTTGCTTGCCTTGAACAAGTTTAATATCCAGCAATGGATGAAAACATTCGACTCGATGATCTTTGATGCAGATGGTGTCCTTTGGCGATTTAACAACCCCATAAAAGGATCTCCAGAAACATTCAATGCCTTACGCGCCATGGGCAAACGTGCTTTCATCTGCACCAATCATTCGGCTTGGTCGCGAGAAAGACTGTATGCCAAGGCCGAAGCCATGGGCATTATCGTGGACAAGAATGAGATTATTTCGTCAGCGTGGACATTGGCAAACTATCTGAAGGAGCGCAAATTCGACGGAAAGGTGTACATCGTGGGCGGTCAGGGCATCTACGATGAGTTGAAAGATGTGGGCATTAAATCGGTGCCAATCAAGGAGTGCCCCATGGTGGGCGATTCATTGCGCGATCAAGTGCTAAATATGGCTATGGATCCAGATGTGGGCGCTGTGGCTGTGGGTGTCGATCAACATTTCAATGTGATAAAACTGACGAAAGCCTGCTGTTATTTGCGTAACCCGAAAGTTCTTTTCCTAGCTACCAATCAAGATCGGGCACTTGCCGTCACCCCAGAGCTCCTTATCCCTGGCGCTGGCAGCATGGTCTCCGCCGTACAGGCAATAGCCAATCGTCCGCCGTTCACCTGCGGCAAGCCCAATGCTCTCATGTGTTTGCATCTGATGCGTGAGGGCATTATCAAACCGGAGCGCACCCTCATGGTGGGCGACACGTAAGCTGCTGATCCAGTTATTTCCGTTCCGTTCACTCAATTGAACTAATTATTTATTATTATTTTCATTTTTAGCTTGTACACTGATATTCTGTTTGGCTATAATTGCGGCTTTCAAACTCTTTTAGTGGGTTCTGGAAACTCGACACTTGCGGATGTTACCAAAGCGCAGAACTCCAAGGATCCAATGATGTACAGACAGATTCCAGATCTTTTTCTACCAACTCTTGCGGATTTATTAAAGTTTTTACCTTCTAAAAATCGCTGATTTCAACACTTGCACATATTTAATACGCACACAGATTTACAGATACATAATAGTTCTGCATCGTGAATAAACTGAGATTATATCATTATGGTCTGTTACTCTAAAGTGTTGCTTCTAGAAAATTAAAATTAGGGCAAACTAACGTAGAAAAGAAGAAAAGGCAAAACAGTGATGATAATTTTATAAAAAATGTTAGTAAAGATAGGAAAGAGGTCCATCTGACCTCAACATTCAACGATCTTTTTATATTTACTCTTGGAGCGCATAAGAACTAAAGACTTGCAAATCGAATTTGCGTTAAGTAATCGATCATTATACTCATTCACAAAGTGAAATGAGTATATTGGTCTTGTGCAATGTCCGTCACGCTGTCCGTCCGTCTGTCCGTCCGTCCGTCTGTCCGTCTGTCCGTATGAACGCAAACAATCTGCACAGTTTTGCAGCTAGAGAGTTGAAATTTGGAATATATACTCGTGTATACCCTTGAATTATAAAGTGTCAAGATTTTTCCGATACGCCCACTAAGGGCGTGGCAAACCGGAAAATGCATTATCCGATATCTCAGAAACACTACTTCTAGAAGTGCTAGAGAGTTGCAATTTGGAATGTATACTCGTGTTGACAACCCAAGATCAAAAAGCTATGGCGGATATATCTACGCCCATTAGGGGCGTGGCAAATCGGGAAAAACTATAAGTTTTTCCGATTCTCAGTGAGAAAATCAAAATTTTATGACGATATTGCTGCAGACCTCCTCTATTGATTTTCCAAAAATTATATATGTACAAACCGACTGTGGGCGTGGCAATGGGCGTGATCTGTGTGGGTGTGAATGAGTATTCCGCAGTCGGTAGCGCTCGACTGCAACGTTCTTACTTGTTTTCCCATGTTCTCATTTTCAGGTAATCTGCTTAGGTTATCAAATCATATATTTTCCATTTGTATACCCTGAACCCATTAATAATGGTAATCCAGGGTACAAAGGTTTTGTTAAAATTCATTCAGAAGGAAGTTTGGCAGATCCCATATGGTACATATATTTTTTTGATTAGTACGACAAGGTGAGCTTGAAATTTTTGTTTGTGGGTCGAACTATAGCATGCGTCGATTAAGTTTGTTTCAAATTGAATTGAAATTATTTCTTAACTTAAATGGAATCTTTTGTGGATCACTTACTGAAAAGGTAATTGAAAACCGTTTGGTAATACAATGCTCACACTCACTTAATAGTATTTCATGGTACCTGATAGTACTTCCGAGTAGAGCACTCTTACTTGTTAAACTATCGAGTGATCGAAGATAATTAATTCAAAAACTCAAATTTTTTATTTCATTTGAATCCAATTACTTTATTTTTAAGATCCAAACATGTTTAAGCACAGTTGCACCAACCTCACTACCCTACCCATCCAGCGGGTGCGTCAATGGTTGAACGGCTTTGAGACTGTCATCTGCGATGCTGATGGTGTGCTGTGGCACTTCGAGAAATCTATTGATGGCTCCGTCGAGGCGTTTAATACAATTCAAGATACTGGACGCAACACCTTTATTGTTACTAACAACTCGTGCCTGTGTAGCGAAAACATTCGGCGAAAGGCACGCGATTTCGGCTTTAATGTTCAAAAAGGCCATGTATTGAACTCAGGGAAGTCCATTGCCAGCTTTCTGAGTAACAAGAATTTTCAGAAGAAGGTATTTGCTGTGGGAGGGATCGGCCTGATTGAGGAGCTGGCAAGCGTAAATATATGTGCGTTTCGATTCGAAAACGAGAGGATTGAAAAATCTATGCGAGATTTTGCCATTGAAATGAAAGTGTATTCAGATGTTGGTGCTGTTGTTGTGGGCAGAGATGACACCTTCAACATGTGCAGTGTTATTAGAGCTTGTTACTATTTGAGAAAGCCAGAAACTCTATTTCTCGGCAGCTGCTTGGACGCCGCCTATCCCATTGGCAACAATCGTGTGCTCGCCGGCGCGGCTGCCATGATAGCATCAGTTAAGACAATCAGCTCACGCAAGCCTCTCATTCTTGGCAAGCCAAACCCTTGGATTGTCCGAGAGCCAATCATGAGTGGTGCTATCAATCCAGCAACTACGCTTATGATCGGCGATACGTAAGTAAGAAGCCTTAAAATGTATAACGGCTTTCTGCTTTTCCTATAGTAGCAAAGTAAATAAATACAAAATTTGCAACCAGATCAAACTTCAAAAGTAGGAAAATTCTCTACATTTACAGAGTTTGTCTTGTGCAAATAAATTACATTATCGCTTTCGCTATTTATACTGAAATCCTATAAAAAACTATTTATTCATATGATTTTCTTTTCCAGACTTGAAACTGATATAAAATTTGCCAATTATAATGGATTTCAGTCAATTCTTGTTGGATCTGGTGTCACAGAATTGGCAAAAGTAGAAAGGATACGCGATAGAGGCCACGAGAAGCAAATGCGTTTAGTTCCAGACGGATACTTGCCTAGACTCTATGATATACTTGAGTATCTTTAGCATATTGTTATTCATATAAGGATTAACAATAATTTAAATATATGTGAAATGTGTATTGTACAATATATTGTAAACTCAGCTCTCCTTAGCTTTAGTTGGCCTGCATAGAAATTTTAAATTAGCATACAGACAATAAATCAATATTTTTCCAATAGCCCCAACTGCTGAAGGATGAAAATTCATTCATTCATTCATTTCTTTCCCCTTTTTTTCTTTTTTTTTCTTGTTTGCAATGTTGGCCACAGCGATTGTCTGGCTGTGGGATCCTTGTCAAAACTTGGAACAAGTGCAGTCAAAGCTCACACATACACACTGTCCCCGCCACTGCCACGGAATGCCTGCCATTGTGTCGCCTATGGGTGGTGCGGTGGTTTACCGTAACCTCTTGCTCGTCTTTCACACCCAGGCACTTAAGCCGCCACTCGTCTGCCTCTCTGGCGGGGTCAGACGACGCGCTTTCCAAGCGCTTATCGCCGTGTACAGAAATAAAATCCTTCAATGACCAGTGTCCATTGTTGCCGACAGCTGTGAGCGGCATTAAAAAATATAGCCTGCAAAATATGTAGCACTCTTGTCGCAAAAGGCGCCACGTGCGATTAGTATACTTGGTGGATGTCTTTTTTTTTTTTGGTTTGATACCCTGTATATTTCTCAGATTGTGTGAGCCTATTGGCTAACTTTAGATTTGGCAACACAACTATTATCAAGCAGAATGACTGACTAGACTGAGTGCAAATTTATGATAGAATACCTCTTCTATCTCTAATGACCCTGAGTCAAATACCTAAATGCTTAGGCCTTGTATCTAAAGTGAGTAGAGCATTACCTTATCGGCTGCAAATTATTACTTTTTTTCGCTATTGTGATAGGGCAATATTTACACATGTGTAGCATTTTCAGTTGTTATTTTGGGCTTGTTTTTTTAGGCAGCCACGCGCCATGTGCTATACATTGAATTGTGTCATTGTTTGCCTAGACTTGTTTTTATTTCGACTGTGGTACGTTAGATGCCGCGCAGAGGAAGCCAACCATACAGATAGGCTGGGAGATGGGGTCGCAATGTAATTGCGAGCATTAAAAGCTAATTGTATGGCGAAACTGAGGAGCCCTACTGACGTAGTTACCCTTAAACTTAAATCCTGTACAACAGCAGCCGCAGGGTAGTTAAGATCTCGGTCGCGGATAACATAGTAGAGCCATTGCGGCTACAGCCCTGAGTCGAGTGGTTGGTTTAAAGTATAGTCATGGGAGTCAGGAAATCGAGTTCGCGTTGACAATGCTTTGTTGTAGTTTAAGCGAAAATGCTTTGAAAACTTGACAAAAGTTGGCAAAGAACTTGGCACCGCATACAACTTGAACATTCAGGCGCCAAATGGCCAAGATTAATTAAATTTGAAGCTGTGCAGCAGATGCCATGTGTTCGTCCCTGACAAAGACAGTTAATTAATTTGACAACACCCTGACGGGGTCAACACTATTTGTGAAGCATCAAAGCTTGTGACAAAGTGCAAGTTGATATCGTTTGTCAATACCAGGAGTATGCCAAGCCCAAACCCAAAGCAGCGAGGGCAACAGCAAAGGCGGCATAAACTCATCATCATCTGCTCAACGCAGCGCCTGATAATCCCCGTAGCATTAAAAACACATCAAACTGTTTAGAATCCGTTGGCGAAATTCGAAGTCATCAGCACTAAAAATAACTCAACTCTGGGGTTTGTCTGGCTTCTTTTTTTTTTTTATGTGTGTTTTGTGGGCTGCTGCTCTCGTTCAGCTCACTGTTGACATTATCCAAACTGATTTATTGTCTTTATCACAAAGCCAAGCAACACTCGACTGTGGCAGTCATAATAAAGTTTCAACAAAAGCAAAAGCAAAAGCGAAAGCGAAAGCGAAACGCCTTTGTAGCTGCCGGGGGCAAACATTTTCAATCTGTGGCAAAATTTTCATAGCACATTTCTGGGCGCCTCCATAAACGTGCCAAATTGCTAAACCGTAGATGGGGGGGAGACTCAGTAAAGTACGTGGGACAGGCGTGCGCATAAATTGACCGATTTTAATTAGTTGTGCATTTATTCTGATTCACATTACTGCTGTTTCACGCTTGGCTCATAATTCAATTGGCGCCATTATCCCCCGGGGCCAAAGCACCTGCTGGAACTACTCATATACTTGTATATACATATACTTGTATATGTGTAGAGAGTCAAGTTATAGGGTATTTTCTAGTTCATTCTTAAATACTTGTTTTCATTATAGATCTTCACTGACGTAGAAGCTTACCTACTTGTATACTAATACTATTTGTAGGGTATTTGCATGTTAGCCATGTTTAAAGATATTGATTTATTCCATTATTACTAAGTACATTTCTTTGTATCCTGGAGCTTTGAGTTATAATTTATAGACTAGCTACGTGGTATTATAATACTTGTACTATAATATATACTATATTTAACTCAACAAACTGTAGGGTATTTTCTAGTTCATCGAGCTTAGAGTTGACTTCTTTTCTTGTGATTATTATACGGATATTCCGTTGTGTCCTGGCGTGTCGGCGACATAAACTCTGAGCTCACGCCACGTGCTTAGCATAGCCAAATGCACAAAGCTCTGTGTTAAGTGCCTCCCACAAGATTCGCTCAGCCCTGGTCTCATGGAGGCTGACACTTCTGGGCCACGCCTTTTGTGGGCACGTCTTATAAATTGAATGTTAAGTGGCCATTAGAAATACACATTGACAACTGCAATCGTATTAATCGTCAACTATTACGTGTATATTTGCCCTCGACATGCGATTCCCTGAAATGAAATTAATCCTTTCCCCCTTCAAGCAAATTCTTCGTGTTGAATTTTCACAATTATTGAAGTATTTTTTTTATTGAATCTCAGGAGCAAATATTGAACTTGAGTTTTAAATTTAAGTTTAATTAAAACTAAACTAGAGCTATATTTAATTGTAATTTTTAAACTGCAATCTCTTTATATTGTATGTATAATATATGCTTTGCATTGACTATTTAATTATCATATAGGAAATATTTACATAATCAGTTAATTAATTATTTATACAAAAGCAACGTTGTTTTTTTTTTTTTGTTTTTCTGTTGGGAGGTAAGTTGAATAAATTCTATTTATGAACACCTGAAAATGTCTTTTACCATAGCAAAGTGTGTGCTTTGTTTGAGTGTAAGTGTTAAATTGAGCTACTTTGAGTTTATATTCGCAGTTGAAAAAGATAAAAGTAATAAAGAATTAATGTAATCGAATTTACCGTCGAACTTTGAGTTAACTTTTCCTACAGCTTGACTTATTACAACATCGACGCACAAGTCCAATCTCCCCAAAAAAAAAAAAAATATATGAACTGCTATCGATAACAAAATGAAAAACTTTTCTATAATTTCAGGCTAAACAAAACACAAAAAAAAAAAAAAAAAAAAACAAAAATGAAGAGAAATAAAAAGGAACTGAAAAAATTCATTTATCAAGTTTCGCTGAAAAATGCATTGGAAAGTATATTTAATTAAAGGCAAAAACTTGGACCTAATAAATAAAAGTTTTCTGGCCAAAAGGCTCGGGTCAGCTCTGTGTTACGGTCTTCCTCTTGGGCATTAATCTATAGACTGGGCGTATAAAAAAGTTTTACAGCTTAATTTACTGCAAAATTGAACTAAATTCAATTGATTGAGCTGAACTGAAAAGCATACAAAATATACAAACCGAAAGGATTAGCTAAAATTATGTGTGAAGTTTGATTTCCTTAAAGTACAGCAAAAATTAGTGTGACACTTGAGTATGCTTGAGCTGAATCAATCAATTCATAAAGTTGGCTGACAGGTATTTGAATAAATCAATTAAGTGTACCATACGGTTAAATCATTTGGGATGGTATCACATATCGAGGACGTAATTGTTAGATGATGGACGCTTGTCGCTGCTCAAACTATTCCTCTATATATATATACATATATTACACAATTATTAGTTACGCGAGATATTGTGTTTATTGCATTTTAGGAATATATATATATATATCACTCGTTCGTAAAGTGAGAAGATTATATTAGTTTCGTGCAATGTCCGTCTTGCTGTCCGTCCGTCTGTCTGTATGAATGCAAACCATTGCTAAAAACTTGCAATTCGGAATACATACTAGTGACTGCAACCCCCTTAAAATATATAGTTTATATATATACCTCCATAGGGGGCAAATAGAAAAACACTATATCTTACAAAGTTTTGGAGCTAGAGCTCCAAAATTGAACAGTTAGGACCGTATTCTACCTCTTGAGACTTACCAAAAATTATTTAACTGGACTATACTTTGTTTCGTCGGTAGCGCCCGACTTGCTTTTATATATTTTTTATGCTTCTTCATAAATTTAATTTATGGATTTTCGATATATGAAAGGAATATTGCTTAAAAAATTGTTTATATATCAATTGATTAACAAATTGTTTTCATCATCGAAATTCATGATTATTTTATTTAGATGTGTAGAGAATAGGTCGTATTCCTGCCAGATCTGTCATATTTGAAGAGGTATCAGGAATCAAGGTCATTGAAATTATCCTTTAGTTTCTAAGCTCACAAGAGTTATATCAATCTGCCTGAATTAAAAACGTTTTTTTTACATATCTCTCTCAGCTTCTAAAAATTAATAAAAATTACTAGTTTATTTGTTTGTTAGCCTGTCTTTAGTTGTTTTTGGACTGTGAACGAGTCTTAAGTAGTCGATTTCACCTGACATCTTACTTTTTATTGAGCCGCAAACTACTCAATCCTGTTCAGTTTACTCTAAATATGCCCATCTAAAGTCAGTCTTTCATTTAGAGAGCTGCTACGAAATTTAAATGTTTGTGTGCGATTTCTGTTGAGTGCGTGTTTTTTCATAATTTTTGCTGTACTTTTTGTTTTGTTATGTGTCTTAAAGAGCTTGGAGTACAGAGAAGGATATAGAAACACATAACGCTTATCACAAAGTAACGCGACGCTTGGCGCGCTTAGTTTATATATATAGTAAGTATATATAAGTATATATAAATATATATATTTACATAAATTACTTGGAGACTAGCATCTATATTATGTACACTACTATGGATAGCTTAAAAGCCCGAGGACACATGGCCCAGCTTCTTGCCATCCACGGTCCAGTCGTAGCCCAGGGCCGTATTATTATTTGTCGTCGAGTTCGTGGTGGAGACGGAGCGTTGCATTTCGCGAGGACCTGGATAGTAGACGACTGGACCGGGTGATGGTGCTCGATTCCGTTTGATTTGTAGGAGGCCGGGCGAGCCTGAGACTTGGGTGAGCCGTACGCTGTTCAGTGAGCTGCTGCCGCCGGTGGCCACTAGATAGGTTGTCGTGGTGCTCCGTTGCGTGCCGTGTCGCGAAAAGCGGCCGGATGAGCGATGGTTCATGGTGCCGTCGCCGTTGTTCGAAATTGAGCTCTCGTAGTGTATAAGATCCGGCTGGTCACGACTCAGGCGTCGCTTGAAAAAAATGAGTAAAAAAATACGCTTGAACTTCTCGCCGAATATGATGTAAATGAGAAAGTTGACGCTGCTGTTGATCGTGATCAGCAGATTGGAGATTTTTGTCAGCTTGTGATCGACGGTGCTATAGAATGCCTCTGAGATGTTCAGCACCAGCGGCAGGAAATTGAGCATAAAGAATACAATCACCACACACAACAGCATCGTGGCCAGGCCAATCTCACGCTTCTCCGATCTGGAGAGTCGCTGGCGCTCCCGATTCGCTCGCTTCACCTGCATGTAGATCAGGCAATTGAGTATGGCCAGCGTCAGAAAGGGTATTATATTGTTCACAATCAGATAGCACCAGTGTATATATATATTTATGTAGGTCGTGTTTCGCCTGAGTGCTGAGGGCCTTACGCAGTGCAGCACAATCGTTGTATTGGGCAGCTGATAGCTAACATTGAGCACTTCCCAAAATCGAGGCATATTGTAGGCGAGAGCAAAGCAGACACACACTATGAAGTAGATCTTGGCACGTCCATAGGTGCAGAGAGCACGAGCCCGCAACGGATGACATACGGCTACATAGCGCTCCAGGGTGACGGTAAAGGTCATATAGATGCTAGCCGTCTGGGCAATCATGCCAATGGGAAACATCGCCGGCGATATGAACGGATACACAAAGTTGTAGTAGCCGAAAAAGTGGCCCGTGTAGGGATAAATGGAGGGTATGCCAAACAGCAGCATGGAGCTAATAATTAGCACCGTGTCACAGCGCGCCAAGCCAGTCAACAAATAGTTGATGCTGGAGCGCATCTGTGGACGGGACAGAATTATCATTGATATCACATTGCCCAGTATGCCCAGAACGCCAACTATGTTAAGTATGACGCCGCATACCCAAAACTCGATGCAATTATTCTCCAGATGCGGATTGTACACCAGCTCACATGTGCGCATCCAATCAAGGTCCGCGCTCTCGTTGTGCGCCTCATAGCTGCTATTCAGCAGGCGCTGACTCGCATTCAATAGTACCGGTGCCAACGTACTGCCCACTGAATCCGTTAGATCATAGCGCGGCGAATCGTCTATGCGCTGGCCCGTCGCACTGGCCAGAAACTGATCGTCGCTGATGGGCGCCCAATCGTAGTCGCCGGATGCCGATGGTGGCATTACACCTGACGCTGGCTGTTGCAGGCTCAGCAGCAGCCGTTCCGCTGCGGCGCTCATCGAAAGTTTTCTGTTTGTGATCTATTTGAGGCTAGCTGGCAACTGCTTCTGGCATTTAACACTTTAGCTAGCAACAACTTTGGCCGCAACATAAATTAGTTGACCGCTGTAATAGTTCGTTGTAGTTGTTATTGTTGCAGGGTCACACCTGTGCACACTCACTGGAACACTCACACACACACACACACACACACTTGGTATTTTGTGGGGGTGACTTAGAGTTTGTGTCGAAAGCTCTTTGCTTGTCTTTCCGCTTATGGTTCACACTGGGTGCAGAGCTTTTAATAGTCCAGCAGTTGCTCTTGTTGTTGTTGTTGTTATTGTTGTTGTTGTTGTTGCCACGCGTCGTTGACACTTTAAGCTGAAAGAGAGGAAATGAAAAATGGAAGGACTTTTAGTACAAGGCTTTTCTGTTTGGTCAGGTGATTTTGTATCGTTCAGTTCAGGAACAAACTTTTTGCGCCGACTTTTACTTATTTGTTCAGCAATTGGTGCAGAAACTAAGAGTATCTAAGTATCGAAGTTTATTCCACCACTTCGTTTAGAAATATATTGATTGAGTTTACCAAAACAAACAATATTTACAACAGCTTTAAACTTGACTACAAATATTTAATGCTGTTATCGAAAAGAACAAATTTCTTTGTATACATATATTAAAAGCAAAACAGTATTCAATAATTTAATATAAATATAAAGAATTAAATTAATAATAATAATAATAATAATAACAATAATAATAACAATAATAATAAAGTAATAATAATAATAATAATAATAATAATAATAATAATAATAAAAATTATATATTAATTTATAGAATAAAAAAAAAGTATCAATTTTTCAAGTTGAAGTTAAAAGTGATTACTAAAAAATTGTTTATTTAATTATCTAAGGCAACAGGATTTAGTTACTAAGAATCTCCGATGGAATTTGATGTGCTACATCTAAAACTAAGCCCAATACAACCCAATCATGCCGAGTGCTGTAAATATTATGAATTATAAGTCTTAACTTAAATTATTCTTTAAAAAATACCTATTATGTTATCATGAATTTCTAATCTTAGTCATAAGTACTGTTTTTCAGTTTTTAAAAAGTTTTTTGTTATTAATATATCTATTGTCTTTAGGGATCCCTCTTCCTCTCCATAATAGGCATGCCACTCTTTCGGCAAGTCTGTTGTAATAAAATATATTATACTCTTTGGCATAAGGAAATTTAAATTATGAAATAGTTTTGGGATTCGGGAGGCAGGAGTATTACCTAATAATGCAGTTACGATCTTTTAAAGATTATTGTCTTTAAAAATATATGAAAATTTTAATATTAATTGTTATATATATAACAATGTCACCAAAGATTGTATAAATGTGAATATATATATGTGTATATACAGTTGAATCGTGATAACTCGGCAATTGCATAAATTCATAAAAACTGTATTCCCTTTGAACAAAATTATAAAAATTTGTAAAAGTTCCATACATTTTCCCCACGTTGTAGTATTTTTCACACAAATTATATTTACCTCTTCATTTCTTTTTTTGAATGAGGTGGCACAACAATTAATAGAAGTTTCATCAACAGTCACATCCATCAATTCTATGCAAAAAGAATGTTCTGCAAAGAAACGTTCTCATCTCGAATATAAAATCCATGTCAATTCGATTTTTTTTTGAGCCCGTTGTAATGAAAAATCTCAAACCCGTGTAAAAAATGCTACCCCCTTGCCATTTCGGATTATTGGCACTCGACTGTATATATATATATATATATATATATATATATATATATATCTTCAAACAAAATTTGATCAGTAAAATTAATTGAAAGTTGCAAACACATAGATTTTCGATCTGATTGCCAATTTTTATTAACCAACACTAATTGTTGCAATAAAACATTTGTGCTTTTCAGAAAATTTTGTTTATTATTAAACTGCCACATGGAAAATATTTGTTTACTTTTTTAATTTTCTTTCACTATTTGATAAACTAGATTACATGTATATGTATTAAATATATGTATTAAGCAGATGTTGAATTGCGAAGATTAGAATTTCAAGTTCCATTTAAAAATTTTAATGTATAAAAAGACTTTTTCAATTTACTGAACAAAAAATATTTATCTGTTACTTTTACAAAGAATAAATATTGGTTACCTTTCCCTTATCAATTCATTGTAGTTGTGGGCGTCCTTGTGACAATGAGCATGATCAAATAGATAAGCAGTGAGCTATACAATTACATTATGCCACCTTCTCACACGTGTATTAAATTAAAGTGCCCGAATTGTATTCACAAGGCACACGTGCTCACCGATGGAAGTGATTTCCTTGCCCTCCGTCATTCACGCCACCAGCCCACGAATTTGGCCAACAAATCAAGCAAAACACGCGCACATAATAATAAAACACATAAAAATTACAGCTGTCGATGATGAACGATTCGCAGATGCCCTGCACGTGATGAAGCTTAACTTTACGGCGTAATACATTTTCGCTTCGTATTTACTTTTTATAAAAAAAAAAAAAAAAAAAAACAAAAAGCTAAACTTTAAATAATTCAATTAATAAAAGTAAATTCAAGTTGTCTTCGAAAGCTGTTTATATTAAATGTTTGGCTCTCCATGTCTCTCTAGGATAACATGATGATACCCTCTCTATAAATTTGTATCCATGCATGGCATATACATATATATGGTATATATATATATATTGGCTCCTAAGTAGAGCGCGCGCCTATCGCATAATCAAATCAATTTAACACATGGAAGCTCTTAACTTAATGCCCGAGTTCGCGGCATGATTTGTGGCCGCTGGAACAAAAAAAAAAAAAAACAAAAAACAGCTGACGCAAATGTTGTCTTTGTAGTTGTGGTGGCTGTAGCTGTGGTTCTGAGCGCAGTGCAACCACAATGCTATCGAGGGGGCTTGTAGAACATAACGTATGCGTGTTTTGCATTTGGCATTTGTTATCTCTCAGCAGCTGCAGTAAATCGTGTGTGGCTGGGTTTTTGTAGTAACTGTAACTGAAACTGTTGTCTCGTGGCATGTTAAATGCCCAACGATTTGCATCTGCCGTGGACGGTGGCAGGTGGCAGTTGGCAGTTGGCAGTCGCATATGGCAGGCATGTTCGTGGCGAGCAGGTATTATTGAGCATCGCATTGTCCGACGCGAATCAGTGCTGCGCTATTCTGGCCGAGTTCCATTTTTGCCGCAAAAGGCGATTATAACAATTAGATGCTCAAATTGGAATGCTGTGTGGGCAGCTGCAACGGCTACAGCGCGTGGGTCGGACTGGTGTTTGAGTCCAGCAATTAGAATGTCAATTAGTTTTAATGCCTGAGATCCTTTTCAGCACTTGCTGCTGGACCAGTTGCACGTGACCCTCAACACATATTTCCTTTGGCATCGTTAATGGACCACAGTCCACGAGGCACTTAACCAGCATTGGCGAAACTTTTCCCTCTCCACTCAACGGACATGACAGACATCATTTTACTTTCATTATTATTATTTTTGTTACTTTTTTGTTAGAGTTATTCAATTGGGAAGCAGCCAGCGTTAGTTTCCAAAGAATTTAAGAACTTTGTGGCTTGACACTTGACTTAAGGATTTCCTTTTACAGTTTACTTTTTGAAAATAAGTAACAATAATCGAAGAAAATTTATATTTGATATAGTTTTTAAGGCTAATAAAAACATATAAATGAGATATTAAATATATAAGATTAAATTACTCAACAGAAGCATATGAAAGTTATAAATTAAAAAATGTTTAGAATTCTTAAAGCAGTCAAGCCTCTATTAACTCGAGTTTGATTACGAATAGACACTGCCTTTACGATGGAAATATCTTGTTGAGCAGTTCATTAATAATGTATTAGTACATTCGCAGAATTCACATAAAAATAAATTTATTTTATGTTCTAAGAATGAAATACTCAAACTATGAAAGAAATTTAATTTTATTATTTCTAAGAAATATGAAAGGTTTTCATCCACATTATTTTTAATCTTTAAGCCAGTCAAACTTTAAACTACAACAACTTTAAATGTAAAATACAGATAATCAACTAATTAGAATCATCCATCCACAATTTCTAATTACTTTCAAATGTCAAAGCAATTAAACACAATTTTCACTTGAATCCAGTGTAAATGAGGAAGGGAGCTTATGAATGAGAAGCTGGTAATCTGACCTTATTTACTCAACAATGTAATATAGTATCAGAAATTCTCGATGCATACTCGGCCCATTGCACACACATATGAATGGAGTTAGTTAAGTGTGAAGAGGGGCAGCAGAGACTTTGCAGCATCAGCGACAACAGTTCCAATTAATGTTTTATTCCGAAAATGACACTGAGCTTAATTGTTTAGCAAGATATTTGCATGTGGCATTCCAACTGGAAACGTGTCCTGCAAGGATTTTCATTACTGTTGTGTAGAGAAGCGACCGAAAACTATGTGCATATTGCATAGTTCTGGCTGGCTAACGAGGCGACTGCCAGTCTGCATTTCATTTCTATGCCATTGCTATTGCCCTTTGCTCATGCCATTCTCACTCTGTCCCACTCTCTGTATCTCTCTCTCTCACTTTTTCGCACTCTCTCTATCTCGCTCTTGAGCTCTCTCTGTTATTTGTCTGTGTCTGTGTCTCTTCGCGGTGTTTGTGTGGGCGTAAAACTTTTGGCATTTGCTCTAATATATGTTTTGGCTACTTTTTGTTCTCTGTGTCAACTGGTAAACAACATCGCGGTTGTTTGGCTCCATCGGGCGTTTGCTTAATATTTGTAATTATAGAAATGCAACTGTTTGTATGCATTCATTAAATCGAAACAAAAGCAAAACGTTGTCCACTGCATTATTTAAGAAGTTCAGTTTTAAACAAAATGTAAATGCGAAGGTAATGCTTGACACGTTTCTGATTTATTTATTTACAAATAGTATATGGAATATTTAATGATTTGAAATGTGTTTATTTCGACAGTTACACAGCTCGGAAGAGTTCATTATAATTATTATAATTTTCAGAGTCCATAGAAAATTGCATTTCAATGGTATTGCACAAGCAAAAGCAAGATATGCCATTGTCTATAATATATTATCTATTTTACTTATTGGAATCGACAGTTCTGCCAAATAACATCGGTTTGTATGTCTTTCTACATATCCGTTTGTTAGTTTGTCTGTGTCTAAGACTTCAAATTTCCATGAAGAAGAGATGTAACTAACATGAATTCATCGAAATCTTTTTGTATCCATGACTATATTAAAATCAATTATGACGTGATATGATATGTGGAGAGTAGACTTAGAATCACCAGAATTTGCTATAACTTTCGTATAACTTCCTCATTCCCCACCCCCTAAAAATCAGAAACAAATACTTTTCTGTATAGCAAGTTGTGATTTGATTCATATACCATATACATACACTAATAATATTATTAAAATCTTTTTATTTCGGGAAGAATAAGCATAATATTTGGGAGCGTGGGTGTTTTTATGTATTTTTGGTACCAGATAGAAACTGGAAGTTTTGAAAAAACTGCCCGGGACGGGGCTCAGTTCGCCTAGAGCGCCATAACTTGTTGTACACATATATTACAATAGTAAATATAATAATTTTTAATACCTATTATTCATAAACTAAAACATTTGTCAATAATTGCTTGTTTTTTGCCTCTTTGATTGTTTTATTATTTATTTGTAACTTTATAAGCACTTTGTTTGCTATCAAATCTCATTAAAGCTGCGCGAAAATTCAAACAAAATTTCCATTTCCAAGCGCCTTCGGTGTGTGTGTGGCGAGTATTTTTGTTCCGTTGGCTTTTTCTTAGGCATTTTTCTTAAATTCATTTAATTAACTGCTTAAGTATATTAATTTATACGGCTCGTTGGACAGCTGTAAATGATGCGAACGCCACTAACTAGGGGACATCGTCTCCGTCTAATTCTATTGTGTCTGCGCCACATGCGACACATGTAGACTTTACTTATCAGCGATTTTGGAGGCATTGTTGTCGACTGAAGCACACTGTATCTAGTATAGTTGAGAAATTTATGAATGCATGGGGTGTATGGATGTATGGGTGTATGGGCGTATGGGCGTATGGATATATGGTATATGGGTAAGTATAGAATTTATAGCATGTTGGGAGCATGCGGCACAGCATATAAAATATATAAAGAGATATGCTCTGACACGAGTCTGAGCATCGAGTATAAGCATTTTGAACCACAAAACGAAAACAGCAGATAATATAATTATTATTATATTTCGACGCTCGACGCTCGTTTTTGAAAAGAACAACAACACTCGCGAGAGGGAGAGAGAAATTCTTGCGATATATTTTTAGTTGACAGTTTCAAGGCTTTTGCTCAGCGAAGGCAAAGCAAACAGCTAAATTGTAAAGTAAAATGAATGCTATTAAAATTTGCAAGAGCATGGCGTTTAGCATGGCTCAAGTAATTCTTCAATTTACATATTTTTGTTGTTTAATTTTTAATGAGGACATTGCAATGCGCGGAATGCAAAGGATCAGGGATCAGAGCGCACATTTGTGAGGATAATTGTGTGAATTCGCGCAATTTGATTGCTCAATGAGCAGGTGCTCGGCATTCGGCACTCAACACTCGACACTCGACAGACAGTACCCAACCCATACTCATGGTCGTATACATAAAGCAGCTGATTTATGCCTGGGTGCGTCTATTATCCTTTTATGCGCTTTGTCTGCCAGCCTACAAGTATGTGGATGTCTGCCGAAGACCAGCAAATGTATTTTGTGAGTGCCATTATGGGCGACGCAGTTATTTTTGAAATGATGTTCCCGGCTTTTATGTAAATGACTGCTGCATCGTGATATGCGGTGTGTACTTAATCATCTCGACATTAAGTGCCCATCCACACACACACACATTGCATTGCAGAGCTCACTCAGCATCAAGGCTGTTCGTGGTGTATCGTGGCTAAGCAAGTACGACAGCCATCCTTTGCAGCTAAGCACGACATACACACACATTTCCAAAGAAAATATTTATTTCCTCACCTGCAAGTGAGTGTGAATAACTGGAAAACGTATGTGAGTGTGTGTGTGCGTGTGCATATGCTTATGTTTACTTAATTTTCAATTTGCACAAATTTCGCCAGCCTAAAACATTTATTCACATTTGATTACATTTTACTCTTCTCGATTGAATTATATTAAGTGGTTTCGAAGTTGAATTAGTATTTGGGCTATGGCAATTTAGATAACTACATCTAGTTTATTTATTCTAAAAATGTGAGGAAAGATTTAGTTCGGTCGGATGTATGCAAATAAAACTTGCAACTTGCGTCGAAATGTTAGAAAATCCAATATTTAAGATTAAAAAAAATTTTAAAAAATATATATATATATTTGTAAAAGTTTATATTGAACACTCAACAAGCGCTGATAAAATCTATCCTGTAAAAAGTTGCTATTTATTTGCATATGGAGAAGTCTGAATCTAGAATGATGAAAGGGGGGTGGGTTGCTCAAGATTATCAAATATATATTGTACTAATTAAAATTTTTGTTTGGTGTGTTTGATGTTAGTTAAGCTAATAAAACTTATACTGTGAAATATATGCAATATTGCGATAGTTATATTTAATTTGCAATATTAGGCTAATAGAGTCATTAACTCTTTATGTTACTGCAGTAAAGTAATATTATTTTGATCAAATATTCTTTGCAGATTTCGTAATTCAACACCTTATTTGTAGTTTTCTAAAATTTAAAAATTTAAATTAATATAAAAGCTTGAAGCTTAAGCTATTCATACATCTCACTGTCAACGGCATAAGGTACTATAAATGGCGAATTTTTAAAGCACACGACATTTTCCGAAATCTGTGATACATGTGTGTAATATTACATATATTATTTCTTGACATTTGCTAACATGATATTAAAAAATGATTTCATATTTCGAATAGGCTGTAAATACTTTTGCAGAATTATCTCAATGGGAAAGCCTAAAGTGAAAATTGCTTTCACTTATAAAATCGTTAAATATTATGAAAGCGTAAAAGATTTGAACTGCTGAAAAGCAACAATGTTTTCTTACGTATATTAGTCTTCTGCTTGCATGCTTGAAGATAAAAAACAGAGTTAGAAGGAATACTAACTACAGAACAACAATACAATGAGTTCTAACAATTGGAAGAAGCGACGGCAGTACGTGAATAAAATACTGTCTAATGAAGTTTTGTTTAATTATGTTTTTTTTTTCAGTATTTAAGCCAAGCAGTTTAAGCAAAGCTATTTATTTAAACGGAATTTTACTTTCAGTATGTGTGTCCAAATGGTAAACAAATAATAATAATAATCTAAACAACAGTACAGAAAGCTAGCAGTCTTTGTGTCTCAGACAAAGAGGTGCAACGATCTCTAGTAAATTTTACAAATATTAATATATGTCAGATGAAGGATGACAGATAGAAAGATGTCGAAGAGCTGGTAGTATAAATAAGAATGTGAATTGTGTCTTGGATTTGGTTTAAGCTATAGAGAACAGTTTCGCGCAAATAAAATCCAGCATATGTTCTATAGATTGATGTCAAGATTAACTGAGCTTTAAGATGGTAAGAAAAATTAATTTCGAGGGAAAGGTGAGCAATTGCAAGTATAAAACGAAAACATTTTCCAACTCGAAATATTTAAGTGGTGTATAGTTTGGTCAGATAAAGTGTGGATTATCGAATATTGATTTCTAACACGCATCTAAAACTAGAGTTATCAGAATTTAAATGAAATAATATACTTAAAATAATAATAACTCCACATGAACTTCATTGCCTGCTTAAGCTACAATTTAGTTAAGAACAAGTATTAAGAAGTCGAGTGCATCCGACTGCAAAAAATCTGGCTCGTTTTAATGAGATTAATGAATTTACCTTGGGGAATTTAATTTATAATGCATAAAACTGTGCCTCCGCTTATGTGAATCAGTTGTCTGTATTCCGTGTCCGTGTGCTCCTGCATTTTTTTGCTTGCGAACTGAAGCGAAGTGATTCGAATTCCCAGGCGACGGCGCGTTGACTCATTTGCATATTTTATATAAAAAATGTCAGCCATCAATGCCAAGGCATGGATGGCATCACTTATAGGTAATTACCGACCATACACACATAAGGGCATGTTACAAACGACATTAAAATTTCGGTTTCTTATGCTCATAATCTGGTTACGTTTGCTTCAAATGGCTAATTTCTTGATATGTTTTCACGTTTTAAATATTTCGTTTGGTTTTTATGATTTTGCGTTTCTTGCTCTCTCTCTCTCCGCCTCTCTCTCTTTAATAATATACATAAATGTATATTTATTTTATTTATTTATAAATTTATAGGATGCTCGCAGACTTTTTCTTTTTCACTTGTTGTTTTTTATAAGTATTTTATTTACTTGATTTTGTATATATATTTGTTAGCAGCTGTTAATTTGTAGCTCAAACAATTTGAATATATTTGCAAGTTTTGTTTATAGACTGCACTCTTCACATTTTGAATTTAACGGCTGCACTTTAAAGACTTGTTTGGTCGCATCTGTAAACGATTTGAAATATTAAGTATTTTGTTAAATTAATTTGTATTTCTCTTGATTGTAAACAAGAATATCGGCACTCTATCGCTTTTTCGCTCTTTCGCACTGTCGCTCTTTCACTGATTTACACACAGCTCTCTCTCTCTCTCTCTCTCTCTCTCTCACTCTCACTCTCTCATTCTCACTTTCACTGGCTGTATGTTGTCATCTTGCTCAGCAGAATGCAAGTGATATTTTTAAACACAAATCGTCACCGGGCGATGTACCTACAATATGTATTCACTCGAGTGGTACCCCTGAGGCAGGTCCACGTTGGGCACGACCACGTTGAACGCTGACAGCCAACTGCGCCGCCAGCCGAGTTCCTCTACTTTTTCCGACTGCCGCCAAAGTCATATTGAAATTTACATTACGCATGCGCCATGTTGCCAGGCTCGGTCACTGTTCAGCCAGTTGTTTCTATTTCATTCATAAAAACCATTTGCGTATTTCTATAGTACGCGTTCGGGCTGTGTGTGTGTATGCATGTTGACGCAACATTGTTGCGCAGCCAGAGAGTAAGAGGCTAGTGCGGCCTGCATGCTTCTGCATGACTATTTATAAGCAATTGCCATGTGCAAGCTACTTTTGTATACCCAGTGAATGGGCGCTGTCATTAAATATTTATTTATAAACTCTTTTACTAGAACTACGCAATCAATAGACTTTTACAGCTGCATCAGATAAAGAAATTAAACTTAGGTCTTGTCTGCAATTTGTGGATTGGAATTGATTCGTTAAAAATGTTCAATCCACGATCATATTATTTCTCCCTGAATAGGGTTTTGTGCAGTCGAAGAAATTTTTCGTCACCGCTTTAAATTATTTCGATTTATACTCTATAGTTTCATGTTCAAAATTTCATTATGAGCTTGTAGAATAATGACCATATTAAAATTGTTCTTTTATATTTTAGTAAGTTGGTGTAGCTTAAAAATAATGAAATGAAAAATTATTAAAACTTCTATGCAACATCAATCTCTTATTGTATGTTCTTACATTCTTATAGTTTCTGGAAATAAAAAAAAACCTTGAGCTTGTTAGCATTTAAAAAATATTTAATTTTTGTCTAACGAATATAGCTAACAACAGTTACGTCATGACTCCAAACATCTAATGTTTGCTTCAGAATTGAATCTTACGCAACCCTCAATTTCAACGTTTTCTTTTGGTTTCCCTGTCCGCAATGCACAACTAGCATTGATAACAACAACAACAACAACGTAAACGGTAAAAGTGAAATTGACTTTATGGTGTTTCCTCTAAACGAGGAAATCAATTTAATGTTTATTGCGTACTTGTCTGTCGTTAGGTTCACTCATTGACCGTTAAATTTGTGTCTCTGTTGCTCTGCTCGTCATCTTTATTCAATTATTATACTCGATCATGAAGTGAATATACTCCATTGCACTGCCCGTCCGTCTGTGCGTTTATATCTAAATAATTGAAATAAAATATAGAGATTATGGGGAAATCTAAAAAATCTTTGAGGTGTATGAGTTAATAAAAAAATTGGATAACTAAAAATGCAGGTGAGATTATACCTAAGCTTCTTTATGAATGCACCAATATCATGGAGAACATAAAGACTATATCTTCCACTCAATTATAGCTAGGATCCCATGCATCTACTAAGCTCTTCAGTTCGACTTTAAGTCATAAGCTCATTCGCCACTCCCACTGAATACGTGCCAAGTTGGTAAAATCGATTGAAATTTGGCTGTTTGTTGGGCCGTGAACGTTTTTCTTGTTTATTGTTTTCATTTAATCTTGAAGTCCTTAAGCGAATGCCGACCAAAAGTTTTGAACTTCACCATTGTTTTACAAGTCTGAAGTATTTATTGAGATATTGATGAATCACTTAACAAATTATCTGCAAAAGTTTTAAGCTCCTTAGACTTGTGGACTTTGAAAATTTGACAAACTTCACTTTTCCCTTAAACTTAATATAATATGATAATTAACTGTTGAGCAAAGAGTTTCTTTGCAAACTGTTCTTACCTTTGCACCCGATTTTTAACACACAGAGTCCCCAATTCATTTTGGCCACAGTGCAAATCCAAGACTTTGCTACCTTTTATGTATTCTCACTGCTGTTGAAAGTCTGCAAAAATCATCAATTTGCTTGCCTCAGCAAAACTAAGCCTAACATATGCTTGAATTCAATTGAAGCTTTGTCGCATTTTATTATTAACTTTTGACTTTTACTTCCTTTAGATTTACTTTCATTTTGCTTTGTCTTTTTTTAGACTTTGACACGTTAAGAGCCAAGGGAAAGAAAGGGGAAAACTCTGCATGGAATTGACTTGGTGTAGAGCAAATTTAGCAAATACCCTGTGTAAACATAAGTGTAAGGTTTTCCTAAGAGATACCCTACAATTAATTACCCACACAAAGGCAAACATATATACATATGTTCACATATGGTGCAGGTGCCTGTTTTGTATATTTTAAGACTAAATATTTGTGTTTCTTTTGAGTAAGGCACCAAAAAATAAAAGCTTTTTACATCTTTTGCTTTAGGATGCTTGATTTGTAATTAAAATAAATATTATTAATTTCTTGTTATTGAATTTTTCTCTTTACCATTTGGGGTTGTCAAATCTTTTCTTAGTAAATTGACCTTTTCGAATAATTATAACTAAATAATACTGGTCTAATTAGAAGTACCCGATTCAAAGCGGCTATGTCAATCATTATAATCATATGCTTCGCTTATTGATAACTTTAAGCAGCTGATGCACTTGGACTGCACTATGAGCTTTATCTTCGGACTATTACCCTGAGATTCTAAATCCCTTATGAAAGATAACGTAATAATAAAATTTTGCCTAGCACAAGTCTCTAAAATTTAAAATATATATTCTTCAACATTGCTCACAAGAATCTATACAACAAGTTTGAAATCTCTAGAGCTTATGGTGTTGAAGGCAAATCATATTGTCAATTATTAACGATAATAATCAAATGGCATGAGCTATCGAGCACAAAATGATTAACTCGTATTGCGTATTACAATGCACAGGAATACACATTTAAGATTTCAAGTCTCCAGCTTTTGTGGTTTATGAGATCGCAGCGTTCAAACGGAACGCAATCAGGCTTAGCTTTGTCGATTCAGTTGATTGGTTATTGGGTCTGCCATTCCTCCTTCTGCCTGTTGCTGCACTTTCATAAAAACATTATACCAGAAATTCTTGAATCTTCAATAAATTCATATCTTCGGTCATTGAAACTTTAAGAGTTTTCTGCTAGAAACTGTTTTCCAGTTATCTTTCTATCGTATCGTCTATTAGTGTCAAAATTATAAATTTCTTTGCCAACATGCACAAGTGCCAAACAAAAAAAAAAAAAAAAAGAGAAAAGGAAGGAAAATGTGTTTTTTAAATATAATTTTTATTATACTCGTACTTGTATCTGAAATGCCTGGGCGGGTCGATTGGCGCCTGATTGTCCGCCTGTCGGTCTGCTATTGCTGTATCCGTTTTTATGGTTTACCAGCTCTGTTTTTATTGTTTTCTTTTCAGCTTTGTTTTGTTTCTTCCTTTTTTTATAAAGGCTTTTTTCAGCATGTGCGTGCTGTAAAAAACTGAATGACAATCAGTTGAATGACGTGCGAATTGTGTATTGCATCTATAGTGTAGTGTATGCTGCAGTAGAATCATTGTAAAATGTGGAGAACTAATTTAATTAAAGTTTTAATTTTTTATGGCGAGCGGTTAGAAGTTTTCCGAACTCTAGCAAGTTGAAACTGAAACTTAAGAGCAGTGAGGAAACTTAAATTGAATCATTCTGACTTTTTCGCTTGATTTGGCAGACAGGCCATGGGGCAAAGAAACCTGCAATAGAAACTGTTATTTCACGCAATTACACAGTACAGCAGGGGCATGCCGAGACGATGGTATCAGGACACGCAGCTGCCACCCACGGGCATTGAATTTATTGGCAAACTGACCGCAGACCAAAAACTTAATACACATTCAGTGGCTTTGGCTTTGGCTTTGGCTCTGGCTTTGGCTTTGGCTGCCGGCAAGATTTACGAACGGGTCCGGGTCGCAGTTTGATACCCTGAAATATCTGTCCCTCGGGCACACGTGGCCACCAAGCTGTCAGTGCTTTCGGTGTACCGACTGCAGCTGCTCCCATTGGCAGCTGTGAGTTGTCAACTGTGGGCCCTTGTCTGGAAAGCGAACATGAAAATTGACTTACGACGAAATGCAGATGCCGAGAGTTGCATCCTCAAAGTCAGCTCCGTGCAGCTGCGTGCAGTTTGTCACGCAGCCAAGTAAATCTAATATTTATTTTTTATAACCATATCTTCTTATTGTCCTTGCATCACATTCAGGGAGATGCAGAATAAAGAAAGTAGCGAAGAAATATGAAACATTCTGCTGATGTTTCGTGGCGTGTTACAGTCAAATGTGAATTTAGCTTAGAGTCAACGGAGAAGCTGCTTTGGTATTACAAATCGCAATGCAATGAATACGTGAGTTATCTTTCAGAAAAGTGTCATAATAGTAAGTGGGGCAAGAATGATGGATAACGTGTTTGCATATAAGTTTATATAAACACTGAAGAAAATTTCAAATACTTAAGTTAAGATGAAACGTGAATAAGTTTTATACTCATTCCTTAAGTGAATATAGTGTTTTGTACAAATTCTTTTATGTTTTGAAACATGCAATATAAGCTCGCTCTGATAATTTAAGATCAAACATATATTGTGAATACATCTACTTCCATAGAAGCGTGGCAACCCGTAAAAATCGATGTCTCATAAAGCTTAAGAGGAAGAAACTTAAAAATTCGATAATTGAGTTATCCTACAATAATTTTTATGCCTCTTGGGGATGTGATATATCGAAAATAACCAGTAATTTTAGCAGTGAGAACTAGAATAAAAACTTAACAATTACGTTACTGTAAGCGTCTTCTAAGAATTGGTCAAAAATGATACCGACTGTATATTTAATCTATTTCGACCAAGGACTTAGGTAGGAGTCTGCTGTCATTAAACCGTAAAATTGTGAATCTCTAGAAGAAATTTGTTCTCGTCTTTAGCACATTCAATGATAGCGTTCCTGTTATACCATATATACTATTTCCCGATTTGCCTTTGGCAAAACCTTAACACTTTAGAAGTGGAGGTTAGCAACGAGTATATATTCCAAATTGCCAGTCTCTAGCTGCAATAGCTGCGGAATTGTCTGATCCTAAGGATAACCGAAGACAATGAACAAGTAAGAGTACTCAAATAGAGACTACTCGACTAAGAGCTGCCCTGCGAACAGTTGATATTCCAATCATTCTACGCTTTTTTTTTTCAAAAAACCGAAAAAGTCAAAATCTCTGTATTCACTACACAGACCTGTACAGTAAATCTGGAATATTTAGCTCTATAAAGCTACCTGCTGTTCGCTTTATACCTTTGAGTAAAATTTTACTCTTATCTGTAGACTATTAAATGGGTACAGAACAAGAGTATTCAAATCAGTTCAATTCAGATGCAAAACACATTTTTGTTCTAGTTAAATTTAAGACAATGTTTTAACAGTGGCAAAATTTAAATTGGTGACTTAATTTCTGCAAATTGTCAAAAGCTTATTAAGAGATTTAGTTGTGTTTGTCGATTATGAAATTCTTGGAAACTAATTGTATTTAATGAATTGTAAATGTTCAATCATGATGATGTTCAAATGAAATATGACAAATTGTGGGCCAGGTCATAGCAGAAATCACAAATTCAAAATTATTTTTTACAAGTGAACGTGTATTATAGCAAAGAGTAGACAGTCAAATATGCAAAATAAATTGATTAATAAAAGCAGTTAAAAAAACTGACTCGACTTCAATTTCTTAAAGTCGAAAGACAACACAGCCATGAGATTATTTTGTTCTATTTTAATATACTATAGCCCTTCTTTGTGTTAAGGAGAAATACGTTGAAGTCGAAGTTTCTATTGAAAGGATTGTGTTATTGTTGTTTCCGCTCAGCTTCGCTTGTGTGCACTTTGTTGCCAAGTGCTTAATCACTGTCACTTGCTGATGGCTTGGCTCAGAGTAAGACGCAGTGACCTTTCTGCTTGGCCAGTTGCTTCTTTCCTGAGCCTAGTACATGAACATCCAGTTGTACTTGTGAAAACTTGGCACATCACTACAGATATCAGAAATACGAATGCTTGCCATAATACATGATATAAATAATAGAATTATAATATAAAACTGAGAGATGTTTTTCGAAATTGTCCTTTGAAACTGCGTGGTTGGCGTCGTCTGCAAAGTTTTTGTGCTTGGCGTGTTTAGTTTTTTGCATCTTTTTTATCACTTCCAAAATTTCCATAAATATAATTTGTTTGCCTATTGCTTCTGCTGATATTCATAATGGCTGTCGTATTTTGACAACTGCGACGACGCCTTGACCCTAAAATGGTCCACGAAAAAGACAATTCTTGTAGAATCTTCGTCATTTGGCAGCCTTTTGTCTGTGACAGCTATGTGGCATGGCTTATCAATTGTTAAATGACTATTTTATGATTTGGTTGGGCAAAGGTTTCATTCAGTCTTTGTTTATGACATTGTTAATGTGTCGACTTGGCCACGGACTTGACCTTTGTGGGCTAATCAAAAGCAGCTTACCACCTTGTTGTTGCCAAATCCTTTGAGACACACACAAAAGAATAATATCGCCCAGTGACAGCAGCTCGAAAAATATTGCCGGAAACGGGAAACGGAAGCGCGCGATGTGCACTGCGTGCTCATCTTACGTCCTTTAACTAACAACACCACAAAGTGCTCATAAATTAGCTACCAGTTTTGACGGAAATTCAAGCCAACAGCCAACAGCGAACAGCCAAGACCGAAGCCGACTTCTGGCTGGACTTAAGTTGCTAAAGCCTTACAGGAACGAAAGTAATATTAAAGACACAAAAGGAATACAAGAAAAGCTTTAAGGCCGACGAAAGGTAAGCAATCAAAACGGGGCTCAGACGTATTATTTGCGATTTCCAATAAGAGAAAGCGATGGGAAAACATGCTTTAAGTAAACAATTTAACGAAAATATGTGAATTTCTTTGATGTATTTTTAAAGTTTGCCTTCGAAATTGAATTTTGCTAGCTATTAAATTTTGTATATGTTTCAGTACATGGCCTGGCCAAACAGCATTTCAAGAAGAAACCAAAAGTCAATAAGCTTCTTGGAGCGTTGCCAATAAGAAAACTCAATGCTTAGGAATAAATTTAGTAGATAAAATATGCAGAAATCTAATAGGGCCAGACAGAGTTCATATGTTGACGGCAACACACTTAACTACAGACACACACACACACGCACACACACACACTCACACACAGCAACTCAATTGACATATGGTGTCCACTTGTGTTGTTTACCTTAGAATAGGCTAGTCCAGAGTTCAGGCTTAAACTCATCGCCAAGGGATCAATTCAAACCCTCACGGCTCATCCCCAAAAAACGGACCTTGACAATTTTCGAGTTGAGCAATCAGCGCCTGCAGTGTTTCACAAGTCACACACACACACACACACACACACACACACACACACACACACACACACATAGGCAATGTGGTGGGCCTTTTTATGCGCTTTGCTTGGGCATTGGCGTTGGCTGCGACCTTCCGTTGAAGTTGGCTGCCGGATAAATGGGGCACGGAAGTTGTGCGCAACGATCCGTATCCTGGAATTTGCATAGAACAAAAATCCATTGCTAAAACGGAAACATATTTATATTCCATGCTATGGCCTGGCGCTGTTTCTCTGCAAATAAATAAACGAAATCAAGGATGAGATGCGTATGTCTGGATGCTTGTCAGACAAAAAGAAAATCCTGACACGGTGACAAGGAGAATTTTGAAAAGAGCACAGTATTCCGCAATACACATAAATTACGCATGTTCCATGCTGAATTAGGCATGCCTAATGTCAACGTGGGAGCACCCACCACCCACTGAGTTAAATGTAGCTCCATAAATGTGAAAGCAATCGCGTGGGCCACACGAATTACGAGACAATATGCCAGTGGGTTCTGCTTCCCAGCCATATTCCACCAGAAGCAATTTGTCGTTAAATCAAATCAACGGTACATTAGTCTCACGCTCACGCCCCAGCAGAGACAGCAGTCAGTAGCCGTGGGTGGCAACTGGCAACTGGCAAATGGCAAGGTAGCGAGCAGTGGTGTCCCCAAAAATAATAAACTCTAATTACACATTAAAATATATCAAAAGAAAAAAGAAAGCGAAAATACCGTGGTGCACTTGAGCTTTACTTTGACTCTACACCACAAACAAATACAAATACTGCCTGAGGTACTTAAAAGTTGATGAAAACATTAACTTAAATGTATTAAAAAAATAGTATTAGAACTGGGAAACTTGATGCAGTAACAAATAACAAAGCTGTGCATAATCATCAGGACTTTTTTTTTGAGATGTTATAAGCCAAAAGTTCCTATAACATCAAGACAAATATATTTTTCGAGTAATACAATTATGGTAATTGGTAATGGACTATTCCTTCCTGAAATATCACTCTATAATACCAGCAAAGGGAAAAACTTTTAGATAAAGTATCAAAAGAAAACAAAATATTTTTTTGGCATTCTAATTCAAATTCAATAAATTAAATGGGATAAATAAATGCTTTCAGATGTGGATTCAGCATATGAAAAACATTGAAAAGGGATTGTATAATCAGAAAAAAAATTCTAGTAACTATAAATACACCTACTACTATTAATAATAATTATTATAATTAATAATAATAATTACCGACTCAAAATTAAAAATTAAAAATTAAAATTCTTGCAGAAGCACAAAGAAATAATCAAGTTGATTATGTGCACATCATTGATGTGTTCCATAAAATTAATTTTTAAATATGTATTAAAGTGATGTATTGCATATAAAGTTATATCTATGCTTAGCACTAAACGTATCTCCATATTAGAAGTCTATTAATTTGTACTGATCAGACATGTCTATTAGTAGCTAACGACGTTGTCATTGAGCACCAATAAATTGCAATAACTTAGCCCACTGTACTCTGTGTTTGTACAGACGAAATGACTTACGTGCAAATACAAATAGAGATATAAATATGTTGATGTAAGCAAGGTACAGATGACAATATTTTGGTAACCTAGCCACATGCCAGATGGCGTTGCTTTGAACTCATTTCCGGCTGTAGTGAGTTACAATAGCCGAGGGCTTTTCAAAGATATTTATTTGCATATAAATGTTGGCTAAAGTGTGCTCTTGATACATTAGCTGCGTATCCGAGGTGACAATTTGAGAGGCAGGTGTATTTCGCAGATCACAACAGGGCGCCGTTTGGCAGACATTTGGGTATGCGAGGCGAACAATCAGGCTTGGGCAGTGCCTTGGGGTCCTTTGGGGCTGAGTGGGCTTCAGGCAGCCGAAATGTTAATTGAATTAACTTTTAAAGGCTTAGAGAGGGGCGCACGTGCGGCTGTGGTGTGTGCCACCGATGACACGGGTCAGCGATTGTATGACAGCCAAGTGCCACGTGCCACATCCCACCTACAAAAGAGCGAGGCATCATGTTACATAGCTATGGTTCCTCCACGGTCTGCTCAGCGAGTATGCAACGCAGGCTCTCAATTTTGTTCACAATGCCATCCTTTAGTTCATCGAAAGGGCGCAATAGGCGAATGCCTTGCTTGTCGTCGCGACCCTGAAATAGTGTCTCGCCCTCGAAATCAATGAATTTGTGCTTGCGCGCACACAGCAGCGTGCCAAGCAGTTTGTCCGAGATATGGTTGTACATCTGAAAGACAGTTGGGTGAATAGTGGGAGAGACATATACGTTAATGCCGCCCACCAATGGTACCCACCTCAAAGAGTACGCCAAATACAAGGCTAACCTCTGCTGTTTCATCCGCTGATTGTCGTTCGCCATTTTCGTTGATCAGCTCGCATAGCTGCAGGATCTCTTGAAGGGATCGGATCTGTGCCTGAACTGCCCGCTTCTCAGAGAGGCTGCCTGCTGGCGCGGTGCCATACAGGTCCTTGTGAATGCTTCGCTTGGGCATATCGCGCACATTGTAATGTGAGAAGGGATTGATGCGCTGCCACTTTTTGTGCTCCTCCACGTGCTGGTTGAACATGTTAATGCGCGACAGAACGCTCTTCTCCTTGAAACAAAGGTTAAATAAAGTCCGTATTTAGTTTGATGTTGGCACCTACCACTGTGTTCGCTTCAGCCTCCATTATATGCTTTTAAAAAGTCCACTAATAATTTTTTTTTCACTTTTCGAAACAAAAACTGACTAATACGTCAATATCTGTTGCCTCTCTGCCTGCCGACAAGCTGAAAACAAAACGCCTCCTATCTCTGGCAAGTGTGGCGGACAGTTTGCCCAGCCGCTGTCCAAACAGATCAACACCCTATCGATAGGCCACACACTTGACTGCAGACGAGCGCTAATCCTCATCATTAGCCAGTGGGCTGAGCAGATGGCACGCATTACTGTTGAAGGGCGGCAATTGAAAGGTCAAAAGGTTGTCGCAGCATAACCCAATTAATCTAACCAACAAAATGGCGTTAAACTTAAAGCACTGTTCATCCTGCGGCAAACATGTGGAAAATGCGGCGGAAACTGCCAGCCAACTACACCATAAATTCTGTGCCACAATGGCGCGCAAGCAGGCGGAAGTATTTGAGCTTAGCAGACCAGGAAATACAAAACAAATTCAAAGACCGACTGCACGAACCAACAAAATTAATGAAACAAAATGGACAAAGGCACCAAAAAAAAAAAGTCTTAAGTTTTTATCGCTTTTTTAATACTCTAACAAAACGGCACTGTAAATTGATCAATTATTATATAAAGGGAAATATATCAAATTTGAATATGCTTATGATCTGAGAACTGTTCAGCAATATATATACTGTTAATATTGCTATAAGTTAGTTTTAAGTCTAATTTAAGGTTTTCATCCCAGTTTTTTCCTTGTCAATCCAAATTTTGTAAAACACACAAGCAACCTAAACTTATAAAAATAAGAAATATCTAAGTTGAAAAGCAATTAGCTAACCTCTATAAGAAACGAATTATACCACAAGCTTTATATGAATGTATCGAATTTTTAAGGGAAATAAAGCACAATAAATAAATAAATAAATAAAAAAGTAAAAAATATATACATTTTAGATCTCGTTATGTTATCGCAATGATAGAACCTATATATTATTTATGTATAAATAAATTTAAAAGTAAAATTAAATGTGATTTACAACTATTTTAATTAGGCTTAAAAAAAAAATTTTTTTAAATTAAGTCTTATTGAGATAAATAATTTCGTTTGATGACAAAAGCGGATCTTATTGAATTTTTTCATAGCCAACTTTACACTTATCCGCTTTACCGTTAAATATTTGAATTGCTGATATAGTATAGCTTGTTTATAAAAAATTTTGTTAAATTTGTTCTTAATAAATTATGTTTTCTTTCATATACAATTCCAATTAAATAGAAATGAACACGTTATGTGAATCAAGTATTTTTGATGAAAAAAATAAATGTTTTTTTGGTCAAATTTAAAACAAATAAACTCAGACGAGAAAAATGTTCGTTATATAAAAAGTTTTTGATTGCAAATTGTTGCCTTGCTGTTAATGAAGCCCACAAAAGTATGCAACTATTTTTTTAATGAAATATTTTTAAGTATGCAAATGAACTATATCAGGTGAACCTCATTTTATTTCATTTGCTTGTAAAATATTCTCTGCGAAAAATTGTGTTTTAAAAATCCAATAAAATTTATTAATAAATAATTCCAAGTAATTTTTTTTTTAGTTGGCGTTTTGGAATTTCAGCTTTTATCGTTTATCCCCCTGCGTTCATTTGTTACAATTTCCGTTTTGGCTTTAAGTCGCTTTTACTCCAGCTATGAGAGAGGGCAGTACTGCAGCCTTAGGGTGACCATACACAGAATATCTCCATTGTTTATTGTGCAGCTTAAGAATGTGACATATTTACCATTACCCCAGCATAGAGTATTCCAAGCGGTGCTCGACACAGACAGACAGCGAGCGGATTTGTTGGCATAGCTAAACAAATGGGGGGAAATTGGGGCGTGGGGTGTGGGGAAATGGCGCCACTTCCGCTCCGCAATAAACATTAATGCGCAATTAAAGCTGGTGTCTGGAATTTGTAACTGCAGGACTTAGGGCTTAGGGTGGGGATTGTCTGTATTTGATTTCCAGCACTTGGGGTGATTAACGCTGGGCACCCAGTATTAGCTTTTACTTATTTATGGTAAATGCTTCGATATTCCAAGGCATTCATAAGCGTTTTTGCAAACTGTTAGCTGACTTTGACGTTTTGTATAAATTGGGTGAAGGGGCGAGAGATGAACTTGGTTAAGCGTTTGTCTTCCCATTTGGCATAAATATTAAAGATTGTCACTTAACCTATTTATTGCTCTATAAAAGATACTAAAGCTATGCTTAGCTCAAGTTTATAATAATAAAGTGCTGGCAGTCAATTTCTCAATTTCTCTCATGTTAAACGAAAACAATTCCGCTTTTTACTTATGACACTTAGTGCTGTGATTTGCTCTTCAATCAGCCACTCAGCCAGTCACCCATTTTATTTTTTTAAATCCAGCTAAATTGTAAGAAAGTCTCTAGTTAGAGTTAAGTCTTTCATGTAGCAGCTGCTGCAAACTGACTGACAGCGTGCATTTAAGCCCACTTGTCAAGCATGTCTGCAGTTTGTTTGTACTTGCAACAGGATTTAGTTACAACTTCTGGCTTCCGTTGTGCTGCTGCATGTGCTCAAGAGTGGCCAAACGAGTGGAAGAGAGTGCACGGTAACTGCCAAGGATGCAATAGTCCCTGAACAAATCTTGGTCTCTGTGCACACAGCTGCACGTTTCAGCTTAAATTTGTATCATGTGTCTTTAAAAAAATATCACTGCATAATTCAATTTGGCAAGGAACAAACTTTGACAGTTCATATGGTTGATGGAGGGTCAAGTGTGGTGAGGGAACTTCTCTCTCTGTGGTGTCGCACTCGACTGATTTTTATGTGCGCTTGGCAATCGAGGCACGTTCGTCAATAAATTTTGGTGAATTTTAGATAGTATGCGTGTAATATTGGATATTGGATTTTCGAATGGCTGCTTAATTTGCAGAGCAGCATGGCAGCGCCACGTTTGTATTATGGATGTATCTTGTACGGCTAACACCTGTTTGCACAAAAGAATTGACTTTGAAGCCAGACTAAATCTGATAAACGCTCTGTGAAATATTCCATTAATAATCCTGGCAACCGACAATTGATTTATTTGCATACTCTGTGATTCTGTCTTTTCTGACTAAGTCGAAGTTTGACAAATGAAAGTATTTCACATTTTGCATATTTTTGTTTGCCTAGCTTGGCCAACAATGATCCGACCTTAAATGTTTAGTGCTTAACAGATGCAAGATGAATTTGTTCAGCTCCATTTGGCTGATGCTGATGCTGATGCTGCTGTTGTTGCTTTTTCAATGACAAACGTCGACTGCACGCGAGCGCTGTCCACTGAGCATAAAAAGTCAAACAAAGATCCCATAACGATATCCAGGCGATGACCCTGAAACCAAAACCGAAAACTGAACTAAAACCTTCAGCAGGCGAACGCCAAAAAAAGAGAGAGAGAGAAATAAATAGACATAAAATTAGCTAACGAAACACAAAAAGGACTTTTTGTCAGTCAG
Source organism: Drosophila nigricruria (assembly GCA_037075265.1). NCBI lineage: Eukaryota > Metazoa > Arthropoda > Insecta > Diptera > Drosophilidae > Drosophila > Drosophila nigricruria. The sequence continues at coordinate 4,192,807 of JBAMCI010000074.1, forward strand.
CGTCACATGTGTGACTAGTTCTATTTGATAAAATACCCTTTCTTAGGTTACATGTAATGTAAGACGGCATACGTTTAGGAAATATTTATTGATATCTCAGAAAAAAAAAAAAACAATTTAAAGAACTTTTGATTGTATCATGGCAATGGAATAATGTCTATATGCATTAATTCCAAATCCAAACTAAGTCTAATGGAATATGAAAAAGTTGAAAAAATAATAAATAAATTAATATTAGTACAAATTAAAATATATATAAAAATATAAGATTAGAAATAAATAAAATAATAAGTAACAAAAATTTTAAAATTTAAATATATATTGAAATAAAAAATAAAATATAATAAATAATTAATACAAACTCAAATGATGCCATACATGCCATTATTTCATACAATCGCCTCCATTGATTCAAACATAAACCAATATATATTATATATAATTAAGACCATTTTTAACTAATTGTAAGGGTATTCAATATTCTTAAAAATATTTGCTTCACTCTTGTCTTTTGCTTTTTTGCTGTTGACACAAAATGGCGGTCGCTCAGACAACTATGCAACAGCAGGCGCATATTTCACACAGACACAACATGTGTGTAAGCATGTTTGTGTGTATCGTGTGTGTGTGTGTGTGTGTGTGTGTGTACAAAATGTGTGTGAAAAATGGTCGAATGTTGGTTGTCCATTGATTTGATTGACACTTTTATTGACACATTGTTGTTACTGTTGTTGTTGCTGTTGTTGTCGCTGCTGTCAAGAGTTTTATGACCTGAGCTTTTAAGCCAATGTTCTGTTGGCAGCCGTAAAGATTGTACAATATTATGTGTTTATTCGAATATTTTAAGGCATTCATTATTTATAATGCCCAAATTGAAATAATTCGTTTGTTATTTTTCTGGATTGTAATGGCTTGAAAAAATGAAGTATTTATTCTTGTTTTATTAATACATTTTTTAAATTTATTTTTATGCTGACTGTTAAAAAGAAAATAAAATAAAATTTTGTGAAATTGGGTTATAAATAAATAAAGTTTGTCATTTTTTTAATCATGAATATTATTATATTATTTAATAATATCAAGCGTATTTCAACTCAGTTTTTTTCAATGAAATTATATTTCTTTTATTAATTGAACTACTATATACCTTTGTTTTTTGAGCATGAACACAATGATAATCCGCAATCCTCTCCGGTCTCTGGCTCTGACTAAGCATGACTAGTTGACATAAATAAGAAATAGTAAAGAAGATTATATGACCTACGCTTGTTTCTCAAAAACAATAGCTTTCGGCGATAAAATGTCATCCATTCCTCAGCTGAAGCGAGCAAAAGCTTGCATCCGTTAAAAATGTAAATTAAGCCTAAAGTGTAAATATGTGTGCATGTGAATGACAAATATGATCTTACATGATGACTAGAAGGATTTTAAAGATTCCTATGCTAGAGGCATAACAGATAAGGATTTTATGTGATAAGAACAGTTGAAATTTTAAGCTCATCAAATGTGGGCGTGTTTCTTTTAAGGCTTTCAGCACTCATAGTAATAATTGCTAATCATTTTTGTGTTCTAAACAATTGTATGTATCTTAGCATATATTTGAAATACACTTGTTTTTCTTCAGGCAAATTAGAGTAAAACACACGCAAACACACTGCCTCATACGCACACATATGCATATAAAGGCGACTAGCCACAAAGTAGATAAATAAATGCTTAAGATGATGTTAATGTCTTAAAAACATGCAATCCCTTTTTGAGCCGAGAGCTCACATCTGCACAGTAAAAATACAAATTACTAAAAATTATATTTATACCCTGAACCCATTGAAAATGGGAAAACAGGATATAATGGTTTTGTTAAAATGTATGTAACAGGCAGTAGGAGGCGTGGCAGACCCCATAAAGTATATATATTCTTGATCAGGGCGACGAGCTGAGTTGATTTAGCCCTGTCCGTCCGTCCGTCCGTCCGTCTATCCGTCGGTCCGTCTGTCCGTATGTTTGAACGCGTCGATCTCAGAATCTATAAGAGCTAGAGAAATTTTTTATGTAGGTTCATGTATAGCACGCGCAGATCGAGTTTGTTTAAAAAATTCGATAACTTTTATCGTTTTAATGTTATCGATTAAAAACGAAATCGAAAACATGTTATAAAATTATGTCATGCACATCTTTAAAGCTAGAGACTCCTAATTTTGTATATAGTTGCACTTGTATTTTATACAATTTTGATTTTTGTTATATTTTTGATGCCACGCCCCTTCGCCCCAAATTTGCAAAAAACGTATTTCACTTGTGCTTCAGCACATACACATATATGAATGACGTTATCACGCTCTGAAAGTTTGATTAAGCAAGTCCATCTACAAAGGAACTTATTCAACAATTAAGTTCCCATAATATAGCTCTTACTGCAGCTCGAGCCCGAGCGCAGTCGCTGCGTAAACTGCGCAGTCAGCAGAGCGCTCGCTTATGCGTGCGTGCGTATGTATGTGGGTATGTGAGTGTGCATGTGTTGCTTGTATATATATATGTTAAATAAGTATATGTTAAATAAATAAGGTTTGGAATATCGGCTCATCGCAGGGTTCAGGGGATCTCCTAGTCGGGTACCACCGACTAGAGCTTTCTTACTTGTTATAAATATGAATGTTTAATAATAATAATAAAAAAAAATAAAATAAAAACATATAATAATAATAATAATAATAAATAATAATAATAATAAATACATACCGCATATTCATATATTGAATATATATATACATATATTGAATATATTCATATATTGAATGTATATATACGCATATATATATATATTGATATTTGAATAAATTTGAATTTCTTTTGTGCTGCTGGTAATAATTGAAATTTGAAATGTTTTAAATGCCAATAAAATATATCATATTTCGCAGCATATGTACTAATTAGGCATGCGCCTAATTGATATTAATGCAATGAAAACTAAATTGTGTATTTAATGCAAATTTACAGGAAATTATTGCAAATTGTCCAGACTTTGCATATTTATTCATTGTTTATGAATCTGCCAGCTACTCGACATTTAAAAGCTTAAATTTTTTGGAATGTAATATAATTCCCAAGTTAAACTTTGCAACTTGTCTGCATTCCTGAAATTTATCTTGGCCGCTCTAATTGCCATCTGTCGTGGGTCGGGGCAGGTGGTGAGTGGAGAGTGGAGAGTGGAGAGCAGCAGCAGATAATTAAATTTTGTGGCCACCAGTGGTGCAGACTGTAAAGTGGCTGCAATGAAATTTCATTGCTTGCTGGGGCCCCTTTGCTTCCTTCTCTTCTTCAGCTATTTCTTTTAATTTTTTGTTTTATATATGAATATATTTCTGTAGTATGCTCGTCTGTAACAATAAGCCCGAAGCGCACTCGTAAAATATGACATTTGTGGCCTTTTGTTAGTATTAACCCGGCGTGTGGCAGGCACTCCACACCCCATACCAATGTGGCATAATTAATCTTGCTTCATTTTCACTTAATCGCGACCATGATTTGCACGCAATGTGTACAAGAATACGTAATTTTCTTTTATTTAATTCTCATTTTCATTATGTTTTTTGTGTCACACAGCGTGCGTGCGCTGCTAATACCACGCCGCACATTACTGCCACGTCCTTGGTCAGTTGCGTCAAATGTATATACAAATACAAAAGTAATACCAATTTAAATATGCATAACATGCCGACCGACCGCCATTTGACGCTCTTAGCTCCGTTGTTCGGCCTGTTCCCGGTACCACTTAATTACCTATTTAAATTCCAACTGTGCCCAGGCTCAATGGGCTAGTGGGCCAGTGGGCCAGTGGGCCTGGTAGCGAGTCTTTGATGATTGCGCCACGTTGTGTCAAATTTATTCAATTCGCTGGTAAATGAAAGACAAGCCTTGGCATTATCTTCATACTTGGGACATTATTTGCAGTCGCGTAGGATAGATTATATTTTGTACAGCATCTTTTTGGATTATACAAATTTTTTCCTACTGCGAAATTGTAATTCAGAGATAAGAGTGGTCGAGCCTATGAAATGTATATATATTTATTTGACAAGCTGACTCGTCCATATGTAAGCTACGCACTTTAAATATATATTATTGTATATTGAAGGATTACTGTAGCGAAAAGTCGAACGAAGATCATAAAAGACAAAGATCGTTGTTGTGATTTATAATCTGTGTATTTAGATTATAAAAATTATTATAAATTATAAAATATTTTAATTATTTCATACTGTGAAATTGTAATTCAGAGATTGGCATAGCCGAGCTTAGGAGTTAAAATATATATATTGTTGTATATCAAAGTATTATTATTTTTCTGATAACTCGTGCCATATCGTTAGACAAAAGTCAAATGAATATCATAAAAAATAAAGATCTAAGTTATAGTTTTCTGTGATAAATACACAGACTATGAAAATTATTATAAATTATAATAAACTATAATTTTTTCATACTATGAAATTGTAATTCAGAGATTAGCGTGGGCGAGGCTATGTATACAGAGGCTAGTGTATACATATATTTACATCAAGCTATAAAAGTTTAGGATTTGAAATATTTATTGTTGTATATCAAAGTATTTTTTTTGCAGATAACTCGTGCCATATCGTCAGGCAAAAGTCGAAAGAAGATCATAAAAGATAAAGATCTAATTTACAGGATTCTGTGATAAATACACAGATAATAAATCATTATTATAAATATTCTCCCCCAATGTAGAAACAACATATTAAATAGCCGAGTTTTGGGCTTTAGCACATCCAAGTTTTATCTAGATCGTTCATGAAAAATGACACGATATTTATAATGCGGAACAGGATAAGAAGCAAATTGTTTTCATATATATATACATATATTAATATATTTATTTGCTTATACACCTACTTCAACAAATACCGACTCATACAAATACAAACTAAACATCGCCTTTAATATTCCGTCTCGAATTCGTTTGCCATTTGATGCAAATGGCCAAGAGTTTAGCATAACTCCCAGCGGCTAATCGTGACGTGTGTTGATTTATTAAAGTCTGCGCTGTGCTACGCCCATTTGGAAAATGTATTTGATTTTTTTTTCTTTTCGGCTTTTCTTTTGTCTTGGGAACACATTTTTGTTATTGGGGCAACTTCCAGTGGGACGTTTGAATTTATGCTAATTGTAAACCATTTTTTTATGCTATAAATAGACGAAAGTTAAAGGATTTCGGCTCTGTTTGTTAGCTGCTTTGAATTTAATTTGCCTACATTAATTAGCTTTGCCTTTAAATTAAACAAAATTAATTAACTGCTAGTGAGTTAAACGACTTGCCTGGAAGATTTATATTGCAGCAACACTTTTGCGTTATTTTTGCATTTAGCTTCTCTGATGGACACATGGCGTATACGCAATTTATATTGAATACATCAATTGTGACGCTATCAACTGTAAGGAATGGCAAAAGTTTTGAGTGCTAAGCGCTTCGCTTCTGAAATGGGTGCTTCATATTCAAATACACACACAAGCAAACTACACACAAACAAACACTGTTAGAAAGAGCGTCTTGGCAAGTTTTTTAGTTGTTGGCAACAATTCGTTGGATAAAAGTTTGGTCAGCATGCGACACAATGACGTGGTCGTTGACGCTACCACAGAAATCTTAAGCAGGACCACATACATAAACACCCACTTGGTACGCTGAAAGCCCTTGAAGGTCAACATACTAAACCTCTGACGCTTTAAGTTTATATAAGCTGGTGGAGCTTGAGTCATTTGTGTGCGTCACTGTTCATGGAAGACTCGGCAGCTCGGCAGCTGACGGCGACTTGTTATAAAACCATGACAGTGTGAAGTGAATAGACTCCGTCCTCTTTTGCGCACTTGCTGCATCTGAGTTGCAGCGCAATGACTAAATTACATTTATGCTGCTACTGTAATCCATTGGAAAACGACAGGCGACAGTTGATCAAAGCAGGCGGCGGTGCCAGGGACAAATATGATAAAGCGACATAAAGCTGACAGCGCGAAACTTAAGACGTCTGTTTGTCGTGGCTAGAGCAAGTAACTGAAACCCTCAGCCAAACAGTAAATGTAATTACATCCATGAAATACAGAGCACTTGACCCAGTTCCACTCAAGTTCGCTGTTGGCTTGACTGCGTCTTGGCAATTACTTTCGCACGTTTGGCCAACAAAGGCTCCGGCCAACTGGGAAAAAGGTTGCGCCTTTCGCTTTTGTTTCTCTGCCAGCCAATGAAAATTATTGCAACACTTGCAATATTCGTTCTCCCTCTATGTCTGGCATAAAAAGAGGTCAATGTATTTATACTCACTCACGAATTCAAAAGAGTATATTAGTTCCGAAAATATAGAATTTTTACTAATACTAAATGATTTTGGACCCTGAACGAGTATTGTGCAGTCGCTCGCACCCGACTGCAACTTTGTTTTTTTGTTATTTTTGCTTATCTGCGACGTCTGCAACTTCGTTTTCCTCTTTACTTTTTTTTGCTCGTAAAATTCGTAAGCATACGAGGCTCATTTCAGTCCTAACGCGCCTTGGACCAGCCTCTGCTGCTTTTGTCGCAAACAGTCAACAACGTTCTAAATAGGAATTTACGCTGCTTGCACGGGTGTGGAATGCCTCAAGTCATCATAACTTCTGCTCGAGGCGGCTGCCGTTGCCCCGCCCATCGCTGTGCCAATATCCACAGAGTCCCACTGTCCATAAATCAAATGTCGCTTTGAAGTTCCATATTGCTTGCTGCTTTCTCGTTGCTAAGGACATAAGAAGATAAATGAAACTATGTATACCCTGATAGGCAAAGAGCAAAAACAAAAAAAAAGGCATTCAAAACCAAAAAAACAAACAGAGTACATATTTTGCCGCGAGCAGTAAATGGCACAATACATAATAGTTCGTTCGCAATTCAGTTCTTGAATATTTAATACCCTGTATTGTGCTCTAATCACAATGATTGAGCAAAATATATCATGGATTAGATGGAAAGGTTTTGGTATGATATGTTGTATTACATAAGACTCGAACTGTTTGCCATGAATATTTGATTGATGGGCGAAAAGACTAAAGGTTGTAAGACAAGACTCTTAATCTGACAAATTATAAATATGATGAATATGAATTCTGGGAAAGTGTAGCTTATTTTGTCCGTGTTGAAAGACCAGGCTATATGTAGACATTGGTTTGTATTAGCCAAAAGCCTCAGTTGTCAGTACTGCTTAAAAAATAAATATAATTTTCCATTTATTCTAATATCAATAATATAAAGTAAAATAAATATCTATGCTTACTTTTGATTGGCTTACAAATTTATAGGTATTAAGAATTGTCCTTTTAAGTAAGCAAATATTTTTACAGATATTTAAGCTTTGAGTAGGCAGTCGGCAAGCCGGCTTTTATTCCCACTTATTCATTTCATTATTATTATTATTATATTATTTTCAGGGCTTGTGAATATACAATTCAATAATTTAGGATCTCTACAACAAGTCGTTGACAATAAAGACGCTCTATCCATGAAAGCTAATGAGTGAGTATTTACTTTCTCAATTTATATTGAACATCTTTTCTGAAACTATATAGGCAAAGGATTGTATTTTTACTTTCTATTCATATTATGATACAAGTAAAATCTTTTGCCTTGTCCTTTGTGTGAACAAATCAACCCATTTACAGGCATTTCAGCTGATGCTGGGTATTATAAATTGCGGTTACAACTCCATGCATTCTGCATGGACAAGTTCGTGGAGCGTAGATATGGAAATTCTAAAGAGCTTCGACATTTCTCTTACATGCTATTTGTTATTTGCAACAGAATTCTCTTTAGGCTCCGCTTGGAGAATGACACCACGCAATTCGAATGGAGCGAAGTGAAAAGCATTGTGGCGCCAATTTGTATCCTTCAACTGGAATGCGCTGCTGTACGGCGTACAGTCAGGGTCGATGGGGGTGGTGTTCTTGCGCACAGCTTTAAACGGGGCACAGATCATATGAAATTCGTTTGGCAAATGCAAATTTAATGCATAAATTATACATCTAAAGGCCTCGGCGATAAGGGGGCAGCTTATAATTTGTGCTACGTTACAAGGCAATCAAAGTGGCGGCCAACTGGCACATCAGCTGTAAATTGAATTAACTCCAGCACCCACAGCCCCATCCACACCCACGCCCACGCCCTAAAAGTGAGCATTAACTGAATTTGAATGTGAGTAGACCCGAAGCATCCTTCACATCCTTCTGGCAGACTCTGTCAGTTTATTTCCTTTCCGCTTGCGTGCGTAACACCCAAATGGAAATGGCAAGCAGCGGATGATAAGTCAGGAATGAGACGTGAGTGTGTGTTTATAAATGTTTGGAATGAGAATATACTACATACAAAGAAAACTCTAAACACGTATACGACATGTGCAACACGCACAATAGATACAGCACAGTTAACTCTCTGCTGCTTATTGGGGTTCGAGTTAATTGCCTTGGTCCTCCGAGCTGCACCGAGTTAATCGCCAATGTGCTCCCTAGCTATTCTCGTGCTCTTTCGTTCTTTAGTTCCTCCTCTTATTGTGTAGATAAGTCACGACACAAGATACAAAGCGCATTGTCATGCCCACACTCTAGCAATTCAACAATGCCGCACACACACCCGTACAGGGCAGACATGTTAATGAAGCTTTAGGTAAATAAGAATTGAGTACGCGACTCATCTCAACATGACGCACACAACAAGTGTCTTGGCAACTTTAACTGGTTGTCAACAATTATGTGGCAACATTTTAGCTTAGTGTTGCATCAACTTTTGTTTCTTGGCAACATATTTTGTTTGCGTCAACCTTTATGTTTAGTCAACATTTGTGTATGTTTCGTCAACATTTTCTGACTGCCAAGTTTTCAATATAATTTGCTTTGTTTGATTTGATATACCCCGCTCCTTAAATTAAGAAAGAGTATGCACGACTTATGACTCAAATGAGACTAGACATCTTAACTGGTTAGTTTGCCTGGCATTAAGTTAAGTCTTATGTTTAGTTGAATAAATCTTCAATAAAAAGTTGAAAGTTATTACTTAATCTATTTTTGTTTCACTAAATCTTGAATATATATATATCAAATTGAATTACAGATCATTTTGTAGTCGCTAGTCGAGTTTAGCTTTTATCTTACCTTTCCTTTTGGGCTCTTTGACCGAAAAGAATCAACATTTCAGCGGCTGGCGCTGTGCCAATAAGAAAAAAATAAACGTATTGGGCGACATCGCAATAAATCGGCAAATATTTAACGAAAATCTCTATTCAATTTGTAGCTCGATATTATTATTTTTTTGGTTTTGCTTTATTTTCTTTGACTCATTTCGTTTCTTGTCGTCTGCAGCCATTTTGGCTTTGTTTGAATGTCTACGTTTCTTTCACTTCCGTCGCGTTATTTAATCTCATAAATAATTAGATACAATTAACGCCCTGTTGTGTTAGGTCAAATGTAATTTTGTTTGAATGCCTGCGTATGACATTTAATTGACAGTTTCTCGGTCTCTCTCTCTTTCTCTCTCTCTCTTCCCCTCTCTTCATCTCTCTTTCTCTCTCTCTCTCTCTCTCTCTCTCTCTATCTCTCTCTGTCTGTCTTATTAATAGCTCAAATCAAATAAACGCAATCATTTTAAGCGCCTTGTTTAAATATTTATTTCGCTTTTTATCGTTATTTCGTTCATGAAGTGAAAAGAGTACATTGGTTTTGTGTACTCTCTGTCTTGTTGTTGAAGCTAGGCACTTGGAGCTTGTACTCGTACATACTCTTAATTCGTAGTGTTAAGAATTTTATATTTATCTTTACAACATAAAGGCTATTATTAAGGACACTATTGAAACTAGATTTGCAATAAATAGTATACTAAAAATATTTAATTTAGATGTTTTCATAAATTAGGCACTTGACAAATCGAATTATTTTTGACTGCCTCTACGGATCGAGTATACAAATTATAAAATATATATAAATATTATTATATATTATGTATTATATAATATATATTATATATTATATATTATATATTATATATTATATATTATATATTATATATTATATATTATATATTATATAATATATATTATATTTTATATATTATATATTATATACTAAGTTTTAAAAGAACTTAGCTCATTATAGCCCATGAACGAGTATTCAAGTATCGGTCACGCCCTGCTACAACCTACTTGCTTGTTTTTATGTGTGCATGCTGTCATAAATGGCATATATATATATATTGTATTAATGTTTGCCGACTGTCTTCTTTTTGGCATTGTTTTGCCAGCTTCGGGCCATATCAATTAACTAAAATGTGAACAGTGTTTTCTGGGTGTTAAGCTCAGGCATTTGCCTTGAATGGCTCATAAATTTAATGTTAATTGTATTAGGACATGCCTGCCAGCACCTGGCCGCAAGGCACACGTGTCATTTTCGCTTTAAACGATTCTCACTTTTAGGCAGTGACAGCTGCTAAATGTTAATATGGCATCTGGTCCAAAACATTGGCTCTAAGTGTTTACTAAAATAAGGCATAAGCACCACTTTTATACTCTTTTAGAGCAAAATTTTTAAAGAATTTGAAGAATTTGGTTATTTGCTACATTTTCCGCCAAAAAGGCGCACAAAAGTATGCAGTGGTTTGCGTGCAACGTTTATCGAGCCCCCGAAGTACAGCAAAAGTTCTCTCCTCAAACTTGTTGCCATGCAACCAAACTAAGTTGTGCTGCGTGTGCGTGCGCGTGTGTTGTGCAGCAACAATTTGGTGTATGTAATTAACATAATTTGTAGAGAAGCATCTGGCATTGGTTGCTGCACTCGTTGTTGAAGTCGAAGTCGAAGTTTACTTTCCACGTGCGGACACACGTCCAGGCAATTAATTGTGAGGGCGGAAGAGAGTGAAATTAAGCATTTAATTTGTGTGGTCGAATAAATGACCTGACTGATTTTCATATTAATTGGCAGTTGCTTTGAGCGCACATAGTGGCAACTTGCCTCTGATTCGAGAATCACAAAAATTACGTATACGCAGTGTCAAGCTGAAAAAAAAAACACAAGTAAGAACGTTATTGTTGGGCTCGACTGACTGTATTATACTCGTTCATAGCCCAAAGAGATTTCAATTTATTAAAAAAGGAATATGAAAAGAATTATCACTTTCCAAAGGGAGTTGTATAAAGCTGCATAATTTGTAGGTCTATGTAGGAGGTCAGCTGTTAAACTTAGAAAGAGTTTTGACATGCCTCTATTAGGCGTGCTTAGCGCTTTTTCTCAAACTTAAGAGGGCGTCCATAACATAGCTGTCTTATTTTGGGCTTCTAGTTTTAAGGCTGTGAACGAGGCATAGACATATCTAATTTATAGTTTCAAGTTTCTAGTAAACTAAGCACCTTAATCAGGAGCCTTTCTGTTTCAAAATATATATCAAATTCAAGAGAAAAGATTTCATACAGATTTATAGATACAACACAAAACTAATATACTCTACTTACTTCGTTAACAAATATAAAAAAAAAACATAAGAATGCTTAAAGCCGTGGAAATGTGGTTTGCGGCTTTTGCGGTCCGCTGGACATTGCTCGCTGGAATCTGTGGCGCTGGCAGGCACAACTTGAGGAGGAGTGAGTTTAGGCGTCAAGTGTTTAAATTGCCAAACAAAGCGCGCGCGCACACACACACACATACACACCCACGTCCGCACACACAAGGGAAATGCCAAAAACATAAATCAGCCGTGGCAAAGGCAGAAAAGTTTTGCGTAGCTGCCACAGATTTGAAGGAGCCTTCGCTCCTCCCTCAGCTAATGAGACGCACAGGCGTGATGTGCACGCTGCCGGGTATAAAATTGGAAATTAATATTCAATTATGGCCAAGCTTATTGATTAGAGGGTATGAGTTCACCCAACGGATTTATGTGCCACATCAAGTGGCAGCAACATCTACCATACATCTACCTCATTCACACGCGACTCAACTCATCAGCGAGGCTGAGCACGTTACGACTTCTTATTATGGGCCACATGTCGTATGCGTTATGAACTGCCTGCAGCCGCTTAACTCGTAACAAAACTATGGCGCCAGCTTGTCTCGGCCTGGCGGACAGCTAGACAGACGGGACTCATTTTGAATAATTTAATGCGTTATACAAAATCCAATGTGCGACCGCACATTTATCATGCACACACACACACACACATAGTAACATAGCCAAATGTGTGTGTGAGTGTGTGTCAACAGTTCTTCAGCTCAGCTACTTGGTCCAGCTGATGCTGATGCTGTGGCACTTTAATGTGTTTTTAATTGTTGCCACACACACACACACACACACACACATACACGTATACACATTGCCTACGCTACCGAGGGGGAAGTGTCCTTTTAATGAGTTGCAGCCAGTTTTATTTGCCTTCATTGCCCCTGCCAGCAGCCGCTGTATTTTAAATGCCTCTCATTAAAGTTCAGAAAAAAAGAACCATGAAAAACTCTTGTCATACATCAACAGTAAATTACAAGTAAAATTAACATACAAAAGGAATAGAGAAATGTCTAAAGCCGAAAGCTAATACCCTGTAAGAATTGAGATTAGAAGTGTTTTCCTAATGATATTGATATAGTATTTGCTAAGTTTCTAGAGAACAATTTTGTATGGACAGAGTTATATGATATATAACTAGTTATTCGATAAGTATATAAAATTTCTTGCATATGTAAGCAGGTTAATTAACAAATCTCAAAAAAAATTCGTAAAATCATAATGCTTGAAGTTAAATTTGTACATAAGTATTGCCTGTATAAAATTACAGCTAGTAAGGCAGTGAAATGTATTCTTCTTTGAAGTAAATCTTCTATGGGTAAATTTTAATTCTCAAAACAAGAAAAAACATGCCAGTTGGAATATATTCATTGAAGAAGACTCGATTAGCAATATAAGCAGCAGTAAGCCTATAAGAAACTGCCTCTATTTAAGGATAGAAGGGAGCGGATCAAAAATAATTTTAAGCTGTTCCAAAAATGTTGATGTAAAAATGATTTCGCATGGATAAACCACTAGTAACGCACCAACAAACAACGCATATACTCATTTGGAATTTGAAAAAAGAGTATAAAAAAAAAAAGCAAAAGCAGTCAACAGTTAAGCGAGTTAATTAATTTTAACTACGCCTTCAAAGTAGGTTGCTCGGCTAGAGAATTGCCAGTTCCCATCCACAGGTCTTTAGGCCCAGCCAACTGTCGTGGCATAAAAAATGTTGCCCATCGTGTTACCCCATGAGCAAATTTTGTTTATGTATTTTCCGCGGCATATTTATATGCGTTTGCTTGAAAGGCAGTTGGCAACAAAATTGGCGATAAATCAACTGATAATGTCAGCACATTTAACGACAGCGACATGGTAGCAAAAGGTGGCACGGTGCCTGGCCCCGGGGTTGGGGTTGCCTACGGCGTCGCCGGCGATAGGGGTCGGGTTCATTGCGGTTGCTAACAGCAATATTTTGATAAACTTTGTCGGGAAATACAGTCTGGCGTATAGAATGGCTTCGGAATGGGCACAAATCAGATGGCAACTTGACAGTTGTCACAAGTTTTGGGTTTTTAGCTTGCGTCTGAACCCCAATCATGTTTTTGCATGGCAAATGAAGGTGTTGGCCGCCGAGCTAGGGCTTGATGAAACAAGAAAAGGAAATTGCAGACCAGAAAGTTTTGCATACTAAATATCTACGACAAATGCTCTAATTAAAGCGAATATCTGGCTCAGAATAGACACAGGTTTATTTATCAAATTTCGACCAAAATAAATTAAATTTACCTATGTACATTAACAAAATTTGTAAACCCAAATGCAAATGTAAATGTTTTTTGCTTTAACCAATAAATTGTATAAAGTTGGAATAAGGTTTTGTAAATCAAACACCTTCTTAACATTGTAAAAGTATAAATTAAACCCTTCTTAGCAACCAGCTAAATCTTGACATCTTGAATTTGACTTTCTCTCAGCTCATCTCTCATCTTTGATACTTAGTTCCTTTGCTCGACTTTTACGGCCCTGCTACTGCGCTCAATGATAGCGCATATTTGATCAAATGCGGATTCCAGGCTATCAATAAACTTCTTGCCTTGAGCCTGGTTCTTATACGAAGTCACAATGGCGCCCGCAAAATCGTTTTGAATGGAGTAGCTGTGAATGATGGAAAAAACAGTTGAAAGCAGAGTTGCAAACGAAATGTGTGTATGTACGAACCCAACGCCCAAGCCATCCTTGACCACTGGGCCGAATGAACCGGCTACCACAGTGTCCGTGCCCAGCGTGGAGGTGCTTATTATATTGTAGTTGATGCGTTTATAGGCCTCAGTCTTAAATAGGTCCGGTAGCGGCAGCCCCTCCAGCTGTGCCGTGTGCCGCAAAGCAAACAAATGACGATCAAAGCCCTGACCCATTGCCGCCTCCTTGGTGAGCTGGCCATGCACGCTGCTGCACCTATCAATCATGGCACGTAGCTCCCCGGCACTAAGCTGTTTTTGCGCTGGTTGCAGCACGGCCTCACAGAAGGCTTTGGTAGCCATTGTGCAGGGCCGCATTGTCTCGGTGCGTCCATGGCGAAAAGCTGATGTGCTGCAAGATTCGTAAGTTCCCACATAGCGCTCAAATGCCTGACGATATGCCAGCTGAAAAGAGAGCTGTATGATGGAGTCAGGACTTAGGCCGTGTTGCTTGCAGGTGCCTTTATTAAGCTGCTTGTATTGCAAATAGTTCATATCCAGGCTATCAACGATGCTAGCGTTTTGGGCATAAGCCGCTTCCACTGCTGCTTGTGTCCCGCTGTCAATTTCAAAGTCAAGCGGACGGACATTCGTACTATCGCCATCGGCTGGCGTATGGGGCGTGAACTCCGAAACGAATGGCTGTTTTAGCATGTCTCTGTAGACTTCATTGAAGTAGCGGAGTACAGCGACACCATCGCCCCAAGAGTGCTCGAAATTTATGGCAGTGACGCCGTCGGCGCTAATCAGCAGTGACATGGATTTGTCAAACCAGCTGAAATACGAGGAGGAATATGACTTTACCACTGTATGGTCTTGTGGTGTAAGCTAAACACTTACCGATTCGTTGCCTTGCCCGCCAGCTGATGTTTTAGCATGGGCACCGGGTCAGCCTCATTGAAAAGACCATCTTCTACAGAGTCCAGACATAGACAGAACAGTGCCGCATCTACCTCGCGTTGCAAAAGATCGGCGTTCTTGGGATTGCTTATGAAATGTGCTCGTGTCCTGGCCCAGTCATCGCGTTGCGAGGCGGTTAGCACGCCCAATGGGACTTGGGCTGGTTCGCGTTGCGAATCAGTTTCAAGAATGCTCTTTAAGCGACCCAGTATTACGCTAGGGCTCTCAATGTAGCCGCTGGAGTCCAGCACGTTCATGGCATACATGTTGCCGCGTCGCATGACGAGAATGTGCTTGGATTGCGGCGACTGCACCAGCTCATCCTTGCCCAGCTTTGGTATGCGACTGGTGCCAAACAGACGGCTGTATTGGCTCATGTCCAGAGGAAAGGCCTTGAAGGCATACGAAGCGTACGTGGCAAAGGCTTTGGGCGCGACGGCCATCCAGCGACGATAGTTGTCCGTGTCGGTCTTCTTCGGATTCATGTGGTAAACCTCGGGCTCCAGAATATTAGCTTGCAGCGATCGCCAGAAGCGAAGTGAGCTTATGATCAAATTCGTGGCGCGCGTCAGCTGTGTTTGGTACTCTGGCCGGGGGTCGCCTCTCATGACCAGCAGCGGATTGTAGTTGAGCGGCAGTGGTGCTCGATCAGCTAGGTACATGTCGAACCAGGGCTGCGAGATGTAGCTGGTGTGCTTGTTGGCTGCATCAGTCTGCTTCAGCTTGGCATGCAGCTCCATGCCGATGCCCTGGCGAAACTGCTCGACCACTTGTTGCGTCTCTCGATGTTCCTCGGCGCTGAGTATGGGCTGCACGGAGGCCAGAAACCGTTCGCAAGTCTTTTCCAGCAGCGGTATTGGCAGCCGAGGTAGAGAGCGCTGAAAATAGAGCGTTGGCAGCTTCGAGTTTTGCAGGTATTGGTAATGGTTGCCATGCGTTGTGGTTGTTGTGGCGTTGCGCGTAGCAGCCGCAGCGGCGGCAAAGCGACTTTTATTTACTTTTAATCTAAACATTATTCACTATTAATGCCGGTAATTGAAAACAAAGCGCGATGCAAGGCAAAGTCCACTCCACTAGTCGACGAAAACAAATGGCAACAACAACAAACTGCGGAACACATCTGTTTATTAGTTTTTAGTATTTTTTGGTATTTGACCAGATCACAGCTGATCGCTATCGCAAGGTCTTATCGATATATCGCATGGGAATGAAAGTTATCGAAATCGGTCAAACGGAACATTTCAGTTGCGATTTGAAATTGAATTTAAATCAAAGTTAAACATCTATTGAATTTTAAAATAATTTTAAACGAAAGCACACAAATTAAATATCGATTCGTTGTTTGTATTGGCTTGGAAATTCATTCTCGGACTTTAACCTTTCGAACGGCGAACCCGTGCACGAACAGCGATTCATGTTTGCCGTTGAATAGACGTTGTTGTTGTTGTTGTTGTTGTTGACGGGCTTGTCGACTTGACTTGGTCGCTGTCAAAGAAGTCTGTGCGTATTATTGACTTGACCGTTAGAAAGGGACGACCTACCGCAGGTGCGCTAAATAAATAAATGGGCACACAAAAATTAGAGACGAAGAAGATATTCGAATTTGCATGCAAATTGTATGCTTTTGGCGAATTTAACGAGCAACCTTTGCTTATCGATTTCGAATGCGATTCGTATACGAATAAAAAAAATATAGCAATAAAAACTTTACCCTCGATTCTTCAAATGTAAGAGAAATGCGTTTTGAGCAACGGCTTGGGCTGGGCACTAGTGGGTCCGGGCGACTTGCACAGTTCCATTAACATTTGCATAAAAATGCGAAAACAGAATCCGAATGCGACTGTGGCTGGGATGCGGATGCGGACGCGGATGGGTTGCAGTGTAATTGGCCAAAGTGAAATTGCGTTAATATTTAACAAGCCAACAAAGCTGCAAAGCGAAGAGCGAAACGAGGATCCAGCTCCAGCTCCAACTGAAGCTGCAGACACACAGCCTTGGGTGAGAGAAGAGAAGTTATGCGAAATTATGCGATAAACGTCGAGGGTCATGAAATATAAAGCGGCTGGAGTTTAGTGGTTAAAGTCAGCCATGGGGGCCTTAAATGCTCAAATTATATCAAAAGGTCACCCGGCAAGCAATCAGGCTAGCCGTTAACTGGAAACTCCCATTTTCATATGATTTATTAAGCCAATAATTGTATTTGCGCGTTAAATGATATAATTCAATATATATTCGTCAGATGGCGAATGAGACTTTATGCATTCTGTATTTAATAATTAATTCGAATAAATGCCGCATGCTGTTAATTTCGTTCATTAACGTTATGCGCAAAGAATCAAAGTCTGGAATTCATTTGGCAATTTAATAAAATTGAATAATGACTATTTTAATATTTACAGCGTGATTTTTTTTTTGAAATATTAACATAATTAAAAATTGAGGATTTTTTATCATTCATTAATAATATTTTGAATTTTTATATATATTTTTTTTTAAAACTTATTTTCATTTTTTGTTTAACGCCTTAAGCTAGATTGAAATTATTCCGCTGAATTTGTTTTAATTTAATAAATTTCGTTTTATTAATTAATTTTCAACCTCCCATTTCACATAAATTATCTTATTCTGAGAAACAAATAGAAAGAGATGTAGAGAGACAGACAGAGAGAGAGGGAGAGACAGTCGCCGGCAGATGAAAACGAGAAAATAATTCGAAGAAAATGTAGCAAAAATATTTATGAATGCGAAATCAACGATTTTCCTTGAAAGGTTAGCGCAGCAAGCGAACAATAAAACTTTTGTTCATTTCGGTTGAAGTGGGACGCGGAATGACGTGACCATTTGTCTGCTCGAAAGGAATGCGAATGAGCGCATGCAAAAGGTCAAATTGTCAGGGGATTCGGATTCGGAATTGGATCTGGTAGAGGGCGGGCACAGACAGGGCGGGCAAAACTGTCAGCCAATCGTTAGTTTGTGTTTGTTGAATGGTGCGAAATAAATAAAGACGATTTTCTGCTGTTTTTGACGGGCTATTGAACAGCGCCAGGAAATGGAAAGCGGCGACAACAATGTTAGCACTTCAGCAGCTAAAGTTCGATCAGGTGAGTCAGAAAAACACGATTTATACATTTTAGCATACATTCTAATGCATTCTAAAAACAAGTGCTTTCCATACATATATGCGTCAGCATAAAGCCCTTGAACTGGCATCAAAATGGCAAAGATGACGCAGCTCTAGCGAGAGCAACAATTTGCATATGTATATGGAGCAGCGTCATTGTCAATGCCCCAGGAGGCGGAGAAGGCAGATGGAGACATGCCTCAGTGCACCTCAACGAGATTAAAAAGCTAAATCAAGACCAAGAACAAAAAAAATTAAATATATTCAAAGCTTAAGAAAACTGCCAGCTTTGTGACTGTGTGTGTGTCAGCCGAGAGCCGTGGGCCGTGAGCCCTGAGCCGTGGGCATGTACTAACGTGAGCTTCCTTTGTTGCTGTTGCTGTTGCTGTTACAATTTGCACCGCAGGCATTCGAAAGTCAATTTTAATTTAATTTCTTGTTCGGGGCGTGCATGACAAATAAGTGAAGCCAGCCAGGCACACATGCCTACGCTGCCTGCCATCAGCTAATGCCCCCCATTTCATTTTGGTAATGCAAAACAGTTGCTACGCATTTGACTTAGTATTCTGTCTGTAGCTGTCAATTTTGATGATTCCTAATGGCCATGCTTCATAAGTCAGTTAATAATGCTCAGCAAACTCATTAATTTGTTGTACACTGAGAGAAACACACACACACGCACACTGTTGTTAACACTCTGTTATTAATTTATGGTCAGCAGACAACAACTTAATTAATATGCGACCGGAATGTGTGCAGGAACCGTCCAGCCACCATCCAGCACCCATAACAATGATAAGAATGTCAGAGTTCAATGACATTCCACAATCGATACTTAAAGCAACAAAGATGATTTGCCATTTACATTTAAATTATCTAACTTTAATTGGAATGCTCGTTTACAAAGAGAAGAGAAAAGAGTGCATTGGCATGCTTAATGCCTGAGTATGCAAATATGTCTGAGTATGTCTGTCATGCTGTCATATCTATGTCATATATGTCATACAAATATCTCTCCATTTTCAGATACGAAAACCAATGACTTGATGAAGATGGATTGATTTGATGATATGACTCTGTTTCCAAGGCTGGAGAAATCAATTTTTTAAAGTTAAAAGAAAATAAAGTAAATAAAAATATTTATATATTAGATTATTATGAAAATTTTATGATATTTAACTTCTAGTTATTGTGCATCTCAGCTTCAGTTACCAAATTGTAGCTGACTTAACTATTAACCTCGTCTTTTGACTTACCATAAATTGTATATACATTAAATAATAATATATATTAATTATTGTTAGCAGCATGACAAAGGTCAATGAGTTATATCCTCCACCGATGGGCCTATAAATTGTGTTGTCCGCACATTGTTCTGGTCCTGGTTAATTCATAAATATTGATTTTTTAATTAATTGTATTTGGAGCGTGAATGACTATTATCACGTTGTCTTATTTATTTATTACTTTATTTTGTTTGATAAATATGTTATAATTATTGTGAAGGTATTTAGATATTTGGAGTTTTTGGACTAAGTTTGGGTTGTCTTAGATAAAAATGATGTTAATCTTGCAATGAAATGAATTGTGATTCATTCTTTAAGAAGTTTATTAAATAATTAATTAATTTTAAAATAATTTTTTTGTTATTAATAATTTAACTATTGATTAATTTATTATTTACTAATAATTATTAATTAATTAATAATTAAATAATGTTATAAATTATAATAAATACTGCCTCGTTCACATTCAAATTGGTTCATGTTATTTGTAGGTTTATCACAAATAGGAGATCAAGATCCACCTCGTAAACCTTAGTAGATCTAGACTTGGTAGATCTAGTAGATGAATATATACGAGTATATATATATTTCCTTTTTTTCCAAGTTGAGTATATATATAATTATAAATCAAACCTATACTACTATATAAGTAGATCATAAGCTGTTACAGTTTAGCTAGCCATATCGTTGCTATATAATCTTTAAATGTTTATTTTCCTTGTTTTGTGTACGATTAGAAAAACATGTTGCTTATCCATGTTTTTCTACCTTACAAATCAAATTGAATTGCATTTAAATGAAAAATTAGATATTTGGCTTAGGCATTAAAATTTGGCTTATACATATTTAAACAAATTACATTACAAATTGTTTTTGTGTGGGTGTGAGTGTCTATGTGTGTGTGTGTGTATACGTACGTGCGTTTGGGTTTTTGATTTTTGGGGAACGTGTGAAAGAGGCGAAATCATGAGCGCCGAATCATTTGATGAAGGCCAGACAAATTACGGCGTGCTGTGTTTTGTGCCAGCTCCAACCATGGTAGATTGCCTGAGCGTGGAAAACACAATATCATTTATCACAGCAGCAACAACAACAGCAACAACAACAACAACAACAACAACAACAAGAGACGCATTAAATTGCTATAAAGTCATCGCGCGAAAAAGACGCCGTTGATGCGAGTGAGTAGGATGTAGGAGAGATGAAAGGAGCAAAGGACATGTAACTTTTGCTTGTTATAAATTCAATTTTTCACGACTCAAGGAGCTGCTGAAGCTGTTGTGCGTTTGGCCGGGCACAGGCCTCGTAATTACATGAAATTCTGGCAGATGGGGCTGCCCGAACGAAAGCAAATTGAAATGTTTGCTTTGGCCCGATTTCTGTTGTTTGCCTTTGCTTTATTTTTATTTTTATTTCCATTCTATTTTTATTTTATTTCATTTGACGGTCGCGTGTTCGCGAGCTCTTTGGCAAGTTTTATGGCCAACAATTAACAACTGAAGTGCGCGGCCCGCCGCCAAAAGTAGGCAACACTTTTGCACATATGCCGTGCTCTCGGCCATTAATCAAGATAGCGTCGGCTGCTGCTGCTGGCCATCCCCCCCACCAGCGTACGTCCGTAATGACCCTTAAATTGCCTGTTACACGGCAATTGTAATGAGATCGAAATATTGGGGCAAATACGATCAAATAAATCGTGGCCTACACTCGTCGCCGGCATCCCTGTTTGCCCCACCAATTGGACGATTGTGCATCAGCTTGAGCTTCAGTCATTGCCATTGCCATTGCCATTGGCATTGCCATTGGTATTGCTATTGGCATTGCCAATGCCATTGTGTCGCACTATAAAGCCAAAGTACGCGTTATTTGCTTTTATTGGGCAAAGTCGCCCGTTTGTTGGTTTCTCATTAAAATTATTGTCGCCGTTTTAAGCGCATGCAAAAATGCGGTTTATTGAAGTATTTTTGCGAATTTTTCATTTCTTTTTGTGTGCGGCCAAATTGAAAATACCAGTCGAAAGTATGTGATTGACGTCAAAAGCCTGTCGAAAATAGAAAAAACTCCTGCTGCGTTTTTTTTTTTTAAGGACACACGCGGCGCAATGTGGAAGCTTAGTGGATTTAGTAATCTGTCCTTTGAGATTCTTTGTATAGTTGTAAATTGCAAATTGCAAATTAATCTGACCGTGGGGCAATTCAAATCGAATTTGGCTCCATAGAAACTAATTGACTTATAGAAAGTCAATAGCAATGAAAGCTACATAGATACACTACTATAGATGTTTATAACTTAGACTAACAACAGCTGAATAAGGATCATTTGTAGAATAAGGATCATCAAATTGCGAGACACGTTGATCAGACAGACTTATGACAGTTGAATTATATGTTTCACTCATTGGAACATGGAAAATTGGAAAATATTGATTGTTTTAATAAATATGTAAAGATCATAATAAGTATGTTACTGTTACTTTAGGCGAAGAGTTATATTATTAAAAGAATTAACATGTAGTGCCCTAGTTGAGATTGCCCGACGAGAAGATACTCGGAAATCAGGGACGAGCTGTTGCTACAAGTATTATATGATATCATATTGCAATAAATACACAAAAAAAAAAAACTAAATATATTCATTATCCAATCAGAAATATAAAATGTTAAAATAATTCAAAACACAATTCTCTATCATCAGCTATTTTTGGTCATGTTTTTCTAGGGTATGCTTAAATTTTGTATTATACCCTGAACCCATTGAAAGGGAAATAAAGGTATAGTTTTGAGTGAGTATGTATGTAAAAGGCAAAAGGAGGAAGTATATAAGTTTACTGTGAACACCCTGTGACCATAAAACGAAAAGAGTATTCTTGCTATGTTCGTACCAAAGCAGCTGAATCAGCTTGAAGTCTGGGTGTCAAGTTCAACGACGCCGCCGGCCAACAGACCCAGGTCAGCGGCCCACAATGTTGTTGCGCAACGTCCGCCGGGTAATTCGATTCCCCTGCACGAGGCGCTAACGGTGTAGTTCTTCGACGCGACTATCAAGAAGCCAGCGACGGCAGAGACGACGCTGTTGGCAACATAGCTTAGATATAAGCTTTCATTCTTTTGTAGATTTAGATTAATTCTGAAGTTGAAAGAGACGGATCGTTCGTAATAAACAAAGAAAAATTTATATCTCGCTTGGTGTTCTTTAATTTTGAAAGATACATCATTCTAAACAATTAATAAATAATTTATATATTCTTGTTCAAGACGACGAGCTGAGTCGATGAGCTATGTCCGTTGGTCCGTCCGCCCTTCTGAGCGTCTGTCCGTCCGTATGAACGCAGTGATCTCGTCAACCACTTTTACTTGTTTATTCGTGTTTTTGTAAAGTATGTTTAAATGATTTATTAGATAATTGGGTGCTTCATACTGCATTGTCTACTTTCGGAGAGCTTATATTCCAAATTGAATGGTTCAAGCTTTGTACGAGATGTGCACAAATTACCATATATATATATATATAAATATATATATACTTATAAAAGTAGTTGATTACTTGAAAGTTTATGTGTGCATGCCATGGAAGGATGTTCTGGGCAAGTAAAGTAACATTTCATATACAACTTAATTTCCGTAAATGCAGTTCAAAAACAGACAGATTGATTCACTTCAAGCGGAACGAGGTTGTTTCTATATAACGACTTTACAATATACTCTAGTAACCTTGTTCAAAGAGGGGTATGCTCAGAGTGAATGATGAAAAAGTTTTAAACTCATTAATATTTTTTCTTAATATTTAAAGTTTATTTACAGCAATGAAAAAAGCAAATCAGAAAAAACGTTGCTTATGAACAGGACTCTAGCATACTCTAGATACAAAAGGAAATAGAGTATAAATATAAAAAAAGAAAATCACAGGGATTTCTGGGAATTACGTATGCAGTGGCGCTGTCCGGTGCCTTTTGGCCATGAGAGTGAGAGTCCAGAGTATTTTGGGCAGACGTGATTGCCTTTGTAATGCATTTATTTGCATATTTACCTGCTGCAGAAGCGGATAGAACAGATGGTATGGAATTTTTTCTTATTTGAAGTGAGTCTGCGGGTGATGGCTGAGATTGAAATGCAGCTACGATATGAGGAATGCAAATTGAATTGCCTGACAGTTGGCAGTTGGCAGTTGGTAGTTGGTAGTTGGCAGTTGAGCAAAGAAACTCAACATCATGGGAAGGCTATGCGTGTGCACAGTTGTAAAACAAGCTAAATGGATCGATAAGTAAATGACAATTATTTAAATGCAGCCTGGGTTATATTCATGCATGCTGTGCGAGCTTAGTATGTAATCGGATTCCCATTGCATTGTTTCCAGAAATACTTCGTATTTAATGAATACTGTGTAGTGTAGGTTATTTGATAAGCCTGACTGATTGCAGCATCATCATCGTATTTCTATGCGCAGCTGTGGCCATCATTCAATACCTTCCATTCAAGGGAGTTGACAGGCCTTTGTGGTAGGCAAACACATGAATACTAGCGCAGCATGTCACAGGCTGTCACCACACTAGGTCTGGGCAAGCAACTTATTCTGGCTTTGCTATTCAAAATTTGGCCACAAACGCCGCTCGGAACGACCGCACAGACCTTTTAATTGGGTAACAAGGGTCGAATATGTGGTCAATTGATGTTGGCTCCTGCTTTAGTTAGGGTAAGGGCTGTAGCTTATCACACAAATGAGGCAGGTCTGTGTGAACTTCAGTTTTGAAAACCACGAGACGGATTAAACTACCCAAAAAGAGAATTTTAAATGAGTCGAATTGCATTCGATTTAGTATTGACTAAAAGCTGCATATCTCTCTTTCATGTACTGCTATTCAAAATGCCGCATAGTTGACTTTTCAAGGACTCATTGAGCACTGATGCACTTTGTATACCTGGCCAATCTGTTTAGACCTAACTTACATATCGCTTGTGTACTTTAATACTCTATTTCTCTCTCTCTCTCTCTCTCTCTCTCTCTCTCTCTCTCTCTATCTCTATCTCTCTCTCTCCCTCTCTATCTCTCTCTCTATCATACTCTCTCTCTCATACTCTCTCTCTCTCTCTCTCTCTCTCTCTCTCTCTCTCTCTCTCTCTCTCTCTCTCTCTCTCTCTCTCTCTCTCTCTCTCTCTCTCTATCTCTCTCTCTCTCTATCTCTCTCTCTATCTCTCTCTCTCTCTCTCTCTATCTCTCTCTCTCTCTTTCTGTTTCACATTTTCATTATGCAGTTCTTATTCCATGTTTTACCATTTCGAACCATGAATATTTAAGAGACTTACTGACTTTTACTTTCATCGAATAGATACTGGGTCGCATCATGAAGTTGGCTTACAGCAGCACAAACTGTATTTGCATTAACTTCTTGTTAAAGTCAGCTTAAACTAACAATTGTGATGTACTCTATAGCATTTGGTACTCGTTCTTGCTCTTGTTCAGCTCATTGTTACTGCATTCTTCGTCTTCGTTTTACTTTGCTGCTCATTTGCACTTAAAGTTCGCGGCGAGAGGCAGCGAAAACGAAGAGAACTGCGCGGTTTTAGCAGCTTAGTGTTAATTCCCAAGGAGCTCAAACTGTACGCAACCAGCCATAGTTACACTACAAAAAACACACAAACACACGCACACACACACATACATATATATATATATATACATACAACTAAGGGCATAAAGTGCCATTTCGCATGAGTAAGTTGAACAAAATTAAAAAAAAGAAAGAAAAATGAAAAAAGAATGTGAATTGCAAGAAACTCGCATACGAAACGTCGCGTCTTGGATAAAATGAAATGCTGGCTACGTCCTGGCAAAAGGATGTTAGAGGCAAACGCCACTGTGGCGCCTGAAGATTAAAGTGCAGCAAATTTAATTTTGCCTGCTGTTGAGGCAAGTGCGAAAACAAGTTTTTATGCCCTGCAACTCATTGCCTCTGGTTAGCTGAGTATACCGCATAGCTTAAATATTTTCAGCTATCTAAAGTGAAACTGCTTCAATGTGCTAAAGAAGAACTTTAAGTAAGGCTTGAACTTAACATTTACTGCGTGGATTAATACTTTAAGCGTATTTCAGAGTAACGTCTCAAATCAGACTTATATATTTAAGGATTTTTTGTAGCAACAATTCATCCAATCATTTATTACATTATCTATATCTATTGATTAAAAGCGCTGTATTGATATATATCTTTTGAAAGTCAACAGCACATAACTTGGAGATTCTAACTGTAAATCTATGAAAGACATAGATTTTACTGACTTTACCTACATAATAAATGCTTAAGTCCAAGTCAATTCTAGAGTGAACATTATTAGACGAGGAGTCAGACTAGCTCATGTCCCTAATTCCAAGTGTTACGCTTCTAAAGCAGCGTATTGTTTAAAGCTCACACAGACAGTGAAAGACCCAGTAAGAAGAACTGTGGCAAAAACCCATATACTCCACTCATAACTAAATCAGAGTGAATAACTTTTGTTTTACATATCTATCAGTTATACGAAATATTACTTAGTAAGCACACATTTAGGACCATCACTTTTTCTGTTGTGATTACACAAATCCATTTGATTTATGAAAGATATAGTTTTTACTGACTTTACCTTCATAATAAATGCTAAATGTCAATTCCAGAGTGAACATTATTAGACGAGAACTCAGACTAGTCCCTAATTCCAAGTGTTACGCTTCTAAGGCAGTGAAAGACCCAGTAAGAAGAACTGTGCCAAAAACCCATATACTCACTCATAACTAAATCAGAGTGAATTGCTGTTTTACATATCTATCAGTTATACGAAATATTACTTAGTAAGCACACATTTAGGACCTTCACTTTTTCTGTTGTGATTGCACAAATGAATTGTCTTCTTATAAATATTTCTTGTTAAATTTGTATTTGTTTTCATTCACATAGTCACACACTAACTGCATTTGGTTGTTTATTCAACAGAAGAATTCATTCATTTAATTGAGAGTGAATAACAATGGCATTTCCTTTGGCTATGGCCATTGCCATTGCCATTGCACGCAACCTATCTCGTCTGCACTTCCTTCTGTTGCCATTGTTGGGGCGTTCAGTTATGTAGGCTATGCCAGACAGTTTGCCAGCTGGCCACTTTTGGTTATTCATATTTTAAGCAATTACACTCGACTCGTCGAACTGCACACAAACATTCGTTTGGAGCTTGTTTGTCTTTTGGCACAGCCTTGCCCTGAAATGTGCGTAGCTTTGGCTATGTCTGTGTTTTGATGGTCGGAGCATTGTGAAGAGCTTAGGCACTCACTTTAAGGCGTTTTAATTGCATTTGTGAGGTCTGTTGCGCAGCTCAAAAATTTCGTTTTAAAACTGTCCACTTACCACCGACGAGGACCATCTCATACAAATTTAGTAGAGACTTCGCAGTCAGAGAGCTCTCTTTGTTTGTGAGACCATCTTCATTAAGTTAGGAAATAAGCCAAAATCTTGAGCTTGCAAATTAAATATCAAAAGCCCTGTGGGACACTCAACTCAGTGGTCACTCAGCATAAAGTCAAAAGGTTTGTTCACGCACACATTCAGCGCGCATCTGCACATCCGCACATCCACATAGAAGTCGCCCGTTTACATGTACGCATCTTTGAGTTTGATCAAAGGCAGTAAGAAATATATTAGTACCATTATAGCCAAGACAATCTGGCTAAAAAGATGGCAGCATCAGAAAGGAGCAGCATGCTGTGCTGTTCAAAGGGTCCTCTAATGTGACACGGAGTCGGATTTGCCAATATTGCGTATACGCAACGTGCGCTTGTGTATTTATGCTTTGCCTCGCATTGTATAAGTAGATGGACATGAACGAATTTGCCACTGATTACGCATCAACTGTCATGGGGTCTGCACGCTACACACACACACACACACACACACACACACATATTGTATATAGACACAGATAGACTCACACACACACCACAGACAACATAAGCAAATTTTGTTAATAAAAGTTTAACTCTGGGCTACTTGCAATTCCGTTGGGTAAACCTTCGAAATGGGCCAAATAGTAGTACAAACAATATGTTTGTCATTTGTAGTTAGTTTCCGGGACGTGAGTGATACACAAGAACATAACTGCCCATACACTTATATCAGATTTACACATATATATATATATATATATACATTAGTCATTGGGCCAACATTCACAGCATGTGAAAATGCAAATCAAATTTGCTTGTAATTAAAGCTGGAATATGCCATTCGGCGCTAACCTATCATTTACCTATGTTATTTGATTCGATTGAATGCGCATTATTTGTTGCTATTTCTATCAATTCCTCAAATTAAGCTGTTTCTACATTCGATCTGCCCATTATCCCATTACGTTTCAGCATTTGTTGTGCTTAATGAAGTGTTAAAACCACAAATAACAAATGATGCGGGCTGATGTTTATGTAATGAACGTTGTTGCATTATTTATTTTCAATTTAATATGATTATCTGATGAGTGTGTCTAAGAGCATTTGACCACATTTGTCGCCCATGAAAATGAAAAAGTTATGTTTTCAACGCGCATGGAAGGCCTGAGGCTGCCACATGAATTTTTCTAAATTAAAATATACATTTTAACAAACTCATTATATCTAGATTTCCCATTTTCAATGGGCTCAGGGAATAATTATCTAAATGGGTCTGCTGTCTGCGCAAAGCCGTGATATCTTGTCACCTCACAGCAGCGCTGAAGTGTCATTGTCATCGGCCTGACTCTTTAATTTAATATTTTGAAATGAAATGTTTAAAACCGCGATGCAGAATCCAGCTTTATGTGTGCTTACATTTTAATTCAATTTAAATTTGACAGTGCTACTTCGAGGATAAGCCAACAGAGATGGCTTATAAAATAGTCAATAATGAGCTAATAAGTTTTATTTAGTATCTGAACCATATTCTTCAACATATATATATAACTGCATATAAAATATATCTTTGTTCCAAAATATAAAATATAAAATTTATATATTATGATCGCAAAAGACTTTGAAACTTTTGACATATGTCTTCTCTTGTCTCCCTTGCTTTCAGCAGCTGAAGTAATTCTAGTTTGCAAATATATCATTTCCTTTATATGCTAATTTGTTCACTCTTTCGCTGGCAACAAAAGCGGCTGCAAGTATAAAGCACGGCTATTGTTGTGCAGCGCAAAAATGCAGAAAACATAATCATAATAATAAATTCTCAAATCATGCTGCGAAAGTGTAAGTAATATGCACACACACACACACACACACACACACAGACACACACACACCCCGACAGACACGCATTGATACATTTGAGCAAGGACACATACACAAAAGGCTGTAAAATATTCATTCGCCTCAATAAACTGACAGGCTCTGAAAAGATGTTCTCGTCGGGAACAAAAAAGATTGAGACAATAAGAGAAACAAAAATAAGAAAAGCATTAAAGCGAAACGTGGATAGAGAGAGAGAGAGAGAGAACAGCAGCCGCACAAAAGGAAAGAAAAACTGCGCCAACTAACAGCAAATATGCATTAAAAATATTACAAGAAAACTCTGGGGGAGGCTAAAACCAGCCCAGATCTGGGAATGGAACACTGCAGCAATTATCGGGCGCAGCGAAAATGCCAACTTAAAGCATAAAGTGTTAGTCGTATCCTAGTAGCCCAGAATGTCTTTATGTGCCGCCTCGACTGCTGCTGTCCCGGCTGGATAAACAAATAAAATTGATTGGCTAAGTGTCGGACTGTGACAGTGGGCGGACGGGACAGACGATGGGCTATGGGCGATGGGCGATGGGCGATGCGCGGGGCGTGTTATCTCACTGAAGCCAGTCTATGGCGCTTGGCACTCGTTATCAGCTGGCAATTTCATTATTTTAATGTGCTAAATGAATTATCAGTCGACCAGAGCGACCGCCTATCAAAACAAATGGCCTGCCCCGAGCAACATATATTGATTGACTGTCAACAGAGTCTGCCTATATGGCTACACAGAAACAAATACATAGCTTAGGCCAAAAGAATTGCGAATTTCTTGAAGCATTTTCTTTATTTTTTCTGCATTATATTCTGTAATAGCACTGTGTATTGCCCACTGGCGCGTATCATCTGCAATTATCAGCTATGTAAATGTCAGAGATCATACGAATATTTGAAGAAGCAAACACTCACCGACATCAGCGTGGGCAGCGACATTTTTGTAAACCAGGATACATCCAGACTGAAGCTCCGATTCGTGCGCATTATCATCATTCTGATGAGTTGTCGAAATTCTCGGCATTCCTCGTACCAAGCACACTCATAGAATGCCTTTGGAATGCGCTCACTCTGCGATAAAAAAAAGGTACAGAAACAAAACAGTTGGCCCATCAAAAGCAAACCAATGAAAAAGGATGGAACGTACAGCTGTCGTGAAGCGCTGACCATTGTAGCAATAGATGACAATTTGATAGCCACCGGCCGCGAGATACATCAGCATGCGCAGCGCTATGGTTATACTTGTAGCCTGTATTCAAACAAAAAAACAAACAAATAATTACAAAATAAACAAGTAAGAGTGCTCTAGTCGAGACTGCTCGACTAGGAGATTCCCTGCACCCTGCGAAGAGCCAAACATTCTATGGGGCGGTATTGGAAATATAACAAAAATCAAAACTATATACAAAATTTGGAAACTGCAGATGGAGACAAAGATGTACGAGATCTAATTTTATAACTGAATTACGATAATGTTTTTATTCGTTAAAATTAAGTCTAGAATAGTTATCGAAATAAAATTTCAAGTCTCTAGCTCTTAAGAGTCTGAGATCGACTAGTTCATATATACGGACGGACGGACAGACGGATGGACAGACAGACGGACAGGGCTATATCGACTCAGCTCATACATTTTAACAAAAGCATTATACCCTGATTTAACATTTTCAATGGGTTTTGGGTATAAAAATGAACAAAGAGCCTTAGCAGTCTGGTACAGCCAACTGCGTGATACTCTGTTCCCAGCTAATTGAGGATATTCCAAGTAATGGATAACGTTATCAAATCTACAAATGCAAACGCCGATTAGTGAAAGCGCCAAATGGACATGGGTATTCCTATTACGGATAATTTTTGGGCCTTTCGTACATTTGTTATCTCTTCCCTTAGTGGGAACAGAGTATAAAGAATACGAATATAATGACGGTTGGGGCTCACAATGCCAATGCTGATTTGAAAAAGCACCAGACCCCAACAAAAG
Organism: Drosophila nigricruria; assembly: GCA_037075265.1. Lineage (NCBI taxonomy): Eukaryota > Metazoa > Arthropoda > Insecta > Diptera > Drosophilidae > Drosophila > Drosophila nigricruria. The sequence goes on from JBAMCI010000074.1 coordinate 4,223,651, forward strand.
AGGCTGAGCATGAACTGGATAATAATAATTTGCTTAAAGGTGTTGTTGACTTCCACCGCATAGCTGTCAGAAAAAGGAAAAGAAAGAAAGTGAGTCTAAAAGGTATATAAGTTTAGAGTTTTTTTTAGCTTTTCAACACACGCTTCGACACGCTGATATTGATAGATGCAATGGCGCAGATAGTGCACTCGACGCTCCTGTGGGATAAGCGGCGAAGTGGCGTACTCAATCATATGGGTGAGGGACTGCATCAGGCCCACGCCATGCATGCAGAGCACAATGAAGAGCACATCAAAGCTAACGGCACCTGTAGCAAAAAGTTGTTGCAAGTTCAATTTAGAATTCAGTGCCCTTCACAGCCCACACCACCTACCCATGCCGCAAATGTAGAGGTTGCAGGTCTCAAGGAACAGAGGCACATAATAGTAAGGAAAGGACATGCCCTTGTCCATCCAGTTGGGATAGAGCGAAGGCAAAGCTGTACATAAAACATACTCCATTAACTAACTACAATATAGATGGAGTTCTGCTGCACTTACGTAGCACGACCTCATAGTTGTTGTCGGGCGCGTCGAGCGCGTGATATATGTTGACGACTAGCGAAGTGACAAAGTAATTCAGCAGGATGCCAATGCAGCTAAACAGATAGAACATCAATTGCCGACGCGTGCTGATCCAACTCTGATTCATGGTATCAGCCACACGCTGTTTCAACGGCTGCGCAATAGGCAGACCTGTAAGATTACAAGATACAAGAATACATAGTTAATGGTCATGTCTGATCAGATTAGAGCAGGGCAAACCAGACCCGCGACAGCTGCAAATAGCTCGCAGTTTTGCAGCAACTCGTGTCGACAGACAAGACGAAGCAGCACGTAGAATTTGCGAGGCGCCAGCAGAAAGTATACCATCTTCATAACGGACATCACGGACTGGAAAACTGTGCTAATGGTCTGCAAAAATTAAAAACAATTTGTATGCACCATTAAGGAGATATTTAGGCGTTGTCTATGCTCTAGGCAACCTCTGAGATGCGCGGTATGTCCTGGATGTAGTGTATGAACAGCTGCCAGTGGCCATAGTAAGTAGCCACAGTGAAGAGTATTAGCAGCAAGCTCCAGCTGCAAAAACAGAACAGAGAACATTATCTGACAACGATATGTCTTAACTTGAAAATAGACTTGGTAACATACAGCTTTAAGAGGTTGTCCCAAGGACCTGGCTTCATTATGTTATAGCCCATCGTGTATGTGACGCGTATCATCTCTCTAATCTGATGATAGTTCTGCTGCTCCAGGGCTTTTGCTTCCAGTGGCGAATACATCTCGACTAATTACCAGCTAACTGCTTGAGTTGGGCATTTATAAACTTATTAAGTGGGCGTGGCAAATAATTTGATTAATTATGTAGTACTACGAACAGCTGAAATAATGAATATGAAAGTGTTACGCCCCATTACGTGTCGAGCTACACTTAATTATTTAGGGAATAGCTTAGGCATTGAGGTAGTTATTAGATATATATAAACTATTTAAGTATGATTTCGAATTTGGGACTTCATACATGAGTCTTGAAAGAATCCTGACTCCTACTCTTTTTTCAATAGTTTTAAAAATAGGGATAAAAGAGTAAGAGAGTTCTTCTCAAATATACTCCTATTCAATATGTCTCAGTAGAAAAATATGAAGGAGATATTCGAGTCACATTATCCATTGGATCACTTGTTATTCTCATTCACGAAAGTGAAATGAGTATATTCGTTTTGTGCAATGTCCGTCTTACTGTTCGTCCGTCTGTCCATATGAACGCGAATCATTTCGCCACTATTGAAGCTAGTGACTTGAAATTTGAAATATACACTCGCTTATTAGGGGTGTGGCGATTTTGAAAATGCATTTTCTGGTATCCAAGAAACACTACTAGTTAAAGTACTAATATATATCTCACGGATAAGTTGGGCTTCTTTATTGATTTTCCAAATATTATATGTATATATACAAATTGGGGGAGTATTCTGCAGTAGCGCCCGACTGCAACGTTCTAATTTGTTTTTCGATGGATTTGCTGAAACTTGCCAGAAATCGGAATTTAGTTTTCCGAGCATTGTTTACGTATTTAATGAGAATCTAAGACAACAATAGCCCTACAGGACTTTATAAGTACAAATAAAACGAATAAAATATAAGAAAAACTGATTAAAATTATTTTAGATTCAAATTTGAATTCAGCATGTCAGGACGTTAAGCTTTAAGCTACTTTATTGTTAGTAAGTCTTGTTGTCATGTATTATCCTTGAAGAGTTCTTGAGACAGTAGCTTTAAAAACCGTTGTAAATAAAAAGTTCGTCAAGATACATATTTGAAATAGAAAACTTTGTTTTCAAACAGAAACAAATTTATATATCCTCTGTAAAAGATGGCAATAAGACTAAGATACCGTTTTAAGTACATTTATTTTTGATTACCTATTAATTTTTTTAAAACGAATAAATATATGTTTTTTATGAACGTCTTCCTCTTGATGCTATAAATTTCGTAACAATATTATAAAACCATTGTAATTAACCATAAAAATTATATGAGAAGCTTGAAATGGTTGTTGTTCTAGATAAAATATGCCATAAAGTATTTTTTCAGCTATGGACAACCCTAAAAAGTTCGCTAAAGCTTTTTATCCCAAAAGCTGTGAAAATGTTGGCTTTTCTTGCATAAAGCTTTTAAAGCTTTGCTAAAGTATTGTGGAAGAAAAACAGGAGTTGCTTAAATTTTGCGCAATGATTTATATATTTCCATGATATTTCGCTCAATATAATTTTTAATATGTTTAATAAATTTGTTTTTGTTTGTTCAACGATTTAGTTTTTTTTTTTGTTTTTTTTGTTTGTTTTTTTGTTAATGGTATTCACTTTCGCTGATTTTCAATTGTCGCTGACAGACTACTTTAAAATGTACATATCGCGTACTAATAATTTAAATATAATAATTAATATTACATAATAACATTTTGACATTCTTGTTTGTTTGCAGTTGCAGTTGCAGTTGCAGCTTATCAATTTGAATGCTAATGCTGCAGCTCTTAAAAAATAATTTAGAAAAATAGTAACAATTTTTAAACCGAAACGATTCTTTGTATAAAAAATTGCAGTGCCATTTTGTTTTAATATACTTATATTTTGCTGTTTGCATATTTGGTTGTAAATAAAGACTATGATGCGAAACGGCGCGATTTTGAGTGTTTGTGTGAAATAAATATTTACAAAAGTTCTTTTTTTTTGCTTCTTCATTTTGCTTTCAAATTACAAATTACAAATAAGAAATTACAAATTAACTGGAATGTGGCCAGAGCTCACCAGAAATTGTGTAAAACATTCGAAAACTTTAAGCATTTAGCTATAATGCATTTCATTTTGTTTTTTGTTGTTGTTAATCATATAAGCATATACATACTTTAAATTGAAATTTGTTGACTTTACTTTAATTAAGTTTTTCTTTACTTCTCTTAAGTTTGCGTTATCTCTTAGGGTCTTAAGTTGAAAAAGCGGACGTTGAGATTTTTGGCTTCTCATAATAAAATTTCCTTGTGAATTTACAGTGTATGTGTAAGTGAGGGTTTGTGAGTGTGTAAGTGTAAGTGTGTGTGTGTGAGTGTGTGTGTGAGTGAATTCGTATTCTTTTACTGATATGTTTCTAAGAGGCTAAATTTGCATTTGATTTATCTTTATCCAATTTATCGCTCTCCGCAGGCATTTGTATATTCTTTGTAAGGTTCTTAAGACTCGTAAAATGACTTTTTATATGTCTGACAACCAATCGAACCTAACAAAACGATGTTGGACACATCGAGGCATTAAATATTCAGTTTCTCGTTACTTTAATAGCTTATTAAATGTAATTAAATTTATTTGGTTTTTTCCTTTTTTTGTTTTTGTTTTTCATTCTTGAATTTAGTTTTGACAATGGCCAGTGGTTTATTATACGTTTATATCTGTATCTGAATAATTTTTAAATATTTAATAAATGCTTGAATTTATTGGTTTAGCATAAAAATTTGCTTGCGTTAATACTTGTTCATTATTATTATTATTTGTATTTTTTTTTACATTTATTCGACTGCTGACCTCGCGACTGCTGATTTGCCTTCAGAATATTATCAAATGCGAATTCAATAAACTTTACCATCAATTTAAAGGCTCTGCTCTTTCACACTTAACAATCATATCATACAATTCTCAAATATCAATTAACAATATCAATATACACAATTTGGAATGTTTTTTCTTTTCTTTTCTTTTCTTTTCTTTTCTTATTTTGGACACAACTTAGAAGAGGGGCTCACATAGAAACACACAATCATTTGATACTTGAATAATTGACTAAATATTTTCATGGGGTTAATTGGGATGTAGTTTTCTATAGCGAAATCCAAATATTCAACTGAAAAATTCATCTTTTATAATATATTGCTTATTCATAAAAGTAAAGAGTAATGGGGAAAACAGAAACAAAATCGCAGAAAAACCGTTTGCTCAATTCTAATTCTAAGTACTTATATATGGAACCAAGAGACACGACTAAATACTTAAGTACGACTTATATGACATTACGAATATTTTTTGTAACTTTTGAAGTACTTGTTTAACTTTGAACTAACACACGGGACGCACACACATTTCAAATTAAGCCGACAATCAGCTAGCTGAGCTGCACAAAATATCACTATGCAATATCTCAACAGCAAAAACAAAACAAACAAAATGTAATAACAACTAAACAATTGTGTAAAAAATAAGGAAAACCTTTTTCAAATGTCATTTCATGTTTAACGTTCACAACAACAGCAAATCAAACTTATTCATCAATTACGTACATCTCATATATATATGTATGTATATTACGTTTAGCTTTCATACATACTGTGCGAATATCTTTCCAATGTTGTCAGCATAAAAGAGGTAAAAGTAATCGACTAGGAGATGCCTACTCAATACGGACTTCAGAACTGAAATTCACTTTTGATCAATCAAGTCTTTTGATCAAGCAGACGGGTCAGGTATACATATATAATCAGCGTATGAATGGAACGGAACGGAACAAGCAATACTCTCATATAAGAACAAGCATACTAAAGTGAATAGTTTTATATATTAGTCCGCAAAAAAAAGAGAAGAGGACTATGATTCTCCCAAAAAAGTAATAATATTTGAGGGAGTGTAAGTAAATGAACCTCTCAAGCATACAGACGGACAGTCAGACTAAAGGACAGACGTAGATGATCCTTATATATCTATATAGTGTATATATAGAAACAGAAATAAAATAAAAACTCTGACACCATATGGAAATCCATTTGCATATTCATCTTAAGTTTCTAATAAATTTCAAACAATCCAAATGTTTTTGCTTGGCGGGGGAAAACAAAGCACTAACAAGAAGCCTTACCCTGACAACACACATACAATTCTACATAAACGAACATTAGACGTAACGATTTTAACTACTTTGTTTTTCGAATTCTCTATCAATTTATCTAGCATGTATATGGTGTATATGGGTCTGTGATCATATACATATATACATATATATATATATTTAACGGTTTTGATGTCTTTTGTGGCGTGCTTTGAGAAAAAATAGGATCTTATTTATGTTAGTTGTTAGATGTAAATATGCCACGAATTATATGTAGTTGCAATGGGTGTATAAATATTATTGTATATGTATATGTATGTGTATATATATACATACATACATACATGCATATATACATACATATATATATATAAGTTGCATTTAAAATATGAAATATGCTCTCTGTTTTAGGTTTTTTGTTATTTGTTTTTTTTTACTCGACGGTTTTTTTTAGGCTTTTCTGGTGATTTCGTCAATATATTATATATGCTGTAAGCTGTAAATAAATGTTGCCTTTACAATAGATTAGTTTAAGCTTAGGGTTCTATTTACATGTAAAATGTATTTTTTGTTTAGTATATCTTAGGGGTTTTGCTTCGGTATGTTTAGTTTTGTAGGCTTTAATTATTAGGGTTTCTTTTTCTTTATATAGAGAGATAAGTATTTATTAGATTTTGTACGGCATGCGCGGCATCGCAACTATTTGCAGGTTTGTGGATTTTTTTTTTTGTTTTAGTATTTTATGGTAGTTAGTGTATTTGCGGATTCTCATACATAGTTAAAGTTTTAGTTTCAGCTTGAGTTTTGTAAAAATATTCAATTTCAACGCCATTCATCTCTGCATTTCAAATTAGACTAGGATACTGTTCATTGCTTTTATATAATTCACATTCCATTTTCGCTAACTTTGCTATCACTTTGAGTTTTTTTCTTTGTATTTTGTTTTTTGTGTTGGATTTTCCATAGGTTTTTGTTTTTGTTTTTGTTTTTGGTTTATATAGTACAATAACTACTAAGCGCTTTTCGTGTGAGTGTTGACTAATTGCTACGTAGCCCCACCGCTGCCTTCGCCTCCTTCGCTCTTGGCCGGCTCATCTGCATTCTGTGGCTGCAGAAGCGCTCGCTGCTCGTCATTGACCTCGCTCTCGCCCTCTCCCTCGCCCTCTCCTTCTAGGTCCGCTTCTGACTGTCCAACGCCATCGGCTTTTTCCTGCGACTTGTTGGGCATGTCCTGCCCCTGTGGCTGCCTAGCGGGTGATGTGAAAGTCGTCTCGGAATCTGTGAATTTTTGGGCAGAGAGCAGAGTGTTATCATCCGTATCACATAAGTGGATATATAATACATAGGTGCTACAGTAAATGCTGTACAGAAAGCTGCGTGTGTGTTTTGTGTAAGTGAGTGTGGGTGTATGTGTGTGTGTATGTGGGAGTGTGATAGGAAGTTTTATCTGGAGGCCAAATGCTACAGCTTCACATGAATATCAATAAAATTAACTACAATATTCGCATGTGTGTGTGTGTGTGTAGATTACGGAAGTGGTGCAGAACTGCTTGAAAACTGGTCTACGACTCGGGTGTACGAGGTGTGTACAGGTGAGTGTGCTGAAATGTTCAATTAACTTCGAGAGGATCCGTTGCTGCGACATCTTGTGAGAATTGTAACTAATTAATTTGCTCGCCTTGCCTGCATTTATGTGAGGTCCTTCAGTGTTTGTATAACTGTGTCTGTGAGTGGGTTTAGTGTGGGTTTAGTTCAGGTTATTCAGAATGCAGCGTCGAAGACGGTTACTATGGAGCGAGCGGCGCGTTGATGATAGAGCGAGAGAGAATAGAACAGAATTGTTGTTGTTTTTTTTCACAGGTATTCACAGCCAAATGTCTGGATTACTCAGCGACGTACTCAATGAGAGTGATTGCCAATTACAATACGAACGTGAACCTACCCAGACTGCTGTCCCTCGTCTGACTCGAGTCGTAGCGTCCATCGCTGGAGATCGGGGCCGCGGTCGACGAGCGTGCGAGCACGGGCTTGACTTGCCGCAGTGCCTGCTCCTCGGGATATCGAGGAGTTTGGAATTTAGTTGGCTTCGATTGCAACGTCGCTGGTCCTGACCGTTGGTGCATTAGGCTGCGATGCCTAAGGGGTGGTGGGGATATAGACTTAGCTAAAACTGAATGAGGTAATTTATTCGGTGAGTAATCGCTGCCAGATTCGCCCTGTAATTGAAAAGCCAATGATTAAATTTATATAGTTACTTTATATGATTCTACTGATTCTACTTACCATGACGGTGCCATTATCGGACACGCCTGATCCTGACATATTGTCCGCCAACAGACGCTCACTCTCAGGATCGGACAGCACGCGTGAGATATCAGACTTGTTTTTCAATATCGACTTGGAGCGCCTGTGGTGCTCCAGGTTCGGCGACGCGTCAATCGAGTCTATCGATGAGGAATGCTTGCTCTCAAATTTGGCTAAAAGTTTTCACAAATATTAGCAAGTCCCTCAAAAGGCTTTTTAGATCAATGCTCACCTTTGGCGCCCGCATTTTGTATGCCGAACAAACGCTGATTGATCAGTTTGGTGGCAGTGGCTAGGCTCTTGCCCGGCATAAATGCCGAACGCTTCTTCTTGCTGCCAGCAGCACCAGCGGCGGAGCTGCCGCTGGATGATGATGGACCAGAAACGCCTCCTCCGTCCAAGCGCACGTTATCATCGTACAGCTTTGTGTCCTCAAAGCGTGCGCGTGGCTTGCTGCTGCTGGCTTGTGGGCTGGGTCGCATCGCAGTGAAGCTCTGCTGGAAACGCGTCTTTCGATGCTTTGGCACTGAGTTCTCGTTCAAGCTGACACGGCTGCCACGCTCCTGCACATCGAAGTTTTGGTAGACATCATCCAGCGGACTGATGCCACCCGCAGCCAAGTTCCGCAGTGCCGTGTCGCCCGATGCGCTCTTCTTCACCTGGGCACGCATGGACAGGCCGGAGGAGGAGATTGTGGGCGGCAGGCCCACAATGAAGCCCGTGGAGCTACTGATGTGGGTGCCCCGGCATGACTCCTTTTCCAGCGGATTTATGTACAGATTGTCCATATCAATGTCCAGGGCACAGGCCTCGTCATTGAAGTCGGCTGTGAGATCACCTTGCGAGAGGAATGGATGTGTCTGGCAACTGGCGTATGTATCCGAGCTGTCCACGCTGGCCAGGTCAGCATTGTTGTTATTGTTGTTGTTGCTGTTGCTGCCGCTGGCACCATAGTTGCCATTGCCAAACATCAGCAAGCCATTGGCCACGCCCCCAGCGCCCACGGTCGTCGTGTTGAAGTTGTTGTTGTAGTTGTGATTGAAATTGCTTGCGATGGGCGCACCATAGCGCTGCGCTCCATCCAGCGGCAAAGCAATAGTCGTGGACGTGGTCGTGCCATACGAAGACGATGTCGACGATGACTGTGAAATGATGGGTATCATGCTGGCGCTGGTATACGCCGGGACTAGAGGCAGTGGAGCAGCAGCAGCGGGCGCTGGCAAGCCGAACTGATTGGCCTGGCGATTGGCCGCGGCCTGCCGCATCTCCTGGCATATGGGCTTGTGGAAGTCGGAAGTTGGAAGCGAGATGACACCCTCCGCATCAGTGTATTCCTTAAAGTCCTGCAACGCAAAAAGTGAGTGGACATTCCATGATATACAAATAATATTTTTGGTCAAGACGCGGCCACGTTCAGTACCTTAGCTGCGGTTGTTAATAAGTAAAGAGTGGTGCACTTGAATATTGCTGAAAAGTTTGTTGCTTTGTTGTTTCTCAAGAGTAATCAACATGCAACTAAGATGCATCAAGTTAAAGTCAAACGTGCAGCGCTGTATATTGAATTTAGTTTGTATTAAATGTAGTTCCAAACAGAAAAAAAAAGTAAATTATAAAGTTAAATGAAAATAGAAAAGAAGATGCAAAGATCTCTTCTTACTTACCCGAACTTCGCAAGCACAACTGTGCTCATCCAGCTCTCATATATTGATAAGGAAAAATAATAACAGCTCTAAGTGAAATCAAAAGTCGTATCGTAAAAGTTTACTAATCGAGCAATACAAACAGAATCAAGTGCCAATTGAATATAGTAGTGCTGGTTAGATATTGAAATCGATTATCAATTGTATTTATTTATTGCAGTTTGTTTTTTTTTTTTTTTGGTTTTCTTTTCTTGTTGCATAACAATGTTTCAAATAATTAATTAAATCAGTTTTAAATATAGTTTTTCTGTGTTTCTCATTTTGTAATATTTTTGTATTATATTTTTTGCTACTAACAAACGATGTTCTTTAATACTAAATCTAATAATTATGTGCTTAGTGTGTAAAAAAAAGAATTTGTTTAAAACTCATCTCATGGCCTTAAGCTTAACACTCGATAGATAATGTATACCATATATATTTATATATATGTATGTAGATAATAGATAATAGATAATAACACATGCTGCTTTCGGTTTTCGTTTTCATTTGTGTGTGGGTGTGTGTGTATGTGGGGTGTGGGGGTGTGTGTGAGTGTGAGTGTGTGTGGAGTAAAAATAATTTAATTAAATTCTTAGAATTTGCTATGTCTTTCTTTAGCTTGCTCTTCACGCACATTTATAATTTTAATAATATTCAATTTATTAAGTTTAAGCTTGTGTTTTTGAAATAAAAGCTAATCAACTTGTTTGTAATTTCAATATTGTGTTTCATTTTGGTTTTTTCTTTTTCTTTGGTTTTCGTTGAGTAAAATTTTGAGATGTATGTGTGTGAGTGTCTGTGTATTCGTCGCTAAGATTGACATCAATTTGTCAAGCTCTAAATCAATAGTTTCTAAACGCTATTCGCACGCAAAGGAATACACTCGCCTTGACATCCTGGCAAACCCTTTAAGTAAAAGAAATGAAAAAAGAAACAAAGTCAACATAAAATGCCATATTTTACCACCGTGCTCTGCTTGCTGTACACACACAAGAAATCAATTTTAAAATAATAATATCGAAAAGAAACAATAAACACAGTACACGATCTTCACTTGGACACTGGAACGGTGGGAGGCGGGGTGCAGGTGTTAACGTTACCATACCACATTCAATAATCAAGTCGAATCGAATCGATCACAGATAATAGATATCGATAGTGCCCTCCTCGATCATGCGCTTGAGTGCCAGATAATTTTTGGGCGAGGGCGGTGGACGTGCCAGCCTCTTGATGCTATACTCCCTGTCGTGAAAGACACAAATGCGATCCTGCAATATTTACACAGTCCTCTTCAATTCAGCACGAATACAAAGTACCAACTGCGGATAGCTACTTGGGATCAAAAATACTCAATACACGATTACGAGTTGTATTGAGATGCGCAGTACGGGGCCTAGGCAAAGCGCGGTCTAATTTGATATGAGCTCCAATCGTAGGTCTACTGTTTTAACACCTAACTTCTTTTCGAGATTTTATCTAGATGATGTGACGTGTTATAAGTTAAGTTGTTAGTTGAAAATAAAAACAGAAACAGAACAGGACATTGAACAGGTGCAAGTGCAGCTAGAGTACGTTAAGGTGTCAGTTGAGAGTGTGAAAAGCATGCGATATACACAAAAAGCAGAGGTGGAATCAGAGTTATTTAGTGGTAGTGCAAGTGCAAGAGATATTAGGTAGACTTTCAGCTGTGATTAGGTGTTCGGGGGTAGATAAATCGATTGTCTTGCTTGTCGATTTTACCTTGGTTGTGCAGAAGCAGCATTCGAATTCCACTGGCACATCCTGCTCCAGATTGTCCATTCGCTGGTTTTGCAGGTTCTCGAGCGCCACCTGGCGGCGCAGCTCGGCGACTTCCTATAAATAGGGTTTAGGGTTTTGGCAAAAGGTAAATGCATAAATCGAAATACAACAAAATTGAAAAATGCTCGCACAACATGCTACATACACATAAAATACAAATAACATAGTTAAAGATTTATTGTATATATATATATATATTATATATATGAGGTTAAGATTTAAGTGAACAAAATTCTCATGCGCATGCCCGGTAGAGTCCATGAGAAGCGAAAATTGTGCATCTGCAGCCATAATTGAGCTTTCGTGGCACTTCGCGAGACTGTGAGATGATAGCTGAATGTCGAGCATATATTGTCATGTCCAGGCACCTGTTCCATTGTAGAGTCTAAAACTGGGTAGGGAGAACTGACAGCTGACAGCTGGCAGTCTAGTTTGAATCGGTTGTCAGAATCAAATTTGAAACTTTTTGTTCCTCAACAAGCTAAATGATCTGCTCTAAATGTGCTCTAAATGCGCTTAAGCAATCTGCTTTGGATTGGTAACTTGCTTTGGCTCTATCTGAAGCTGCATAAGATATCTCGTTCTTCTTCTAGTTGCACTGATTATCGTCTTTCGATCGGGCCACACTCGCCAGCATCCCAAAATGTTTGGAAAACGCGATGCAACGCGCCTCAGCCACGATTACGAATATATCGACTCCAATGCGGATGACCAATTGAAGCGCCTGAGCCAGTACAACAGGAAGAATTGGGATGCTGCGGAGGACGAGAGTGGGTATTCGTAGCACAGCTAATCTGACGTTCAATCCCTTCTCATTGCAATGCTCCACAGCGCTTCAGGATGGTATCTCGTGCGATACAGTGCCCCAGCCCAGCCCGGAAACCACCTGCGCATCCCCTGGTACGCCCAATCCGACAACCTGCCAAACACAAAATCCGCCCACACAGAGTCCCAATTGCAACATTTTGCAACAGTCAAACCAGAATTCAGGCATGCAGCAGCAGCAGCAGCAGCAACAGCAACAGCAGCAGCAACATCAATATGAGCCACAGCAACAATATCCGCAGCCGCAGCAGCAGCAACAGACATTTCCAGAGCAACAGCAGCAGCAGCAGCCGCAACCATTCGAGCCCGACGACTCTGAGCTGCGTGGCAAGGAGCTGCGCAAGCTGGTACAGCATCTGTATGTGGCACAGGCGCGCGTCCAGCTGGAGGCAACTGAGATACACAAGGCGCAGGCAGTGGCCAGCTCAGCGCAGTCGCAGCTCGAAGATTCAGCAAATCATGTGCGCACCATTACGGCGACACTGCACAATGCTCAGCAGGAGGTGGCTGCAGCCGCGATACGTGCCCAGATTGCGCAGCTGCAGTTGGCTGCTCATGATCAGTTGCTGTTCGCTGCTCGGCAGGATGTGGATGCGCTCTCCTCGCAAGTGGTTGGCCTGCAGGCGGCCGAGGGCATTGTGCAGCCTAAGCTGACGGTCGATTTGCATGCGCTGCTCGACAAGCTGCGACAGCCGCTGCAGCACTTCGATCGACCCACGCCAGTGCCCATGATTATCACCTTGCCTCCGTTTAACGCACGACCACTTGCCCCAGCACCGCAGGGGGCTGACACTGGAATAGGCCTGGCGACTGGCAGTAGCACTGGAATTGCAACTGGTAACCATGGGGACATCGAAAACAAGGATCTTGTGGCGATGAAGGTTGCCCAAGGCATCCCCTATACATAGTTAATGCAGAAATCTTTTAATCATATCTATCTCTATATAGTATATATATATTTTATATGATTTTGCCAGTTGGGATATATTTCCTATAAGTACATATCTGTGTGTGTTTCTTTTCTGTTTGTGAGTTTATGTTGGGTAGATGATGAATTTATTGAATGCATATCATTAAAAGCAGCTGCAGTAAATACTTATAGATAGATAAGGCAAAAAGAGAAATTCACTTTAGACACCTATGGAAATATCCATTTATATATATACATAAAAATTATTAAAAGCTCTTTGATTAATTAGCTATATATATATATATGCATACATATAATAGTTTTTTTTTTTTTTTTTAATTTTAACTAATTTTTTTTTTCAAAGCTAGTTAAGTAAACAAAAAATGTCCAAGCTTCCGTTTGTATATACATATTTACAAGTGTACATACTTGATCAACATATTCAATAGAATGCTAAAAATACATAAATAATATCTATTAAGTTTCTCTATACCCTATACTACTACAAATCTTTATAAGAGTATAGCTGCTAAGGACTATGGAGCCAGGTTCTATGTCTAAAGTTTTTCATCGATCACGTTCTGGCTGTCAGCTAAAGCTAGCTGCGGTTCATTAATTGTTTTAATATGCATAAAGTATAAGCTAAAAGATGAAAACAATACTGGATCAAAAAAACTTTACAGCTAAAATATAAATAATACAAAATAGATAACTCTCTGAAGCATACTAGCAGCTGAAATGCGTTCTTATGGAGAACTTGAAGACATTCTCAAAATGCAAATATTGGGAACTCGAATTGTTTATTTTTTGTTGTTCATTTTCTTATAGGAAAGTAAAAAGAAGAAGGAAAGAAAAATGTAGCAATATGTTCAGCCTCTGAAAATCAATTTGGTGAAAATTATTATTTTATTTTCGATTTTGCATTTTTGTTGTTAAAAAAATAGAATCAAGAATTCTATATAGATAGTAAAGAGTAGCAGTGGCAAGTAGTATGCATTAGAGTAGAGTAGTTTGAGTTCTTTGTGTATACTTTGAATGTACCTCCTTACTGCGTCCCCGTAAAATCTAAAAGTTGAAATGTGTTGTTGTTGTTATCGAACTTATTTTCTCTTAATAAGTAGCTAGCTCTCGCAAGTGGGTAAGTTGTTTAGTGGGTATTATTTTTTTGTTTGTTTTAGTTTTAGTTTTTCTTGTGTGATCATGTGAGAGGAAAATCAGAACAAAAATGAAACATGAAGCGGAATTCAACTCGACTAAAAAATAACCAATAACTTGACTTGTTTTTACCGATTCGACACAACTTAAGAAGAACTAAGGTTCATAAATGCTGGGTGTGTCCACCCCTTGAAGTTGGTTTTGACATAAGTTTCTTTTGTGAACATTGGAAGAGTTTAAGAACCAAATGGCGACAGAAAATTATAGGGTATGTGTATTGTTTACAATAGTTGAAATATATTTTAGCTCCAGTTAACGGCTTCACATTTACTAATACATAGTTACGGTTTAAGAACTTTGAAAACATTAAGATATTTAAGATATACGAGCACTTGGCTTGGACTACACACTTAGTCGGTAAACAATACACCCAGTCCCGATACCCACACTTACCCCGGGCGTTATCATCATCTGTATGGGCAATCCCTTCTGGTTCGACGCAATGGTCATTTCATCCTCTGCCTGCGTTGAGGCTGCAGCTGCCCCTCCTTCTCCGTTCTCCTGGCCAGCACTGCTGGAGGTAGCTACAGCCGTGGCTGCGCTCGAGGCAGCAACCATGGCCAAGTTATTGGCAACACCGCCTGCGGGCATCTGTGCAGCCGGCGGTAGCTTCTGTTGCTGCTGCTGCTGTTGTTGCTGCTGGGCTAGGAGTAAGGCTTGCTGCTCGCGCCTGTAGCTCTCCATGGCCATCATTGAGGTCTGCCTGGCATTCGGATTGTCGAAGCTGTATGGCGGCACTGCATCCTGCTCAGAGCTGGAACCGCGGCGCTGCATAAGAGTGGCAACAAAATTTAATAAGCACCGATCAATCAGAAAATATTGTTTTGAAACTGATAAGTTAACTCGGAAACTGGGTTGTTCTTGCAATTTCCTTCCCGTGATTTTGTGTTACAGCTAAAAGCATATTAGTATATTATTTTTGATCATGAGATGAACAACTTAATAAATGATTGAGTTAATCAATTGTTATTTTTAAATAAAATAAAATAGAGAAATATAAAATACTAAAAATACAATGGATATCATTATATTTGAAAGTATAGAATAACTCAAATAACTTTTACTATAAGTCTAGCTTAATCTATCAGCTAAGACAATTTAGAGTTTCTTCGGTTAAAACTCGA
The DNA here is from genome assembly GCA_037075265.1 of Drosophila nigricruria. NCBI lineage: Eukaryota > Metazoa > Arthropoda > Insecta > Diptera > Drosophilidae > Drosophila > Drosophila nigricruria. Next base: position 4,238,919 of record JBAMCI010000074.1, read on the forward strand.
TTTTCAACCTCATAAATGAATCAATCGAGGAGAAACAATGGAAAATGTTATAAGTTCTCAAGTATTTTGTTAGATTGTTACAAATCAAATTGGTGTTGTGAAAATTACCTTTTGGCAGACAATTTGTAAGAATTGATTGAGTGAAATTCAGGTTATATTAGATAGTTGGTCTGATAGATGGGACTTACATGATGCATATTCGAGTTGCGCAGATTGGCTACGTGGTCGTAGTTCTTGTAGCAGCCAGTGCCTGTGGTAGCCGGATTGCGACCGCTGGTCGACTCGCCCTCTGTGCTGATGCCATCAACGTCCGCTTGGGAGAGATTGTGTCCTGTGGGCGATCGGCGTAGCGCGTGGGTTAAACGGTGCCAATTTTTTAGCGATCTTGTGTGACTTTCGCGCTTTTCTGCATTGCGAGTATGTGTGTGTATATAGGTGTGGTTGTGGGTGTGGGTGTGTTTAGGTATGTAAGTGAGTTTTAAGTGTGTGGAGTTATCGCGACACGTTAGTGTTGTATTTATTGTTGTTGTTTTGTTTGTTGTTGTTTTGGGTTTAGTTATGGTTGTTGTTATCGTTGGTAGCACGCGTAAAAAGCCATGAATGCATTTTGTAGCAATTTTCAATAGATATTTTATTATATATATTTGATATTGGAAATTCGCATTTGTTTAGCCGCATATTAGGAATTTTGTTGTTTGTTGTTTCATTTATGATATTCAGGGGTTTCGTTTGTTTGTTTATTGTTGTTGAGAGAGCGTAAATGAGACGAAATTCAAATTAAACGGATAAAAGGAATAAAAGAAAGAAATATGCAATTTATGAATGTTCGATTATTACGATTATGTTTGTATGCTATGGCTATTGGTTTATGCTATTGTTCTTCAAACAACGACGACGACGACGTTGATTCTTTAATGACGACGATCAATAACTTTGACGATAATAAGTAGTAGTAGTAGTAGTAGTAGTTAGTAGTTAGTTACACTTAAGAAAAACAACATTGAACGGTCAACAACTGGGAGTACAGTACGAGGATAATACGAGTATGTAGGTAGGTCAATATGTACGAGAGTATTAACATATGTATATAACTAAATGTATATTGATACAAATTGTAAGTTATTATTAGTATGTACTTTATGCGTGTGTGTGAATGAGTTAGTGTGTGTGTGTTTAAGAACAACATTTACTTGAATAGTGACATAGACTGATAACAAGTAAAGGTGAGCAATAGAGTAGAGTTGGCACAATGAATATAGAACAGATATATCTGCTTAAAATGGATAGTTTAATTTCTAAATAACAATAGTTTATGAACTGCTCAATTACTGTTTTTTTAGTTATTTAATAGATATTTTTAGAGACTTTTATTCATAATAAATATTTAAGCGCTTTGTCGTTTCTCGAATGTCTGATCAAATGAATAGGATGAGAGTATGTTATTTTTAGGAGTTTAATTTCGAATGATGAAAGTTTTCTTTTTCTTTTTCTTTTGATGAATTGCTCTAACAAAATCGGCAAAACAAATGTACGAGAGAAAAGACTGACTCATATTTTGTAATTTTGCATATGAGAGTTGTTTCTTATATAAGTCATAGACTGCTGAATTGCTTAACAAAGGCACAATTCATGGTTCTTTTGCGCAATCTCATGTTTTTGCCCTAAGGGCAACAAAAAAAAAACTTAGAGGCTTAACTCAAGAAAAGACAACAAAATGAGCAAAAATATGCCCAATCAATATAGACATATTATTGTAATAAAAAAAAAACAAAAATAAATGAATTTTGTGTATTAATTTTTGTTATTTTACTTAATAATAGATCAATAAAAATTCGTTGATAGTTTTAGCCTTTCCTGGACGAGAAGCTTATATTAATTGAGCGACAATTGCATTGTTTACCTTTTGGTTTGGCTTTTATATGGGGCAATGATTATTAGATAGAAGTTAGAGTTCAAAGCTTGACAAAGGTACACAATAAAAGCATATACTGATTGATCGATTGACAGATTGATTGTATTTGTCAAGCATTGAACATAACTGTAAATATTGTAAATGCAATTCCAATAAGTAGAGTTATGATATATAAATTGTGTTGTTAAATGAAATACAGCGTATTAGGTTTTGGTTTTATTGCTAATTCACACAAACACACAAAAGTTGACATTTTTACAAAATACACAAAATGTATATAAGTACAGCCACAAGAACTTGAAATAAATACGAGTTATATTATATAGTTGCGGTTGTTGTTATTGTTGACTTTATAGACACGGCTTGGGCATAAGGAGCGTAGTTAGAGCTTTTCTACACGAGTACATGTATGTAGATATAGTTGATAAAGTAGAGATAGGAGGCATGCAGTGTTACAAAACTTCACACTCTGACGCATCGAGATCGTATATATATATGTATATATATATATATATACATGTACATATATATAAAATAAGAAATGGTACACACATACACAGGACAAAAGTAAAAAAAAAAACGAGTTTGGAAGTAAAAGGCACGTAAAAGGCTTTTCCCGCTCGAATCATTATTATTAAGTTTTAAAACTATATTTTGATTCCAATCCGATTTGATATGATAGAAATATTTGAACAATATACATACAATTGTAAATCATTTTAATAGCAACGCAAATGAATAGAAAAACAGAAATGAAATTAAAACAAAAAAGAAATAAAACTTACAACGAAATATTTTTTTTTTTTGTATTTCTTTAATGGGTTTTATATATTATTTTTGTATAACTTCATTAAACTACTCGACGCGTTTTAGCTTAGATCTACAATTGTTCAACACTTAACAAAATTTACTTGCATTTTCTTTTTTTTTTTACTTAGCAATGCAACTGCAACTGCAACTATGGTTAAATAGTCTTATGAGTATACATCGAGTTTTTTCTGTTTCAAAAAAACATTTTGTTGCTGCAAACTAAGCGCGTTTTGCTTTAAATAAGGCAATTGATTTATATATTTATTTTGCTTTTCCTATTTTCGCTGACTTTGACCTATGCATTTTTAGGAACATTCTGCCATCGTTTGCTAAGTATTCATTTATAAATATATTGAATATATATATATATAGGTGTATATGTATATGCTAAGCTACATACAATTTTGATGTCCACACAGATGTGTGGCGAGCTCACTAAATTATAAAATAAGCTAGAGTCTGTCTCGGCTACAACAACTAATTTCATAAATAAGGCTGACTTTTGCATAAATGTGGCCAGATCGTTGACTCCATGTTACGATGGCCAACGATCTTAGTACATGTTTTTTTAGCAGCATCGAATTTTGGAGGGATTCTCATTTTATGCCCCTGCAGGGCGCAGAATTGTATTAATTTTAATTTTCAATATATATGTATATTTTGTCGATGCCCTGAAAGGGTATAAAAGCTTCGCAGTGCCCGAAGATAATTTTGTTAAATCCTTATATATATAATTTCTCATCACTTTTGACTATTGTGCTCAACGAATGTTAGGGAAGTTCAGTTTCGCTAAATATTTATGTAGTATAAGCCTAGTTAATAGCTACTTATTTAGACTAAATTAAAATTGTGCATACGCGGATTGTTTTGAACATTTGTTGTAACGCGTTTGGCGTGTTGTTAGCAGTTGGAATGGGAACATGTGCTGTTGGTCCCACACTCCGTTCGAGACAGCCACATACACACACAGAGCCGCTGCGACCCAGTGTTGCTGTTTGGAGGCTCTTGAAAGTTTTGCTTAGATTGTAAGTATGTCAAGTTAAAGGAAAAATCGTGTGGCCTTAACAAAATACATAAACAAGCTGCAAAGTAAGTCAAATGGAAAGAAACATCAGCAAATTTGAGCAGATGCTACATCGAATGAAAAGTGATCTACACAATTCTTTTCATAATATTTTTGGATTTTTCTTAGACATTTCAATAATATTTTCAAGTGCTGATGCCATTTAGTTAAAAAGTTAAAAAAAAAAAAACGCATTACGGCAATTAGCAAAACTTTCAATACAGCGTACAGTTCAACGAGAAAATTGTTCACAAGCTGCGCACACGCAACGCTGCAGCTGAGTCAACGTTGCGCATGCGCAAAGTGACATTTATTTTTGTTAAGCAGCGGCGTATGTGTGTATGAGTTGAAATGTATATCTTTGTATTCAGAGTGTGTGTGTGTGTGTGTTTGTGTGTATGAGTGTTCATGGCGCCTAGAAGCAGTTACATATAATCACAACATTTAATTTCAATAGCTTCGCTTTAACGGAAGTACATCAAGTAATTCATATTGATTGGGGTTCTCTTCACCTGGAAGCAGCAAATGGAAAACTGGAAGCCAATGTCTATAATCTAGCAGTAACTATGAACAGTGAACTGGATACTGGATACTGGATACTGGTTACTTGTTACTGGATTTTGGTTTGTTTTCTTTTTCTTTTTTATAACTGGAGTAGCTTGTAGGAAGTACTTGGTTGCTTGCATACACATTTACAATAACAATTCGTTTACAGTTGTTGCTTTTGCATAAGACTAAGTTGTATGTATGTGTGTATGAGTGTGTGTGTGTGTTTCAATGTGGAATGTGTTTTTAGTTGGTAGATAACAAGTTGCATTGTCTAATTTACATTTACAATAACAGTTTAGCTTTACGATATTCTTCAACTAGTTATTAGATAGGCTTAGTGTATTTGGGGGCTCGGAGCTCGGCTTGGGTCTGCTCTGCTCTGGTCTTATTGGGTATCGGTTGTTGTTGCTGTGGTTGCACGCTCGGGCAACTGCGCTGGGCAACGCTCTAACGACTGTCCTCGTTGTCGCTCGAGCTGTTCTGCTGCTGGGCGTCGCGCTCCTCTAACAAACTGCGATTCAGCTCCTGAATGCGAGCAGACAATGCCCGACGACGAGGTGTGCCAAAGGATGGCAATGGCGGCGGCTCAATCAGCGTGTTTTTCTCGCCTGTTGGCGTGGGTCGAGTCCCGATTTAGGTAAGAAAGTTGGTTTAATGGTTAGAAACGTGTTTGTTTTAGTGGCGACCAAAGTGCGTGGGCATACATGTGTATATATGTGTGTGTGTGTATGTGTGAGTTTGTGTGTATATGTGAGTGTGGCGAAAGATTTTGGTTTTTGGTTTTTGGTGACATCGAACGCGTTGAGATTTTATATTTGTTTTATTATTTTTTTTTCATTTTTGTTGTAAATTTGATCAAGTTAACATTGTGTGAAAAAGTAGAAAAAGAAGAGCAGAGAAAAGAACAAGTTGAAGGTATAAATTGAAGCTTAGTTGGATCTTCAGATTCAGTTTTACGGATAGACTTATTTCGATTTTGGAATTGTGAGTGTTGTTTTTGTTCCTTTTGGTTGATTGGTATAAGAATATGTTGTTGTTTATTATGTTTTTTTTTTCGTATTGTTAAATAACTCTATCCGAAGGCTTGGCTTGCTTTAGCTAAAAACTACGATCGTCTAAGAGGATGAGTATATAATATGCATGTATATATGATTTATGTAATCAGCACTTGAAAATTTTCTAAAATGTACTTAAAAATTTTTGATTTTAGTTTATTTTTAAACTCTTTTTGTTTTTGTTTTTTTGTATATACTGTAATAAAGTTCGAAATGGCAACTCTATATTGAACATTCAAATTTGCTATGTATATTGTGATAATAATAGTTTATGTAACTATGAAAATCAAGCTTAGCTTTTTAATGATTTCAATCGTTTGGGTGTACAAACGAACTTATAAACAATTTGGTTTCAGCGGCATAAAACGAATTCATAATAATTAAAGCAATTTTTACGTTTAATGCAAACTTAAATTAACAATGCAACCAATTGCTGAGCATATGCAATAATATATTTCTTAAGGGGTTTTTTGGTGTAATAATATATATTTGATATCTCTGAAAATATTATTTGTAAGTATTCAGATTCCCAACTAAAAGAGGTTCTAATAACAAAAATTCAAATTCGATTTCCAATGGGAAGCCCGCGTATATTTACAATCTAAGTGAATGTCTGAAGATTACCTTGGAGTTGGATAAAGACCTGTGCATTGCGGTTGTATATACAAGGATTGATAATATAGATATACAGAATTGATATATAAAAGTGATTGTTATAGAGAAGTTACGGATTGGATTATAATTGCTGAAGCTTGTGTTTTTGTTTTTTTTTTAACTGAATTGGCAATTGGCTAAGTCTTACGTAAGCGCTAGAGGTAAGTTTCAAGGACTACAACTTGTAAGTAGTTGAGTTGGATTATGTTGGGTGATTAATTGCTGGATAGATTGCTTGATATACGCTACGTATACGCAATGTTAGTCACCTGGAGCGCTTTGTACGTCAAGGGTTTGCCTGCCTATATTGGGGGTGCTTTGTCTTTTACCTTTCGGATGCACAACATTTGTTTGCTTGCCTAAAATTAGATACGAGGGCGTAGTTGGACGTAAATATTAGGCTTATCCACAAAAAAGATATAGTAAATTGCCAACTTACAGGCGTGTGTGTGTGTGTATGTGTGTGTCTATTTGTTCATGTGGGATGTGTTTGTGTCTGTGTCTGTGTGTAGGGTAAGTGTGCTTTTGAGCTTTGTACAAGTAAAATCCCCACTAATTTCTTGTTTAAGCGCGCTAAGTACAAAAGCATTTGACTAATTGACCATTGTGGCAATGCAACTGTGTTGGTGTTAGTGTGTGTGTATTTGCGTGTTTTGGGGCTTAGTTGTGTTGTCTTTAAAGCCGACGGCATTTAGCGTCCGCTTTGGCTTAACGCAGCTGCATTATTGAGCAGGTGTCAATTAAAGGCAAATGGCCTAAGGGCTACAGAAACTTAAAAGTAATTCAATTTGCTTAACAAGTTAACAATTGTTTTCAAATAGTACCATAAAGCTTACTTAGATTAACAATGAATTTATTGAATTGCCCGAAAATTTCTATCATCTTACGGCAGTCTATATTAACAATTTATTAAATCGACTATTTACACGCCTTCGTTTGACAGTTGAAAATTAAATTAATTGAAATTGAAATTAAAATGAGAAGCTGACAAAAAACATGCAACAGGAAATGGAAGCATCTATATACGTATATATAAATAATAAACACAAATAGCGAGAAGATAAAGTTAAGATAGATAGCAGAGAACGTAAAGTCTTGAATAGCAAAGCGAAGCATACCATCTACATAGATAAAGATATAGCTAGACAGTTGTATATAACTCAAAATTGAGCAGGCAAATGTTTACAGATATAGAGAGAGCGAGATAGACAGATATATATAGAGAGAGAGAGAGATACAGAGATAGAGAGAGAGAGATACATAGAGTTATCTACTCGACTTACCTGTGTCGACAATCACATCGATGAGATCCATTGATTTGGCGAATGCATCTTTAAGATTGATATGATGGAAGGAGACAATGCTGCCCTCGCGCTTGGCACGATCGAGTGCCTCGCGACGCTTGAGGGCCTTCTCGCGCCGCATCTGATTCTTATAAAATTCAGCAAAATTGTTAACGATGATGGGAATAGGCAAAGCGATTACCAGAACACCGCATATGCAACACACAGTACCAATAACCTTTCCCAGTGCAGTTGTGGGATAGATGTCCCCGTAGCCAACAGTTGTCATTGTAATACCCGCCCACCAAAATGTTTCCGGTATTGAAACGAATTTTGTATCCTTTTCATCCTTTTCGGCAAAATATGCCAGCGAAGAAAATATGAGAACGCCCATGGCCAGGAACAGCATTAGTAGACCGAGTTCCTTATATGAGTTACGCAGCGTAAAGCCTAACGACTGCAGGCCCGTTGAGTGACGGGCCAGCTTAAGGATTCGCAGGATGCGCATGATGCGGAATACTTGCACCACCCGGCGCACATCCTGGAACTGGTCCGTTGCATTCTTATTCGTTTCCAATAAAAATAACGAAACAAAGTATGGGAGTATTGCCAATAGATCGATTATGTTAAGGCCGCCCTTAAAGAACTTCCACTTGTCCGGTGAGGCGCTAAACCTAAGTATGTACTCTAGGGTAAACCACGTGATACACACGGCCTCAACCATTGCCAATTGCGGATTATCCTGTGGTGTACCATTGTCAATGTGTTGTAGTTGTGGTAGGGTGTTCAACGTCAGGGCTATGGTAGACAGGACTATGAATAGTATGGATATCACTGCGATAACCTGTGAACGGTAAAGAACAATCGAAACTTTGTCGAGACGATCATCAACAACAACATCACAACGATTATAAATGTAGCTATTTTTTGTTTTGTTTTGTTTTTAATTAATCAAACACACAGAGTTACAACAATTAGCGCTTGCTTCCACTTTTGTTTTCTTTTTGGTTGGGATAGTATTTGTATATGGTATATCGGATATACGATTTCCATTTGTTAAATTCTCGTTTGGGAAAACTTTCGATGTTATACAATTTGAAGCAAACATTCGGTTAGCTGAGCGCAAAACGTTTAGTTTTTCTGTATTTGGGAAGGGGATTTAAGAAGTCGATCTGAGAACCGTTTCAAAGATGTTGTTGATCGTTGTATAACTGACAGAAGCCTCATGTCTGATGCCTGATGCCTGATGCCTGATTCCTTATACATTTCAGATGGGTACACGCATTATGGGGTCTTATGTTGGGTCAACGTATTTCTCTTTTGCTGGTTTTATTCAAAGGCTGCTGTACTATATGTGAAGTATATCATTTGTAATCCTTCTTCCTTATCATACAAACTGAACAATAAACGCAAAATATTTAAAAAACGAAAATAAAATCAGGTATATATATATATGTATATCTTTATTGTATATAAATATATATATCTTTATAATTGAAATCAAAAAATCAAGTTGTTGTGTTCAAATCAATAGAACTCTTCAATTCTTGGGGTTAGTAGTGTTTGGTGTATGTATTTCGAGAGACTAGTTATATCAGGTTCAATAAGAAGTTAAGTCTCTAAATGTGTCTTTCAAGTGGCTGTGAGTGTGGTCGTGGTTTGTGGCTTTGTTTATCTGTGGGTGGGTGCGTGTCGTATATGATTGGATAGTGTCTTGGGTGTGAGCTAGTTTCTCTAGGTGTCTGTGAGTGTGTGTGTGTGTGTGGGTGTGTATGTGTATATAATTGTATCCGTGTATTAGACGAAGGACATGACGTAGTACAAGAGTGTAGGACATTTACGCAATTACTAACTACGCATAGAGAATAGAGACCTTTGGCTTTTTTGATTGGCACTACTGATGGTTGGCGAAGACGAGGAGTGTTGGGGGTGTTGCCTATGTTAAATAAGAGACGCTACCATCGGGTCTGCAGTCGACATTTGTATAATCAATTTCTCATAATAATGAATGGACAAAACGCTTTGTTCTACATTGTGTTGCTGTTCGTTTCGCTGTCTGTGTTTTGATTGTTATTATTATAGTTATTTTTCTTTTTTTTTTTGAATTGGAATTGTTGAATTGTAGTAACGATAAGTGTGAACTGAGCAAATCGGAAATTACGAGTACACATATTATGTATAATGGAGCTATAGTAGGTCAAATGAAACGTACGTACTAGCATTTTACAAAAATATTGAATGCATAATAACTTTTCGAGCTAGAAATTACGAATACTTATACTAATTATAAACGAATCGAAACAAATCAAATTATAATTCAAACCATCAAATAATTGCAGTTATTCAAGCCAAGAATACATTTCTAATATACTTCTCGTCAAAAGTCAAATTTGCAATTATTTTGATGTCATCTATAAATGAATGCATAGCAATAGGAAACTCATAAAGATTTTTTTGTAAATAATTGATGTAATTTACTAATAACTGCAAATTGCAAATTGTTTTGTTATATGGTTTTAAAGGTCTAACGGGAGGTCGGGGTCTGCATATTGAAGTGGCCAAATGCCAAAATGTTTTGACAGTAACAAGTGCATTTTGAATATCAATGCCAGCAAGAGCAGATCATAAGGATAGAGGGAGATAGAGAGAGAGAGAGAAAGAGAGAGAAAGATAGAGAGAGAGATAGAGAGAGAAAGAGCTAAGGTTATAGGAATTCTGATTGCCACATTTGGTCATAATTCCTTGAGTTCAATCTGTGTTATATGTATATAAATGCACGTGTGTGTGTGTGTGTGTGTGTGTCGGTATCGGTGCACTGACAGTTGACTTGACAACAAAAGGCAGCTGGGGCTGTGGCGCAAGTGCACCGGACACAACATTAAACGTTGGAAAACCTTTTAAACCGATTGAGAAAATTGCTTTTATGGTTTATTTAAGATGTGCCTTGTCTCAAAACGACAAACAAGGCTGCATGAGAGCGAAGATATATATATATATATATTTATATATACATAAGTATATATATACACATAATATATATGTGAGTGTGAATGTGAGTGTGTGTGTGTGTGTGTCTATGAGTAAGTCATGTGTATGTGTGGCACAAATTAGTTTGTGTCCAGATCTACCATAGTAGGCCACTGTACGCAACCACGCATTTCTCTTTACTTTTGCCTCATGGCGGGTATTACAAGTAAATGAATATAATTTTGCATGGCTCGAGGCGGTTTCTTTTACTGTTTTTATTTATTATTTTTTGAGGGGGGGCTTCATATGTCTTGGCTGGGAATAAGGCTAAATAATTAATATTGAATTCGGTTTTGTAAAATGTAAATGATATGCTATAGTAAATAGTTAGAGATATATATCAATATATTAAGAGAATCATACTTAGGGTACGAGTAGAGGGAAATCATTAAGGTAAAGTAACCAAGAAAATCATGAAAACAAAATTATAGTGTAAAATAAAGATATATAGAAAGAGAGAGAGAGATATCATAACATAGAATGAATTCAAACAAGTATAGAACAAAAATCGTGCTTTCATTTAGCAACTTTCAAGCGTTCGATAGAGTTGAGTGGGAGAAATAGTACAAAGATATAAATATTTATATGCTATTCTACATCTAAGAGAGTCAGAGTTGGACAAAGAGAGAGAGAGACAAACAGAGAGCGAGAGAGAGAGAGATACAGTGAGGAACGGGTACCTAGTTATATACTTATATACACTGTGGCCACAATCGATTGCAATTTAAGTGGGGTTCGATCGACTATCAAACTTCGGGAAAGTTAATTAAATTTGAAATTATGCTTTTACTTAGGCGGGGGTCATGTGGAGCGCGGGAAGTACTGGGTACAACTTACTACTTGATATGATTTGGAATGCATGATGTTCAGAATTGCGTAGTTTTACTTTGAACTCAATTGACGTTTTATATCTTTTGTTTAATTATATTTTTTGTCGATTGAATAGAATGCATTGGAGATGTTGAAAACAATAAGCTGATTGTACGTGTTCGGGTTGTGCGAATTTTGGAACTGCTACCACTGCTGCTCAGTCATGATTGAGGGGATTTCATTTAAGGGGGGTTGAAAGTAAAAAATGATATCGCAATACGCATACTAAAGTTGAGCGCAGCTTGGAGATACGCAATACGGCTAATTTGCTATACACTGACTAAGTATGTGGTAAGAACTTAATGAAGATATTGGATTTTCACTAAACAAAAAGCAAACAACTAGAAGCACAGCCCATGCTCAAAAGGTGAGCATTGAATAGATTCACAAAAGCTTTTGCCTTATTATAAGGATAAACAAAAACAGTCTACAATCCACTGAAAGCAAATACGAGGGTTTGAATGGAAAGCGATTTTCAAAAGAAAAAGAAGCACATAATATATTATGATACAGGCGTAAATTTGAATTAACTTCCCTGTAGTCTTTGGTTAATCCACTTGAATTACAAAACAGGGCGAGTTTATGATAAACAAACGGAAACTGGGAAAATGTGGCAACAAAAAACCAGGTAAAAGGAGGAAAAAAAGACAAACTGATCAATAAATCTGGGGAAAATTGAATAAAGACATGCGGCAAAAAGTTGGGGGACAACAAAAATATAATATATACAAATATCATACGAATATATGCAAGACATTTCATATATGAAATATAGTACTATTTGCAATACAAGAAAATATATATACACATATTAAAGTTATACAACTTGGGATGATCAAATGAAAACACATTCAATTTGTGGATTCTTATTGGAAAGTGCGCATACGCCATGTTGGCATAAACTTTAAATTGTTTGTGTTTATGGAAAAAAGTTGGTGAGTGTGTGTTTGTGTGTGTCTGTGTGTGTGTGTGTGTGTGTGTGTGTGGGTGTTTGTGTGCAGGTGCAAGGTTGTGAATTGTAATACAAAAATGAGCAAGGGCCAAAGTAACGCATCGTCTTGCACTACAAAACTAGCTGACTAAATATTTGACCAGGTTTGTTGCAATTGGTTCATTGGGTTTACGGTTTATGGTTGGGTGTGTTTCTTGTCGACTTATTTGTGGTTGTTTTTTGTTGTTTTGGAAGTTTTGTATTTGATTTCTAGTATTCTAGTTTTTGTTGTGGGTTTCGAGGGGTGCACGAGTTGGTTCGCATACTTTGTTCGACTTACTAAAAAACAAACAAAATTCGATACAAACTGGCTATAGAATTCAGTATAGCCGACTACGTCATTCTATACTAGGCATTCAAATGCAGCAAATTTGGTGGGTTAATATTTCAAGTTTGGGTTATCGATTCGATATACATATATACGTTTTTAATCTTTTCTCTAAACAAACTAAAAAGGGAATTGAAAAATAAAATTGCTTTAAAAGTTCTGACTGAATGGCACAATATTGATTTTTTTTATATCTATTTGCATATCTATTTATATTTGAATATTATTTAGGTTCAAGTTAATTGTATTGGTGTGTGTAAATGTGTGTGTTTGTTTGTTTGTCTGTTTGTGTATATAGTAGATAGGTAGGTACATGTGTGTTTCAAGTTTTGAAGTTGATTCGATTGGAGGTACTTAGTAGTAGTAGTAGTTTAAGAAGCCAATAGACCAATTGGTTACAACAGTCAATATCAAAGATAAGATACGTTAAAACACAACAATGAGTTAAGAAAATTTTCTGTATGCAATAGATAACAAGACATCAAATACGAGTATCGAATACGAATACGAATAGGAGTACGAGTACGATTATATATACGATAGATAGGATAGTATATATTTATCGTGCCGCCAAAAGGAACACAAAAGGTAACACAAAAGGAGATACACAATAAAACATCGAGATCAATTTTGTTGTACAAATAATACATATATATATGTGTAAGATTGTTGTATATTGGTATTTGTTGGTATTTTCTTTGAGTATTAATGGCAAATGTTTGTCGTGTGAGCGCGTTTTCCTTGCCAACATTTTGGAACATCGTTCATTGGTTAAACTGGACTAAACTTGTTCAACGTAGGTAAAAACTGAGAGTAGCTTTGAGTATTTCGAAATGATACTCTTTATTTCTTTTACTGTCTTTCGTTTTGGTTCTCATATTTATCTTTTTCGTATAAAAAAGGATGTGTTTAGGCGGAGTATTAAAAAAAACTAAAAACATACAAAAATAAAAATGTTATTCGTTTTTCTCTTCTGACTTCGTTAGTAGTTGAAGAAAAATTAAAATCAAAATTTTAAGAGTACAACTGGCAAAGAGCTCTGGAAATTTTTCATTACCTTTGTAAAAATGACAAATAAAAAATAGTGTTAATTATTATTTTCGCCTAATTCTTTTTACAAAATTGTATTGGCTAAAAATTAAAATTGGATTTTTAATATTTTAAGTGATTCAAAGAATATGCAATAAATTTAATATACAAAAATATATAATAAAATACAATATTTTTGTATTCTCCAGCTGAATAGCTTTTAAGTTAAATTTCTTTTTAAAAATTTGTTTTATCTTTTTAAATTAAAATATACAAATTATTTTCCTTTTGCTTAGCCAATACAAAATGTTGAAAATTCCTGGAAATTTGTTCAGTTAGTGTTAACAAAAAAATACATAATATAAATAAAAAGGAAATAAAAATCGAATGAAAAATTATTGGAGATGCGCCTAAATATGTTGTAATTATTTCCATTTTCGGCCATTGTTTTAAGCTAAAGCTCACTGATATTGAGATATTGGCAAATTATCGGCTGTTATTTACAAGCTGAAGCCAAACTGAGTGTGTGTGTGTGCTGAGATATATTTATAGATGTGTGGGTGGGTCGTTTATGGTACAAGAGCGGGCGGGGCGTGGCGTCTGAGAGCACAGCAATTGCGAAACGTCATCGAGGGACGATTGAAGAGTTGCTGAGAGCTGTGCTGCCAGGCCAAAGCTACTTATAACTTAGTTGGGGCTTTGATCTAACCTCTATGGAAAATGGAAATGTATTGCAACACGACTTTAGCCGCTTCTCCCCAGAGTTCTTTCTCTTTACAATATTTTCGAGGATTTCTACAGCACACCTGCCGCCTGGTCATATCGCTTATTGCCCATTCCCAAACATTGTTACAAGGGTTTTTTTTTTTTTTTCGTTCAGGAGTAAGATTGGAGATAAATAGAGAGATATTACTTCACCATCATCATCAACAATTAAGAGATTAAAATATGTAATATATATAGAGTATAAAGTTTGTATAAATTTATAAATATATGTAAGTTGTTCATATATACTGTGTGTGATAAAAAAAAACGGTTAGATTAGAAAACGATTAGTAAATAAATTTAGTTGACTTTTCCACATATTGCACTTGATGTGCGATTGCTAATTATCAAAAAAAATTATGTAAATGATGTTGATAGATTCTAGCGACAAACGGGGTGTCGGTGTCACGGCGTCGCATTGTTAGTGACAGATAGATACTTAAGACAGATTACGAAACAAAAATAATCAAATCAAATCTGTGTTTACCATAAGAAGACTAAAAGGTGGGGGCAATCAAAGGTTAAGTGTAACGCAAAATGATATTAACAAATGTAACACAAGGAGCGGCACTCCCTTAGATGTCAGACGCCAAACTCTTAGAGATATGTAAGTAAGTTAGAAGGAGCCTAAACTGAATGGCGGTCCCGTACGAGTAGGCCCTGTAGGTAGGTCCTTTATACTTTGTTTGCTGCCCTTGAATGTGACGCTGTATTTGGGCACAACACAAAAGCAATCGAATACACTGAACGAACTTATGAGCTGAATTATTTGGCATAAGAAGGCATAGATATATATACATATATACAGCATATATGTATATATATGTATAGTTACAACATTGAAATAGGGCCAAAAGCTTGGCTTTCATCTCGCACAGCAGGTTGGCCTGACTTATATACAGCGGCGGCAGCAAGAGGAGCAGCGAAGCTGGCTTAGCTTGAAGTTAAATAGCAAATGAAGCAATATTATTCTATATATGTATATATATAAATCGATAGTCATGCCTATCGAAAAATTGAAATCTGACATGTTCAAATACTTTTATGGAACATATGAGGGCTATATAAACTTATTTCAGTTACTTTTGTGCAAGCTTTTTGTTTAAACGCAAGGCAATCGCAATCAGCGTAAGTTTTTAGCATATGTATTCATATATATATATATATATACATATACTTATAAATATATATGTATATATAAGAGTGGTTGTGAATATATTCATACAAATAGAGAGGCGGTATATGGTACAGCGGGGGCTCTTCTTATTTTTTTTACACTATTTTTGTTTTGCTTGGCAGTGAATTTTATATTTACAGAGTGCTGTAAATGCCGCACTAAATGTAATTTTATAGTGTAAAAATAATATTTAGATTTATAGGAAACTGAAAAATCGCACAGACAAAACAAAAATCGAATCAAACAGAAACGAAATTCCACAAAACTCAAGATCATAATTATAGAAACTTAGACGTACGCATAGTTAATGTAGGGAGAGAGGAAAATATATATATATTTAAATATAAGTATATATGTTGATGGATATTTTTTTTTTGCTTACGCTGGACAGTTGACATTGACACATACGAATAACGGATACGGTTACGATTATATGTATATATATATATATATATGTATATTTACATATATATATATATAGTTATATGATGTTAGGTAAGTAAACACATTTAGGATAATAGATGATTCAGCTGGTGACTGATTGGACTTACCCGAGCCGCGAAACTGGTGTTGGGCTTTTCTAGCAGCTCCCAGAGATACTTTTGGTATTCCGCGCATTTACCTTCGCCGAACTCCTCCTCGTCCCGCTGTCGCAACGACTCGGCCTCTTTACGCATCTCTTCGTGGACGTTCTCCTTGCGCTGATGGTACTTGTGTTGGCAACACGACTCCAGATACAGTTCGTCAACGCCCCAATACTCCAGATCATCACTAAACGCAAGCACGCACATTTCATCCACAATGTGCAGTTTCCCGGTACGATAGAAATTCAAAATGGAGCTGAAGCTCTTCGGATGACGATCAAAGAAGTACTCGTTGTCAACCAGCGAGTAATCATCGCACAGCTCTATGATGGACTCATGGGTGGTGCACTCCCTTAGTCTGCCCAGCCGCGTGTGAGGCAGACGCTCCAATGTGCGCCAGAGCACCTCGTGCTTGACACCGCCCACATTGATGGAGACGCGGCTGTTCATTTGTTTCGACTGTGCTATCATGAACGGCTCCGGCGGCGGTATGGAGGACATGGATCTGGAATGTGTCCGTTGCAGAGCGCCGGTTGTATTGCTATGGCTGATGCCAGCATTTGAGCCGGCACCGGGCGGTAGCATAACAACGCCGACGCCAACGCCAACACCGCCCACACCGCCGCCGAGGCTGCTGCTAGTGGGGCCACCAATGCTGCCACCACCAATGCCGCTGCCGGCTCCAACACCACCACCTCCGCCGCCTGCCCCACCACTGAGTGCCATTTGCTGCTGTTGCTGCTGCTGCTGCGCAAGAGTCTGCTGGGAAGTTGTGGGATTTGAATGCGTTGGTGATGTAACTGGGAATGGAGCGTAACGAACTTCCTTGCCAATGGCCCCGGTGCTGCTACTGACAGCCCCGCCGCCGCCGCCGATGCTGCCGATGCCGCCGATGCCGCCGCCTGCGACCTGCCCCGCTGCACCGTGCCCGCCTCCACCAGTAGCTCCCAGGCCGAGAGCAGCAGCTGTTGCGTGCGCAGCTGCTGTTGCGGCGGATGGGCCAGCAATGCCGATGCCATCAGCATAATCCATGTGGCGATTGTTGACGACAACAGCGCCGCCGGCAGCAGTTGGCCCACTGTTATAAGCAACGCTGCCAGCTGCTGTGACAGTTCCACCGACGCAACCATATGAACTAGCTCCACCGGTTCCCATCGCTCTCTCCCAATCGACATTACCGCTTGTATCGTAATAGGGCTGATTATCGCCGCCGTCGGCTGTTCCCGCAAGTTGCAATCCGCGCGCAGCTGCCTCGTGTTGCTGATAGAACAGCTCCTGATGTTGCTGTTGCTGTTGTTTCTGTTGTTGAAGTTTCTGTTGCTGTTGCTTTGACTGTTGCTGATGTTGTTGCTGTTGTTGTTGCTGTTGTTGTTGCTGTTGTTGTTGACTTTGTTGTTGCTGTTGCTGTTGCTGTTGTTGGCTAGCAGCCTGTCCACCATGCAATTGCCCGACCATTTGTAACACTCCATTATTGTTTTGAAGCGGTGTTGTTTCACCCGTTGCCCAGCGTACCGCCTCACGGTCTCTGTCGCGTTCACCGACCATAAGTCTGCTGCAGATTGAAAATGCCACAAATTAGATAACCGCTTTACAGTTAGAAGATATATGCAGTTGACCCCCGCCACTACTTACCGCTACATCGCGTCAATTGTTGTCATTACAGCCACCTCCGACGTTCTGCCGTTCTGTCCTTTTCCACAGTCCTTTGGCTAAATTGGCTACCTAGTGGCCGTTTGGTTTTCCTACTACTGCTGCTGCTGCTGCTTCTGCTGCTGGTGCTTGTGCGCAATTGATTTCAATTTACTGTTATCTGATATCTGGAGATCTATAAATTCAGCAATTGGGCAGCAGTGACGGTCTCTAGCTGGCTCTGGCTCTGGCTCTGGCTGTGTCTCGGACTCTGGCTCTGGTTCGCTGTTCGCTTTGCATCCGACTGCTCCTTGCTGTGTCTCTGTCTAAGTTGCTGGCAGCTTTCCTTCATGTCTTTGTGTATGTGGCTTTGTTTTAATTTATGCTGGTTGCTGGTCGTTGTTCTTGTTGTTGTTTCTTTAGGTGTTATTGTTGCGTGTTTAGGCTATGATCACAGTTTATTTCTAGGTTTTGGGCTAAATTGGGCTTTGATTCGAACTTCGACTGGCTCAGGCGAAGATTGGCAGCATTTTGTGGGGCTCTAATAAGCAGTGTGTTGTTGTTGTTTTACAGGATATAGCTGCAAGAGAGATAAAGTTCGATTAGCAAATAAATTATAATACAGTTACGAGTTATGAGTTGGCCGAAAAGCTTGTTAAATATCTAATGTCGAATGTGCTTAAGCCCCAGCAATGCCACGCCCTTGCATTTATATAACATTATTTATTGACAACTGATAAGATAAGCAATGATAAAAACGAAGCTACGCGGTTTCTAGAGCATACTTATTGGGGCTGCAGCACGATGGGGTTGCATTGTAACAGAGTGACGGACAGCCACAAATTTATTTAATACGTTATCAGTTATGAATACAATGTGTAAAATGACGCGGGTCTGTATTTGTCAGCTGAAGTGTGGTTTGATTCTAAATGCTAGCAACTTGGCTGTGTGCAGCTTGTTAGCTGTTTGGCTATGTCTTTGGTCCAATAGGGTCGCAGCTGGAGTTCTGTAAAGAGTTAAAGGAAACAGGAATGCAAGAATAGTCGAGTATCCCAAATTTAATGCTCATTAGGCATACATGTAGGAGAATGTCAGCCCTTTCAATACTAGTTCTGCGACTTGGTCTCTAATTTATTATAGTTAATTTGCAAGGGCCGAAGGCTGCGCACAAATTTTGCATTTAAATGCCGCCAAACAAATGCGCAGTTTACCCACTTTGATGGATCAACATTTGCCATAGCACATACCACTCACACACTCACACACACACACACACATATATATATGTCTGCAGGAAATACGTGATGGGTTGAAAAATATGTGCTGCCCATTTTGGCCTGGGCAAATGCGAATGTTTCAAATTGCATTTTTGCTTGGCCTTTGCCTAAATCGCAATTTCTGCCGCATTGCAATCAAATTTGAATTTTTATGCCAAACGGAAATGCATTGTAATAAGCGCAAGGGCTGCGTTTTTGCAAATTATGCACCCTACCTATTGGCCATAAAATGTTAATTAAACTGCACACAGTTCTAGATAAAAACCATACCGCAATAGCCTTGACTGCCTTTCTTTCTTTTTTTATTAATGGAATTACCATGTGTTTATTTTTGAACAGCGGGGTGGGTTGCAATTGTAGTTTATCAAACTTGGAGTGAATCAATTATAGTTATTTGAATATTTTTTTATATTTTCAAATGCTCACACTTGTGAATGTTTTAAAGCATTCAAAATATTTAAGTTTATAAATAATTTTTAATTATCCGTATGAAAATAGAATAAATGTTTTTGGCTCAAAATATTACACAAAAAAAATATTATACAATTTTTCTTGGAATAAAATCTTTTGGATTAAAATAAAATAATTTGATATGCTTTTTATCCATACGAAAATAGAATAAATGTTTTTAGCTCAAAATATTACATCAAAATTATTTTACAAGTTTTCTTGGAATAAAATCTTTTGGAATTAAATAAAATAATTTTATATGCTTTTTTTTCCATCTTAATTTCAGTTTTTGGTTGCCTTCAAATATATTTTTGCATTCAATAAAATTAAGAAACGTTTGTGTTTAGCCAGAAATCCAAATGTGGTAATATAACTATTATAATTATTATTAATTGAAGAAAAGAAGGATTCAAAGAGAATTGTTTCTTTTGGTAAACTTTCGCAGAAAAGCCTTATATATTATTATTATCAATTCAACTTATTTTCCATCTGTCCCTCACTGAGTAATAAAATATAAGCACAGCGTATTATTTATCTAAAGAAATACTTTATTTATACATTAGCTTGAGCTTTAAATTTGCACGTTGGAGTTTCAATTTCCAAGCATTGCTTTCCATAAATTTTTTTACCTATGAATATAGCAAAAGTCTTTTCTTAATTTCTACAACTCATTTCCATTTTCGTTTATATTTTATATTGTGTGCAATTTAAATGCTGTAAATTTTAGGGTATTTCATTGCCCTGTATCAAAAATTGCATGTTTTGAGTGCTCAGTGCTTTTATTCAGTGATGCCCAAGGCGCCTGTCACATTTCAGACTATTTGACTTGGATTTGGCGTGCAAGGACGAAATTATTGTTATATATAGCCCACATACGTACGAATATATATATACTATATATATGTCCAAGTGCCAGCTAGTATGGCAAATTATATGGTTTTGCTTGAATTTAGTCCGGTTAAATAGTTATTTATTAGACGGGGTTGCTTTTTCAAAATGGTAATGGCAAAGCGCGCGCATTTTTTGACAACATTGTTGGCGTTTTTGTTGTATTTAGATTGTTGTTCGAGTCGCGTGTTCTGCTCTCAACTTTATGCAATTATTTGTGGCGCAAACTGAAAATAAGTTGCATGCAAATGGCAAAGTATTCCAGCGTACTGCCATATGCAACACGTTCGCTTGCCACTCGACAGAGCGCGCAGCTGTGTGTGTCAAGTGGGCAACATCACCTTGATACCTGTTGAATTGCCTTGACGTCTGACACCAGACTAAAAGTTAAATTGCAATTAATTCCGTGCTATAATATTGCGAGCGGAGGCCCCGTTTACTGCACGTTGTATAATTTCATTTGACAGCCCAGTTCTTGTCGTAAAATGTGAGAGAATGGCGTCGGAATTTATTACAGCACACACACACACACACGCAGAGAGAGAGAGATATACACACTGTACCCAATAAATCTTAGACATAATTTGCCTACACGTATGCCCAATTACAAAATGAACGCTTAATTGGCCATAAATAGTTTGATAACGCCCCATGGGAGCCTTCAGCTGTGCATATGTGTGTGTCTGTGTGTGTGTGTGTGTGTGTGTGTGGAGAGTGTCTCAGGTTACGGTCAGGGTCATTTCTTGAATACATCCCTAATGGAGCTGTGCTGTGCTGAGCCACAGAAACAGCAACAACACGGACAGCTATTAAAAATTAGCTTACTAGCCATTTAACGCTTAGCCAATGTTGGATGACATAGCTGAAAACTGCTGCGAGCGGTATGGGTATTGTGATTAATGACTTCTTTGACTTGGACACAAATTGAAAATGGAGAAGCACACTCATGCTCACACTCACAAGCCCGTATATGAACAAAAGTAATTAGCCAATAGATGAAATAGATGAGTCTTTAACAACTTGTTTTTATCATTATATATACACATGTTAAGCATATAAGGATAGAATGATTTTTCTATATTAACAGTTGCTGAAGATAGTTTTACTAATTGTACTATATAACTACTAAAAGTCTAGAATATGATTAAATATAATTCAGAAAAGTTTTCATAGTCAGATCTTGGTTATATTGGAACTACTCTAATCAATTCGAAGTATAATTTAGAGAAGTTTTCACATTTAGAGCTTGGGTCTATTGGAACTACTCTATTGAATTGGAAGTATAATTCAGAGAACTTTTCACAGTCAGATCTACTCTAATCAATTACAAATATATAATTCAGAGAAGTTTTCACAGTCAGATTTTGGTTCAATTGGAACTACTCTAATCAATTGAAAGTATAATTCAGAGAAGTTTTCACAGTCAGATCTTGGATCTATTCGAACTATTTTAATCAATTTTAAGTATAATTCAGAGAAATTTTCACAGTCAGATCTTGGACCCATTGGAACTACTCTAATCAATTGGAAGTATAATTCAGAGAAGTTTTCACATTTAGAGCTTGGGTCTATTGGAACTACTCTATTGAATTGGTAGTATAATTCAGAGAACTTTTCACAGTCAGATCTAGGATCTATTGGAACTACTCTAATCAATTACAAAAATATAATTCAGAGAAGTTTTCACAGTCAGATTTTGGTTCAATTGGAACTACTCTAATCAATTGAAAGTATAATTCAGGGCAGTTTTCGCAATCAGATCTTGGATCTATTCGAACTACTCTAATCAATTGCAAGAATAATTCAGAGAAGTTTTCACAGTCAGATCTTGGATCTATTCGAACTACTCTAATCAATTGCAAGTATAATTCAGAGAAGTTTTCACAGTTATATTTTAGGTCTATTGGAACCACTCCATTGAATTGGAAGTATAATTCAGAGAACTTTTCACAGTCAGATCTTGGGTCTATTGGAACTACTCTAATCAATTAAAAAAATATAATTCAGAGAAGTTTTCACAGTCAGATCTTGGATCTATTTTAACTACTCTATTGAATTGGAAGTATAATTTAGAGAAGTTTTCCCAGTCAGATCTCTCAAAGCTATTGGATCTACTCTAATCAATTGGAAGTATAATTAAGAGAAGTTTACACAGTCAGATCTTGGATCTATTCGAACTACTCTAATTAATCAATTGGATGTATAATTCAGAGAAGTTTTAATAGTCAGATTTTGGTTCTATTGGATCTACTGTATTGAATTGGAAGTATGATTTAGAGAAGTTTTCACAGTCAGATTTTGGTATATTGGAACTACTGTAGTCAGATTTTGGTTCTATTGGAACTACTCTAATCAATTGGAAGTATAATTCAGAGAGAAGTTTTCACAGTCAGATCTTGGATCTATTCGAACTACTCTAATCAATTTTAAGTATAACTCAGAGAAGTTTTCACTGTCAGATCTTGGATCTATTTTAACTACTCTATTGAATTGGAAGTATAGTTCAGAGAAGTTTTAACAGTCAGATCTCTCAAAGCTATTGGAACTACTCTAATCAATTGCAAGTACTCCCCTCCTCTTATTTCATTCATTTATAAGCTAGCAAAACGCATCAATTTGAGTGCTCAGAATGAGAAATTGTAAATGGTTCGAGTGCCAAAATTCCACTTAGAGTTTTGCATGGCTGATGGGGAGCACCCTTGTAATGCATTGCCTGCTGCTATAAAAACAATAGCGACGGCAACTAAAACAACTAAAACAACAAATGCAATGCAAATATGCAGCAGTTGGAATGGCATGGAAAAGCGTGTCAGTGTTGTTCGGCGAATGGAAAACATTTATTGCTGACTTTTAAGGGCCGCTATTGTCGACGTTGACTAAATTTATGGTCGCCATTTTGTTGTTATGCTGTTTGGCCGAGTCAAGTGCATTTCTATATTAAAGTGTTGGGGCACTGTTGTTGTTGTTGTTGCTGTTGCTATTGTCTTGGTCTTGGCTGCAAATGCGTCAGCACTAACCTCAACACTTAAGCCGGTGCTGCTGGTCATGTGCCTTGTTTTGCCTTCAGCACACGCCCAACTCAACTAGCCTCTTACAGCACCCAGCCATTTCCGGTCTCAGTCCACATCCGTTGCCGACGCCGACGCCGACGCCGACGCTGCCGTCGCCATTTCCAAAGTAGCTGGCGCTGACCCTTGGCTGCTCTAATTTAGTTAGCGGCCACGAACAGAACTCAAACAAATTTAGAAAGTCACATGAACACACACACACACACACACACACACATGCACACACAGTTTAACATGCTTTGACCGTTTTTGCACACTTTCCATTTTCACAAAAAGAAAAGAAAATTGAAGCAAGCAACTCCAATTTTAATTCGGCTTTTGTTTTGGTTTTTGCGTGCGAGCCCGACTTATTGGCCATTGGCATGCAAGCATCTTGACCAACTTGGGCCAACTTGGCCTTGGCTAATGGGCGTACTTTGTAGACTTATATTGTGTGTGTGTGTGAGCGTGGGGTTATTGATGGTGTCTGCTAAGTGTGCGCTTTATGCCAGCTTTCTCTCGCTTGCCACGCTTTTGCTCTCTTCACTTTTCGCTTTTCGCTGTGCCTCACATATTTGCGCTACGCAATTGTTGCACTCGGCAACTGTATCATATTTTACAAGGCTCCTCTGCGTGTTCAGCCTTTTATTGAGTTACTCAGCGGCTTTTGCGGTTTTACGAGTCCCCTGCCACATGTCAGCGCCATGGCGTCATCCCTATGAGCAACAATCGCTACCATTGACGACTCTTAGCTAAATGCATATAGTTGAAGCAAGTAGAAGACTAAAAGCTCTATTAATAAGTAATTCATCTAGTATATAACGCTAAATCATTCTTGTCAGCTATATAATAGGATATAGGGATTTCAACATTCTTTAAGAGGCAACGACAACTTGCGGTTACTATGGGAAATTCCACAGACAGGCAAAAAACTTGAAATGGTTTTATTGCCATGGCACATTTTTGTGAAACTTTCATCTGCTAAAAAAAAAAGCTAATATCTTTATGGATGATACTATTATATAGATATAATAAATTAGTCTCGTAGTTAATTGCTGAATGTTAAGCAAGTTAATATTTTCCATCAAATTTGAGTAAGCTACCATTCATGTCTTATTCATCTTGAAGCATTTCTTTTTCCTAGATATATTACAATTTGCTTTAAAAATTAGTTTGGCTAAACTGATCACTTGGAAACTATTTTATAATATTGACTTTCTATAGGTCGAATTAACTGAAAGACCAAAAATTTAAATTTGCTTGCTAAGTCTTAAATTGCTCCTGCCTAGTGGAATTGCAGTCTCCAAGGGATAGAAACTGCATTAATGTGTATATATACAATACACTACAACTAAGTTCATAAAACAAGATACTTTCTATCAATCTATCCATCAGTCTAGCTAGGTATATGATTCACGAAGCCACTGTTCTTGATTCAACATGGTGAGAGCGTTCAGATGGTTACATTTATAGCTACATTAAAGCAACATAATATTTAATCTAATTCATTAAATTAAATTTTTGTTGACTTCCTTTCAATGGAATATCCCAACTTTGCAGGCGTGTCATTAACCCTTTTTTTTCGATTCGTTTGGCATACCAATTTTACTAACGCTTGTTGCTTGCAGTGGAGCCAATTCAAGTTGTGGTCAAAATGAAAATGCGCCTTAGCTTATGCTATGAAACGTAGCGAGGCGAAGCGACATTTTGTTGTCCATAACAACGGCGCAGTTATCGAATGAAACTAATGAAATATTCATAATCGTTGTGTCTTGGCAGGCCATTGGCCGTTGCTTGTTGTTATTAACTGTTGTTGTTGTTGCTGTTGTTGTTGGTTGTTTCACATTAACCGTTAGTTGTTAGCCATAATTCATATATGGCTTATTGATTTTCGATTATGGCCATTGCTCTCTCGGTGTCTCTGTCTATCTGTCTGTCTGTCTGGCTTTTGTCGTGTGCCAACCTGTTTGCTATGCGTGTATGGTATAATAAGTAGTACACACCCACACACACACACACCCACACACACACACATAGGCAGTTCAATGGATACACATCGCAGATACATTGCGTTGAATACAATATTAATAATGCAGTTGAATTGGCTTTTGTTATTCCGAATTATTTGCTTTTTGTTTTATTTATTTATCTACTGCCTGCTAAATGTCCCTTAAGTACATTAATCAAATGGCCTTACATCGATCTCTTTCTTCCAGTCTCACTCTCTCTCACTCTCCTGCCCTGTCTGGGCTGTGTGAAACACCTCATACATTTGATGTCGCATAAAATGTTTCGGCTGCCAGCCACTGATGATGATAAATGGCCATCAACATGAAGCAACCTGTTAGCCCTCGCCCCCGCGAAACACATGTAAACTCAGCAGACGCATTTATTTTTGGGCCAACCGCATCTATTAATGTAAAATGTGTATTTATTTATTTATCTGCGTTTGTATTGAGGTTCTTCCGATTTAAAATCAAAATAAATAATGACCTGACCCAGCGGCAGCAAATCACTTAAAATTCCAAACATCCCGCTGGCAATTCAACTGCTTCTCCCTCCTCATTTATCACAAAAATATAAAAAAAAAAAAAATAACTCAGAGATTAATTGGCGAACTAAAAATAGTTCTCAAATAATATTTTGTTTTGCTACCAGCCAAAAGTCAAAAGCCAGAAGCCAAAAGCCGTTTAGATTATTCGCGTGCTTGCTCACAATTAAAGTCGAGAATAGTTAGTAGTTATTATAATTCCAGTTTTTTTATTGTTGTTGGCACGTGTTTAGTGAACGCATATAGCTTGCAAAAATTCATATAAATTAAACATGATTTTGCAACTGCATCAAGTTTTTCTATATTCTTGTTTAACAGAAATATTTATAATTTAGCTGAAAACATTTTAGCTGCGTTAAACGCACTTTGACTTTTAAGAGCATTTGAATTATGGCGCCATTAACTATTGTTCTGAGGCATACAAGACTTAAGGCCACAGTAAAGGAAATCTAGAATTAATGTAAAACTTTTTGCGGATCACAAGGATGATGCCAATGCTATTTTCCAGTCATTATCAGCCGGTAAGCTCATCTTGACTATATTTTATGCATACATTTGAAGCTTCATTCAAATCACACGAAATTTGTATTTGGCTTTGCTTTGTATAGAAGTCGTACCAGGAGTATTTTGCAGGACTCAGGATTCTTTCAGCATTCCATTTTGATTTCAGCTATTTCTTATTCCATATTTTTTGTTCACTGCTTTGCCATTTTGCTGCTGTGCGACCAACAAATTACGCCATTAATTTTCTCCGATATCTGGCATGCGAATACGTTTGAATACATATTTGCAAAAATTTTCGACGGAATTGGTTGTTGGCAATGTGCAGGAATGCGGCACGAAGTAAATCTTTGAACTCATAAAAATCGATGAGCGCACGCAGCCAATTTGTTTACCCAACAGATACAAACAATCTGCCCATCCAACGAAGACGTCTTCGTTGTGATCTTCCAGCTGTGACGTCATCGCAACAGCGGCGAAGACTCTCTCACTCTCCTTGTCTTTCTATATCTGTGTCTGTCTATCTGTCTGTCTGTCTGTTTGGTGTTTTTTTTTTACTTTCGGACTGAGTTATTCGCTGCGGTCGCCCTATATGTATCTGAATCAGGCGGGGATGTGGGTTTTGCCTACTTTTGGCACTTGGCCAGCAATAAAAACAACTTGAAACAATTGCTGAAGATTGCCTACCCAGGGTTGGGATGTGGAATATGGCTTGGCACTGTGATTCGGCAATGGATGAGTGATTTCCTTATGCGTGTGTCCTCAGTACTCAACCACATAGAATTCAACCAGCATTTGAGGGCTATCTTAGCCTTGCTAAAATGCTAATGAAGGACAAAATAATACTGGCAAAGAAACAAGAAGCCAACACTCAAATCGCTCAGCGTATACAAAACTGCGTATACTGACTTCATAGAATTATTCCTTAAACTGATATATAATTTTTGGTTTTCAGAAGTCCAACTTGATGCAAAGATTTAGATTAGCTTATACGATATATGTTCTATCATAGCTTTCACAGACTAAGTTTACTTTCATAACTTCAAGTAAGCCTTATACCATAAGTATCAGCATCTAAAAAGTTCAAGATTCTTAAGTTAGGGTATCCTCGAGTCGGGTATTTCCAAGTCAAACACTTTTATTCACATTTTGAATAAAATAATTGTGTTTGAAGCTTATTGCGTGCCACAAGGCAGTAGGAAATTGAAAACCAAATCAAACTAAAATCCCATTTTGTTTAAAATACGTATCACGTATACGCAGCGTATACAGCACAGCAAACTGTACACAAAATCCATACACGCACACACGCAGACACACGTGCGGATGTAGCTACATGGGGCATGCGGCGTGGGGCATGCGGCATGCGGCATGAGCCAAATGGCGTAAAAAGTGTTGCGCATATTTAGGGGCTTTAATTTCCTGCAACGGCCTTGAGACAACAAATTGAAATTCATAACAATAATGATGAGGGACAAGAGCCCAAAAACGGTTGACTAACTGCCGCGAGGATACCTTCAGCATGTGTTCGGGGTAGGTATTTCAGCTCGCTAAGGACCTTGGTGCACATCCTCAGTCAGTTGTATCAAATGGATTTAAATGTGTATGCCAAAAGGATTTTTAATTATAATACTTTACTATATTCTATTTCTTTTGTGTATTTAGTATAACATAAACACACACGGGAAAGTGGAATTTTTCGATAAATATCTAAAATTTCTATTTCAATTATTATGAACAAATCTAAAATAAACAACTTGCTAATGTTTCTTATATTGGATAAACAAATAATTATTCGAAAAGTAGAAGAGGAATACTTAAATGAATACTATAATACTCAGATGTGTGTATGTGTGTAAGTTGATTTGCTCGTAAATGGAATGAAACTGATTTGCAAATAACTAAGGCACGCAATTGATGGAAGGAGAACTCTCACAGCATCCGTAAGCTAGATCAAAATAAAATCCATTTCATTGAATTGCAAAGCATTTAATTATGATTTTATATTGCACCACACACAAGTAGACACATATGTATATAAATATAAAAACTCTTAATGAAAACAGTAGCCAATGTGGCTGGCTGGGTATGGAATCTTGATACGTTTGCCTTGCCAACAAACAAAATGAATTCAACGCACAAATATGAACAGCAATAAAAGTGAATAATAATAATAATTCCAATGGCGGTACGCATACACCTCCCTCTGCTCTACGCCTTATCAAGCAGCTCCTTAGCCGCTCTACAAACAGCTCTCTCCTTTCTATTGCTTAATGCAATTTTACTTCGTAGTTTTGCTGTTGTTGTTGTTATTGTTGTTTTTACTTCGTTTGGTCGAGTTTTTCCAGTAAACACATTGACACTGAAAACGACGCCGACGCCGACGCCGAGCAGCTGAGAGTAATACACGCGCTCTCTCTCTCTCTCTCCTACTCTCTTTCTTTGTTGTTGCCTCTCTCGCTCTCTGTCACTCTCTCTCTCTCCGTCTCTTACTCTCTGTGTGCGCAAGGGTTTCCAGGACGAACACCTTTTTTAAAGACTTGCAGTTGATTTGTGTGCAAAAACCTGTCGATCTAATGGCTCTGATAAGGAATTGATAAATGCCAAATCTTTTTTGGCATTTTGAGGTCAGCTATTTGGCATTTGAAGGACCAACTGACAGCCAACAAGACAAGCAACCTCTAAGCCGGAAACATGCAGCCCCACATCAGTCAAGACGAGGACGCTGGCGCTGCGCAGCTTTGGTGGTACGAATGAGCAGCCAAAGCGTACAGCTCAACCAATGACGTCATCAGTTGCGATACGTACACCTCGTAATGAGGTTGTTAGAAGTTGTACGACAGCAGACGACCTACTTTGCTTTTAACGAACAACGAAGCCGCTTCGTGCGCAAGAGAAGTTTTTTTTTTGGATACTGAATGAAAATATGATACAGAATACAACGCGCCTGTGTCCGCATAGTTGATGTTGTTGTTGCTTCTTATGTTTGTTGTCAATTTGTACATTTTGTGGCATGTTGCACGGTTCGTTCCACTGCCGCACAGCGGTGCGCCTGCACCGAGCTCGTAGTGTGGTATCGTCCTGGCTGCTGTTGTTGGTAGTTCTGAAGGTGGTGCCCTGATGAGGCCACCACCAGCTGATGCTGAAGCACTGAAGCCAGCTTCTTCTTCTTCTTCTACACAGCTTGAGACTGAGTGCCATACATTAGCTATGGCTGCGTGTCGTGAAACATCGTGCCACAGTGATTGCAGCACGAATACTCTATAAATATATAGTTATTATATATATGTATAAACAAATATTATATATATTTACTATACATATAAATACTCTATAAGGCAATTTACTTCTCAGTGAAGCTGTAATGTTTTTCTTTCCAAGAGTTTGTCATCTCTACTGCTGCAGTTGCTGCTGTGCGTTTGGCCATTACAAGGATTTGGACTACGTTGCTACTACATTTCCACCAATGATTACTGCACAGTCATTTGGAGTGCGCAGTGCGAGAGGGTTTCACTCTTTGTCTCTATTTGATGCCCTTGTACCAGTCAGCCAGCCTAGCTCTGGTTGCGGCTCTCTTTACCCATGCCCTGCAGGTGTGCATTGCAATTTGGTTCCGGGCATTCGGTGGCTGCGTTCTGTCCAGTTTCTGGTTACATCAGAACGCACATAGCTCCAAATTAACGCTGGCCGAAGGCCGTGGCATGTGGCATGTGGCTTTGTAGCAGGTACTGCAATCTTTCATTGTTATGACCAAGAGTTGATTGCCTTTCGTACAGCCAACAAACGTGGTCACAGCGAACAGCCTGTTGGCAGCTCAACGGCTGGATTAATTAGGCTGGACAGAACTCATTTCCTGGACTGTCATCTACTTCATACTATTATTATTTTTTTTTATTCTTATTTGTTTTGTTTTTAAATTCGTTTATTTCGTTAATTGCTGTTTTGATTGTGAGGTCAGTTTGCCTTGGCTTTGTGGCTTCAGTTCTATTATTTTTGTATCGGCCTGGATTTCATTTCGCCTTTTATCTTTTATTAATTTGGCCAGCAACAATAATAATAACTACAACAACGGCAGAAGCATTGTGAATGATACAACTCAATGGTTTTTATTGAATTGAATTCGAGTTCTCTTTCCCATTCCCATTTCCTGTGCCGTCCCGTCGCTCCATCGGCTTCGGCCGAAAAATCTAATATCTATTGCTATTTTTGGCAACAAGCCGAACAGCTTGGGTAGGCAACACCAATAACAACAACAACAACAACAACAACAACAACAGCAACAACAACAACAACAACAGCAACAACATCAACAATAATAACAATAACAATATTATTGCTGATCCCAGGCAAATGGGAAATTTCTTTGTAATGATTTTTCTTTTATTGCTTTAATTTGTTGTTGGTTTGTGGCTTTTGTTGATTTAACACTTTGGTTTTTATTAAAATTGCTTTTAATTGATTTTTGGGCTCAGCTCAACATTTACGCGCGCCAAATGACGCCAGAAAGTATGACGAAATCATTCCTAGGTTTTTGTAAAGCAAAAAGTTAAAGGAAATATGAGTAGTTTTAGTTTTACAGCAGTCGCAAATAAGAATCAATGCATAATGTAATACTTATCGAATAGCATATAAATATATATATTTATATATATATTTTTATATTCATACTATTGTGAACTATTCATGACACACCTAATAATCTCAGCATACACGTGTGTACATATGTTATGTCTGCCCATGCCTTTCACACTCTAGTCATTTTCCAGTTCCTGTGACATGTAACAAAAACAACGACAACAAAATTTACTGGGCCAATTGCCAAAGTGAAAACCAAAATTTTTCTTAATTTGTTCATTACCAACTGCTGTTCGTCTATTTTTTTTTTTTTTTTTTTTTTTTTGACAAGTCCACTGACAACATAAATGCGCCAACATTTATGTCCCCTTCATACACCGCTTCCCATCTTTCTATTTGAAATGTCAAATACGTTTGTATACCCTAACATAGTGTATTACGATTCGGTTAGAGATGTAGACGAATTACTAAGAGTAGTAAAAATACAGTTGACATAGCATATGCCTATCTGCCACAGTCTCTTTAAGTTATCTAAGCACAACTCTCTACTCTTTATTTTACATATATTCTTAGTTTATCATCTCATCTGATACGAAAACTTGTATAGAAAAACCTTTTAGGCACATTTGATGGCAAGTGTATTGAATCTTCGGCTTGACGACAATAGATTTTGTTGCTTGTTTTGAAGTGCCTTCAAATTAACGCGTTGGCTGCGTTGTTTAGCCAAGGGAAGTGGAGCAGGAGAGAGCTTACGGAAGATATAGTCACATGCCAGTGAAAATTTAATGCAAATTTGCCAAGAAGTTTTAGAAATATACTAAGCCAATATGAATAATGCACTTGAGAATAATTATGTACAGCTGCAAGATACCCTGTATAAGGCTATGAGTACTTGGCACTCTAAATCATTTTTACAAAACACATCATAATTGAAGGTTAAAGTCATATAAATAAATATGTATATACTTATCCATTATGATACACATTTGGGATTTTGTTTTATTATTTTCGATTCTTTAATCAATAATAATGGATCGGTGTATAAAATCAATCATAGATCAATCGACTCGCACTCTCGAAAGTTTTTCCATTTTTTGTTTTTTTTTTTCTCGTTGCTAATCAATCAAAGTTGAAACGCAGCAATGTTACGGTATAAACTTTATATGCGAGTATACATACTACGTATGTATATAGATTTGTTGGGCTACGTGTGAAAAGGCAAAAGTTTTGCTAAATTATTTTGTATTCAAAAGCCACAATGTAGCAAATGTGCACAGAGCCAAAATCGTTGTTCATGTTCGTGGAAAACTGTACAATTTTGAGGAATTGATGAAAATGGTGAGCAAAGGGCGAGCAAAGGGAAAAAAAACTCACTCGAATAGGAATATCGATTGCTATATATGGGTCAGCTTATGACTAACAACAATATACTGACTGTCCTAGACAACGAGGGACCCGCGGGCACTCACTGTACGACTTCCAATTGTCCATTTGTTCAATTACATTTACGATTTCACTCACGTGCCTCTGGGGCAGGAGAGAAGCCGTTTCAAGGTCGCCAGGGTCCAAATGATGGCTGTATAAACTAATTGTATACTCGTATAATTTGATGCTAGCACAAATTGTTTATACTTATGTCGGCGATTCAAAATAAACAATAAAAGCAACAACAACAACAACAACAACAAGAACATGGAAAAGTGCGCACTTCTGTCTAATGAGTGAGCTGAGAAGTGCCTTTCATACGCAGAGATGTAATCAAAAGGTAAAAGTGCTGGCCACAGCATAAATATGTCTCTGGTTGCTTGCAGACCTTCGCAACACCCTTCAATAGTTCTCTGGCATGAGTTCAAGCAACAACGTCAAGGTGGCCTTTCAGTAATGAACCAAATTCTGTTTTATTTTTACATTTCTTTTTTGGCTTGGCTTGGTACATTAACGGCCGCGTCCGTGTAGGCAGAAATGCTTTATGGACCAGCTGACATTTCTTATACGTGTGTCGTCTGCCTGCCTGCCTGTGTGTGTGTGTGTGCGGGTCTTTTTCTGTCTTGCCACACCCACGCCCAAGCATATGCCCCAACCGCCCTCGTCGCTTCTTTTTGAAGTGCGCGTGCATTTCAGCGCATGAATTTAATTGGCTTTCAACGAGCATCAACAATTGTTTATGGCCAAGCGCTGCTGTCGGCCTTTATCACAGGCCAACAGCTGATACAAAAATACATAACGCAAAGGCAAATATATAACATTGTATGTTGTGGTTGTGGCCCACGCCGAGAAAGTTTTATTTGTTTTAAATACTCTGCTCGAAGTGTATCTAAATTTGTTTGTTTTCCTTGTTGTTTTTTTCAAATATAATATATCAGCGATTTTCCTAAAGTTATTTATTTATTTATGGTCTCATTAGTAGATCTTTGTAGCTATTTGATTAGAGACAACTTTAACAATTATTTAACATTAATTATTATTTTAAATGTATAAAAATATATATTTATATATAAATAAAATAAAAGAATATGAATATGTATATATATATACATTAAAAACAAAAAACTATTAAAATATCTCCTATCCTATTTCCAGTATCTTTAAATAATTTATATGCCAAAGAATGACAGAACACGAAACTATTTCCAAGTCATATCAAAGGGAATGCTTAATAATATTTTCCCTATTCGTTTGCTTTCCTACTCCCAATTAAATTGTTTATCAACTTATTTCATGTATAACAAATATAGTTTAGTGTCCGATTCATTTAAGTCTTAAGTCTTAAGTTATGAAATTCATTTAAAGGAAAAAACTCAGATAAAATATATAAAGCCAATGCTTATATGCTTCGTCATTCATTGTTCATAAAGAAATAAAGTTTTTATGAAGCTATTCGAACTCTGATTTAAAAAGATTACACAAACAGCTCATCCAGTATGTATGTCTAAGATACAGAATACACCAAATTCAAATGAGTTTAATTAAATCTGCAAGTCATAAAAAAAAAATTGATTTCAATTTTGGTTTTTCGTTGCAGTCTTGTGAGAATTGACGAGATTTTAAATTTTATTTACAGGGCCACTCGCATATAGCCTTTGCATATGCATTGTCATGACTTTTCAGATTAATTGAATACACTTGGCAGTTTTAATTGCGCATTACCCGGCAAACAGGCAATAAATTAGTGTAGTTGAAGCCATAAATGCCATTTTTACAGCCACTTTTTATTGGCCTGTAACGGGTCCCATGCTTATCCACATTCCACATATCCAGCCTCGTCCCCAGCGTCAGCATCAGCGTCGGCCTCGCTGCATGCATCGAACTTTGCTTTTTGGCATTGTTTTGTTTACATACTCATTCGCAGAGCGAAAATGGGAGTATATTGACTTGGCTTGAAACATGCAGAACTCAAGAGTGTATTAGCAGCTGAGAAAGTTAACAAAACATGTCTCGATCCATATGCTATAGTTGCATAATGAATTTCAGTAACCCTCTCTCAGATGTATTTGATTTGTTTAGAGTATCGTGCAGTCAGTAACACCCAACTGCAGCCTTCTTGTTTTATATACATTTTGTTTATGTTTGTGTTTGTATGTTTGCGGTCGTTCGCCATTTGCCTTCGGCCATTATCCATGGGCATGCAAGAGGCCAGATCCAAAGAGTGACTGCATATGGACAGAGCAAAGGGCAAGCGGAGCCAAAGGGGCATATGACACACAACCTCAATCCGCAAATTTATGCAAGAGCATGAAACGCTCGATAGCTGCGCAATGTGCACAGTTTGTTAACGTGCTCAGAACAATGTGCAATACATAATTAAGCCCTTTTAGTTAACATGGGCTTGAAGCTGTCAGCGTTAAGGAGAGTTACAGCCTGAATATTTGCATGTGATATGCAAAAAAGTTTCTTTATTTACCTGAGCGAGTGCAATTTTAAAGCAAGTTACTAGAGAATGTTATAAGCAATATTATGAATTTAATTTAAAATTAATTTTATATATTGCTTAAGTCTAGGAGTGTAACAATAGAAGAAATTCCATGTATTATGTATAAAACTTTACCTGAATGTTATAAACTTTTAAACATAACTTGATGAATATGAAGAACTATTAGTGCTACTATTAAAACTAATAATATTATAATATATATATATACAATATTATAATTAATCTAATCCAGCTTAGTTTTCATACTAAATCTCATTTATATTTCCATTGCTTTTTTATAAATTTTTAATCTTTTACGATTTATTTTCAATTTAATTGTGATTGAGGAATTGTATATTTAGCTTATGTATTTTTATTAAAATTTTGTTTAAATTTATCCTTCAACATTTGTGTGCCACATTTGCTTGGAAAGGTGTCACATTATGTAACACTTTGTGGTCTTAAATCAGAAATCAATAAAGCCACAACAATGCCTAAAACCACAGGCAGGTGTCAGCTAGCAAGAGACCCATAAGCTTCTTCGCTTTTGAGCTGCACTTGCTGACATAATTTACGACCCAGAAAACCAGCTGGAACGCCAGACGGCTTAAGCAACAGCAACAGCAATAGCAATAGCTAACGGCTAGCAGCAACATTACTAATAAAGCCTCATAAAACTAATTTATGAGCGGCATTTGGGTTACTCTTAAGGCAGCCCGTGCGAAATGCAGCGCTTGTTGACACTGCATTTGAATTAGTGCTGGCGTTGCGTATACGCAGCGTGCGCTAAAATTACCAACATGACACAATCAAAACGGAAATAAATTCGCATTCGTGCAGCAAGTGCAAATTGCTATGGAGATGCGGGCGTAGGCGATGGCGATGGCGATGGCGATGGCTATGGCGATGGCTATGTAGGAGAAGCTGTATATACAGTAAAGGGGGGAGGTTGGAGGACAGAATGCGTTGGCGCAGTCTTAAAATAAGTGCAACTAATAAACATAATGACCTTCTGCGGTGGATGGCTTTCATGGGAGCTGCGGTAAATGCTGCCGTAGCAACCACAATGTTAATGGCACAAAACTTTCCTCATTGGGGCATGTCCGACCGCGGCTGGGGTCTTATCAGTTGCTGATGCTGCTGTGGCTTCCTCTGGCAGCCAAGCGGCAGGCGCAGTTTTTAAATTGATGACGGCATTGCTGAGGCGAATGCAACCAAGCGCCAAGAACCAAACACCAAGCACCAAGCATCAGCAGCGAGCTTCGTGCACTTAGATGCTGTTCGTTGCCGTTTATTGTTGCTGGGATATTGTGAAAACGTGAAAATGAGTTTTTCCTACTTGGCAAACGGCGAAATTAAATTTTTATCTGAAAATATACGTGGGCATGCCCAACGGGTGCAACGGGCTCGTGTATTGCGAATATTGTTGTTAGCTCACAAATTTGCAATCGACCTGAACATATGTTGGCCATAAACGATTTTCATTGTTTTATGGAAAGTAAGATACATATAGAGAGAGAGAATTTGTGTTTGTAAACAAATTCTATGCAAAAGCCATAATTTGTTTATACTCAAGTGTTGTTGGCGCCTGCCACACAGCGAAAACAATAACAATCATGGAATAGCCCAAAAGTAGCTTGATAAACAAACAGCACGCATATTACGCATTCGCCGCGTTGACACATGAGGCGCACAGGTCGCCATGAAAGTAGCGCCACAAATATGCTAAGCATATCAAGAAAAAGAAAACAAGAATTATAAATTTCGGGCATATTAATAGATGATTGTTGTAAAATAATTAAAAATGAAAATGAAGGCAACACACACACACACGCACACACACACAGCCCACATGAGTAAGAAGTTATTTTCGTATGCAGCGCTTCTTGAATTTTGCTAAATTTAAAATAAAATTCACACAGAAAGCTGAGAGAGAGAGAGGCAGGAGTGTGTCCATGCTGCAGTGCAGCGCCAGTTGCCGGCTATTTCAGTTGGCCCACATAGCCGCCTAGCACACGCAGCCTTGCACGTCACCTCTCTCTCTCTCTCTCTCTCTCTCTCTCTGTCCCTCTCTTTGGCTCTCAGAAGAGCAGTTCGCTCATTGAAAACAAATTCTATTTTAAGGCGTTTGGGAAAACCACCTGATAAATGAATAAATGGAATCGTTCGAGTACCTAGCACAGTCGCAGCAGCAGACCAGACCAAATCAGACCTGCCAGCCCCCACATATATATGCAGATACCACACGCCCCGATAATATATTGTTTGTTTTGAGTTCAGAGAACGCGAACGCGAACGCGAACGCGATCGTAGTGTGTTTACATATTTATTTAATAAATGCCTTAAATAAATTAATTGCATAAATTGCTTCCACAGCTGTTGTAGCAGCGTTAGGGACTTAACCAAATTGCCTCCATAATATGCACCTGCAAAGCAGGCACTCTGCTGCTGTTGATATAGCTTCGGCATCTTGATGCGCTTGTTTTTAGATATAAACAAACCGAAGAATCCATTTCCTGCCTATATGTCTGTGCTTCAGATTTATTTGTTATAAACGAAGGAGCGAAGAGCTTTTGGCATTTGTTAATAATCTTTTAATGCAAGTATTTAACTGTCGAACATAAATAATTTTTAATAAGACCTTAATATGCCTTTAGATATATGATTTGTCTATAAGATTTGACATTCTTCTTTTAATAACTCAATGAAATAGGCCTTGGCTTTTACATTAAAATTTCCTAAATAAAAAATTAAAAATAGAATAAAATTTCTAAGTAACTTTTGTAATCAGAATATAACCAAGTTTTAACAGAATAAATCAATAAATATTAATAATCGCGTAAACCAAGTATAAGAATGCAAATTTTCAGAGTAAGTTGAGAAAAAAAAAACATTTAGTCTAGCTATTTGTTAGCTGTTAGCTGTTAGGCTGAGCTTGCGCCTGAAGCCTGGATACGCTTTTAGTTCAAGGCTGCAGCAATTCGACAGATTTAAATATAACACATTCAAATAGTTAACATGCTTTCTAAAGACACTTAACATTAATTTCACCTGCCTTGAGAGATCTATGCACTTAGTGCAGAATTCCTGAGGGTTGCTCGATTAAGTATCGCTTTTACATCCTTAAAACGGCAACTTTTTGTTGGAGCTACTACAGAGAGAAACGAACTCATAAAAGTTTGGTTTTGTTTACAAACGCAAATTGCGCGGCAAGAAATTAAATTTTTCAATTTTGGGAGCTGTGTGCGTTTGTTATTTACATGCGGAAAGTGCTGCTGTAAGATCTTGTTGGGGCTGAGTGTATGTTGTATATCTTAATTTGAAGTATCTTGGGCTGTATCCGTCAGATGCAGATACTCATAGCAATGGTCGCCCCTCGCCCAAGCTCCACAATTTAGCGTCAGCTTTATGCAACTCAATGAGAGAGAGAGACAGAGCAGGGGCACCAGGGAGCTCTGCTATATGAATGTGAATGAGCATGGGCTTGCAAGCACAATGACTTGTGCCATTGCGAATGTCAAGATGTTGCCGCTCCACTGGCGCACTACAGCTGCAGTGCACGCTCTAAACGTGGCTAGAACAATAGGCAGTCAAGCTGCAGCCAGAATGCCTGCAGGCAAACGACAACGGATCCATTCATGCATGACACACACATGACACACTTGTCCACACACTCGCACACCCTTAATTGTTTTTCGCCTTTTGCTTGGCTGCACCCTTTGACAGGGTCCCCGCGCAGCGTAACAAGATAATCTTCTCAAATTGCTGAGCTGAGCTGAGCTGTGTTGAACGTGATTGGACCAGAGCTGCAAGCGTCAGCTTCCCCAGAGACGGTGCACAGTGCTGCCTACTCGCAGGCGCAAATTATAGTAGCATTGAAAGTGTCCATGTGGGCGGGAGAGTCGTATACATATGCAAATACACATGATGCATATAAATATCAGCTGCCAGACGCTGCATGCAACAAATTACAGACGCTTTTGTAGCTCAATTCAATTACACTTACAGCCACCCACTGCGGGCTGTCCAGTCAGCTATGTCAACAGCGCGACGTCGCTCGCAGCGCCATATCCTGCCGTGGGCTAATCGATACAACGCCCGACGGGTCGCCTGTTTGCAAATGTGCCACAAAATGCCGCAATTGTCAATCAATTGCATGGAAATTATGTCAACCAGCAGCACGAGCCGTAGCCGTAGGTCTACTTACGTCTACGGTCTATGTACGCCCGCCCGCCCACACAGCGCCCACGCTTGCCTCTGTGTTTGTTTGTTGATGTCGCCTGTCAGTGGCAGTCGCCAAAAAGGAATTGAAAAATCGACGCAAAATGTGTTTGTACACACACACACAGACACACACAGACACAGGCACTACCAGCTGCAGTCTCAATTCGAGTCGAGTAAACAAATTTGTGATAATCTCTACTTGAGCGTAAAGTGCTCCACACTAGACCAAAAAAAAAAAAAAAATAAAATGAAAGGAAGCCGCATACATCACGGTGCTAAGTTGATGATAACGATGATTTTCATGTGATGTGATGGGATAAGTGTGATTATACAGCCAATGCTCAACGCTTCAAGAGTGCTTATGATGGCAACAACAACAACAACAACAACAACTACAATTTCTATATAAACACACATACGCACACACAGGCTTCACACATATTCATACTCTCGCACGAGCAAATAAGTTGCCATAGAAACACATACAGTCACATCAACTACAAATCAGGTTTATCCACAAAGCATTTTTAAGCCTGATTATGAAATTTTCATTGGATATATACATTATGGCCTGGCAAATAGTTGCAGCATATAGAATCTACTCTCAATCAGCTTACAAATTTGTTTACACAGATCGACAAATAGTCAGTTTCAGATTATTTATTAAAGTCTTGTAGATATCTTATAGATCTTATATGGAATGTAGTAAAACTAGAATATTTTCCAGAAATTTACAAGCATCAATAATCGGATTAGTTTTATTAGAGTCACAATTTCCATGTTATCCAACTCATTGAAAAAATTCCTTTTTAATCAAAAGAGCTACTAAGAGTAGATTATTATTTGGCTTGTGAAGATGCTAAATTTGTATAGCATGATTTTAATACTTAAAATATTGTAGTCATAATCATAAGTATATACATATCTGCTATGGAAAAGCTTACTATTTTCATCAGCAGCCAGCTTAAGCTGTTAGCATAGCTAGAAGAGTGAACCCAAGTGGCATTTGCGTACATTGAAAAGTTGATGAATTGCTGGACAAATAGCAATTAAAATAAATAAATAATAAATTAAATAAGTATATACACAAATGCAGCTGAGCTCAGTATATTCATGTGCAGAGCGATTTATCTATTTTATTTATCTTTATTTATCTTTCACAAATGCCAAACAAACAAATCATCCGAGTCGCTATGGAAAGAAAGGAACGCAAGAAATATCGTAAGGCCAAGCGGAAGTGTTTCATCATTGAAGTGAGTCAGCCTGAACAAGGTGGGCCAAGGTTGCGAATCAGCATGGAACGGATTAGTTAAATCAAATATATTTTATATTCAATTTGAATATTGAAATTATTGCATACTCTGTTGGGTTAGTTATTTTAACAGTAAAAATATTTGAATAAAATAAATTAAAATATTAAATACAAAATTGAATCAAATAACATTTTGAGTAAACCTATGCACCTGCGATACACAGACACACAATGTAAAGGGTATCTCATAGTCTAATTAGAGTAACGAGCTGATGCTCATGACTTTTGCTATTGCTCAGGTCTTTCGCCCAATGCCCAATGAACATAATTTCATAATTTTTATGATAAGTGCTGTCAGGCAGATGCCTTATGGCAATATTGCGCGCTTCTGAGAGCCAACGCACATAAAAATTGATTTGTATATTTATGTATCAAATAAACTTTGCAATTTTATTGATTTGTTTGTGATTTTTGAGTGCTGCTAAAGCTCCCTTAATACTGATTTTTATACTCATTCACAAAGTGAAATGAGTATATTGGTTTTGTGCAATGTCCGTCACGCTGTCCGTCCGTCTGTCCGTCTGTCCGTCTGTCCGTCTGTCCGTATGAACGCAAACCATTTGCACAGTTTTGAAGCTAGAGAGTTGAAATTTGGAATATATACTCGTGTATACCCTCGAATTATAAAGTGTCAAGATTTTCCCGATACGCCCACTAGGGGCGTGGCAAATCGGAAAATGCATTTGCCCATACCTCAGAAACACTACTTCTAGAAGTGCTAGAGAGTTGCAATTTGGAATATATACTCGTGTTGACAACCCAAGATCAAAAAGCTATGGCGGATATATCTACGCCCATTGGGGGCGTGGCAAATCGGGTAAAACTGTATCTTCTACAGTTTTAAAGCTAAAACGCCCAAATTTGGCACGTAGGTTACTGATACGATCCTATGAAGATCGACCAAAAATCTATATATCCACGCCTACTAGGGGCGTGGCAAATCGGATCTGACTATATAGTGATTTTTCAAATTCTGTAATATTTTGAGCACTATTGATGCTAGAGACTTGAAACTTGGTATATATACTCGGGTTGACAACCCAAGTTGGAAAAGATATGGCGGATATATCTACGCCCATAAGGGGCGTGGCAAACCGCAAAAGTTTGTAGCTCCTACAGTTTTAGAGCTAGAAGCTTCAAAATTGGATGGTAAGTTACTGGTGAGTTCCTCTATCGATGCGCCAAAAATAAATTTTACGCCCCTTATGGGGTATGCCCGGCTAAAAAATACCCTGTAATTTTCGCATTTTTTGAGTGTAAGCATCCAAATTTCACACTTACGTTACCCTTCACTACTTCTAAGAACTGGCCAAAAATTATATGTCTACGCCTACTGGGGGCGTGGCAAATCGGGAAAAACTATACGTTTTTCCGATTCTCAGTGAGAAAATCAGAATTATATACAGATATTACTGCTGATCTCCTCTATTGATTTCCAAAAAATTATATATGTACAAACCAATTGTGGGCGTGGCAATGGGTGTGATCTGTGGGGGTGTGAATGAGTATCCCGCAGTCGGTAGCGCCCGACTGCAACGTTCTTACTTGTTTTTTTTTATGAATGATACGCTCAACTTTTACCATTTAATTATTAAAAGATTTTCAATTGGATTTGATTTTGTAATATATGTATATTTGGAAATGAGGCAATAGTTCATATTGAAACATATAGCATCGCCTCTGAGCCAAGTTTCTTAAGAAGAGAGACAATCAGCAAAGTGAAAAGGCTTTAGCTAATAGGTTAGGGGTATTCATGCATACAAATGGGAAGATTTCTGTAATATCTGATTGAATTGGTAGATTCAGAGATGGCCTGGTATTGTTAATTATTTGAAGAGCACTTCGCGCAAGCAAGCGCAGCTCGTTCCTTCTGGTCGGCTAACGACACAGAGCACAGCAGGCCATCAACTGGGCAGAAGGAGCAGCTCACTTCCGACATCGTCTGCGTTTCGCTGGTCTCCCGCTGCGTGTGCTGTCAGCTCTCAGGTAAATATTTTTAATATAAATGTATATAGTGTTGGCTCACATCCGCCTGAGTACATGTTGTTCTTGGTGCAACACACACACACACACACACGCACACTCTCCCGCTTAACTACATGCAGGCAGCCTGTGGCTCCTTTCCTTTTAGTATTTCACGTAAAATGTAGCCATATGCTGTCTACGTGTCTCATGCCACCTAGAAGGAAGTACAGTCAAGCCTTGGGCACATAGCTATAACATAGTAAAGTGGAATGCATTAATATTAAAGTGAACAACACGGCCAACAGAGCAGAGAAATGCCTTGAAAGCTTCTAGCCATATTTTAGTGTATGTGGTTTGCTATAGATCTCACTTTATGCTTGCAGTACGTTTTCTCCGGGCTCTACTGCAGAAGTGGTTTGGTTTTCCTTTGGTTTCCATAGTCAAGTCCACCTATAGCTGATTTTATGCACATCCTT
The DNA here is from genome assembly GCA_037075265.1 of Drosophila nigricruria. Lineage (NCBI taxonomy): Eukaryota > Metazoa > Arthropoda > Insecta > Diptera > Drosophilidae > Drosophila > Drosophila nigricruria. The sequence continues at coordinate 4,281,821 of JBAMCI010000074.1, forward strand.
TCGGGCGCAGCAGCTGTGACATAAATAAACAAATAGTGCCACATGCTTCGCTTGCAACGTGGCTTCGTCCGCTGCTTGCAGCCAAATGGGGCAACAAAGGACACAACCAGATAAAGCCACTGACATAAAGCCCCGGTGGCCATTACTGAGCCTGAGCAGTGAGCAGAGAGCAGCAAGCGTGTGGCAAGAAGCGGATCTCAGTCACTGTTTTAACACGAAACTTAAAAGCTGACGAGAATCGTTTGGACTCTGACCTCGTCGCTCGTTTTGCACGTTTTGTATTTTGTATTTTGTATTTGGTATTTTGTATTTTGCTCGTTTTACATTTTATTCGCCGCGTGCAAAAATTTTATTTTTCAATTTCCTTAGAAGCTTTGATCTGAGCCAGCACGACATGCCCCAATCCCTCTCTTCCTTGCTCGACAGGCAGGCAGTCAGGGCAAAGGATGTGCTTGCTGCCTGTTTGCGCCTGGTACTGGCAAAGCTGGCGAAACTTTGCGACAAGCTGTCCCACTCCTTGGGCCTGCTTCCCATTGGCCCCGCCCATTTTATGCTCGTGTGCAACTGACAGTAACAAGTTCAACAAAAGCGCCAGCGCTTTTAACTTTATTAAGATATCACAAACATACGCATCTGCCCATCAGCCACGCCCACGCCGACGTAACGCTTGAACAGACTTTTCACATAATTTACAGCAATGACAAGAAGGGTTTTCCCTAATTGAATTTCAACGCCATTAAAAAAGAATTACGCCAGCCTGTTGTGAGAGATGCGAACTGAGAGTTGAGTGAAAGGAGAGTCGCGAGCTGTGAGTTGCAAACTGCGAACTGCGAGCTGCTCGCCACAGAGTTGCTTAGATAATTGAAATTATCACTGTCTTAATTATGAAGTTCCATTATCATTATTCCACCTAATGCTGATGACGCTAATGGTGGCTGCAGCAGCCTTGGAGCAGCTAGCAATTAGTGTTGCTTCAAAGAATGGAACGCAAAATAACCGCAAATGCTTTGCAGTTGGTCGAGCTCAGGGGTCACTGATGATGTCGATGACAGCTTGAGCTCCGTCAGATTAAGTTTACTCGAGCATAGTTCTATTTACTGATGTACTACAATCAAGGGGGCACTACATTAAGTACACAGGTCTACAAATTTGGATGCAATGCAGTAAGCTACTGTCAAAAATGATTAGATGTGTGGAATTCAATTCTTAAAATCATAATATCCTAACTGAATTAGATATTCTATCGTAAATGTTAAAAAACGAAGCTTTTTCTGAGATCCTTTGATACAAATACAGTCGAGTTGTTTAAAAGTAGAACTCCTTCCCTCAAAAATACTTTTCATATTAAGAAAATAGTTTTGTTTTTACCAAGATATCGATCAAGGCGGACAATTGCCAAAAGAATTAGTAAGAGCTCGACGATGAACAAACGATATCTTTGCTACCACAAACTTCAAAAAAATATAGTCCGAACCTGTGTTGATATTAATTCGGTTCATAATGAAAAGAACAATTAAATACATCTATTGCTTAAGGCGTGAAATATTAATTCTTATATACAGGTTGTGTCAAAAGTAATCAAACTATTAGAAGAGACTATAACTTTTGAGTATTTTTCCCCGAAATAATTGCTTTTGCCCTACTCTATATATAGTTATATAAATTTGACAATAAAAATATAACTTTACATAAATAAACTGAGTCTCTCTAAAAGTCTTGTTACCATGAATATTTAATTGCCACAATGCAACTAGTCTGGCTTAAGTTTGAGTTTGACTTAAGCTCAAAATAAAAGATGTAAGAGACTAGAAATTCTTGTAACATCATAAGCACATATCTGATCATTTTTTATAAGCCGGATAAAGTCTTGTCATGTCAGTTAATAATCATGCTCAAATTAGTTCCATTTAAGCTTTTTACCTCAACATCTGTGCTAAACAGGCCCATCCTCCCTCCGCCCACCCTTGTGTGAGCTATTGCGGTTGCAGCTTGTCAACTTTCAAGAGTAGAAGCAAATGCATTTAAATTTTTTTGCGGCGCGTTTTGCGTTTTAAGTGGTGTTATACCAGCAGTACCACACTCAGACTCACTCAACCACACACACACACATGGCCAGAGAGTGGAATTTGTTGCAAGTAGCTGCTGCTGCCGTCGTTGTTGCTGCCACACAATTTGCTGGCTGCCATTTAGGATAAACGCCTGGCACTTACGAGTTGCTTCCGTCAAAGTGGCCAAATCAACGGAACTGAGATACACACAGCCGGAGACGGAGCGCCTAGGCCGTGACGTACACAAAAATAGATAACCATATAATTAATTTTTTGCCCTCGCTCGCTCAGCCATAATGAGGCGAAAGATAAATTACGTTGCGTATGGGCAATGCTTTGGCCCGCTTGCGTGTGAGGCGTGAGCAATTGACACTCAATTCATTCAAATCTCAATGCTCGCGCCCTCAGTGCGAGCGAAGATATAGCCGTATGCATATGTGAGTGAATTTTAAGCTGGATGGATATTCATAATACATAAGCCGGCAAAGAGCTGGCAGAGAGCTGGCAGAGAGGCAGAGTCAGGCTGAAGGACAATATGAGCGGCTCCAGAAGTCTGTGACAGGGCATATCCAAGACGCAAGGAGTGGTTGCATGTCGAAACGTACGGACGGCGGGACGTTGGGACGGCGAGGCAACGGGTTTGCCGCTCCAATTGCCCAATTGAAAGAGAAATTTGTGGCGCGCAGCCCCTTCTTGGCAGCCATTTCGTGACCTGCCGGCGACAAACAAGCGCTAAAGAGGCACACGGCACGAAAGTTTTGACGGCTTCAGCCTGCCTGCCTGCCAGCCTCGCCCACTCGTCCACACATACAAGCTCATTTCTGTTGTCCGCGCTTTAAGCCAGCCTCGGCAACGCCCACGTCTGTCTTACATATTTTTGGGCTCCGTCTGTGTGGCATGTGCACCTGCAGACTGCAGAATGCAGAAGCGAGGACTCGAGTATGGAACTCCCACGCGGGACGAGCACGTGGCATGTGTGCCAAAAACAGAAAAACTTGCTCAAACCAATCAAGTACGAAACGCAAGTCGGTAGCAGCTCGAAGTCGTTGCCATTGATTTTTATCACTGACGCTTGTACATAACATAAAAAAGAACAGGCGCAAAACATGAAAGTCAACAATAAATAAGTAGTACAAAGTCGATGAAGAAGATACTAAACTGACTACAGCTCCAGATACGTCAACCTTGAGGAAAACTGAACGTCTGAGAGTTGTCATATAACATAGAATGAGTGGTGGGGCGGGTGGGGATTAGAATCGCTGTTCAATTAACCCAGTTGCATGTTGTATTGTGGTTGGGATAGAGAACTACAGTTTTGACTTGGAAATCAGGTTAGACCTAACAAACTATTAAATACTTCCAAAAAGTAAAGTTATTTGTAGGAGTTTCTCATTTACATTCCAGATTCAGATTGAAATTCTAGGGTATACTATCAGAGACTACATAGGAGCAACTGTAGCGACAAGAACTAAAGCTAAACAAGAAGACCTAGAACATTTTGTTGCAAATCATTGAGAGTGCACTCAGATGCGGAAACGAGTGCACATATAACTCAATAGCCTGTATGCCCTGACAGGCACACACACTCACACATATATGGCAATCGGGTATAAAGCATATCGTGTGTAGTTCTAGGCGTGCTGACTGTTTGTCATATGCACACTCGGCGCATTGCCAAATATTGATTATGTCTTCAAAAAATGAATGGAAATGCGCTTGGCTGACTTTAGCCAAGTGTAAAAGGCAAAGGAAAGCAGCGCTGCAGATAAAGCTGCCAACGTATGCGCGTCATCAGGCAAAGGACATCCGGGAAAGTTAATGCATAGAAGACGGGAGAGCCACAACGAAGCCAGTCTGCCACAGTATGTCAATTGACCTGGCATAAATGGCATCAACTTTACACTGACCCCATTGCAAGTTAACAACTTTAATGGGCCAACTAAGCGTTCCTATAAATACATATATATATATATATATATATCCGATACACATATACTATGTGGAAGTCAAGTAAATGGCGCGACCATCACCGAATGGCTAAAGTTTTGGTGTTAAGTGTCGCGTGACGCTTAACAAATATCCGCATACTCGCAGAGTTTACAAAATAATCTCAACTTTTCGCATTGGCTCATTACTCTAATGTGTCAATCCGGAGAGCTGAATAAGCACCTGTCACTAGAGAGACGAAAAGCTAGTTCTGGATAAGTTACTCTAAAGGTTAAATGTAAAACTTCAGCAACTTTTTGTATAGAAGTAAAGGTAAAGAAGTAAGTCAAATTGATGGCTCCTCTATGTACTCGATGGAAGCACTCCAGTTTTTGGTATAGATTGGTTAGAACACCTTGGACCGCCCCCTGCTGACAATGGCATTGCCAAAGCCATTAAGAGACTTGCACTCCTGCTGTCACATTTGTTGATACTCATGTAGCTATGTTTGTGTGTTCTTTTATCACCTGCGAGCCGTGAGCTGCCAGGTAGCTGAGACAATAGATTTTGATGGAAGCGACGGTCTCGCCTAGGCTTACTCACACACAAGTTGTCAAAACTCATAAATTGAGACAACACACCCTGCTTATCAGTTGACTTATCAAGCGTATACAAAATATGTATATATATATAAATTGCTTTAACTATATATAATACCTAAACAGCCCTAATGCCATTTGACAACTTCGAAATGTATTTGTTCAGCTAGTGTAATTGTCATCGATAAACGAAAGCAGAATAATTTTACGATACGGCTCTGCCCCAACTGCCACAAAGACTAGTCGAGTTCGAGTTGAGTTCAGCAAAGTGAAGTTGCTAAAGTACATAAAGTAGCATGTCAAATTACAACGCTAATTGACTCATAAATGGGGGGCACTCGACTGGTAGCTGGTAGCTGGTTGCTGGTTACTAGCAGGAGGCAACAATATGCAAAGCTGCCTAAATTAGTCAAAATATCGATTGAATTAACATAATTTCATAGTGAGTGCTCGTTGCCCACCACCAAGTTACACATACGCCCCGTGCACACTACAAAATAATAATATTCGAATATGCAGATGGAAATTTACAAGTCAGCTAGCTGATGTTAAATCAGTTAACCGCCGTACTTACCTCGCTAGAAGAACACGCACAGTTAGTTATATGTAGAGGTGTGTGTGTCAAGATTGCAGCTATATGGGCTACAGACTGTATAGTTAGAGAGAGTGTTTTAGAGTTGAAAACGTCGCCCGCTTTCCGCTTTCCGCTTTCCGCTTTCCGCTTTGCTTGCTTTGAAGCCTACGTAGTGAGAGGAGGCCTTTTCTGCTCAAGCTGCTGCGGCTTACATTTTACGCTTCGGATGGGCATCAAATTTGTCACAGCCACACGCGCTTTCTGTGAGGCAACAAATAAATTTATATATATATTTAAAGATATATATATAAATATATGTTCCACTTGGCTCAATAATTGCACACAAACACACACACACACACACACACAGATACACCAACATGACAATTTGCATTGAAAATGCTCCCAAAACAACAACTTTTTCTAGAAATTCTATTTAACAACGGAAAAATATATAAGCTCACACAAGAGAAATGGCAACAAAGACAAACAAATGCGGAGTCAGAGGCAAATAAAAACTTATTCGGTTGTCATTTATGATAATGCGTATACGCCGTGCTGGTCACGGGCTTCTATAAAATTTACACAAGTCGCAGCTCGGTTATTTCGTTATATTTGTCTTTACGTTTGCGTCGTCCGTTTGTCTGCCCTGCTGTTCGCCTATCTGTCTACACTTTGCTTGCCTACCCTCTTCCTGTACGCACATACGACTGTCTGTATATGAGTGTGTGCGTGTGTGTGTGTGTGTGTGCGTGTGTGTGTTGGCTGAAATGTTGTTCTGGGTACACGCCTTACTTTAAAAGCATATTCATTCGCACAATTATTGTTTAGATGTTTTATTTTGGCTTCGAACTGTTGTGCTTAGTCCACTTTTACTCTCGAAACTCACTGCACATTTTCCGAATTGATATATCTCTGTTGTTTTTTATGCAAATTGTTTAATTATTAAGTTTCAATTTGCATTTGAATGCCAACGGCTGTGGTTCTTTCCGCTTGCAACAATTTTCAGCACAACACGCTCCAAAGTTTAGCCACGAACTAAACCAGCCAAGGCGAAACTTCACATCAAGAAGCGAAAACCCGAAAACGAAAACGAAAACGAAAACCGAACAACCTACACAGCACAACAACAGCAGCAGGGAAAGAGGAAAACCGAAACGAGAGGCTTCCTTTCCAATGCCTGCGTACAATCCTTTGTGCGAGAACGAAGCAGCACAGCCGAGGCACACGTACCATGCGGAATGTGTTATTTTGGAAGCACGCTCAAGGTGTTGTTGCTGTTGTTGCCTGGAAGTCTCTATAGGTCTCTCTTATTCGCGCGCTCTCTCGCTCTCTTTCTCTCTCTCTCTCTCTGTCTCTGTCTCTGTTATGCACTCCACCTCCCTCTCTCTAACGCTCTCTGTTAAATGCGTGCTGTGCGTGTCCTGCGCTCTTTGCTGTGTGTCTGCATACCACAGTCGTTGTTGTTTGGTTCACTGTTACACACTGACACAGTCACACACACACACACACACACACACGCAAAACCGTCTGTGCCTGTGTTAAATTAGTTTTGATACCAACTTTGATTGCCGACTTTTAGCCACTTAATGCTCGCAGACAATTGCAAAGTTGTCTTTCAGCTGTGAATCTTTCGTTTGGAGAACATTTTTTTTTTTTGAATTCCCTGTGGTTTTTTTCGAAAACTTTTTGTCCGCTTTTGAAAAGTTTTTGAACATTTATTGGCCATGCTTATACTATTTGTGCGGGCGCACAGAAAATGTTATAAATAGCTGCCGCAGGCCTCGTCAGCAGCGGCGACGGCGACGACAGCCGCGACAACATCAAGTTCAGGCCACGCTGATGAAGAGAGCGTCCATGGGGAATGAGGTGAGGTGAGGTGCGGTGCGGTGTATGGGAAGTTGAAACTTTTGACCTTAGTCAAGTGAAAACGTGACAATATGTCTTAATCTCTCTCTCTCACTCTCTCTCTCTCTCTCTCTCCCTCTCTCTCTCTATGTGTATGTCTATCATACTGTAAACAGTTTATGCGCCTAATTGGTGTACCCTTTGGGGGCTGCCGATACGGCCTTTAGTTAAAGTCGCCTGCCGAATAATTAATGCAACTGCAAGTCGGCCGTAGCCGCAGCTACTAACGGCTAATTGCCAACTGCTGACTGCTAGCTAATTACTCTTGCTGCATTAATAATAAGTTTCAAGGGCTAGCGGCTCGTACGCAGCAGACGACGCCGCACCCAGTTTGTTTGACGCATACTCATGAATTTATGAATCCACAGCCCACACACCCCACCCCACCCCACACAGATCCCTCCTCACCACTCAGCACTCATCCTTCCGCCCGCTGCTCAACGCTTTTATGATTATTGCGACGCCGCGTCTGCGTCTGGCCAGTGTGTTTTTTTTTCTGCCCCAAACTGACGCCAATCCCCGACCCCTGCACCCACAACCCCCTCCGAATGTTGTCAATCAAAAGCCCAGCCCAATGGACCAGATTCTCTACTGGGTGTTGTTTGTTGTTGTTGTTGTTGTTGTTGGTGCTGCTGTTTGGCAATTTGTTGTGTTGTTTGCCTAGTTTTCGATTTTTGTGCCATTTATCTGTTGTAAGTGGCTGGAAAGGGAGACGGAGGCTGAGGCGGGCCGATATGGAAGTGGTATGCGGTGGGCATTATTAATGTGCGGACATTTGAATGCGAAGCACCATGCGCCAGCTAGGATTAGACACTTCAGGATTATAGTGTCCTTTTGCCAGGCCAAAAGGCAGCTGCCCTTTCATCCCTGCTGAAGAAAAATCAATGGATTGACTTTGGCTGCTGTGTGGCGGCCGCTATTTTCTGCACTTTAAACGCGTCACTACAAATTTGCCACACAACCATTTTGCAGCTCTGTCTGTGTGTGAGTGTGTGTGTGTGTGTGTGTGTGCTTGTGCTTATGGCCTTTTTTTTTTTGTTTTTGTTTTTGTGTAGTGTCACTTGATTTATTTGACGTTTTTCAGCTTAATTTCTGTTATTTGCTTGTGTGTATTTTTCCGTTTGATTCTTAGCTTTTTGCATTTGTCGAACATTTTTCATGAATTTTCTTAGCATTTCTTAGCATTTCGCATTTCGCTTGATTTCTGCCACAAATTGTCGCAACACTTTTACTTGCACTTACACGCATCGAATCTTATCGCAGCGCATCGCATCGGAAATGGCATCGGAGACCGCTGCGATTCGGTTTTCAAGGTAAGCACAACCGACGCATTCACATTAATTCGCTGGGCATATTTTCACATACGCTTCGCACACTCGTATTATATTCTTATTTGAATTTCTTTTATTTTCTTTACTCTTCTCCTTTTTTTTCCTTCTTTTTTTGTGTACAGTTTGTGTTGTTGTTGTTGTTGTTGTTGTTGTTGTTGCTGTCAGCCCTTGGGCGCACTCGGACAGACCAAAGTCGAAAACTTTCGATACACTCAGAAGGCGACTGACTCAACGCGTCACGTCACAACACGTCCGTATTCAGCTGTGGCCGTTACTCCACTGAACTGATGATGGCGTTGGCAATGGCGACCATGTCAAGTTTTTCACAATAGAACAACTTTTTCACTCGCCTCGCTCTCGCCCATTCTATGTCTCTCGCATTCTTTAACACGCGCCTCTCTTTCACTCTCTCTTTGTCTCTCTCTCTGTGTCTCTCACTCTCTCTCTCTCTCTCTTTATCGGTCGCTGGCATAACTTTTGGTTTTGTTGTTGTGGGCGAGTGATAAAGCACAAGCGACCCAGACCCATAGAATGCGTTAATTTTCGCTGTTTTCCTTCTGTTAGTTAGTTAACTTTTTCTTCACTTTCCTTTTATTTTTGCAAACGTTTTCATTCATTGTCAACTTGCGGCATTTTGTTTCTATCTCCCTCTCTCTCTGTTGTTTTCACGCTGCTATCAGTTGTTAAGACTTTTCCTCTTTCCATCTTCTTTTGGACATTTCCTTTGGACTTTATTATTTATGGTCACTTAGTTAGGGCACGTGACAGTTCATTATGCATAAATTTAAAACATATGGATTTGCTGTTTTTTTATTTAGCCTTTATCGGTTATTTAACGGCTGCGTGTGTGTGTGTTTTTTTGTCAGCTAGAAAACTTTTCGGCTTTGCGTGACAATGAATATAAATTACCAAATTGGCAACATATTGACTTTAACGCCAATCAACATCCAACAATCGAATCCTATGTCCTTTAAACAATTTCATGGCCAGTTAAAAAGAATTTCCTATTCCAGCTGTTGAAAACTATTATTTTTCAAATTTCCAATTTGTAGGCCAACTGATATAAATTAAATCTTTTTAATTTTAATATTTATTGAATAATTATTGTATATCTCAATATTCATTACTTTTTAAATTCAGTTTTCTTTTATTTTAAAATTTCCCATATGATTAATAACAAAAAAGTTTTTGAAATCAAACGGGCTGCGTTCATTACATAGCAATTAGCTTTTGTCATGCACAGCTGCTCACAGCAGATAACACAACCGAAATGACGAGCAGACTGCTATCTCGCTCACTCTATACGAACAACGAAACGCGCACGTTTTACACGCGTTTTTCGCGCGATTTCTTTTCAGTTCGCAGTTAAATAAAACAAAAAATAAATGATTGTTGGCGTAACGTTAGAGAAACAGTTGTTAGATCAATGTCGAGTGGCAGTGCCAGAGAAATTATAGTGCCAGCAATTTGGGCGCATATATCGGACACTAACATCCGACGCCAAGAGCAACAAGTTGATGTTTTCATTAGCCAACAACGACGACTGACTATGACGACCACGCAATAGGCCAGCAAGTCAGTTGGGCATCTCAGCAAATCAGCCAACGTCTAATTAACAATTTCGTAATTGAAACTGAGCCCAGGCCGGCGGCAGTTGCTGAGAAGTTGAAGGAGGAGGGGACCGGGCAATAAGTTACGTCTCTGGCATCAGCGGTCCCGATACATTGGCTTAGGGCTTTTGATTAATGAGCAGCTTAAGTGATACCGGGCAGCTGCTCCGACTGAGCATTCAGGCAAGAAGAAAGACAAGCCCTGAGCTGATGAAGTCACTAATTTGACTTAAAAACGCATTAAAAACCATTTTCGATCAAAAGCACCAAAAAAGCCGAGCGCAGATCGCGTGAGGCATCCAACTGGCAGGGTTTTTCCGTATTTCTCGATATAACCGTAGTCGGACACGCAGCCTATTCCATTCCTCTAGCTTAGTCTTGTGAAAGTTGTAGCCAAAGACAATATGTTCCCAGATCGAGATCTCTAGAAAACTGCAGAGTAAAGTGCAAATGCTTGATATAAAAAGTGAACTAGTTCATGTTCTTTGAATCTTTGAAAACTTTGATATAATTATATAATATATTATATTATAATTACGAATACTTTTTAAACTTAAGTTATCAATTGGAAAATCCTACAAAATCTAAGACATATTTAAAAGAATATTTTCATTTGACCTGATGGAACCATAAGAAGTTTCAGAAGTTATAGTTTGAATGGAATGGAATACATATTTGAGTATTACATCTAGAGATTTTTGACAATCATCCAAATGTAATCAAATTCAATTAGTTATTGTATAACTAATCGAGAGGGAGAGCAACATTATTTGAAGGCAATATTTAGAGTTAGGAAACACACTTTTTATGTCCAACAAATATTGATTTAAATGGTTTGCTGAGCTATACTCAATGGCTGTAGCTCTGCTGCCGCCTCCCACAATTGGCGTACTATAATAACGCCTTTTGCGTTGACATAAAGAAGAAGGCTTAGCCAGACTTGACAATCTGATGTTTGCATTTAAAGATCTATTTGCCAAAAAGCCAGAAAACAAGCAAACAACCAACAACCAACAAGCAACAACAACAACAACAACAACAACAACAGCACACATACCAAAACGCACGCAGACAACACATGTATAAAGCAGATAAAAGCCGAAATAACCTTCATTGGCCATAAAAATCAAAAGCAACAGCTAACAATGAATTGTGTCTATGGCCAGCCAACAACAAAGGCAGTCAGCAAAAAAAAAAAAAAGAATACAACAAAAAAATTAATACAAAAAACAGAAAATTTACAATTTAAATAAATTCACTTTATTACAGTTTCGCATATTCGCGACAATGTAAAACAAATAATAGAAATTGACAATAAATAAAATAAAGTCGCTTTATTGTTTGAATGACTGGCTGGGCAGCTAATGAACTTCCGGTCTTTACCTGAGCTGGAGCTCAGATTGGCTAGGTGAGCCGTAGGTAGGCCGAATGCTCAAGATGATGCACCATGAATCATTGGGCCAAAAAGTTCATAGGTTGAACGATCAGTCAGAGTTGATCCATACGTGCGCCCACAGCTAAGACCTCTTGCTCGTTCTGTCTTTCTCTCTCTCTCACTCTCTCTCTCTCACTCTTACTCTCTCTCTGTTGCTAGCGCTGCCGGCGTCATAGACTCCAAGTTGGTCTCTGCTCTGGTCGGCAGTTGAAGCCAAGTTTGGTCCGCGCGCTCAGTTGGCTACGAGCTGCAGCCACGATTGGGCTGGCCGCGAGATACGGAAACTGAAACCGAAACTGAAACCGAAGCCGAAACCGAAACCGAAATCGAAACATATAACGAAATTGAAACTGAATTGAAACTGAATTCGAAATTGAAATTGAAGCCAAAACTTAAAATACAAAACGAAATTGAAATCTTTGACTATTACCTGGGCTGGCGTCTGCCTTTCTACGCTCGAACGTGCAAAGTTTTTTTAATTAGTGTTGAATTGTTTGCCGCAACATTAAATAAAGTCACACTCAAAATAACAACAAATACCGAAAGAGAAAACAACAAAAACAGAAGAGCTCAAATCAATTTCAAGCAGCGATCTAAGTCGCTCGAGTGCAGTGCGAATTCGAAAATTGTTTATAAATAAATTTGATTTGATTAGCTAAAGTTTTATAATAAGTTGTGTTTGATGAGCGCAAGCATTGAATTCATTTTTATTTATAAATAAGCAAAGGTGAGTAATTAATTGATGATTTTTTTGTGTATATGTAGATTCAATTTGCCTCGTGCTTGCCGCCAGAACAAACCAAAAATTGTATAAAAACTCGTCTAAGATAAAAAACAAAAAAAACTGATTTATTGATTGAGCTTTTTTTCGGTTCATGTGCTACGGAAAGTTTGAAGCACTTGCTACAAGAGTTGAATGAAAATAAGATAAAAACAGAGCTACACAAATTAAATAAAATGAAGTCAATGAAACCAAAAACAAAACGCCAAAAGACAAGACTAACAAAAATAAAACTAAAAATAAAAACAAAAACAAGAAAACCCAAAATTAAAAAAAAAAAAAAAAAAAAAAACTATCAAGAGCCTTGAAAAGTCGTGCTTAATTTCTCAGTTATACTCAAGTATAAAATATATGCTTAAAAAATTATAATGAAGCGATCTCTTGGTTTTGGTATCTGGTATTTGGTCTCTGGTCTCTGGTATTTGGTTTGTGGTATTTATATCGCTCCATTGTCTCTCCCGACTGCACGGGTAGCACCTCTGTCCGTGTGTGTGTGGGTAAATGCTGCCAAATTAGTGCCAAATGAAGCTAAATCACTTTTATTGAGATCTAAATTGATGGGTGAAAGCAAAACTAATTGAATTAACTTTTAAAATCACGACGCTGCGAGCTGTGGGCGTGGGACTGGAATCATAGAAATTTACCCTAAAACTAAAATGTAGCAAATACAACACAGATACAGTTGCTCAGATTTGGCTATGTCAATGAATTGAATTCTGTACGTCATCGAAAGATCTTCAGATCTTGACAAAAGACTCAAATAAAGCTGACGCTTTGCTATTCCCTCTACAAGGGCATAAAGACATCAGCAATTAATCGTGTTTTTTTTCCTTCTCAGTTTTATGTGATTTTTATAGCGAACATTTTTTGATTTGTTTGTGTTTCAATAATTTAAAAAAAGGTGCTTAACTTTGAGTTTGGCAAATGAATCAAGCTAGATATGGCAGTTGCGCAATTATGCTGTACATATGTCTGTCTATATTATTTCATATTAAACGTAATTTAAGCAAGAAAGAGTGCTCTAGTCAAGACTGCTTCATTAGAAGATATCCTGAACACTGTGAAGAGACGATAGTCAAAACATTCTATATTTATTTTACACATATATACAAGCAACACATGCAAACACACATGCATTCGCACTCACATGCCCTGCTCAGTACTCTGCACAGTTTACGCAGCGACTGTGCTTGGGCTGCAGTCAGGGCTATCTATAACTATACTAACTTAATGGTTGAATATGTTTTTCTGTAGATGGACTTTCATAATCAAACTTTTGATTATGTCATTAATATGTGTGTATTTGGCAAAGCACAAGTCTCTACTATTTGAAATACGTTTGTTGCAAATATAGTGCGGAGAGGGGTCTTCTTGCAACAAAGCAAAAAACAAACCAAAATATAACAAAAATCAAAATAGTATAAAATACACCTGAAACTAAATACAAAATTTGGAGACTCTAGCTCCAAAGATGTACGACATATAATTTAATAACTGAATTTTGATTTCGTTTTTAATCTATAACATTAAAACGATATAAGTTATCAAATTTGTTAAACAAACTTGATCTGCACGTACTATGTGGGGACCTTAATAAAAAATTTCAAGTCTCTAGTTCTTATAGGTTCTGAGATCGACAGTTTCACACAAAGGGACAGACGGACAGGGCTAAATCGACTCAGCTCATCGCTCTGCTCAAGATATATACTTTATATATACTTTATGGGGTCTGCCATGCCTCCTTCTGCCTATTACATACATAATTCAGATTTTGAAATGATATTGAACCCAATCTTATTTTATTTTAAGAAGAATAAAACAGAGTCTAATAGAAAACAAATTTTAGGACTCTAGCTCAAACGATATAGAAAATATTCAACAATTACGGAGAATGTGCAGGCTGAGCTATCCTGATGATACGCAGAGTAATCCAGACCAAAAAACGTATTTAAAATACTATAGATTTGTGCTTTGGCTAAAACACACATATGACTGATAAAATCACGCTCTGAAAGTTGGATTAAGAACGTCCATCCACAAAAAAACTTATTCAACAATTAAGTTCCCATAGTAAAGCCCTTACTGCAGCCCAAGTGCAGTCGCTGCATGAGCTAAGCGCAGAGCGCGTGTTTATGTGTGAGTGCGTATGCATGTGTGTATGTGTGTGTGCATGTATTGCTTATAATGTTGATGTAAAATAAGCATAGATTGCTTGGAATATCGGCTTTTCACAGTGTTCAGGGCACTCTTAACTTGTTCAATTTGTAGTAAGTTTGTTTCAAATTCATAAATTGAAACAGTAATTAATATTAACTTAAGATCTAACTAAAATTAATACATATTTTTTGCACTTTATTACCAATATAGAGGCGAAGTATCTTCTATCCTAACCTAACCATCAATGAATCAGTTAATCTGTACGCCTCTATTCTCTGCTCTGATCATCCATTTGGCTGCTTTTCAAAGCGTCAATCTTGAAAGCCATAAAAAAGCTTCGAATTGAAATTCAAATTAAACAAAGTCTTTTATCATGCACAGACGAAGAACTATATCTTTTGTTCAATAGCTTCCTCGATTTGCTTTATATTGAGAGATTCAAATTTTAAAACAATGTTTTTTTAATCATTTCTTGGATACTAAGATGTATCGTATATATAGAGTCTTAATAGAGTTGCCAAAAGATTCCTAGATTCAAGTTGAAAGAAACGAGAAAATATATATTCATTATATTCGATTCCATATATATGTATCTGTAAAACTAAACTGGGTCGTAGACCAGCAAAATATTGTATTATAATTAGTTTGCAATAATATATAGAGTAATTACGGCCCAGCTAAACGACTTTGACAATTGACCGATTCGCAATGTGCTAATTGTCAGCGAGAAAACGTTTTTCGGCCATTTGAATGCATTTTGACCATATGAGTTAATGCCGTGCAAATGGCCAAATGCTCAATAAGCCATAAACCATTTTGAACAGCAGCCAGAAAACAACAGCAACAACGAAAACTGTTTTTATGATTTATGAGCTGATGAATTGGCCATGGTGCGCGGCGCCTGCGCAACATGGGGAAATACCAAAAACGTGGGCGTAACTACGTACCAAAGCTAAGACTCGAGAGTTGAGACTGCAGAGTGGAGAGTGAAGAGTCAAGAGTCGAGCCACCTCCATTAGCAGTTGCCGATGATGGCGACAATGTCGCTAAATGGCCTAAATGGCAAAAAGCCCAAATGCCGCTGCTGTCAAGCTCATTTGCGCATTGAGTTTTATGGGCTTTTGTTGTGGCTGTAGCTGGCTTTAGGCTTTTGTGTGTTTGCCAAAGTTGATTGATTTATGAAATCGAAAGTGACAGCCGATCCCGGAAATCCTAGCACAGCCAGCCGCCTGGCAGGTGCTGACCATTCAAGAACCAGTTCTATTGAACACATTCCATTGAAACGCAATGACACGACTTTATTCTAATTAATTTTCTTGTCTGATTCTAATTGTAGTGCAAAGTGTGTGTGTGTGTGTGTGTATCTTTATGAGATTATATATGACACCAGGCACTAGGAGATACGCTGGTCACGAAATCCGGTTTCTGGCATTCGTCTGTGGCTCGATTGTATTGTATTGTGTGTGCTTTGCTCTCGATTTGAACAGCTTTTCAGCTTTTATGAATTTATACACATTATGATTATCATTTTATTTGCGGTAGCCGTTGAATTAGTAACGGTTGTTTCTACACCTAAATTTGTGAGTTACATTTTTTTACCTTTTATTGTTGTTGTTGTTGTTGTTGTTGTTGTTGCTGTTGTTTTTGTGGTTTAATAACGTGTTTTTATCAGATTTTTAATTGAATATTTTTGAATTCTAATTTAGCTTAACATGCAACCACCACAAGTGGGGAAATGCCCAAAGTAAAAAAAAATAATCATATAATTTTAGATATTACTGTATGTTTTATAAATAGATCAAATTAACCAGAAGTTACTTTTGAGCACTCTCTAAATTTAATTAACACTATAAAATATAATATGTATTATATATATATATACATATGTGTATATATTTATTTATTTGTATAAATATATTTGAACTCTAAGAACTATTTCATTTTTATTGTGGTCCATTTCTGGCTCACATATTTCATCTAGTGATGCTAGACACTTGAAATTCGAAATATATGCTTATGTGGCCAACCGAAGACCATAAATACAAACCTAACATATCTTCAACACCTTTTAGGCAAATTAGAACAAACTATATATTCGAAAGTAATAGAGCTAAAGCACCCAAATTTGATAGTTTACTTACTGCAGACCCCCTCCTGAGATTAACCATAAGTTAATAAATTTGGATTTCCTACGATTTTTTTCAAAGCTTGTTGTTGCTTGTTTTTCTTTAAAAATTTAAAGATAATTTGAATTCTAAAAAAACATAAAAAAGGTTGGTCTCGGGAACCACCAACTGCATGAAAGAATTTATTAAAAAATGTACTTAATTTACTGACAATTTCAATCATTATACCCTGAACCCATTGAAAATGGGAAATCAGGGTATAATGTTTTTGTGAAATGTATGTAACAGGCAGAAGGAGACATCGCAGACCCCATAAAGTATATATATTCTTGATCAGCTAGATGAGCTGAGTTGAAATAGCCCTGTCCGTCTGTCCGTCCGTCCGTCCGTCCGTCCGTCCGTCCGTCCGTCCGTCCGTATGAACGCAGCGATCTCGTAAACCACAAAAGCTAGATATCTGAAATTTTCAGGGAATACTCGTCTATGGCCTACGCAGTACGAGTTTTTTTTAGATTTTCGATAACTCATCCCGTTTCCTTATTATCGATAAAAATCGATAACTTTTCTTCGGTTAAGCATACCGTAAGAGCTAGAGACTCCAAACTTTCTGTGTAGATCCGTGTAATGAATGCGAAGATTTTGTAATTTTTGGATTTTGGATGCCACGCCCCCTTCGCCCCAAATTTGCAAAATTCGTATTTCAAATACTAGAGACTTGTGCTTTGGCAAATACACACATATGAATAACATAATTATGCTGTGAAAGTTTAATCAAGAAAGTCCATCCACAAAAAAAGTTATTAAACATTTAATTTCCCATACAATAGGCATATTGCAGTCCGAGCGCAGTCGCCGCGCTGACTGCACAGTCAGCAGAGCGCGTGCTTATGCGTGCGTGCATATGCATGTGTGTGTGTGTGTGTGCGTTGCTCGCAATATTCGTATATGTAAAATAAGCATAGAATGTTGGAAAGATTGGATCTTCGCAGGGTTCAGGGTATCTCGTAGTCGAGCCGTCTCGACTAGAGCACTCTTACTTGTTTTTGATTTATATTTTAAAGGTTTATTAGTGGAAGATTTAAAACTTGAAACTCCTTTTTATTTCTTTTTTCAAAAAAGAGGCGTATACATAAAAAAAAAATTGTTGGTCAGTCTATCGAGAGTTGACGTTATAGCTGTTTGACAACGTCCGAGATTGATCATAAATAATAGCGTTTACATTGTAAGTAAGTAAGTAATATCCCAAAAACTTTATAAATCCAGAATTCATATTTATATTGTATATATTTGAAATGCCCACCTTGACTAACGGCGAAATGCTTTATGTAAATACATGTCTAAATATACTTTTAACATCTGTTTATTTGTAAGAACTCAATGTCAAAATTGAATTGAGCTTTCGTTTAAGATTTGATCTTAACTTGAATCGCCCATTCCCCCTTCTCAAAAAGATTTGACGTGGCTCTTGCAATTAGGCAATTAGTTTGTTCACTTTAGTTCAACTTAGACAACGCACAATTAGACAACATTAACGCCCCACTTAGTTAAAGCTATTGGAATCAGACATCAAATTTCATTAAACACCATCAGCAATTGGAAGCTAGCGTATAATTTTTGCATCTAAACCCATTTATAACTATTGACAGTAGCCAACGGGCGACTACCATTTATGATTCTTAGAGCAACGCCCACATCGATTAGCTGTCAAGCAATCAATAGCAATTACAATTGCAACTGCTAATAGTGGGCGTGGCTGTTGGCATTGTCTAATGTGGCTGCCACTTGATCAAATGGAGTCTATGACTGAGGGGCCACAGGTGGCCCATGGCTTGGGTCGCAACGTCTCGAAATCACTTTCACTTTTAGCAATATTTTTTTCGCAATTTACGTAGCATTTATCGCTTTGTTGTTTTGTTTGTCTCAACCTCGGCTTGAACTCGACTCAACCCTAAGCCTACAGCCCCTGCCTCTTCCCTCCTCCGAACTTTTGTCAGCTTTAACACAATTAGCGCTTGAGGAAATGGTTAACAGCCTAACGGCTATTTGCACACGTAAAATGTGTGGAAAACACTTCGATCTTTGTTTGCAGAACAAACGTTACAGAGCTTTGCAGATTTCGATATGAACCATAAAATGTTATGAAATTTTTTAGTTTTTCAACCTTTTTTATTGGTATCCAAAAAGCAACATTTGTGGTTGACAGTTGTTGGGCCTAAACATTATTGTAAGTGTATATATATAAATATCTTAAATATAGAACAGCGAACAGCCTCTTCCCTTTCTAAGAACTTCTCAAATTAAACACTTTTTTACAATTATTATATCATTTTCAATGTAATCAGGGCAGAATGGTTTTACTTAAATATTAATATGTGAACGGCAATAGGATGCGTGGCCAACTCGATAAAGTACTTAATCTACTTAATATTAGTCCTGTCCGGCTCGCTATCTGTCCTGCTTGTATGTATGTATGTTCGTGTGCATATGTATGTATATATGGCATTGTAGGGTATCTCATATTTGGAAAATCTAATACTGTTTGTATTTAAATATATATAAGATTTTCGTATATCTAATAAAATAAACATCCTTCATTCATAACTTTTTGCAATGCCAGTCTTCCTGTTTATCCGTCTATTTATATAAGTCCAAGCTAAAGACTTGAAATTTCGAGCATTTCGCCTTATAAGGTGTTAATGTATACTCGTATGGGGAAAAAATCTATCGTAGATATGTCTACGTTCGACAAATCGTTTAAGACTGTATCGTCGACAACTTTGTGCAGACTTCTTCTTGAGATATATCAACTATCAATATATCAAACTGTTTTTAGACCATAAACGAGTATTTAACAATCGATAACGCCATATTATGATGACTATAGGTACATGGCTATGTATAATTTGAAGTATATTCTAAGTATATTCTAAATTATATGAAACAACACTTCCATAAACTTTTAATTCAGTGAAAGAATAGTTGCAATTATAATAATATATATATATAATATAATAAAATATAATAGCTATGTGAACTAAATTAAATATTAAATAAGCTGAAACCATCAGATACTTTTTCCTGTTACAGGCGAATCAAATTTAGTATCTTAACAACACAATTGTTTAAGTATAATAGACCAAACCTCTTGCTATATGCAAGAGGAAAATATTTGATCACAGAGCTGTCAACAATATTTTAATGGAGGAATATCTAAAGGTTTTTTTTTTATATCTATTTATTTTTTATTTATTTATTTATTGTGCTTTATTTTCCTTAAAAATTTGTTACAACTAAACAAAGCTTATGGTATAAAGTTATTTTTTACAGGGGTTAGCTAATTGCCTTTCAACTGAGATATTTCTTATTTTTATTTTTATGGATTGCTTATGTGTTTTACAAAATTTTGATTAACAAAGAAAAAACTGGGATGAAAACCTTAAATTAGACTTAAAACTAACTTATAGCAATATTAACAGTCTATATATTGTTGAACAGTTCGAACTCTAGATATTTTATGTACATATAAGGAACCTGTGTAATGTGGTAAATTCAACATTAGTTTTAATAGTTTATTATGGGTAATTTTGACTTTTCTAATATGTGTAGGTGCACATTTTCCGCAAATGGAACATCCATACATGAGGAAATTCTATTCAATTATTTAAAATTAAATCATATAAAGATACAGCTTCTATGAATAAAAGACAAAACTTTTTGACATTCAAATCAAATAGATTTCCAAATTTACGACACATCTGTCTGAGGTGCACACTATTCCAATTGTGTTTACCGTGCAAATGGTAGATGAAATAAATTGTTTACTTGGCATAATCGATTCGTATATAATTAAGTGATTTATTGCAATTTCTCTAGCGATTATTCCGGGCACTCACTCAGTTCAGCTCATCGCGCAAAACTGACATCACGCATCACGTCGCTGCCAAAACATATTCAATTCAATTGACATCAACTCTTTGTGTATCTTAGGCAACGGAATCGCAAATGCAAATGCAAATCCCCGACGCGAAGCCCAACGACGAATGAATTGACAATGACAAAGAGTATTAAACGTATCAGTCTCCGTCTCGGTCTCCGCACTTCTAGTAGCTATGGGGGTATTCTTCTCCTAACCTATGTGGTGAGTATTCACAATGGATTCCTTCACTCACAATCGACAATACACAATCTGAGCCACACAACCCTTGCAGATATTAGCTTGTATCTCAGCAGCATTCAGCACGCCGCCATCATGCGGCCTGTATGGAGCGCCGCCTTGCCAATTTCTGCCAGCGCCGCCGGGACAGACACCCAAGTAAGTCTAAATATCTCCAGTTCGATCTGTATCTATTTCAAACTATATTCAAACTAATTCTCCTTATGCTCTGCTATAGCTGCGCCAGGCCCGGCAAAACCTATTGCGAGCACGTCGCCAACTATCCCACGTAAGTTGAGTGAGCCAAATGGCCAACATAAATAATACGCTTAATGTCCGATCTTCAAAGTCACACTGAAACTGTTGCCAACAAACAAAATCACATGCAAATGCATTTCAAACAAATGTTTGGCCAACACACACAATGCTCGCTGGCTTCAAATCAAATTCAAAGCAATCTCGAACAGAAACCAGAAACTAGTTTTTGCATATACCACACGCGTGTCTATCGTTCATACCCGTATACCCGTATACCTATATGCCCATATACACATATACCTAGATACCTAGAGACCTGTTAGCTGACAGTTGTCAGTTGGCAGTTGCCAGTTGCTAGTTGCTAGTTCCGCGACGACAACGCACACGTACTCGAAGATGCTCTCTGATGGCTCTGGCTCTACTCGGTGGCTCGGTTGCTGCTCGACTCGACCAGCTGGCGGAACTCCTTGACCCAATAAACTTGAATTGACAGTTCAAGACACTTTGTCTGTGACGACGCGCCGCGTGCTTCTCGAATATTTATGAATGCCTCTTTGAATAATTAAGCATTTAGTATAGTGTATAAGGTATTATAGCTATGGGATATGACTGATGGGTAAAAGAATCAAAGTTTGTTCAAACCATGTAAAAACCATGAAAATGAGTAGAGAATGTGGCCCATTTAATATCCTTAGAGTTTATTCCCTTAATGACTATCTAACAAAAGTTTTTTAATATTTTGACAGTCATCATTTGAGAAGTTTTGATTACTTGAGAGTCTAACTACTTGACTAATATTATAACTTTGTCAGCCATAAATTCTAATTGCAATATAAAGACTCGTAGTAATGAGGTAAAAGCATATGCTATGAGCAACTCCATTTAAATACTTCTTTTGTAGAGAAAGACTAATTTTGGTGTATATTTTATATATATTAATAAGCTTTAAGCAGCGAGTCACTTTGTTCGAAATACTATTGATATAGATAAAGAATTTGATATAGATTTATTGAGCTAAACAGAAATATAAATTACTTAGATGAAAGAAAGATATTTATTGAATAATTTGATATATCAATTCACAGAATTAAAGATAACCATATGCTATACTTGTATTAGCCACGTTTATATAGCATTTAAGAGTATTTGAAGTTCATTATGTTTAGATGCAAAAATTCTTCACATATGCTCATTTATATGGATTGTTAGTTGGTTTTTATTTTCTGCCTGCTTTTCCATTTGTTTAGCTATTTTTAGATAATTTCTTCGATTTGAATAAAATGTGAGCAAGTTGCTGCCACTACACGCAATGATAATGAAATTAATAATGATAATAGTAATGTTAATGACAATGACAACGATAAGGCGGACGCCAAGTAAGGCCACAATTTGGCGCCGACCCAGCAATTAAGTAGTCATTTTATGAGGCCTACGGAATTCGGATCTTGCATAATTCTGAAAAAGATTTCGAATGGGGAAAAGCCAGGGCTTGTTTTCACCTATGTGACACATATTGTGGCACGTGATACGCATGCGATGCAGTTGACGTGAAGAAGCGACCAAATACAAGTGAATACGACTAGCCGTATTACTCACAGCGTTACTTAGCCTAACCCATTGTCTGGCTGCAATATTAATTATGAGTTAACAACACTGAGCAGGGGCGTGGCACGCTTTCAGGCATTTGTCCGTCCGCAAGTCCCTCAGTCTGTTCGTCTGTCAGTCTGTTGCATAAGCCGACAAGTGGCATGGTATACCACTTTCGCAGCACATTCCCATGACCAGGGATGGGATGGGGGCATGACAGCGAAATCTACTCGAAACAATCTCTTACATCACTTGGGCAACAACAACATCAGCTTCACTCTCATTGTGTGTGGAATTTGCAGATATCTCATCAAGAGTCTCGTACGTAAGTGGGGCTACGAGGCGGCGTCTTTGTTAGTCGACGAGACCTGGGAGGAATTCTCGGCCGTTGCATGGTCGGACACGCCCGTGTTCTACGATCCAAAGTCTATATTTCCGCAGCGTGACTTTGCCAACGGGCAAGACTTCAATGGCTACAGCTATCAGACGCCCTTTGGCGGTGTGCCACAGCAAGGTGCTGGCAACTCTCTCTTTGCGCCCAACCCCACAACAGAGGCGCCCACGTGAGTAGCTGTTGTAGCACTCCAGACAATCCTAACTTTCTTTTCCACTGCAGCTATCTATTGTACACCTCGTCAGGCACTCGTGGTGGCTATCGTACGGGCGGTCAGCCACACGGCGGACAGTCTGGATCCGGATCGAGGCATTTGTACTATAATAACTATGGCAGGACGCCCTACAATGCGACACTCTGGTTGAAGCGTCTCGTGCGCGATCTGAGTCTTAAGCAGAAGGCCATTCAAGCAGAGCAATCAGAGATGCAGCAGCTGAAGGAGCAGGCTGTGAGATTGGCAAAGGAGGCTAGAGAGGAGAAGGAGGTAGAGGAGGTAGAGGAAGAGCAGGAGCAGCAGCAGGAGCAGCAGGAGCAGCATAAGCGCAGCATGCGTGATGTATCACTCAATATGGATCTCTTAGATATTGTGGGCGTCAGCGACAATAACAGCAATAATAAGGAAAACTCGCGAACCAAACGACAAAGTCCGTCGCGCTCTACACTTTGTGAGACGACATCGCAGTTCATAACACCGCAAGCTGCGCTCAATTCCCGCGGCAATTGGATGTTTGTTGTCAACGAGGAGAACACCGCACGTCAGATGGTCAAGGCGGAACTTTGTGCGTAAGTACTCAATCGTATATAATCTTTAAATTCAATTACGCGTTTTACATGCGTTTTTGCATCGGTTTTCTGTATAAGTTAGTATGGTTTGTGTTTATGCTAAATATAAGAGCAATTTTTGTGCTGCAAGCAGTTGCACATTGACAACTGCTTGCCACTGACTGCGCACTGCTTGGTTATGCACTACTTGCCTTGAAATGTGCATCTTTCAAGCTGCATCTTTGTTTATTCATTTATAATATATATATACATATAATATATATGTATATAGATATGTGTTTTGCTAACAACTAATTTCATTCTATGGCCCGACTTATTTGTCTATATTTCTACTGAAATTATACATTTACATATTTGTCATATTTATCAGCAAAAAGTGCGCTGCTATTATTTTGAACACAGCTATACATGTATATTGTGTATTGAACGAATCGAATTAAAATTGATTTCCAATTGGAACTACCCCAGAAATAGTAAATAAAATAGTTTCTTTAAGCACTCAATGCTTCTATCAGCAGTTTAATCAAAATTGTCGTTATAATTATACCTTGAATCCCCTTTGAAGATATTTTCCTCCAACTAAATGAGTTTCAAATTCTTCAAATGCATACTTCATTTGATATGGTTTCTCCTTCATTTTCTCAACCTTTTTTCAAATGTTTAATAAAAATGCTCTATGAAACAATGCAATATTCACAAGTTAACATCCTATTAACATTGTGTTGGTCTTACAACCAGTTGAGCGGGAATACTAGAAACCTCTAAATACACTCAATGCTTCTGGCTGCAGTTTAGTCAAAATAGTTATTATAATTATACCTCGAATCCACTTTAAGATATTTCCCTTCAACTAAAGTAGTTTCAAGTTAATGCTTCGTTCATTTGTTGTGATTTCTCCTGTATTTTCTCAACCTTAAACATTCACAAGTTAACATCCTATTAACATTGTGTTGGTCTTACAATAAGTTGAGCGAATATACTAGAAACCTGTAAATACATTTGAGCAGTAGTTATGTTAGAGCCCAATTATCTTTAGGTGGCTTTGCTATGGCTAAAACATTTTTGAGTTAAAGTTAAATTCTTTATGTACTAGATGGCGCTAGCTATTTGCAAGTTTAACTTGAGTATGCTCCCATCATAATTGTGTATGTAATGCTTATGCCTTATTGACTTGTGCTGGTGTTTTTAATCAATTAATTCAAAAAAACACTTTCCACACTTGCAATCAGTGCTTAGGGTCTCCGCTCGCTCTGGCCTAGTCTCACACAGCAGGATAGCGTTCCATATCAATAAGTGTTCCCCTTTTCGTGAAATATGTATGTGTTGGCTGGACTGGTTGTTAGGGGAAGCCTATGCTATGTGCTTGGGCTTGGGCACGTGGGCAGAAGTGCAGCGGCAAGTCCAAGTATGGGTATGTGCACGGTTACGTTTGGGTTTTGTGTCATAATTGCGGCTAAACGAATTATAACACCCCGAAAAAAAATGCCAAGATTAACCAACCAGCGGCCGGTGCTGCTCGTTATTCGTGTCCCCCTCGACCAAGGGCAACTGCCTCTGTTTTATGCGTGCGGTACTCGAAAACCTTTGGCAAAAAGCGCAAACAGAGGTAAAAATAGGGTGACGAGAGAC
Source organism: Drosophila nigricruria (assembly GCA_037075265.1). Classification (NCBI taxonomy): domain Eukaryota; kingdom Metazoa; phylum Arthropoda; class Insecta; order Diptera; family Drosophilidae; genus Drosophila; species Drosophila nigricruria. Next base: position 4,307,120 of record JBAMCI010000074.1, read on the forward strand.
CTCGGATGAGGAACAATTCGAGTAGCTGCAGCCAGTGCAATGAAAGAAAGAGAGGGGAGAGCGAGCAGTGAGTGAGTGAGAGCAACTGCTGCTGCTGGGGTCGCTCAATGTATGTCCAAATTGTTTGTCATTTGTCGCCCGCCTGCCTAGATACACACACTTACATACCCTATGCCCATATACCCTATACCCTGCACCCTGTACCCTGACCCTTTCCCACATGTGAGCAGTACTTAGAGCGCAATTTGCTTAACCAAATATGTAGCTGGGCATAAATCGTTGGACGATGCAGCGACAGGAGCAACAGCTGGCAGGGACACTGTTTCTAAGTACCGTTGCTTGGGCCTTAGCTCAACTCCTTATCAATTACGCGCGATTCCCGTTTTAACAAGTTCGTTAAACTTTCAACTTTGCAGCCGGCGCTACTCTTCTGCTTCCTCCTTCCCTCCTTCTTCTTCGTCTTCTTGGGCATATTTATGAGTGGAGCTCGCAACTAAATTTCGAATTTCGTAAAGTTGTTTATTTTTTGTCTGTTTGGCATTTGGCGTTGTTTCCGTTGTTATATAATTCTCTTCACCCTCTCTCTGTCTCCTTCTCTCTCTGTTTATTTCAGCTCAAACACATGCTCGAACCTGTGCGATCTGCCCAATGGCTACAATTCCAGGTGCGAGCAAAAGTTTGTACAAAAACGTTTAATTGCGCTTCAGGGCAACGGCCAAAATCTCTACACGGACACGTTCTGGTTTCCCAGTTGCTGTGTCTGCACTATAGCCGCAAATTAAGCAGCCGCGAAGCAGGACCGAGATGCACAGTCACGAAGGCAACGGCGACAGCGATAGCGACAGCGGCAGCGGCAGAGCGAATCCTATTCACACACATCCGAGTAGCCATTCACAATATCGAATATTCAAATTCGATATGAACACGATTTTTGCAGCAAATAATTGATAATTAAATTTTAGACAAGCACACACACACACACGCACCCCCACGTACACTGTCATACACACACACACACACGCACACATTTAGTGTAGTTTTACATTTAATTTAAAAAACAAAATTAGTAAAAATCAAAGCAAAGGCAAACTAATGGAAATAATTTTCAATAAACAAACAAATTAATTAGAAACATTTTCAAAATGCAAAACTTTATTGACTCGGAAATGATCTACCTATACAATATATATGGTTTGTATATAAAAACTAACAAAAAAGTAACCTTGAAATCACAAAAGCTGTAAAAAAAAATAAAAAATAAAACAAATACGAATAAAAATGCGCTCAAAATTGACAAACTCTTTGTACTATTTTATTTTTTATTTGTTTTTATTATGTTTAAAAAATATATATAAATAATTAAATTGCGGCAATCCTAAGAGTTAGCCACATAACAAAGACGAAAGAAGAAATTTGATAAATATTTTATATATACGAAACACAAGAAACCAATTGGAATTTGAATTCCTTAATTTTGGACATCGCAGCAATGAACCCACTGCTATTGTGCTCTGTTGGCATGCAGCTTGCCCTCAACTTTACTTATTTTCAAAAATTTCAATTGCTAACATTTTGAAATGTGGACCTTCAGTCTCAGCTATCATCACCACACTTGCTACTACCTCCGTTAGAGTCTTCTATTCAACATTTGATTGTTTACAAGAGTAAGTAAGAGTGATCTAGTCGGGACTTCCCGACTAGGAGATAGAAGAACTGATATTCCTATTATTCTACATTTATTTTATATATAAAATAAAGAGACTGTGTTTGGACTCTGCCTGTATGTCTTCTAGATGGACTTTTTTAATCAATATTCAGAGCGTGACATCGACATTTATATGTGTTCTTGACTAAGCATATTTTCTTGTGCATATTTTTCCCTAGGAAGAGCTAGGTATCCGAAATATTCATTACCACCCAAAGTAAATTAAATGTTTTCATCTTTAGTGGTAGTCAAACGATGCTTAAAAACGAAGTAAAATTATTTATTTGTATTGATAGTTAGGAAATGAGATAAGTTATCGACAAAAAAAAAACTTGATAAACTGCGCATGGTATACAGGAATATATATGTTAAATTACAAGTCTCTAACTTTTGACTTAAGAGATCGTTACGTTCACAGGGATGGACGCAGGGACATGGCTAGATCGACTCAGCTCATCGTCTGAATCAATAAGAGTACAGACTTACTCAGAGTAGAATCAAAAGCAACTTTCATATTCATCGGATTGAGACCTTTCAGCTGAAAGTATTATTATATTCATTTTTACAAATTCCCTTCTGACATTCTAAATAGAATTTGGCTAAGCAAATACTAATGAATAGAAGGACTGCGCACTTTGAGCTCAATCTTCCCCTAGTTCGAGCTGTGCACAATAATAAGATCTTCAAGCTGAAATCACTTTCTGTGTTTCAGAGTGGATACTGTTGGGATGCCCCTTATACCATTATATCTCAATTTTAGTCTTGAATTAAGCTCAAGGCTTATTTAAGTGTTCAATCTATTTTTACACAATGCCAAAAATTGAATTTTATAAGCTTAAATTCAATTTTATAAACCCTTTTATTATGTCGCATACTAATCATTTTTCGACTGTCTCATAACGTTCTATAAACTACACGTAGCCCAAATTCTAATCAACCATTAGTTGATTGAGCCATGGGCAGTCAATAATTGCGTTATGCGGTTTTCCATTTATTGGAATTTTCGGTCTGCAGCAATTTAATAATGATTGCAAAATAACAAAATGTGTGCAGCAGCAACAACAACAACAACAATAACAACAACAACAATAACTAAATGAGAGAACACCTGCTGCAATTGGAATTACATTTCATAAATCCAAAAACAATAATCGTAAAATATCATCAGGTGTCACGCGCAAAACGGAATCGCAATCGCCATCATTGGCCCAGTCCTGCTGCCATTGGAAGGGGCAGACTACATGCATCGATTGATGGCTGTCAGGATGCGAAAGAGCAGGAGAGCAAGGAGTAGAGAGATAGCGGGCGGGAGTACGAGTAGTTGTATTGTTTACACAGAGCCTTCAATACAACCAGCACATCAGTTGAGTCAAATGCTATCGACTCAATTGGCCCAGTCATGAGTTAAGTTTTGTAATACAACAATTACATTTTAGTTTCTTATACATATATATTGGATATATATATATATTATATATATCCAATATACCAAAGTTACATAAATGACTTACGTGAATCGAAGCGTTAACATAAGTTGCAAGCCAAGGACAAGTTCTTAGTCGTTAGCGAAGTCTGTTGATAATGCTATATGGATAACTTGCTCACTTTCTGAAAGTTTATACTTTGTAAAACTTGATTAAACATAATCAACAGATAACCAAGCTTGGGTCTAATAAATTAACAAATATATTCAATATTAAAAAATGCAATATATGTATATATGGAATTGCATCATCTTCTTTCTGCGATTGCATAAATGATTTCTATCATTGGCAATGATGAAATATATTTGATCATCATTTGATAACATCTTTTCTAGATTTTATGGTTTGGCTCGGAGTACGATATATGGTTTCCTTCTTTTAGTTGAGCACCCAATACATATGGTCTATATATTTCATTGTGTAAATAGAACAGAATGATTTTATGAAAATGTATGTAACAGGCAGAAGAAGACGAGGTCGTTTATCGCAGTTTAAGCAGTTTAAGTTTGCTTCAACTGATTGATAAGCTTTGCAATAAATTGAAATCAATCAAAATTGATATTAGACTTTAGCTCGAGTCGTCAAATGTTTGTGTTCTTAAGATTTCCCAATGTACGGATATATATGGAAAATATGAAAAATATGGATGTATATGGAAGATGTGGAAATGTACAATGATATGAGTTTGCTAATTTGTTTGGATATATATGGAAGATGTGGAAATATACAATTATATGAGGATAAGATTCACACTGAATCAGATACAGACAGCTTCAAAAAGAGCAGCAGCATGAACTGTTACGGTTAGATTAGGTTTCTAGTTCAGGGTTGGTTCAGTATAAAATACTTAGTTGGGAGTAAAAGATTCACATAGACTTCCATCTCTCTAGACAGAAGTTTTATACACAAAGAAGACAAAATATAATTAACATTTTTTAATAATTGGAATATTTAATAGAAATAAAACTGTAAAATATTAACAAAGAGAACAATGTCTCTCATAACAACTAAAGCTAACTACTATCTACTAATAGCTATATTGTATATATATAAATCTATACCCTTTAGTTTCCAAGTGGAGTTTAATGGCAACAAAATGTAGACATAAGGTGCAATAGCCTCGATAGATTCGAATTCGCTTACCTGTTGTGGGAACAATGCAGTCGGACATACCCACCCACTGTGAGTTGCCTTTATGCGTGTGTTAGTGTGCGTGTGTATGTGTTTGTGCGTGTGTGTGTGCGTGTGTGTGAGGGTTAATTTGAGCTGAGTGTGTGTGTGCGTGCGCAGTGAGTTTTAGCAATGATTAGCATCACGAAATGAAAAAACTATTGTTCCAATACGCAGCAGAGCGTCGTGTCGAGCCAGGTAAAGGACGTGAATAAGGACGACAGGACATTGACAAATCAGGTAATAGATGAACGGGCAGAAGGGATGCGACGAACCCAGCAATTGCAACAATTAAATTGAAACGTTGAAAGATATTTGAACAATTTGCCCAAAACACTATACAACATGCGAGAACATAAAGTAAATCCAAGCCAAAACTCTGACTGGCGAGCAACAAGAGCTGCAGAAGCTCTGCTCTCTGCTCTCTGCTCTCTGCTCTCCGCTCACCGCTCACCGCTCTCCGCTCTCTGTCGCCGTCTAGAGCCAAGTCGAAGTCCAAAGCGGAGCAGCTGAAGTTTTGTAGCAAAGCAAAAACTGCTGCGGCTGCCTGGAAACGAGCGCAGAGCTCACAGAGCAAAGGAAGCAGCAGCAACAGCAACAGCAACAACAACACCAACATCAGCAGCAGCAGCAGCAGCAGCGGGTAATAATGCAACAACAGCAGCAGCGACAGCAACTGCGCAGTCAACGCTGGCAGCGAAGGCAGCCGCTGCGTTGTGTATAAAAATTTAACATCTGCTCCTTTCATGATTTCGGAAAACTCAAAACTCGTACGACAGCAACAACAACTGCAACAACAACAACAAGAACAGGAGAAGCGGCAGCAATAACAACAACAATAGCAGCAGCAGGGCTGTAATGGAACAAATAAAAAAAGTATGTGTGTGTGTGCGAGTGTGTGTGTGTGCGAGTATCGTGGCTGTTGCTGTTGGCTGTTAATGCATTTGGCTTGTGTTACTCGTATTACGTGCATTTGTGCCGCACTTTCATAGCTGAAAGATCTCGCGCTCTCTCTCTCTCTCTCTCTCTCTCTCTCTCTCTTGCTGCATCTTTTCTTCAGCTCACAGGACACACATACCGGACGGGTCCTTGATGGCGATGGCAGGGCATGACTCGCGTGCATTCAACTTCAACTTCAACTTCAGCTTCAGTTATCAGCTACAGCAACAACACTGTCAGAACTTTAGCTTCTGTGTCTTGTTGCTTGCGGTAAAGTTGTGGGCATCGCCTGCTGTTTATACTCTAACTAAGAGTAGTCCATCAGCTATGAGAGTCTACTTGACTCTGCTTGACTGTGAGAGTGTATATAAGAAGAGATAAACTATAGCTGTTATAAGGTTAAAAACTTAAACAAGTCGACTTTATGACTCGTATAGGGTATTCAATATTCGATCATGTGAGCTTTAAAGCTATCGCCTTCTCTGTGTTTCCTCTTCTTTTTGCATTTTTGCGAAACGCGCGCGCATTTCTTTCATTTTTCAAATACGTAGCTGCAACTGTCAGATACTTTATCGTAGTTGTTGTTGTTGTTGTTGCTGCAATGTGAATGTCCTTTGTTGCATGACAAAGGACACGCACACAGACTCATTCGGAACGCTTAAGTAACTTTGTGGCACGCACAACTTCTTGCAGCGCAGCCAAAGTTTCGCTCACTGCTGCAGCGCAATCAAACGGCAAAGTGGCAAAGTCAAAGGCAATGCCACAGACCAATACGACGCCACCAGCAGCAGCAGCAGCAGCAGACGTTGCAGTTGCACGCCCCTTACCTACCTATTGACGCAAACCAGCGACGGCTGCGTCTTCTGTTTGTGCAGATGTAACTCAACGAGCAATTTCTTAGCCTCTCTCTCACACACTCCGCCTCTCTCTCTGTCTCTGTCTGAGTGTGCCTTCTGTGTTTACCTTGTGTGATTTTCGTGTGTAGGACAGGTCAGTGTTCCGCTGCCAGGATAAGCATTAGGATAAGGGTTGCGTTCCTCGACGATTTTCCATTACGCAATGCAAATAAGCGAAGGTTCTCAATGCTCTCGCTCGCTCGCTAGCCCCGTCCCTCCCTCCTTCCTTGACGTTTGCCGCTTCCCAATTTCCATGCAACAATGCAACTGTCAAGGTTCTGCTTTTGCCTTTTTGTGCGGCGCCAAATCTAAATCCTTGTGCCCAGCGCGCATTCGCTGCCCACATTCACATTTCGCTGCCGTCAAAAGGCTTCTAACAACAACAACAACAACAACTGCAGACTGCATGGCCGAAAAAGCACTGGCAGCAAAAATTGCACGCACACGCACTCACACACGTCACACACACACACACACATACATTTACACAAGCTCAACTAATAGTTTGGCGAAAAAAAAAAGTGAAATGAAATCAACTGACATATAGAGCAGGAACAGGATGAGGACGAGAAACAGGGCCACAGCTAGGATCTGTGACGTTCCTCTCTCTCTCTCTCTTCCTTCCTACCACCATTACCCTACCTCTCCCCCTCTCTCTCTCGCTCTCTCTCTCCATCTGTCTCTGTCTCAGTCTCTCGCTTTGCCGCAGCGCTTACAAAAGCTAGCAAAAAGTGAAATAAGAAGGCAAATTGTACCAAAAATCCCACAACAGCCAGTGCAATGCCAGCAAGGATATAGAACGCACACACACACATGCTGTTACGCCCACAAGGTCCAGGCTTCACACAGAAATGAGCACAGCAGCAACAGCGAAATAAAACCAGAAAGTATTTGCTCGTAGCTGTTGCCGCTGCCGTTGCTGCTGCTGCTGTTGCTGCTGTTGCTGTTGCATGGCTCATAGATTGCAAGTTCGCATTGTACGCGCGAAACTAGGGAAAAAATTTTTTAATTGGAACAACAACTGTACAGGAGACGTGGCTGCAGCGGCAGCGGCAGCGGCAGCGGCAGCAACAGCAACAGCAGCAGCAACAACAAAAAAACGTACTTCAAACGCCGCATGCTCGTGTTTATGTGTCTTTATGACTGTGTGTGTGTGTGTGTGTGTGTGTTTGACAGCATAGAGCAAATGCAGCTGTTCATGTATAACCCTGCATATGTGTGTGTGTGTGTGAGTGTGTGTGAGTGTGTGTGTGTGTTTGTGCAGGACTTGTTTGAGTCAGGACACAAGGCAGCAACAGCAAGCAACAAGCTTGAGCATTGGTATGAGTTGCCGATCGAAGGTTGCAACGCAACACAACGCAACTAGTAAAGACCACAGGGTGATTCAAGCATAGCTGAAACATCAATGAGAATAAAATAAAAAAAATTTTATTTAAAATTTATTTAGTTAGTGACTTTAACTAACCATTTATATGGACATAATATATGATATAAAATATTATTAAATAAATTTATTAAAATACTATTAATGATGATGTTTATCTGAATATTAGATATATATATAAGACTTTCATATATTTTAAATAAATATTTTCTTTAAATATAATATTATATCAATTTGAATTTCTTCCTTTAATAAATCCATTTCGAACAACTATATATTTCGCATTATTCAATTTTGAACTCAACAAACATGTTGCAGTTGGAAGCGCCGTTCGAACTCTGCTCGTTTATTTATGGTTGTTCGCTGTTGTTGTGTGTTCGTTCGCTGGTTCGCCGGCGTCGAGCCGATGCGTTCAGGTTGCGTCCGCTGCCGCTGCTGCCTCTGCTGGCGCTGTTGCTGCTGGCTGCTGGCGTCGGGGTTGGTTTGCCGTTCGCTTGTGCACGGCACAATCAGTTGTTGTGTATCCTTCGAAGGGTGAAAAGTTTCCTAAATACAAAAACTTTTGCACCGCCGCCGTCGCTACGTTCGAGCGCCAGAAACGAGTGCGAGTTGCCAGTGTCTGCCCGCTGCCCGCTGCGAGCTGCAAGTCGTGAGTGGAGCGTTGCCGTCGCCAGCTTCAGCATCAGCTACAGCTACAGCCACAGCTGCGGCTACAGTTACTGCGTCAACATCTTTTGTTGTTAATTTCCGCGTGTAATTTTCCTTCTCACACCACAAACAACTTTTTTGGCAGCTCAGTTCAAAACGCACTGATCAAGGATTGCAGTTCAAAGGAAAAACCAGTTTCCACAGTGTTCTCACAGCAACAAACTTGCAACAATGCTGCTGCTCTCGTGAATAGTGCAACAACAACAACAGCAACAGTCACGGCAAATGTTTAACAACAATTTGAATTTACCTGCAGCTTTGCATCGTTTCTTTGCGTTAATTTTCTGTTCGCGTCGCGTTCGCATCTCTCGTGTTTTTTTCGTATTGTAAACAATTTCTCGATTTCGATTTCGATTTCGTTTTCGATCTCCGACGTTCGTTTTAATTCGTGCGCGATTTCGCGGGTTTCTTACTTTCATATCGGTATTATCAGTTGCTCAATAGATCATAAAATAAAAAGCAAATAAACCAGAAACAGCAACTATATCGATGTATATAGATCACAATTTTCCCAGTGGCACCAACGGTCGAACAAACGGCAATGGATTAACAACGGTTTGTAAAAATATATTTTTGAAAATAGTTAAGAATTAGAAATTTGTTTAGAAGAATATTTGATATATAATTGATTTACTTGAAACGATTTATATATATTTGAAAACAAGTATAAAATTACAACTTATAAGTTTGTCTATAAGAATCAAATATTCTATTCTATTTGATATACCCATATTGATGAATATATATGGTATAGTGTTTCTATGTTAGTGAGAGAAAGACGTGACACTGAAGAAGTGAAATTTGTCATTCTTACTCAAGAAATTGTTAATTACAAATGTTATACATATATTGACTATCTAAGGCTCAATCTGCTTTTGTTAAGGCAGGTTTTAGGAGAAGACATAAAGAAATATCATATATTTTTGACATTTGTGAACCATTCTTGCTATGAATATCGAACACGATCATCGTGGAACGTTCCACACAAATGTTCACAAATGTAAAAAATATATGATATTTCTTTATGTCTACAGCAAAAATTGATTATAAACCTATTTTTCTATATATCGATACAAATTTGATGCCTGCATAGGCAGCTGACTCTTTAGAGCTGATTCCTTAGAGCTGACTTCTTAGAGCTGACTCCTTAGAGCTGACTCTTTAGAGCTGACTCTTTAGACCCTTATACATCTTCATAGCAAACCATTTCTTTATATTTCTTAATTTTCTTGATTTCTTCAAAATGTGCCTATTCACATGTTATCGAATTGATCAATCTACCTTTAGCTTTATCCAATCAAGAATTGTTTATTTCATTCTAACCAATTAGTTCATTATCCACTTTTAGATTCCTCCATAGTTTTGTTCAGATCTTTATACAGCTTTGCTTTTAGCTTTAGCTTTAACTTTATCCATATTAATATCCTTTCAGCATCAGCTTTTTTCATCAATAATTCAACTTCTCAAATGACATACATTAGATCTTTATCCAGCTTTTAATGCATATTTCTTTTTCTTTATCTCTTTTTTTTTGGCTCTTATCTTTTATTTTGCTTTCATCCACAAATATTCGCCGTCGCTTTACCATTTAGCTTTGGTTTTTTCACGTAGTTTACCTGCCCACATATGCAAATTATTAAAGATATATCAATTCAATTGCCAATAGGCCGCAAAATACATATATATAGAAATAATATTTTTCTTGGGAGTTATCGAATTACTAAAGACGCTGCACTTGCCACACAAATTTCTGTGTTGTTCTTAGCTTGGCATGTAAACAGACGATTTTTGGGGATTTATTGATGAACTTGGATTTGATGACGCTGCCTTAAAGCCAAAAAACGGTCGCGAAATGCAAGGAAAACAAACATTTGCAAATGATGGAATAAAATTAAATGTAGACGCCAGCAGTGGCAGATACAGATACAGATACAACATCAACAACATCAACAACAACAACAACGACAGCAGAGTTCGATTTTTGTTTTCTGTTTTTTACCATGAAACTCCCGAAAATTGACACAAAAAACATTTCGAGATGAGTAATGACAATAAACACGCGGCAGCAGCCAAGACAGATACAAAATTTGAACAACAAGGCAAAGCTGTTGCTGCCAGCAGCAGCAGCATCAACAACAACAGCATCAGAGACGCCGACAATCCGCTAGATACATTTGTATCTGTGGCGCATATGCGCCGACGTTTGTCAAGTTAAATTAAAAAGCAGCTACAAGCTTGAGTACTGAAGAGTTATACGCTCTGCCCGGCCTGCCAGGCAAAAAGCAACAACAACAACAACAACAACAATAACAACAGCAGCTCCAATACGTCTACAAATACATTCAACACTCGAGTCGGCTGCTCTGTAGCTAACTAACAGTAACGTGCGTACTTCAAGGCAGCTCAGCAGGCAGCACTCATTGAAAGTTGAAGACACACACACACACACATACACATACACACACACACACGTCTCAGCTTCTTTTGGCGCGCTCAAAACAGAAGCGCCAAAAAAAAAAAAAAGAAAAGAAAAGAATAAAATAAGAATCGCACAGTAAAAAGCCAAACTGCAAAAGCGAAAGCGAAACACACAAGCAAAAGAAAAACACCAGCAGCAACAACAACACCAGCAGCAACAACAACGACAACAACAACAACTTGAAGTCAAACTCAGCCCACGCCTCACTCTGGGCGCAGAAGCTGCCTTGACATGGGCAATAAAGAGAATTTAAAGCGCCATAGAAGCTGGCGACGCAAGCAAAGCAAAATAAATAATAAAGTAATACAAATTGAAGAAACAGCAGCAGCAACAACAGCAACAACAGCAACAGCAACAAGAGCAAAACGAAGTTCAAGTTCAAGCAGCGCATGTTGTTTGTATCTTGCAGTTTGTGTATCTTTTAGCTGCAATTTGTCTGACCAGAATGGAGAAGGCACATGTGCCGCCAACTGGACGCGACTGTTGCGGCTGTTTGTTGTTGTTGTTGTTGTTGTTGTTGTTGCATCTATTTCTGTTGCAGTTTATGAGTTTATGGCGACCCCCAATGAATTAACACGCCCAGCTAAATATAAACATGAGCACGCACATTGCTATAACAGAAAACGACTTACAGCGAAAAAGCAAGTAACTCACACACACACACACGCACATGCACAACTCACATATTACGCACTCACATATTACGTTTTCGTTTTCATTCATAAAATAAGTTCAGGCCGAAAAAAAGAGAGAAACATGCACAGGTAGCCCAAGGCAGCGCCAAAGGATACGGCAGGCAAATTAAGGCTTTGACCTAGAGAAAAACAAACAACTCGCAACACACACACACACAATATGCCGCCCACACACACACACACACTCACGCACACACACACACTGCTAGTAGCTTTAACGGTTACGTGCGTGACTTTCAAAGTATGCGAGCTAAATGACATACTCGTAAATTTGCACACTCACACACACAGACACACACAGAGACATGCATGCATGCGTGTGTGCGTGTGTGTGTGTGTGTCTGTACTTGGTTAGCTCCTTTGCATGGCTTCATTGTGGCGCGCAGCACGTTTCATTTCATCGCATTTTTGCAAACATACTCAACATACTCAACTGCCAGCCTGCCTACCACCCTCTCTCTGTCTCCCTCTCTCTCCCTCTCAGTCTCTCTCTGTCTTCGTCTGGCAACGAATAACTCAATTTACACGTGACACATCGGCAAGCAAATTAACCCATTAAGCAGAGTAAATGATAATTTAGTTGAGCGAAAGCCTTTAACACTTTCAATTGCGTGTATAAAATATGATTTTTGAATATAATTAATACATATTTAATAGAGAGTTTATCGTAGATATAGTCTGGACTTTATATATAAGATTTTACCTTGTAAAGAAAATAACAATCATATAGTTTGTTTTGTATATTAAGTTTAGTATTTATTGAGAAACTGAGGGAAATGCGCTTCATCAAATCTGAAATCATGATCATGCTCATAGGTAGGGTGACCATACGTCCTGAAATTCCGGGACAAAGTTGTCGACCGTCCCGGAATGGCCTGAGGCCGATCTGGTCACCCTACTCATAGGGCAACAAGGCTATGAGGAACTAGTTAACGAAAGCAAAGTCTGCTTAGTATAGACCTCGAAGGTTCTGGAAATTTCTATGCTGATAAGCTACACATATTTTTTTAAATTTTTCAAATGCTTCCAGGAACTCTTAGAATTTCATTTAAAATTGCAAAAAAATAAAGAGATAATAATAATATATTCTAGCTAGCTAAAGTTTTCGAATACTTTAGCGAGCAACATGTTAATTAAGCTCTAAGCGTTGTGTTTAGTGCGCCTGCCCCCGCTTCAAAAATTATATATATAACATATATATATATATATAAATATGTGAATATAATGCAATAATGCAGACTCCAGCAGAGAGTGATGCCTGGCATATTAGTAAAAGTTTGCTTAATTATGTTGCAAGACGCATGTAACGTGAAATAGAAAAGGATGTGGCAGGATGCGCATGTTCAAGTGCTTATTTCATGCTTATTTTAATAAATATTTTAGTGCGAAAACAATTTTGAACAAATTTCATATGTGAACAAAAGTTGAGAACAAGCGCCGAAAACGTCAGATAACATATTAAAATATTTTACATTGGGGCAACATGGGGCGTATGCGCAACGCCAGCTGAAGCTGAAGCTGGAGCTGTAGTTGGAGCTGGAGCCTGTTAGCTGATTCAGTTGAAATGCTGCTGGCAGCGCGTCAGCTTGATAGACAGACAGAGAGGGCGACGGAGACAGAGGCAGAGGCAGGCGAGCTAGCTGCCATTCAACTGGTAACTGCGTAGCCAGCAGGACGAGCAGAACGAGCAGGATGAGCAGGAACAACAGGCCAGGAGTTTGGCAAACTGCCAGTTGCTGTTGCACTTGTTGTGCCATTCCTTGACTTGCCTCGACAAATGAAAGTCAGGTAGCAGGCAGCAAGCAGCAAGCAGCAGGCAGCAGGCAGCAGTTGCTACAACATGAGGCAGGCTGCTGCTGCTCGCCCTCGCGCTCGCCCTCGTCATGGCTGAGTTCTCTTATAGCATTTGGTCTATTCTGCACATGCAACGTGTATGGACATGTGCATGCAGGTGTGTGTGTGTGTGTGTGTGTGTGTGTACGAGTGTATGTAGCCCAGTTTATGCAGCAAATGCAGCTGAGAGTCACCTACATTCATTGCTTAAATTATTTCAGCTCTGGCCATTTTTGCCCTTCTGCATTCTGTATTTTCAAATGACGCATTGTTCGCATGTGCACATTATATAGCCAGAGATATATATGTATATGTATATATATGTATGTATGTATGTATGTATTGGTGTACATCTGTGTGCTGCGTGTTTAATTCGCAAAACATTTGCAAAATGTTGCAAACTGTGCGGCAGCAAGAACCCCACACACACACAAACACACAGGCACGGAGATAGAGAGCGAGAGAGAGAGGGAGAGAGAGAGAGAGAGCGAGAGTCAGATATTGTAGTGAATTGCGCGCATTGTTCATGGTTTCGATTGTTGTAAGCCTCACACACACACACACACACTCACACACACACGCACACGAATCCGTGTTTACTTAGCTTCTATCTGAAATATATCCCAGCTCAAAAGCTGCCACAAATTTACAGACACGGGTTCTTTTACTTATCAAACTGTAGATAAGATAAAAATCGATATATATATATACATATATATATATATAGATTTTGTCAAACAGTTGATTTATACATAATTCCTTCGATTTGGTATTATGTCACTGAGCGGAAATTGGGGCTTCAGGTAGACTTCGAAATACGATTTGAATAACAACAAAAATTATAAAAAAAAAAAACATGTTGAATGTTGGCTTGATTTATCAGCTTATGGCAATAAGAGCGTCTGCAAGAGGAAGCGCTAATTGTGCACATGTTGCAGTTGCACATGCCGCATACACACGCATTCGCGTTGGCCTAATTTTGAAAATCGGGATCTTTATCGCAATACTCGTAACTCGTAACTCGCAACTCGCAACTTGCGACTCGTAACTTGCAACTCGCTGCTTACAGCGCACAGCTTACAGCTTACAGCTTGCAACATGCAACTTGCAGCGAACAATGTAAATATATGAGAAGCGATTGCTGCAGGATGGACTGCTGCGGCTGGCAAAGTGGAAACGCGAAACGAAGTCGCATAAAACGGAAAGTGCAGCAAATTGTGGCAGCTGCAACATCAATTTTTTTTTCTCTCTTCGTTTTTGTTGTTGTTTCAGTTTCCCTACATTCGCCGATCTTAGCGCTGCGGCAGGTTCTGCTGGCCGTTGGCCGTTGGCCTTTTGCCGATCATTTAAAGGTGCCTCTTCTTTGCGACTAATGCGAGTTGCTGTTGTTGTTGTTGCTGTTCCTGTTGTTGCTGTTGTTGTTGCTCTGAAATTGCGACACGCAAATTGTAAGCGACAACATAATCAGGCTTTAATTGTTCTACGCGGCAACACTGGCAACTGACAGGCTTAAAAAAAAAAGTTGATGGGAACTGCAACCAATCAACACGAGGAAAATGTGAAAAAAAAAATATTATAAATTTAATATTTGAATGTAAAATAGTTATTTTCGATATTTGAAAAGCTATAGATGTGAGAGCAACTTACAGAAATGTTTAAAATCAGAAAAACTTTATATATTATAGAAAAAAAAAGTAATTCTTATGAAAATTAATGATTCAATAACTTATATTAGAATTGGATTCTTATGGAGAAAACTCAATTCCTTGGTTCTTGGCGATGGTTTCTAGTTGCTAGTAACTTTATGTACTTATATACTCTATACTGCCTGAAGGAAAGACATAGACAATACATTTAATCAATTCTCTATCTTAGGAAGGAACTTGTCATTCTCTAGATTCATAGAATATAATATCTTTTTGTTATCGAGTAACTTTCGGAAAGATATAGACAATACATTTGATCAATTGTCATTCTATAGATTCATAGAATATAATATCTTGTTCTTATCGAGTACCTTTAGGAGAGATATAGACAATACATTTGATCAATTGTCTATTGATGGAAGGAACTAGTCATTCTATAGATTCATAGAATGTTACATCTTTTTCTTATCAAGTACCAAACTCTATCTCACTTCAATAAATACTCTGAAAATTTGAATTCTATATTTTTAGGCGACAATAATTTATCGTAGATAGAACTTGCTGTATCTGAGTAAATTGTTTTAACTGGCCAAGGGCAAATTCGTAGACACTTCAACACCTCAAGTGGCCAACAACTTGCTATAGAGTGCACACACACACACACACACGCACACACACACACACAGCAGGCCCATTGAACTTTGTGAAGCGCAACGAAATGTTGGCAAGTTGAAAAACAAAAAAAAAACGCAAGTCAAAAGGCAACGGCAAAGGACGCGCAAAAAAATGTACACCTGTGCCGTTTTTTTTATGAGAACAAAATACAAAATACAAAAGAGACAAACACAACAGCAACATCAGCAGCAATAAATGCGAGTAACTGCGAGGCTAAAAAAATGGCGAAAAAAGCAAGAAAATGACAACTGAAAAAAGTGTGTGTGTGTGTGTGTGTATATATGTGTGTGTGTGTGAGTGTGTGTGTGTGCCAAGTCTTACAAAGCCAAAGCATAACTTACAAGCAACAGCAACAGCAGCAGCAACAACAGCAACAACAACAGCAGCCAACGGCAATAAAAAGCCAGAAGTGAGTGTCCTTTACATTTTTTTTTCTTTTTTTGTTGTTGTTGTTGCTGCTTGCTGCTTGCTGCTTCCTGCCAGCGTGAAGTTGGACTTGGCCAACGCTCATTATATAGTCAAAGACCATAATTATGTGTTGAAGTTTGTAGATGTTTTAAGTGAGTGAGCAGAGAACCAAGAGAGAGAAGCAAAGAATAACGATAATAGCAGCAAAAATAAAGAAAAAAGAAAAAAGGACAGGCTAGAATGGCAACCAAATACAGTTGCCATCCAAAGCTAGAATAGGGACAAGCTCTGAGCTAGAATAAACGCACACAATTAGTACTGAACATGTATTTCTACATTTGCTTATCGCTAAACAACAAGCTGTTACCATTCTATATATATATATATATATATATTCGGCTCTGCCGATGAAGGCATTATGCAAAAGAAGCACTTTTAAGTTACTATACTCATAGATCTAAGCCATGATATAGCCTACTTTTGCTTACATTTGCATATCTATGTAAAGTCAATGTATTTGAAGAAATCCTGTTAGAAATGTCTTTGCAGAGGTCGATTCCAAATGGAATAAACATACACAATTCGTAGCCAACTTGAGCTCAACATTTCTTCAACTCTGTTAACTCAGTTGCATTTTCTGTTAAGAAGGTCTGCTAATGTGACAGCCAATTATGCACTGTTAAAGCTCTTAGCTATGTTAGTTGAGTAAAGCTGATATCAATTAAGTTTTTAATATAAAAGAAGAAATCTCATTTATCATTTATTACGAATCATCTATAATCCAAGAATACAAATGAAACACTCAATCAGAAAGCTTTCCAACACGTACGCACAACTCTCAGCATAATTCACAAATTTCAAAGTACAATCCCTAAGCACATCAAACATAAGATATTATTTAAGTCATGTTAATAAACTGTAAAGCCATTGAAATTTAAATATATGAATAAGACGCCATACTTACCGCGATTCAGAACTTATTGTTTAAGATTAACAATGTTATCTACTCTTTACGCATTATATTCAAATCAAATAAAACCATTAATACAGCTAAAAGTCATAATAATTAATTAGCTTAAAGATAAATAGTTCCATCTCAACTTTCTGTCACACACACACTTCTTTTACAACAACTTTATACCTCAATGTCAATGGTCTTTAATGGAATGAAACATATTTCAATAAATCACCATCATTTCATCAAAAGTAAAAAGAAATAAAAATTTAAAGATGCATTTCATTACAGTATTATCTTAACATTTGCATGCGAGTGAGCATCAGAATCCATTTTAATTTCTACACAGCATAAAGAACAATTGTGACGTGACTAACAGAGTATTTTTTTTAATATTTAATAGAGAGAAGCTGCTGTGAAGAAGAGCCTGAAGAGTGATTAGTGAACAGTAACACTGTATATATTTGCATACATTTATTAAATTAAAGAACCAACAGTCGCAGTAACATTAACAGTTGATGTTAAAGAGAACTTAACATTTACATTTTACATTTTAAAGTAAGCAGCTAACATTGACAGCTCGCATTTGCAGTTGCCTTTGCTGTTAACTCTGATTGCTGAACAATAACGTAATCAAAATTTGTATATTAAATTGAAATCACTCTAATATATATTTACTGATTCTTTTACAGATTTTGAACCAAAGGATTTAAAAGGACACCAACAACAAGCATTTTGGCATATGAAATTGAAAGCAACAACAAAATTTCACTTTGGCTTATAATCAACAACAAATTTCAACTCGAATACTAACCAAAAATTCACAAAAAAACAGAAAACAAAAAACAACTAGAATAAAAATGCATTAAGTTTATAAAAAAAACATAAATAATAACTTAACTAAATTTAATAACAAATAAAAGCGATAATGTTTAATTAATTTGTAAGGTAACCCAACAAACAAACAAACGGAAGACAAAGATTTTTAAATATTAAGCCTAATATATTAAGTAATATTATATAGCAAACAAACAAACAAAAACAAAAAAATCATTTTCAATAAAAGCTGCAACTATTTTTTATATATATAAACATATTAACAACAAACAAACAAACAAACAACAAATAAAAGCAAATCAAATTTTTATGCAAAAAACCAGAGTACAAAATTCATAAGCATCAATTTTACAAAAAAATATCACACAATATCAACAAGCTAATCAAATTATATATATATATATATATACATATATATATGTGAATAATAAATAAATTAAATAAATCAAACAACGCATACAAAACAAATACAAATTTACAAATTACAAATTACAAATTTACAAACAACAAATTTTTCAAGCAAAAAAAGTCGCAAGTCTGAGACCCAGCACAACAACAACAACAACAACAACTACAACAAGAGCAACAAATTAATTTTAATTAATTAAGCAACAATTAGCGAATGTTTAACAAATTTCATCATTTCGCATGGCTGCCGTTTACAACAACAACAACAACAACAACAATATCTTTCAACACAACAACAACAACAAAAAAAGAGTACAAATAAAATAAAATTTTGAATTTTTCAACTTACAAATTTTTGAATAAACAATTAAATAGTAGTAGCACATATATACAACAAATAACTTATTAATACGACAAACAAATAATTATATTTATATATCAACTGTAAGAGCATTGCATAATATTAAAATACAAATTTTACAAAACATGCACAAAGCACGCGACAAACGCGAGTTCAAAGTTCAAAATATAAATTAGCAAAAAAAAAACAAAAAACAAAAGCCAGAAAAGCAACCAACAAATCGAAAGAGAAACTACCTCAAGAGCAGTGAGCGTGTACAAAAATTAAAGAACTCAAATACAAATCACAAGTTTTAACTCTGCCAACCAGTGTGTACAAACAATATATATATATATATATATATATAATTGACTTTTGACCCCGTTCCCCTCCCGCGCAGTTGGCTTAGGACTGCGCAGCCATGCGAGTGTACGGACTTAAATGGCGTCCACAATAATCGCACAGAGCAGCACAGGCGGCCCCGTCGATCCGTCAACTGCAGCGAACAGCATCGCCAGCATCGCCAGCAGCAGCAGCAACACGCTGCCAGCAATATCAGCAACAGTTGCTTCGGCAGCTGCCGACTTGCACAATACGCATCTCAATCAGCTGAATAGTCTTAGCCAACACTATACGACGCCCTATCATCATCACTACCAGCAGCAACACTTGCAGCACCAACAGCAACAGCAACAGCAACACCAGCAACATCAACAGCAGCAACATCAACAGCAGCAGCAACAGCTACAGCAGCAGCAACAACAGCAGCAGCAACATTACCAACAGCAGCAATCGCTAGCGGAGCAACAGTCTCAGCATTGGGACTATTATGCGCGTCAGCAGCCAACGGCGCCCGCCAACAATACCAGCAACAATAACAACAACAACAACAGCAACAACAGCAACAGTAACAGCGACAACAACAACAGCAGCAACACAAATGTTGCAACACCCTTGGGCAGCAGCAGCAGCAATGCTAATGGCACTGCTGCCAGAGTTAATAATGGCCACGGCCACAGCCACGCCCATAGCCAGCGCCAGCCAGTTCATGGCCCACACAACAGTGATACCGTTGCTGCTGCCACCGCCGCCGCCGCCGCTGCCGCTGCAGTAGGCGCCAACGGCAACAACACCAACTCCAACTCCAATTCCAACTCGAACTCTAACGGGAGCTATACACGTCCCTGGGAAATGGAGTCAAAGGACAACGGGCCGCCGCAGAGCCAGCCACACCCACAGTTTCAGTCGCAGTCGCAGGCGCAGTCGCAGCCAAAGAGCGGCTTTGAGCCCTTCTCAAAGCTGCCCTCATTCCAGAGTCAATTTCATGGCTACAATGATCAGCTAATGCCCGACGGCACGCCCATGCCCCTACCAATTGGAGCAGCTGCTGCAGCAGCAGCCGCCGCCGCTGGAGTTGGAGCTGTAGCTGGAGCTGCACCACCCGGACTCAGCTCACTGCAAACGGTGGCCATGTCGCCGGCCAGCATCTCGGTCAGCTCGCCGGGCATGATGAGCGTCGGCTCGCCGCTGACGCAGCTGCCGGGCATGCAGACGAGCATAACGCCACCGTCGGCCAGCTTCACGCCGTTGGGCGCTCCGCCGCCACCGCCGAATGCATTTCATCATATGCATTCCCATCATCGGGCGACCGGAGCAGGAGCTTACCCACTGATGCCAGCAGCCACGGCTGCATTCGGTGACCTGCAGCTGTATCAGCCGCTGACGCCGGGCATTGCGCCGCTGATCAAAAAGGAAGCAATGGCTGAGTCGGCTGGCGCAGACTATGACATGCTAACGGGCAGCATGCTGATCAAGAAGGAAGACTTTGATCTCAACAGCAACAGTGGCACGCATCAGCAGTTGCATGGCCATCCTGGAATAGGCGTGGGCGTGGCTGTGGGCATGCATACGCCCACATCCTACGATGGCAACAACAGCAACAGCTTTCCGCATACGGCCAGCAGCAGTGGCAGTCATACGCCGCACACCACGCAGCCGCTGACGCCGACGCCGACGCAGTCGACGACTGTGCCGCCCATCAAGGTGGAGAAGCTGTTGCAGTCGCCGATAGCACGGCTGGATGCGAGAAAGAAGGAGCGACGGAAACAGCGGCCCAACTCGCTCGAGTCCAGCGCCG
This sequence comes from Drosophila nigricruria, assembly GCA_037075265.1. Lineage (NCBI taxonomy): Eukaryota > Metazoa > Arthropoda > Insecta > Diptera > Drosophilidae > Drosophila > Drosophila nigricruria. The sequence continues at coordinate 4,327,819 of JBAMCI010000074.1, forward strand.
AGAGTGAGGCCAGCGGCATGGACGTGGATCCCAGCGGCGGCAATCCCGGACAAGTGGATGCCGTCAGCAGCACGGCCAACTTCAAGAGTCCGCTGAGCGCCCTGGGCATGGGCGACAGCAACGATGCGAACGCCAGTGGATGCGACAAGCAGGTAAGTTCTAGTTGAGGGCGCGTTAGCGAGAGCGATAACTGGCAAACGCTGCGAATAATAGGAACACCCACCCACAACCATAACCTTACACTATACTACCTACCAACAACAACAACAACAACAACAACAACCCACCAACGCCAACCACTCCACCAACAACAACTCCTTCTCTTCTTCCGCCTCTGTTTTGCAGTCGAAGAAGAAGCGCAAGCGCTGCGGCGAGTGCGTCGGCTGCCAGCGCAAGGATAACTGCGGCGAGTGCGCCCCCTGCCGCAACGACAAGAGCCATCAGATCTGCAAGCAGCGCCGTTGCGAGAAGCTCACCGAGAAGAAGGTAAGTGCACTTACACATACACATATCAGTTGGCCAGTTGGCCATTCCATTCTGGCCATTTGGTCATTCAATTTTTAAGAGTTTCCCAGGCTCGGACTCAGGCTTGGTCCAGGTTTACGCTGAGCCAGCCTCATCCATTCAAAAAACTTACTCAATGAAATTGCCGCACACTTGTGCATCTGTTGTTAAGGCAACAACATGGCCAATGACAAGGCCTACTCACGGCACAGTGGTTCAAAGTGGCAACAATATCACAAGCAGGTTTCATACTTAGCCAAATTAGATCTTACTAACTGTTTTAAGGATTATATTTATTAGGTTTGCTTTGTGATCATAGATCTATGACAATATTTTTAGTTATAAATGATATATTTATATAATATATATATATATATTTGATCTGTGACTTTTACTTGGGGTTCCACTGTAGCACAGCTGAATCGTGGCCAGTGCAAACTGGTTTCCTTTTCGCCGCTCGCGGCCACGAGAGTTCGCGCGGTCTTGCGCTCCAGCGGTCAGTCACTCGAGATTTATGTCAGCACAGATGGAACAGATGTTCCAGCTGGAGCCAGTGCAAATTAATGCGCCCATCCTCTCTCTCTCTCTCTCTCTCTTCTTTCAAAAAGCATACAAATGCATGCAACTGCCTTCGCCCTGTGCATGGGCACATATTCAACTAGTAACCTACAAGCACGTCTGTTGCGATGTGTGTGTGTGCGTGTGTGTGTGCCTCTGCTTAAGTACTTGCGTACGTGCACTTGAGTGCATCTAGAGCATTCGCGTATCCTTAAGCTCACAGCTACCCAAGCAGCTGAGGAGGAGTTTCGTTCGTTTTCCATTCAGTTTGCATTGCGTTTCGAAATCACTTAAGAGCCTAGCCGCAGGCTGCGCATATCCTTAAATAAAATCAGGTTACACAAGCACACACACACGCAAACACACACGCACACACACTTAAATGAATCTGCAGCTGAAACTGCGGCCAGGCGGGACCATTTTGGGATCTCAAGTGGCTGTGGTTATGTGATGTCTTCTTTGCTTGTTGTTTGACAAGTTCATTGGCCGAGCACAGCAAAGGATATCTTAAGAGGACATCAAAAGTATTCTATACACATTTAGAGTATTCCATATATACTAAGTTTGCATCTTTAATAGAAGTCAGCTGTTCTGTTCGATCTCACTCTCTATCACTCCCTGTCGCTCTTTATTAGTCTCTGTCTCTGTCTCGCTCTCTCTTAAGAGTTGGTATGAATTAAGGTCATGTCCACGGATATGAATCGCTTCCATTTGGACGCGCTTCGTACGCTTCAAATTTAGAAGTAGAAGTGGAAGTAAGAACAACAAAAAAGATAAGTAAGAATAGCAACAACAACAACTGCAGTGCGAATATGCCGTATGGAATAAAACAACAATAAAACGATAATAACGAAACGAGCCAACAGAAACAACAACAACAGCAATAACAGCTACAACAAAAGAAAAGCAAACGTCGTTCGCAGCCGCTGCCGCCTGCAGGAGCAGATGTTCACAACCTACACATACAAACGTTACTCACACACACAAACACATACAGAAAGTCAGACAGAGCGACAGACATAAATAAATAAGCGGCTGAGCGCAACGTTTTGTCTCGCTGCTACGATCAACGCCGGCAGCGCAAGCAACAGCAACAGAAACAGCACAGCAACGGGCGCAGCGCTGCTTGCCGAGGCAGCAAACAGGAAACCGAAAAAGAAACGAGCACGTAGCTACAGACGGAATGCGTGCAAGCGAGATAGCAAGCAAGATAGTTAGGAGAGCGGAGACAGCGCGCGACTGGTCACACAATTAAGAAGGAGGTTGACAGGAGAACGCGGACAGCGCTGCGCCTGCGCCTGCGTCAGCGCCAAGCGTCACAAAAGGTTGTCAAACAAGAAAATGGCACGCAAAGAGACGCAGCCGATCGAAGCTGTCCGCTATCTCTTGCCGGCTCTGTCGCTGGCACTGCCACTGCCACTGCCACTGCTTCCAATGACGACACACATAGATAAAGTTGTAAATTTCGCAGTCGCTGTGACATGTCAATATACCCAACACACATACACACTAACACACACACATACATACATAAATTGTAGACGAGCGCAGCCACGGCTGTTGGCAGTTCTTCCTTCCGCGCTTGGCACACAATTGGCGCTTTATTTTATATCTTCCTCTGCTTTATCATCATCATTATTGTTGTTGCCGTTGCCGTTCGACACATGCATCCCGCTATACGTACATACATGTCCCATGTGCTCGTCGCTTGGGCAGCCACTGTAAAAGCAATGCCCAAGACACTGTACAACAAAGACTTGAATTTGTATTCTTTGTGCGAAACTACACCAGTTCTATGACGAATTCTGACAAATATATTCCACTTGTGTTAAGTGTCTTAAAGCTTTAAGTTTCACTTGCTACTTATTAACTGTTTATGCTGAATAATCCTTTTCGCTGGTCTTCAGTTTGTTGTTCCACAGTGTTAACACATTCATACAATTAATAGCAATAATGTCGTTTTCTTTCTTCTCTTTCGCGGAAGTTCTGCTCTCTTGCAGTCTGTCAATATTTCGGCATTCTGTTGTGATTACGTTTCGGTTGTTCTTCTGCTTGGTGATTTTGTTGTTGTTGGCTGCTGCCACGAATCGAATGCGGATCAATGCACTTCGTATTTATTTCTGTGGTACTCGTGCAGCCCTTGTAATTCAATATGCGTCTTTTGCCGCTGTCAGTTTCTGCGAGTTTTTCAGGTTTTCGGGATTTGGTTTCTGCCCGACTGGGCAGCTGGTCACACTCTGGACGGACCCGCGTCCTCGTCTGCTTTTGCTTTTACTTTCACAAATCAGGTCTGAAAATAAAAATAAAAATATAAAATGCCTCAAGCACAAGTCATTAACTTGGCTATTTGAATTGGGCCCGCCCGCACTCTCCGGACAAAATCTGAAAGCAAAAAGCTGAGGCTGCTTCCTGTCGCACTTCGCTTTCAGCGTGTCCCTTTGCTTGCCTTAAATATGCAGTTTTTCTTAGGAATTTTCTCATTAAAACGCTTTTTTTCATTTCGCATTTTATTTTCTTCTTCTCGTTCGTCAAACGACTGGCAAATAAGGCAAATCAACGACAAGAAGAAGAGCAAATATTAAAAGGCGTCTGGTCCGACGAAACTCGCAGCTCCCCCAAAATGGCGGCCAAAGGCAACCTTTGAGTGCGGCTGGGTGTGAGTGATTGACTTGGCAGTGTCCTGCTATACCTATTCCGTGTATTGTCCTTGCTAAGACTTTTTCAATTTCACTTTTGTGGCCGCCTGCCACACTGGCAACTGGCAACTAGCAACTGGCAACTGGTAACTGGTAACGGGCAGTGGCAACTTCATCAAGCCAAATGCACTCCACTGAACGAACTAACCCTAGTGCTCTAAGCCACCCATGACAACTTAAAGGTTTCACTTCATGCATACTAAATTCGAGCTGCTAGCAGCAAGTAGCTCGCACTTAGCACAGGGAGTGCAATGCTCCTACTTGAGCACACATCGTTTGTGACATACTCCCAGCACACGTTCTCGTCCTCGTCCTCGTCCTCGTCCTTATTGTCGCCTCAGGCCTGTGGCACACATCCACATACACTCGCTGGCGCAGCTCGCATTTTGGCTCGTTGCCTTTGCCAGGTCCTGCAAAGCAGGATAACATATAGAGACACACACATACAAATGATGTTGATAATGAGCTTGTGAACTTAATTATCGTCGTTGTCATGCATGTGCATGTGTGTGTGTGTAGTATCTGTGTGTATTTGCATTTTGTATTGTGCAATCTGATATAATGTCGTGGTCTGGCATATCCAGTTGCACCAGCACACACACATTCTCTTTCTCTTTCTCTTCCTCCCTCCCTCTCTCTCTCTGCTCATACCTTTCCCTTCAACATTCTATGCACAAGTTTTTAGCAGAGTTTTACCTTTTTGTTTCTTAGATTTTTTTTAAATTTCTTTTTTTTTTTTAGCAATTTTTGCAGTTATAATTGACGCTTATGGCCAGGTGCGATGCTGCTCTTGAGCACAATACTGCTTCAATCAGTCAATTTGCTGCTACAATGCAATACACACTCCGGGAGAGAGAGAGAGAGATAGGGAGGGAGAGAGAGAGAGAAGTTTTGCTCGAGGCATGGATAGAAAGTTCATTGCACTAAATGGAAAGACAAACTGTGTCCAGTTGCAGGCTCTGCCACAAATCCGATTGAATTTTTGTTTTATTTCCTTTGCGCTGCTCCAAATGCATATTCATCTGTCGAATACACACACATGCACGCACACGCACACACACACACACACACAGACACACACACATACGCATCGAGAGACAAACATCTGCATTTGTTTCTCGCTTCCCTGCACATCTGCTCGCATTGTTCCTTTTTATTTTTTCCTGTTTTTCTTTGCCTTTCTGAGCCTCGGCCTGAGCCTGCGTCCTGCTCTAGGATTTAAGACAGACGTGCCGCATTCCTGCTGCACTTACTTCACTCTCTCTCTCTCTCTCACTCTTACACTCCATGCTGCTGCTGCTGCACCCATCGTTGTTGATATATTCACATTTGATCCACGCACGCTCATGAGTAAATACTCTTCATACATATATATATTTATATATATATATATATATATATATATATGCATATAAATACATGAATTTATGATAGACAAAACTATTTTGCTTTGCTTTGAGCTAGGGGGGAGGACGACTTTTAAGCGGCTTATGCTCAACTCCACAGTTTGCTATACATCCATAGCACTCTCTCTCACTCTCACTTCCTCTGTCTATCTGTCTATCTCTATCTCTCTCTTTATACATTTGTATCTGCTGCTTTTCATATGAAATATTTTCAATTATATATCATAAATTCGCAGTGAATTATATTGTTTTCGTTGACTATATTTATATATATTTAAATATATGTTATTTTATTATACCCTGAACTTGGGAATTTAGGGTATAATGGGTTAGTGCTAATGTATGTTACAGGCAAATGCTTATCGTGTATTTGCATACATTCTTTATTAGAAAGGCAAGATTCGATTCAGTTCACATATATCCGTATGTATATCTGTCCTCTGTGTGAAGGCTTCGATCTCTCTCAACACATTTTCATAACATTGTGAATGCATATCTTGAAGAACATAATAGCTAAAGATACTAATTTTGGAAAATAAGAGGTTTTCATAATGAATTCAGGAATTACAAATATTTCCCTCCTGGGATACCTCTTACATTGCCTTCTAAACCAAAAAAAGTTATTAAAAGATATTAAAGATATCACATAAAGTCCCTTCAAGATTCAATCAGATCATATATGTAGTACCTTAGTTATGTTAAATTGTATCAAGAGGACACGTCCGTTATGTACCGTTATGTATACTCCTAATGTGTGACTGTGGGTTTGCGCCTGTATCTGTGTGTTTGCTATAAGCCTGCAGGCAATTAGAGGGTTATTTCTGATCAAAATCCCTGCTGTTTTAATACATTAATATTTATTTTATAAAACACATTTAAGCTGGTATTTTATTCTGTCTTTTTTTTCGTTTTAATTTATTTTAATTACAAATTCGTTTTTTTTTTTTGTGTGCCAAAATGATTTTAATTTAAATACGTTTTTCTATTTTATTGCAGGAACCCAAAGCTAAGCCCGTACGTATACACAATTTATTTATTCAACAAATTCCAATTAATTCTATTTCTTAACACAAACAAAAAAAACACATTTGCATTTGATTTTGAAACATTCTATGAAAAGTTTTATCTCTAAGATAAGAAAGTCCAGTTGGGTATTCCAAGAAGTTCATTAGGCTTTGTAGATTTGATATATATAAATGTAAATGTCAATAAGCTGATATGATAAGATCAACGATTTCTATTGTAGATTGCCAAGAAGTAGGAACACTGAAATCGAATCTATATTTTGGGCTTGTTGGAAATTTCGTTTTTAGTTTCAATATCTTGGGTTTGGGCTAGGGCTCAACATCGAGTTTATCAAGACCAATAACTTGGCATAGATATTTTATTTTCATCATTTCTGCACCAATTTGACCTTGAGCATTATATCATATATTATATTATATTATTTATAAAGACTCTGTGCAATGCCCGTCTTGGTCTCTATATGATTGCAAATGAAAGTTAGAGCCTTCAAATTTGCCTTGCCTAATGAAAATGGGTTTGAGAGATAGACATTAATTATAAATTAGCCATCCATTAGGGTGAGGAATATACGAAAATATCAAATTTGAATATGCTTTTGTTTTGTTTTGGTTTTTTTCTGCCCTTGAACGAGTGTTGTGCAGTCGATCATAATTTCTACAACTATTTGACCTTGAGCATTAGGGCTGAGGCTTGCTCAAAATATGCCCCTATAACAAATATTATGCAAACAACTCTTTTCAGCTCTTCATTGTTTTGCAGCGAATGAATGTATCTATGTGTCTGTTGGCAGCGAATGTATCTATGTATCTGATGGATCTCTTGTCTGTCTATGTGACGCTCTCGCTCAATTCTGAATTTTTTTTTACCAGCAGTTTTTTTTTTTATCAGGCGCATAAATTAAATAATAAAACGTTTTTATTTGTGTTGGTGCAGTTCTATGTTGTGTGTGTGTGTGTGTGTGTTGTCTGTCTGTGCAATTGAATGCTTTTTGGGTAGCTGTTGTAGTTGTTGTCGTTGTTGTATTCATGAAAATGATTTGCTGCCTCGACGGCTGCATGTGTGGACGATGGTTGTTGATGGGTTGCTGCTGTTGCTGCTGCTGTTGCTGCTGGTGGTTGTTGATGAGAGGCATTCATGCCACTAGTCGTAGCTTGTTATGTCTGCAAACACACACACACACACACACACAGTCACATTTATATAAATCTGCGCTGATTATAATGCGTTGTTAAATTTTAATAAATAAATTTTCACATCCTTGTTAAGCGCACATTGAATGCGACAGCAGCGGCCACAACACACAGCTCAACAGCAACAACAACAGCGACTACTACATCAGCATTGATTAAAAGTTAAAAAAAAGAGCACTAAATGCAAATGAATGTTACATAATGTGCGACAGCTACAACGCTGCGTATACTTAATGTGGCATTTGCATGGCAAACGGCAAGGCTAAGCCCACTGGCCAAGACGCTGCGCCATATCCTTGCAACTAGTTAAAGGACAAAAGTGCCGCATTGTCTGATCACACACACACACACACACACACACACACATTCAGGCACACTAACGAGCTGAAAATGCGCCACTGCATTTGCACTTGCTGTAAAAAATTGCAGCGCAAATGATTTTCGCATTTGCTCATTTTAATGAGACAAACTGCAAGGAAACAGCCAGAGACAAAAAATTAGAGGAGCGACAGAGACAGCGAGGGGCGGGGAGGGGAGGAGAGTGCCTGACGCGGATTGCGGTAACGAAGCCCTGGGCAGGGGCTGGGGGTAAGGTTGCCAGCAAATGAGGTTAACAAGCAGCGAGAGCAGCTGCCAGTAAATAGATATGCAATTAAGCATTCTTGTTATTGTTTATTAATAAACAACAACAAAAGCAAACAACTGAAAGCCAGCGTATAAAAAAAATATAAAACAAAATCGCCAAGGCAACCAAGCAATAGAGAAAGAGACGCAAAATTACAGATAGAAAGAGACGCAACGAGTAGCACGAAAAAAGAGCGAAAATATTTTTACGCTTGCAACCATGCGTTGCATTTCAAGGATACAGGATACACACACACACACACACACATTGGCACTTTTAACCCTTTTTTTTTGCATTTCTATTTTTGAAGTGCATTTCGCCCTGGCCCTGCAAGCGGCGCATTTTACTGCCCGTTGGCTCAATTTAAATATCAACGATGCATAGCCGAAATGGTCAGGGGAACTGGCTTAAATACCCTGTAAAACCTATATGTTAGCTGTCATATATGTTGCATGCATAGTGATAGGCGGAAAATGAAGAGAGAGAGAGAGTGGAAGACATAAATGGATAGAATTGGAAGATAGACTTACTGAGAAATGTTGTCATAAACAAGGAATTGTAGAAGATGCTTAAGATACAAATAAGTATATTCCTTAAATAGAAATAAGAAACTAGACAAATTCATTCTACTAAAAGTCTTTTAAATATTTTGGATATTTTGATATTTAAAAGACTTTTAGTTGAATGAATTTGTCTAGTTTCTTATTTCTATTTAAGACAACGATAGATTAGATATCACAAATCCAGCAAAATATTCAACTTGTTAAAGAAAATGTAGTTTTTTTATGATATTTGAAGCAATAATAAATCAGTTATTAATTCATTTCTTACTTTGTTTATAGCTTAAACATAAGTTTGTTGAATTCAACTTTGATATCTAGATCTTTAATCGAAGCATACATTATATTAAAGGTCGAAGCATATTGGCATCAATATATCTCTTTATAAAGGCAACATTTTAATAAAATTTCATTGATTTGTTTAGCTTCTTAGAATGAATTAATTGATGAAAATACATTTGTGTATCGAGAAGTAACCAAGTTTATTATTAACTTATTTTTGAGTCTTAGAAAAAATAACTTAACAAAAACTAAGCTCAGTTACAATCACTTTAGCCTGTTGTCCTTAAGTTTACAACGATTGTTCTTAATATCTTATATACAAGTGGACTAAAAACACGTCCAACCTAAAGTCTGTATAACTTCCCCCCTATATATATTCGTCTGTTTTCGTAAGATATCCATCACTTTCACTTTTGCTTTCACTCTCGCTAGTTTCTTAACTCATTTGCTGCAACGAATTTATTTAACTAAAATATTAGTGGGCATCTTTCAGGTCGAACATACTTAATTACATCATTTGTACTTGTTGGTTTATTTTCCTTGTATATATGTGTATATGTTATGTATGTGTGTGTGTGTGTGTGTGTATGTGTGCAAGGTGCAATTGCAGCGTATTTTTCAGCTTGACCGATTCGTAGAGAGTGCGACCCTTCGGTCTCTAGCAATGCGGCAACAAAACTCGCACCCCAGCGCCAGAAACGAAACGAAGCGTTTGTCAGCTAAACAGTAAAGGGGTTGCATATAGCTTAAAATACACACATACACAACACACACACACACTCCCACACACACACATAGACATAGGTGATGGGTGTTTTAGCTGTTAGCTTAGAGGGTCAGCAGGTTACAGGTTACATTGCGGGCGCCTAATTGCAACCAAAACTAAATACCCAGCTTAACTCCACACACACGGATACATACATACACACAGACATACATACATACACACACTGTTGTAAATCCGTTTAAGCGCCCAGTCAGTCAAATCAGAATGGAAATTTCAATTTACAAAATTGTTAGAGCCCCCCAAAATGAAAGAAAAGTACAAAAAAAGAAGATGAAGATGAAGCTGAAGTAAAAGTTGGCTCACAAGTGCCTATCAAGCAACAACAACAGCAACAATTTGCCATATCTTTTGATTGCATTTTGACAACAACAACAACAATAACAAGAGCAACAAGGAGATTCCTTGTTTTTTTTTTGGCATATTGTTACAAAAACAAAGCCGCACTTTGAAATCGATTTTTGATTATTTTTATGTTATCATTGCGTTTGCGATGTTGTTACACTGTTGTTATCATACCCTGTAACATGTATATATATATATATACTGTGGGGTATATCGAGAGGTATATCAGGAGGTATATCAGGAGGTATATCGGGTGGTATATCGGGAGGTATATCGGAAGGTATATCGGGAGGTATATCGGATGGTATATCGGGAGGTATATCGGGAAGTATATCAGGAGGTATATCGGGTGGTATATCGGTAGGTATATCGGGAGATATATCGGGAGGTATATCAGGAGGTATATCAGGAAACAAAGAGAAAAAGAGATTCAATGCTAAGTTATACAAGAGATATCAATATCAATTTCCCTTTAATGCATTTCGTAATGCATTTCTCTATAGGTAAACAGTAAATCCCGATGTACCTCACAATATATTTATCTATATATATATATATATATATATATAAGAGGAATCTTTTTTTTGCCTTAAGTCATACTTTCAGTTGAAATAGTCTAAGTTTTCTTCATGGTCGGAAATAGTACACTGTCGAAGAAATCCCCTTTCAGAGAATGATCCTAAGTAAGCATTGGCTTAAGTTCAGATATTCGCCAGCTTCCCAATGTAACCCATTCCCTATACCACTTGATACTCGTTCTTGGATCGGTTTATTAGCTTCCTTCATTAGTTTTAATATAGCTTAAGCAATACCTCATACATTCACTGTTGCTCATATTTAGACTTCCTTCCATCTCTACGCTCTCTACCATCAGGATTAGCATATGCCAATTTATTAAATCCAGATCCAGGGTATTTGTAGACTCAACAATTTAGTTGACTGTATATTCTTGGTGCTGTCAGCCCCCGCACTGCCGCAAATTCAATTTAATTTTCTTTAAATATTATTTGAGACAATTTCGCATGCATTACGCGTTGAGTTTGGAATACAATTTGTTGTATTTCCTGCCAGTACATATATTTTCTCATGTTTACTTTCAATAACTTGCGTGAGGACAGACTCTGGGTGCTGGTGTGGGTGAGGCCTGGGTCTGGGTCTGGGGTACAGGACGACTCGCGCTATATTGAATGCTGCGCATGAACCTGACAACAAACAAACAGAAATACAAAATTTCGTGTTGTTTTCCCTATTTTACTTTTATTTATAGCTGAGAGCCGTTGCTGTTGGTTTTTTTGCATATCGCGGCTTTTGTTTGTCGGCGCAAATTGAAAACATAATTGAAACAATAAATTCGATGCGCACATATCTCTGCCAGCGAAAGAGTTGCGGGGCATTTCTCAGAATTTCAATTGGCGTAAAAGTTGGGAATTAGCTTGCAGTTCGCTTCCAATACATTTCACGCGCTTGCCAAACGAGAGAAAAATCAATTTCATTTTGTTGATTTCCTTTTTGTATTTATTTTTTTGCTTCGCATTTTCATTTTGACTTGAGTCCAACTAAAAGTTGTTTCCTGCTTCAGTCCTTGGCCTGGCTTTGGCTCTGGCTTGGGCTTTGGCTTGTGCTAGGACTTGGGTGCCGGGCAACACAGTCAAACAAGTCAAGTCATTTACTAAAGTACGAAAGTCCTAGCGTGCATAAACATCCCTTAACGGGCGCGGCTGCTGCTGCTGTGTGGGGGTGGTTTAGAGTAAAGAGCACGGGCACAAAACCCGAAGAAAGCAAAAAAAAAAAAAAAACAAATTATAAAGAAATGTTTTCAAAAAGGCAGCTGGAAACCAACAACAGCAGCATCAGCAACAACAACAACAACAACAACAACAACAACAACAACCTGTATATAAAATGCGCTAAAAAATTTCACGTCACGTAGCTGGCGCTAGTTGGTGCTGTTGTTGTTGTGTTACATAAAAACGCTGCAGCAGAACTTTGCACTTAGCACGCATTCACAAACACCCACACACACACACCCACACACACACACACACACGCACACACACACACACGCAGCTGCACACACGTGCCAGCAAACAATTTAGCGCTTGCTGCATTTACAAGCCCAAAGTTGCAAGCTTTGCCGCTGCTGCAAGTTCTCTAATTGCACGCGCAAGAATACAGCGAGCTATGAATCCAGCCAGGGAGGCATCAACCACAGCAACAACAACAGCAACAACAACAACAGCAGCAACAACAACAGCAATAACTTGCCAAGGGGCGACGCACACGCACGCATAAAGTAAACCTGATGTTGTTGCTGTTGCTGCTGGCACCATCATCAGCTATGCAAACAAATACGCATAAATATGCACGCACACACACACGCACACACACACACGCAAGCACACAGGCACACTCACACACTCGGAAATACGCTCACGCACTCTTAAAATGCAGAAAACAAAATGATGCAAAGCTCGGCACGCACAACACCAGCAGCAGCAGCGGCAGCAACGGCAGGAAAAAAGGCTGTTAGCTCGAACGGAAACATGTGCAAATAAGGCAACACACTTCAGCACATATACACATCACACACCCACACACCCAACACCACACACCCACACAGTCATGCCACCTGCCGTTCTTTGAAGCCGCAGCTTACGCACATTGCGTATACGCCAGCGAGCACCCAGCGGGGCCACTGCAATGGCTTCTTTCAGTTGGCTACTTTTGCCAGCTGCATTTGCCTTTGGCCACTCGAGCAACAGCAGCAACAGCATGACGCATTCGCTGCATTGCATTGCTTCTTCTTCTTCTTCTGGTTCTTCATTTTCTGCGTCTTATTGTAGCTGGCTGCAAGTAGTTGACGCAAATATTTGCATTGCAGGCCGCCGACCTTTCGAATGCTAGTGACATCGGCACCCTAAATTGTCCCTATATACACATATATGTGTTATATATACTTGTCAGTTTCCCTTCTCAATGCACTTGTCCTACACACACACATACACACACACACACACACATACACACGCACACACTTGGTCGCATTCTCAAGCTGCATTTCTATTTCTTGCGAGGCCCCCTTAAACAACTTGGCAGCTGCTTGGGCGATTGTCGCCTTTGATAAACTGATGCTGACTTTCATGTTGTTGCCCGTTGAACGTTGCCGAGCCACTTTGTCGTTGTTAATTATAAAAATTTTCCATTTTGCGTTTGACGGGGGGAGATATTCTGCGCAGCGCTCAAAAGTATGCTACACTTTTTAGCTGACGCCTTTGCCACTTGCTTATGTATCATCAGTACATTACATACACATAGCCCGAGTATATATAACATTTTCATATACATGGACGCACATATATATACATATATATATATATTGTATGTAAACTTGCTTGTACAAATTGCAAGCAAGCATTTTATACTGAGCGGAGGACTGTGGGGCGTGCCAAGGCGAACAACAAAAGTTTAAGAAAAAGAAAACTGTGCAAATAAAACTTTTTGCTTTCGCTGCTGCTGCTGCTGCTGCTGCTGCTGCTGCTGCGTTGGCTTTGGCTTTCCGCACTTTGGCAAAAGTCCTTGCCAAGGGTAAATGCAAAATTTACACAAACACACACGCTGCGAGAGTTTTGCTGGCCAAAAGATGTTGCCAGAGCCGCGTCAAAAAATAAAAATGCCAAAGCAACGACTGCAAATAAAATGGAGAACTGCTGCCAAGGGGAGCCCAGCTTTGATTTTTGGTAAAGCATCGAGGGCAGCAACAGCAGCACCAGCAGCACCAGCAGCAACAGCAACAGCAGCACAAGTTGCCAAGGAGCAGTGCAGCTTGCAGCTGAGAGAACGCTTCACTGCACTTGACTATTATTGAAGTTACGCCAGAATCCTTGCACACAGCAGCCCATCCCAGTTGCTCTCGATTGAGTTGTTGCCGTTGCCGTTGCCGTTGTGCTGTTGTGCTGTTGAGAAACTTTCGCCTTTGGGGCTGGCAATGGGAGAAACATCTTTAGCATGCTGGCATCCTTTGCCACACTGGCAGCGTGGCAGCGTGGCAGCGTGGCATCGTCGCATCCTCCCCATCGTGAGCGTCCTTTGCATATTTAAGCGCGCGACTCGCACAGTTGCTGCCACTGCGTTGGCTTCTACCTCAGTCGCCGCTTTTGCCACTTTTTGCATTTTTTATGTGTTGGTAGGTCATTGTACGTACAAAAGCCACTTTTACTGCGCCAGCAGCAAATGCTGCAGCAACTGCAGCTGCTGAAGCAACAACAATAACAGAAGTAAATGGAACTTCGACTCAAGTTACGACTAACAGATACTCTGCTGCCGTGTGAATCGATTAAGCAAGCAAGACGGTGAACAGACAAATTCATTTCCAAAAGGACTGTGATGGATCACAATCTTATAGCTGACATTTATAATGCAATTCATAATAACCGAAATCTATTTAAAGCTCCAATCATGGCCAAAGGTTAAAATGATATGGAAATCATTTGACTGATTTAAAAGTGCATTAAAGAGAGCAAAAAGTAGGAATTTATTTGTGATTCGATTTCGATTTGGGAATACTTTTCGACTTTTTTGACTCGTTCTGTTTGGATTGAAGAACCTGAGCGTCCATGTTTAGTACTTCAATTCTGTATTGTCAAAGAAATCTTTTGAATTTCAATAAAACTTTTCAGATCTTAAGAATATTTAAAGGTTCATTAATGTTAAAAATGTAGACTCAGTAGACTATGTAATTAAAACAAATGATATTTGTCAGGCATTAACTTTGGCTAAACACAATTTTTTATTGTAATTGAGCTTCAGATTAATCTTAGGCCATTTCTGCGCCTAACACAAACTTCTTCGTAATTTATTATGACTATTCCAACAAATTGAATAAAATTTTTTACAAACAAGCCTTACTATATCAGCTATTCAAGTATATAACAATATATATAGAGGTTAAGTGCGAAGTTGGTTCGCAAGAAATTCAATAAGATCAACGATCAACTATTGTCATCAAAAAAAAATAACTTAGTGAAGGACCCAAGAGTATGTATTTAAGATGTATATGTTAATGAATATATTAATGAATATAATTTGTATTAATGAATATAAATTGAAAAATAATTTTGTTTAATTATTGTATTTTACAAATGTTTTTATAATTTTGTCGATATAAATTGAAGTAGTACTCTATGCGATGAGAAGTCTTCAATCATTTACAAAGCCTGCTTCGTTTGCAGTCGATTCTTCATTTACCATATCATGTGCACCGTCAGCTCTTGTTACCCTATGTTCTCATCGATAGCCGTCTAATTACCATTAGCATATTGAGAATACTTGCATAAGCTACAACACAACAATCCAGGTCCTTAGGATGAGTTAACTGCGATACTTTGTTTTCAAAGTCATACTGATTATATTTATTGAAATACTATTATCATTATTTCACTTCAATTTGGTGATTCAGGTCTTAAGCTCGTCTTCAAAGACTATAATCATTATTCCATTTCAATTTAACGGATTCAAGTTTTAAACTCGTCTTCAAAGACCATAATCATTATTTCATTTCAATTTGGTGATTCAGGTCTTAAATTCACCTTCAATCCTCATTCAATTCAGACATTTCTAGTAGAGCAAATGAATCTATTGCAAAACAGTCCATTGCATATGCTCTATGGCAACTCACATTGCCTGCTGAATGCATTCAACTCTTTTAAATGAGTATCTTCAATGGCATCTGCATTGGCAAATGCGATTGCTGTTGCCGACTGCATTTGAGCTGCGCAGCAACTTTTCGAGCTGCTGCCAAATTAAACAAAATTTGCGTTGCCTCAAAGCGAGAGTTTTCAGCTCTCCACTTGCTGCTGCTGCTGCTGCTGGGCTTTTCTTCTTTTTCTCATTTTCCCTACTTTTTTATTTTTTGGTCAACTTTTGGCGCATTTTTAATGCATTGCGATTGGGCGTACTGCTGGTGACTGGGCGTGGCACCGTTTCGCTCTATCAAATGCAATTTGTAGCTGGCTGTGTCAACTCGAGCAATATTATTTGCATTTCTTATTTTGCCCGAATGCGAAAAGTTTGGCTTTCAGCTGCATAATTTGAATTGTTCAACGTTGTTGTTGTTGTTGTTGTTGTTGTTGTTGTTGTTGGTGTTGCTGTTGTTGTTATTTAAAATGCAATTGCAATGACTTTTTAATTTGTGCACAAGCTTGGCGAATGCCAAATGCATAAATCATTTTTGGATATCACGCGACAAATTAAAAATTAATGCAATGTCACAGCCGCCAAGTCGCACGCCCCCTTCTCCATCACCCCCCCCCCCCTTCCACAGCCACGCCCACAAAATGGCTGTGCTGCTGCAAATGCAGTAGATTAACCATATATAGAAAGACGAAAAGTGCGGGTCTCTCATCTCCGATGCGGCACATTTTTATCGATTTTCCTCGCATCTCGCAGCGAAATGCAGGCATTGAAATAATTTGCAACCCCAAAAACGCGTCCAAACTGAGTTTTATTTCATTTTACTTTACTTCATTCCTTATTTTTATATTCTCTATATATATATATATATACATTTTTTTTTTTGCTTTGCTTTGCTGTGACTGCTGCGTGGCACGCACTTTTAGAAAAACTGTGGAAAAACTGAAAACCGAAGAAGAACACGCAGCATAGAAGCATAGTGTTTATGTGTGTGTGTGTGTGTGTGCATGTGTGTGTGCGTGTGTGTGTGGGTTGTGGCTGCAAAAGAAAGAAAGCGCAAAAAAAAAAAATTCGCAATGAGGGTTGAAAATAAATTGCTTTTAATTTGATTTCAACTCAATTAAATCTACGGAATGGAATTTGAAATTAATTCATTTCTCGACTTGGCACATCCTTGACGCACATCCTTTTGCAGCAACTGGCCCTTGGCTAATGCACTTTTATTAGCAGCAATCGCTTCTTTTTCTATCTCGCATCCAACAGCACTTTAACCATAATGCCCGCACATCTATATATATGAATCTAACTAATTAGTAGAACTGAGGGAAGGAAATGAAATCCCATTGCTGAGAGAGTATGGAAGAGCCTCAGAGCCAGAGAGTGCACATCTGCCATGAATGTGGCAGGCTTAGTATGCCGGCAAGGCTTTGTCTTACAGTTTGCCAATAATCCATATATCTAATATTTTAAATAGGCTAGTTATAAGCACATTGATATACTTATGCATTGAGTCCTACATGAAACTAGCCTGAGCTTTGCGCTGTTCTACTATTGTCTCTCACTCCCTGCCCGATCTCTAATATCCCCCCCCCTCTTGGATCTGCCTCTTTCAAATTGTGTCACAATGTAATGGCAGCTGTAAAATGTTTTGTTGTACCCCTTTTCATTTAGCCAACATTGGCCTTTGCTGTGGCCGCTACCTCAACAAAACAATAAAATTTTCCCGTTTTCATAAGCCAGCACTCTTCCTCCCCCCCCTCCC
Organism: Drosophila nigricruria; assembly: GCA_037075265.1. Lineage (NCBI taxonomy): Eukaryota > Metazoa > Arthropoda > Insecta > Diptera > Drosophilidae > Drosophila > Drosophila nigricruria. Next base: position 4,345,245 of record JBAMCI010000074.1, read on the forward strand.
CCCTGTCATCCCCTCTCATACACATCGCACCCGCATCGCCGTTTGAACTTGACCTTGATACAAATTTTGAAGTGAGCTTTTTAGCACATATCAAAATGGTTACATCTCAAGGGGGCCCTCAAAGCTCAAGCAGGAGAGGGAGAGTGGGAGGGCGAGTGATTGAGTGGAAGCGAGACAGATTGAGTAAGGTAGTTATGCCAAGTGACGGCGTTGTCACCTCGGCCCAGCTTCGCTCCCCAAAATGCGCCTCGCATTGACATTGAAAATTTCGCATCTAAATTGCGTGTAGCAAATTGACGATGACGCATTTGCCAACTCCTCCACCCAAAAACTGTGAGTGTGTGTGTATGTGTGTGTGTGTGTTTCAGCAGCTATACAAATATAAACACATATATATATATACATATATTTATATATATATACAGAGGACTGCAGGGTTGGCTTCAATTACACTGCAAAATGAAACGACAAAAAAACCCACCCCCATGACACAAAAGTCAACCCCCGAAATAAAAGACGAACAGCCACAATCAGCATGGAATATATATATACTATATACACACAAAGATATATAATATATATGTATATAAGAGCCAGCAGAAAGCAAATCCTCGCAAGTTCCGTGAATCCGTGTGATTCACCGGTCTCTCCAGCCGTGCCGCATAATTCAACACCTAATGCCAGACGGCAGGCAGTTAGTCATTTAGTCATTCAGCCAGCTCTTCAGCTCTTCAGTCACGCAATCCGCAGTCATAACCTTCAAGGACATGGCTCTGGCTAATCCAAGGAGCGTGGGCGCCACTGTCGCCACGAAAGTGATAATCAAAATAAACAAAGATTAACGCTGCATGTGCCTGTTACAGCTGTAATCCCCCTAACACTCTCTCTCTCTCTCTCTCTCTCTCACACACACACAGTCGCCTGCCTGCTCTGTCTGGCTCAATGCGGAAGGTGCGTTTAACCTTGAAATTGTTTCTGTTGTTGCAACCGAGGGGCAGGACAAATGTTGTTGCTATGAAAATCAATGTTGTCCTAAACCTCCGGCTGCTTTGCATGCCGTATCCTTGAGAGCTCCCCAAAACGAAAAGGGGTTGTTGCTCTCGATTCAAGCACAGGCATTTCCCTGGAAGTAATTAATAATTTTGGCACATTTACCAACCTACTGCGGCAGCAGCAGCACGACCAGCACCAGGTCAAGGCTATCAATTAAAAGTCTCAAACGTTTGCCTAGGCAGTTGAACGACCTCAAGGTAGTCAAAGGCCTCGAGAGGGGTACACACTCAAAGGGTTCGATGAGCGGCAGCACCTAAAGCGGGCAGCAATGAGAAGAACTTAGGTTTGCAATACATCAAGCGAAGGGTTGCCTAAAGCCTCACACACACACATACACAGACAGACAGACAGACCGACAGACAAACCGACACGCACATTGGGCTCAGCCTAAAAGCAACTTTTTATGGGGCGCCCATTTGCTCATTATGATGACGACGAAGTCTACTGCTGCTGCTGCTGCTGCTGGAGGAGCGGGAGGGCAAGTGTGAGGGAGCAGCAGGGGGGGGGGCGACAAATGTGTCATAAAAGGCGCAACAGTCTACAGTCTGCATGTGCGGGCCTTTGATAGGGCTACTCAGCTCCACTTTTTGTGCGCATTTCTGTTATTTCTTCTTTTTGCTTTGCACGCGCTCTCGACGGCACCTACCCGAAATCCACTTGGCCTAGGTCAGGTTCCTTAATGCTTTTCTGTATGTATGTGTGTGTGTGTGTGCGTATACACGTCTGTGTGCGTGTGGCCTTTGCGGTTTAACTTGGCTACCTGTTGCACAGTTTTGTCGCCCTCCGGGGCTTTTGAGCCTAAATTGCGTCTCATTATTGTGTCGCAGCTGCTGTCGAGACTTCTTTGTTGGCCTCAATATATATATATGTGTGTGTGAGGATATACAAAAAAAACTAATAACAGCAATTAAGCCAACATGCGTTTTCATCTGTTGGCGCTAATAAAGTTGGCAAAAAGCATAAAAAAAACGTTGCAAACGAAAAAAAATTGATTTCAAAATTGATTCAGTTTCGTCTGCTGCTCATAAACTGTCAGCGCCTGGACCCGAGACTCGCAGGTCGCAGGATGTGAGAACAACTCAAAGCAACAAAAAAAAAGAAGCTGAATGAACAGGAGCAGGAAGCAGCTGCTGACTGCTGATTGCCCATTGTGTGTGTGTGTGTGTGTGTGAGAGAGAGAGCTTCTGTGGTATGTGTGTGTGCGTGTGTGTGTGTGAGTGTTTGCCTATTTTTGGCTCAATTTCATGCAGCTTTTGTAGGTCGTCGGCCTCGCGAGCCGTCGGTGCTTAGCAACGTCTTCGGCCAATTTGATTATGTTTATGTGTGCGTATATGAGTTTATGCGTGTGTTTGTGTGTGTGAGTGTGTGTGTATTGTCTGGAAGGACAATGTGACAAGCATAAGCAATTGTTACTACTCAAGGCTATTGATATAGAGTTATTAATATATTTATATAATAATTATTATATTATATAGATTATTGATATTTATTTAACATTAAACATCAAGAGGCTTAAAACATTGATTTAGTTTGTGCATAAGTAAGATTAAATCTTTGTAAACATTTATAAAGATATATATATTTATTATTTATTTATTTAAAAAAAGCAAAAATTGACAAATCGAGTGTCAAACGTAAAGATAAACTAAACAAATAAGTTATATAGCCTAAAAGAACACAAAAAATATTACAATAATACCACCAACCCGATGGGGGTATTTTATTTGCCAGTCCGGCCAGCTATGCCCCGATTCATAGCCATTCATTTATATAATAATTATTATATTATTTCGGCATGAATTAATCTCGACTTTGAATTGATTGTATAGAAGAGGAAGCATATAGAAAATCTTTGCATAGCAAATGGCAAGAAACTATGCCTTATATTCTTTCTGTTGACATTTTGTAACTTCAATGTCGAATAATAAAAAGAATTGTTAATTATCAAGCTTGGAAAATAAGATTTTTATGAATAATTTGTATCTTCATCAATTGTAATTTATCAAATACTATGTGCAGCTGCCTTTGAGCAGCTCTCAGATTCAAGAACTTTTACTAATTCGAGTTTTCAAAAGATATTTATCGATTTCCCTAAGATATAATTACAATAATAGTTTATTAGGAATATCATTTCTGTTATTGTTACTAGAGGTATTCTAAGACGACCTAGAATCATTCAACTAAATCATTTTTAAATTTTATTAGCAATTCAAGTCCAAGGCAAAGATATCAATAATGCATCCATGGGCAGGTTTAAGCTATAAATCAGGATATTTCAGTGGCTTAGAATATTCTAACAACTATAAACAAATTTATAATACATATGCAAGTCTATCGTTTATCTGCAATTGTTTTTAGGCATTAATATTAATTTTAACCCCAATAAACTTCAATGGAATTCCAAGTCTTTTGTGATTTATCTAATTACATATTGATATAGATGAATGGATATATGTATATATTGATAGATTATTATAAAAACTAAATAGATTTAACTTAATTTATGATTTATCTAATTACATATTGAGATAGATGTATGCATGTATGTATTGATAGATTCTTATAGAAACTGAATAGTTAAACATAATCTGCATTTCTATTCTACTACAAAACATATCAAGTGTAATGTTTTCCTTTGAAAAGTTACCTTGAAAAGTCTGAAGAAATCTATCAAATAATAAGAGAAACAAAGAGAAAGTTCACATGAAAATTTACTTTAAATCTCTATCCGCCCCAGGGATCAATATATATATATATGCAGCTCTGTAGCTCTCATTCTTCACTCCTCCGTTCTCCACTTTTAGTTGCCATGTCTTGGGCTCAACTGTACACTGGGAATGCTGCACAATATCAATTTCCAGAAAAAAAAAAGTCAGCAAATCACCTCAGTAACTCTTAGCCGAACTAAATTTAGATCAACAGCCCCTCAGCCCCATTTACATGCAAGTGTGTGTGTGTGAGTGTGCATGTGTGTGCGTGTGTAATGCTCACCAAAATCCAAGCCTATGTGACATCGACAAGATGTCGTCTTTGTCGTCATTGCTGCTGTCATTTCATGGGGCAGCAACTGCAACTGCAACTGCGTCTGCGTCTGGGACAGGCACTGAGACTGAGACTGAGACTGGGAGCATGGCACGCTTGCAGCTTGCATTAAAATAATTGCTTCCGAAATGACAACTGCTGCTAAAAGTGGATGTGGATGTGGATGTGGCTGCCCAAGATATGCGCAGCCCCTGACGAGGCTGTTCATGTTGATGTGCCAGTAACATGTGCTCCCTCCGCTTGGGCTTGGGCTGCGATGTGTGCGCGCCTGCGCGTGCCACAACAACACACAGCATCTTCAGCATCTTACGGCATCTTGCCCCATCTGCATCTGCCAGGCGTTGCTTATTTACCGTTAAGGCGCAGCCGTCTGTCACTCAGAGCAGGCACTGGCACAGCGACAAGGGCATTCCAGCAGCACTCCTGCAAAGCATTCGCGTCCATTTCCATTTCCATTTCCACAAAACACTGCTGACTGCTGCAGTACCCCAAACATATCAGCAGCCGCATCCCCAGCTTCATCTCCCCTACCCTGACCCTGCCTTCCACTGCAGCAGTTGGCGCTCGTCTGGGTCCATATGTCGTGTCCGTCTGCTGCAGCTATTTTTGGATGCTACGCCGCGCCTGCGCATACACGAAGATGCCTGCGCGTGCGTGAGTGTGTGTATATGTGTGTGTGTGTGTGGAGGCGAGCACTAGATTTCCATTTGGATTTTCAATTTTCCGCTTACCGTTCACAGTTATGTGTGTTCCCAGCACTTTGCTTAATGGCTCTTGTGCGTCGAAGCACTTTAAGACGCAGACGCAGACGCAGCCGCAGCCGCGTCTGAGACTCGAAGAATTATATTTATGACTTTTCGCCGGAAATAGATGCCGAGTGAGGCTTTATAAGTATGTGACTGCCATAAGTCGCGGAATAAAATATGTGCAGCATTTGTCATGTCTATTGGAATTATCCGAGGCTCATCTAACAGTGAGAATATAATATATACTTCAAACTGGAGGGTTTAATTAGGGGTGTCTTTAACTTAGATGTGGGGTCAATGGCATTTATATTGAATTACTTAGTATTTTACCATTTAAAATAGTTGATTTTCTTGTATTTTAAACAATTTTATTGCTAAAATGTCATATGAAACAAAAGCATAACTTTTCATACAAAATAAAATCGCGTCGCACGTGCAAGCAGTTTGCAAAAATCGCGAGCAAATCGCGCGCGTTTACAACTGCTTGTTGTGCACTGCTTGTGTTGCAGCCCTTGGTGTTTAATGTCTGTGCTGCTTGCGTTTACTTATAGCAAACGAACAACACTTGTTTACTATATGTAACTGCTTTAAGAAAATACCAAATACAAGCAGTGCTGCTCAAGCAGTGTCTCGGTTCATTTTACTGTTCACTGCACTGGTTTGTGTCTTGGCTATTTAAATTTTTAAATCGATTTGAATACATTTGAAAACACATAAAAGTGGAATGTTTAACGGATTTTTGAATTGTATAGTAGCATAGGCAACCAAATTAATAAAGAATACGCAAACTCAGATAAAATTTAAGCCATTTCTTTGTATAAGTGATAGTAATAAGTACTTCCAAACTATATAAGCAAGAATTAAAAATCTTTTTAACTAACATGAATGAATGAAATAAGATATAAAATAAGTAATTAAGTATAAAACAGTGTTTATTTGAAGACAATGCTTAACTGCTCAATCCTCGTTTTTTCGTCGACTTAATCAAGTAACTTATGAAAACTTTTTGCTCCCTCATTTATAAAATTTTCAGATCGTTTACGGTGCCGACGGCCAACCCGTTCGTGCCGATGCGAAGCGCGGACGCGGCAAGGGCAAGGCGACTGGCGCCAATGCCGTCGTCGCCAATGCCACAGCAGTAGCCGCTGGCAATGGAACACCAACAACTGGGGTAAGTGCATCCATCTCTTTAGCTACCTTAAACGCCTTCGGCTGTTTGAGTTTTTATTATCAAGCCAAGCCTTCGTCACAATCACAATCACACAATATACAGTTCAAGCAAGCTAATTAAGTCAAGCGGTAGACAGTTTGTCTGCGGCTGAACAGACGATGTCCCAGTCGCAGTGGCAGACCCAGACCAAGACCCAGACCCAGACCCAGACCCAGACCCAGACCCAAATGCTGACTCAGTCTGTAGACCCATTTTGAGTGGCTGTCGCGGCATGCGGCAACATTTTCCACGTCATCACGCCGGGGCATCCGCATTGTTTGCGCAGGCAAATGGGCAACAGGCTTTGGGTCTGTTGCTCCCCTCCATTAAGCAGCAGCAGCAGCAGCAGCAGCATAATCCATCCACCACGCGCTGCACGTAGCAAACTCGCAGAGTCAGTGGCAAGCGTTGGGGTCAACCGTTTGTGCCGTTTGCCGTTCTCTCTGCCATCAGCACACTGAGGGCGCAAAAAAAAAAAAACAGAAAAAAAACAGAAAAAAAAACAAAATAAAAACGCAAAAGGGCAGACAAAGTTACGCTCCCAAAGGCTGCCGTCGACGCCGCTGCTGAAGTCGCAACATGCCGCACGTAGCAAGACCCAAACAGAGTCAGCGACACAGACACAGACAGCGAGTCCCAGACCCGGTCGGTCTAGCTACTTACGAGCATTGTTTGTCGAAGAGGAGGGTCTGTCGACTGCGACTGGGGAATCGGCGGACCGTTGGGCACTCGCTTCCAGCTAAACAGAGACAGAGTCTGAGGCTGACATTGGCTTTGGCTCTGGCTTTGGCTTTGGCTTTGACCTTAGCCAAGGCTTTGACACGCAACTGCCGGTCTGCCTGGTTGTCTAGCTGGCGGCTTGCCTTTTCCCTTTCAAGGTCGTGGCTCGTAAAAAGTTGTCTAATTTAATAGTCATTCACACACTTCCTGACTACGTCACAGTCCGCAGCCCACAGCGCGTCTCAGTTGCTCTTTTATTCCATGATTACTTTTCTAGTCTCTAAGAATATTGCAATGGCTAAGACTGTGATTTATACATGATTTTAACAATAATTGAATATAATTAATTCACATATAGTAAAATATATCACATATATAAAAAAAATATATATATAAATATATACAAAAATATCTAAAATTATAAAATTTTAAAACATTACTATTTAATTATATATATATATATATTAATAATATTTATTGAATTATAATTTTAATACAAAATAAATGCATACAAAATTATATATAAAATATATCACATACATAAAAAAAACTATTGAAATATATTAAAAAAATTTCTAATATATCTAATTTTATAAAATTTTAAAACATTACTATTTAATTATATATATATATTAATTATATTTATTAAATTGTAAATTAAATAAAAAATGAACACATAAAAAAATATAAAAAATATATAAAAAATATCTAATATACATCTATAATTTTAGATATTTAAAACATATTTATTTAATTATATATATATATATATATATATATTTGAGAAAAAAATAATTATATATACATATATAAAATTGTAACTTGAAAAAAAAATAAATTCATCAAAAATTATATATAACGAAAATATTAAATACATAAATATTATTAGAAAGATTTTGTATCGTTCTTAAATTATTTATATATTTCATAATTTCATTATATAAAATATTTATGTATTTACTTTTTATTTAAATTACAATAAATATAATATATTAAACAATATATATAATAAATTTTAAAAAATATAATATTAAAATAAAGTAAACTGATAAACATATTTCTTGTACAAACTGTAATACATATATACCAAACAAATATTTTTTTTTTGGCTAATAGCAGATCATAGAACTCTTTCTGTTACAAACTTTTTTTTTCTCTTTCTCTCTCTCTCTTTCGCATAATACAAATCGTTAAGGACATCATAGAGCTCTTCCTCCATTTTTTGCCTGCATAACAAATCAAAGGTTATTAAAAACTTCATTCTCACATCATAAGACAATAGAATGTAGTCCAAGACTTGTGTCTATTATCCAAGTGTGAACTATATTTATAGCTAGCTGGGCCAAGTATTGCTATGCACACATACATATATATATGAACAACAGCATTCAGTTCAAGGATTCAATTGAATCAACTTCCCTTACAGCGATTAATGCTCCTTCTCTGCAACTTGAGCCTTTTTACTACGCTGCGTCCCATCGGCGTTCGCCTCCGTCTCCAGTTGATGGTCGTAAAAAGTTAACCAAACTTGAGAGTCATTCGCAGACTTCATCGTCGTCGTCACATCCTTCCTGTGCTGTTGTCCTTGTGTGGCATGTTGCATGCCACACCCCATTGCCGGTGCTGCTTTAATCTGGCGATTTGTCTTGTAAAACGGCAGCGGCAACAGCTGTCTTTATGTCCACATTCGCAGCCCGGGTGCCCCGTCAATGAAGCGTTGATTATGTCGTCATGGCCACACACACACACACACACACACAGAGAAAGAGACAGTTATACTACCCGGCGAGCACACAGACACAGACAGAGTCAGAGTCAGAGTCAGCCAACAACTTGACATTCCTTGGCAAGCCCATAAAAACGCAGACAGGCAACGATGGCAACGATGGCAACTGGCAACTGGCAGCATGCGGCATGCCACATCCTTAGTCGTAGCCAAATCACGTTGCTCCATAAAATGGCAAAACTGAGCAACAAGTCTCACTGTTTCTTGACTCTGCCTTCGACTGACTGCGTGCCTCCTAACACTGCGGCGCTTGACATTGAACTGGCAACTGGCAAGTGGCGCGGCGGCAGCTTCTTTAAGTTTGGCTGCGGTTTGCCTTTGAATTAGTCCCCAGCACTTGGTGCCCGACTTGGCTTCGACTTGCTCCCCACTTGGTCTTTCCTACAGTTTCGCACTCGTTCTCGTTCTCGTTCTCGTTCTAGTCTATTGCCAGTTGCCAGCCCAGCCCGTTGGCACTTTGTGTGCCGCTGCTGCATCTGTTGCTGCTGTCTTTCCGGCAACAGTTGCAAAGTTTGTCCATGTTGGCGTTGTTGTTGCCGCAGCCTTTTGTTGCCTGCCTGCCTGGCTGGCTGGCTGACTGGCTGACTGGGTGAAAGTGAAGTTTCGTATCGTATCGTTGTCGCCGGCTGTCCCAGTGACCAACAACAGCTGCCAATGTTGCCTGCCATCGCGACGCCGAAAATTCAGGTCGCATTGCATTGACATTGCCATCTCGTGACCTTTATCGCCAGCAAAAAAGCAACTGGAAAAGCAAAAAACATGAAATAGCCATGCGGGATTTACCAAGGACAACGCCAAAAGCGTCGCTTCTCCAACTACTCTCCAACAACATACAACATACAACATACAACGTGCAACGCGCAACGTGCAACGCGCATTCATGTTTGCAAAGCATTTTTGGCAAGCGCTGCGCTGCGGCCATTGTTCATGTCCGTGTCGGCCTTTGTTGGCCCAATCCCGTTGCCAATCCTGTTCTCGGTCCATGGCCATGGCTCTGGCCACTGCCACTGCCACTGCCACAGCCAATGTCGCCTGTGGTAGCCTGCCTGCCACTTGTTGCCCGCCGTGTCATGCAATCTGCATATGTATGTCTGTAGCCTCTGTCCCTAATGGACATAGCCCGCCGCTGCTATCGTTGACCTACACTGTCCAACAAGAACTTTGTCGAGCATTTATTGCACAGACAAAACCTCTTGGCTCTACTACATATTTTCAAGAGAACTACGCTTGATTGTAAGAGATATTTTTTTGAGATAGTTGTTGGTGTGTGAGACTCGTATTCCTTCCTTCCTCCTTCCTTCCTACCTCAAGAAAAAATGTATATAATTAATACAAGTAGAATTATAACTTGTCGGATTCATTGATTTCTTTTGTGCACTAAATCCTCTGAAATCGGATAAATATCAGAATTTGATATTATTTCAAAAATAGTTTCAATATAATGAATTACTATATATATATATATATATATATATATATAGTAATTCATTATATTGAAACTATTTTTGATCATTAGCTGAGACCTAGGCGATGACAAAATACAGGAGAAACGTAAGCTCTGTCAAAAGGCTGTCGGAGAGACTGGACTGAACTAATGCAGAAATATATTAATTATTATTTATATTATTTATTTAAAAGGAAAATGTTATAAGTTATATAGCCTAAAAGAACACAACAAATATTTCAATAATACCACCAACCCGATGGGGGTATTTTATTTGCCAGTCCGGCCAGCTATGCTATAATTCATAGCCATGTATGTTCAGTGATATTATTGAACTACAAAAGGTAGAAAGTGTTAATAGAAACTTATAAAATATTTATTATAGACTCTTAAGTATAATTACTAAATAATCACTATAAAAGTAAAGATTAAAAGAAAATTGAAAATATTAATCAAAGCAAACAGAATAAGAAGAAGAAGAAGAGAGAGAAAGATAAACAAAAGAAAGGATTGGGATATCACTCCACAATGTTGAAGGTCTTGCTGGTCATCAAATTTGTGCACCTGCTCACTCCTGGGCACTGTGTGTGATTTCCCTAAGATAATTAGTTACCTTTGATAGCTTGCATACTACTTCTCTTCAGGCGATGCCAAAACTGACTCATTTCTTAGGTTCTTCGTATACAGCAAACTGATATTCACCCTGACCATAGAAAGAAACTGAGCGTAGTCAACAGAGTAAATGTCTGTCAGGCAGATGGTCTGTAAAGTTGCATTGAGTAAAAGCTCTAGCCACAAGGAAGATCAGTTTGTCCTGACTTTTAACACATTTAGTTGATGTGAATTGCATTCTAAGAGCACTTGACAATCTTTCCATAGAAACTCTTTTTTTAAGCAGGCGAAGCATATAGTAGATCATTTACAATTGATCCTACCAGCATGAGCACAGTACAGTTCTTAGTCCAAGTAGATTGCATTAGGAAATAATTTTTAAAGCTTCTTAGAAAATATTCATCGAACTCAGGCAAACACATTTCCAATCTTTGATCTTACAAATCTCTCTTATTTATATATTTTTAACAGCAACAAAAATGAAATATTTAAAAATATCATAGATCATAGTCTCTTCCAAATTGTTTCTAAGGAAAAATCAAACTTCAATTGCTTACCTAATGCTGTTGCACAGTGTAAGCTGCAGCATTTTTGTTCTGGCATGCTGAGCATTTAAGGCAACACCCACGCCCCAACGCTGGCGCCCATTGAAAATAACAGAATTCGTATTTTTTTCTGTTTGTATTCAGACACGCCAAACGCAAAGTGCAGCATGCAACGTTTGAAACGTTGGCGGCGACGCGTCGTTGGCGGCAATTAGTCAACTCACACACACACACACACACACACACACACACACGTATGGCTGGGCGATGCAATCAGCTGTCACAATGTTTGGACAGAGACCCGTGGCAGTGCCCCCCAGGGTGGCCATGGCCGTGGCACACACACACAGACAGACAGAGTGTGGCCCGTGTCGACTGTGTCGACCGTGTGGCAAGCTCCACTTGAATGTAAGCCGCACACTGCACTTAACGTCTAATTAGGCGCCGCTCAAAAGCCACTCAACGGGTTGCTACCACACAATGTCAAGCCATGTCCGCGACTTGGCCACACCTTGGCCATCAGTCAAAACACACAAAAAGCATACAAAGCAGAAAAATAAAAAATAAAAAATGAAAAGAAAAGAAAAAACGGCAGCAGCACATAAATGGGCAACATGCTGAACATGTCGGCGCCATGGCGGCTACCTCAGTAGCCGGCAACGAGCCACCGCGAGGCACCACCAACCGTGACAGGGACTGTGATTGCGGCTACCAAACGGAGGCAGCAGCAACAGCAGCAGCAGCAGCAGCATCAGACGACAGGCGACTCCTACGTGCAACTGCGACGGCGATGCCATGGCTATGATATCCAAAGAGCTTACATGCGGCTCGTAAAAAACAGCAGACCCAGTCAGCAGACACCAGTCCAGGCCAGGCCAACAAGCTGGCAACTGGCAACTGGCAACAGGCAGACAATTTGTCGTCCAACTGTGTGTCCGTCCCCAGCAGCACTTGGCACCACTTGTGATGTCCCAAACTGAAACGTAATCGAGACGAGACCAGGGGCAAGCCAAAAGCCAGACTTTTGGCACACGCAGCACGTGAGGAGTTCCCAGTTGCCAGTTGCCAGTTGCCGGTTGCCAGTTGCCAGCTTGTTGCGGTTTATTTTTATGAGCGAATGGCCAAGAGGGACGCAGGGCATAGCTGCAGCTTATGTATGTATGTGCGATCCATGGCACTTAAGCCGGAACAATGAAAGCGCTGCTAAGGCCACGCAACTGCCAACTGCCAACTGGCAGCAACAGCTGTCGACTCTTGGCTGGTTGGCTTTTGGTTCTGTGTATCTGTGTGTGTGTGTGTGTGTTTGGGCCACGTCAAAGCGGCCCTCAGGCGGCCTCGCTGTCTGTTGCCAATTCAATTGAAATCTGACCAAGCCAAAAAGCGCGGCAGCCAACACCAACAACAACAGCAGCGAAACAATTTGCCACGGGATCCATTTCAATGTCAAGGCTATGCGTGAACAAAAGTCAAGTTCAAGGTCTGTGCCCGCGGCTCAGTGGGCCAAGGTCAGACACAAAAAAAAAGAAGGAAGGAAGGAAAAAAGCGACGAGCGCCTCATCTAATAATGAGTAACAGCTGAAAAAAAAAAGGTCATTGCGCTTCATTATGTCCGGGGCGGCATTAACCCTTGCCTGCCACGCGCACGCACTTGACCCTTTTGCCAGCCAGAAGGAAAGAAAGAGAGACAGAGGCAGGAGATGGGAATTGGGGTACAGGATATATATAATAAAAAGGCAAGCGATTTGCTGCCGCTCAAATATCCTTGGGCTATTGGCAAAGGCAGAAGCAAAGGCAAAGGCAAAGGCTGTGCCTAGTGTCGGCTTCTGACTTTCGTTGCCCGAAATTTGTTGCCACATATATATATATTTTTTTGCTCTTCATCCTTTTTGGGCTGCCAAGTGTCGTCAACCTTTTGTCAGAGTCAGCGTCCCTTTTTTTGGGTTTTTTTTTTTTGTTGCGACTTTCGCCTGCTGCGTTATCAACTGTTGCTGCTGAGTCAAGGACCTGTGCCCGCAGCGTTGTTTGCATGTCCTTTTTATTCGTATTTAGGTATTTTGGTCCTTGTTGTCCTGGCAGACAAGTCTGCCAATTGTCTGAGGGAATCCCAAAGCCTTCGTTTGCTCTTTGCGGCTCAAGTGGAAAAACTCTGAAAGGTTTTCCATTTGCCCACAGACTCGGTCCCTTTCGGCAAAAGTTGATTGACCTGGCCGTAAGGTTAGGCAAGGTTAAACAAGCTATTGACAAGGACTTTTTTTTGTTCAAATTGTGCTACTCGCATTTGTAAATCAATTTCCCTGCGTTTGGCATTTAAATTTAATTTAAGAGCAAAAGATTTGCCTTTGCAACTTTTTTTTTTTCGAACAATTAATTTTCTTGCAGCAGCAGCAAACAATGAGTTTTACAATTTACAACACACAGAGAGAGAAGCATACCGTTATACAAAAGCCAAGCACTTCCGTTTCCTGTGTCTTACACACACATGCATGCATGTTTATACACACACACACACACAGCAAGGCAGACAAAATTGCAGCAATAAATTTGAAATTCAATTTAAAATGAACATAAATTGCTTAAACTTTCGAAGCATGTCATTTTTAAAACATTTTTCAACTAACACACACACACACACACTTGCTGGCAGATGAAACACTTCACACAAACACACACACACACACACGCACACACATAGCCATAAAGCGCATTAAGCGCTTTAAGGCACAAAATGCTGCCATAAAAATCGTTTGCTCGTTAATTTCTTGTGTACTTGTTTTTTTATTTACTGTTCATTCTCTCCAGCCCCCCCACCCCCTTTTTCTCTCTCTCTCTCTTTCTCTCTCTTTCTCTCTCTGTCTTTCTCTCTCTGTCTTTCTCTCACTCCTTATTTATCTATCTGGCTTGTCTTACGCGTCACAGCTCCACACGGCCCCATTCGTGACTACAACAACCCCCAATAGCAACCCCCTACCAGCCAACACACACACACACATAGATAGCTTCAGCTGTTGTTGTTGTTGCTCGCACATAGCAGCAACTTCAGCTTTGACTATATGCATACATACACACACACATACATATACACATACACACTTGATAAATGTGCATGTTACACACACACACACATGCAAGTATGTTTGTGTATGCCTCGTTGTCTGTATAGCACATCATACGAGGGCCGTTTGAGAACTGTGTGCATTTATGCTGCAAAGGAAATTGATTAATCCATATATGCATAAATATTTTTTTTGATATCATTTAATGATATTTCAAACTGAATTTCCATATATAGTTAGTTGAGTTCATTAGTATTTATAATATATTTATATAGAACAATCCTTCTACTATATAAATGCTGTTCTCCAACTTTAGTTTCATCTCTTAAGTATAGCTTTTTAGTTCAAATATATTTGCTATTTGCTTTTCTTCATCTTACAAATAGATATTTTATTATTAATGAGTTTCAAGGATAATATAATATGAGATTGTTCGTCGAGTACGCTAGGGATTATGACAAAGTGGCACAATGAATAACTCTTTAAATTTTGATATTATTTTAAAGATAATATCTATCATACACAATAATTAATAAATATCTTCACAATATAACAAGCTAATCAATATTTGCTTGGTAGTATCTCATCGTAATGCCAATACTTCCGAAACTTCCCACCCTTAACTGAGTCGCTGGGACAAAAAGTAAGCAAGAAAAAGCGATGACGGCGACGTCGACGTCGACGACGACGACGACGATGGCAGCAGAAAAGCTTTTCAATTGCCAGCTCACACTGCCGCATACGAAATGCGCGTCTATAATGCCTTATATAAACATGCACACACACACTTGCATATATATATATATATATATACACATTTATATATATACACATTTATATATATAAGCCAAGTGTGTATATGTGTGTGTGTGTGTGCTGTCTGTGTGCGGCTGTGTGTCGCTTTTGGTGGGCGGCTCTGGAGTCGCTTTAATTTTGGCATTAAGTGCGCTCACGGGGGTTGTTTCCGTTTGCGTTCAGCTATTTTTATTACGTTTTTTTTTTTTGTTGTTTTTGATAAATTTTGCAGCACTGCCAAATTCGTCAGGGCTTTAATGCGCTCGACTTTAAGCTGAGGCGCAATTTAGCATAGCATACTTTCCTGCTGAGGATTAGTTTGTTGTCGACTCTCACGCATTTGGCCAATTGGCAATTGGCAATTGGAGTCATAGCGAGGCTCGACGGCGGCCAACCCCACAACCTTCTCTCTCCCCTCTCTCTCCCAGGAGAGTTATTCTAAGCCATTGTCCGTGTGCGCAGCTACAAACATAACAAACTTAAACGTACACACACACACACATACATATGGTAGCGTATGTGTGTGTATGTACATTGTCTGTGATTAGTTCAACCCTTAAAACATGAAACGGCGCCATTGCATTGGCATTGCTCATACGACGCGTTGTCTGTTGTTCGCTGTATTTTGTCTGCTGTCTGTTGTCTGTTGTTGTCTTTGGCAGTCAACTTTTTGCACACAGAGACACACTCACACACTCACACACACACACACAGCGTATGCTCTGCAACTAATTTTCTTTGTTTTTCAATATTTTCTGCGCTTTCGCCGCATTCCTTGTCTCTGTCTCGCTGGGCAAAAGATGTTTTTGCTGCTGCTGCTGATTCTGCTGCTTAATGCAACGTCACAACAGCATCGTCTGGACGCCAATTTCGCTGCCGGCAACAACCCAAACCCCCTGCAGTCTGCTGCAGCTCTTAGATTCAAGCACCAGCCCCTTCCCATCCCCACCCCTCCCGGCTCCAGTCAAAATGCCAAAACGGTCATAGACATGCCACGAACTTTGTCACATTGCAGATGCACGAGCTTGTTGTTGTCTATATATCTGTCTAACTGTATATATATATATATTTATATATGTATGTTTGTGTGTGCTTGGATATCTGTCTGGAATGGATATTCGCTGTGGCTGTCACTATTAGCAGCTGTCTCACTCTCACTCTCGCCTCGTCTGCTGTCCTGCGCTGCCTAATGCCCATTTGATGGCATTCACTAATTGCTTGATTGCCAATACGATTTCCCACGCACGCAATAGAAGGGGCAGCGACAGAGGCGGCGACAGCGGCAGCGACAGCGGCTGCACTTCAAATGAACATTCGGCGATTTGAAGCGTCGCGATAAGCACGAAAGGAATTAAACATAAATTATAATTAATAAACCAAGCGCAGTCCCCCTTCTGCCTCTCTCTCTCCCTCACACGCACACGCACACATGCATGCATACAGCTAGAAGTGCGCTCACGACAAAAGGGCGAGACAACAGAAAAGCGAAAACGGCACTGAAAAAAAAAACTGTGCAAACAAAGCAACAAGAACAAGAAATATATGCACACAATATTTGCGCTGCATTAAATTTCATGCCGCTGCCAGTTCCTCTGCTTTCAGGCAAAACAAAAGCGGCAAAAAATGTAAGAAGAAGAAGAAGCAACAACAACAACGACAGCAACAACAACAACAGCAGCAGGCAGCAGCAGCAGCGAGCACATAAATTACAGCAAGCAAAAACAAAAGCAAAACGAAACGAAAAGGGAACGATACGAAACGAACGAAACGAAACGAAACAAAAAACGACAACATGGAAAAATGAAAATGATAAATTGCAAACTGCACATAATTATGCAATTAAAGTTCGACGTTGTGTGTTGTGTTTCGTTCTTGTTGTTGTTGTTGTTGTTGTTGCTGTTGCTTTTCTTGTTTGCTGTTGTTATTATTATTATTGCTGTTATTATTATTGCCTGGGCTGGGCTGGGCCCACAAAACTAACTTTGCCTGCAAATAACAGCTGCAGCCAGCAACAAAACTTCATAAGAAGCAAAGCCAGCAAAAAGTGCAACAGTCACTTTGTTGTTGTTGTTGTTGCTTGCCTGATTGTTTTATGCCAGGCAACGTAAACAACAACAACATCAGCAAGCAATCAAGCAACATTATAAGAAAGCAAAACTTGCCAAGAAATCTATTTGCCTTGTCCAAATGAGATGTGAGACAAAGACAGCCTTATTAACAATCTCCCAATGAGATGTGAGACAAAGACAGCCTTATTAACAACACAGTTACAGCGTGTGAAAGACTCAAACGGTTAAATGAACAAAAAAAAAAATTACAGAGCGGAGGTAATGCCACCAAGATTGTTATCGTAATCGAAACTAAAAAGTGTTTAAGCGGAGCTTAGAAAATCAAATAGTTGATCTTAAAGTAGTGGGAGTCTGGATCAATGTGTTACTGAAAGGCATATAGACACATTTATATAACTATATATATTTTTGTGCCATATCCATATATCAATATAGTATATGCGTTACATACAGAAATACTTAATCAGCGGCAACAACCAATTCAATCAGCAGAGCTTCAAAACTGGTATAAATTTACTTAACATCTTCGATAACTTTTTCTTGTTTTCAATATCGATATTAGCCAATAGTTTATAAGGCTGTTCTCTTGAGTGGCAGAAGCTGACGACACAGAATTCTTGAAAACAATTTGAAAACTTTTCTCAAATAATCTATGGTTGCGCTGTACTACCAATCGATCAACTCTTAGATCTTAAGAAAACAGAAACGAAAAGATTTTAATACGTAATATCAATACAAATGGAACAAACTGGAGAAGCGAAATTCTGTTACACTCTTGAAACTCGAAACAACAGCAACAAATTTCATACTTTCACAAAACTCAAATATATTAAAATATCGATAACTTATCGATCATATATTGAATGCCTATACAAACGAAATCTGATAGTTATATTAAAAGCTCGTGAATTATAATAGCTGGAAACACAAAAAAGTAATCAATGGTCCGATATCGTTTATACCGATACATTGAGATGCTATAGATATTTCAGAAATGTTCGTGAAATATAATAGCTCGATATACCTAGAAGTAATCTGTATATTTCGCATCAGAAACATGAAGTTTTCATTCACTTTTCCAAGATTACAATTGAAATCTCTTTACTTCTTTGCCTGATTCATTCATATTTGTAGCTGTCGTGCCTATATCTCTGAAAAAGTTATTACGATCTCACCACGATGGCTAAACACATATGTTTAATGCGCTGCCTTATAAGGTTCTTATTGTCTTATTAATTCTGAAGGGTGTGCTAATTGCATCTTTATTCGGACAAACATTGTATGCGATGCAATGCGATGCGATGCGATGCCCCAGAGTCGAGGCTTGCGTGTTGCTAAAACGTGCCACGCCCATTGCTTGTTGCGAATACGCCAGCCCAGCAATTTGCTTGGCCAATTTGGGAGCTGTCGGGCAGCTGTCGCATAATTGCTGGCGCCCGCGCAACAACCGCTACTCAATTATGAAATATAAGTTTTTAATACGTTCCTTTCTGTTTGCTCTCGACCGAAAAAGGGATTTTCATTTAATGAATTTATATTTGCTTAAAATTCCTCTCATATTTATTTACTTTTTTTTTGTTTTGCCTCGACTTTTGCTGTATTGTATAAATTATTAATTTTAATTTTCTGCATGCATACTCCAGTGCACAGCCAGTGAATACACCAACACCCACACACATACATATATATAGCATTAAATATATATATATATATATATATATAGCATTTATGTATGTCTATAGCAACGCAATTTGTGGGCACGCCCTGCTGCAACAGTTCGCTCTGGCACGCCCCAATCCTCGTGCTCGTGCACATCCTCAGCCACGTCTCCACTCCCCTCATCATCATCATCATCATCAGCACCATCATCATCATTGGCATGAACATGATTACCGTCGTTGCTGTTCTTTTGTGTCTGGCAATTAATTTTAAATTGGGCGTGCATACGAAAAATATTCGTAGTTTTCTTCCTTTACACACATTTTACGCGACGGTAATGTGCACATTGTTCATGTATTGGTTGCCGCCCACTAGTGTGCGTGTGTGTGTGTGTGTGTGTGTGTGTGTGTGTTGATTTTGTCGTGTACTCTGGAGGAGGCAAACGCAAAACCAGAAACCTGTATTAAATGAATTTTGAGCGTTTTTAATTTTTAATGTTGTTGCTGTTGTTGTTGTTGTTGTTGTTGTTGTCATTATATGTTGTTTGTTGTTATTTGCTTGCCTGCATTTTCCGCACATTTGCATTGCACTTTTGCCCACAGGGCATTAACTGAGACTTAACAAACTCACAGATATATGTATTTATAAAATATATATACTAAATAAACTTGGCTAGTTTAATTGCTAATTTATCAGATCATCCTTGCTGCAGAGTCGATGTAGTCATATTGCTTACAGTAACTGGCAATGAATTCACCAAGTTGAATAGAAGATCATTTGGACTAAAGTTCACTTAACAGAGATCACTTCGTTTAGTCATCGATATCAATCACTTATCATAAATATCGATAGTCATATATATCATAAATATCGATCATCAGTGTAAAGCTAGCTGTTTTTTTTCCTTCGACAAGGTAAAGATATTTGCCATTGACTTGGCTAATACTAAATCTATAAGTCTACTAATCTGAGAACTTGCCATTGACTTGGCTAAAACTACTTACTATCTGAGAACTTGTCATTGACTTGGCTTAAGCAAGACTTACTTACTATCTGTGAACTTCTCACTCATAATAATTGAAGTAAACACACACAAGTTATTTACAAAGTCTTTAAAATAAAAGGAAACAATGTTTTAAGGAACATCTTGAAGTGTGTTTGATTTAACATAGTATATTCAAGTCACTCCTGAAGCTCACTGAAAAAAACTTGATATAGTTTATTATTCATTGAAAGAATTCATTAAAACAGAATTTTTTATAAATTTATTATAATCAATTATTTATGTATTCTCTAGCATATATGCCATTGATAAACTGCAAATATCTTAGAGTAGCGCATATATTTATTTTGCTTAAGCAAAAGTCATTTGCATTTCAACAAATTGCTTGAATAGATTATGCTGATTGTGTGCTCAAGAAATTTAATGTGCAATCGAAGGTTATTTCGAAAGTTCCTAACTGTTCTCAACTGTCATTTGCCAAGGCAGCCAACCTCAGCCCACCTCAGCCCAACTCAGCTCACCTCAGCACCAAACCCAACTTCAGTTCCACGTCTCAATCAACTTGTTAAAGAAAATGGCAGCTTAGTCAGCTCGGTTATTACGTGAAATGCTTGGAAATAACTTTCAATAGTTGCCAAGCTCAATTTAATTGGATCCATTATGCATACAGCACACCTACATATAATTGTGCATATGTATGTGTGTGTGTGTGTGTGTATGTATATAAGCCGGCTCTTGTTCACACATACTCATGTGAGAATATTTGCCTAGAGCCCTCATTGATAATGCAATGCGCCCGTGCCCGTGCCCGTGCCGGCCCCTCGCAGACCCCGTCGATAAACAAGCTCGTCCGTCGCCTGGCAACTAAGCAGCTACCCCAACCAACACAATGCCCATTAGTATGACCCCCAGCCGCACCCACGGCATCAAGCAACCCTTTGGCTGGCGCAAATAACATAAAAAACTTTCAAAAACCGCCCTACTACATACAACTCACTCTAAACACATTTCATTTGCTTAAAATTCCAATTCGCTTGAAAATTTGAATATTTTGCATATTTTGTGTGTGCGAGAGTGTTTCCCTCTCTCTCTCTCTATCAGTCTCTCTCTCTCTCTCACACACACTCTCTGAGTACGCGCTTAAAATGCCTGCAACATTTTTTAGATTTCAACATTCTTCGTCTTCTTCTCAGTTTTATTTTCTTTATTATTTTGAGCTGCTAAAAAACATTAAAGAAAATTGTTTGCAAAAAAAAAGAAGAAGAAAAGAAAACACAAATAGCAAAAACTGGAAACTCTTTGCGCCAGAAATTCCAGCAGCTAATAATAAAAAATAATAATAATAAAAAAATGCAGATATTTTGTTTTTAAACGAGCGGCCATAAAAAATGTTGCTTATGCTTTTCGGGGGCCTTCGACTTCGAGGCAGGTTTATAAATAATTCATACGAACGCGCGCGTATAAGAAATTAAAACACACAGCACAAGAAGAAGAAGAGGAAGAAAAAGAAGGAAAAAACAGGGTATACAAGAAGTAGAAGAAAACAAAAAGAGAAGAAATCGTCGAGGAGGCATATTGATTTTCTTACGTGCCACAGCTGAGGTGCACAAACCACGCGACCAAGCGAGCTCGACTGCCGCCTGCTCCCCGCCCCCCCTACCACCTCCCTACCTCTCTCCCCCCAACCTCCCTCCAACTGCTGCTGGCAAATTTCGATTGCTTTAAAGGCAAACGAAGCGGGCAAAAATGTAAAAATAAAGGCAATTTTTATAGTAATTTGCATGAATAAACTATAAAATAAACATATAAATATAAATAATGTGTTGCCACAGATACGAGGCAGCAGCAACAACAACAACAACAACAACAACAACAGCAGAAATAACAACAATCGACAAAGTTTGCAGCAAAACAAACAAAAGCAAAGCAATAAGAAGAGGAAGCAGCAGGCGAAATAATCGAAGCAGCCATGAGTAAAACCAACAACAACAACAACAACAACAACTAAAGCAACAACAACAGCAACAAAATGGCAGCCGTGAAAGGAGAAAGAAAACAAAAATAAATAATGGAAATTTGTTTCTCTTGCCCTGCCACACACTCTCTCTCTCTCTCTCACACACTCTCCTCTCTCTCTCTCTCTCTCTCTCTCTCAAGTAAAATAACAAGAAATTGCTAGAAATACAAAAGCGAAAATAAAATAAATTGCATCATAAAACGTGGCTGAGCAGCAGCAGCGCGTGCAAAAGAGATAGAGAGCAACTCTAATGCTGTTGCTGCCAACAACAAGCAGCATAAGAAGAAGAAGAATTGCAGGAGTAGAAGCAGAAAAAAAAACAGTTAAATTAGAATTTTATGCAAATTAGGCATATTTCAAGAAGAAGAAGCAGAAGAAGAAGCGACTGCAGCTCTGCAGCCAGGTGGTTTTTATATGTTTGCCTTCTCTTTCTTTTTGGGCTTGCCAGTGCTGCCACCCCGTTCAATATGTGTTAATTAACAAATTTCCAACTGCACGCGATTCGCAATTTGCGATTTGCGCAAAATTTATGCATTTTAGATTTTACAACTGGCCGGGCAAATGCCGGCGACAACGGCAAAGTTAACAATAATAAGCAAACTACATAAACTGCTGCATGAGTCGTGGTGGAGAATGTGTGGCATGCGGCATGTGGCATGCGGCATGTGGCATGTGGCATGTGTACTTTTGCTGGCCAAACATCAAATTAGTCGCTGCCAAATGCCAAACAAGAAGTGCTGCAAATATTTATGTCACCCACTGTTGACTGCCCCAGCTATGGCCAACACATAAAGCCATTGTGTGCATGTGTGTATGTATATGTGTGTGTAGGTGTGTGTGTGAGTGTGTGTGTAGGTGTGTGTGCTTGTTGACTTATTATACAACTTTGCTTATTAGCTTGTTCCTTGTTTCATATCAAATAAAAGTTACTGAAAACTGAGCGAGCAATGTTGCTATAGGATACTACCAACTGCGCAATACTCGTTAACATTTTGTAATAAGCTGAAATTAAGTTAGAGTTGAGCACGTAAGAGTTGAGCACTCCCGACTTGTAAATACCCTAACACAGTTACTAACTCAATCATTCCACGCTTCTTTGATTGAAAAATGTTTTGTGAATGTGAATTCGTCACAGGAATATATATGTAAATACTTAGTAAATTTGAAATCTCAAACTTTTGTGTTACTCAAGCTACGCTTAAAAGTACAAATAAAATCATCGATAATAATAAAACATTGGAATGATCTATCGAAAAAACGATAAATTTGTACTTTGTGAGGCATGCAAAAATGAACAGACAGAGATAACTAGATTGATTCCACTCGTCAAACTAATTAGGATGATATACACCTATTGAGGCCTGTTAGTCCTTCTTCTTTTTGTTAGATACATTGACATTTGTTCATTCTACGCCGATGTTCTACTATTTTCAGAGTATACAAATAGGACAAGTCTAAGATATAAAGATAAGATAAAGAAGATTAAAAAGTAATTCAAATAAATTTAAAATGTTATTTTTTTATATAGTTTATCTCTTAATTTATAATAATTCAAATAAATTTAAAATATTTTATTTTCTTGTATATCTTAGAAAATAAAATATTTAAAATTTATTTGAATTATAATAAATTAATATATAAAATATATATATATATTTTTTTTAATTTTTTTAAATTTATTTTAATTATTCTTTAACTCAAGCATATGTCGTTTAAATTACTTAAATATTGCCAAAAACGATCCACAACAATTCTTCATTTACAAAAATTCCATTATATATTAATTTATATATTAATATTATATATTTTTACTATATCCGGTTTCGTATGTGAACAAGTTGATATATAGGTTTCAAGTCTTAGACTTGTAAGAGGTTCCACGTATTGAGTTCATACCAAAAGATGAGGAAACAAATTGAGAAATAGATGTCAAAATACCTAAATGATTTCATAGAGTTCATATTAATAAGAGCTTTAGCAGTAACTCTTATTAATATTATAATGAAATCATATAGGACTCTTTCCATAAAATGCTTATGTATATTTTACACATTACATAATATACTATGTTCAACAGAAAAAACTGAGTGTGTATATAGCTTTAGAACCCACTGTATGAATAGAGCTGCTTGTAATGCTTCAAATAATGTCAAGCTTCTAGAACGAGCTGCCGATCACTTCTTCAACTTTCAGGCAAAACATACTTTAAAAGCACACAGAAACACACACACACATAAGGCATACAAAATGTATGTTTTATATATATATATATATATTTAAATGTAGTTTGCTCAATGGGTTGAGGCGTGGGCGTAAGGTTGGGCATGGCATGGCATGGGCATTGCCACAGATCTCGCTGCCAGCAGCATTAAAACTTTGATAATTACATAACTTTTACCATATATGCAAGTGCATAAATATGTGTGTGCGTGTGTATGTGTGTGCGAATTCAAATGTTTGCTACACATTTTTTTGCCGCAAAAGGCAACAAGGGGCAAAAGGGGCACGGCTGCCGGCACAGCCATAATAAATAAACGTAAATTTTGCATGTGGCGAGTTAATGCAAATAGACACACACACACACACACACAGGCACAGGGGGCGTTGGGCGGTGGGTGTGGCAGCAAAATGTAAAATTAATGCATAAAGTTTACAGCAGCAGCAGCAACAAAATCAACAACAAGAACATGAAAAAAAGGAAAAAGAAATTGCCAGCGAGAGAGAGAGAGAGAGAAATGAAAATACGAGTAAATAATGCTCGTTGATAAAAACGTGGCATAGTTGTTGCAATTGTTGCAATTGTTGCTCCTGCTGCTGCTGCTGAACTCTGGGCCAAAACAAATTTTTTGTGTAATTATTGCTTCGGCCCAAACTGCCGAAATGCGACAGCGGAAGTGCTGAAAATATGATGAGA
The DNA here is from genome assembly GCA_037075265.1 of Drosophila nigricruria. Classification (NCBI taxonomy): domain Eukaryota; kingdom Metazoa; phylum Arthropoda; class Insecta; order Diptera; family Drosophilidae; genus Drosophila; species Drosophila nigricruria. Next base: position 4,369,913 of record JBAMCI010000074.1, read on the forward strand.
ATGGCAGCACGAAGCCGGAAACGGATGTTGTCAAATGAGATTATGCAAATGTTGCAGCTGCAACTGCGAAGCAACTCGTTGCAACTGAGCCAAAGATTTTATTTAATTATTTATGTTAGTGGAATGGCCAAGTGCTCTCTCTGTTGGCCAGGTAAGTTGCGTATGGCCAAAGTAAAATATTTGAATATCTAAATAACAAAATCCTTTATGTTCTGATCGGCTTTGGTTAGATGCAAAGGATATTGCCAGTGCAACACATTAGAGCTGCATGCAACATCTGGCTGGCTGCTCAGTTTTCGCTTTTAATTTGAAAGTTCAGTGAGCAGTGCCACATTATGTGGCAACTGTGGCTGGGCGGGCCGTTAACCAAACAAAGGCCAACTCTTTGCGATCGGGCTGCTCAGGACACCAACAACAACAACAATAAAGTACACAAGCTGCTTTTAATGTGCCATTAAAATGGGACGTCCTGCGTGTGTGTGTGTGTGTGTGTAGGTGTGTAGGTGTGGCTGTTTGGTCAGCGTCTGCCTTGCAAGCAAACTAAAGCCATAAAAGCACAAACTGAAACAACAACAAAATATATTGCAAAACAAAATGGCCACTTTCGCAGCAGCAGCAACAACAACAACAACAACAACAAACCGCCATTTTATATTATTATTTTTGCCAGCTTCCTTTTACACAGACACAAACTTACACACACACACACGCACAGACACACACTCTGTGGAGGAGGGGCAGAATGGGGCTTGGCTTGGCAACATTTTTAATATTGCCGCCCATTTCGTTTGTTTTTTTTTTCTTTTTTTTCTTTCGTTTTTCATTTATTTTTCCCGGGCTTTTCATTTATTATTATTTCATGCGCTTCAATATGTGCGGCACATAATTCAATGGCGCACTGCCATTTCGCCATTTCGTTGCAACGTACTTGTGGCATCCACGTTGATCAATTGGCCCGCAGTTCAAATGTCGCATACGAAAATGCTAACAGATATAAACAGACTCGATGATAATTGCGCTGCCCTCGCCTGGCCTGGCACTCAGCTCAACTACAGCGCACGTTGTGCCACACCCACGCCCACACACACGCGCACACACACACATACAGCAAGAGCCACAGAGGCAGCCCACACCCAGTAGAAGTTCTCACATACACATGCATAGCTCTTCCTTTGCCAGTGCCACATCCTGTGCTGTTACAAAGGTCTCTTCACTATCTCTTCAGGTTTGTGAGTAGAGCAAGAGAGTGGTAAAGTAAAGAAGAATGAAGAAATAGTAAAGAAGAGTATGAGAGATAGAGAGAGAGAGAGAAAGAGAGAACGGTATATAAATGCCTTAAAAGATATTCTTAAAAATATAATTATAATATTTTATAACTTAGTAGACCTTTCTCTCTCTTTTTCATTCATTGTCTTTCTGTATTCTGAATAAGTTTTAGTTAAGAAAGGCTCTTGATGGTTGTGTTATTGTGTAATCTTATAGTGAGTGCTTAGAGTTGACTAATAAATCGATCATTCGTTTAGCTGCTGTCAATGAATGTAATATAATACCATAAATGTATCAAAGTCTTTTGATTGTATAAAATGAACTGATCGCAATCGCTCCTTTTATAAATTCCTTTTATAAGCATAATCAGGGTAGCGCTCCTTTCACGTTCTCCGTTAATGTTGAATGTTTTATCTATCTTTCGAGCTATAGTCCTACAATTTCATTTTACATTACTCGATTTAATTATTCCTAAAATAAAACTCAATAAAATTTTATACCAGACAATATTTTTAAGATAATTTTGAACAGAAAAGTTTACAAAAAAAAGTAGCTAGAAATTGTTTATTATTTTTTTATTTATTTATTTACTTTAAAAAATATGAAATTGACAAAGCGAGAGTCAAACTTAAAGATAAACTAAACAAATAAGTTATATAGAATAGGATTGGAGATCTGCGATAAATTCTTCTTTTTTTTAATAATTAATTATATTAGCAAGTTTGAACACTTTTATTTAAAAACTGAGGGCAATAGTGTATTTTAACAATAGTTTTAGCAATATTGAATTTATTTAGCAATTTAGACATACTACATTTAACAATTTGCCCAAAATAGTTGCCCAAAATTCTTTCTTGCTGCTAATCTGTTCTTTAAATTGATATAATTGAATTTGTTAATAAGCTTACTTCAGCCTACAGTTGACTACCATTCAATATCCCACTGAATATTAGTTATGAAATATATTAATTATTTATTAACATATATATAATTATATATTATTTTGACATATTTATAGAGCATAAACAGTTCGCATATCAAAGTTTTTCTCTCTTCACTTTTTCATGTTTATATATATATATTTTTTTTTGTTTTATTTTCTTCTTCTTCGTGTCTTCTTCTCCTTCTTCCTCTTCGTTTTTGGTGCTCCTTGCAATTTTCATATCATTTAATTAAAATCGCAAATTTCGTACACGTTTTCATTTTCGTTTTCGTTCTGGGCGCATTGCTTGAGTTTTATTTTTATTTTTATTTTTATTTTTATTAGTTTTATGGCCGGTAAAAAAGACGCTGCAAAAGTGCAAAAGGCAGAAAATTAAAAATACTTCGAAGCCAAAACACAAAATGTGTAAAAATTAAGAGCGAAGCGAGAGGAGAAGAAATGAATTGAATTGAATTGAATTGAATTGAAATGGAGATGCATGCAAGACTCCAGTTCAGTGGGATATCATATCGATGGGGGGGAGGGGGCCAGTGGGGAGCCGCTGCAAACGAAGCGGGGGGCGTGACGCCATTAAATTGCGGTTCAGCAAGCACCCTGCAGTTTTTTGAAAACCCTTTTTTTTATAGGCGCAGGCTTTGATTTATTTTTGGCGTAGACTCCGGATGGGGACGAGGGAGGAGCGGAGGTCGTGAGGGGATTAGAAATGCTTCTGCTTCTTCTTCTTCTTGTTTTTTTAATTTAAAATTGAATTGAGTTCTCGAAACTAAATAAATATGCATGACATTTAGCACATGATGTGGCCAAAACAAGACAAAGAGAATGAGAATGAGAATGGAAAAAGAAGATCAAGAAAAATTGCTTTCATTTATATATGGCACGAAAATTGTGTGTTTTTTTAATTTCATTTTACTTTTAAATTATGTGCTGCTCCCGCTGCTGCTGCTTCTTCTTCTTCCTCTTCAGCTCCATATATATATATGTATATATATATATGGTTTGCTGAGTGTGTGTGTGAGTGAGAAGCAAAAAGCAAACTAATCAAAAAATTCAATTTCCTTGGAAAATTTAATTTTGCTCAGGGAAAATTCAATTTGCCTGCTTTTTTCGGTGTGCTTTCTCTCTCTCTCACACTCTCTCGCCCTCTGTCTTTGGCGCGCGTCCCCAACACGAGCACACACACACACTTACACACACAGGCACAGTGAGTCTTTACGTAATACACTTTTGCCCTCAGCATTTGGCTTTTTGTGTAGATTTTTGCGCCAGCGCTGCAAAAGATAAACATTTTTAATGTTATTAGCAACAATTTGCTGTTGTTTCTTCTGCTCAGTGTTGCTGTCTCTCTCTCTCTCTCTCTGTGTGCCCTACATGCATTTAATAACTTATTACCTCGGCACAAATTGCCCTTTGTCCCTGTGTGCGAGTGTGCGAGTGTTGGCCATTAAGCGTTTGCTTGTGCCGCTGTAATTTGCCCGCAAAGTATGCAGCACATTTTGCATATAATTTAATTAATATTTATGCATCTCTTAATGGCCTCTGAGAGTGCTGAGCGCAAGCGAGCAGCGTTTAACTTGGCAATTCATTTGCCGCTCTGCCAAAAGGTCACGGCCAAAAGTGCGCGAAGCAGCAACAGCAGCAGCAGCGGCAACAAAACGAGTTAGCTAGACCTGCAGCTGCATTTTGTGCTGCCTTTTACAGCCGCAATTCGCCTTGACTCTGGTCTGGCTTGGCCGGGCCAAGCTGGCCATAAGAACAGCAATACCAACAACAACAACAGCCCGAAAAACTGGTTTTTCTGCCGACTATGGCTCTGGCTCTGGGCGCGATTTAAACATATTTTTAGCCACACACAATTGCATGCATATTAAAAGCAACAACAACAACAACAACAAGAATAAAGAAAATAGAAAAAAAAGCAGATGAAGATGGAAAAAAATAAAGGGAACCAAATAGTGGCTAAGGGGTTGTGGCTCATGAAATATTCTGACCCCGGGAGCAGTCGTTTGACTGCTCCTTGCTGCAGTTGCAGCCAGGCGGCTGAGCTTAAGGTCTCAGCTCTGGCTTTGGTTGCGCCTTTGGCTTGGGCGATTCAAGCGTTTGATTCGCCGTTCCAGACATGCTTCATTACCTCTCAACTTTGCGCATTCCTAGCAGCCCCAATGACACTGAACGCCAAAAGTTGCCAGCCCAGAAGAAATCACCTGGTGTGATTGGGTGTTAGTTTAAAATGTTAAGAATTAAAATCAGTATCTTGATATGATCTAGTGAGCTAGTGAGCAACTGAACCAGTGAATAACTGAACTAGTAGCTAACTGAAATAGTCAATAATTGGAGTAGTCAATAACTGCACTGGTAAATAACCGAACTAATGAATAACTGAACTAGTGCAATGAACTAGTAAATAAATGATCCAGTAAATAACTGAACTAGTGAGCAACTGAAGTGGTGAATAAGTGAACTAGCCAATAACTGAACTGGTAAATAACTGAACTAGTGAAATTAACTAGTATAAATGATCCAGTAAATAACTGAACAAGTAACTAACTGAACTATTGAAATGAAATAGTATACAAATGAGCCAGTAAATAGCTGAACTAAAGAGCAACCGAACTATTTAATAACTGAACTAGTGAATAAGTGAACTAGTCAATAACTGAACTAGTAACAAACTAAACTAGTGAATAACTGATCTAGTGAAATGAATTAGTAAATAAATGATCCAGTAACTGAACTAACTGAACTATCCAAAAAACTAAACTATTGAATAACAGAACTAGTGAATGACTGTACTGATAAATAACAGAACTGATGAATCACTGAGCTAGTAAATAGCTGAACTCGCGAACTAGTGAACAACTGAACCAGTGAATAACTGAGTATTATTAATCGGAACAGATTACACTCCGATCTCCATATCAACTCATTCAATTTGTCAGCAGTTGCTTACCTTTTAATTTGCAGCTACTTTTAGCTGGACGTCAAATGAATTCCTGCTAAAAGCTCTTGCTTATCATTTAATATATATGCAAACTATATATAGAATATATATACATATATGTATATATATATACATTTTTATGTGCTGATCAAGTTCTCTGACTGGCAATAATTAAATGTTGCTATTAACGCTGGCAACGATGCAACATCAACAGCCGCAACAACAATTCCAGCAAAATGTTCATTAAAAGGACGCAACGCAAATATTAAAAGTGAAAATGCAATTTATGTGTCCATTGTCTTTACACAACGTCTGGCAGCAACAGCAACAACAACAACAACAACAGCAACAGCAACAACAACAGCAAGCTTAACGCCTTTTCGTCGTAAATTTTATTCAACTTCTTTTTTGTTCATTTCCCTTTGCGTTCGTTTTTCAATTTTTCGCACATTTTTCTCAGTTGCCCTTTGTTGTTGCTATTGTTGTTGCTGTTGTTGGATGCCCTTTTTAAGCATTTATGTCCTTTTTGTGTTGCCTGGCTGTAAAATGCACTTAAGCCAGCCAATGTGCAACGTGCAACGCGCAACGCGCAGCATGCAGCGTGCAACGAAAGATGCTGCAACAACAGCCGCCAGCGCGAGAGCTTTGCCCATAACTTTGATTTACCTCCGAGTATACCCTATACGATATTCAATGCTAATTGCTATATGTGGGCCATAAAGCATGAGAGGAGTATACTTAATTGTAATAAGAAAATCAAAATGGAAAAAAAGTGATTCTTAAAATTATGCATAACAGAGAGAAACTAACTGATTGATAAAAGTAGTAAGAGTAAAAGTTATGTTAAGTAACATTACAGAAGATTCAATCTATGTAAGAGCACAGGTAATACAACATTGTAGGAGTAAAAGACCTGTAAACTTGTTGGAAGCTGAATTATGAAACTAGTAAGAGTAAAGTTTACTTAACATAAGTAAAACAAATTGACTTATGTTAAGTAACATTACAGAAGATTCAATCTATGTAAGAGCATATGTATAACATTATGCGAGTTAAAGAGCTGTAAAATTATTGAAAGATGAATGATCAAAGTCGTTTGACTACAAAAAAGCTGATTTATGTTAAGTAACATTACCGATACAGATAACATAGTTTCAATCTATGTAAAAGCATATGTAATATAACAATATAGGAGTAAAAGAGCTGTAAAATTGTTGGAAGCATTCATTCATCATTCGATGGAAGTAGTAAGAGTAAAAGTATGACTAAAGAAAATTGGCTTATGTTAAGTAACATTGCAGAAGATTCAATCTATATAAAAGCATTAATGTAATATGTATAACATTATAGGAGTAAAAGAGCTGTAAAATTGTTTGAAGCTTTAGTTACGCTTCACTTAATTTCGTTTTAATGGTCTAAATTAAATTTTTTTTAAATCTTTCTATACATATAACTATATATATATAAACAAATATTTTATATTTACAAATTAGAAAATTAACAATTATTTTCAAATATTTTCTTTAAGAGAATAACGAATTTCCTTCTATTCTTACATCAAATTCATAATGTTTTACACACAAATTGATCTATATCTTACTACATATTCCCTCTGTAACTATCTTAAATTGTAGCTTTCACTGTTAACTCTTCGAGTCGATCAGACCCGCTTGCAGCATTTATGTGGCCGCACTCCAATCCAAAACTCAGGCAATGCTTCTTTCTTTATTTCGTTTTGTTTCTGCTGCTGCCGCTGCCGCTGCCGCTGCACAGCGCTTTTTCTCTCCTTTGCTCCTTATGCTTTTTCGCTGACTTTTTTTGTTGCCATTGCCTCGCCGCTGTCGCCGTCGCCGTCGCCGTCGCCGTTGCCTTCGCCGTTGCGGACTTCGCCGTATACCTTTTAAATATTCGCTGGCGGCCATAAATCATTCGAGGTTATGTTGAATTTTTAGACAATTTTTTATGCATTTAGTTTCTCAGTTTGTTTTTTTTTCTGTTTTCATTTTTATTTTTTTGTAGCCGTCTTCTCTCCGCCTTCGCCTGTTGTTCATTGGACTGTTGTTGTCTTTGCGCTGGCATGATTTGTAGTTTATGGCTGCCTTTCTTCTTCTCCTTTTTTGTTGTTCGTCGTCGTCGTTGTTGTTGTTGCTGTTGTTGTTGCTGTTGTTGTTGTGCGCTTCCTTTTGCATTTCGTCCAGCAAATAAATAAAATAGTGGCAAAACTTTCGCGCTCCGCTCTTCTACCTACTCGCCGCGATCTGTCAACTGGCAAAAAAGAAGAAGTTGAACCCAAATGGAAAAATTAGTATTTTTTTTTGTTTGTCTTCTTCATTAAATGTTTCAGAGATGTAAAAACGAATGCAGAAATGCAAGACAGGCAATTAAAACGCACACACAAACATATAGACATATACATATATATATATATATATAAGTATGTATATATATATATATATTTAGAGCCAGTCTTGAGTCTTGAGTTTTAGATGCCTTTATTTTGTGGCAACGTTCAATCTCCAATTTGTCTCGCTATCAGGGCAGATGCAGATGCAGATGCCTTGCCTCCATTTCCTGTTCGCCGCGGAGTCAGCTTTTGGGCAAGTGTTCAACAGTCCGTAGCCTAAAGAGCCCGTCACATGCAAATTCAGTTAGCCATTTCGCGCCAGCAGCCAGCCAATGGCTCTTGGCCAAACTGTCTGCCACATGGCGGAACAGCAATGCCAACATCAATGGCCTCCCCCTCTGGCCGTACTCTAGGGCCTCCGTCTGGGCGTAACCCAGCGGCCTTTGCCAGTGCAAACATTTAAATGCATGAAAGCGAAAGGATTTTGCCAAAGTCCAAAATCAAACAGCAAAAAATTGCGACGCGGCTGCAAAAACAACAACAAATGCAGCAGAGAGGGAGAGTAAGAGAGAGAGAGAGAGAGCGAGAGAGAGAGAGGAGGCAATAGCAGACAACTAACGATGGCTGGCAACGCCAACGAGTCCAACTGTGACTCTCCAGCTCCAAATACAGCTCTGCGCGTTGTTTTTTCCAGTTGACCAGACCGCGTTTTTTATGGACAAATGCAGCACGGCAAAAAAGGGCCGACAAGGCAGCGGGGGGGCGGCCAGAGACTGGCTGTGATACAGTTTTATTTTTATTTATTTTTTTTATGTCCGCGCGTGTTTTTAATTAAGTGCAAAATAATGAATTTCATATATATATATGTGTGTGTGTGTGGGACAAGTTGTGGCTGTTTTGTTTTGGCCAATGCCATAGCGAAAGTGAATTTTTGGCCACACTGTGTGTTTGGCCTGCAGGACTGCATCGGGCAACTGGCAAGTGGCAACTGGCAACTGGCATTTGGCATTTGGCGCACTTTTGGAGCGCTGCCCATTACGAGTTTAATGCAATTTTTTTCGTCGAACACTGGCCACATTTCATTATCTCAAAATATGTCAGGATGACTTAATGCAATTTTCGCATGGCGCCATGAATTTGCGCTCCAAGCAGAGCGACATTTTCGCCGCTCGCTCTATTGAACCCCGAGTGACACAAACACACACACATATACATACAGTAACGTACACACACACATATACATACAGTAACGTACACACACACATATACATAGACAACGCTGCCTCATTTCGCCCCATCGCCCCATCGCCCTATCGCCGTCTCTGTCTTGGCCATGGCACGTAATTCAATTTCGAACTGAAGTTAAAATTCAATTAAAATGAGTCAACTTGAGCGTAATGCAATTTTGTCAGCCAATGCCATTAGTGAAATATTAACGCAAAAAGCAACACGCGCAGATAAAAGCAAAAAAGTAATGAACATCCAAAATTGCATAAAATCTCTGCCTCTGAAGCCCACTTTGAGTTATCTTGCGCACAACTTGGCCTCTAATACTTTTAGCCTTTGATTTGATGTATAAGAAAAAGTACAAAATTAGATAAAGATTGTAAAAGACATAGACTATGGAATTAGATATTTTATATATTTTATATACATTAAAAAGTTTTCTTTTAAGAAACTTTTACTTATTCAGATCAATAAGTTGAACTTCTTCGCCATTGGGAATAAGTTCATTCGTTCATTTTGATAATTTTGTTTAGTCAATTATACAAAATATTGAATTCGTAATATAAGCTAGATCACCATGATAGTTCATTGAGGCTCAGAGTTGTGTACTTTTAGCCTTTGATATGATGTATAAGAAAAAGTACAAAATTCGATAGAGATTGTAAAAGACATAGACTATGGAATTAGATATTTTATATATTTTATAAATATTTACAAGTTTTCTTTGAAGAAACCTCTACTTAATCAGATCAATAAGTTGAACTTGTTCGTAATTGGGAATAAGTTCATTCATATTTTGATAATTTTGAATAGTTAATTATACAAAATATTGAATTCCTAATATAAGCTAGGTCAACATGATATTTTATTGAGGCTTCAAAAGTATTGACTATCTCTCGAAGTGCTCAAAAAAAGACTTTCGAGTACCAAAACCCATATTTAAACCAGTCTAAATCAGTTCTTGTTCCAGTTCCAGTGACTTATGAACCAAATTCAGCATTCATTTTGGTATAAGCTTAAAGTCTTAGTATGGTTAGTATAAGTTTAAACTCACATTTCTTAGAAACACTCAGTCAGCCTCAGTTACCTTTAAATCATCTTGAGTTGTCTTTTAGTTGGTTTCCCTCTATGCTCACTGTACCAGAAATTCATTATGTTTGTGTATTTATTATATATATACAGATATATATATATATTTATATTTTTCAATTTTATCAGCTATTTTCTTTTTTAGCACAAATAATTTGTCATATTTTAGCTTTCAAAACAGCTGCTGGCTCCTAAATCGCACTCACTTGTTTCATCTTTCTCTCTCTTACTCTCCATCTCTCTCTCTCTCTCTCCCACACACACACACGCAGTTGCTGTGTATTTTCGCTCGTTATGTAACCCATAAAAACTGAACAAATGCGACGCCACGGCACGCGCCTAAAAGTATGCTATAATTCAGCTCCAGCACATGCCACCCCACATGAGCAGCCCCTATCAGCACTCACACACACACACACACACAGACACACATGAGCTATGTATGCATATGTGTGTATCGCATATGTGCGTCCATAAAAAAATGAAATTATTAAATTTTATGTAGCGTAAATTCTTTACGATGCGCCTTACCAAAAACTTCCAAAAGAAAGAAAACCAAAATGAAAAAAAAAAATAACAAAAACATTTTCTTCCACATGAACAACTAGCAACTGTTGTTGTTGTTGTTGTTGTTGTTGTTGTTGCTGTTGCAATTTTGTTGTGTGTGTGTGTGTTTTAGTTACACCTCGAAATATATGTATGTATGTTTCACTAGCTCAACTAACGCTCAAAATTAAAAGCAGCGCAATAAAAGACGAAGCAGCGCATAAAATTTTCTACAGCAACATTTTCCTTTTGACATTGAAAAATGCTCGGTCACGTTTTTTTTTCTTTCTTTTTTTTTGAAGGGGGCTTGGGGTGAAAACGCCTTTTTTTCGTGGGCCTGCAGAAACGAAAAAGCAAACAAAACAAAACGAAAAACTGCCGCGTTTTCAATACCCTAAGCCCATGGAAAGTGGCTGAAAGTGGGTATATTGTCAGGATAGAAATGTTGGTAACAGGCAGAAGGATGCGTGGCATAGTACATATATGAGTTCATGATAAGCCGAAGGGGCTGAATATCGTTGAAGCATCGCGTATCTCGGCAACTACACAAGCTGAAGACTTCAAAATTGAAATATCTCATATTGAATATCTTATACAGAGACAGAATAAGTCTTTTAACAGATATCTTATTCCAAATATTGATGTCAAGCGATAAGCATAAACATTATCATTGAAATCCTATATCGAGAACCAGAGTTAGACAATCTTCCAGTCACTACATAATTTGCTTACATGTTTATGATTATGTATTAGTATGCATATCCTAGTGTCTAGAATGATTAAACAACATTCCGAGTATCTGCTAGTCGAGCAAATCCGCTTAGCGCACTCTTACTTGTTTCATGTTGTTGTTGTTGCTGTTGCTGTTGCTGCTGCTGTTGTTGTTGCTGCTGTTGTTGCTGCTGCAACAGCGATTGGGGGCAGCAACTTCACAGACAATATTTCTGGTTTTATTTTGCTGTTGTTTGTATTTGTATTTTTGCCTGTCGCTCTTTGCAATTTTTATATATTTATTTATATGCCTTTTATCCTTGTTGCGAACGCCATTGTTGGCTGGTCAACTCGTGACTTTGTTGTTGTTGTTGTTGTTGTTGCTGCTGTTGCTATTGTTGTTGGAGACCATTAAAACGACGCAGCATAATGGCAGCAACAGCAAAAAGCAAATGGGCAAAAGAGAAAAAAATAACAACAAAACACAGCACAAGCAACACATAAATTAAACTACCTGTCGCTCCAGTAGCGTGCAGCTCCGCTGCCCCTCACCATCCCCCCCCCTTGGCCCCTTCGAAAAAAGCCATTCAGCTGCGTTTTAATCTAAGCCAAAGATAAGCTAAATTAGTTTCATGTCTCAGAGCGTTTCTTTTTCACTAATCACTAATCACTATCTCAATTTCCATTTGCTCTTTGCAGGTAAGTTTCCGTGCGAATTCATTTCGACCCACTGTGCAGTGGAGCAAAGTAAGTAAGATCTGAGCCTGTTATTCTGAGTGATTTTTTGGTGATTTGGCGGGTGGCTTATTAAATTGAACATATTGCCACACGAATTTCGCATGTTGCATGCCGCTCGTAATGCATTTTATTACATGCCTAGGACAAACGGACAACGAGCCAGGCGCCGCAGGATATGCTGCGCATCCTTACAACCGATCCCGAACCCATAGCTAGTTAGAGCGGGGGGAGCGATAGCACAGAGCATACAATAATGTCCCCGCAAATATGCAAATAACTTGCAAAATTCGTTATATTGACAACAACAGCAGCGACTGAGGGTGGAGTTGTGGGGCAGATGGAATGGGAATGGGGCATGTGTGTGGCATGGAGGCATGCACAAGAATTGCAGCTCATAAATTGCATTATTCGTATTGTGTATTGTTATGCACACACACATAGACACACACACACACACACAGACACACACACATACATAATGAACCTGATTGATACAGATCCTATTAGGCAACATAGCAGACGTTTTCTTTAAAGTCCAACAAAAGAATTTCATATTAAACTAAGTTTTTGTATTTCTAAGAGTTTAACAGAGTTTAAATTTTAAGAGTTAGACGAAGCTCGCCACAAGATTATGATAGTTAACATATATTGATAACATGACAATATAACAGCAAATTCTGTTAAATTTCTGTTAAATTTCAACAAGCTGTTAAGCTATTGCTGACAGATGCTAATCAGGCAGCAACTTTACAGAGAAGGATGTTAGCATTTAGTATATGATATGACCACTGTTAAAATACACCAAGACACACAATAACTCAATCGTGTGATATAACAAGCTGTTAAGCTAAATGCAATCTATGTTAATAACAGAGGAAGTTTATGTTATGTTTATATCATGGCTTAGGCACATTTGACAGATGTTGATAGCCTAACATATATTAACTAAGTGTAAATTCATTAGCCTATATGTAACTATCATGGTATGTTAATGTTAACATAAATGTTAGACCATTTCCTGTTCAAATGAAATAGAGTTGAATATGTTATCTATACTTTGAAGAGTTCATATCATGATAAGGCCACTGACTTACGCAATGTGATTTAACTACAAGCTAGTTCACAATTCTTGCCAGACATAACTCATAAAGAGAAGCTCTCAGTTAGCGTCTGATATCTAGCTTAACGTCTAACTAATTAGATATCCAAAGTTTTTAAGCAATTAGTCAAAATATCAACCACATCAGCTGTAAGCTTCAGTCTAGTGTTTGCGGGCAACAACTAGGCAGCCCAACAAACAAACTGCCCACTCATCGCTAACTAGGGCTAAGACTGCGCCTCGACTCGACTCGACTCGCCTCGACTCGACTCGCAGAACTAAGCAAATAAATTCCGAAAAATGAGTTATTAATGGCAATCAATCAAAAATGCTCTAGCAAAAAGCGATTGCAGTACAAAGTGGCTAACAAAAAACGCAGCCGATTCGCAAGGAATACATAAATTGATTGATTGATTTAATGAATGATTGATTAATGCATTTCTGCTGCAAATTCCGCATACAAAATGCAGCAGCAGCAACAGCAGCTTCTCATATGCCGTGGAAGTTGGAGCGAGCGTGGCCTTCAGTCTCAGTCTTCAGCCTTCAGCGAGTGCCAGACAGGCGCGCGGAGCGAGGAGCTGCTACAGAGGAGAGACGTAGAAAGAGAGAAAGACAGAGAGAGAGAGAGAGGGAGTCGGAGAGAGAAAGGCTGCTGTCTAGCTATTGGCCCTGGCATTGCCGGGACCTGCCTCTGGCAGCAGCAGTTAAACGAGCTGCGAACTGCTATAAAATGCATTTTCAATTAGGCATAATTCCAGCAGACACAAAACTCCAGCAGCTGAGATTCGAGGGTCGCTTATTCAATTGTCTGCTTGAAAGCAACTTGGCTAAAAATCAATAACTAATCGAGTTGTCTCCAATATGCAGAAATATCAGAAATTATCTGTTAACTAAGCTATGCTACTTCGTCTCGCTGTTAAATCTATGTTAAATGCGTAAACTGTTAACAGAACTGTTAGTGCTTTGCATAACTTTTGCTATTACATAAGAGAACAACTGTTTAACAGCTGTTGAAAATATTTCTTTATCAACAATAAAGAAAAGGAAATAGTTAATGCTTATTTACTACAGAATAACCAAATCTGAGGACTACAAAGACTATAACATATTATTTAAAATTGCTAAAAACTAAAAGCTTAAAAGTTTAACTATGTTATATATTAATAACATACGATATAGTGTTATCCACTTTATGAATTTGTCGAAAATTAACTTGATTAACATTTACCGAATGCTCGTTATACTTAAAGTTTCGCGTCTTGAAGTTGGCGCCATAAAAAAAGCATCAAAATAAATTACGTAATTAGAAGAAATTTAAAAGCACAACAATAGAGTCTGAAAGAGGGAGATAGAGAAAGAGACACAGAGTGAGAGAGCGAGAGAGAGAGAGAGAGAGAGAGAGAGAGAGACAGGGGAGCTGGAGACGTGGAGCTAGTGAGCGAGCAAAACAAAAACGCAACAGCAAAAACTTGCACAAGGATTTTTAATAACGTGGAAAACACAAGAAAAAAGCAAATATTGATGCAGCCGCAAATTTCAATTAAGAACAGGAAGAAGCAGACAACGGCGACGCCGACTACGGCGACAGCGGCGACGGCGGCGACGTCAGCGTCAACCGCAGCGTAGCCGCCGCCGACGTTGCCAGAGACAGCAGAAGAGCGAAAGAGGGAGAAATAGACAGAGCAAAAGAGTGAGAGGGAGAGAGAGACAGACATAGAGAGAGGGAGAGAGAGTGAGAAAAAGAGAGAGAGAGAGAGAGAGAGAGAGAGAGAGCAGCCCAAGTGCCTGTAAAACATTTGATGTAATAAAATAACGTATACGCCAGCGAGTCGCAGAATGAGACGACCAAGACGCAGACGGAGACGGAGACAGCAGTGTGGATGGAGACGAAAGCAAACCCACCCTTGCCAATAACGATGGCAAAGCCGAGCAACACATACACACACATGCACACACACACACAAACACACTCACACACACTCATACACACTCGCATATACAATAAGAGCAATTTAAGCCGCAGGAATGCGAAGGACGTGCAAGACGCGTCCAGGGCGTCCATAGGGCATGGGTCCATAGAGCCACAGCCACAGAGCCGGAACAGGAAGGAAGGAAGCAAAGCGAAGCGAAGCGAAATAAAAGGCCAAAAAGGGGCGCTGCCACACCAGCAGCAGCAGGAGCAGCAGCAATTGATAAAAAACAACAACAGAAATCAAAAGAAAATTGAGCGCAAAACAAAATTTCACAGCATAAGCGAAGGCGCCGGCCAGGAGCTGATCGACAGAGTGAGAGTAGATGGGATGGAGGTGGGGGCCCACCCCCAGTAAATGTAATAATTATTGCGCGCCATGAAAATCAATGGCGTCTGCAAATTGCTGACAAAACGGAAGTGCCGCACAGGACAGAGCGAAGCAATTCGTGCGAAAATTGCCCAAAACTGACAACGAAGAAGCTGAGAAGGAGGACGACAACTCGACGACGACGAGGACGACGCTCGACGTCGTTGGAGCCGAGAACGCGTCGCCGTGGCCCGCTGTCAAAATGGCGCAACAAAAGCGCAAAATCAGGAAAAAGAATATCAAGCACAAAGCAAAAGTAGCAAAAATTGAGCGCAAACTCGCTGCGAGAAGGCGGCAACTGCAGAAAGCGGAAGTAATGCCCAGCCCCAAGCAGAAGGCAGCGCACATAACGCACAAGCCGATGAAAGTAAATGCAAGAGAGGCAATGAGCACATGTCTCTGTGTATGTGAGTATGAGTGTATGTGTGTGTGTGAGTGTGTATGTGTGTGTGTCATTGTTGTTGCTGTTGCTGTGTGCGCGTTCGCACAACATTTTGCTACCCTTGGCGAACGTCCACCCGTGCCAACCCGCCCAAAAAGCGAACGAAGCGACGCGAGCCACGTCTGAGGCATATCGATTTTTGTTGTTGTTGATTTTTTGTGGCTGTGGCTGGGGCTGGGGCTGTGACTCGCATGTCCTGGCGCGTTGTCCTGGGCGCGTCACAGGGCCTTTGGGCCACATGACTTCTGTGTGCCAGAGGCGGCGACTTTCAACATTCGGCGCAGCTATTTTTAGCCTTAACTTCCAATGTCAATGAACCAATGTGCGTTGCGTGTCCCCTGGTCTAATCAAGATGCCAATGGCTCATCATCATCATCATCATTGTAGCCATCATTAGCATCGTCATCGTCATCATAAACAGCAATTGTTGCAGTCAATTACGAGCTGAAACTTTCGCCAACAACAGCTGAAACTTGAGATGGGCAATTAGAATAGGTGTCAGAGCCGCCAGCTGCTTCCTTTGAAGCGACTGCTGCTGCACTTCGTCACCTAGTCAGCGAGCAGGAGCGAGAGAGAGGTAGGCACGGCATAAAGGAAATTGCGTAACACACAAAAATGAAAGGTGGCAGGCAAAGGAAAAAAAAAAAAACATTTACAAAAAAAGCAGTCGACCCGAAGGCAAGGCGAAAGAATTGTTGCAGAACTTTGGGCCGCCGCATGTACATCAAGTGAAACTTTAGCGCAAAACACAGCAGAGCAGAAGAATCTCAAATACACTGAGCGAAAAATGCATATAGGGAGATGACAAAATAGGTATTTGAAACTGCTGTATTGCTCCTTAATGCTTTATAAAAATCTGATGACTGATTGTATGGTTGATTGGTTGATTGATTAGTTGACTGATTGACAGACAGAGTCAGTCTCTGAGAGATTGACTGACTGGCTGATTGAGTGATTGAAAGATTAAGTGATTGACTGACTAACTTTTTCACTGATATCTGATCGACTGACAGAGTCACTTGCTGATAGATGGACTGACTGACTGATTGAGTGATTGACTGATAAAGCGATTGACTGATTAATTGATTGACGACAGAATCACTTCCTAACAGAATGTGTGACTGACTGATTGAATGATTGAATGACTAACTTTTTCACAGATAACGGATCGACTGATTGAGTCACTTGCTAAAAGATGGACTGACTGACTGATTGAGTGATTGACTGATTAAATGATTGACTGATTGAGTGATTGGCTGACAGAGTCACTTACTGAGAGATTGACTGACTAACTGATGGAGTGATTGACTAATTAAGAGATTGAATGATTAATTGATTGACTGACAGAGTCACTTTCGACAGAATAAGTGGCTGACTGATTGACTGACTGACTAAGTAATTGACTCTCTAAGTGAATGATTCACTTACTGATTGATTGACTGAATAAAATACTGATTGACTGACTGAATAACAGTGAAGGACTGACTAACTAAATAAGTGGCTGACTGAAGAGACTGAATGATTGACAGACCGATTGATTAACTGATTGATCGACATGTCAGATTGACGGACTGACTGAATGATTGATCGACTTACTGACTAAGTAACATAAGGGCAGGCTTAAGTTTACTTAAAGATGCAAACATAGACAATCTGTTTACATTTGATATATATAGTGGATATAGAGAACAAATCCCTCTAAACTAAACGATACATATCGATTTTTTCTTCCTTTCCATGTCTTCCTTATAAGCTCTTCTCTGCTCTGCCTGTTTCTCAATCTGTCCGAGAACATTTCATGATAATTTCGGTCAGTGTATAAATATGGACAAACTGTTAACTGTGAATGGGGAAAGCACTCAGTACTCAGAACTCAGCACTCAGCACTCACAGCTCCGAGCGGCGCGTGCGAAAGTAAAACGTTGCTAAAAGGCTGGCACAAAGGAATTGCCAGCTCGCTGACTACCCACTGCGTCTGCTGGGGCTCGGCTTTGGCTTTGGCGTTGGCTTTGGCTTTGCCTTTGCTTTTCAGTTTGGGTCTGCGTCTGGGTCTGGGTCTAGGTATCTGTGTCTGTGCCACTGTCTGGAGCTTGACTGCCAGCTGCGCTTCCTGGTGTGTGCCACAGCAGCAGCAGCAGCAAGTGCTCCTAGCTTTCCTCTGACTAGCAAAACTGTATCACGCTTTCCCTTGTTGCTACCAGACAAGGTTGTTACCAGTATTCAGCTCTACGTGTGTGCGTGTGTGTGTGTGTGTGTGTGTGTGTGTGTGTGTGTGTGTGTGTGTGTGTCTGAAGGTTGACATTATGAACTTGAAAGTCGTATTACGCTGGCAAATGGTGGGGCAGCAAGCGCGACTCACATTTTTATGAATGAATGCATGGCATACGCTGGCAGCAACTGCTGCTACTTGTGCTGCTGCTGCTGCTGTTGCTGCCACACGTTGGTCCGTGCTCGCATTACATTTTATTTGCAGGGCTTCCCCCAAGTGGGCAACGCGGCAAAGTCAACGTCTGACACGTTGCCTGGGCAACAGCAGCAACAACAACTACAACAACAACAACAGCAGCAAAACAAAAACGAAGCACAAAATCCAAACGCCATTTTTGCGTGCATACTCTCTAGGCTAGGGAGCCAAAGAGGTAGCCAAGGGGTAGCTGGTGTGGGGGCTTAAACCGTTTCGGTTTCCGTTTGCCACGTTTTTTTTACGCTTTTTTGTTTTGCTTTACGGCCCGTGCCGGGCATCAACAAATGTCAGCTGTTCCACGACGTCAGCGTCATTACGCATGCAACAACAACTACATCAACAGCAGCAGCGGCAGCAGCGGCAGCAGCAGCAACTGCCACAAAAACCCATAAAACGAGGTCAAAACTATCCACAAACAAAAATTGCCAACCAGTTGCCGTCGCCTCTGTCGC
Organism: Drosophila nigricruria; assembly: GCA_037075265.1. Classification (NCBI taxonomy): domain Eukaryota; kingdom Metazoa; phylum Arthropoda; class Insecta; order Diptera; family Drosophilidae; genus Drosophila; species Drosophila nigricruria. Next base: position 4,388,511 of record JBAMCI010000074.1, read on the forward strand.
CTCCGTCGTCATTGTCGTCGCCGTCGACGCCGTTGGCCGTTGAATTTACAAAACAAAACACCTGCCGATTGATTTCGCGTGCAGCGTGGCGGCGGCGTCAATGAATGAACTGGCAAACACACACACACACACACACACAGACACACAAACACACCCTCACACGCACACGTAGGCACACCCTCTGCACATGCTCTGCTCGCTGCATTTTGCTTTTTTTGCACACATTACTCATACGCCCTGTGCAACGCAGCAAAAAATATATATAAAACAAAAACTAACAGCCCCCGAAAGGCTTGTCGCTAGCGATGTCCACGTTCTGTTTATTTCATATTATACGTGCCCCAAAAAACATGACCTAATCTATAGGAAAAATATGTTAAGAGATATACAACTATATAGATATGACATTATATATATACAATAGGATATATATAAATAAATATGTAGATAGTATATATATATATGTGTATATATATATATATATATAGGTACGTTAGGTACTTAGGTATTTTGTATTTAATAAATATTTATATTGGACCAGCTTCATCTTAAAATCAATAGAAAAATATATTGATATATATATATATAAATTATTATTATATATATTTATAGAGAAATAGATTTGGTTTTATAGATTTTAAGTTAAACATTAAAAAAAAAAAACATTAAATATAATATATAAAAGTGAAGATTTCATATCATATCATTTTAGCTTAAATAATTAAAACAAAAATATATTAAATATAATATATAAATTTGAAGATTTTATATCTGATCTAAAATGATGAATGAATTAAGTAATTGAACCAAAAAGAATCATTTTAAATGTAATATATAAATGTAAAAATTTGATATCAAGTATAAAAGTACTGTTAAGAAATATCTTATATATATGAAAATTCTATTAGATTCACAGTACAGCGAGTCACGGCACTTGTTGTCCTTTTTAAGTCTCGATTTACATCTTTTCTAACACTACAACAGATCACACTGATCTGGCAACCCTGTCACAGTCAGGTTAGATATTAGTGTTACCTAGCAACTCACTCAAACATAACTATACAGCACTGTCCCAAACCTTGATTTCATTATTCCATCTCCGACACAAGCAAATTACATATATAATTATAATAATATAATATAATATATAATATTATATAATTATAAGAATATATGACATTTATACCATATCGAAAATGATTTAAATTATTTAAATATTAATATATATTATAACGAAATGCTTACAAAGAACTTTTAGCAACATAGATAGAGAACCAAAAATAACTGGGATTTCTACGCTTATCCTATAACCAGTTGAGAATTTTATAACATTTTTTTAAGAAGAGACAAAGTAGTTGAAAGCGGCATCCACTTTCATTCCACAATGGAGGTCATCTTATGTAAATATATATGAGATAGGATAACATTTCCTTAAAGAATAGTGCTCTCCCCATAAGAGAAATATTATGCTATCTCATATATATTTATTTAAGATGACTTCCATTATGGAATAAAAGTAGATGCTACAATTAAACAGATATAAATGAGATCCGATAACATCAGCCTCAAAAAATATAATAATAGAGCTTACAGCTCGTATGTCTTCCATTCTTCTGGAATCAATTTATCTAAAAGATTTCGCGAGTCTCTGTGTCGTGGCTGTTGTCTGTGTTTGGTGTGCGGCTCGTGACTTTGATGGGCCATCTCTAATTTAGTGTTGCATGCCACTAGGATGCAACTGGCAACTGGCAACTGGCAACTGGGCAATGCGAGCGCACGAATCCTCTCGCTGCGGCCAGTTGCCGCAGTCCGTGTGCGCCATTTCACGACATTTGCACTTTTATTTTCAGTTTCAATTCGTTTTTTCGTCGATTTTTTTTTGTTTTTTTTTTGTTTGCTTTGCACGCGCCGCGTAATTTGAATTTTTATGCAACAGCAACAACAAGGAGCATGCCACAAAAGTTTGTCGACCTATATAAACGTTGGATTCTGCTGGCTGGCGCCACAACACCCGCCATGCGCCCCACCCCCTCCTTCTCCCTTCCGCTGTTGCTGCCTCTCTGTAGGATACGTGTAATGCAAGTTCAAAGCAACAACAACAACAACAACAAGTGCAACTATTTTTAACGTCACGTACTTCGTAGTCGCAATGCAACAACCTGTTGTACAGACATCCTGCAGCCAGGCGTAATATTTTTTGTATTTTTTTGTAGCTCCGTTTTTTGTGCCCCGCTTTTTTGTTAGGTGAATCTGGCTGGAGCGCCAACTTGAGGCAGCGAATAGTGAAAGTCTTTTTAGCAGTTGGCAGTTGGCAACACGGCGCAACGCAACTTTTAATTGCCAGACAATTGAATGGGTATTGAACAAGGTGCTGCAGCAAGCAGCAAAACTACCCCCGACCAGCCCCCAGCAGCAGCAAAGCAAGAGAAGTTGAGCAATAGGCGGAGCAAGAGGAATTCGAAGAAGGTGCGGCCGCGCAGGTTTAGGCAGCAGAGGGGTGCAGGAGATTAGAAGGTGTTTCCCACCCACGTTAGTTTCGGGGTGGCAAAGCTGCTGCTGCTGCTGCTGGGGGTGGTGCATGGGTGGCGTAGGGGGTTGGTGGTGCTTTCTGTGCGCTATCTGCAGAGACTTTTTGGGTGGCGCCTTTAACAAACGATAGCAATTTAGAAAGATGCCAGAGGTATGCAAATTTATTGCCGGAAATGTAATTTACAAAATACGCTGCAGGCAATGGACGCCGCAGCCACAGCCAACGACGACGGCGACGCCGCTGACTGCGCTGACTGCGCTGCTTGCTTTTGTTTTCTTTATTTGTTCTTTGCGCTGCTTTGCAGTTTGGCAGGCATTTCTGTGGTGCATAAAACTGTCGGTTTAAGAGTCATGAGAGGCTGGAGGGGGAAGGGGTTGATCACAAGTCAAATGTCAACTTTGGCCAGCTTTGATTAGAGCCTTGAAACAGATACGGCTGCCCAAAGACAGAGACAGACCAGAATCACTTTTGACAACAACAAACGGGTTGAAGGGTGAGCTTACAACGTTTTTACATTACACAAACAATCAATGCAGCGCCTGCGCAGAGCACAAAAGAGAGCAGCCGCAAAGAGGCAGACAGCGAGAGAGTGAGAGAAAGAGAGAGAGCGCGCGTATGTGTGTGTGTGTGTAAGAGGTGAGAGCGCGCTGCAGTGTGAAGTTGGAAGTGGGCAGACAAATGCAAGCGGCGCAGCCCCCAAATACCAAATTAACAACAACAACAACAACGACGACGACGACTATGGCAGCGCGTAATGGGAGGAAGCGCACAAAATTAGTAAAAATAGCAAAATTGGCAGCCGCAACAGACGCATAAGTTAAAGAAGCAGCAACAAAATAAGAAATCGTCGCAAAAGAAATTCGCTAAAGCAGCCTGCGCAAATATTGCAGGCAGCTTATGCAAAATGAGCCGCAACAGCAGCAGCAGCAGCAGAAAGAAACAACAACAGACGAGACAACAAAGAAATGAGAAGCGCTGCTGCGCTGCCGTCGTCGCTGTCGCTGTCGCTGTCGCTGCCAGTGCTGAGGCATGTGAGAAGAAAAAGAGCCAAAAGGCAAAACGCAAAAAGAACGCCAACGCCAAAGTGCAGCGACGACGACTGCGGCGACAGCGAAGGCAGCTAAGAAAGTGCAAGAGTGTGTGAGTGAATGTACATGTATGCACATGCACATGTGTACGAGTGTGTGTGTGTGGATTTTGCGTCGGCGGCTGAGGGAAATATTTTGTATAGATATGCTCCCCCGCCCTCACTCTTACTCTTACTCTTCATTCTTCACTCTCTTCTCGAGCATTTCCATTTGGCTTTGCATTTGCATTTGCATTTCCAATGCCCAATGCCTTCGCCGCCTGTACTTTCCGCCTTTTGGCATTTTGTGGCGGCTGTTCGCGAAACGCGCGCAACAACAGACGAAACAAAGTGCAAGACGCACATGAGAATAATTGAATTTTATTACATTGTTTGGAGAGGCGCACACATACAGAGGCATAAGCACACACACACATGCATATGCAGCGCTGTCTCCCCAATACATGTGTGTGTGTGTGCGAGTGTGTGTGCGTGAGCGCAGCAACCACCAAGGCTATGCTGCTGCAGCGGCAACAACAACTACAACAACGGCGACTGCGACGTCAATGCGCGGCAGCAGCGAGCGCCTCCAAGACCAAGAGAATAATGACCCCAAGGCTTCGCTGCTGCTCTCGTTGTTGTTGCTGTTGTTGTTGCTGTTGTGCTCGCTGCTTTTATTGACTGCTACTCTTTATATGAGGAGAGCGCGCGCTCTGCTCAGCCAGTGAGCGTGTATTGGTGCTATTGCCATTGCTGTTGCAGTTTTGTTGACGATTGTCGCCGAAGAAGCAGAAGAAGCCGGCATATGCTGCGGCTGCGGCTGCGGCTGCGACAGAGACTGCGATTGCGATTGCCCCCCGTACACTCTCTGCACATCCATTGTTCATTCCTCTTTGCGCCCGCTGCTGCTGGCATTCGCATCTCCAGCTCCAGTTCCAGCTCCAGATCTGAAAAGAGGTCGATGGTGGGTGTTGCTAGCTGAAGACTCGTCGTCGTTGGTGAGAGAGAGGGAGAGGGGGAGAGGGGCAGAGGTGGTTAGAACAGCGCTGCTAAAATGGAAACTACAAGAATTAAACTTATGATGGCTGCAGCTGCAGCAAAAGACAACAAAGCGAATTTGCGCAAAAAATAAACAAATGGTAAAAAATAAAAGCAAAATAAATAACTAGACAACAGCTGCGCCGCACGCTGATGATTTTGCCAGCCGTCGATGATGCTGCTTGCTGCTTGCTCTTCTTCTCCTTCTTCTCCTTCTCCTTTTTGCTCTGCTTTGAGTTTTATGAAAATTATAAAAGCATTTTGCCTCCTCTTTTGCTTCTTCTTGCAATTGCTTTTGCTTTTGCTTTTGCTTTTGCTTTTTGTTTTTGACGTTCGCTCTAAATGCTAAATGGCAAAAAAAAAGAAAAGAAAACAAAAAGGAAATGGTAAAGCAACTTCGCAAAATAATAATAATAATAAAAATAACATTGCAAAGGAAATAAGCAAAAAGTCGCACACCCACACACACACAGGGCACACGCACACACACACACACACACACGCACACAAACAAAAGCAAAGTAAAAAATATAATAAAACAAAATTGAAAATTGTAATGAAGCCACTTTTTCCACCTCTTGACGTTGTTGTGCGAAACTCTCCCACGTGCATGTGCGTGCGTGTGCGTCTGTGTGTGTGTGTGTGAGAGAGAGGGGGCGGAAATTGGTTGGTTGACTAGTTGCGGGCAGGGGCGGGGCTGGCTGGCGGTACTCGCTTAATGGGTGGCATGAAATATTGCCGGCTGAAGTTTTGCAAATGAGTTGCGTAGCAAGAGAAAAGAGTAAAAACAAAAACAGAGAGAGACACACACACACACACACAGGCACACACGCACACACACATAGATAGATAGCCTGTTGTGACAAGAATGAAAATGTTTTGAAACGTCCAATAAGTGCAGCTGTTGAAGTCCGTCATTAATTTCACATCAATCCATCAATGCCTCAATGTGACAATCCAATTGGAAAGTGGACTAGACTAGGTCCATCTTAAATCATTCCAATTGAATTGAATTGGATTATTATTATTGTAATCCAGTAGGATTACTAAACACTAAGACTACAAACAATTTGTTTCCAGGATTGACTGGGATTTCTTTCAAAATAGTCTTTGTTGAAATCGAAGTTTGGGATTATATTATTATTACAATGAGTGGAATTTCCTTTGGAATTAATCCAATTGGAAGTGACTAGATTGGGTCCATCTTAAGATTAGAAAACGCTAAGACTACAACCAATTTGTTTCATTCCATCCAATTGGAGTTCATTCTCAAAAACTCATTTTTGAAATCGAACTTAAATTTCGGAAATTCTTATTATTTCAATGAGTGAAGTTTCTGTTGGAATTGATCTAATTGGATATGGAAGACTGAGTCCATCTTAAGAGTAGAAACTACTAAGACTAGAAGCAATTTGATTCATTCTATCCGATTGGATTCCATATTAATGAATTGAAATTCAAATTTCGGAATTTCTTATGATTCCAATGAATGGAACTTCTGCTCAAATTGATTCTAAGATATCCTTACTGTCAGCCTTTCTCCAATATATTTAATACTTAAGCAAATCATCTTATTGGCTTTCTCATAACTAACTTGCCATTTTCTTCCTCTTTCTAATTACAGGTAAGTTTACCGCAACTCGTTTTGCTGCCGCCAGTCGAGTTTTTATGTCGCTCGCTTTGTAAGTAGCTCAAAGTTCTATCTTAAATGATCTGCAAATCTCACGTGACAAATGCCATTTCCAGCATTTCACTATCAGAATTCTTTTTAGAGAATGAAGGTAGGGAGGAAGGGGGCAAAAGGGAAGAGAAACACATGGAAGGGAACGCCCGCAACGCACAAAAATGCCAAAGAACTAAACGCGGCGCATTTCAGTGCAAAGCATTTTAGGAGCAAATCAGGAAGAACAGGGGGAAGTGGGACTGAGGAGAGGTGCTCGAGTATCCTCCTCTCCCTTCCAGCTTCGGCGGCGACGTCGTCGCCGTCTCCGGCTGAGCCTTTGTTGGCGTTGAGTTTTTTGTCTTTGCGTTGTTGTGGTCGTTGCTGCCGCTGCTGCTGCTGCTGCTGCGTTTTCGTTTTCAATTTTTTGTGCCTTTTTCGGTTTACCGCAGTTATTTTTTACTACCTTTTTTCGTAGCAGCTCTCACACACGCACGCACACAGCCATAGCGAAGAGCTGCGCTGACGTCGACGGCGCTGCCGCAGTCGTCGCAGCCGGTGTTGGTGTTGTTGATTTTAGCATACGCTCTCTTGCTTACGCTCTCGCAGTCGCTCTCTCAGAGAGAGAGAGAGAGAGAGGCACACACACAAACTCACTCACTCGACTCGTAATGGCGGCAAACACGTTTTTTGTTGTTGCCTTTTGCGTTTGCTTCTTCGTCTTTGGCTCTCTGGGCGCTCGCATGCGCTCTCGTGGCAACAGCGGCTCCACAACCACAAGCACACGCACACACACACACACACGCACGCAAACAAACACTCACTCACTCACACTCTCACTCATACAAGCAAGCGAAGGCAACGCCAATTGCTGCTGCTGCTTGTCGCTGTCGTTGTCGTCGCCGTTGCCGTACGTATCTGTGTTTGTGTATTGGTGTATCTGTATCTTTTACGCTGCCTTACACTCCACACGTTCAGATTCAGATTCATTCTGTAAACGCGATTCCTCGAGGACGTAACGGTGAAACGTCGGCAACGGCAAGCGCGCTTTCCGACTACTCAACGGTTGCCCAACGGTTGAGTTTTGAGTTTTTGGCCTCTGCCTCTGCCTCTGTCTCCTGTTTCGTCGTGTGCATTGGTAGTAGTGGTAAAACACACACACACACACACATACATATTGTTGAGAATTCTCAAACACGCGTCACAAAATCCAAATCCAAATCCAAATCAAAATCTTTGCATGCGAAAGTCGCGTGCTTAATTCAATCGTGCGTGCTTCTATCTCTTTGTGTGTGTGTGCGCGCCTGTGTGCCAGTGCGTGTGCATCTGTGTGTGTGTGTGCTAATGTCGCTAAGTGCGTGCATAAATTCTTTAACTAAAATTGATTGTTTATTTCCGTTGCTGCAACAGCAGCAGCATCAAAAACAACAACAACAAAAGCAGCAACAGCAGCAGCAGCAGCAATGCTGCCAATGTGACTCACACACATACAACAACAACAACAACAACAACAACAACAACAACAACATCAGCAACAACAACAACAACATCAGCAACAACAGCAACAGCTAATAGATAACAAACAACACAAATAACTAACGAAATTTGGGGCAGTTGCCAATTGAAAAATGTGATTTCGTTATCAGCGCATATTATATATACATACATGTATATATAAATCTATATATATATATATACATATGTGAAGTGTGTAGAGATTGAAAGAAAGAGAAAGAGTGTAAGAGAGAGAGAGATAGTTAGTTGATAGTTGAGCGATCGAGCCAACTAACCACAACAAGAAAATTTTGCGCGCGCTCAACACAAAAAATTCAATTGAAAATAGAATTCAAATTGCAATGAAAAATGCAACAAATGAGCAACAACAACAACAACAACAGTGTCTGACAATAGCAACAAATAACTGTAGCATTAAATGTGTAAATAAATTAAATAACAATTTAATTGTTTAAAAGTGTTGCGCGAAAAGTAAAGCAAAAAAAAAAAACAAAGCCCAATTAAAGTAAATATATATAAATATTCTAGTAGTAAAAAAAAAAAATAAAGGCAACTAAGTAATACTTAAAATTCCGTGCAATCTATTTCTAAAATAATAACAAATTAACAGACACAAAAAAAATAAAAAATAAATAAAAACAAAATCAAATCAAGAATTGACTGAAGAGTAGCTCCCACATAACTCCCGCTCCTACTCCAGTAAAAAAAAGGCAGCTTTAACCCACAAAAGTGATAAAGAAAAGTAAGTGGATCCGATTACGAACTGAATTCAATTCAATTCAATTCAAATTCAAATTCAAATTCAAATTCAAATTTAAACTCAAATGCATCAATCATTGAACGAAAAATCTCGAATAATGTTTCTAAAGTATTTTTTTCTCTCTTTATATATATGTATATCAAAATGAGCTTATGGAACGAATTTTTGATTGATAGGTGGGGCAGAGAGAAATAAATAAAGTGGACAAAAAAAGAAAACCAAATGGAGCAGATTGAACAGAGATATGAGAAATGCTTTATAGAGTTGTATTATAATAGATTTCTAAAGTGTTTTTAGACTTTACTTAATACTATAGTAATATAGTAGACAGATATAGTATATACTATAGTCTTTAATACAGAAATATAGTCTATAGTATATGTAAGAAAGTACAGGAAATAGAGTAATACTATAATAGATTAAAGACTTATGGACAAGAGAGGGAAGTTTGTCTATTATATTCACAGTTTATATAACTACATATGCATAAATAGCATATTTTCTATAACAGCTATAAGATTGCATATGACATGAACAGAAACCCTCGTATCTATCAATCTCTATCTTTATGTTAAACATTAAAGATTAGATAGTTCTACAAAAATAGAAAGAAATTAATGAAGAACACGTGTGCAAATGGTGCACTTTGTTATTCAAAAGAAAAAACAACAACAACAACAATTGCTATCAGCTATAAAAAAAATATATATTTTTAGCAATTAAAATACTTGAAATTCGAAATAATTTTAAAGTCGAGTCTCAACTTCAACATTCACATGAACTTTTGAGGTCGTGACAATGGATCTTGATCTAGAGTTTATTTAGTGATCAAGCGAACGAAATTGATACAGAGCTCAAAGAGCATGAGCAAAAAAGTGAGAGAGTGAGAGAGAGGGGGGGAAGAGGGGCAGAGAGAGAAAGACAATTGCTGACTAACCCACTCAAAGTATTCACATTCCGACTGTCATTCCAATCGCATTCAAACTTCAATTACTCATGTCGATATAATCAATAAAATTGTATACAAAAATATATAAAAGAGACAGAAGAAAAGAAATATTTGATTGACTTTAGCAAGAATCTAAATTTGAGAATAATACGAAAAATATAATTAAAAATTAAGAAAAAATTACAAACAGCGCGAGACATCCGGGAGAACAGTTTTATAAATATATATATATATATTAATTTATATATATCTCTAGAGTTACGCCCTCGATCTTTCATTAATAATTCATTTGCGTGCAGTTTTTGCTACATTAATTTACTTTTTTCTTCTTCTTCGAACTCCTAATGAATTAATTAAGTCGAGAAATTAGCGCATGGTAAATTTTAACGAATTATATACATATACATATATAAATAATATATGTATATAATCTGGACTGCAAGAGACTTTAATGAGCGTGCGAAAATCGCATGCGGCCAATGGGGCGTATTAGCAATACTCGCGAATGTGTAATAAAAAATAATACAATTGCAATAGAGCATTAAATTAGGTTTTTCTTAAGAATTCATTGTGTTGATGAGAGGGGGGAAGTGGGGTAGAGGCAGAGATAAAAACTGGTTTTAGGTACTCTCTCATTTATTCATTTATTGGCATATCTTGTGCTGAAGCAGGTTAGACGCTTCGTCATTTCATATGCTTAAAAACCTGTCTCGGCATCAAATAGCTCGATGTAAACTAGTAAGTAATTATGATCTTAAGATAATCAGTTAACAAAGTCTCAATCTTAAGTCAATCCTTTGTATAACAGAAGTTAAGCTCAAGGCTTAGAGTACTTAAGTAAACTTAACAGAAATTGCGCTCTGTCTTAATTTCATTTACATTCAACTCAAAGAAAAAAGCAGGAAATGAGCTTGCAGCGCTGCTGCTACTACAGACTTAAGAGAGCCAACTAACAGCGATCAGTTTACAGTTTACAGTTTACAGTTTACAGTTTTGTTCATATCACTTACAGCTGCTAAAAGGAACATTCCAACAAATTCAATAAATAATTAAGTAGCAACAACAACAGCAACAACAACAACAGCTGCAGTCAGCCATTGCAGACATTGCGCTCTTGCTTATAAGAGATAGAGAGAGAGTGGGAGAGAGAGAGAGAGAGAGAGAGCGTAGCGAGAGTGAATGATAGATGGCAGAGGGCAGAGAGCTGGGAACAATTTGCTGGGCCGCCTAATGCAAATGGCAAAATGGCGGGTCGCATAAATTTCGTTGCTCAAGCGCGACACATTGCAGTTTGTGGGCAAAAGGGGGGCGGGGCGGAAGAGGGGGAAGCAACAGAAAGAAGAACTGAAACTGAAATACTCAGAAGAAAGCCAAAAAGAGAACACAAATTGAAATAAACGAAATGCGGCGTGTTAAATTTTTGCGAATTTTTACGGCAACGCGTCGCTGACTTTGTTGTAGTTGCGTTGCCGTCGCATAGTTTGGCCGGCCCCAAGGAAACAGAATGGCAAACATGTGGACGCTCGCCCGCTCTCTTTTTCACTCACACACACACATACGTAGTCAGTCGCGCTGTCTCTTTGTCCATGTGTGTGTGTGTGTGTGTGTGTGTGCGCTGTGTGCGAGAGCGAAGCGCAGACAATTAGTTTTATTATGCTTTGTTGCGAGCTTCGCTGAAATGGCACGACAAAAACGCAACAACAACAACAGCAAAGGCAAGAGATAAAATACAGCGCACAAGAGGCAACAGCAACAACAACAACAAACACACTTGTACAATGTAGTACACACATGTATATACATTTATATACACATACATATATATGTATGTATGTATGTATGTATGCTCTTTTTGTAGACATACATACATATTGACGTGTGTGTATGCATCTTGAAGATGCATTAAATTCGTGGCTCAACGCCAAAAAAAAAAATTAAAACAAAAACAAAAAAATTGAAAACAAGTAATGCAACGGGCAAAGGAAAATGCAATTGCACCAACACACACATGGAAAGGGTAAAGAGGGGGTTAGGGTAAGTTAAGGGAATGCACGCACATAAATATTAATTTATTAGCATTGCGCAAATTTATCTGCGCAATTAAATTTGCGCCACACACAAACACACACACATTGAAAATTATGCGTGTAGCCGCGACTCAAGTTACGCCAAAATGCAAAAGGATAACGCAGCCATTTGTCTATGCACGTGTGCGTGTGTGTGTATGTGTGCCATAACAAAGATTAATGACCAGCAAGGGCTGCCAGCCCAACCAACCAACCAACCAACCAGACAGCCAGGCAGGCAGTCAGCCCGACAGTCCGACAGTCCGGCAACTCTGGCCGCATTTGCTTTACGGCTCGCACAACAAAAGGCAATAAAAACATAATAAATTACCATATCAAGTATACAGTATCCATTATTTTGCCCAGCATTTCCGTGTTAGCCCAGACTCGAGCCAGGGCCACTACCACTACCACTACCACTACCTTGGACATCAAATTTTCCTCCTGCCCCGCCCATCACTGCCCCCCTTCATAACACACACACACACACACACCTGAAGCCCCTGCTTCATCTCATGCTTTGCTCTGGCTCAAGTTTTTTGCTTGATTTATGCAATTCAATTCATAAAACTTTGCTACATATTCGTCATGTACAATACGCCCGCCACGCCCTACGCCCACAATTGCTCATGTGCCGGCAATTTTCTTCATCTTCATCTTCCTTTTCTTATTTTCTTCTTGTTTTTCTTTTCGTGCAATTTTTACTTGCATTTCTTAGCTTGTGTGTGTGTCTGTCTCTTTTTTTTTTTTTAGCCAAACTTTGGCCAAACTGTCATAAATTTTTTGATGCTGCATTAAAAGTTGGCAACACCCACTCCGCCACTCCCCCACTCCCCCACTCTCCCTACAGTTGGTGTTGTTTGGGAGCTTGCATCTTTGGCCCATGGCAAAAGTTTAGCTTATAAATTCATGCAAAACTTGCGCATATAAATTTAACTTTTCACATTCTACGGGACGGCAACAACAATTATGATAAAACGAAAGAAGAAGAATAACAACAACAAAACAAACAAACTGCAATTATCTGCAAATTTCTCATCGATTTATCTACTAATTGTAGTTACCCAGTAGACAAGGTATACTAAGATCAGATAAACTTTTCATATATTTATGTATCTATAGACATACTAGATCTATATAGTTTAGTTTCTTTGACAAATTTGTTAAGCATCTCTGAATCTTTTCTAAATCTGTATATACCCTGTAATCAATGTTTCATTTCATCATTCATTTCATTACATATATTTGGTTGAGTATCGAACTTAATTTCAGCCTTTTTTTGAAAATATACCGGGTATCCCTTTAGTCAGTCATGCTCATCTTCGACGCTCTCTTTTATACGCCCATCTTTGCTCATTCGTCGAGCTGTCCTTAACTGCTTTCTAAATCTGTATACCCTGCATATGGTATATACTGGGTATCCCTATAGTCAGTTATGCTCGTCTTACAAGCTCTCTTTTGTACGCCCATCTTTGCTCATTCACCGAGCTGTCCTTAACTGCTTTCTATATCTGTATACCCTGTATATGTTATATACTGGGTATCCCTTTAGTCAGTTATGCTCATCTTTCAAGCTCTCTTTTATACGCCCATCTTTACTCATTCACCGAGCTGTCCTTAACTGTTGGCTCTGCCTGTGCCTCTGCTGCATTGTTATTTCAGGTTCCCCCCAATGCTCAATACGCGCTTTAATCGAAATTCCTTATCAACCCTTTAGGGTTAGCTAACCCTCATTAATCTCTCCTCTAGCTCTTGTCTATGTGGCAGCTGCTGCTAACAGTTTCTCACATATCTCGACTGTCACACACACACACACACACGCCTATGTATATATGTGTGTGTGTGCGTGTGTCTTAGCCTTGAGCGATGCTGTAGCTGGAATGCAATGCAAATAAATTGATATCGGGCTAGATAGGAGGCTGTGTTAATCCTCCATTTACGAAGCCATTTGCCGGCTTGGCTTACATATTTGGGCTTAATTACTTTATTACATTCACGAATTGCTGCATAAATTGTTTCGGCAATGGCTAACCACTTTAGAGCAGCTTATGCAACAACTTGCATGTGGCAAGCAATCAACAGAGACAGAGAGAGAGGAGAGAGAGAGAGCAGAGAGCTGAGGTGGCAGCTACGTAATTGAATCTCTTGCTGAAGTCAAACTACAAATTTTCGTGTTAACTGCAAATGCAAATAATAAAAATAATTTTTACCAAAAATGCCATTTGAAATTACGAAAGCCATGGCTATAATAAGGCAAACAATTTTTAAGTACATATTATTTAAACAATATACATACAACAGCAACAACAACAACAACGACAACAACAACAGCCGCCAGCTGACAGCTATTTGCAAAGAAAGTCAAAGACAACAACAAAATTGAATGTTTGACATTTGCGCTGCGCCGTGCAGATATTTTTTTTTTATTATTATTATTTTCATTTGTAGTTTGTATATATATATATTGTATACTTTGATCATTTTCATTGCACAAAAAGACAGCACAAAAATAGCCAAACTATTGAAGAAGAAAATGAAAACGAAGACTGCTCTAGTCGGCAGTGCATGACTGGCAAACTACTCTGTAATGCAGCTTACGAAAGATTGTAGCTGGATTACAGAGTAGTTGCCAGTCATATATTGGTGACTAGATCAGTCTACTTTTTAGATTCTACTACATTTAGATTCAAATCTTTCTCAAATGAACTGTGCATCGATTTCTCTTTAGTTTCTATCAGTCTGATCTATAATATTTGAGATCTATTTTATTATCCATATATCATTCTCTATTGTTTCTATCAGTCTGATCTATAATATATGAGATCTGCTATCTATTTTATTATCCATATATCATTCTCTATAGTTTCTATCAGTCTGATCTATAATATACGAGATCTGCTATCCATTTTATTATCCATATATCATTCTCTATAGTTTCTATTAGTATGATCTTAAATATACGAGATCTGCTATCCATTTTATTATCCATATATCATTCTCTATAGTTTCTATCAGTATGATCTATAATATACGAGATCTGCTATCCATTTTATTATCCATATATCATTCTCTATAGTTGCAATCAATCTGATCTATAATATACGAGATCTATTTTATTATCCATATATCGTTCTGTATAGTTTCTATCAGTCTGATCTATAATATACGAGATCTGCTATATATATTATTATATATATATATCGTTCTGTATAGTTTCCATCAGTCTGATCTTTAATATACGAGGTCTTCTATCCATTTTATTATCCATCTCTATAGTTTCAGTCAATCTGATCTATAATATACGAGATCTCCTATCTATTTTATTATCCATATATCATTTTTTACAGTTTCAATCAATCTGATCTATAATATACGAGATCTGCTAACTATTTTATGATCTCCTTCAAAGTAAGCCCCATCAGATTTGATCCTCGATCTGTGTTCTTATTCATCTGCTCCTTCAATGCTGCCTTTATCATCCTTTCATGTTGCTCTACTGCTTCTAAAACAGGGAAAAGTCAGAGTGGGCCAGGTCTGAGGGCATCATTAGTGTCTTAGCGTTATCCTGTTGCAATGGCCAAATGTTGTTCATCTACAAGCAATACGCATCGCCTTAAAAAGTTGAGGTATCAATCGAGAATCTTTTCTAGAGCCAAGTCCACTATACAACAAGTTCATAGAACAAAGTTAGTGTCATCCCGCCTATATAATCCACGAACCATCACTCAATTATCCTCTATCATCACCTGGAACTTATCACTAACAATGCCTGCCTTGCTCTACTCGTTTACCCAAATCTTACATACATAAAGATTAAAGCTCAAAGCTCTGTTACATACATTTACCACTTAACCGGCATACCCTTTCATTAGCCATTCAGTGTCTACAGGGTATACAAAATAACAAGCTGAAAAATTTATGCATTTTCCGGCATTAAATTAAGTTTAAACATAAATTAAAGTTTTACTTCGTGCAGATCATTAAGGAAAAAAAAAACCGAATATAGCTGACTTTATATATATATAAAAAGTACACATAAACATATATCTTTATAGATATGTATATATATATAGAGAGATAGATATAGGAAGACATAACCAAACTACAACAACAATTGAAGTGTTTGCACAACTGCGAGTAAAATTTTCTATCAAGTTTGTTTGCAATGCAGCTGCATTGAATTTGTTGTTAGTTGCTGTTGGTTGTTGTTGTTGTTGTTGTTGTTGTTGGCCGTTGTTAGCATGTTGCTGCAAAAAGTTGCATGCAATAAAACATATATTAGTCAAGCACTTTTACTGCTTGCGAAATAAAAAATAGAAGAAGAAGAAAACTTTGCGCTAATTGTGAAACATAAAATGTGAAAATGCATGAAAACAAGTTGAGAACAAATTGACTTCCATCGTGGCAGAGCAACAGACATCGGTTTAAGGCCCACTTAAGATTTAACTGCTCTTTCGCTATACACACTATATAGTCACTATATATACATACTATATCTAGTATTCTCTAGAACTCTGTAACTAGTTTCTATCAGCTGGCTGGCAATTTCTGTGCTTACATTTCGTATGTAATTAATTTCACTTAGTTCCCTCCACACACAGACAGAGGCGAGGCCACGGCAAATGTAATTAGCATATAAATACATTCGCAACCCCGTCGAAAAGCCCAACCTGCCCCCGGTCTGCCCCTTTGCACAAAGCTGAGCAGGCAACAAATAATGCTCAACTGGTTTATACCCGAACCAAATGTTGTTATTGATATGTGATAGGTATTATAATGTGATATGGTATAGGAAGATATGCAGATATTGTATTTTTGCATGCTTCGCAAGTGCCCGAAAGTATGCTGCAAAGGTCTATATATATCTTTCCAAGTGTATATCTTCTTAGTCAATAGTTAAGAGGAAATAGATAAAAGCTATATGTGCAAAGAAAGAACATACTTCGGAAATAATAATAGTATATAACTTCAAATAATTAAAGTTAATAATATATTTTATTTGATTTTCTCCTTTCTTTCTCTCTTTTTCAATTTCGCTTTCGTGCAAGTCGAGCATACCCTTTGCCTTCACTAAGTGTTCGGGTGTTTAAGCTGCTCGAGCAGACATTTACTTACAATTTTCCTTTAGCTGCGCTCTAAATAAAAAATTCAATTTTAGATATTTGCATAGACAACAACAACAACAACAACAACAACAACAACGACAACAACAACAAATTCTTCGTCTTGACAATATGTCTAAAATAATGCATTTACATTAATTTGGCCTGTAAATATTTATTTATTTCGTTTAATCTTGGCAAGCGAATGCTGTTTTCCCATTTCTTGTTGCAAAAATGTTTTTATACCCTAAGTCAATTGAAAATGCTTAAGCAGGGTATATAGGGTTGTGTAATAGAGAGCCGTGACTGTGTCTATAAGTATATATTGGAAGAGAACCTGTAAGACGAAGCAGCTGCAGACTGAGTTTGTTTCAAATAAACTTTAACTATTATTAATATCCATGAAATCAATTAAAACCGATAGAAAGTTTCAGTTATTAGAGCACATCTCGTACATTATTCTAGCTAGAGTCACCAAAGTTGGGCTACATAGAATCTGCTGAGATATACTCAAATTTGCAATAGAATCTAACCTTGCCTATTAGATTATTATATATAAATATATGTATGTATATTCCTTATAGATAGTAGAAGAAAAGGTTCAGGGTATCGCCTAGTCGGGCACTCCCGCCTAAAGCACTCTTTGTTGTTTGTTTTGTTTTAAAATTTTTGTTCGTATTTTATTTGTTCGCTTTAAGCTTTTTATATTTTCGCGTCGCCGTCTCGCTGGCTGCTTCTGTTGCAGTCTTTTTGCATTTTTAGAGCGTGGCTAATTTTACAGCCAAGTGCGTCAACATGTTGCAAGTGGCAGCATAAATTTCCGCAATGCCCGCACTAATTGCATAGTTTGTATTCAATTTATATATATATAAAATATATATATATATATATATATATATATATATATATACGCGAATCGAGTTGTAGCTAAAACAAAGTTTTCTAATAAATCAACGTAATTAAGAAATAACAATATCAAGTAGCAGCTGTTTAGCGGATTTATTGTGCTCTAAATATGCTCTATATATAGTTGTCAGTATATCTCTCATAACACTAGTAAGTGTATACAATTATAGATTGGAGTTAGACATTCTAGTTCAGTTTGATTCAAGTTAGTTTAGTTGTTGATTTCATCTGATTTAATCTTTGACTATTGATTGAATTGATGGAGAAGTTGAGCTGCTAATGGATGGATGGATGGCACGTGTGGTTCATGAACCATTCACTATAACGATTCATTATAACATATATATAACATATATGAACAACTCACTATAACCAACGAGTCATGAATAGTTTAATACATCACTAGAAGCTATAGTTCAAGCAAATCATACTCGAACTCATTGACTAATCATTGAACCAGTTCATTACTTTATTACAATGAACCACTCGACTCTTATATATGATCCACCTCATGACTGAATCAGTTTATTAGTTCATTTCAATGAGCCACTCTCCAACTCCGACTTTTTGCAACTCGATTTTACTACATGCTTTATGCATCAAGGACTACTCAAACTAGATGCTAAACGGAAACTATGTTAGCATACTTCAGTTAGATTAAGCCACACATACACACCCACACACACACTCTGCCTTACACACACATACACACACATGCAACCTACTTAGTATATGAGCGCATTAAATCAACTGGAAATACTTGAGACTTGTCATTTGTCCGCATAGTCAAGCTTAAAGAAAATAGTAAAAAAAAGAAAAAAAAAAACTAGGAACACAAGAAACTTTTGTTGTTGTTGCAATTTTTTAATGGAACCAGGTTGGCATATTTTAGATTACAAATATTTAGGCTTCATTTTTTTTTTCTTTTTCTTTTTTTTTGCATTTTCCGTATTATTTATTTGCTGCTGTTGTTGTTTTACACAATGCTCAAGGAAGCAGCCCCCAATGTATCTTGGCTATCTAACTATGTATCTAGCTGCATGTGCATAGCTCTCTGTGTGTGTGTGTGTGTGTGTGTGTGTGTTTGGGGCTATAGAAAGTTGTCACAACCAGTTTGCTGGGACCGGGACCGGGGCCGGGGCAGGAGTCGGGGTCTGGGGCCGACTTTCAAGCTGAGGCCCGCACAAAAACTGTCACGCATGGATTTATGCGCCACGTTTATTATATTTACATTTAATTTAACCTATGAAAAGAAAAGAGATCGTGGCAGTTGCATTTAAATTACCAATGCTAACAGCACATACACTTACACACACACACACACACACATACACACATACACTGTTACAGATAATCGAAAGAAAACAATTTTCATGTAATCTAGGACATCATCATAAATTACAACAATTTCAAGCAACTTCTGCTTCACTAGCCCATTAAATGTAAATGCGAGTATATAAGCTCTCATACTGTAGCAGTATATATCTATATATATTTATATAAGCGAGGGTTGTTCTTAAAGTAAAGTAAATAATACAAAATATTACACAATATGATTAAATTTTACTCAAAGAGTATAAGCTGGAATTGGGCATAAAATCTATGAAGATGAAGGCATAGTCGAACTTATCCAACATATCAATATCTTAAAAAGAAATAGGGAGATTTTGTATTGTATAAGATCAAGTCAATTGTAATTTCGACTGAAATTTAAATATGATTTTTCAATAAGTCTGCTTCAATGAAATTTGAACAACTTTCAATATGTTTTATTCATACAAGATTTCTGCATAAACTCTCTGACCTATGCTGCACAGTCAGTAACTTATCGTGCGGCCCTCGCTACAACAAACTTATACAACTAAATGGCCGGGCCTTTAACGACTTGCAAGTAAAGCCATAATAGGTAATTATTTAAAATTTATTACAATGCTTGCGATATTTGCCGAATGCCGAGTCTTAAAGTCTTGTTTTCCGACTATTTATTTCGGTTAAAGGGCGAATCATTTAGCTTGAACCAAACTTGGAAAGTTGCATATTTAATGTTTAGTTAGTTTCCACTTGCCACATTTTTGGCCATTTCTATGCTGATAAGACTAAGCTCTCTGCTTTACCTTATATTCATATTGTCAGCTATCTGGCACGTGCGAACTTAACTTTTGCTCACATTGAATACTGTTGATAATTGGCGAAATTTTGTGAGGTGATAAAGGAATTCTATAGAATAATTATAATCTATTTATGACTGAAATGAAATTCCCAACTTTGTGTGCATTATTTATAACTTCTTTGAATATTATGAATCGCACTTTTCACCATTGCAAACAATAAAGAGTTAAGATTCGATTAGATTCGACTTAAACATATACCTTGAACAGATCAATTGCTTAGTCATACGCTCAGTCGATCCATCAGTTCTATTTATATAGTTATAGTAATTGTTAATATATAAAGTCAAGTTGTTGCCTTATCAATCGAGCCGAAGCTCCCTATTACAGCTGTCTCTGTGTATGAGGTTAAGGTCTGATAAGATCTTCTTCTTGCTGCTGTGGGTTTTTCTTTCTGGCAATAAGTCAAAGCCATGACATCATTATTGGAATGTTTTTACCATTTCTCAGGGCTAAGCAAATAGGTTTTTTTTTTGGAATTTCAATGTTTATGAGCTAACTCAAAGTCGGCGTACTCTCTGGTTAAACAACTTAATTTCGCTGTCAGGTTCTATGAGCCTTTTAAGCTTTTTTCCTAGGCAATGTCTCTCTGCCAGCCAGCCAGTCAGCTCCTTTGCCCCTAACTCACCCCCTTCACTCCCTTCTTCAGCATTTTTGCATGTAGAGTTCACTTCAGTTTAAGTGCATTTGCCGTCTTTATTTGCACTTTGTATTTATTTTGTTGTTGCCTTTTCTTTCTTCGCAGCGCACTTGGTAAATAGTTGTTGTTGTTCGTTGTTGTTGGTCTTACCATTATACACCGACACTTTTTCATATCCTGTCTGGTCTGCTTTGGTCTAGTCAACGGCGCAAAGCCAAACTGACAGCTTGTCTCCGTCTCAGCTCTGCCTCCGCCTCTCGGCGGCTGCTCTCAGCTCCATGTGAGAAATGGGCTTCATGACTTTGCTAGAAAACCGAAAAGCGTGCAAAGCCAACTAACTATATGCAAATGCAACAGCCACAGCAACAACAACAACAACAACCATTAACCAAAATGAGCTCGACTCAACTGCAAAACTAAAATCTCCAAAGTTGAGATACATTTGTATCTGCTTGTCATATGCCGCCAGATAGCGACAATTTGTCATTGTGGCAAGTGGCCCTGAACCAGGTCAGGTGTCAGGTGTTCAATGCAGCCATGCAGTCAGTGACCCCTCGCAGCGAGTATCTTAAGCTAACAGCTACTTTAATGCACTTTTAACGCTCAACGTCAATATGTCAAATAGATAAGAGAAAGAGAGAGAGAAAAGAACAGCAGCTCGCTAGTAAATGCTAAAATTATTGTTAAGTGCTTGGCCTAGACTTAGGCTTAAAGTGTTTCCACCTCTTTGTTGTTGTTGTTGTTGTTGTTGAGTTTTAGGTACATGCCGCAAGCCTTGTTGTAATGCTAAAAAACGATAGCTACGCAAGATTATCCGCTTTCGCAGATACAATGTCTGTGTGTGTGTGTGTTTGTGTGTTTATCTGGCTGTTAGCTGATACCCAGCTTTGTATTTAGCTGCACACTTTATCTCCCACTGTCATCTGTATGGCAACGCCAGTCTGTGTATTTGTTAGCCATAAACAGGCTGCTTCCTTATTGAGGCTTGCATTTACTTTTAATTAGCATTACAAGCGTTGCCATATGTTCATGCATATGCAATATGGCAATGCTGTGTACGAGTTATCACGATACGATATCATGATATCATAATAAATGATTGAAAATTGAGTTAAAAATATAAATTCTTCAATAAAAGTCTATAAGAAATTTCACAATTTGGACAAAAGTTTCATTGACTTGAATTTTTGATTGGCTATAATTGTTCTTAATGAAAAGCAAATCAAATTATTGCTGCTCGTTTGAGTTTTAAAGGATAAGTCGTCAGTCATTATCACAATCACAAAAAAAAAAAGATTGACAAAAAATAATGCAAACAGCGGAAGCTACACAAATATCTGACTTGGTTCTATACAGCTCTAATCTGCTGCTGTACATGCACAGACAGCTATATATATATATATAGATATATATATGTATGTATGTGTGTATCTGTATCTGTATCTATACATAAATGTATCTTGTAGTTTGCAGCTTCAGCTACGTTGTATTTTCTGCTTTATGTTGTGCAAATATTGACATTCGTTTATTAAAATTCCAGCAGAGTGGCAAAGGCGAAGCCAAAGACTCTCTGTCGGCATGGGGCCCACAAGATTTTAGTCGAGCTATATGCATATATACATATACATATATATATATATATTATATTTATATTCTTATATATATGTATGTGTGTGTGTGTGTATGGGAGGGAGCGGGCATTTTATGTCATGTTTGCATATGTAAATGTGCTCGGCTGTTCGCCTGCTCTGGCTTACTCTAACATTCCGTCTATCTCCTTCTATGTGCTCTCTAATATTTGCTTTTAATTTTTGCTTTGCTTAAACTGCAGTTTAATTTTATTTTTGCGCAAATATTGCTAGCAAATTAGAGACGAAAAGAAATGCAAATTGCACCAACTTCAACACACAGCGACAGATATAGATACAGATACAGATACATTTACAGATACAGATACAAATCCCACACATACACACACACACACAGTTGATATCAAGCTGCTGTCAGGCTTCAAATTTAATTGACACATTTCTTGTTGTCGCTGCAATTTTTTTTTCCTTTTTCTCAAATAAGTGGAAAAAAAACAAGTAAATAAAAAATTATTTATATAAATGTTACCAAAAAATAAAAAATATATATATATATAAATCTGAGGAAATTACATTAAAATTTCAATCAACGCCTGCTCTGAGTGTTTGTGTGTGTGTGTGTGGGCGTGTGCGGGTGGGCGTGTCACGTAAATAAAATAGCAAAAATATGTGACAATTGCAATTGCAATTGCAACAAACCAAACAAACAAACTTTCGAGTGGTTGTTTACTTCATTTGTTTTAATTAAATTCTAGTGCTGAAATGTGCCCAAGAAATGAACAAGAAATAAGATAAAGACAAAAGATGAGTTAGACCAGGGGATACCCTGTAGTGGACGAATTCACAGAGTTATATAATCTTCAATAGTTGCTGACTTGGAAAAGATAAAGACAAAAGATGAGTTAGACCAGAGAGTACCCTGTAGTAGGCGATCAATAGTTGATCATTTTCTGTATCGCCTTCATCAGATTATATATTAAATTTCAAATATTAAAAGTTCAAATAATACGTAGTTATTTATCCACAAATGAAAGCAAAGTAATCCGTCCCATTTACTTACTTCATTGGAAAAACTTAACGTTAGTGTCTATAAATTATCATAATAGAAAAAAAAACCTTACGGTATTTTTTCCCATTTCTTTGCCTGGTGCTCAAGGACACTACAACCGAAATATAGAAGGAATATATAAAAGGAAAAGTTGATTTTTGTGGAAAATATAATGTGTTTAGTGTTTGTCCCATTAACTTAGTTCGAGCACCTTTTGACATATATTTCAGGCAAAATTCCTGTTTTGATTTTAAAGATATATGAAAAAGGTATTATCATGCAGCTGAACTATCCACTCTATTCCAATACTCTCTATACTTTCCTTTACTTTACACAAACGAAAACACGCTGATACCTCCTCAGATCCTTCTGAAATCATACAGGGTATCTAAAAGAAACTTTCAAGCAGTTTGATTAGCCAGTTTTGCATATTTGATTTGTGGTCCTATTTGTATTTAAATTTCGAAATGAAAAGACAAAACAGCAAATAAACCCAATTATCATATAATTTTTTTTGTTTTTTGTTTTTTGTATTCACATTCATAAATATTCATATATATTCATATGACACTTCCGCACGGCCCTCTTCGACTGCCAATAGAGTTGTTCGAACAATAAAAATTTAATTCATTTCAAGTTTTATTTTCGTATTTTATTTATAATTCAATTTTATTGACTCGTTTCTTTCTCTGGCTTTTCTTATGCACTTCGGTGGCGAGCACAGGAAATGGGAAATAAAAGCGCAAACATTAATTAAACCTTAAAGTGCCAGCATTTGTATTATAAACGTATATTCCAGCACTTGACTGAGCCGACTGCGAGAGGGGGTCAATGGGCTGGAGAGTGGGCAGGGGAATGGGCAACTACTTACCCCAGACTAAATCGAGCGAATGCATAGGAAAAGGTCGAGTCATCGCTTGATTGGCAGTGCCTAAGGCAGGAAATAACATTCGAGAGGCAGCATATTATATAACCTAAATGAAATGATAGAGAAAATGGGAAAAACTATTCTTCAGAGCAGAAACTCATTTCAGCTCGAAATATGAAAAGATAAAAATTAGATAAAGAATACAGATTTATAATACTCTTTAAGAGTTACTTAGAATGAAGTCTAAGTGAAGTCTCTATATATTATAGAGTCTTTAAGAGTTTTAAATCTTAGATTTTCTATTGAATTAGTTACAGAATATATTAAATTCTGAAAAGGAAACTAACTTTTTATCAAAGTTCTCTTTTATAGGTTTTACTGAAACCCAATCCTAACTTTAATTACATTTTATAGATCTCTAAAGAGTATTGCTTTCCCCCATAACAATCCAAATAATAGTGTGAATAGAATTCCAATCTTAAGTTATCTATTCAAATATTTCAAATCAAAGAAGCTGCAAGTTTGCCAGCAATTGAAGTTATAGCAACTTCTTCGATTGGTTTTCTTTTTGTTTTAATCAGCAAATTCTTCCCACGAAGCAACTCAATCAAAGTGCCAAACATTCATTTATGCATACTAAAGGGAAAATGGAGATGGAAATGAAAATGAAATGAAATGAAAAATCGTATAAGATGGTGGCAACAAATTGATTTTTTCTGCAACGCAATCTGAACAAATGTGGCTATAAAAAGTGTCCATGGCCAACGCCTCGCCTTGCCTCGCCTTGCCCTGCTCTGAAGTGCAGCGTCTACGTGGGCTGGGGGAGGGGCAGCTCAGCTTTGGGGGCTATGGGGCGGGGCAAAAATCTTTTACGACTGCCGCCAAGAGACGACAGCATCTTCATCGACTTAGTCGAGGTTCTTGTTGTTGTTGTTGGCACTTTGCAGTCGGTGTTGGGGTCACGTAAAGTCCATTTATATCAAATTATCTTACCATAATAATGAATTGTCGGCAATTATAGGTATTATCGTTATTTATAGTCGTAAAAGAGCTCTATGCCAATGCCGTTTTCCTGTTGCAGACTCTTTGCATTTCGCATTTCGCATTTATGACCGCCCCATCTCTGCAGGCCTAAGAGAGCTCCGGCGGATAAGTCTCCCACTCTCTCCCTCTACGGCTCTCCTGTTTTTAGTTAATGCGTAAATAAGCTCCACTTGGGCGTGTGAGTAACTGTGCTCCAAGTGGAATCGCATAAAAGTAAATCTAATTAAATGAAATCGTTTATTTTGCCCATAAACAATGGCTCTAAATTTTAATTGCTCGAAAATGCGCTAGCGAAAAGGCAGAGAACAGCAAGAAGTACAGTGGAAGAGGAGAGACAACTGAACTGAATCTCCTGGTAATTGGTGACTTCCGCATGACACAAGGGAATGAGCATTAATTAAATGCCCTCTCCCTCTCACTCCTTTTAACTAAAACTCAAACAAAGTATCAAAGTAGTCAACGTTTTAAGCTGTAATTAAATTGCGAACCTTGAGACTGTATTCTTCCTCTTCTTCTAGTTGTTATTATTACTTGTTTACTAAGTACATTAGTTGGCCCAGTTTTTTGATAACAGTCAACAGACTCACGTGTTTTTTATAGCTATTTTTGGAAACTGCGATAAGCGGACAGATATCATATATAATGTGATATCATTTATGTTTATTGATAGCTTCAAAGACCTTGTCACGATTTCTATAGAAGGTTACTTTTAGGTGCAAGTAGGGAATATCTATGATGTATGTAGTTCTTAATTAAAGTGAGAATCCCCCTCACTCCTCTCTCTCTCTCTCTCTCTCTTTCTAAGTGGTTTCAGTTAATTAGAAGTCTGTTTCCAAGGGCTACCAATTTCCATTAATTCATTTTAGTATTGATAGTATTCCCGTATTTGTACATTTACGATATGTAAAATGCCCACATATGATTTATGGGAAGTCGTTAAGGACTGACTGAGAACAGTTTTATGGCGCCTCATAAATATATGTATCTGTGTATGAATGGGTATTCCCAATAACGGAAATAGAATCCATTGCAAGCAGTGCAATAAAAATAAGGAAAGACTTGAGTTAAAATTTAATTTAAAAAATATATGTAAAAAACAAAGGGCAACATTTAATTAACATTAACCGGGTAGCGCATAAAAGATAAAACAGAAAAAAACTTAACGAAACTCGCTAAGGGAAGAACTGAAGCAAGGCGAAAGCAAATGTGAATCGGAGTGGGAATGGGAACTGGAACTGGAATGGGAACAGGAATTAAAATGAAAATCAGCGCAAAGCGAGAAGCAAACATCAGTTAAAATAATGGGGTTAAAGTTAAACAAGAGAAATAAAATAAACAGAAACAGAAACACAGGCACGGCAAAGGGAATAAAACATAAAACAGACGAGCAAAATTCAATTCAGGCAACAAACACAAAATTTCATTCCACGGAGCCAACTGAAATAAAAGCAAAACAAGAAAAATACAGCAACAAAAAAAAAATGCTGTCGAATTAAAATTAATGTCGAGTTAATCGAGTTTTGTTGTTGTTGTTGTTGTAGGCTGTCGAGGAGTAGGCACATCTTCCAGTTCAGCAGAACAAAGAACCGCACAAAGCCAACACACACACACACACAGAGAGTGAGACACATATACACAAGCAAAGAACAGAACAGAACAGAATGGAGAAGAAAAGAATTGGAATCTGAAAGCAGTTTGTCTTCTTCCCTTTTGGCTTTGCTTTTGCCTTTGCCTTTGCCTGCTCTGCAGCTCGAGCCTGTTTGTACGATAAATTTAGTGTTTTTTTCTCGCTCTTCTCTTTTTTTTCTTCTTTAATTTTCCTTCTACACGATTTTTATCGCGCATCTGAGTGTTTACCTTGTGTCGCTTGCCAGCGTCTTCAGCGGCGCAGCCGCACAGCCTCCAGCCAGGCATTGTACTATTTCAAGGATAACAACTAAAAGGCTGCCCTGCATATATATACACACACACACACACACATACATGATGTCTGTAAGTATGTGTATGTGTGTGCCTGGTAGTCTCTGCCTTTGCATTTGCCCTTGCCCATCTACCTGCTTGCAGCACTATAAATTGCAATCAATTGATATAATTACGAGTTGTTGGCGGGGGGCGGGGCGGGGCTGGGCGAGGCGATGATTGCAACCGAGGGAATTGAGTTGCCTTCCCTCTCTCTTAATGCTCTTATATTTAATTGGGCTATTTAGCTCTTAGCTTTCTGTCTCTATATTGATTTAAATGCTGTTTTCCACTTGACTAATGATTACTCTTCTTTCTCTCTCTCTCTCTCTTTCTTTCCCGTTGCAGGTAAGTCACATTTGGCCTGGTTAAGCGTGCATGTAACCCAGTTGGAAATAACATTAATGACTACTCTGTCTCAATTTTGATGTCCTATAAGATTCGATGGCATGGATATTGCATTTAGGCTCGCTCGCCATCTCTCTCTCTGTCTTTCTCTTTGCCAATTAATGAAGCAATACAAAAATATATACACATGTATTTCAGCTTACAAAACATTTCCGCAAAGACGCAGCGAAATGACGAAGACAATAAAAGAGCTTGTAAATAAATAAAGCGAAACCGAAACTGAAATTCGCTGGCGAATGACCGTGTGATTCATGCGTTTACATTTTTAACACGCTTCAACTCACATGGCCCGGCGAATCGAGCGAATCGGGCGAATTCGGCAAAGTGTGGGTATTTGTCGTTGACGTCGGCATTGCCGTTACCCCCGCCAGCGCCTAAAGTCCGTTGTCATCGCTCTGCCCCCTCTGCCCGCTACACTTGCGGCGAGTTCGTTTCGTTTCGCTGCGAGGCAGATAATGAGGCAAAAAACTAAAACTCTCGGAAATTAAATACAGTAATTAAGTAACTTAATGACGTGGGATATAACCCAAGCCAGGCTCTCGCATGTGTAGAGTACGTAGCGTAGCACGTAACATGCAGCAAGCAGCACATGCAGCGCGCAATTTGGCTTGCTTTTCGGTTATAATATATGGGATAAGCCATTAAGATGAGTGTGCCTGTCATGTTGGCGACTGATTGGGCCAGCCTTGGGATCTTATTGAGATCTTAAAATTCTCTTTACCTGAGCAATAACAGAACATGGCTTTCAAATTCCTTTCAATCTGTGAGATATACACATGTATGCTTATGAGATGCTATCTTATCTCTAAATACCAGTTGAAGTATTACAAGCTTTCAAATTTCAGCCATAAGCCAGTCTTTTACGAATGCTCAATGAACTGATATTTTATGAAGATATAGAGAGAGATATATAAGAGCTCTTTGAGAATGGTCAATCAATATGTTATTTAACTTTAGGATTATTATACAACAACAACAGCTTTTGTTGTATCTGAGTATGTGAGTATGAACAGCACTTGTTCAAAAGAACCACTTGTTCAAATGATCCACATACTTGACATCTTCATATATACATAAGTCTTTGTCTCAAGATCTCTTAACATTCTGTATATATACGTTTATTCTTATGCCAAAGTTCACTTTGTTGTTGTTGTTGTTGTTGTATTTGTCTTTTGCAAATTCGTACAGTGAACTCTGCGGTTCAGTGAACTTTCTTACTTATTATACTTAACTTTATTTTACTTGACTTTATATTACTTTTATGCTGGCTCATTTGCATTCTGTGTTTTCACAGCGAGTGGAAAAACGTGTGGGAAAAGCGAGTAGAAAGAGGAAAACAGTATTTTAATTGTGTTTAATTAGAGTCGCTTTGCTTAGCAGACAACGACTCGAATGATTATTTTTAATTAAAACTACGCACAATTAATTTTTGGCGAATCGACAAATGTCTGGCACTTCTTCATCTTCTTCTTCTTCTTTTTGATGAGGCAACAACCTTAAAATTAAAGTTTTGTATATATATATATATATAGAGACCCAATCAAATATGCACAACAGGTAGAATAGATGAACAGAAATGTGACTCAAATTGTGAGTTAGTATTATTTTATGCATAATTACATTCCTAGAGATATATAGCATAATATATTATTATTCGAGTATTCCAATATTTGAATATATTTAACGAGCACTTGCACTGACATCTCATAAATTATCATTTAATTGGCACATTATCGTACAGACACGATGGGAAATTTGATATGCACGATCGACATCCATTTCGCATTCAAAACCAAGCTAAATCAGCTATTTAACGTATAAAGTTTTTTTTTGTTATAAGCGTTAGCTAGTTAGCATATGTATTACTTATTCATGGCCAAGCGATTATCTAAACAATTTGCTAAAAGAGAAAATGCTTAACACATGTTTTAGCAATCCATTAATAGGTTGGCTCTAGGTCAGATGGGCTCTACAAACAGGTGAGCTGATTCTAATTCAATTTTAAGTGCTTTCTTTATGAACTATAAAATCCAAAGTAGAAATTAGATGTTTACGAACTATTAACATGAAGTTCATTAAACTATAAATAGATGATTATTTGCTAGAGTTAACTAATAACTAAAATATTATATGTTTATCAGGGAGAGATTTCTACTGCTAGAGTTTAAAAATTCTATAAATAGAAAGCTAGAAGATAACTCAATTGATAACCCAAATATTGCGTTATACGACATAGAGAGAGAGAGAGAGAGAGAAAGATATAACATATATAACTACCTCGAAAAATCTTGTATATATACTAAACCTGACCAAGAAAGTTTACAGCTTAAGTACTTCCGTTCATTTCCATAAAATGCCTGAAGTAAAATGAAAACTAAAGAAGATTTGGAACTAGTTCGTTTTGGAAAACTAAAATGAGAAACTAAATAGTTGCTCGCATGTAACTAATTGTTATACACACACACACTCTTTAAACGGAACCAATTTAAAACTTGTTTTACCGTTCATAATCCAAAGTTCCGCTTGGCAATAGCTAGAAGTACTTAAGGGCGTGGCAGCTGGAACCACATTATGCGCAGTTCAATGAACCAAAAGTAGGCAACATTATTTTCTAATTATGTGTAGAAAATAATTTAAAGCTTAAAACAAACAAAATCAAAATAAGAGACGGAGACGGAGACGGAGACTGAGAGAAGCCAAAACAAAAAAAGAATTGAGCACAAGCAAATAATCAAGAATATGCTTATTAACTCGCAGCTGATCAGGGTGTGGCAGGTATGGCAGGTGGGCCATAATGAAGCAATTTGCATAGTGATTGAACGCATGATGATGTATGATGTATAGCCGAGTATATATATATGATTACTTGACAGTTGAGTGGCAGGGCACAGTAAGTATGATCCCTATATGATATCCTATATGTTATATGGCCAGTTGAGCGCCAAAAACTCATATAACGAAAACACTTTAAACATGTTTTCATTTTTACCTGGTTGTTTGCTTTACTCTTTGCTTTATTTTACTACAACCAACTACACACAGCAACAACAAGCCTAACAACAACAACAACAACAACAACCCTTTTTCATTTGCTGTTGTTGCTGTTGCTGCTGCTGCTGCTGTAAAAAAAAAATTATATTTATTTTTGCATTAAGCACGAGGTCAATTAACCTCATGCCACAAGGCGAGTTCAACAAACGCTAAGCAATCACACACACACTATAACTTTAAACTACACACACACACATGCACACACACATAGACACATATACATATGTGCGCTTTACATTCACATTAAAAATTTGTTGTGACGTTGTTGCCGTCGTTGACATTTTGCACTATTACAAACGAGGCAGCAGCAGCAACAGCAACAACAACAGCAACAACAACGCACAACAGCAACGCGTCTCGCATTTTTTACAATTGTAAATTGAGTCATTTGAGTGTTGCTGTTGTTATGCACTTGACAACACACGTCAACAGCAACGGCAACAACAACAACACCAACAACAACAACAACAGCAGCAGCAATGCCTGCTGCTCATTCATCAACACGGTTAAAGTTGTATTTATTTTATTTACTTGCCTGACACAACATTTGACACCCCCCTGCCCAACCCTTCTGGTTATCGATAGCATTGTTGTTGTTGCTGTTGTTGTTGTTGCTGTTGCTGCTGTCGCACTCACGTGCTGCTCTCTTTTTTATATGCCGGCAATCTACATTTGTTTTTTTCGTATTTGTGTAAATTCTGTTTTGTTTGTTGTTGTTGTTGTTGTTGCTGTTATTTTTCTACTTTGTTGCCACAATTTCGAGCGCGCCAAAAAAAAAATCAGTTTGGTTTTTATAAACAGCTTTTTTGTTGCCTTGTTGATTGGTGTTTGTCGTTGTTGTTGTTTTTTATTTTTGTTAGCAAAAGCAAAACGTTTTGCGTTGCCAAGCAAAAGTCTGGCGGCTTTTTAACAGCTTGATAGGCACAGACACAGGTGGTCGCAGGTGAGAGGGGCAGCTGGCATACAGGTGTGCGAAATGAACACGAAAATATGTGTGAATAAATATAAAAATCTATATATATATTTTTTTGTAAGTCAATAATTGAATCGAACGAGCGACAAATGAATTAATACACAAATCATTTAAATTAACATTTTTGATATTTTTATTTGTTGTTATTATAGAAAGTATAAATCATATAAGATTATAGCTTATACAATTGATGAGCAAATCATAATCTCTCTCTTACATCATTTTATTAAATGATAGAATAGGGCAAAACTCTTACATATCTATATGCAAATATAAGATGTCTAGATGTTATATAATGTCTTCTATCCTGAGTTACTCCTTTGCCTAATCCATAATCCACTCTATAAAAATACTCTACCATTCCTCATTACACTTGCCTTGAGCCTCTAAGACCACGATTCAGTGGCAGTGACAAGAAAACAACTCTAAACTATTCAATTCGTTAACTTGATGGATGTTTTAATTAATGAGCTCATCAAAATTGATTGAACAAACTCTATGAACTCTTTTGTTTATATGAAATGACTAAGCCACAACTTAATCGCTTTTCTATGGAACGAATAGATAATGCAAATGGGAATAGTTCACACACACACACACACACACACAGTTCAGATGATTCATAGCTCTTCAATCATAATATCTATATATATTTCATAATATTTTGTTTACTTTACCCAATTCGTTTACTTAGTTTTTTTTTCTTACCTTTTCCTCTTAAGCTATGCGCATTCATTTGCATAACTTGAAGAAAATAAATATTTAATAAAAATAAGCAGAGAAAATAAAAGTCAAAAACAAAAAAAACTAGAAAAATAATGCAAAATTTTGCTTGGTATTTCCGCCTATAAACGAGTTTAGATATTTTCCTGCTCAGCGATGAGTCACAATTTCCACACTGAGTGCAAAAAGTTAGCCGCCTTAATATGCAGCAATTAACAACAATCTGATCTCGAATCAAACTGGGAAAGTCGACCAAACAATTTCCACTTGGCCAGAATCTCGAATATGAGCAGACCAGAAACTGGTTAATGCACTTTTAGCACACGAACAATATATAAAAGCAGATACGCAGCTCAGCAGAAGAAGTAAAAAAAATTAAATAAAAAGAAACCAAAAAAAAAATACAAGTCTGTATAATAATGGCCACAAAGAGATTGTAATAAAAATTATAAAAAAAGACAAAAATAATAGCAATAAAGAGCTGACTATAAATCAAGCAAGCAGCGACACAAATACCCTATAACTCACATATGAAATTAGGCTGACCATTTTTAGTTTATGTAAAAGAAAATTACCCTAACTTAAACGTATTTTATAGAAAATTATAGAAAGTAGGCATTAGGCACAACATTTAAGAAGAGTTTTTGAACTAAGAGATTCTTCTATATATTGCATACCTCCTGAAAAATAGAGGTGTGACTAGAGTGACCATATTTAGAGAGGAAATATTTCACGATCAAATTGAATCTATATTTATCTTAAATTAACCTTTATTGTGCATGCAATCTACCCTGAAATACAAATCAGAGTGACCATATTTCAAATAAATGATTGGGCTAGGATATTCTCTTTTCATGTCCATTTAGAGATTTTTATTATATATAAGTATGTTTAAATGACAATATAGACAAGAACACACATTATTATTATAGATCGACCATATTTAGAGGGAAATATTTCAAATACAATCAAATTTGATCTATGTTTATCTTAAATTAACCTTAATTGAGCATACAATCTACCCAGAACATATTAGAGTGACCATATTTCAGATAAATATTTGGGCTATGATATTCTTATAACCATATCCAATTAGAGATTTTTATTATAGATATGTTTAGATGACAATCTCGACGAGAACACACATTATTATAATAGGGTGACCATATTTAGAGGGAAATATTTCAAATACGATCAAATTTGATCTGTATTTCTCTTAAATTAACCTTTATATACAATCTACATTGAACTCCAAATTAGAGTGACCATATTGTAGAGAAATGTTTGGGCTACGATATTCTTATATCCATATTCAATTAAAAATTTTTATTATATATTAGTATGTTAAATGACAATCTAAATGAATACACACATTATTAAAATAGACTGACCATATTTTGAAAAGGTTATTTGGGCTAGAACATATTTTTATACCAATCTCTATATTGCTATATCACATCGACGATCTGCCTTAGCCTTCAAATGATCTGTTTACTTGATTTAACTTATAAATTTTATTTTATAAGCCTTCTTTTTATAGTTTTTCAACTTTGCAACTGTTCCAAACTCTATGAAATAGTCAAGCGAGCCCATTTCAATTTACATGCAAAAGTACAAAAATATGTATGGCAATTTGGACCACGTTCTTTGACATGAATTTATGGCAATTTAAGACAAGTTTTTAATTATTTTCTGTTGCATGTTGTTGTTGTTGCATGTTGTTGTTGTCTTTTGTAGTAATTGTTGTTGTTGTTGTCGTCGTCGTCGTCGTCGCTTGGCATAATAATAATTTAAATATGGTAGCGAGCTGAAATGAAGTGGCACAAGGCATTAAATCATCGCGTGCAGCTAAAAGGATAACCAACTAGCAACAGCAACAGCAACAGCAACTAGCAACAGCAACAACAATTGCAATTGCAACACGACACAGTGGCATCGAATCATGTGAATTTGACACAGAAATTGCAGCGCTGCATTAAGTGGGGCACTTAACAATTAAAATGTTAATTATGAAAAGTAGTACACAATTAACAATATATATATATATAGATAATACTATCCACATAATAATAAGAGACAACAAACATGTTTCATTAAATTTTGCTGGCAACAAGCATTGTTGTTGCTGCAGCTGTTGTTGCTGCTGTTGCTGCTTCTTCTTTTACAATGCAATTTGTATGCAAATGCAAATACAATCAACAATGCACACACACACACAGAGACTTTATCGCAGATGTAGATACATACACAGACACAGATACATTTACAGCCATACAAAGGCAATGTGATTAGCATAATGGTCTACAGGCCGTAAATATTGCATTTTAGCATAATTGTTTATACTTTTCAGCTGCTCGATAACGAATGAGCAACGCCTTTGAGCCTCGAACTTGATATTTCTGTTAGATATGCTACTTAAAATTATTATATATATATATATATATATCAGTTTGATAATCACACTTGATTCAGGCCTTAACAAGCCTGACTCATTAGTATTGTCGAGTGAAGTTCCTCGTGTTCTTGATGAGTGCAACTTTCTATCACTCCCCATTCACTTGTTGCTCTCTCGAATGTTTGTTTGTCTACCAATCGCCAAATGCAACAATGTCTAACTGTCTGTGACGAAGTGCAGCAAACAGCTTCGTCTACAACTGTCATGTAGCCTCTCGCCGGTGCTCCTCCTCCTACCACCTCCTCCACCACCTTCTCTAAGCCCGTTAACCCCGCGCCATTTGGCCATGTTCGTGTTCATTTTGCAGTTTCAGTTTCCGCGCTGCAACTTTGTAATTAACTTTTGTCACGACGCCACCAGCTCCGAGGATGAGGCTGCAATTGTGTGGAGGATGCCAGGGAATGGCAGTCGATGCCATGGCTGGGCCATTAAAGCAGCTTTTACAGCCGAACAACGAGACAGTTCAAATTGTATTTATTTATTATGCGCACTGCTCGACTTAATATATTTTATTTACTTTTTTTTTGTTTTTGTATTTTTCATTTACAGCGCAGACCAATTGACGCATAATTACTTTATTTATGCCTCAATTAGTGGCGCATTAATTAAGCACACACACACACACACACACATGTAGAACCTTGACTTCTGTGTGTCTGTCTCTTTCTTGCTTGTTCTATGTAATTGCATTTATGCTTTATGCGTCTTTCGCATTTTGCAGTCGGACGCATTTGACAAATGACTTGACATCAATTCAAAGGCACACACACACATACACACACACACACACACGAAGCAAAGGTGATTAGAAGAGAATTATTTGAAACTCAATTCTAGCAATATATGTGAGAGTGCAGAGAGAGAGAGAGAGAGCGAGAGAGAGCGAACAGCGAACAAAAGACACACATCGAAGCAGCGCATAGCGTGCAAAACACAAAAAAAAAAGTACGAAAAAAATTGGCAAAGGAATTTCTTAACGACTTCAACATGCCAAAATTAATGGCAATAATTAAAAACACAAAAAAAAAAAAAAAAAAAAAAAAAAAAAACAGCAACAATAACAACAGCTGGAAAGCACACGAATAACGAAAGGAAACCAAAGCTTGAACAAAGGCAGATTGGCATTAGATGCGCGAATAGTAAATACCCTAGACAAGAGATAGCCAAGATAAAAGCAGATAAAGAGAATTTTATAATGATGATAATTTTCTAAATATTCATATTCTATATAGATAATAAATTTCCTTGTAACTGCAGACATACATGTATATGCCCCATTTAGGACACCCAATGACAGGGTATGCACAAGTCGAAAAAACTAGTTTCCAAATGTCTCGTGACAGCACAAAATAAAAGGCAACACTTCCAAATTATATAACATGATATCGGCAATGGGATCTTCCCAGCCAACCCGCACTGCCACTGCGAGGGGCGGCAGAGCAGAGCAGCTCGCAAAACATTAATGCAATGAAATGCATTTGGTCGAGTGGTAAAAAGCGCAGCTGATTTGCAAATATTTGCACTATTGATTACCAGCCGCATTATAATTCGGTGCCCAGCCCAGCTCAGCTCAGCCCAGCAGTGCTGACCCATCACACCAGCACATCCAATCCCTTCCGACTACCCCCCCGGCCTCTCCAGAATCCAGTCCAGTAATGCAGTCAGCAAATATTTTCATTGCTGCTGCTGCTGCTGCTGCTGCCTTTTTCCAATTTAATTTATCGCAAATATTCAATCAAAATAATGATGTGAGTGAGCAGCGGAAATGGCGCTGAGCGATGGATGGCTGAAAGGATGAATGGATGAAAGGATGGAATGATTAAGTTAAAAATGACAGCGAATTTACAATTGAGGAAGTCGCACAATACCCTGTAATTGCAATTAAATTATGTAATTAAACTCAAATTGTGTAGAGAAACAAATTATTGAGTTTCAAATTATTACAGGACTCATTTCACATTGATCGGGTATACCCGTAACAGTATGCCCTGTACTTAAAATGCAAATTGTTAAACTATTAGTATAACTATGTGAAACTAAATTGTCAAGTAGGCAACTATATAGTATACCCTGTAATTTAAATAGTAATTGAAAAATTCCATCATTTGAAGGTGCTTTAAGTATACCCCATAGTATATAGACATGTTTTTAAGTAAGCCTTTAGTAATTAAATAGTATATTCAACTAGCTGAAGTGCTACATATGAACAATTGAGAAACACTAATTGACATATATGCCTGCATATACCCTGTAATGAATAAATAGTAACTACATTTTCTATGGAATTCATCTTAACTTCAAGAGTACAGCCTCAAGTCCAATTATCTATAGTTGAAATTGAGCACCAAGTGTATACCCTGTAATTTAAATGTCATTCAAATTATAATTTAAATGAAATTTCATTTATACGCATTGAATGTGCTCAAGCTTGCAAACTTGATGAGAGCTCTTAACTTTAAGTCAAGTCCATCCCATCTAAACAGAATCATAGGGTATTCTGGTGGCACATTGAAATGACTGCTGCAAATTGAATTAGCACTCGCTGCTTTTTCCGGATGGCATTTCTTGCTCATTTGGCTCTATACGAAAATTTGACTGCACATTTAGATGAAAGTCTGGCAAAGGCAGGAGCAGGAGCAGGAGCAGAAGCAGGAGCTGTTGGGACTCGAGCTGTTTAAGAATGCAAGGCAGCGCAACGAGCAAACGAACAATTGCAGCCTAATTGAAAGCTAAATTGAATAAAATACACACACACACACATACATATATATATATATACACTCACACATACAGAGATAAACGTCAACACATGCTAACGGGCTGAGAGTCAAGCTCAGCAAAAGGATAAAAAGGAAACTTTAGCTCGATCAACGGCGCACACTCAGCACGTACAATTACATCCAACCAAACCCAACCCAAACCCACCCCAACCCTCTACATACATAAATATCAGATGTGTGTGTGTGTGTGTGTGTGTGTGTTAGATAGCCAGACTAACCAGCTACACACAGAGTGTCCATCCACAAGCAAGAAATTGAAGCGAACAGTAGCAGTAGCTCTGAATGCCTGGCACACAGTGCCTGCAGGATAATAACGTACACACACACACTCGCACAGCATTTTGTGCAAGGCGGCGTCGCATTGTGGGCGAGAAAATTGTGGAAAATGCAAAATTAGCATGAATACGAAATACAAGTTAAATATTTGAGCTGCCTCCGGCTGAGAGATAGAGACGGAGACACAGACGGAGTCGGAGTCGGTGCTCTGGCAGTTAAGTTAAGGGAAGAGAATGAAAGAAAGGGCTGCTCCTGCACAATCATAGAAATTGCATATACCATTAAAGCAAATCGGAAAAGGTACATTTGTGTGTGTGTGTGTGTGTGCGTGAGAGTGTGTATCTGGTAAATGCATCATTTTGCTGCAGCAGCTTTTACAAGGATGTGCCAAAGGATATTCATTAGATGCTGTTTTAAACCAGCACTAAGTGCTGACTCACTTAAACCAATATTATTATTGAATGGATATTAGAATAGAAGAAATAAACGAAGTTAATGAAGCAAAGGAAAACCTTTAGCTATTATATACAAACTGTTCCAATATATATATATATGTATATATATATAAATAGCCCGACTTTTAATCTCTATGTACTCACATAGAGATCTTTGATTTGTCCCGCAATATCTTAGTCAATTTCTTGGTTCATAGTGTTTACTGTACTGACAAGCCTAGATAAAGAGGAAAACATGATAACTAATATTTGATTTATTTATATTTTATTTACATTTCGCTGCATATATTTTTCGCTGTTTTTCACCTTGTTTTCTTTATTCTTTTTATTCATTTATTTTTGTTGTTGTTATTGCAGTTGCTCTTCTCCCGTAAACTTATCAGCAGACTTTGACATCGGGGACATGTAAATAATTTATATGGCATACCCTGTATATGTGTAATTTATGACAGGGTACATACAACCCAGACCCACACACACGCACACATGAGCTGGAGGTGTTAGGTGTTATTATTGCGCTACGTCCTCACTCTTATCAATGTCAGCGAAAGACAGCAGAAAGAGAGAGAGAGAGAGAGAGAGAGAGAGAGAGAGAGAGGGAAATGCAGAGAGAGAGAGAGAGTGAGGAAAAGAGTCAAAGCGAAAGGGTAGACACGATCGATCTATATTGCTGTTGTTGCCAGGCAAATGTTCAAGACTTTTCTAGTTGACTTAGTTCAATAACTAAATGAATGATCTATAATAGAAAGTAGGAAATAGTATGGCGAAATATATAAATGCTATTCATAGACTTATATTCGGCTAATGAAACAAGTTCAATATCCTGCTAATTCAGGCTTTCGTTCACATTTGATCAGTTTTATAGGTATTTGGACTAGTAGATATTCCCTTGCATATAGCAATACAATGAGTTAAAGACTTCAAAACTGAATTATATATATATTCAAATTGTTCGTATTAAACTAATAAACAGTTTCGCATACTAAAAGCTCTCTCAACTACAGCCCTCATCTCAAATGCAACATTTCTTAAATTTAATTATAGAAATCATTTACATGTTGCATAAATGTCATAGCTACATAGCTAGATATTCACCTGTTATATGCATAAAAATATTCTATATATATATATATACCCTTAAATATATTCATGTATGTTAACCATTAGCTTGCTCAGTCGTATGTAGCGCATCGTTCGCTTCGTTCGAGTCGAAGTAAAAATGAATTTCTTTACGTTTTATTTTTATTTGATGTTATTTCGTTGCTTGTTGCTTGTTATCAGCACAGCGCGCAATTCAATGTAAATAATAATAAACTTATTTACACCCACAAACACACACACATACACACACACACAGCCAGGCCCAACTAATTGCTGTTTACTCTGCCCGCAATTTTCTTTTCAACGCATTTTCAGTACAAACCGAAGCCAACTTTTGTTGACGGACGCAGCGAGAAGTAGAAGCTCTCTCTCTCTCTCTCTCTCTTTTACACATGCTTCCTCTCTCTCTGTCTGTGTTCAGCGAAGGCCGCAACGTTTAGTTCGTTGCATGTTGCAGTTTATATTGTGCCTCGAAGATAAGAGGCCACTAATCTCTATCTGCGTCTATCTTTTTGCCTCTTTGCTTTATATATGTTTGCTCTACCAAGAAATAAATAAAACTGCATTGACATAGTAAAGAGAGAAGAACAAGCAGAACAATGATAAATAGTTGAGAAAAAAACACCAAATTGAAAAAAAGAAAAAAAAACACTGCGCAGCAAACAAACGACGCTCATAAACATTTAATTAACTTTTATGAACTGTGTAAATAGTGGGGCAATTGCAGCTTTGAATGCCCTAAGAAATATTTAATATTGAATGTTTATTTAAGTTATTTAACTAGAAATATTAAGTGTGTAAATGAATTCTTTGGGAGAAGTAAAAGATGTTGTCCGGCATGCAATAGAGCGGCTCTTAAATTGTACTAAATTGAATGCATCCATCTTAAGTTTGGGTATCTAAATTTGACTTTACAATATGCACTGAACTCAGCTATATTAAATGAAAACTTATTCAAACCAGAATCGAATCATATTTTATTTGATTTGATATTAAATTTAGCTGATAATTTGCCAAAATAAAATATTTATAATATTTAATAATATCTAATATTATTATATTATTTAATATTATTATAATATTTAATATTATTATAATATTTTTATTTGAAATTTATATTTATTTAATTATTTTCAACAATTAAAATATATATAATATTTAATAGTACTTAATATTATTATAATATTTAATATTTTTTAATATATAATATTATTGTAATATTTATGATATTTAATACTTGTTATTTATATTTAATTTATTATTTGCAACAACTAAAATATATATAATAATTAATAATATTTAATATTATTATTATTTAATATTATTATAATATTTCATTTTTCTTAAAATATAAATATATTTTTTTTATAATATTTACTATTTGATATTTATATTTATTTAATTATTTGCTACAACTAAAATATATATAATATTTAATAGTATTTAATATTATTATACTATTGAATATTATTAAAATATTTAATATTTTTTTCATATTTAATATTATTATAACATTTATAATATTTATTATTTAATATTTATATTTATTTAATTATTTGCAATTTCAACTAAACGCCACAGAATCATTAACCTTATCCAAATACAGACCTTAACACAATCTGGTTTACTGCCTTCGCTAGCATCTGAATCCTCGCTTCTAATATTTTCTCTTTTCTTTTTGAACAAATAACTCTAAAAGTTTAAATCATAATCAATATTTGTCACACATTTTATATTTATATAGATACTTATTACCTTGATATTTTATATTCAAACTTTAATTGAGTAACTTGCCGGTCAAAATACTTTGATAAGGTATTTACTATTCGATGTTGCCTGAATTCAGTTCTCCATTTTGTGTTTTTTTACACGTATTCATATATAACTAAAGACCGTTTGTCATTGCAATTGTTGTCGTTGTTGTTGTTGTTGGCCATGGCCTATGCAAACACTGTGCAACAAGAAAACAAAATCTTGATTATTGGCATACCACTACAGACACATATATATATACAGACATATATGTCTATGTCTGTGTCTGTATTTATTTATTTGGAATTTGATTATCACAAGAAAATCTGTGCACAAATAATTGCCAATTTTTCCGATTTTCAATTGCGTGCAAATTTATTTTAATTTAATTTATTTATGCCTTTTTTTGTGGCACCTGCGACATGCAAATATTTTTAGAAAGCATTCGCAGAAAGTGCCACCCCCCCCACCCAGTGCCCCTGTTCAGCTCCGAACTCCAACTCCAACTCCACACAGCTTGGGCAAGCAAATATACAAACTCTGTTTGCTCAAATTATTTTGTTGCTTTGTCACCAGCTGAGGCCGAGAGGCATTTGAATGCCAATTGGACAGCTCCTTGTTGTAGTTGTGTTTGCATTGCATTATGCTGGCCAAGACCTAACACACACACACACACACGAACACTCACACAGACAGATGGCGCTGGGAAAATATTTTACACATGTGGAAAATATAAATCATATTTTTGCTGGCAATTTGCACAAACGATTTGGTTTGTTGTTCTATGCCGACTTTCGTCTGTTTGTGCAACATTTATTTATTGTTGTCTGCGCAAATTCGAGAAATAAGCCGCTTTAATTGGCCAATCCGTAACACCAGACAATATGTGCACACATAACTATGCAGTTAAAAAGCCAAAGCATTAAGAATTAAATAAAAATCCAATTTAAGAATTAAGTGCAACTTTCAGTTAGACCTATTAAATACTTTATGGGCAGGACGTCCTATTAGGGTGAAATCCTTATCACTATAGAAAAAGAAATTGATATTCAAACAAATTGATTGATCAATTGAATGGGCAAATGTTAGAAACAACATTTTTTCTTAATACCAATTAGTACAAATTTTGATAGATTATATCAGATTATTAAGAAATATATTTAAAATATAACAATAAATATTTTTATTTGTTATTAAAATCAATTTTAAATATTTTTACACGATATTGTCTGAAACCTACATTTAATTGCGAGCAAGTAATATAATTCAAGGAGAAGCCCAACAAAGCTCTTCTATACGCCAACACCCTCAAAATACTTAGTTATACTCAATTGACATAGACGAAATTCAATTTTGAAGGCTCACTGAAGGAGTGGGCGAGCAGGAGGAGGAGGAGTGGAAGTACACAAGAGTCCAAACTCTATATATGTTTAATATACCAAAGTATCTACCTAACAACTAAGGGCTTAGTCTCAATCCGAGCAGCCGAATGGCTAGAAAAAACGCAAATACATTTGCGCTTAATATAATTCTTTCGCTTCATAGGCGAGTATAAAGAAAATACAATTGGGGCCTTAGCATGAACCAAATATATATTCAACAAATTTCGTATGAAACTAACATAAACTATTTTATTATATTTTATATTCATTTTAAATATAAAAATTTGTTGCTGACAGAACTGCAATTCACTGCTTAGTTCGAAGCTAAATTTATCTTAAATTCTTTTAGAAAATAAATTTAAGTACTTTAATATTAGATTAAACAGAGAAAAACATGCGACGTAGAAAAACAAAAAGGCAACTTCAACTATAAAATACAAATAGCTTCGAAGCAGCGACAAAAGTCTTTTATAAACATAAATTGTCAGAGCCTTTAATGGTGCGCGCAACATATTTTAGACCAAGTAGCAACTGCAGCAGCAGCAGCAGCACCAGCACCAGCAACAGCAACAACAACAACAACAACAACAACAATAAATGGCAACCGCAGCTGTTATTTCTCTTTGTTGTTGTTGTTGCTGCTGCTGCATTTTTGCCATGCTCGTTTTTTTTATGTATTTGGCTGCACAAATAAATTGCACATAAATCGCTGGCCACATAAATTTTACATGTTGCCGGCGTGCAGACTCGAAAAAAAAAGAGAAACAAGTCGAAATTATGTGCCCGCTGCAAGCATAAATTATATAAAGAGCGAGAGAGCGAGGAGGGGGAAGGAATAGACTGCAGCTGAATGTGTGGCAATTAAAATATTTGCGCGTCTAACAACAAATTTCCTTAATTATAGAAATGAAATAAAACAAGTAAGAACGTTGCAGTCGGGCGCTACCGACTGCGGGATACTCATTCACACCCCCACAGATCACGCCCATTGCCACGCCCACAATTGGTTTGTACATATATAATTTTTTGGAAATCAATAGAGGAGATCAGCAGTAATATCTGTATATAATTCTGATTTTCTCACTGAGAATCGGAAAAACGTATAGTTTTTCCCGATTTGCCACGCCCCCAGTAGGCGTAGACATATAATTTTTGGCCAGTTCTTAGAAGTAGTGAAGGGTAACGTAAGTGTGAAATTTGGATGCTTACACTCAAAAAATGCGAAAATTACAGGGTATTTTTTAGCCGGGCATACCCCATAAGGGGCGTAAAAATTATTTTTGGCGCATCGATAGAGGAGCTCACCAGTAACTTACCATCCAATTTTGAAGCTTCTAGCTCTAAAACTGTAGGAGCTACAAACTTTTGCGGTTTGCCACGCCCCCTATGGGCGTAGATATATCCGCCATATCTTTTCCAACTTGGGTTGTCAACCCGAGTATATATACCAAGTTTCAAGTCTCTAGCATCAATAGTGCTCAAAATATTACAGAATTTGAAAAATCACTATATAGTCAGATCCGATTTGCCACGCCCCTAGTAGGCGTGGATATATAGATTTTTGGTCGATCTTCATAGGATCGTATCAGTAACCTACGTGCCAAATTTGGGCGTTTTAGCTTTAAAACTGTAGAAGATACAGTTTTACCCGATTTGCCACGCCCCCAATGGGCGTAGATATATCCGCCATAGCTTTTTGATCTTGGGTTGTCAACACGAGTATATATTCCAAATTGCAACTCTCTAGCACTTCTAGAAGTAGTGTTTCTGAGGTATGGGCAAATGCATTTTCCGATTTGCCACGCCCCTAGTGGGCGTATCGGGAAAATCTTGACACTTTATAATTCGAGGGTATACACGAGTATATATTCCAAATTTCAACTCTCTAGCTTCAAAACTGTGCAAATGGTTTGCGTTCATACGGACAGACGGACAGACGGACAGACGGACAGACGGACAGACGGACAGACGGACAGACGGACGGACAGCGTGACGGACATTGCACAAAACCAATATACTCATTTCACTTTGTGAATGAGTATAATTATTCAACTAATTGCGGCACTAAGTAGAACAGCTCTGGGCAATTCAGATTGCGACTGCAATTGCACAATTAGGTTTTCGCATTGCCGAAAGGCAAATAGTAATAAAAGTACAAACTCTGCTGTTGCGAAGGTCAAGCTCCAGACAGCCACCATAAAGCTACGAGTGTCAGAAACAAATTGCATATCATCAGCAACAGCAACAGCAACAACTGTTTATTGCTGCCTCTATTCATATATTTTAATAATTTGTCAACTTTTATTTTATTTGCAGTCACGCGCCCGCAAAACCTCCACCAAAGCAAATAAACTGAATGCATCCGCTGTTGGGATTGCAGCCGCATCAGCAACATCGCCACGTCTAAGTCCAACGCCAGCAACAGCAACACTGTTGCCGCAGCAATCGCCAAATACCACAACAGCAACAG
This sequence comes from Drosophila nigricruria, assembly GCA_037075265.1. Lineage (NCBI taxonomy): Eukaryota > Metazoa > Arthropoda > Insecta > Diptera > Drosophilidae > Drosophila > Drosophila nigricruria. The sequence goes on from JBAMCI010000074.1 coordinate 4,433,245, forward strand.
TTGCAGCCGCTGGCAGTTTGCAGCAGCAGCAACAGTATCAGCAACAGCAGCTGCAACAGCAATTGTTGTCACATCAGCAACAGCCGCAGCAGCAGCAGCTTCAACAGCAACATCAGCAGCAGTCGCAGCACTATCAACAGCAGCAAGAGCCGCAACAGCATTTTCATCAACAGCAACATTTGCAGCAGCAGCAGCAGCAGCATCAATCGCAGCACCATCAGCAGCAGCACGCACAGCAGCAACAGCAGCAACATTTGCATCAGCAGCAACATCAAATAACCGCACAAATACAAACCATGAAGGATCAACCGCAACAACCCATGGTGAGTACAACAACACTATTCTTATTGCCTTTTCAATTTCCAATTAAAACAACGACAACAGAAACTATAACAGCAACGAGCATTGACCTTCAATTAGTTCATCTCGTTTGCTCATTCACTGCTGCGAAATAAAATGAAATAAAGCCAACAATAGCAAATAACATAAATTAAAACTCAATAGCGCCGCTGGCCAACATTGCGTATACGTCACACACGTCCAATCAGCTGCAGCTGTGCACACGAAACGAAAGCAAATAAATGCTGTGCAAACTACACACACACACACACAGAGATACAGATACACATGTGTTCATTCATAAACAATTTTTCGATTTTTATCAATGATTGCTAAATGCTTTCAAAAATAAAACGCAAACCACACAACAGCAACAGCAGCAGCAGCAACAGCAGCAGCAGCAACAACAGCAGCAGCAACAGCGGCAGCAGCTGTCATCACCAGGTGCACATTTCCACATACACACCCTCACACACACCCTCACACACACACACTCACACACACACTCACACACATATGCTAGGAAAAAAGAGTCTATTTTTACAACATAAATAACAAACACAACCCCAAAGCGAAATGGACTATAAAACTTGGCCCAGAACAAAAAAAAATTATATACAAACTTAAATATTTCACATTTAAATAAATATATACATATAAATATATGAATATATATATATATTTATTTGATTTTATTGTGTGTCTGGCAGTGCCTATGTGTCTCTGTGCGTTCACAGCTTTCACTTTCATAATTCGGGCGTCAAAATGATGTAGTCTAATTCTAAGGGCAGGCCGAAATTGCTGTTGTTGCTGTTGTTGTTTTGTTGTGATATTATTTCTGTGCGTTTATTTGTTTTTGAAGCTTGGGCCAATTAATATGCCGCCTAATTAGGGTGGGGCTTATTTGATTTATGCCCCGCAGCAACAGGAACAAATAAAAACGACGGAAACAGAAAAGCAATTTTTAAAAGGCAATTTCTGATGTTGGTCTAAGTAAAGGGTTGTTAAGAGCAGGAGAGAGAGTGAGAGAGATATAGAGAGAGAGAGGGAAAGGTTCTTAAATGCCTAAAGTGGGTTGGTCCCTTGCTAACTATATACTTTGAGCTGTGCCATAATCAGGTCTGCCTAATAGTTTGTAACTAAATATGTAACTAGGAAGGGTTAAGTTGTTTTGTTTGCTTCGCACGCAAATTTGAGGGAAAAACAAGGGTAGAAACTATGAAATAGAGCTCCACAGGCCATAACTAACTAAATGCGAAAATGTAAAGTATAAAGTATATCCAATGCAGAGCTAATTTTCTAGGCGTAAGCTAGAGACTGATCTCAAATAGATTGTACTTAAAGCTTGAGAAATCTGTTGGCTGAAGAGCCAATCTAGCAACTTCTTACTTAGATCGAGATATTTTATTATTTCTCACTGCTCGACTAATCCTATCTTATAGTATTCCAATCTATATAAGTTTATATTCATATACAACTTTTTAAAATATTCCAAAATCTGTTTTTCAACAGGCACCCATGGCCTTCTATCCGACATGGCAGGCGGATCCGTCACAGGGCTGGCAGAACCAGTTCATACAGCAAATACCACAGAATACTCCAGCCATCACATCACTCAACTCCTTGGATTTCCAGACACAGTCCTACGCCTATCCATCAAATGGCTATGTGCAGACGGGTCTCGGCTTCGATCCCAACTATGGCCGCTCGCCATACGGTGCGCCCGTGCAGCGCTATGATTTCCAAAGCCAACAGCTCTCGAGTGCGCCTATCAACCAGGTGGGTCTGCAAAGTGTGGCCGCGGGTTTTCCTCCAGGCGGTGTTAGCTATGCCGGGCAGGTGTCTACGGCGCCAGCGCCACCAGCAGTTGGCCTGCAGCAGCAACAGCAGCAGCAGCAACAGCATCTTGGCGGTGATCTGAACAAGAGCATGTCGGGAAACGACACGCCTGGATATCCGCGGGTGAGCAGCGTGCCGCCGCGCTCACTCAACTGTAACGGGTATCCAGGCGATTTCAGCGGTTCTCAGCAACAGCAACAGCCACAGCAGCAACAACAGCAACAACAACAACAACAGACGACAACAGCAACACCCAGTGGCGCAGCCACGCCCACAGCCACTGGGCCTGGTAATACGGTGGTCTCGCAGCCAGCCAGCTCACCAATGCAACAACAGGCCCAAACGGTGCCCCCATCGCCCACACGCAGCCTCATCCAGCAGCAGCAGCAGCAGCAACAACAACAGCAGCAGCAGCAACAGCAGCCACGCCTTGTCTCCCAGTCGCCCAGTCAGGTGCCGCAATCGCCGAATGGCAATGGCCTTCAGCCGTACGGCAGCAGCGTACAGCCACAGCAGCAGACGCATCCACATCTTGGCTCGCCGCCCATGCAAGACTGGAACTGGAGCAATCAGCAACAGCAGCAACAGCAACAGCCGCCGCCTGCACAGCAGCAACAGCTGACGAACGATGGCTATCCGGCGCAGGGCCAGGGCGAACGATTGCATCTGAATACGCGAATCAAGTCTATGATTATGCGCAAGAGCGATTCGAAGGACGCGCCGCCAGATATCCAACTGCAGGGCCAGACAACTGCCGCAACTGCCGCCCAGCAGCAGCAACAGCAAACCGGTCATTTTTTATCGTATAGCCACCATCTCCGGCCCGACACGGCGCTGAGCGCCAACGGCTCGAGCAGCATCGCACCCCCGCTGGGCGGTGCCGAGCCCATCGGAGGTGGTGGCGATCAAATCTGGAAGCCGCACCACGCCAATTCGTTTAAGAAGCCCAGCGTGGGCAGCGGCTACGCCGGCACAGACCATCAGCTGCAGCTGCAATTGCAGCAACACCAGCCAGGACAACATACGACCATCAGCCATGCGGAGCAGCCACCCCAGCCACCATCAATGCCCATACAGCCACCGGTTCAGCCACAGCCCAAGAAGTCGCGGAATCGCAGCAAGGCGAGCCGTGCCGCTGCAGCTGCCGCAGAAGCAGCAGCCGCCGAGATAGAAAGGGATCGCAATGCCAATGATCCGGGTGGTGGAGGACTCAAAGCTCTAGGTGCACATTATCCGCCACCGCCGGGCAGCGGTCAGGAGTATCACGGCCAATATATTAAGACGGAGCCGGGTCTGTTACCGCCGCCACCGCCGGGCGGGCAGCCCAACAAGATGGAAGGCTATGAGCGCAACTACCAGAACTTCATACAGTATGCCGATTTTTGCCAAAATGACGGGCAGGGCCAGCCAGTGCAGCAGCACCAACAAGAATATACCGGCTACCACCACAACTCGCCGTACTACGGCGCAGGCGCCGGCAGCTTCCAGCAGAATTTTCAGCAGAGCTTTGTGCCCGGCTATCAAGCTGCAGCGGCCTATGGTAGCCGTGGTAAGCTTCCATCGAATTCTGTGCACCATGGACCGCACGGCCATGGCCACGGTAACAGCATGTTGGAGCTAGACCGGAAGCCGGACACAAACAGCATCATACCACTGCCCACCAACTACGAGCAGGACATACCAGCGCACGCGTATCCCATTCCAGCACATCGTTATGCGCTGGGACATGGAGCACCACCGCCGCCGCCCCACCTCGGCCATCACGGCATGCTGGATTCCAAGCTGGACGACATGGGCATGCTGAGCCACGGTCACGGCCACGGCCACGGCCATGGCTATCCTTATCTGGGTGAGGGTAAGCCGCTTAACAACGGATTCTCCTGCTGTCGTCAAGGCGGCACCAGGCCACCCACTGAGGAACATCTGAAGAGCGGCACATGCCTAGGGCTGGGCATTCAGCCAAAGGAGGAGCTGCTGGACGAGGATGAGCTGGCCGAGGCGCACAACGGCGTCAAGGCCAAATCGAAGAAGCAAAAGCAGGATGAGATACCTGAGATAATTGTGAAGCACGAGAAAATTAATCCCATGTTCGATACGACGGATCGCCTCGAGAAAGGCAACAAAACGGAAATACCCGAATGCGAGTGCTTCCAGTCCGACAAGAATCCACCTGAGCCGGGCACTTACTATACGCATTTGGGTGAGTAACAACGAATCGTATTACATATAAATATAATTGAACTGAGGACTAAGGCTATGAGGAACGAAGTTGACAAGTGGCTGGAGCAAGTGGCTCCAAGAATTCTTTAATGTTGTAGACTAATCCTACTTTCATTCACCACAGGCACAGCATCCACGTTGATGGAGCTTCGTCGGGAATTCGAGGATCGCTGCCATCTAACGGGTCGTCAGTTGCGCATTGAAAAGATTGTCTACACGGGTAAGGAAGGTAAGACCACGCAGGGCTGCCCTGTAGCCAAGTGGGTGATCAGACGCGCCGATCCCGAAGAGAAGATACTTGTGGTTGTCAAAAAGCGTCCCGGTCACAGGTAAGCCAGCAATGTCAATAGCCTTGCCAGCAGTGTGTGTGTAGCGTGAATCTCATTTTAGATGCATTGCCGCCTATATTGTCGTGTGCATGGTGGCCTGGGATGGGATGCCGCGGAAGGAGGCGGACGATGCCTATGTGAACTTGATACCCAAGCTCAACAAGTTCGGTCTACCAACAACGCGCCGTTGCGCGACCAATGAAAATCGCACCTGTGCCTGCCAAGGTAAGCACACCTATTATCTAACCAACCTTCCATGCCCTAATATATGTATGTTGTTTAACGCAGGACTGGATCCGGAGTCATCAGGCGCCTCGTACAGCTTTGGCTGCAGCTGGTCCATGTACTATAATGGCTGCAAGTATGCCCGCTCGAAGACTGTACGCAAGTTTCGACTGTCGGTAAAGAGCGAGGAGGCAGCGATTGAGGATCACATGAATCTGATTGCCACGTTGCTGGCGCCAGTTTTTAAGCAGGTCTGCCCGCGCTCCTATGACAATCAGACTAAGTACGAGCATGAGGCATCCGACTGCCGCCTCGGCCTCGAGCCGGGCAAGCCCTTCTCGGGGGTAACCGCCTGCCTAGACTTCTGTGCCCACTCGCATCGCGATCTGCACAACATGCAGGATGGCTGCACGGTTCATGTGGCACTGCTCAAGCCCAACAATCGCGATACCCACCTGCCCGACGACGAGCAGTTCCACGTCCTGCCGCTCTACACGATGGACGGCACTGACGAATTCGAGAGCGTCGAGGGGCAGCGTGATAAGCATCGCACCGGTGCTGTGCAAATGCTGGACAAGTGAGTGTAGTGTTGAGTTTTGAGCTACCAACTGCAGCTCGGACTATTGATGACTAGCATTAATCTATCTTTCTCCTACATACAGATTTCCCTGCGAAGTACGCGTGCGCTCTACGCCGCTGATACCTTGTCGCCGACATGGCAAGAAGCGCAAAGAGGACGAGTCCGCGACGCCGGATGGCGACCAGGACGCCGCCGCCGATGGCAGCAGTCAAAGCTCCAGCAACGGCACCCAATCTCAGTCCCAGCAAACGCCCACTCAACAGAGCAGTCCACCCGCCCTGGCCGCTGTTCACATCAAGAAGGAAAACGGCGCCAGCAATGGCAACAACACCGGCAACAATGGCAGCAATAGCAACAACAAATCAAAGTCAAAGGCGAAGTCGAACTCCAGTGCATCCACGCCCGGCTCGGCGCCGCCAACGACGCCCTCGCCGCGCTGCCAGACGCCCGTCACAAACAATCCCAGTCCGGCGGGCAGTGCATTTAGCACGCCCCCCGTTAACCAACACGTCGGCAATCCGAATGCGAACAACAACAGTTCGGCAACAGGCGCTGTGGCCGGTCCGCCGGGAGCACAGCCCAACCAGCTGATGAGCTCGAACTCGAGCCTCATGAACATGGCCACCATGATAGACACGTTCACGGACGCCCAGCTGCAGTCCAACCAGATCTCGAGCACCGTGCTGGACTCGCCTTACTCCTACGACTACCAGACGGGCTCCTACATCGACTCGCGTAATTACTACGGCAACTGGCCGGCGCATGCCATGGGCATGGCTGCTGGCAGTGCGGCTCTCACACCGACGACGCCAACAGCGCCGATGGTGCAGCACACGCACACGGTGACGCCGCCGACACCAACAGCAGCAGTAGCTGCTGCGGCTGCGCCGACAGTGGCCACAGCTGCAACAGTTTCTCCAGCAGCAACTGCCACAGCGATGCCGCCCGTTGCGCCTGCCACAGTGACGCCCACGCCTGCTCAGCACGATTCTAGCAATGGCTACACGCCCAGCTACAACAATCTGGCAACGCCAGCACTGGGCACACAGCAGCACCAACAACAACAGCAGCAGCAGCAGCAGCTGCAACAGCAACAACAGCAGCAGCAGCAACTTCAGCAACAGCAGCATCAACAGAAACAGCAGCAGCAACAGCAACAACAGCAGCAACAACAACAGCAGCAGCAGCAACAGCAGAGCGGCGTCGATGTAGCCGCCGCCGCTGTTGTTGGTGGTGAGCTCAAGAGCCGCGTCAGCGAGGAGAACCCCGACTCGACAACGTTGGTCAACCACTCACTGGTCGAGAGTAAGTTAACCGCTTTGACAGCCATGCAACCCATGACTAATCTAGCACCACCACTCCACCACCACCACCACCACCATCACCATCCGCACACGCCAGAGGGCTTCGTCAAGCCAAAGCCACCGCCGAGCGATTATCAATACACGCAGTATCCGAACAACTATCAGATGTACCCGCCTCCACCACCGCCACCGCACTCGGCCTACTCTGCGTACGATGCCTACCAGAACATGAACTACAACTATGGATACCATCATCAGGCGTACTCTCCGTACGGCATGTATCCGCAGCAGACGCCGCCGCCCACGCCGCCACCGCCCTCGCCAAACTGGAATGTTTACGGACATCATCAGGGCTCTGGGGGCTACGGCCCAGGAGGTGGAGCGGCTGGTGGCACGCTGTTGGCCACGCATGGTCCGGTGCCATCAGGAGCAACGCTGGTTAAGCCAACGGCGCCAGCGTCTGTGCCGCAGCAGCAACAGCAACAGCAGTTGCAGCAGCCCCAGCAACAACAACTGCAACAGCAGCAGCAACAATTGCCGGCAACACCACCGCAAACTGTTTTGCCCGATTTGACCAATGGTCAGCTGCCTGGGGAGCCTATTGTGACACCCACGGCAACGGGAACAGTAGAAGTGCCGCCCCTTGGCAACAACAGTAACAACAGCAATAGCAGCAATAGCAACGATGCCAACGGCAACACAACTGGAGCTGGCAGCAATACACCAGCAACAACAGTGGCGCCAGCCAGCACCAATTCGACCAAGATCGAGCCCATTGGTGAGGTGGCCGAGATCAATGAGAACATTGAGGCGTTCCAGGATCCGCAAATGGGCGGCGTTGCCATTGCGCTGAATCATGGCAGTGTGCTGATCGAGTGCGCCAAGCACGAGATGCATGCAACGACAGCCGTGCGACGACCGGATCGCCATCAGCCGACGCGCATGACCCTGATCTTCTACCAGCATCGCAATTTGAATCGTGCCAGGCACGGCATCGACGAGTGGGAGGAGAAGATGCGCGTGAAGAAGATCAACACGGACCTCGACAACAAAGCCAAAGAGGAGCGCGAGCGCTTGCTGAAGAAGGCAGCTGGCGATGATGACGAGGATGAGGATATGCCCGACGAGCAGCTGGCGGCTGCTGCAGCTCCAACATTGCCCACCATTAAGAAGGAAAACAATGGTAGTGGTAGTGGCGGTGCCATTAAGAATGGTGCCAGTGGCAGCAAGAAGAAGAAGAGCGAAGCCAGCAAGAAGACCCAGTCGAACAACAACAACAGCACCAACAACAACAACAACAACAACAACAGCGAGCAGCCAAAAAACGAGAAAGTTGCCCTCCACGCACCAACACTAACAACAACGTCGTGGACGACCCTGTTCCCTATGCACCCATGCGTAGTTACGGGGCCCTATCAGGAGGGCAATAGCAGTCCAACTTCGTCCACGAATGGCAACGCAGCCAATGGCAACAGCAACAGCAACAACAACAGCAACAGCAACAGCAACAGCAATGCCAATGGCCCCACAGGCCAGCAGCCAACGACTCCAGGGGCCGTGCCGCCGCCTCCGCCGCCGCCACCGTTGCAGCAAACCTGAGCGCCTACCACCGCCAGATGGGACAGATGGGGATAGGTGCCTACTACTATTGGTAGTTGTTTGACAAACGACTGAAAAATATTCTCAAAATAATTATTTTTGTAAACGCGTCCTGATACCGTGTGCCATACGAGGGGGTTGGGGAGCAAGCAACAAGCAGTTGGACATACCCTGCCAGCGCATGCAGTAATATACTACCAAAGCTCCACTACAATCACAGCAACAATAACGACAACACACATACACTCACTCACATACTCTCTCACACATGCCTAGTTCACGAACTGGATGAAAATGCAGCTAGACTCATATATACGTACATATAGGAAAGGAAAGAAGAAAACTATGTTTTTTAGCGCAGCTATATTGTTGGCAATTTCTGTTAAATGATTTATTTTTACATTTTGTTCTCTCCTTCTGTTAAGAATCAAACAAAGCAAACTACAGAACAAACACTAGAAAACTAAAACAAACAAACAAACAAACAAAAGGAAAACCTAATAAACTAAATTGCTAAAGTAATGTTTGCTTGAGTTTCTATCGTGAGCAAAAACGAAAAGTGAAAAGCGAAATACAAAAATACAAATAAAAATCAAGCAAAAACAAAAAAGATTAGTGGAGGGATACTCGTAAAAGATCATTGCCAAAAGTACAAATAAACCAATTTTTAAAGCAAACTAGAAACAACGTAAACAATTTCGCAATCAACTAAACAAAAACAAAAAACAATTATAAATAGTTGCTAACAATTTTTACTACACTGAAATAAAGTATATTTTCCATTTAGCTTTTAGCATTAGTTCAATTTGACTCTCTTTTGGCGCTGCTGCATACTTTGCAGCGCCAAGCGAATTCGAATTGGCAGCCAGCAAATGCAGCTCTCTTGACACGTGACGCGACTCTCTTTGAGATCGCGCGCTCTCTGCACGCAAGAGAGCTGCATTTGCGACATTTATTTTACCGTTAACTGCAAGCACTACATTCACGAACAAACACAAACACACACACACACACACACGCGCAGACACACAGAGCGAGAGCGTTACAAAGGCAAACTACAAAGCAAAAGAGAAATGAAGCGAATACAAATACAAATACAAAAACAAATTCAACTCACATACAAGCCGATTTGTATGTAGTATGTGTGCGAGCACACCAAGAAGAAGAGAGAGAGGGGGCTGGGTTGGGCAGCATTTTAAGCTAAGCATACGTAAAAGCACATAAATAAGCATAACGTGAATGATAGAATGAATGAAAGAAGAAGCGATTGTGAAGCAAAGACGGGAGCAGCGCGCAAAGAATGAAGACATTTTTAAAAACATTATTCATAAATTAAGTTTAAGCAACACAAAAAAAGAAAAACAAAAAAAAAAAAAACAAAAACAAATATCCCAGACATACACGTATGAAATAGAGAAGAGGAAATTAAGTTTTATTTAAAAATGCGCGCCCAAAAGGCATAACGTTTTTTTTTTTTCAAATACTGTGTGCTGTAAATGTTAAAGCAAATTCGAAAAGAAAACTAAATCCAAAAAAAGACTCGAAACCAAGCAAGTATTAAGTACACAACAACAACTATAATTAACTAAAGGACAAATATATTTGCTTATTCATTTCACGCATGAATTGTTGTAAAAAGCTAACTCAATTAATTAATTTACATCCATCCAAAAAAAAAAAAAGAAAAGAAAAGCAAAATGGCAGCGCAACTGAATTTCAAATCAAATTAGTCTAAACAAAAAGAAAATTAATTATTTTGCACAAGAAATGGTTATTAATATATATATATATATAAATAAATATATGTATACTTATGCTTATAATTTGAAATTATGAAGATGAAACAGAGAGAATCATAAATGTAAAACGTATGTATGTAAATGTAAGGCAGCGAAGAAGACTTTTGAGCAACAAGAAAAAACATGTTTTGATAAATATTTAAATGTTTATAAATATAAATATAAATTATGATAATTGATAATTGATTAAATGATTATGCAAGCCAACAACTATTATAGTTTGTAAATGCTTTTTATATAATTTTCAAAATAAAAGGAAATCCAACATTTTGCCATTATTAATTTATAAACGAGTTTACAGTGTTCTTTTTTCTTTTTGTTATTTATGGGAATGAGAAATACACACCCACATACATATATATATATATACAAATATATATATGTATGTATATCTTAAATATATATACTAAAAATATTGGCGTATATTAATTTGAATAAAATGTCAACAGAATGAAACACTAGAAACCCAATGCACGTAAAAGATCGACACAAAAACGTATGTAAGATGATATTGAGATTGGAGCTAATCATGCTGAAGATGATGAAGATGATGATGATACATATTGTAAAACGATAAACAAAACTGAAAATGAAAAAGAACATACAAGAAAAAGAAAAAAATAAAAACTTATATAAAGAATATGAAATGAAACAAAAAAAATTATATTTATTTAAAAGTACGCGTATTGAAAAGCAAACAGATATTAATATTAAATAAAACGACAAACAAAGTTAAACACAAATCGTTGTCAACATTTAATTTATAGTCACGTTTATTAGATGTATGTATATGTTAACTAGCAACTGACAATTGGAATGTGCGAAATATAACTTGGGACAATCCTGCTTACGATCTATATATAAAGGTCTATGCAAATACTTATGTACACACGACTACATAAAATTCAAAATTAGACTTCACAATTGCATTATTAAGTACATGGCAAGTGGCGCGAGCGCATATTAAAACAAGTCGAGATTTAGCTCTAAGTCTACGCTGTAGTTGTCCAGTGCTGTTTTGTTGACGAATCCGAAGTTCCATTGCATAAACAGGTTGCTGCCATTGCAAGGGTTGACCACCACCTCGTCGGTGTCGGGCAGGAGCTCCATGCAGCGCTTGCCCTCTTTACCGTGCTTTATCAGTTTGGTATGGTAGTCGTAGTACCAGTATTGGTTGCCTTGCTGCCCGTGACAGTCCCACAGCCAAACAGGCGCGTTTGCATCCCATATTTGGACGTCGAGGCAGTCCTTTTTGCGCCGCAGCCGCAAGTCCCGCTTCCAGCTTAGGGACCAGAATTGCGATCGCTGCGGCTTCACCAGATCATGTGCACACGGATATATGCCTATCCGATTGTGCCGGGGACGGCTAAGCGTGTCTACGCACAATGAGCTGTCACCCACATTTTGAATGGCGCCACTGGCATAGTCGGGCGGATCAGTGGGCGGATAGTTCTTGATTAAGTCAAAGGCCACTTTCTCCATGAACCACTTGAACGATTTGCACTTGAGCTTCGTACGTATGGCCTTCTGTGCCGTTAGATCACCTGCATCTACACGATCGTAGATGCCGTCTGCGCTGTTGTACAAGTATTGCTTGTACTCGTCCATCCAGACCTCAGCCACACGCTTGTAGTTCTATTTAAGGAAAATCATATCTTATTGACTCTGACTGATTGGTGATAAGAGTTATTCAATTACTTACTTTGTGCAAGTAGTCGCCGCCGCGCGGATTTGTCACGTGATTGCGTGGACCACGATATATATGACCTATTCGGGAGCAGGGTGCATCGAACATTTGCCCACCACACATCCAGATTTTGAAGCTTAGCTCGTACTGCTCACCGCCCCATATGTCGAGGCCCTCATCGTAGCCACCCAGCTCCCAGAAGAACTCTGCGGAAATAGCAAAGAGACCGCCTGCCATGACGGGACTCTTGAACGGCTCCGCAGGGTGTTTCAGATCCTCTGGGAGTAGCGGCAGACGTTTGTAGAAAAAGTCCCAATCAAAGGCGCCACGCGCACCTTCATCCTGCGCACGATAGTTAAAATTGCTGTGATCGATCACATCAATAAACGGACAGACGGCGGTGCGCTTGTTTTGGGCAATCGGTTCCAGCAGCGGTGGCAGCCAATTGTAGTTGGCTTCGACGTGCGAGTCCAGGAATATGAGCACATCGGCAGTGGCGTTCCGTGCACCCGCAGAGCGAGCACCAATTAAGCCCGTCCGTTGTGGCAGCCGCACGACGCGCACTTTACTAAAATGCTCGGCAATGTAATCCTCCAGCGGTTTGAAGAGATAGGCACGATCACTGAAGTCATCCACGAGAATGATCTCCTTGAGCAGCTCTGGTGGCGAACGGTTGATTAAGCTATGCACGGACCGCATTAGCACAGACAGATATTCATTATAAAAGATGATGACGACAGACACCGTGGGAAGCTTACTGAGATACAATTTCTTGCGGCAGCTATTTTCGAAGAGAAGAGCGAATTAGAAACGATAACCAAACGTGATACAACATATTGAATTGCTACTCACTCTTTATGCCGTATGTCAGGTAGGGAGCGATTCACTGATATGGAATCAGAGAGCAGCGCATTGAAGCCGTTCTGGAGCGAAAGAGTTTTCTCATTTTCACGCAGACTCTCGTCTTCCAGCTTGCCCGCCACGCCATGTTCGCCGATGCCCACGCGCTTGTTGTCACGCTCTATTGCCGTGTAATCATGCCAGTCTCTCTTGAGCAGGTTGTCATCAGGTGCTGCCACCTGAAGATTGTCGTTTTCTTTTGCTATGGGCTTTGCAGATGCAAGTTCGGAGTTGTCTGCTTCGCCCTCTCCGTCCTCTCCCTTTTCAGGCTCTGCCACTACTTCCTCCTCTTGCACAATAACTTTCTTCTTATGAATCGGCTGAGCCAATTGGATATCTTTCGGCTCTTCCATACGTTGCTCAGCAACCCTCAGTGCTGCTGGCTTCAAGGGCTCCGGTTGGATGCCATGATGTATCGGCTTATTTGTATACGGCGTAGACGAAATCCAACTAGTGATAAGCAGAAAGAGCATCAGCGAGATCAAAACCAAAAACGACGACTTGATAATCCACTTGATGTTCGGACGACGCATTCTGCTCATGGATTATTTCTCTTTTCCTAACTATGGATACGTGTCAAGATCGCTTGTTGGCTGGCTGGCTGGCTGGCTGGCTGGCTGGCTACGCTGCCTGCGACCCACTACTGCAACTGATACCAGCACAGATACTCATGAGCAAGGCGAAATGAAGAATGTTTCGTATTTGTTAGCTCAGCTGTTGCTTGTGTTGGTTCCGCTCGCTCTGTTTCGGCTTCGTCACCGACAAAATAGCTTTTTCTTGTCGACTACCAGCTGAAAGATTAGAGAAACAAAAGAACACGTAAAGATAAATGCTTCATATATGAGTTATTAGTACAGTACAGAAAAGATAATAATAAATATTGGCTTATATTCGTATGTATCGCAGCATAAGAAAGCCCACGCTTCAGCATACACTTATTTCATCCACAGTCTTTTCATTAGCTTTACTGTTGCGTAGATTTTCTGCAATCTATGCTGTTTAGTATACTTTTATCCACAGTTAGCTTTTTATGCTTCGACAGCGACCATGAGCCATGAGACTGGCCTTCCAGCTAAAGCTGTACTTTATAACACGCCAAGAACACATCTGTGAAGGTCTCCTAGGCAAAGCCAATAATGCAATTTGTTAATGACTGTTACAACAAATACTGTTGATACTACTTCAACGTATACTACTCTACTCCTACTTCTAATGCTATTTACATTTCTACTATTATTTCTTTGCCGTCTACTACTATGTATCACTTCTACTACTACTTCAAGCTCTACTACTGCCTCTAGCACTACTATCGCTAATACTACTTCTGCTAATACTATTACTACTACTGCTACTACTACTGTTAATGCTACTATTACTACTGCTAATACTATTACTACTACTGCTACTACTACTGTTAATGCTACTATTACTACTGCTAATACTACTACTACTACTGTTAGATTTGCATAGCCTACATAGATTTACCGGATCTTCTCAATAAGGGACTGCTGTTCACTGCGATTGTGAAAGAGGACTGAGAAGAAGGCGCCACTGTAGGTTCTCAAAATATGCTCACAAGCTACTCAACGCTCAAGTACTCATTTTGGCTGTGCTGCCAACTTTGCAGGCCTTCGACACGCCACTGCTCAAAAAAGCCAGAAATAGCTAGAAAATAATTGGAAATTCTAGTCGAGGGAATTTTAGTTTTCATTTTGATGTCTACAGGCACAAAAGACACCAAAATCAGTCAATACAGTCAAATTACAGCTAGATCACAATTTTCCCCTGAGGGGAAAATAGCTTAATTGGCAGCACTGACTCGTAGCTATGTGTGTGTGTGTGTGTACTATAATAGGAGACAATTACACAAAAAGCAAAAGCAAACAAAACATTTCACTGATAAGCGATAACAACGACGCGTCGCGACGAAGCCGTCGACGACGGTTGACATTTTCAAATGACAGTCGAAATTAGTTAAGTTAAGATAAACCATTTCTGCTTTAAATGGCAGGCCACTTCCGATATTTTAAAGTGAAAGTAATTGAAGGCATGTAGATTAAGAGAATGAAGGTTTTAAGCTATATTTGTTTACTTTCATCTCGTTTGTTTTGTTTTCTTTTGCTTAATTTTTGTCACATGATCAGTATTTAAGTGTTACCTGTCATTTATCGTCATGGGGAGAACGTCACTGATTGCTGATTCTTATTCAAAAATACCCTATTAAATGAAAATTAGCCACGAATTTAAACAACAAATTGCATCCACGTCCGCTAAATAATTCTTCTTCTGCTTCGACCAACAATTGCTGCTGCTTCTTGAATGCGGGCTGTTCTTTTGCTATTCACGACGACACGCCGCCACGACACCAAATCAGCTGTCGCATGTTCTCAATTGACCGGCAACAAAAATCCACAAAACTAAAAGATTTCGGTTTCTATGTTTTTTATTATTGTAAAGGGTGGTACGCATTATTACAGTGCTATAATAGTTATGGTTCAATGCCTACTAGTTAGCTATTTTCAATATTTAAAGCACCTGTGCTGCTTCTTGAATGAGGGCTGTTCTTTTACTATTCACCACGACACGCCGCCATCCAAATCAGCTGTCGCATGTGCTCGATTTACCGACAAAAACAGTCAACAAAACTAGTGATTTCGGTTTCCAGATTGTTTATTGTTATACGCCTTATTACAGTGCTATAATAATTATGGTTCAATGCCTACTAGTTAGCAATTTTCAACATTTTCAACACTTCCTCCTTATATTTGGCTATGTTATACTCATTTTCGCCCTCATTAATCAACTTCTCCACACTTTCCGCATAGTTAGCACTGGGCGCCTGCTTTTCTCCCTTTGCATTCCAATTGAGAATAGCTTCAGCAGAAAGTTTGGCCTTATTCCGTTCAAAGAGATAGACCTCCATGTCGGCCTCCGACTTGCTGGCTTCCCAGGGCTCCGTAATGAATGACTCGTGGTAACACGCCGTCAGCAAGTACAAGGCGTAGTCGTAATTTTGCTTTCGTGTAGGGCACCGGTCAGCGGCAAACGTTAATACTCCGGTCTTCTGGTTGTATCGCTCACCCACAAGACGTAGAAATTTATCCTTTGCATGTGCATCGAACTTTAGGTCGGACAGCTTTAGCGTAATTGTCACGCGGCGAGCCTCCGGATGTCGAATCGTCGGCAGACTGTGGCAATAGTCCGTGGTGATGACTTCCACAGGAAAGATAGCCTTCCACGTGGCTTCTGATTGCAGGCCCTTTGGCCACGGCGTGCAAAACTTCTTGATGGCCTCGCATTGCTGCCGTATGGCTGGCGGCGTCAAATGCAAGAAATTTGGTATTTTCATTAGCTCTGCATTGGCGTATTTCGACGGAGCAGCTGCCCCTCGCTCCGTGTAGCCCTGCCGCAGAGGCAACGGCACGCTGGCAGGATGAAAAGATCGGGGTCCCGACCATACGGCGGACCAATCCTGGTCAACGGGCATGTGCGTTGTCCGTGGCGGCTGCACCGGGTCCTTTTTGACTACCCACCTGCGGGCCTGTTGTTTAATAGTGCGTAGATTGAGCACCCGGAATTCTGCAAGCACAATTAATTTCATTCATATATTTGTTTATCATTTCTGCTCTGTTTACCGTCATCGTCTTCCACCGCCGACTGCTCCGTTTGCTGATGCGGCTGGCTGTTAAATGCCCGCAGAGTGCGTTGAGCTACTGCTGCGTTATTGCTACGTATATTAGACTCGAGCAAGCGTACCAAATTAGTTGCCATAGTAAGTTTAGGCTTTTTCAAGATAACGAAAACCAGCCAATTGCCAGTTTTAATAGAAAACTTAACAAATAAAGTTTACGTAAACCATGCGATAGCAAACTGACACTCACAGCAATAACCGACACAACAGCTGTTGGTATCGATACCAAGTACATGCGAGGGGAAACATATATGCAATTAACAGTTTTAGTTTGATTGTGGTCCAAGGTCAAAACCTGTTAAGTCGTCTAATAATATAAAAAAAATATATATAATGCTATACAGCTTGATATTAGTGTTTTGCTGATATCGCATAGTCTACTCCTCCGCTGCCATTACAGTCCGTCACTTATCAGCGATGATAAGCCAACAGTCGCTCGTATCTCGCGACTGTGTGCACAAGCGAATAAATTACTTTTGCTTAGTATTAGTTGCTTATTAAGCGAGCAGCCGGTTCCAAGAGCGCAGTTTCTGCACTGATACTAGAGTTTTTACTAACTAGACTAAAAATTTCACCATTACAACATGACTACGGCAGGTGTTAAGCGGGTGCTCTCCGTTCAAAGTCACGTAGTGCACGGCTATGTGGGTAACAAGGTGGCTACCTTTCCCCTGCAGGTGAGTTACACTTACAATTATATATGAATAATAAATTTTGTAAATTTTCCCTGCTTTAGCTTCTTGGTTTCGATGTGGATCCGCTAAATTCCGTACAGTTTTCCAATCACACCGGCTACAAGTGCTTCAAGGGTCCAATATCCACGGAAAAGGAATTGGGTTAGTATATAACGCTGATAAGTCAATCTTATGCTAACAATTTACTGTTTAGCGAGCATATTCGATGGTCTGGAGGAGAACAAGTTATTGGGTCATTATTCCCACTTACTTACGGGCTATATTGGTAATCCTTTGTTCCTGCGTCAAGTAGGAGAGATTCTGCGGAAAATCCGCATAGCGAATCCCAATCTGATTTATGTATGTGATCCTGTCATGGGTGACAATGGCAGTATGTACGTGCCCAAGGAGCTGCTGCCCGTGTATCGGGACGAGATCATTCCATTAGCGGATATTGTAACGCCCAACCAGTATGAAGTAGAGCTGCTCACTGGCAAGGAGGTCCGCAGCGAGGCAGCTATATGGGAGGCAATGGATTGGTTCCATGAACGCAACATAAAGACGGTTGTCATTTCCAGTAGCGATCTAGGTCAGCCGGGCATTCTGCGCGCTTTTCTCAGCCAGATAAATGGGCCACGGCTTGCCATCGATATACCCAAGCAAGGCGACAAAGATCTGTTCTTTACTGGCACGGGTGATCTCTTTGCGTCACTCTTTCTGGCACACAGCCATGGCAACGGCGATGTTACCGAAGCTTTCGAAAAGACCATTGCCACCCTACAGGCCGTGATCAAACGCACAGTTGAACAGCTGCCCAGGCAACGGCCCAACGGTTCTGTTCAGGCCTGGGAGCGGGAGCTGAAACTCATTCAAAGCAAAGCGGAGATCGAACACCCCAAGGTGACGCTCAAAGCCCAACGCCTCAACTAGAGCAGCACAGCACAGCGCAGCGCGCACTTAACCAGACAGACAATAAAATGAACAATACTTATCTAATCCAAATATACAAAGCAAAATAATAATGGCTCTTACAGTCAACGAGTTTTTTATTGTGCATGTTTGATAGATGCGACGTTTGTTTACACTGGGGACAGCTCAAAAGAATCACTGAACCCATGGCAGGCACGATTCATATTCATGATCCGCTATAAATATTAGATGTGCTTCTCGAGTAGTCAAACAGTTGACGTCATGCAGTTGCTCGTTCTCCTTGCTTTCTGCTGCGTTGCGGCCTGCGCGAGTGATGCACACGATGCAATGGACAAGGCATATGCACCTCGCTACACACTTTTGGCCGAGAGCAAGAGAAAGGAGCAGGACTTGAGACCTACACCAAGTGATGTCGATGCCAGTGAACAGCAGCCTTGGCGTCGCTTGGCCTATGGCGGGTCCGGGTTCAGCAGTCAGCCAACTGGTTGGGTGGGCTGTAATACGGCCGGATCGCTGACGGCGTCAACTGGACCTGGTCTGATGCTCTTGGGTCTCAATCTAGGCGCTCTTCTCTACATGCTACTGGGATTGCTAGGACTGGCACCACCTCATCGAGCGCCGGCTTGGCACTCAGGCGATATTTACCGGAACGATAGACAAAACTTAGGTGGTGATAAGGAATCGACAGTGTATTTCTAAACTTGAAGCCTTTCTCACAGGTTAACGTACGTTAGCTTATAAAAAAAATTGATTAAAGTCTACATAATATAGTATATTATAATATATATTTAGGGTTTTTACAGAACTAAAAGTAGTAAATTAAAATCGTTGAACTTGCAGAACTTGCAGAAAGAAAACTAAATTGAAAATAAACGCTTAACACATTGCAAATAAGATCAATTATTTCTTTACGCGAAACGAGGCAGCTCGATTTATTCGTACCACTGGCGCCTCCTTGACGCCCGATCCTATGGTGCCAGCTAGACGCGAAATCGGTTTGCGCGCCGTCACCGTCGAGCTACCGGCGAGAGCTGTATTAAATATAGTAAAGCATATTTAGAACATCTTATATTTATTATGTAATTTATATACTCACTCTTCGCAATAAGCGCACGTGGACTTTTCCTTACGCAGTTCGATGGGAACTTCAAATTCTCTTTCTGTATCGCAGCCGCGCATGTGCGCTGCAATCCTTGAGTTGTGAACTTGTTAGACTTGAGCAGAGCTGACAAAACAGAAGCATAAGTTAAGATTGAAGTACTTGCTTTGTACCTTAGATCTGGAGCTCACCTTGTTTCATTTTGTCCCTGTCTGCAGAGCCGCAGATATTCTGATCCGACAGCATATCCGATACCATGCGGTGGTTGACAACGGGTCGAGGCTTGGTGACTGTCGCGGTCAATGCCTTGCGGTTGTTCATGTTGCCGGAAATGACTTGAGTCACGTCCAGGTTGCGTGGTTTCTTAAACACCTGGTGTCTGTCGTCTCCACTGTCCGTGTCCGAGTCCGTATCTTCGAAGCTGTCCACGCCCAGGTGAAGCACAAATTCACTATTGGTTAATGTGTGCGTATAGCGACGATCGCGACTGCGTTTCTTCGCACTGTTGGTCAATGCTAATGGCGACTCCATCTCCTGCTGCTGCTCAGCGAGAAGCGCATCCAATTCAATGTCATGCGCAGATAACTCCGTTTCAGATACTGTGAAATGCATCCTACGCTCAAGCCGTTCGTATACACCTTGTATTTCCGGGGTCAGCTTCTGTGTCTCCTCCAAACGGTTGTACAACTGATGCAGCACATCGCACATCATGGCAAAGGATTTGCGTAGTAGACTTGCGTTCTCCGCTTGCTCATTGTTAATACTGGTCAAATGGTTGCAGTTAATCTGCTGCTTGGACAGCTGCACTTCCAGATCCTTGTTACTTAAGTAAACATTCAAGATTTGCTGGTACTTCGATTCCTTCACCTCAACTTTCAGCTTCTTTAGATTTAAGCAGGCAATCTCAAGCTTGCTGCGCCACTGGGGCAGCTCATCAGTATATTTCTGATTTCTAGCGTTCAATGCCGTCATGTAGCTCGTAAATAATTTAAAGTCCTGCAAAAAAATAGATGGGCATAGACATATAGTTTTTGGCCAGTCCTTAGAAGTGGTCGAGAGTAACTTAACTGTAAAATTTGGATGCTTACACTCCAAAAATGCAATAAATTACAGGGTATTTTTTTGGTATGGCACGACCCCAAAAGGGCATAAAAACTATTTCATAGATAGAGGTAATTCAACTATCCAATTTTGGGTGTACCGAAGAAATCTTGACACTTTACCAGACAAAGGTATACACGAGTACATATATTCAAAATTTCAAGTCTCTAGCTTCAATGGTGTGAAAATGGTTTGCGTTCATACGGACAGACGGACGGATGGAAAGGCGGATAGGCGGATGGACAGCAAGACGGACATTGCACAAAGCCAATAAACATTTATAAAGATAAATCAACAGTTTTGTCCAACTTTGTGATTGGCCAGCATACTGCGCTTACAGACCAAATCAGGTTGGCAGCGCTGTTGGCTAAATTAGCTGAGTTTAGAGCAAGTTGGCAGCTCTGCATTAGATTTCATGTGCAAACTTTAATATTTTGAAAAATGCTCGCCAAAACAGGATTGCATTTACGCGCGTTAGGAATTCGACTAACAGCAATTCGTCCGGCGATAAGCACCTTTACACAACTGCAACAGCAGCCGCAGCAGAACCAGCCATTAGCGGGAGCTGGCGGAGCAACTGGGCTGGGACTGGGGCTGCTACAGGTGCGCAGTTATGCAAAAGGCAAGGACCGGAAGAAGGAAAAAGGCGGCAAAGGTAAACCTGTTAAGGTGGAGATAAACGAACAACAGCTGCGTGAACTGATAAACTTAGATAGCCTGAATGCGCAAATGGAAAAGTCCGTCCTGCAGATGAAGGACGACTTCATTAAGAATCTGTCGCTGCGCTCTGCAAGCGGCGCCATCGACACGCTACGCATCAAGGTGGACGGCGCCGAACATGAACTGCAGGAGCTGGCGCAGATATCGCGCAAGAACCCAAAGACGATAATAGTCAATATGATTGCCTTTCCACAAACAATACCCGACGTGCTGCGCGCCATCGAGAAGAGCGGTATGAATCTGAATCCGCAACAGGACGGCACAACGCTCTTCATACCCATACCCAAGGTGACTAAGGAGCATCGCGAGCTGCTGTCCAAGAACGCGAAAGCCCTGTTTATCAAGTACCGCGATGCCATACGGGATATACAGAATGCGCAGATCCGCAAGCTCAAGAAGCAGACGGACATCGCAAAGGACGACGCCTTTGCAGCCCAAGCACAGGTGACGGCCATTGCGGACAAGTACATTGCCGAAGCGGACAAACTGCTAATCAGCAAGCAGAAGGAGTTGATTGGGGAAGCATAATAGCTTAAGACTGATGTTGATTAAACTAGAATATTATTGTACCCAAAAATGTTACTGCCTATCAAAGAATACTTAAGCTTATCAGGATTATAGTAAGTCAAAAGCGTGATTCAAATATAACTAAAACAAACTGCAAATTGTCGTCATATTTTTAATCACGCTTAAGGACTTTATCGTAATACGCACCTCTTGTATCAGCCGCTGATCCTGCGTCACAACATTTCTGAGCTGTTCGAAATCTTTCTTTAGCGTTTGTCGATAGCTGAGAGTCTGAATCTTGCTTCGCAAGCCAATGACACATTGTTGCAGCTTGATCACAGAAGTGTATACAGCATCGATGCGGCTGTACCAAGGCTTAAGCTCCTGCATATCGTAGAACCCGCCGCTGCTGCTGCTGCTGCTACTGCTGCCGGAGCGTTCCAGTTGTGCCAGCTTGAGCTCGAGACCCTTATTGTGCTGCACCAAACGTTCATGCTCTGCCATCAGCTCGGTTACCTTCTTCACGTAGAACTCCTTGGGCAGATTTGATTTGAGCACATTCTGGCGCAGCACAGAGCGTATCTTCTTGGCGCGACTGGCATATTTTAGGGTGTTGTAGGTGTCCTCATATGTGAGCGAGCTCATGGACACATTAGCTATCATTAGAGTGCGGCAATTGCCGCCCAGCGAGTCTTTCAGGATCCTAGTCAGGTTCGAGTCTCGATAAGGTATGTGCTTCAGACCATCGGCCAGCTTATTAATGCAGTTGCCCAGCGCCAAGAGGCTCTTGTTGATACTTGCGCCCTCCTTAAAGCGCATACCCAGACCCTTGGTACTAGCTGCCCGTTCACTGCCCGCCAAATCAATCATGGAGAGTTTTACACTGCGCTTAGTGCCCGTATTTAGTTCCGTAATGCGTATATGAACTTGGAAAATGGCGTGCGAACGCGAACTTTCAGCGTTGGCATCTGTCGGATGCTGTGTGCGGTTCGAATTGCCTATGCTGAGCATGTGGAGCAGCTCCTCTGCACTGTAAATAGGCTTCAGAACCAACCCGCTGACGACCACACCATTTGAGTCCTCACGCAGCTTTAAAGGACCTGTTTTTGTGAGCAGGTTCATAACCTGTTCGTTATACACTTCCAGGTAGCTGACGCCCACATCGAACTTGCGTGTCGCGTTTTGGCTTTGTATCTTATCAAAGAGGTCGCGCATGGTCAGAAATGTGAGTCCAGGACAGTTCTCGCTGCCCAACATTGTGAAGGTTTTTCCCGCACCCGTCGCGCCATAGACAAACACCGAGCAATTGTACCTGCCGATGTACACATGTTACCATTTAAAATTTCAGGTGCCTTTTTGCACACTTACCCATCGAGCACTGCATCGACCAGCGGCGCGGTACACTCCTGGAACAAGTTTTCGTTTGTGTGATCTGTGTCGTAGACACGATCGAATTCCATAGTCATTTTTTTGTTTGTTCGCTTAGAGATGTCTCTGTACTGTTGCTTGGCACCCTGGTAAAAGAACTCGTCGTCCTCCTCATCTGGATCGAACAACAACGAAGATCCGTCCATTACTTTTATTATACATCTTTGATTCTGTTCCTTTTCCCGCTGGTTGTATGGGCGCACGCGTACAATTACTTTAATATTCGTTGGTTCAGGCATGTTTCAAACTGTTTAGTTACACTTTTAGCTTATTGTTTTTCTTTGTATTTCTGTTTTGTATTATTTATTTATTTTATTTTTGATTTGGTACAGCCTGAATTGTACGTTTTTTTTGAGTTGTTTGAATTTTGCTTTGAGGCGTCTTTCTCTCTTCTTCTTTTTACTCAATTGAATCGAGCTGTATTTAGAGAGTTGCTTTGGCTTCGATAAATCGATCATCGATAAATGTATATTGTGCGAGTGTGGTCACTTTGATGCTCGCAGCATTTATTTTCATTTTAACTTTGTGGTGACACTGACGCAAACGTCGTCTCAATCGCATATAAAAAATAATTTTTACTAAAAGAAAGAAAAACTAGCACAAAGAAAACTAAAACACAAATTTCAAAATGAGTTCAAAAGTATTATTCGCTTGCTCCAAGTGCTTTTCGCGGCACCCATACGAAGAACTCTCTTCGGGCCAGCAGCTATGCAAGGTGAACAAAAAAAAATATCGAGTTAAAATTTTAAAACTCGAAATTGCAACAAACAAACAGCATTTCGAATGTGTGTGTGTGTGTGGCAAGAGCGTTGCATGTGTGTACGTGGGCCATTGTTTTTGGTACTAACAAAATAAAAATGACGCGGCGCTTGCGAAAATTCTTGCTGCGCATTAAAAGTGAAAATGAACAGCAAGAGGAAGCAAAGCAGCTCGCTGCGCTTGCTATGACCCTGTAGCGGCGGCAGCGGCAGCGGCGACGGCGACACCTGTGACAAATGGAATTTGAGGCTACAATAGCCCAACTCCGATTATTTGGCTGACAATTGCAATGCCAACAAAATCTACTCTTCGTCCCTTAATTATTTTGTAATCTTTGAATTTTCGACTTTTGACAGGTGTGCCGTGGTTCTACCTCAGTTGTCAAATGTACTTACTGCCGCTCGGAATTCCCCTCCGCCTCGTAAGTACAATTAATTAGTCTACATTGCATGGCTCCCATTTCTTTTTACTTTGCAGCAAATCACAGAGTGCCTGTAAAAAATGCGAACACTATCTGAATAAATACGGCAAGCCCAGCGCTTGCGAGTGCTGCAAGATCGTCGCTGCCTTTGGCAGCTCCAAATGCATGAGGTACGTTGACATTCGATTTGTTTTTGTAAACTGAAGTCTAGTCACTAATAAAAAATTAAAAAATATGAAATATTTTCGCGAGCAACGTGGCAGCCGCTGTAATTTGAATGCACAATGTATGTAGAATGCTCGAGCCAAGTTTAAGTTGATAATCATACAGTAAAGAAACATATATATATTTATACTGATTGTGCCTTCAAAATACATAAACTTATGCGCGTTTGCCCTGCCCTAGAGTAGCTACTATTGTAGTCTATGTCTTCAAGTAGCAAATGAAACAAATTAGAAAACAACGAAAACAACGTCTCTTATGAACGCAAAACATTTTTCTCTCTTCTCTTTTCTGCTCCACGTGTGTGTGCCAAACAAAATGGTACACATTTTAACCAATCCAAATATCACACTAACTGCAAACTACGAATAGATGCGCCAGCTACGAGGCTAAGTACGGACCGCCCACACAGTGCGACGAATGCAAGCTGCGATCAGCCTTTGACAGGCGCGACGAGAACAAAAAGGTCAGCGAGAGAAACACAAGCCTAAAGCCAGTATCAAGGATTGCATCTACTATATAGTCTTATTATATATATAAAAGAAAAAACATAATCTTAAGTTGATTTGATATGTTCCATTGTACAGATACAACTAGATACACCTGTCGTGTTGCAGTCACGAGAGTCTAGTAATAATGTATTGCGTTCATAAGAGTGTTGCAGCCTTGTGTAGGGCTACAAATTGAAGCTAGCATAACTATGTTTAATATTAAACTTTGTGCAATCGTTTGCCTTCTTGCAGGTCAATGGCAAAGTTCTCTGCTGGCTGTGTACCTGTGCCTATAAGCGCGCCCTGCTGAAGGCACAGCAAGAGGGACGAATATCCATGTCTAAGAAGCGACCACATGAGAAGTCCTCTTCAACGGCGCACAGAGAGAGCCATGCGTCTGCCAAGAAGGCAACACGCGGCGGCGACATTTCCAAAGGCGCTGGCAGTATGAATTCCAGTGGAGTGACATCAGTCAGCGGCACAGGCTTGGATCTGCCCGACAAGATGTCGCGCGGAAATGGCGGCAATGGCGCGATTGCCGCACCAGCCGCGATCACAATAGACACAAACTCGTCGGATCATGTGGTGGCTATTACATATCTAAAGGAGCGCATTGCCAGTCTGGAGAAGCGCTTGAATCAAAAGGACAAAGAACTGCTCGAGAAGGACAAGCAGGTGAGTGGCGATCAGCATTAAAATACTTGATCAACTTATTATAATTGCCGCCAATTCCTATAACTTTCAGCTGACAGAGCTGAAGGGCAAGAACTTCGAAAAGGAAAACGAGATGCGCAACAGACTGAAAGAGGTCGAGCGGCTGCATGACATGAAAGTAGATAATCTGAATCGCAAAGTGGCTAGCCTGTTGAAAGAAATAGCCGTCATGAAGAAGAGCACCAATAAAAAGGGCGGCGGCGGCAAAGCTGAGAAGGAGGCAGTCAAACGCGAAAATCTATCGCCCAAAGAGGAGATTGTCGCTGCCGCGCCCGAGAAGCAGAGCAAGCGCGAGCCAGAGCGTGATCTGGACAAGGATGAGAAGAGCCGGGACCGCGATGAGGAGCGCAGTGACCAGGATCGTGGCAGCGTCCATTCACGCTCCGCCTCCAGCAGCCCCTCTTCGAACTGAACGCACAGTCAACCCAACGAGCATCATTCACACACAATCATCCTGTATGGCAGTGTATTTGTTGTAATGATTTTTAGTTTGTCACCAAACACATTTAGACTTTATTGCACTTTATATTAATTGTAACATAATTATTACAATATTGTTTCATACCATTCTTTGTGTCCACACTCTTCCCCACTCAAATTGTTCTCTCATCCACTCTGTTCCGCCTTCCTCCGATTAGAAAATGTAACTATATAGGCTCAACTTAAAGAATCCTTAGTTTAATTTGCCAGACGAAACAAACGCGAGCAATCCATTGTTTACAAACTTAACAAAATATATACAAACTGGGGACGCGAAAGCTATTCAAAACATTCTTTTATTGAACTCGATAAACAACGTTGCTCTAATGCGGCTTCGGCTTGTGCCCGTCCACGTAGAAGTTGCGTGTCGCCTTGGGCAGTTCCAGCTCCATGCCCTCCATGCTCTTGTCGAGCAATATCTGGCAGCCGAGGCGGGAGTTCTCTCGCAGAAATGGCGCCATGTCGAGCAGGTCGTCCTCCTTTTCATCCGCCTCGTTCAGCCTCTCGAGATAGTTGTTCTTTACGTAAACATGGCACGTGGTGCAGGCCAGAGACGCCTCGCAGGCGCCTTCCATCTCAATGCCGTGCCGGTGCGCCAGGTAGAGGACGTTGTCGCCCACCTTGCCCTGCACCTGGGTGCGTTTGCCGTCCTTGTCAACGTATGTTATGTTGACGCTGCAGCAGGCAAAGTATTATTGCATTAATCAATAAATATATGCCATTTACTTACATTTCATCCGGCGATTTGGGATCTTTCCATTCGTATTCGCCGTGCCGCAGCACTGAGAGCAAAGAAATGACAAATACAATTTCATAATAATGGCTATGCCGAATGCTGAGCCGATTCACTTACATCTTGTGGTGTGCAGCGCATTGCTGACTGCATAAACGTGTGAATTTAAAGCTTGCTTCAAAAGTAATTGACGGGAATTACGCGTATGGCGCAAAAGTAAACAAAACATTTTGTAGGTTACAAATTACATATGTGTATGTGTAGTTATGGTCACCCTAGAATTTTAGCATTCCTTGACAGTGTCGACCACCATTTTAAAGTTCTTCACAAGGCTTAAGCTAGTTTGATTTGTGAAGTTTAATATAAAAGCAATGTTTAAATTAAAAAGTTTCGACAGATTAAAAAAAACTTCTAACATTTACTAACTGATTCTAAATCAGCTGTTCCTTAACATTATCTATTTGCACTGTATTTGGGGGCTTATTTAAGGAATAAACAACAGCTAACAGTGTCAATTGAGTAATTTGTGTGAAATGAGTATTTGATAATGTTGAAGGTACACGATAGTTGTTATCTATCGATATATATCCTGCTGCATAGCGAATATTGTAATCTGACAGTCTGTGAGAGATTTAGAGTTCCGTTTGGCTGTAATAGTATAGGGATGAGAAATAAATAGATTAATAATTATTTTATTAATATTACAAATGAATTATATGTGCATAATGATTTAGTGATGAGCTGAATTTGAAATTTAATTTCTAGATATCGGTTATTTAAGCTGAAACTGTGACTTACTCGTGACTGGTAGCTCTGTAAATGTGAAGCGCTCATCTCTAACGTGAACGTGGAAGAGACTGGAACGAAAAACACACGTCAAAATTCTGAACACCAAACAGCCAAAAACAAAAATACAAAAGTTTTCAAATGCACTTGATCTAAATTTAAAGCGTTTTCCATAAGCTTTGCTCGACAAGCAGTCCACGTTCAGCTTCAACTGCCAAATAGCATTACTTCTGACTCTAATTGCACAGCAAACATCAGCAATCAGGCGCAGGCAAAGGCGAAGCCAGCCACGAAAACAATTTACAATCCATAAATTAGTGCAGCGCAACTAGATACCATGTCAAGTAATGCAGTGGGACCCACGAAACAGGAAATCGAGGCCGTATTCAGTCGCCTGCGGGCGCAGCCAGCTAACAAGGTAAGATTCATTTTCAGCCTTTGATTTTCCATTTTTAATTTTCTCATTTTCGTTTTTACTTACCTTGCAGTCATGCTTTGATTGTGCCACAAAGGCGCCTACATGGTCCTCTGTCACGTACGGCATTTTCATATGCATCGACTGCTCCGCGGTGCACCGCAATCTCGGCGTGCACTTGACCTTTGTGCGGAGCACTAACCTGGACACCAACTGGACTTGGTTGCAGCTCCGGCAGATGCAACTGGGTGGCAATGCGAACGCTGCTCAATTCTTCCGCGCCCACAACTGCACTAGCAGCGACGCCCAAGTCAAATACAACTCGCGGGCGGCTCAGCTGTACAGGGACAAGCTGGCGGCACTCGCCCAGCAGGCGATGAAGGTGCACGGCACCAAGGTGAGCAGCTCGTTGCCCTATTTCAGTTCAGTTCTATTTTGCTTTGTTTACAATTTACATTTTGAGCTTGAAGTTTTGTTAAACACTAAATCCGACTAACACTTGTGTTGCTCTCGCTTGCGCTTTACTTGTATTTCGTTCTCTGTTCCCGCACATTCACACAAACACACGCACAGCTACACTTGGACCCGGCGGCGGATAAAAACGAGGGCAATGAGGCCGGCAGGGAGGACCAGGAGGAGGAGGACTTCTTTGCCCAATGCAACAACAACAATGCCAATGCGTACTTGGAGAACAATAACATTAGCAACGCAGCCAGTAATGTAAAGGTAAAGCCAACATAATCACACGCGTTCCTTGCTATATTCGGAGTTGAAGTTTAAGTTGAAGTTGATTTCTTAGTATTGAGCAACAACAGTTATGGCAAGTTACTAATCCGTCCCGTCAATCCTTGCAGGTGGACGCCAAGCCTACTGCGGGACCTAACATAAACTTGTCAAGTGGCGAGCCCAGCGTCGATCTACTCAATGCGATTGTGGCGCCTTCAGCGGTGCCGTCGTCCATAGGTGTGCGCAAGATACAGCCGAAGAAGGGAGCAGTAAGTAAATCGAGCGAGCAAACTAAAATTGGATCACATACGATCTGAATATTTGCATTTAAGCTGGGCGCACGCAAGCTTGGAGGGCTGGGCGCGACGAAGGTAACAACGAACTTTGCGGACATTGAAGCGCGCGCCAATGCGGCAAATGAGAGTAAAACGGCAGCAGCTGTTGCTGGATCTATGGAGAAGACGCAAACCGCAGAGGAGGAGATGGAAACTGTAGCTAGCATGCGTTTGGCATATCAGGACCTATCGCTTCAAAAGACACGAGAGGAAGCTAAGTTAAAGAGCATCGATCCCGCCAAGGCTAAGCAGATGGAGAGGCTGGGTATGGGCTTTAGCTTGAGGGGCTCTGACGTGGCGCACTCCGCCTTAAGCGACATGGAAACCATTCAGCAGTCGGCTGCTCCCAAAGCCAGCGCCCAGAGCAAGCTGGCTGCCCTGGAGAATGACAATTTTTTTAACGACCATTCGCTGAATTTATACGGTGGCGGCGGCGATAAGAAGGAGAGCTCCAACAGCGCCAGCAAGTTGGACAAATTCGAATTGGATGCGCTGGGCTATGAGACGATTGAGCCCATTGGAACGACGCATAGTAACATTACGTCCATGTTTGCCGCCAGCAGTGATTACGACAAGCCCAATCCAAGGAGCACTGCAGCAGCTTCCAACAAGAGCAAAAGCAAAGGCATCAACCCCAATGATCCCGTCGTAGCACAGCAAAAGTTCGGCAACTCCAAGGGCTTTGGCTCCGATCAGTACTTTGCAAGCGAGCAATCATCGGCGGATATCAGCGCCAATCTAAACCGTTTCCAGGGCTCGCGGGCAATATCTTCCTCCGATTACTTCGGGGATGGCACCCCAGGGGGTAGCATGAGCAATCGTGGTAAAAAAAACTTTAGAGTCACAGAAATAAGTTCTCCTTTATATGCATATACTTCCTCATTTACAGGCAGTGGTGGCTATGCGACTGGCGTGAACTTTAATGCTCCGGATCTGGACGATGTGAAGGAGAGCGTGCGTCAGGGCGTGCACAAGGTGGCCGGCAGGCTCAGCAACTTGGCCAACGATGTGATGACCTCACTGCAAGACAAATATGGTTACTGATAGAGCAGCAGCACCAATACCATTCGGAGTTAATCATTACGTTTTTATATATAAATCACTCCAATTTAGTAATATACCTAAAAAGTTATAAACAATTCCAAGTCAACCGCTGTGTAGCGTTGAAGCATAGGATCAGTTTCAAAGGATCAGTTTCTTGTTAAAAAGAGAAAGAAAGAAAACCTTGATGTTAAACGTAGTGTCTTCAAAATCCATATTACAGATGCATGCATTGCACGATTCGTGCAATATATGCTGAATAGTAAGCAAAGTTAATTAAACACATTATATCGCAATTGTGGAACAACCATTAGCTCTTAAGTCGAAATGATAGCAACTGTTTTTGTATGAAATTTTGTTGTTTTTCTTTATTTTCTTATTTTTATATGAAGCATTTATTGTTTATTAATCTTTAAAATTGGTTCCGAATAAGGTTTGATCTTCGTTTTATATACATATATAGAAGAGAAGAGAAAGAAAGTAATATATGAAATAAATTGGAAATGCATTGCGTGTGGCAAAACTGTTTTTCCGCTAGCTAATCAAAATCGCGTTCCTTTTCTTCTTTTTTTTTAACAGAAAGAACTTTTATTGAAATGCGCTCAGAAAGGTTTACAATTTGGCTAATAATTACAGGAATCTTTGATTACAGACTCGGCGCGGACTCAAAGTTAAAGTATCGTTGCACCTGGCGATGCATTAGCAAGAATTGGTGGTAAATATTCAAGTGGCGTCGCAATGGGGCTGAGCGTCAGTCGTGGAGCATGTGGACAGTTATGGCAGCAACAGATTAGTGACGACGCTTGCTGGGGTTGGGACGGACACGAGCGCGAACGGCATCCGGCGAGCCGTAGGCGATGGCGTGCGAGGTGGCAGAGCCGCCCTCTCCAGTGCTGAAGGAGTTGGCAATGGCAATGGCGCCTCCGTTGGTGCCACCGAAGTCAATGGGGAAGAAGGTGCCGGCGGGCAGAGGAGCAGCGGGCTTCTTCACTGGCTTGCCAGCAACGGGGACGGGTTTCTTGGCAGCAGGACGGCGAGCGTTGGGCACGCGGGCTGGATGCTTGGCCACAGGCTTGATGGGCACGGCCAACTCCTCCTCATCCTCTTCGACATCATCGGCAACAGCATTCTCGACCTCCTCATCTTCAAAAGCGGCTACCTGGGCTTCCTCAACATCCTCGGCAGACTGGTCCAGCTCGACGATCACCTTCTTCTTGGCGGGCAGATAACGGTTGGCGGGCACGACAGCGGCAACGGGCGCAATTGGAGCAGGAGCGGGCAGAACATCGTCATCAGCGCCAATCTGGGCAACAGCTGGCTCTGGCACAGGCTGTTCAACGGCTGGCGCAGCTTCCTCGGCGGCAAAGTTAAAGTCACGAGGCACCTTGGCGGCATCATCGCTTTCAGCCACAGCCGGTTGAGCTTCGGCATCGACGTTGTCGTTGCTGTCGACGGCGATCTGGACCACGGGTGCTTCGTCAGGGTAGGCTTCGGCCACGGAACTGGCGCCATGAGCACCGGCAGCGCTCAGGACATCATCAGCCTGGGCACTCTCAGCGCTAATGCCATCGCCGCTGACTGCCACATCGGACTCTGCGTGATTGCAATCTTTGTTAGATAAACAGGAAAGATCCGGGTTAGTTGGGGACTGTTAGTGGCTGGCGACTAGTCGGACATGCTTACCCTTCAGATATGTGCCTGTGGCAACGGTTTCACCAGCCACAAGAGCACTGGCCGCTTGAGTGGAGCGCGCATGCGTGCGTCCTGGCTGCACATACTGCATGTACATAATCCTCTGCTGGGGAGCAGATCCATACCACTCGGCGGCGGCGGGTTGCTGATAGTAGACCATTCCTGGAACAAGGTATTGCCGATCTTCAGTGGAAGCGTGTACAGAGAAAGCATGCGGATGGATGGTTTATATGGATGTGGTGTTATGGAACGAAACGACATGACAATATAATTATGAATACTTTTGAAATGGTTAATGCTTAATGAAATGTGAATAAGACTAATAAGATAAATTAAGATTATTCTATAAACAGAATTTTAGTACTAAAAGGATCTCCAACTTCTTCAGCTTCTATACTAATCAGTCTATCAATCAATTATTTTCGAGAACTTTGGACGGCTTGAATATGCTTTAATTATTTAAAGAGATTCCTAAGTTTTGTCCTTTCACTTTTGGTAACTCACTTTTCCTGGCGGGCAAGGCATCGCCGCTGGCCACAAAGCCGACGATCACCAACAAAGCAAACGCAACACTGAACTTCATGATGTTTGGGTATTTAAGTGTTAAAGTCCTTTGATATATGGCAAATTGGTGATGTTGAACTGTTTTGGTTTTTGTTTGTAGACGCGCACTGATCACAGCAGGAGCTAAACTTGACACTTAAGTTTCCACCAAAGAAGTGATGATAGCTCAGCGCAACGCGTTAGATTTATATACGAAAACAGATTCGCAAAAAATACTACAAAACGAGCATAATGAGCTGTGGCTAAAACTCGGATATACCCAAAGTAGAGCCTCAGCGCCCCTGCTTAATATGCGGACTGTGTTCTCACTGGAATCGAGTCGAGTCAAGTAGAGTCGAGTCGATTCGAGTCGATGCGATGCGAGTTGTCCGAACGTGCGAACCGCCCGATGGATCATTGGGTAGCCTCAGCTGAATTTGGATTATTGTATTGAATTGTATTGTAGATGGCTGGAGACCGGTTCCCCCATTATAATGTGAACGGTTTAGCTGTCCTACCTGTGGGCCATACGATTATAGCACAGGCATAGCACATAGGCATAGGCATTAAGTATTTTCAATTGATCCTAACTCAATTAGGTAAGCAAATATCAAGCACACATGTTGACCGTAACAATAAAAATTGCCAATTTAATTTTAAGGTCATTCCATAGACCCGTGCACAAGAAATCGAGGTTTATGGGTGCGTGTGCGGTTTATCGCTGTTGATATGCTGATAAAAGAGAGCCGCTTAGAGAATTAAATTAAAGCCCGAAGACATGCAGTGCATTAATAGCCTACGCTATGGTCAACGGAATCGAACCAACCGAACTCAAGTCCATAACGGAAGAGGAAACCTGCATGGAACTCTGTATGATTCATCCTGGCTACAAAATGAAGCTGCTATCTCTTCAATTATTGCCAACTATAGCAGTTCTACCTTCCACGTTCCTTCCACATATCTCCTCTGGGCGCCAGCTGCTTCCTTTTAAAAGCCAATTATTGCAGTTACCCTCACTTCGATGTCACGACGTGCATTCCATCATTAATTGAGCTGTGTCTGACGGGAGACGTAGCGCAGGTCTTAACGGCTGTTGTCTTCTGCTGCAGGCTTCTTTCAGCACTTTTTTTGCTAGACTCAATTTCCAGATGCATTAATCATACACAATGTCGTAATTTAACTCGCATGAGGCCAGACTATTCTAGCCATAGGTGGCGCTGCTCCAAGGATTGATATACGAGGGTTGCCCATAAGTATATTCATGCTCTAGTCAGGTCGTAATATTAGTTTCCATTAAACAGTTTTAACATTGAACAGTTTTTCGCAAAGTTGAAACAATTGTTGAATTACTGTTATAGTTTTTACTTTAGTTAGAAACAGAAATAAACATGTGGTGAATTCATGGAATATATTAAGGTCTAAGCCAAATAGGAGCATCGCAATGTTAGGATACTTAGGAGCTCAGTGTATTGTGAACTCGCCCTAACTTGTTTTTCTGATTAATAAAAATAAATTTCATTTCTTATATGCTGAATATCAAAATGAAATTTATATTTAACAAAAATACTTCGTTTCATTTTGAGATACTCTTGAAACTAATTGGTAAATGCAGAATGTAAAATGTGATAGTAAAATGTTATGAGTAAGATTGGAAATATGTTAGTCTGCGAAAACTGATTCAAACTCTTGAGAATGCACTATGCAATATGTAGCTATATGAGTGCCATATGAGATATAGATTCACATTGATCGCCTTCTCAAGATGTAGCTCGATGTGCAGTTAAATATTAGTTAAACTTAATGTTGCTTGCCCATCTAAGTAATTTTATCATTGTTAAACTAATTATTTACTTAGAGAAAGAATTGAAAAATGGTTAAAGTGTGTTGATCATATCATTATGCTCACATTATCATTATCATTATCATTGCCGTTTCAAATAGTTTTATTTTTAATAATCTGGACACTGCAATAGACTTCACATGCTATAAGCTTCATATGCTCTAATAGAATAATTATATCCACAGACCGCAGATGTCATAAGAAATGTTTGGAATTTTGTAAGCCAACGTAACTA
This sequence comes from Drosophila nigricruria, assembly GCA_037075265.1. NCBI lineage: Eukaryota > Metazoa > Arthropoda > Insecta > Diptera > Drosophilidae > Drosophila > Drosophila nigricruria. The sequence goes on from JBAMCI010000074.1 coordinate 4,467,649, forward strand.
ATTTCGCATGCGTGTAATGATTTTTTAATTTTTTTCTTTTTGCAGTTATCCATAAATGCATAAATTAAAATCGTCTTATTGATTGAATATGTTGGAAATGGGTAATATTCTAGGCATGCCGCAATAAAACAAAATTCGAAATTGGAAAGCTGTAAAGTCTTGAATAACCAATCAGTAAAGGAAGTTCCCAAAAAATGTGATGTCAGGTGCATAGCAGGTAGATCCAAGATCTATTCGGCATTTGTATAAGGCTGTTAGATAATTTGGATTCATAATCGGCATAATGTTGTTCTTGATAACTGAATAAGTTAGCAAGTAATTTGTAATCAGATTAAGGTGGAGAAGAGTCGATTAAAGTAAAAGATACGCAGGAGCGAATCAGCTAGTAAGTAATCTTCAATTAAGTTTAATGTGTATTTGGAATTGCTATAAAACAGAAATTGGGGTGGAATAATCGTTGAGCCAAAGACTTTTTGCTGTCGCAGTTATTTTATAAGTGGAAATTTCTGTTTATTTGAGCGACTATACTATATAGCCAAAAAGCATGCCTAATTGCCAACTTTTTTATGCAAATTCTTCAAAAGTTTTTTTTTGTCGAATAGAAATAAACAAAGGCTTGTGCTTGGCATGGTAATGGTCATAGTTAAGAGGGTTCTACGCACTAGTTTTGGTCAAAGACAAAAAAAAAGCAGTCAACATAAAATTAATATCCTGTTGAACACCTGTTTATCTTTGTTGTTGTTGCCATTTGTTGGGCATTTATGCAAATCGGTGTCCACTTCTGAAGCAGTTAGCTATTTACGTTCCATTTAATACCCGAATTTAGAACACCCAAGACCATTAAAATGAATATCCAATGCACTAGATAGCCTAGAAACCCAGCCCGAAACCCAGCCACAGCCACAGCCACAATATAACAACTTGTTATGTGGCCAAAAAAAAAAAAAAAAAAAAAGAAGAAGGTGTATCTACATATATAAATATATGTATACAAAATAACAAAACAAAAGTCAACTTAATGTACGACATTATTGGCGGTACGCCTTCAGAATTTCAATTGAAATTTACGCGGTGCTTTAAAAGCAATTTGCCTGAACAGTTGCCTCCACTGCCCATATTCAGATGCCAAAAGTCGAGCATTCGCACTCGCACTCGCCTCGCACTTTTTGGCCAGATATGGACTTGCAGTACAATTAAAATGATATTTGGCTGGCTCCTTGTGTAAATATGTATATTTGATATTATTTTAATTTACAATTAAATGGCACATGCTGTCCAAATTGTGTTAAAAAAACCGTTTATACATATATATATACATATATATAACTGACATTTTACACTTGGCATGCGGTTTCCATCGGGGCGCCACGTTCTCGGTCATGAGCGACATTTCATCCCGCCTGACAATGCAATTAATCAACGAAAATTAAAATAAACTTAATTTTATTCAGCCGTCATTGTGGTGAACAACACCTTTCTTATTTAAAATCCAATTGGAAATTAACAGCTGCACCTGGTGGAGGATTTAGCACAGGTGAAAAATATACTCTGCATAAGGTAAGTAAAATATGTGATCTGCTTAAATTGATACTGTTTTCATATAAAACGGTTATTCTGTATGTTACAAAGAGATCTACTGACTGCATAATACTCGTTCACGATTCAAGAACAATTTATTACCAAATCGGCATTTTCTGAATTGCCATGGACCATATAATTCATAAGGTAAAGAGGAACTGATTTGTGATTTCCTTGCATATTATTATTATTATTATTATTATTATTGTAATTCTAGTTATAGACCTTTGAAAGCCATGTAGAGAAGACATTTTTAGGTAGCAGTTATTCATACATGCATATTTTTGCCTGACTGGTATATACGAGTAAATATTTGAAGGTCAATTTAAAGTCTAGATTTGATGTTCAAAAAAATAGGGTAAATCCAGATTCGCCATACCTTTAAAATAGTTTTTTTTTTTTTTTTATAAATTTGAATACTTATACTATATCCAAGATTTCAAAACTCATTAAAAATTGAGTAAGCCGGTGTACGACAAGACGAGCATAACCCAAAACCAATATACTCTTATCACTTCGTAAACATGCTTGAAAAGAGTAATATACGATGTCTGCTAGCGTCTATGACTTCAGCCTTTTTCCTCCTGTGTGGACCAAAACGTTATCTACTTACACAGAATATAAAATTCTGTTTATAAACTTCAAATAGGGTATCGTGGCACTAGGCAAACTTTGCTTGCTTCTTCTTTGAGATATTTGGCTGTAGGACTGAAACTTATTTAAATTTTAATATATTTCTCTTAAAATCAAAGATCTGAATGTTAAAACTGTTAGTTCGTCCACTCGCTTCCGACAAATATTTTGTATTTCCCTAGCAAAGAAATCGATTTTTTTATATAAAATAAAATATATTAGATATATATATTTTATTTTAAAACTTTGTATTTGAAGTATCTTTATTTTATCATACATAAATACGTTCCATGGGAGGAAACATTTAAAAAGATATGCATAGTTTTCCTATCAAAGTATTATAATTTAGCTAGTAAACGGCAAATGAAAGAAAATTTTAATTATGAAAGAGATCAAAGTGTCTAGTTAGTTCCATCATCGGTTAATTAGAGTTATTTGACTCGTGCGATTTATCATAAATAAATCATTTTCAGCTCCATAACAAATGAAATTGAAATGGAAAATTGAAATGAACCATGCAGGTGTCTTATTTTTGCAGAGCGATAAATTTGCATAAAATAACGTTGTAAAAAAAAACAAAAATCCCACACTCAACTCTGACCACAAGGCACGAGCTGAAGCTGCACAGCTGCTCGTAGCAGTGATTAAGTGCAGTCCACGGCCAGTGTATGTGATGGCAGCCGGATACGGACTTCCTCACTTCCGGACGGGCATCCAGCCTTAGCAATGGTCATTTTTCTCGCTGCTTGTCACTTGAAAGTTGGCAATTAAATATATGTATGTGTAGAGTATTCTTGTCGTTCCTATTTTTTATGTTCTCTATGTAATGTGTGTGTGTTGAAATTATTTCTGTTGAAATGAGTTGGAGGACCGGCTAGACTAACAAATACCCTATATTCAGTTAAATACACAAAATGTCGAAGTGTATCTGATTCTTCTTTATTATTATTCAATTATACGAGGACTTCGACTACTAGAGAGAAATCGTTTCTAATAACTACATACGATTTAAGTATTTCGATTGCTGCCATAGAAATAAGTAAACAATCGGTTGTGGAGCACCACAAAATTTGGAGGCTTATACTCGTTGCTTAATTCACCTATGTGGAAAAATTAATCTTAAATAACTTAGTTGAAGGTCTGAGATGCCCTATATTTGCAAAGTGTAGAGGTGTTTGTTGCTTTAATGAAAGATTGCGAAAAATCATTCTTAAGACTTAAGTTGTTGTCGAAAAAATAGCTTATAATAGAGTTGGAGAGGTTAGGCTGCTAGACTAGCAGATATCCTGTACGCAGAAAATTTTGACGTTATTTGCTATCCTTTAACTCAATGATCTTCTTAGCTTACGATCTATATGAAATACAGAGATTGTTAAAAGAGAACAGCAATATATCTAGTACAACTAGTAGCAATACATCTTTTTATTTATTTCACTCTTTATATTATTATTAAAATGTTGTGAATAGCAAATTAAATGAAAATACAAGACCTTTTCTACTTAGCATTAATTAATAGATATATAGCATGTTGTAATTTTAAAGATAATGGATGGTTTTGGGGTTTTCGATTAGATATATGTTGTCAGACTAAGTTACATTGAGTCTACTGTTCAATATATATCTAAATATTTATGGTGGGTTTTTAATTTGGTAAACTTTCATTCAAATTTGATACTTTGACTACTGTGCTGTCTTTCACAATGTGCTTTTCCATAATGAATATTTCGAGTCGCTTCTCTTAGTCCACTGACATTCATAACGACTCTTTCCTATATAGCGACCGTACTCCCGCTAAGCAACACTTGGGACTACCTTTAACAACAACCATCTTTTTCTATCTCGCACGAGGAGTGAGAATTAGAGGATACAAATGCATGGAACTGATCAAGCTCATATACAATGGAGTTGAGACCAGTCCTACTTTGATCCAACATACCCTATCACAGCTAATTTTAATGGGTATCAATGGAAAAAAATGCAACAGATGTTTCTAGCCTTTCGGCCGGACTGACGTTGGAAACGAGGCGAAACATGCAAAGCAGTTGGCATCTCCACCTTATTCAGAATTTATTTTCACACTCTCTAGAGGACAACTTTTGCTGGGTGCCACATGGCCCGAGGTCCTGTGTATGCGTGTTCGCTTGTGTGTGTGTGTGTGTGTGTCTGTGGCGCAGTCAAGATGTTGCCATTCGCCATGTCTGCTGCAGCTTTAATGGCTTCATATTTCCTACCAAATTAGAGAAGTTACTTTTGCTTACACTGCGAGTTGGCTACTCGACTACTACTGCTGCACCCGGCTTCTCCCGCTCGGTCGCTTTTCCGATCCCTTTCATTTGTTGTCTTTGTGCTTGGGCTGCAAGTTTGGCTACAACTTGGTCGCTGCTCATTATGTGCCGCATATACAACATAGAATAGACCAAGGAGCTCAGTGTCTACTCCATTAAATTGTAATTTTTGGCAACATTTTGGTTTGCATAAATCTTGGCGCTTCGTGTTGTAGTTTCTTTGCTTTCTAACTGCCGGTGCACAGAGCCCAGTCCCCAGAGTCCTTCGCGCGCAAACAAAACATTTGCTTATGTTTCAAGTTTATTAAAAAGTACTCAACATATTATGGTTACTTAAACTATTAAAATAACAATACTCTGACTTTCTATGAGTATTATTTCCCTCTCACTCTTGTTCTAGCTCCGTGTGTGTGTGTTTGTATGTGTGTGGCATTCCCTTAGGGAGCTAGTGCCAGCCTTTTGGCTGCCTTCTGCAGATAATGTGTAAATAATTTGAATGCAGACAATGAGTTGAACTGTTGGCAAGTGTCGCAGCTGCTCCTGGACAGCCGCAGTGCTGCATACTCTAACATTTCTGGAGCCTATTAACTATTGCAATCACTATGAACTGCTGCTGCTGCTGCTGGAAGCGCTTTAATTACAACTGAAGGCCCATTACGACTAATGGCTAGCCACGTACTACTATATAAATCCATTTGAAATGCACATTTGCATATGTCAAGTGTGAACGGAGTGCCGACTCCTACATCTCTGCAGTCCAGCATCCGGCATCCAGTTGATGCGTATTAAAAACACACTTAAATACTCAAAACCTCGCCTCCTCTCCTACTCGGCTGCATTGCTAATTACGTAGCAAGAATTTTCATTACGTGGGCGGAGCTCCATTCTGCTTTACCCGAGAGCGAGCCAAGCACAGAAGCCCTCGAGTGCGACGTAATGAAATCTTAGCAGGGTTGCGGCTCGTCCCGCAATGGGAGCGCAAAATTTATTAGAAAATATTTACGTAGCACTTCAAAAATTGTGTGCGCCTCAAAATAGGCAATGACATTAAAGTGCTGAGCACTCGTCACTCGTCGCTTGTCGCTTGTCGCTTGTCGCCCGTCACTCGTTAGCTTTACTCGTTACTTTAGCTATTTAAACAGTTCAATAACTCGGCAGTTTAAAGGAAATTATGTAAAAGGTTTCAAGTTAAATTGTTGGTGCCCTGTTATTAGCAGCTATGCTTTGCATAGCTTTTAACATTAGAGAAAGCTTTAAGGAGGGCAATGTCATTTAGGTGCAGTAATCTCATTGTTTTAGTAATACAAGAATTTAAAGTCACAATATTTAAGTAGATGATGGCATTAGAGTGTATCACGGGTTCAATGATGATTGATTAAGTGAACAACTTAGAGCAAAACCGTTGAAGTCAATCTGTGGAGCAGCTCAACAGTTATCCACCTAATCAATTTAAAAGATAGATTCTAGTCTACCTTAATATGGGTCTGTAATAAGTCAACTGTCAAATTTTGAGCTCTCGTTCCAAAGCTGTTTAATAACTAGTAAGCATGTTGCAGTCGAGGGTACCCCCGACTATATCTTCTATCTTCATTAGCAACGAAATGGTTTGCAATAATATGAGGAGTTGGACGGACGGACGGACAGGAGGACGGAAGAGCAGACAGACGGAAGAGCAGACGCACAGGCGCACATTGCACAAAGTCAATATACAGTTTCACTTGGTAAATGAGTATAAAAAGCTTTTTTTAATTGTTCACGCTCCAAGAAGCGTAGATGTTTTTTTCGATTGGTATATACACAATAAAGCATTCCCAACTCAAATCAATAACGCTTTAAATCTAAAATGTTATATATATAGTCGTTCGTGATGTACCCCGACTGTAGTAGTCGATCTGTTGAAAAGGAAAATGTTGGGCTTTTGTTTCTAAAACTTTAGGTCTTTTTAAGAAATTGATGTCTCTAGCTTCAGTAGTGGAGAAATGCTAAACGATCATACAAAATGACTGACATATAGTAAGCTGGCCATTGCATAAACCCAAAATACTCTTTCAACATCCTGTACGAGTACAAAAGTTGTGTGCTTGATCGTTTACGTTACTCGTCTCTCGCCCCTTCTTACTCGCTGGCTGCCCTTTATACTCCCACTCGTTATATCAACTCGCGACTGCTAATTGAGAAATTCGAAAAAAAAATTATGTAAAATATGTTTGTAAACATGCGAGTTAAAGCTTAAATGTAAATTTTTTAACCGCATCATACTTTAACGCTCGCCATCTCAATTGGTCTCTTTCTTTATCTGCAGCTCTGCCTATTTATTTGTGTGTGCGGGTTAACATTAGTGGTCACATGTTGTTGTTGTTGTTGTTGTTGTTGTTGTAGTTGTTGTTGTTGTATGCACTGCCGTGTCGTGTGCAGTTTGTTGCTCTTGTTGGTTTTGCGGCTTTTAGGCAACGTATTTGTTTTGTGACACTATCGCCGTTGGTTGGTTGGTCTTATCGCCTCGCTTTTACCCAGTGGAATCGGCTAGCGCCCCTCGCATTGACATATGTCCAGTGTAGCAGGAGCATACATGCTATGCCGGCAACCCATTTCAGCTGTCCTGCTCTGTGTCACGCTGCATTTGTGTTTTTCTGTTCGTTTTCAGGCAAAGTTCTGTGTTTTTGTTGCAACTTCAATTTATTTTATGGTCAATTTTGGGTTCTGCCTCTATGACCAGACAACTTTTCTAATGAGCCCAATACAGAGTTTGGGTCTTGTTTGAGGCTTTCCTGCAGGATGCACCACAATAAGCATACATAATTGCATGTGTTTTACTTCCGGCGAATAGTTGTGACATTTAAACTCGTTCACGAACTGAAAAGAGTATATTGGTTTTGGCAAAGTATTTCGCTCGTTATAAACAAATGGAATACTCGTTTATGCAATGTTAAATATGCCCATTGAGGAAGTGACAATTCGGAATAAAAGTAAATCTTGTTTAGCTTTAGAGCTAGGATCAGATGAGGATAGGGGGTTTGTACTGTTGACATACTTTGTATATATAACTATTCTTATTATTTTACATTCTTTCGAAATAAACTGATCATTTTTGGATCTTGAACGAATATAATGCAGTCGGTTGCGCCTAAATGCAACGTTCGGTGTTTACTTTTGTTATGTGCTTCACCTGCAGAACTTTGGCAAATTGTACACCTTTAAAACAAGACCATTAATAGTGGGATCTACTGAATATTTTTTAGTTTCTTTAAGTTTCCATGTAACTCATTCACAAAGTGAATTGAGTATGTTGGTTTTTTGCAATGTCCGTCTTGTTGTCCGTCCGTCTGTCTGTCCGATATTTGAAATACATATTCGTGCATACCGTCGTCTAATTAACTGTAAAAATTCGGAAAATTAATGTTTCGCTATCTCAGAAATAATACTAGTTAAAGTACTAGAGAGTTGAAATTTGGGATATGCACTAGCGTTCATAATCCTTGAGTGGCGCCTATATCTATGCCGATAGGGGCGTGGCAAATCGGATAAAACTGTGTCTTCTATAGCTTTACAGTAAGAAATTCCAAGCTGTTGACCTTCTCTATTGATTTGCCAAAAATTATATATATATGGGGGCGTAGTGTGAATGAGTATTCTGCAGTCGGTAGCGCCCGACTGCAACGTTCTTAACTGGTTTTATTAAAAGAATTTTTTCAAAAAATTTATAAAATCTGTAAATTATTCACCAAAGTCAAGACATATGACTATAATCGTATCAACATCCGACTGCAATATTTTATAGTTTTTTATGACAAATTTATCTGTTTTTTCGTAACGGAACTACTAACTATTTTTCTATAATATCAAATCTTATTAATGTTGACTTTATAATTATTCATTATTACCACCTTTAAAAAGTCAATTTAAAATTTAAAATAAAAATGCTGGTATTTTTTTATATTATAATGACTTAATTTCTTTCTGCTGAATTTTGCGTTTGCTTCTGTTCAGCATTGGAGAATTTTGTAAAATGAAAGTTTTAGGCATAGTCGAGATCGAGATGAATGTTGACAAAACGTATGGGACGAGTGAGACCCTAAAAAGGTTTCGAGTTTGGCAAACGCTGAATATGGCGACTTGGCTGGCCAAGCAATTGGTCAACAATGAGGATGATGGGATTGAGAACGAGAAAGAAAATGGGTATAAAAATGGGGCTGCTGAAGGCGCTGAAGTTGATGACGAAAAAAGGCAATCAAGGAGCAGCTCGTATAAGGCTTTGAATAGATTTCACTTTACACTCACACTCACACACACACACACAGATACCCACGAAGCGGAAGCGGAAGTCATGTTGTGCTACAATGGCCGCTGCTTGTGTCGTCATACTGAAGGTAGACAGCTTTTTTTCGAACTCTGTCTCTGACGGGGTCCGCACGTCTGCGCAATTTCAAAGTAATTGCAAACGTTTACCAAGGCGCATACAAAAGTAAAGTATGAGTAAGGAAAAAAAAAGACGAAAAACGAAAAAAGAAAAAACCGGAAGTGTTTTTCAAGTCTTTTAGCCTCTTTTTGCAATGGGTGAAAGTCTTTCTAATTGAAGTGGACACAAACAGACACATAAACCCTCAAACACACAGTCAGATGCATAAGGTTAGCTGCACAGTGGACATAGATACACTCTGTTAGTGTATTCTATATTCAATGATGCAGCAAGCGGTCAACGCCTTTGACTTCTTGCAAGGCGCTGCAAAAGGAGTTTTTCTTTTCAAAGTGGCCGGCAACAAAAAGACATAGAGAGAGAGAAAGAGAGAGTTGGCAAAAAAAAGTAAAGTAAAGTAAAGGCTGAGCGCTGTCCACTTGTACGGGCCGTGTATGTCATTAAAATTTACAATCTATTTTGCTTGCTAATTGGCACTTGGCAATGCCAGCCTTTGTGCTCGAATAAGTGTCTAGCTAGCTAGCAAGCCGGCCAGCCAGCCAGTCAGCCAGCCAGCCAACTAGCCAGGCAGAAGCCAGATTCTGGCCATAATCGTTATTTGCACCATGAACAGCACAGAAAGAAGTCTGGGCCAGCAATTAGTGACAAGCTAAGATGTGGCAGCAAATGTTGCGTGAGCTTTTAATTATGGCCAAGTGTTGATGATGGCGACAACTAAGCGACGGGGCAAATTGCCACTGACAATGCCCACCATAACTAACTAAGTGAGGCAATAAACGCCAAAAGCAAAAGGAACAAGAAGAGCAAATGGGGGCGCTCTATGCAATTATTGTTTGCCTACATAAAATGTAACCGTTTAGGCACTTTTTCAATGGCTATGCAATTTTTAATGTGTGCGATCAATTACAAAACTGAAAGGCCACGCATTAGCAGAGCCAGAAAACGGCACAGTTACAAGCAATAACGAGCTGACAGCCCCCACCAGCCTTCTATGTATTCCCCATGGACTGCATTCCCCACAGTAAAGCCAAACTGAACCACAAAAGTCAAGCCCCGTGCACAAGTGCGTGTGTGTGTGTGTGTGTGTGGTGGAGTTGGTGTATAAGTGTGAGAATGGATGATTTCCACTTTGCCCAGTGAGTCAGTGAGGCTGGCAGCCACAATCCTTCATTGTTGTTGCAGGCAGCATCAGCAGCAGTAGCAGCAGCAGCAGCAGCAGGGCTGGCGATAAAATAAATTTGCATATGAATTGAGAATTAAGAACATTTTGCACATCGTCCTCCGCTTTAGCCCCTCCACCAGCTCCAGCTCCTTCCTGCACCTGCCAACCAGTTGCCATTTTTTGATTGGGTTGCCTTGCGATGGGGGGCGATGTGTTGCTATTGTGGCTGCTGTTTGGCCTTTGAATTAGAATTCACTCCCACACACACACACACACACACACACACATAGACATTGGAAAGTGTGAATGGCTTATTTCCTTGCTGTAGCTGATGCTGTTGTTGTGGCTGCAGCTCCTGCTCTTTTGACCGCTTTTTGGCAATTTCCATTTTCATTTTAGCCCTTTTTGGCGAACAATTTTTACACGCTTTGCTCTTTGGCTGATAGAAATAAAAAACAACTCGTTAGCCTATTGAAATTGAAAATGTTTTTGGCTGATGCGATAAGAATGTGCAGGGGATTATAGTCTATATATATATCTATATTTGTGTCTGTGCGAGTGAGTGTGTGTATGTGTGTGTGTGGCATAACTTATTTATGGCTTGTAAAGTTATGGGTCACATAATTGCATCTCTGTTGATTTTAATAATTAAATTTCTGTGGCAATTTTTTTTTTTTTATATTCACAGCTGAAAGTTTTAATAAATAAGATATGCATATATTGAATTAATTATATTTTCTATAATTTCATATATGATTTTGCATAAGGTTCAACAAAAAGATATCTCGAGTTGTTATAATGATTCATCGCTGTGATGTTAAAAACAAAAAAATTCTTTGACGAACTTCAATGATGTAAAGATTTACTGGAAAAGTAGTTAATAATAAGGTATTCTCAGCTTGGAAATGCCTTATACATAGGTCCAAGCTGACGTTGAGTACTTCTTTCCTTAACCTCTTGCTGTAACGAGCATTTACATTTTAAGCAGTTTAATATTCATTATTTACATGATGCCTAATTTGTGTTTTAGATATGAAGATTTATGCCATTTGTCATACATAAAACAAGTTGTGTAATGAATATATTTCAGTTTGCAATTTCTTAATCTTTTTTATTCTTTATATCTTTCAATATAACTTTTCTTTTTTTTTTAGATTAACTACTGGATTGGTTTTGTGCAATGACTGTGTTGGTATTCGTTATAGAAGTTAGAAATTTAGAATTTGGAATACATCGACAACTCGCGACTTAAATTATAGAGCAGATAAAACAACGCCTACGGTTAAGGTAGATATTTCTACATCATTCATTGTGACCTATTGCAACGGTTGAACTTATTTTCTAGATATTAATCTGGCATAAAAGGTTATAAATATATTCTCTTAAATACTCAATACAAAGTATTAAGCATTGTTACAAATAAATGAAACAATAATTAGATAAATAGATCTTGACATCAGTAATAAATCTATATAAAAAAAATAAAATGTTCGTCATTTAACTATGTGTGGAGGGAGAGCGAGCGAGCGAGAGAGAGAGAGGACGAGACGTGCGAATCCATTGATTTTGCATACGGCACTCGCTCACCTCTGGCCATACAAATTGCATTTACAAACAATTAGACAAGTAAAACTCACGTACAAATACGAGGCGAGAGGTGCAAGGCCCTCGGGCTTATACCGAACGGTAACGTCAGTGCTAACGGTAACTGGCACGTGGTAAGCGAGCAGCGGGTCGGAGCAGCCCACACAATTGGACCCCTTGTTTTATTGTGGGACATTTGTGAAACTTTCGACATGCTCATAAAATTGCTCGTTTAACTCATTTAACTTTTGCGTTCTTTTTCTTTTGCTTTTGCTTTTTCTTCATTTTTATCACATCTACCCATTAAAAGTGCGCAAAAGGGGTATAAATACATTTGCATATGTATCTTACATACTCTTTTAGTGGAACAAGAAAGCAATTCCAGTTATGAAAGAATAAACCAAGTATTTTTACGGGTTGATCTATATGACTCTTCGAGTTAGATGGATCTTGGAAACAGACAAAACTCCGAGTACTTTCTCGGAGTGGTCGATTACTATCTATTATATCTATGTTTAATAATATATATTTATTCTTTTTGCAAAAGAAGTTTTTTGGAAGAGGAACTTTAGCTTTATCGTATCGTTTGATGGATTGTTTTGATAGTTCTTTTGTAAATTACAATTTACATTTATTTTGTAGAAATTTCTAATATTAATTTTGAGGAAGAATCTTAATTTTTTGTTATTAAATATTACCAATGCTGAACTAACACTTTACTTATATATAATCAAAGTTTATAATCGTATTATATATAATCGAAATTATCTAATATTTCGTTTATGCTACATCGTTCTAAATATATTTCAATCAAAGAACAAATTATGAAAATTATGAAAGAGGAAAAAATTCAATTTTTTTTAAAACCTTTATTTATTTTTGTCTATTATATAGAATGTATTATAGTTATATAGGTAAAACGGACTTTTTCTTTACAAATTTCGAAAATAACTAGAGATAACAAATTGACAAAAAGGATTTTCGCAAAAAAAAAATTATTAATAAAGTGACTTAATCACGCTGTTTCTTAAAAGCTTAGAATAGTATATATATGTATATATGTATATAGTGTACTATATACAATGCTCGAATAACCAAACTGTGGTCGTTATCAAAAAGACTGGGTACCTTCTACTCAGCCACTCTCGACAACTTCACAAACTCTTGATTTTTTTTTCTTTTTTTTAGCAGAAAATAAAAAGAACGAAGTTAATAATGCTCGAAGGCTTTTGGCAGTGGCACAGCTCCTGCTTGGTAAAGAGAGCAGGATTTTGGCTGGGGCGACAATGAAAATAATTCAATTAAAACACTTTTCCAGTTTGCGCCCTCGCATGCCAAGTTACAATAACGCTCAACGAAATTAACACATAGAGCAGGTTCCCCCTTCGGAGACCCCCTTCGCCCTTTCGCCCTTTCGCCCCTTCGCCCCTTCGCCGTACCTTCATGTGTGCATTGCCCGCGGGCGTTTTGCATAAAGTTTACCAGAACGCGGTTGCCTTTCGTGTGGTCAAAGTTTGGGCGGCCAGGCTGTGCCCTCTCGGCGACATCTATGCCATGTTTACTTTGGTACTTAGCCATTGTTGTTCTGGCCTAGCTGTTGCTTAAAGCCACAAAGTAGCTTTGGTGCCAGAAAATTTAAATTTTACCCTGGCTTAGCCACACAAAACAATCCAACTACAGAGCCCTGTTTCAGTTTCAGTTTCTGGGTCTCTCTCTCTCTCTATCTCTATCTGTCTATCTCTGTCTCTGTTCGTGTCTGTGGTTAGCTGGTGTTTTGTGTATTATTTTAAGATTTGATTGGTTGGGTTGCAGTCGTGTTTGGTGTTGCTGTTGCTGTTGGTTTTAGCCTGGTCTTGTTTCTGCCCCTGGTCGTGTTCTTCCATTAAGCTATTTGCATTTTCATTGCCCATTGTCGAGCTGCCATCATTCGAAACTGATTAGCATTTGAATATGATAAACTGAAAGAATGATACCTGCAACAAGGGAGATTGCTAAAAGGGATATACCATCTGAGTACCCAATATAGTATCTATGATTGGTTATTTAATCAACTGCCTTACATAGAAATGTTTGTATGCCATGCACAAATCAGACAGAGCCATGAACAATGAACTCAAATAAAAACTTAACTCGTTTAATTGGCCACTTCAAAGCCAAAAGCCCATGCGGCAATTTGAACAAAATATTTCCTTCATTTTTATGCGCATTTAACCCTTTAATGCAGACACATGGCGACCATTTGCAGCATTTTAAGTCCATTAAAAATTGTTTTTCCATAATTTTTTACACCGCATTCAAGCGGAGGGCCCAAAACATTCATAGCGCATCGACTGTTTCACTAGCCTCCATCCAGCGTCGTTGTCGCTGTCGCTCGTTAAAAATCAATCCCCAAGCGTCCCCCGTCCGCCCACTTAGGACGACCGCATGGAATGCGCATTCAGGCTGGGATCCAAATTGAGAATCGAGTATATTGGCGGATTTAAGGGAGGTGCGGCAGTGGGCCAGGGGGGTGGGGGTGGTGTGTCAGAGGGAAGCTGGTCGGTCTAGCGTGTTGTAGCGAAGGTGTCGCGGACTCTGCCCCGTCGCGGTCAATATGCGAGACTATAAGTCTATATAAGCGCCGCCACAGCAGCCATGTAGCTGATATCTTTTCCTAGCATATCTCTGTGTGCATGTGTGTGTGTGTGTGTGTGCTAGTGTCTGTGTATGCGTGTGTCATGTGTCATGTCCATGTGTGCATGTGTATCCGTGTGCCGTGTGGTTGTGTGCGCGTATGTTGCTGTTGTGAATATATGGGAATTTGTTTTGTCATATCGTTTCGGTTGGCATTTTTTGTCCTGTTTTTTCCCGAATCGTGCGCTACAATAAAGGCAGTTGAGCACTTGAATAGCCTTTGCATAATAGTATTAATCAGTTGAAATTTTAAAATATTTATATCACTTGAAACATTTAAGTCAACTAAATTGACTTGAGCTTAATGACAATGAATTGACAATGAATAATGAAGTTAATTGTTATGTTGAAATATATAACATACATGTATATGACTAAACACAAGTATATAGTTATATATATGATCAGGTATATTGCAATCATATCCTTACTTATCCTTACTATAACTATATATATCCTTACTATCTATTCCTGTTGGACAAGTACAGATTGTCATTCAGAACTAAACTAAAGAATTTGCGTACTTGTAAACTAAGACCTCTTTTTGTCTTAATCATCAATGAGCTGATCAATGAGCTAATCAATGAGCTGATCAATGAGCTGATCAATGAGCTGAAGAGACTATGACTATGACTATGACTATGACTTATATATTTTGTAATTATCTCGAAGCTCTATAGCTCTGTGCAATTGAATGAAAGTTAATAGTCTATCGATATCAGTGAGATTATTTTTTGAACTCTTAACATAAGTTGAGGGGTACTCTTACAAAGACTTTGAAAAAGTGCAACAAACATTTGTAATTAGTCTTTTAAGTATATAAGAGGCTGTTGCAAAGGAAGAAGTAATTTATAGCTTATTCCTCAAATGAAAATGGAAAGAAGATATTTTTTCTTGCATTTAATATAATATTTATCTATGTAATTTCAGATTGGTACTCTATAATGAAACTTTATTCTACTAAAGAGTTTGTCTTATGTGGTGCGGAGCTGTTAGGCTGCATTCATTTTGGCTGCCCAGCTTCAGCTGGAATGCTCTGCTGCTGATCAATAGTTAGAGTCGATGGCTCATCGTAGATGCTTCAGTATTTGGCGTGACCAAATGATTTTACACTGACATGCAGTGAAGCGCAACATCCAATCTACGTAGGGCTATAGATTTGCCTATGACCGTGGCTCTGTGAGCCCGGGCCGAAAAAGTGTCCAATGTAACGCCACAACAAAGAACGTTAATTGACGCCAAAATGCTGCAAACAAAAAAACAAAAAACCGATGGCAAAAAATCCGAAAAAAGAAAATCAGACGGAAAACAAATAAAAAAGGAAGCATGTGTAAAAAGAATTTGTCCAGTTGGACACATTCTGTAACAGGCGATACGAGCGGCGATAGCGCCAAGCCGCTTTGGGGCTGTCTTGGCTGCACAATTTAAATTCAGCCCGGACTATCGCCCAAGTGGCTTGATTAACCCAAACGATAGGCGGGGCAGGTCCTTGTGAGTGGGCGTTGTTGAATCAGCACACGTGATTAATGGCTTTTAATTATGTCAGAGCGCAACGGCAGGATCGAGCGATCCTTGGCCGTGTGCAGCGGTATGCCAGTTAACCGTTTGACATTAAAAAATTGACACCGTTCGGGGTGAAATGTTGCCGACATCTATGGCGTTCCGCCTGACAACTGTCTGGCACACGTAACCGAGTTAAAGTTCTCGCTGCCGCCCTGCCGCTCGCTATTGCGGAAGCACACGATATGAGGGAGCAGAGCATGGGCAGGACAGGACAGGGCAGGAGCACAGGCAGGCATGGCAGGACACGGCAGGACACGGTAGGGCACAAACAAATTTTAAACACGGACTTCGTTGGGCAGTTGCACGTTGGGCATTCGTTGCCAGCCGTGATTGTGTGTGGGCGTTTGTCTCGCTTGTCGCATTTAATGAAAGCGTCATAAATTATGTTGCAGTTGACGAAAGCGAATAGCGAACAGCGAACAGCGAATGCGAGTGGTAGTCTAGTCGACGAAGGGGTACTTAGCATATGCATGTGGGTAACATATGTGCTCGAAGTCGGACGACTTGCTAAATGGAGTTTGCGCCTGAAGTAATGCTAAAAAGCTGACAACTCAAGCAGAAAATGTAACGAATATTTATGAGGTGATGGTGATACGGTATTTAATTTATATTTTTATTGCGCTACAAGTATCATTATTCACTTACAGCAGCACATGAACCAAGTAGCTTATGTACACCGTAAAGAATAGTATCAGAATATTGTTTAAGCAATTAATGTTTGAGTTGCGCTCTTTGGTAACAAGATGCGAGAGCGTCACATTAGATTGATACTTGAGTGCAGCTGCGCTATAAGTTATGGAGCGAACTCTGGCCATCTTTCCACTTGCATTTCCCCTGGGTATATACCTCAAGTGCGGAGGCATAATCACTATTAAGTCCCTCGGTGCTTCCCTTGATCTCCTATATGCTGGCAAAGAGACCAGCGCATCCGATGAGTGATATCCAAGCAAGAGCAGAGCCAGTAGCAGAAGCCGCATTAGTCGCATTGTTACTCCTCCAGCGGCAACTGGCTCCGATCAACTGTTGTTATATGCTTGGGAGAGAGATCTCTCTTATCTCCTCTCTTGGAGAGTACTCGTTGCGACCAAAGAGTCTGTCAATTTGAAGAATTTGTTTAGGCAACAGCTGTTTTGATAGGTCTTTTGTGCTATCTTACCCAATTTCTTCGCGTTCTCAGCACTATATAATTCGAAATTTGATCTTCTGGCTAGAGCAGCAGGTCAATGTAGATTTGAAAAGAAATTGTCTCTTGTTTTTTTCAACCACGTGACTACTAATTAAAAATTTGTCAGTCTTCACATTTACTTTGACAGCTGACGGTAGTTGAACTGTAACTCGAATGTTATGAATGCTTTCCTCTATTTCCACTGTTGATGAATTATGTTTAATTGATTGATGAAGCTCCAAAACCTTGCCACAAACACGGCATGTGCGTATCAGCATCCAAAACTTTGCCTCTAAATATCTACTCGCAATTCTGGTAGAAAGTGCCAACTATTCATAAATTAAAGTTTTCTTGATAGCCGATGAAAGCCCACTTAAAAAGAAGTTAACATGAATTTTATATCGATTCTGTTTAATTTGATCGAAACGGTAACGTGTCTATTAGAGTTGTTAGGTCTATCGATGGAATCATCGATAATTGATACCAACGAGTGGCTTATGGTTTTGCAGCCCTGTCATATAACTGTCATATTCAAAGAATTGGAAAACTTCTCTGTCTTTCATCTGTTTGAGAATAAAAAACCAAAATATACACTCTTTACCCATTTCCAATGGGTATGAAAAAAATGCAAAGTTTTCAATAAAAGTTGAGAAAATATTGTCGTAGTTGGGCGCAGCAAAGGGTTTCCACACATCCACCCAGAAGACATTCAGACAGACGAGACGAGAGTTTCTGTGTAGCAAATCAAATAATTATAAAAGTTGAGCAACAAGCCGAAGCCTAGCCTTTGGCAATGTTTGGGCAAAAACTTGAGGCACACGAACAAACTTTGCTCAAAGGTGCAGGCAAAACTTTTGGCAGCCAACTAGCAAAAATTCATTTAGGCGCATTTAGGCGGCTGTTAGGTGAAAGGACCGGAGCGACCGAGCCGTGCTTAGCTGCTGCTGCTGCTGCTGCGGCTGCTGCAATATGCCAACTCGAAACATTTTTAAAGCTCAACTGCAATTTAAGCAGACAAATCATATTTTGGACACAAATTTTGTGCAGCCTCAGCGACGCCGGCGAAAGTTTTGCCCAGCAGCGTTGGCAAAAAAGTTTTGTCGACGCCGCCGTCGCCGCCAACGCCGACGCCGACGCCGACGCCTTGGTTGGAGCAGGCTTCCTGTGTAGCTCTCCGGCTCTCTAAATCCTGTCTGCCAATTCGAGTTATAGAACTCCAGCGAAGCGTGTGAAATGCGCTACAGCCTTGGAACAGCTACGCTTTGATGGATTTGCAGCACGAAACGAGAACGCAGCGAGCCGAGAACTGAGAGCCGGTGACCAGCCCACGACCACTGCACAACTTTTCACACTCTTTGCTTTCTAATTTCGTCATATTTTGTATTTCTGTACATGAACTGAACTTAAGAACTAACAAACGTATTGCCATCTACTACTAATCCTTTTTTGTTCTCAGCCTCGTTGCTTCAGTTGCTTCAGTTGCTTCTGAGACTGCGGCTTCTTGACCTGGTTTGTTTGCTGCTTGGGCCTAGATTGTCGCTTAGGCTTAGTTGGCTTTTTCGGTCTGATCTTGATTTGCTTTGGAGGCTTCTTCTGTGCGCGTTTTCCTCCTTTGTTGGGTTTGGGCGATGCCGAAGGGTTTGATGCACCATTAGATTCTTCTTCGCTTTCCTCTACGGCTTGATTGTCTTTTTCATTTGTATTTTCGTTGATGATTTTATCAATATTATTATCGCTGTTCTCTTCCATATTGGCATTTTCAGCCTTACCATCTACCTCCCCGGCTGAGTAATAGTAATCATACTCACCATTTTCATCCGTACCATCTTCTTCTCCGGATGTGTAATCGTAATCATACTCATCAGATTCCTCGCAACTAGCATTCTGCGTCAAAAGCAGGACACTTGAGAGTCCAAGTAGTAGCAGCAAAGAGAATCGCATTGCAAATTTATAGTTGTCTTATTGTTATTAATTGACTTGCTTATATACCAATTATGTCCAAATATCTTGAGCAACAGCTGGTTTGCTCAGGTGTTATTTAAGATCGAACTATACCTTGTACTCTCATTAAAAAATGGATCATGGGGGATGTACGCAACTGACGTGTGTAGGAGTACGGATAAACATATAGAAAAGTTTCTAGAATATAAGCATTATATAGTTATAAATGCTTATATTGTAGAAACTTTTCTATCTGTTTGTCAGTTCATCTGTAAAAGAGCTTTGATCTTAAGAACTTTAAGAGTTGGTGATATTATCTGATGTCGGTTAAGGTCTTCTATAAATCATAATTGCTATCATAATTGCTGAAGCAACTATACTTGGATACAGCTGCAACTTGCGGTTTCTTCTCTCTGATCTATCACTAAAAAATATAAAGAAATATATAGAAATATAGAGCGCATTATGAGAGTACACTAAAATGCATGTTCTTACAACTTCTTTGTTTCACAGCTCTATTTCACTTCTCTTACTTACAATGGAATGCATACAATTCAAATGCCTTAACACTTGGCGTATTTATCATTAATCGATTACTATAAATTTAATGTATTGGCGATATGAATTTTCTAAAATATTTTCCTTTGTGAATATCCGACGCAAGTTAAGAGCTGGGTAGAGAGTATTTCATAGCCGAGCTGTCTTGCGAGAGTTTATTTAGAATTTAATAAAATTCGGATATTGGATTAAGTCAATAGACTTTGGTTGTTGGTATAATAATAATATTTAGCTCAAAGTTAAGAATTTGCTTGGACGAGTCAACCTATGCAAATATTAATATAGTTTAAGTTTTGTTTATACTTTCGTACTATTGTGACTATCATTGTGACTATTGGGGCTTTTATTGTGACTATTGTGGCGTGGTAAGTCTGAAAAGATCAACTTTTCAGTCAATATAGATATTTGTGGAATGTAAAGTTTTCTACTTAATTAAATTTTATGTACAAATAGAAGCTTATATAGATTATAGAGAATCTGTAAAGAGATATTATGCTTGAGTGTAGCGCTTGAGCTCGACACCTTAATAATATTCTGCAAGTCTTTGCATACTTGAGGGCACATTTTCAGTGCATTAAATTATTGAGGAATAAGCAACATCCTGGCCCTGGCCCTGGCCCTGGCCCATTACAAAACCACATTGGCAGCACGTATTCAACTTGGGTACACATGAGGGAGACGTGTGGGTGGGTGGAGGTTGGATTTCAATCAAGCAGCAGACAATTGGCCCGCTGCTGGCTCTCCAAGGACTTTATTATGCCAAGGATAGCGCGTTTTAGCGCGCGCTTAAAAATGCTTTTCTTGTAGCAGCCCAGCCAAGCAGCAATCAAATCAAATAAAATATTCATTTTGATCTTTGAACTGTGCATAAATATGCAACCGCCAACTGCCACACAGATTTGCCAGCACATAAAAATATATAAAAATGCGGTTTGGTGGCGCACTTTATCATCATCCTGGCAAGGACGACGACTAGGACGTCAACGACAACGCGTCGTCAATATCCTTGTAACAAGGCAAAAATAACAAAAAGGAAAAAAAATTGAAAAAATTGAATAAGAGAAAAAGAAAGGACGCTGAATGAATCAGTATAAGAATCGTATCCTTGCTAGCGCCAGCTTTCATTTCTTTTGCGTTTCTTTCTGATTTGGTGGAGCGAGTTGAAAAATTGATATGAATAGTAGGGACTTAGGATTAGGGTTAAGTGATTTACTCGAGACATTGACATTCTAAAGCGCAAATTGTGGCCCTCAAGGAATGCTTTGTGTTTGCTAATTGTTCGTCGTTTTAAGCTTCACCCATGAGTATATGAAGTCTGCTTCGGAAAATTTAATTTCAGCCTAATGCAATCCACTTACAATTGCTTTATCAGATTTACTTGCTGCGAAATTGCATTTCCAAGAAACTTCAGCTGCAGACCGGCCAGTAAAAAATGCCTTCAGCCATACGGAAAAGGCAAAGCATGCCAACTTCTCAGAGCAGACGGGAACAACCTTATTGTTGAAATATTTATTTTTCTGTCCTGCCTGCTGGCTGCTTGTCCCATTGTCCTGCCGTAGACTGACTCAATCTGCCATCAATGTTAACTCTAAATATAATACCGACAAAAAAAAAAGAAAAAGAAGAAGAAGGATACTTACCTTCATCTGCTCTCGGATTTGCCATGTTTATCAGCCGTTTACCAGCATCGTTGACTTTTGAATATGTTTCCTGGGCGGTGGAGTTTGGGCAAGTCTGTGTGCTTGACTGCGCATTAAACTGAGCTTTCGATATGATTTTCGGTTTGACATAAACTTAAATAAAAAACTTTTGCTAAGCAGATTGCAACTTGTATTAATTAGGTTATCGAACTTTCCTAATGTTTGTTGGTAAGATTTTGATGAGTGCTTTAAGGGAATGTTTAGGTAGTCTAGTCAGATATGATATGAGTGCAAAAGCTTATTATATTATTTTTTTATTTTTTATACCCTGAACCCATTGAAAATGGGAAAACAGGGTATAATGGTTTTGTTAAAATGTATGTAACAGGCAGAAGGAGGCGTGGCAGACCCCATAAAGTATATATATTCTTGATCAGCTCGACGAACTGAGTCGATATAGCCATGTCCGTCTGTCCGTCTGTCCGTCCGTCCGTCTGTCCGTCTGTCCGTCTGTCCGTCTGTCCGTCTGTCCGTATGTATGAACGCGTCGATCTCAGAATCTATAAGAGCTAGAGACTTGAAATTTTTTATGTAGATCCGTGTATAGCACGCGCAGATCGAGTTTGTTTCAAAAAATCGATAAATTTGATCGTTTTAAAGTTATCGATTTTAAACGTTATCGAAATTCAGTTATAAATTTATATCTCCCACATCTTAAGAGCTAGAGTTTCCAAATTTTGTATTTAGCATGATATAGAGTTTATACAATTTTGATTTTTGTCACATTTTAGATACCATCCCCCCTTTCTTTCCCTTCCCCCCAAACTTGTAAAACCCGTATTACAAATACTAGAGACTTGTGCTTTAGCAAATGCATACATATAAATGACAGAATCACGCTCTGAAAGTTTGATTAAGAAACTCCATCTACAAAAGAAGTTATTAAACATTTCATTTCCCTTAGTAAAGCCTATGAGCGCAGCCTTATGAGAGCAGGCCACGCTCAGTCGCTGCGCTAACTGCGCAGTCAGCAGAACGCGTTCTTATGCGTATGTGTATGCGTGTATGTGTGTGTGCATGTATTGCTTGTATACATGCATATGTTAAATAAGCATAGAATATTTGGAATACCGGCTTTTCGCAGGGTTCAGGGGATCTCCTAGTCGGGTACCGCCGACTAGAGCTTTCTTACTTGTTATAAATGGGAAAACAGGGTATAATGGTTTTGTTGAAATGTATGTAACAGGCAGAAGGAGGCGTGGCATACCCCATAAAGTGTATATATTCTTGATCAGGGCGACGAGCTGAGTTGATTTAGCCCTGTCCGTCTGTCTGTCTGTCTGTCTGTCCGTCTGTCCGTCTGTCTGTCTGTCCGTCTGTCCGTATGTATGAACGCGTCGATCTCAGAATCTATAAGAGCTAGAGACTTGAAATTTTTTATGTAGATCCGTGTATAGCACGCGCAGATCGAGTTTGTTTAAAAAAATCGATAAATTTGATCGTTTTAAAGTTATCGATTTAAAACATTATCGAAATGCAGTTATAATTTTATATCTCCTACATCTTTAAAGCTAAAGTCTCCAAATTTTGTATTTAGTATAATGTGTAGTTTATACAATTTTGATTTTTGTCACATTTTGGATACCATCCCCCCTTTCCTTCCCTTTCCCCCAAACTTGTAAAATCTGTATTTCAAATAGTAGAGACTTGTACTTTGGCAAATACATACATATGAATAACATAATTACGCTGTGAAAGTTTGATTAAGAAAGTCCATATACAAAAGAAGTTATTAAACATTTAATTTCCCATACAATAGGCATATTGCAGCCCAAGCGCAGTCGCTGCGTTGACTGCGCAGTCAGCAGAGCGCGTGCTTATGCGTGCGTGCGTATGTGTGTGTGTGTGTGCATGTGTTGATTGTATATATGTGTTAAATAAGAATAGAATGTTTGGAATATCGGCTCTTCGCAGGGTTCAGGGGATCTCCTAGTCGGGTACCGCCGACTAGAGCTTTCTTACTTGTTATACCCTGAACCCATTGAAAATGGGAAATCAGGGTATAATGGTTTTGTTGAAATGTATGTAACAGGCAGAAGGAGGCGTGGCAGACCCCATAAAGTATATATATTCTTGATCAGGGTGACAAGCCGAGTCGATTTAGCCCTGTCCGTCTTTCCGTCCGTCCGTCCGTCTGTCCGTCTGTCCGTATGTTTGAACGCGTCGATCTCAGAATCCATAAGAGCTAGAGACTTGAAATTTTGTATGTAGGTCCGTGTATAGCACGCGCATATCGAGTTTGTTTTAAAAATTCGATAACTTTTATCGTTTGAATTTTATCGATTAAACGAAATCGAAATTTAGTTATAAATTTATATCTCCCACATCTTTTGAGTTAGAGTCTCCAAATTTTGTATTTAGTATAATGTGGAGTTTATACAATTTTGGGTTTTGTCATATTTTTGATACCATCCCCCCTTTCCTTCCCTTACCCACAAATTTGTAAAATATTATTTTTCAAATACTAGAGACTTGTGCTTTAGCAATTGCATACATATAAATGACATGATCACGCTCTGAAAGTTTGATTAAGAAAGTCCATCTACAAAAGAAGTTATTAAACATTTCATTTCCCATAGTAAAGCCCATGAGCGCAGCCCACGCTCAGTCGCTGCGCTAACTGCGCAGTCAGCAGAGCGCTTGCTTATGCGTATGTGTATGTGTGTATGTGTGTGTGCATGTATTGCATATGTTAAATAGGCATAGAATGTTTGGAGTATCAGCTCTTCGCAGGGTTCAGGGGATCTCCTAGTCGGGTACCGCCGACTAGAGCTTTCTTACTTGTTAAATTTAACTTTTTATATGAACAACGATTTCGACTTCGATTATAATAAACAAGTAAAAAAGCTCTAGTCGGCGGTACCCGACTAGGAGATCCCCTGAACCCTGCGATGAGCCGATATTCCAAACATTCTATGCTTATTTAACATATACATATATACAAGCAATACATGTACACACACATACACCCGCACATACGCACGCACGCATAAATGAGCGCTCTGCTGACTGCGCAGTTACGCAGCGACTGCGCTCGGGCTGCAGAAGAGCTATATTATCGGAACTTAATTGTTGAATAAGTTCTTTTGTAGATGAACTTTCTTAATCACACTTTCAGAGCGTAATTATGTCATTCATATGTGTGTATTTGCCGAAGCACATGTCTCTAGCGCTTAAAATACGTTTTTTGCAAATTTGGGGCGAAGAGGGCGTGGCATCCAAAATACAACAAAAATCAAAATTGTATAAACTCCACATTATACTAAATACAAAATAAGAAGTCTCTATTACTATTACTGGTTTCCGATTTCGTTTTAAATCGATAACATTAAAACGATCAAAGTTATCGATTTTTTGAAACAAACTTGATATGCGCGTGCTATACAGGAACCTACATAAAAAATTTCAAGTCTCTAGCTCTTATAGATTCTGAGATCGACGCGTTCATACATACGGACAGACGGACAGACGGACAGACAGACAGACAGACGGACAGGGCTAAATCAATTCAGCTTGTCGCCCTGATCAAGAATATATATACTTTATGGGGTCTGCCACGCCTCCTTCTGCCTGTTACATACATTTTAACAAAACCATTATACCCTGATTTCCCATTTTCAATGGGTTCAGGGTATAAAAAGGAACTAGACTGTATGAAATATCTGAATCTGGAACCGAAACTTCCAGTTTTTTAAGATATTCTAAAAATGTGTTACCCATAATATACCCATAACACAGTTTGAAATCCATTAAATCGTACTTTATACTTTGTTGGTGTGAACTTGAATATACTTTGTAAAAGAAATCATATTTAGCCTTGGAAAAAAAATATTACAGAAATTAAGTCATTTAAATATCAAAGCTTAATTCAATTGGAATAAGTTCACATCGCTAGATCGAAACGGTAATGTGGGTAAATTATGATTATACTCTAAGAAAGATTTCCAACTCTTTAGGACGAACAAGTATGGACAAGTAAGAAACAGCTAGTCGGGACTGCCCGACAAGGAGATAGCCTGAACCTCTAATTGCTGAAGAAGTTTTGTTCTAAATGTGCTTTCTTGATGAAGTTTTATGGGCATATTGATGGCATCCATGTTTTTGTTAAAGAAAATGTTTTTTGAATTGAAATCGCCTTTTTAGCAAATTTTTGAGGTCTCTAGCTTTAGAGGTTTACGAAATGGCTTCGCTCACATGGACAGACAATCGGACGTGGCTAGATAGATTTAACTAATCGTCCTAATGAAAAATATTAGGAATTAAAGGGTCTATAATGCCTTTTCCTGACTTTCCATACATTTTAAGAAAGCTATTATACCCTGAATACCCATTTTCAATTTGTTAAGGTTATAAATATCACTTGGATGTTTAAAAGTCAGCTTCTCTGTTTAATTGCCTTGTAAAGTGTCCGAGTACATATTCTTTGGTTTAAAACTTAGCTGAAATTGCTTGGAGTTAATCAAGCACCTCAATAAGCAACTGCTACAGAGATATGGATGCGGTTTGCGGATGGAAGAAGCATCCTTGAAAAGAGCTTTAATTGTTGCTCTCTACCGCAACATTGAGCTGGCATTGCTCCGGACTTAAATGAGATTTGAAATGTGTAAAATAGCACTGAAAAACAAAAGATTTATAGGCTTGCACAACCCCAAATAGAAGTGCTGCAACCTACTCCTGCGCCTGGCCAAGCTCCTGCTCTCAGGTTTTGCTTGGCAGGCGCACATAATCAACTAATTCAATAATCCGACATGGGGTCCTATGGCCTAGGAGTCGAAGCAAAATAACATGGGACACTGTGATTTATATCCAGCGGGTGAGAAATACAACAAAACATTTCCTCTACATTTCATTGAGGGTTGAGGATATGCCTTGTACTCGTATCCTTGTTGCAACAACTTAATGCGCAAAAACAAACAAAAATGCGATGGCCAGAAGAAGCAGCAGCAGCAGCAACAGCAGCAGCAGCAACAGAAGTGTTTGACCAAAGGCACTGCCAAAACAGACTAAATAGAAATGTTACGTTGGACTTCTTTCTTTATACAGGGCAGAGCAAAAATTGTTTAGCATGTCGTTTGCTATTCAAACAATTTGCATATCCTTTTAGTGCAGCGAGCGTACTTAAGAAACAACAAGCATCAACAGCACCAACAAAAACAACAATCCAACTCCTGAGCAGGCATACCAGCACGACAGCCAACCGAAATCCAATGTCAGCTCAAGAATTTTCAGGCAAGTTAGCTAAAGTATAAAAAAAAACATGGCAGACGGGTATAACCAATTGCGATATACTCTAGCATAACGAATGCGAGTTAAAAATGATTTGTTAATTTTCGGATTATCAATCTTTCTCTCTTTATAATATATCGACTTTAGCTGGAAAATCAGAGAGGTGCTTTGATAGTTTCCCAAGAGATGAAGCATTACACAAAAACAAAAAAACTCTATTCACTTTGCCAAGCGAGTATTGAAACAAAAAGAAACTAACGTCGAATTTTATTTAACACGTACGAGGCGGTCAAGGAATGTGTCCCTTAAATGCCACAGGGGCAAGGCGCAACAGGGGCAACGCTTTAAAGCTTTGAAGTGAAAAGTGAATGGAGGCATCTCGTCGAGCTGCGCCAGTGTCGCCATGCTTATGTCCTTGTGCCGGGTTGCCGGCCAGTTGCCAGCCATAATATTTATGCGCAGACGTTGCTCAATAAGCTGCTCAAGGATTTATTAGCCAAATGGACAGATTTGACTGCCTGACTGGCTGTGCGGCTGTGTGCCTGTGCCATATGTGAAGGTTGTCGCCAGTCCAGCAGTGACAGTGGTCTACGCCATGTGTTTCCTTTCAATGCACAGAAAGAAATTGCATACGAGTTTAGCGCTAAACATTTCTTTCTATTTTGATGAAAAGTTCGTAATATGGCTAACATGTTATCAGAACCAAAATATCCTGTATATGCTGCTTACAAGTAGGCATGTTTGATTGGGAACAACATGCAAGTCGTCTGTCTGTTCAATCTTAAGAACATTAAGAGCTTGATAGTTAAAATCTAACATCGATACAGACCTATGTCTAATTTGTTAACTAGAGATATGTCGTAGATTTTAAAACTAATTAATGCAATATTTAACAAGTAAGAGTGCTCTAGTCGAGACGGCTCGACTACGAGATACCCTGAACCCTGCGAAGAGCCAATCTTCCCAACATTATATTCTTATTTTACATATACAACTAATGCGAGCAACGTACACACATACACGCATGCATACGCACGCACGCATAAGCACGCGCTCTGCTGACTGCGCAGTTGACGCGGCGACTGCGCTCGGGCTGCAATATGCCTATTGTATGGGAATTTAAATGTTTAATAACTTTTTTTGTGGATGGACTTTCTTAATCAAACTTTCACAGCGTAATTATGTCATTCATATGTGTGTATTTGCCAAAGCAGAAGTCTCTAGTATTTGAAATACGAATTTTTTAAATTGGGGGCGAAGGGGGCGTGGCATCCAAAATCCAAAAATTACATAATGTCCGCATTTATAACACGGATCTACACAGTGAATTTGAAGTCTCTAGCTTTTACGGTATGCTTAACCGAAGAAAAGTTATCGATTTTTATCGATAATACGGAAACGGGATGAGTTATCGAAAATCTAAAAAAACTCGTACTGCGTAGGCTATAGACGCGTATTCTCTGAAAATTTCAGATCTCTAGCTTTTGTGGTTTACGAGATCGCTGCGTTCACACGGACGGACGGACGGACGGACGGACGGACGGACGGACGGACGGACGGACGGACAGACGGACAGGGCTATTTCAACTCAGCTCATCGAGCTGATCAAGAATATATATACTTTATGGGGTCTGCGATGTCTCCTTCTGCCTGTTACATACATTTCACAAAAACATTATACCCTGATTTCCCATTTTCAATGGGTTCAGGGTATAAAAATATATTTAGTAAAGTTGTATACATGAGTTGCATCTTTAAAATTACATAAATATCATATCATCATCTTATATGTTCAAATATATATATATATATATATTTATATATTTGATATATATTTATATATATTTTCTGTCATTTGCCACTCTTTCCACTTTAAGCCAAATATAACCAAATTTCACTTTTCTTTTCTTTCAAAATTGATTTATTTTATTAACACAGAAAATATACTCTTTAAGCTATGTATATTAATACAATTATATTTAAGCCTTAACTACGGAGTTTAATCGTTAAAATGCCTAGAAAAACTTAGAAATTTAGATATTTCAATCTATTAATATTATTGTGCTAATGTCATCGAATATTTTTATAAATATTTCTTTTCAGACTGGAAAAAATGTTGTTGTGCAGTGTACAAACTTTAACGCCAAATTAGAGATTTTCATTGTGTGATACTCAACAAATAATATATATGTATATATGTATATCGAATGGACTTTCAGACTTTTAGCCAACTGTTTGATGAATGCTTTCAGAATCTTTGCATTGAACGGCAATTTTTCAAGATTTACAACGAGGAACTGAATGCAAGCGTTGGCTAAGCAGTTGCTAGCACAACCCTAAATCTATATATGTGAGTGTGTGTGTGTATGTGTGTGTGTGTGCGGCAGAGTGAATAAACGGAGCAAAGGCACCAAGTAGAACAATGACTTTTCCCATACTGCAACATAAGCCCTTTTTTCTGTCTCCTCGTTTAATGGAGTTTGAATGGTCGTTGGATCGCCATTCAATTTTCATGATAACGTTTATCAATTATTTGCTATAAAGGCATAGAAACAAAACTATATTGAAAATTGAAAATAACAGTGGTTGTTGAGAAAAATTTAATATCTTAAGAAGGGTATTATGTGATACAACAGAATAAAGAAAATTATGATGAAATTTAGTAATAATTAAGTACATTATCAAGCAATCTAAGTCTGAATCTGAATAGCCCCCTATTATGTCAGACTTACAACATATTCAAACAAGTAAGGGTGCTCTAGTCGAGACTGCTTGACCAAGGTGTCCCCTGAACCCTGCGAAGCAACGATACTCCAATCATTCTACGCTTCTTTTATTTACACGTTATAAACAACACATGCATACACAGACGCACACATACGCACGCTTACATACTAATACTTTGGGCTCTGGAGGCAAATTAATAATAGAGCCCTCTCTCGCAAGACTTCAGTAACACTCTACAAGACACTCGTCATTGCAGTGCTAATCTATGGTGCGGAAGCCTGCACAGGGACGCAGTCAGATATAGCACCTCTTGGTGTCTTCGAGAGGAAAATCCTACGCAAGATCTTTGGGCCTATTTGCATTGGCTTCATGTAGTAATGAAGTTAAATCAATATAAATAGCATTAGCAATCAAATATAAATATGATTGAAGCTTATAAAAAATCAATAATTACCTTGGTACATTGAACCAGATTGTTTTATGAAACTCAATTAAGACTAATTTAGTCGAAACAAAAACAAACAAGTAAGAAAGCTCTAGTCGGCTGTACCCGACAAGGAGATCCCCTTAACCCTGCGATGAGCCGATATTCCAAATATTCTATGCTTATTTAACATATATTTATACAAGCAACACATGCACACACACATACACACATGAATATGCACGCACGCATAAGCGAGCGCTCTGCTGACTGCGCAGTCAACGCAGCGACTGCGCTCGGGCTGCAGAAGAGCAATATTATGGGAAGTTAATTGTTGAATGAGTTTCTTTGTAGATGGACTTTCCTAATCAAACTTTCAGAGCGTGATAATGTCATTCATATGTATGTAATTGCCAAAGCACAAGTCTCTAGTATTTGAAATACGGTTTTTACAAATTTGGGGGGGAAGGGAAGAAAAGGGGGATGGTATCCAAAATGTGACAAAAATCAGAATTGTATAAACTACATTATACTGAATACAAAATTTGAAGACTCTAGCTCTAAAGATATGGGAGATATAAATTTATAACTGAATTTCGATAACGTTTTAAATCGATAACTTTAAAACGATCAAATTTATCGATTTTTTGAAACAAACTCGACCTGCGCGTGCTATACACGGACCTACATAAAAAATTTCAATTTATCTAGCTCTTATAGATTCTGAGATCGACGCGTTCAAGTATACGGACAGACGGACGGACGGACACGGCTAAATCGACTCGGCTTGTCATCCTGATCAAGAATATATATACTTTATGGGGTCTGCCACGCCTCCTTCTGCCTGTTACATACATTTTAACAAAACCATTATACCCTGATTTCCCATTTTCAATGGGTTCAGGGTATAATAATGGTTCAAGTCTGCAGGGTTATAAATTCGCAAATCATTTTAATATCGACGTTGATATAAAAATGTACGTATTTCATATCGACGGCATGTCAATCCTATTGCTACTGTTTTTCGACCGGCCGTCCGTCTCGAGCGCTGTGAGTCTCTACTACAAATTCGACGAAATCAAATAACTTACTTGTTATTAAGTCTAGCGTGATCATCCAAGCCGGAGAGTGTAAGTACAACCACAAGTATTTCGATAACTTCAACATGAGCATCATCAATAATACGCTTAATCTGGACATGATAATCAAAAAGCCTTTAACGCGTGGATTCAAATCACAGATCGACTTTTCCATCAGTTTGGGCAAGTCGAAGCACTACCAAAGCGTCTTTGCCCATATAATAGACATTTGTGGAGCTGTGTCCGCAATACAGAACAATATATTCAAGACCTGGTTTCTGAGCATGTTGGAGCACGGCAACTTCATGTACAATTGCCCAGTGACCGAGGGCCATTATTTTCTGCGAAACTGGAAGCTCGACTCCCAAATGGTGCCTCAGTATTTATATGCAGGCGACTATCGTGTCAATTGTCATATGTTCTTCGGAAAACTGAAGACAAAGCACGAGGACTTTGTCGTGGACATGAAAATCTTTGCACTGCTGAAATCAAATTGATTATGTATTATATTTTAATAAATCAAATGATACCTTGTGGACTATATGTATATGTATATTATTGCGAAATGAATAAAAAATGCTATTTTCTAAGTTTCCTAATTCTGTTCAGTTTTGTAGTGCTTACCACCTACTGTTGCAGCAGAGACAGAGAGCTTGCCTCCAAGTCCTTTCGTTTTATCCTCTGATTCTCACTCACTCAGGTAGAGAGCGACAGAGATTGCTGTTGCTCATGATTGAGACTATTGACAGTGGCTAAAAGTAGTCCCAGGTGTTTCTCAGTGAGAGCGAGATGGCTAGTTCGGCCATTCGGACAGGCTCATTGGGACTCTCAGTGGACGAAGAGAAGAAAGGATTAGAAATTGTCATTCTGGAAAAGCACTTCGTTAGCTAAGCATATCTCTAATAGTATAAAATTGGAATTGATACAAGCCCGATGTATATTTATATATATATGTATTTTGTATTTATATAATATTTAGTAATTGTTTTATTTATAGATAGTATGTTTTTAATTGCAATAATAATATATGCAAGCATTTACAGTTAAATGAAGGCAAATTTCGTTAGATCGGATAATCTGTTGAGTAGTTAGATTGTTTTGATACACTTACTGTATCCAGTTTAAAAATAATACACATTTCGTAAAATTGTATATATTATAAATAATGAGTACTATTACGAATGGCCATAATAGAACAGACAGCAACACGGTGTTTGCTCAACTCAAATATGTATATTCTCTCAACAAGGGAATCGGCAAATCGGTGCAACTCATGTGCTTTCCCTCTATTGTTATCTGCAGACAGTATCGTAATTTCTAGAAGTTTACTAATATCTCAATAACGCACTGTAGCGGTTAATTTCGAAATCAATTAAACTGAAATCAGAAAAAGTACTGTACAGCTGAAATAGTTATCAACAAAGGGTACATCGGCGCCACTCGTCATGTTTTCAAAGACTATTGGACTGTTTATAGTAATTTCTCTTTTGTCAACATTTCACAATATTTTGGTATGTACCTCAATTTATGTTTCTCATTTCACGAAAGTAATCTGAACAGTATTCACAGGCAGCTAAAGTATTTTTCAAAACCGGAAACTGTACATTCAGACGTGATGTATTTTCCAATTTTACAGTGCAAATTGTTGATAGTAAGGTTGAAATTGATATAAATGTTATAAGCATGATTACGGATGGCCTTAAGGGGCATATAAACTTTGATGTGCGTAAGTCCAAAAGCAAATCATATCAGCGTGTATTTCAGCACGATATCAACTATTGCGGACTACTCAAAGGTTCCCAGCAATCAATATATCGTCGCTGGTACAACAGCATGATGAAAACAGGAAACTTTTCCAGAACCTGTCCCATACTGCCGGGCTATTACTATCTGCGGGACTGGGAGTTGAAGGGAGATCTGGTGCCTAGCTTCTTTTATTTGGGAGATTATCGGATTGCGGGAAGTTTTTACTATGGAAAGTGCTGGAAAAGAAACGATAAGCTTATGGTGGAATGTATATTTGAGGCCTTTCTGACTTGATTCGAAATCTACTCACTGTGTAATAAATATATTATGGTCTACTGAAAAAATAAAAACAAGTTAGAATGTCGGTCGCACCTGACTGCATGATGCTTGTTCACGATCCGATAACGGCCAAAGAACTTATAGTTGGGTGTGTAGAGGACCTGATTCAGTTGCAAGGGTTATCAATTTTAAATCAAAAACTCTATTATATATTGCTTTTTCCGATTTCTATTTAGTTTTTAGGTATTCTCAATATGAGATCTACAGTAACTTAATTTAATTATTATATTTTAAAATTTTAATTTTATTGGTCTATAACCAAATATTTAGAAGATATCACGCCCCCATATTAACTGATATATCCTTTACGTTTCATATATATATTGGTTTTGCACAATGCCATAGTAGATATATGAAGACATCGCCAATCTGTAAAACGCCTATAGACATTGATATATTCACTATATATTTTTAATCTTGGTTTGTCAACTCGAGTATATATATATAAATTTGCAAGTCTCTAGAACCAAGAGTGCTAAAAATGTAGCAGAATTTTTATTAAGCACTATATATTTAGATCCGATGCTCCACGCTAAAGATATAGACTTGAAGCTTAGAATAATTTCTGGTTTGTACACTCGCTTTATAAAGTGTTGAGATTCTTGTGTGGCCAGTACGAAAATATTGATATTATTGATATTTGAATACATTTTTACCGTTTTTGGACCGTAAATGAGTATAAAACTACTGGTAATAACCGATTGCAACGTTCGTACTTATTTATTTAATTTTATAATATGAGTATTTATATTACATTGGGCTATAAAAATCTTTAAATACCACGCATCGGTAGCTTTTCAAACCAATTTGACTCAAATCCAATTGCAAAAACAAATTGAAATAGTTGAAATAGTTTATCAACAAAGTCTACTTTGGCAGCACCCGCAATGCTTTCAAACACTATTCGACTCTATATGGCAATATCCTTAATGGGAATTATTAACAATGTTTTGGTAAATATTACAAAGAACTTTTGTCCTTTCACAAAAGTAATCTTAAATATTTTAACAGGCAACCAAAGCGATTTTCAAAACTGGGAATTGTACATTCAAAGAGAGCGTGTTCTCAAATTTTACTGTACAAACTGTGAATAGTAAAATTGAAATCGACATGAATATTCTAAGACCACTGACTGTAGGCCTAAAGGGCCATATGAGCTTTGAAGCGCGTATGTCCAAGAGCAAATCGTATCAGCGCGTATTAGAGCACGATATCAACTACTGTGCACTGCTCAAAGGTGCCCATAACACAATATATCGTCGGTGGTTCCTCGCCATGCTCAAGTTGGGAAACTTTTCCACGATATGTCCCATACGACCAGGCTACTACTATATGCATGGTTGGCAATTAAAGGAAGATCTGGTGCCGTCCTTTTTATACTTGGGGGATTATCGGATTACGGCAAGTTTTTACTATGGAAAGAGCTGGAAAAGACGGGATGCTCATTTGGTGGAATGCTTGATGGAGATGACATTGACTTGATTCGAAAACTATTCATTGTGTTATATCTAATTACTAAATAAAAGCAAATGAGAGTGCTCTAGTCGAGATTGCTCGACAAAAAGGTACCCTGAGTCCTGCGATATTCGAATCATTCTACGTTCTTTTATGCGTACCTTACATACAACATATACACAAACGCTTCCGCACGCAAACGTAAGCACGCGCGCTGCTTGGTGCGCAATTAACGCGGTGTCTACGCTTAGGCTGCGCTATGGGGCTTACTATGGAAACTTAATTGTTGAATAACTTTTGCTCTTACTACACTATTTGAAATTTGAAATTTGCAAAAGCACAAATCTAGAAAGCACTAGAAAAGTATTTGAAATACGTCTTTTGGAAATTCGGGGGGAAGGGAGGTAGGTATCTAAGATTCGAGTAAATCTGAAGTTTCCAGCGTTTACGATATTCAAGCTAAGCTTAAAAAACCAAAATAAAGTGATCGATTTTTATCGATAATAAGGAAACGGAATGAGTTATCGAAATAAATGAACTTGTATTGGATAGAGTCCTTGCAGGGTTCACGGTATCTTCTAGTTGGGCAGTCCCGGCTAGAGCACTTTTACTTGTATTGATTTGAGATGATAAAGAGCAATTGAATGCAATTAGAAAATGCAGTGTTTCCCGAAAGATACCCTTTGTTTCGTAAATGATCCAGACAGGAGTACATGTTTCGGCCCATTAAATTATACCTTTCGATAAACAGCAATTGCCAAGGCAATCTTGCCCGTCCGTCCGTCTATCCGAATGTAAGAATGCATTAGCCGGTCACATATAAAAGTTGCGGCATTCAAATTTTGCGGAAGCTCCGTAGTACGCGTAGCTTTCGGCTTTTAGTCATGGCTTTTGGTCCGTTTTGCTGTGCATCCGCCAATCTGTCTATCTGTGTGAGCTCGAACCATTTCGCAGCTATTGAAGCTACAGATGTCAAGTTAGGAATACAAATATACTTGTAGAGACAATCCCCAAATACAAATTTATAGTAGTTCTATGATTCCCCAGCCTTGCTGTGTACTATATGTTAGATATACATATATTAAATATAACATTGCTGATTGCTCTCCAGGCCGGAGATTGATAAATAATAATATGTTTTGGAAAATAGGTAGTTATAAAATATTTCAGCAATTTTAAAAATGAATTTGTCATTCAATCACAGATGACATTTGTAGATTTGCTTTGCATATTGAGAGCTATTATAAAAAATATATATTATTTGCATACAGAAACAAGTAAGAGTGCTCTAGTCGAGACAGCTCGACTACGAGATACCCTGAACCCTGCGAAGAGCCAATCTTCCCAACATTCTATGCTTATTTTACATATACAAATATTGCGAACAACGCACACACACACACACACATATGCATACGCACGCACGCATAAGCACGCGCTCTGCTGACTGCGCAGTCAGCGCGGCGACTGCGCTCGGGCTGCAATATGCGTATTGTATGGGAAATTAAATGTTAAATAACTTTTTTT
Organism: Drosophila nigricruria; assembly: GCA_037075265.1. Classification (NCBI taxonomy): domain Eukaryota; kingdom Metazoa; phylum Arthropoda; class Insecta; order Diptera; family Drosophilidae; genus Drosophila; species Drosophila nigricruria. The sequence goes on from JBAMCI010000074.1 coordinate 4,503,428, forward strand.
GTGGATGGACTTTCTTAATCAAACTTTCACAGCGTAATCATGTCATTCATATTTATGTATTTGCTAAAGCACAAGTCTCTAGTATTTGAAATACGAATTTTGCAAATTGGGGGCGAAGGGGGCGTGGCATCCAAAATCCAAAAATTACAAAATGTCCGCATTCATTACACAAATCTACACAGTAAATTTGGAGTCTCTAGCTCTTACGGTATGCTTAGCGGAAGAAAAGTTATCGATTTTTATCGAGAATAAGGAAACGGGATGAGTTATCGAAAATCTAAAAAAAAACTCGTACTGCGTAGGCTATAGATGAGTATTCTCTGAAAATTTCATATATCTAGCTTTTGTGGTTTACGAGATCGCTGCGTTCATACGGACGGACGGACGGACGGACAGACGGACAGGGCTATTTCAACTCAGCTCATCGAGCTGATCAAGAATATATATACTTTATGGGGTCTGCGATGTCTCCTTCTGCCTGTTACATACATTTTCACAAAAACATTATACCCTGATTTCCCATTTTCAATGGGTTCAGGGTATAAAAAATGAGAGAATGCTGTTTTGTCATATTTTCTATACTTGCTTAAGGTATATTAGGTCTAGTACCTCCGAGAAGTACACTTTTAACTTCTTAAGATTAATACTGATGGTCAGATGAGTAAAGTTATAAGTGTGGAGCTCTTATATTTATTACACAATAGGTAAGTTTAGGTTTAGGCCAATGTCATCTCAACCGAGCATTCCACTAACTGATTATCCAATCTTTTCGAGCTCTTTCCATAGTAAAAACTTCCCGTTACCCGATAATCCTTCAAGTATAAATATGATGGCACTAGATCTTGGTTTAATTGCCAGCCATGCATATAGTAGTAGCCTGGTCGTATGGGACAGCTCCTGGAAAAGTTTCCTAACTTGGCCATAGAGAGGATATAGCGACGGTATATTGCATTCTGGGAGCCTCTGAGCAGTGCACAGTAGTCCATATCGTGCTCTAATACGCGCTGATATGCTTTGGCTGTGGTCAAACGAGCTTCAAAGCTCACATGCCCCTTTAGACCTTCAGTCAGTATTTTGATAAGATTCATGTCCATTTCAATTTTACTATTCACAGATTGCACAGTAAAATTTGAAAATATTGTGCGTTTGAATGTACATTTCACGTTTTTGAAAATCACTTTGGAAGCCTGTTAATATATTTTAGAATACTCTCGTGAAGGGAACAACTTTTTTGTAATATTTACCAACACATTATTTATTATTCCCAAGAAGGATATTGCCATAAAGAGTCGATGAGTTTTTGCAAGCATTTCGGGTGCTGCCAACGTAGACTTTGTTGATTAACTATTTCAGAAATTGCAACATTTTTTTGCAATTGTATTCGCGATCAGTCAAATTGGTTTCAAAGGCTATTGATGCGTGGTATATTGGGATATTGGCAATAAATATATAAATATATAAATATATATAAATAAGTAGGTAAGTTGCAGTCGGGCGCAACCGCTAGGGTCGAAATAGGCATGAGTCGATATAGCCGTGTCCGTCTGTCGTCTGTGATCTCGTAAGCCTCAAAATCTATAGATCTGAAATTCTCGTGTATACCATACGCAGTACGACTTTATCTTAGATTTTCGAAAACTTATCCCGTTTTCTTATTATCGATAAAAATCGAAACATTTACCTCGTTTTTTGTATACCGTAAGAGCTAGAGACTATAAATTTACTGTGTGGATCCGTGTACTGAATACGAAGATTTTGTAATTTTTGGACTTTGGATACCATGCCCCCTTCGCCCCCAATTTTCAAAATTCGTATTTCAATGACTAGACACTTTTGCTTTGGCAAATACACCCATATGAATAACACAATCATGCTGTAAAAATTTCATTAAGAAAGTCCATCTTCGAAAAAAGTTATTGAACATTTAATTTCCCATACAATAGGCATATTGCAGCCCGAGCGCAGTCGCTGCGCTGACTGCGCAGTCAGCGGAGCGCGCGCTTATGCGTGCGTGCGTATGTATGTATGTGTGTGTTGCTCGCCATATTTGTATATGTAAAATAAGCATAGATGTTGGGAATATTAGCTCTTCGCAGGGTTCAGGGTATCTCCTAGTCGAGCAGGCTCGACTATAACACTATTACTTGTTTCAACTCAATTTTTATCTATATTCATCGATATCGAAGCACATTTCTTTATTATCGATCAAAATATATATTTTAAGTTTTCTGATTTTTATAGCATAACTTGTAGGCTATAAAACATAGAGACAAACAAATAAATGTTCTTGTGATAAATACACAAATTATAAATATTCGATTAAATACCGCATTCGGCTCCCAGTAAAAAGTAAAAAGTAATAATCAAATAGACACTCATATATACATTCTCGCCAATACTTCGACACTCAAGTTATAAAGACCAGAAGATCGGTTATTCGGAAAATCATTTTTATTTTTTTATTTAAAAATGTGGAATCAATACACTATGGCTGGATATGACTTGCCTTCACTTTGCACTCCAGTCCTGCCTCAAGATGACTTGGATAATGGCACGCACGGATAATGGCTTTCGACAGCGTCTTGAGCCGAAATGAAGTTCGCAAAGTTATTCTGCATCCACAATTCGTTCATTCGCGCTTTGTGAGATGGTGTTGAATCTTGTTGAAACGATCATGATCTGCGAACGAAGTGCTTGTCGACCCATGCCTTTCAAGTAGTCTCTAGAACACATTGCGGACAATCAGGTCGCATTTTATTTAACCCTAGACTCAATGGAAACGCTTGAAGCATCAACTTGCGGTTGTTGCGGGTGCTGCTTTCAGCAACCAATGGCTGCAATTCTCCTATGAGTGATCATTCAAGTTAATCCTATTGCTTCAAGAGATCACAAATTTCCCAGTTGGTAAGTTTATTTTGTCAAAAAACATAATGTTTGAAAACTGACCTGTCTTGAAGCTAGGCAATTTCTTCGCTCTCGCAAGTCTTAGATGTTGCTGTTTCGGTGAAGGATCACGCGCATTTTCAATATTGTAATCTTGATCTTAAGACTTGTAAACAATACTAAAAACTAAATAATACTGCCAAACGCCAGCTGCCATAACGGTCTGTAGTTGTCGAGATCGAGTGCTGGCCCGTTTAAACAAATATTCCATTTTGTGGCTTAAGGGACTCTCGTTGTTTGAAGAAAACTAATTTTAATTTGGTTTTACAAAGTACTTTAGGTCAATGATCGGTATGAATGTACACAGTTCAAAATGAATTTCCTCTTTTAATTGTTCATGAGACTTATATTAATTTAACTGTAATAAAAAAGGTACATTCAAGTATTAAGTCTTCATTTGTTTTTGATTTCCTGGTCTGAAATAATTTCGACATTATGCTGTAAGTGCCGGGAAAGAAGAACGATGGAATGGAAACCAGTGAAATGTTGTAATCTTTTATATAGTAATGACCCTTTGGGAAGGGGCAATTACGTACAATATTACTATTACTTCTGAAGATTGATATCCATTGCCTAAACATATTTTTGTTTCGACCATTCATAATGCTGCACATATCTAAGGAGTATTCGTAAAAACTTTGATAGCTGCTCGATTTATTTTTGCGGGTAAAGAACTCCATGTTAAGCCGTAGACCAGAGTAGAAGGAACTTATTGCATCCGCATCTAAGTTTAGTATGGAGTTGTTCATGGTTATTGAGAAGCTGCGTAAATAACTTCGATTATAATGATCACAAGTCGGAGGTTGCTGAATCAAGGCTTTGGTAAACTTAAGAAATTACAAAGATTGTATTATAGATAAAATTAGCATTTTCCTTTCATATGAAATGTTCAAAATTTACCATAGTTACACCATGAATCAGACACCCAATTATAAGAAATCCCGTCAAGTACTTCATGTTGTAAGCTTTTCGCGGTGAATTTCAATCCACAAATGAACGAGTCGAAAATGAAGGAGAAAAGACAAGCATTTCATAGGCATTTCACATATCAATTTTGCGCCATTCGATTGGAATAATTGTTTTCATTCGAATTATAAACTATTATATATATAAATATATATGTTATAATACTTATACTATTAAATTGTGCCATATACATATATATAAAATGACACCGACCACAGTTTATCTATAGTTTATCTATATAATTGTGGTTTGTGTGCCGACTTTAGACACTATTAACCAATGAAACAGAATACAATAAATATAATAATCATTATAGTTATTTATAAGTATTACGTAGGGAGAAATAAAGGCACAAATTTTTATCTACATACATATATATGGGATTCTTCATTGTTATTCCTGTTTCTCAACTACTATCACTGTATTAGTGGTAAGTCTAGAAAATATATTTACGATTCTTGGGATTCTCGAACAGAACATCAACATACATTGTCGGTAGCGCCCGACTGCAACGTTCTTACTTGTTATAAATACATTTACATAGATATCAAATTGTATATATCGCGAGCTAAGAGAGCTCAAAATATAACAGGATGTGCACAAAACACATTAAAGTCATTCTCAATTTGCGTCCAGTAAGCGTAAATATATAATTATACTAATTCGCGAAGTGAATTGAGTATATTGGTTTTGTGCAATGTCCGTCCGTCTGTCCATATGAAATCAAACCATTGCGCCGCTATTGAAACTAGAGACTTTACATGTAGTATATATTATCGGATTGACGAAAGGATAGACGGACGGACAGACGGACTGACAGCAAGGCGGACATTGCATAAAGCCTATATACTCACTACAAAAGTTTATATTTCCTACATTTTTAAAGCTAGAAGTTTTAACTATTGATTTACTGGTTAGGTTTTTGGGCGTGGCATACCAAAAATTACCCTGTAATTTTTACACTTGTGGAGCGTAAGCATCCAAATTTTGCAGTTACGTTACTCGAGACCTATTCTAAGAATCGGTCAAAAATTATATGTCTACGCCCAGTATGGGCGTGGCAAATTGGGAAAAACTGTATCTTTTATCGTTTCTCAGTAATGCTGTTATTGTTGATCTCTACTGATTTGCCAAAATTACCTACTTATAAAATAATTGGGGACCTGGCAAATCGGAAAAATCTATATTTTGCAATGGGTTAGAGCTGTGCGGCCATGAATAAGTATACTGCAGTCGGTAGAGCTCGACTGCAATGTTCTTATTTGTATTTCAATCGATTTATAGAGGAAGTCATTAATAACCTACTTGCCAAATCATGTGGCTCTAGCTCTAATATTATATATATATAGTTTTACGCCCTGGGTTGTCTAAACGTGTATAAATTCCAAATTTGATCTCTCTAGTACGTGAAATAATATCGTTTATGGTATATCAGATATAGTACTTTCCGATATGCCCTACCTGTCCACTGGGGTTATTTGGATCTTCTTTCAGCTGTTCTATCTTAGCTGTTTATTTGGTGATCAATGGGTAAAGAGGTAATACTAGTACTTATAAACTAGAAATATATTTAAGTAAGTCGGTTAACTAGCCAAATCATGTGGCTTTAGCTCTAATATTATATAGGTATAGTTTTACGCCCTGGATTGTCTAAACGTGTATAAATTCCAAATTTAATCTCTCTAGTACGTTAAATAATATCGTTTATGGTATAAAAGATATATTATTTTCCGATTCACCCCACCTGCACTGGGGTTATTTAGATCTTCTTTCAGCTGTTCTATCTTAGTTCATTTGGCGACCAATGGATAAAGTTATAGTAATTATAAACTAGAAATATCTTTAAGCAGCTTAGCAGTGCGCAATAGCAAATTCACATTTTTTTATAGCTTCTGCGATGCGTTTAAGTACCGGCAATAGTGAACAGTCGATTGCTCAAATCGCACAGCTCAATACATTTGTCAGTCACATAAATCATATAAAATGCTCACGGAATCAAGGCGGCTGCCACTTCGCAGTCAGGCGCGCTTTTAAAATTCGCAAACTGTCAGAGGGAATACAATAAGCACGACGCGAGTCGAAAACATTTCATTGCAAATATATTGAATATTAATTTTTTGTTGTGTCGCCGTCTATGCCGTGATGGCCCATTCGACGGGGCATTTTAATTCAATTTGTGAAATTTGCAAAAAATATGCTAAATTTTGCGTGCTAAAAAATATGAACAATTTTATGACAGATGACATGATAGATATTCCACGAGTGACAAACCCGGATAATTTGAAAGCAATTGTGTTCACGTTTATATTTGCGTATTCGAAAAACAGAGCTGCCCCGAAAATGTAATTATTGAAGATATAGGAGGGAGTTTTGCTGGGTCCGTCATGCTCCAGTCTGCATAAGTTTTAATACCCGGAACCCATTGAAAATGGGAAATGGATTTGTGAAAATTTATGTAACGTGGCAGGTGCTTCAATGTATATTATGGATTAGTAGGACGAGTTGAGTCGATCAAGCCATGTCCGTCCGCCCATCTGTTCGTCTAACGCAGCGATCTTGTAATCCGCAAAATCTAGAAAGTCTGTCTAAAAGAATAGTTATTCAATAATTAAGTTAGGAGAACGTGTGCTTATGCGTGCCCATCGCGCGTAGAATGACTGCAGAACTTCGTACGGCTTAACGTGTCTCCTAGTCGGGAGGCCCCGACTAGAGCACTCTTGTTCCATTTGCAATAACCTATTATCCATTTACTTTACGTAAGTTCTTTGGACAGGAAACATGCTGAATATCAGTGAAAATAATTGAAAGATTTTGTTTGCGCTAATTGGCAAATATATTGCTCATGACTACATTTAGGAAAAACGGATAGATAAGTTGAAGAATACCATTGAAACATCGAAAGTGCTGGTTAGATACGGAAACTAGTTCAATTTCAGCAGTGTGGATTTAGCTTAGGATGTCTTGGGCAACATGGCGAATATTCCAGGCTTCAGGTTGTTGACATCTTGGACAACAAACTCGCCGGCAATGTGGTCGTTCATGAGGAGCGTGCGCTTCTTGCTGGCATCCAGGTGATGGGCCTCGAAGTGAATATCGAATTCGACCTCCGGCAGAATGGCCGTGGTTGGATCCTCTGGCCACCAGAACTTGTTGATGAAGTAGGAGCCCTGTAATTTGCGATTAAAGCGTAAGTGACGAAATTTGTACTTTCCCTAAAAGAGGCTAATGTAGATTGTACGAAAGCCAGAGCGCAAAGCTGGGGGACTTACCTTCGGTATCGGACAGGTGTCAATAATATTGCCGTATTCGCGTATGAAGCCGTGCACAAAGCGACCCACAGGCGATTGGTTGGCGAAGCCCAGGATGCGACAAATGTTCAGGGTGGTATTCAGAGTGCTGGAATAGTATGGGTCCAGTTTGTTAGTTATGCGCACCTCCAAGTGTATGTCCACATCGTGCAGCGGCTGGTGCACCTCCATGGACAAGTTCAAGTGCGGATCCGAGTTGTCGTAGAGCACCTTGTGGCTGACCATTTTTTCCTCACTCCACACTTTGATCTCCTTGAACTTGGGCCGCATCATTTTCTGGCCAAAGCAATGTGAGCTGATAAGGAATAGTCTGATGGCGATTGCTTAGCGTTATGTACTTACCTCACCCAAACTGCCTGAGCAGAGAGCCAGAAGGATTTGGACCACAAGCACACTGTTCAACCACATAATGACTTACGATGTCTGCCAGTTCTCAGTGAAGCTCCCGGTATATATAGTCGCAGGTAATCATTAACAAAATTGCAAAAATAATTTCGGATCGATGCTATCGAAAGTGGGGTTTGAGTTAAAACGCCTGAATGATTTCCAAATGATTTCAGAATAAAAGCACATCAAAAAACAATTTAGTTGACTCTATTTACTGTGACACTGAGGATTTCCATCTGATTTCGTAATGGCGAAGCCAATTTGATGTCCACTGATGCCTGACCTCATAATGCTACTATAATATGACTAATGTATAATTATATAAAATTGACAGTTTGTAATTGAACCAAGATGAGTGCAGAGTTAAACCAAGGATTTCTTGTATTGGCACTTATGCTAATACTAAGCCATCCTGTGGCACTTGGCTGGGTAAGCTTTAGAGCAGGCTTAAGGCTGACAAGTTTTGATCTTATGATCGGACAACTTAATAAATGGTGTTTGTATTGCTCTCTTTTGAATTTCCAGCGCTCCTTTAAGATTGTTTTTGTGCGCTTCGAGTACGAATCCAATGCCAAATTGATGGATGTGAAAATACAATTGCAAAACAACAGCAAAAGTTCGCTTAACATCGTTATCAATACCTTGGAGATTTTGGACGATCTTGAGGTAACGGCCAGTTTTGCTTTGGAGACGGAGCCGGGTAACTATACGAGCCTCATTAGCAGAAATGTGAATTTTTGCAAGATGTTAATGGAACGCAACGTGGATCCAGTGGCACGATCCATATACCAGGACTTGCAGCGATATGGAAAGTTTTTCAAGGAGTGTCCCATACAAAAGGGCACCTACTCGCTACACGACTATGTTGTGGATGAGGAATTGCTGCCCAGCTTTCTACCCGAGACCAACTTCAAGATAAGCCTACGTTTATTGAAGCCTAAGAGTCAGCAGATATTTAAGGGTTTGTTCTATGGACGCATTGATAAGTCAAAGGGCTTTAACAATCTTAAAATGTTTAGTATGGGTTAACAGATAGAGAGAGGGAGAGAGAGAGAGAGAGAGAGAGAGAACGTTTATTTGACTGTTGTATTGTGTGTGTGTTGTTGTGTATTAAACGCTCAATAAAGGTGTCTTGAATGCTATAAATTTGTCAACACTTCGTACTTCAATTTAAATTATAGTCATCATGCAATATGTGTACAATATCTTTCAGTTCTACCCGAGCCGCTATCGCTGCGTCTGTCTCTGTTTCTGTCTCTGTCTCTGCCTCTGTCTCCTGAGTGCTCTGTTTGCCAGATTTTAGTATGCAAAATGGCTTTTGTCGCACAATTGACGTCATTGTCGGCTCTGAGGCGTCATCGTCATTGGGTAGTCGGACGCGTTGTCCTCACCAGCCAGTTCATCAGCCCAAATGCTGAATGCTGCGGGAACAGAGTCACCTCCATTGTCACGTGTTTGCCTGCTCGACTGCGAAATTCGCATGTTTACCCGACGGTGACAAGCTGTCTGCAGGCAGCGAATTGATGACGCTGATAATAGCCACCGCTGACGGTAGACAGAGGCGAAGACGACGATGACGAGGAAGACGAAGACGGGCATGGAGACGTAGCCACGGGCCAAGACGGTGGTGATGATGTGCCCCGATGAGAAACAGACGACAATGATTTAGAGCGATTGTAGCAGCATGTCATGTGTGCTGGGGGTTTGAAGCACTCGTGTGTTGATTGGACTGATATCGTTAGGAGCATATAAATTATAGAGTTAGCGGCATCTTGTTTTCTCTATATACAACACATACATAGATACAGCCGGCGAGATTTCTTATTAACTAATGCAGTTAGCCAGTATCTGATCTTTAGAGCTTCTCATTATTCATGCAGCATTACATTGTTGTTAGGCAGGCCACGTAATGGAGCCTCCGAGCGAGATATAAAGAAATTCTCGTAAACTTTGCCGACTCTTTGCAAAACATAATAAAAACTTGCGAATAGTTAACAGCTTTTTCCTCTTTCTTTGCAAATTTTTGTTGAATTCGTTTCAGAACAGAAGCAATAAGAGACCATTTGCGGGACGAGGGCGAGGGCGAGGGCGACGGAAGGGTCTCTGCGGCTAGGCTCTATACTTTGTGTAATTAAGGATGCGCTGCACATCGTTTTAAACCAAAAGTCGTTGACAGCAGTAATGTCACGTTAAGTCTCGTGAGTCAGCAGCCGGCAGAGCGAAAAAATATATAAATCTATCTAAGCTCACGGGTAACCGCATAAAGACGGCCATAAATTGTTGCACAGGCTTCGAAGAGTGCAATAACTTAGAGAATTACGAATTCCCATACAAACACGCGCACACTCTATATATATATATAAATGTATATATATTATTTCTTTTATGTATCAAAGTTTATTTTAATTGCGGGCAGTTCAGTTAACTTTAACAATGGATGGGCGGCATTTGCCTCTGATCCATAGTAATGCTCAGATCTGCTTTGTTGAAGTTTTATTATAGTATCTTAATAGTTGCTATACTTTGATCATGAATTGTGTAACGCAATAGAGAAAGAAATTCGTAGAACTGTTAAGAGGACTTGGACTATAATATATATAAATTTTATATGGATAAAATCTATTTAATATATTTGTTACTCCCATCCATCCCATCTATTGACAGTATTTCATGTGATGACTATAAAATTTAATGTTAATAGTTTTTTTTGTTCCACCCATTCATTTGATTCTGCGGCACAAGGACATGTGATAAAAAAAAGCTAAAAAAAAAAAAAGAAATTGTATAAATGGTTAACCAAATGATGTCATTTATGTGGGGCTTAACTTGTCCAATTTAAATTTGTTATTTGAAAATGTTAATTTTTGGTTTACCCTGTACACGACTGAAATTGGTATAGTAAGGGTGTATGGGTTTGCTGCAACTATATACAAGATTGAATTTTGATACCCTGAATCCATGGAAAATGGGAAATCAGGGTATAATAGTTTTGTTAAAATGTATGTAACAGGCAGAAGGAGGCGTGGCAGAACTCATCAAGTACATATATTCTTGATCAGGGTGACAATCTAAGACGATTTAGCCCTGTCCGTCTGTCCGTCCCTCCGTCCGTTTGTCCGTCTGTATGTGTGAACGCGTCGATCTCAGAACAAAGCTAGCTCAGACTTGACTTTTTTGTAGGTCCCTATATAACACGCGCAGATCAAGTTTGTTTCATAAATTCAATAGCTATTCCCGTTTTAATGTTATCGATTTAAAATGTTATCGAAATTCAGTTATTAAACTATATCTCGTACATCTCTGAAGCTGGAGTCCCCAAATTTTGCATATTGTTTCATTTGTGTTTTATACGATTTTGATTTTTGTTCTATTTTGGATACCAAATAGAATATATATATATCTCCTTGTTGAGCAGTATCGACTAGAGCAGCCTTACTTGTTGTATAATCAAAGTAAAGATGTTTCCTTACAAGTTTTGAAATTGATTATGATCCATTTGCTATAAAGGCTTACTTATAGTACACGGAGTTCTCGAATGTTTCGGTTTTGAGATATTACACAGTGAATAAAATTGAATGCTTATGGAAGTTGACTGATTACGGGGTATCTATGAGTCGCGCATTTGATGATTTCCACTTGTTACTGACATTTCACTGATTTTTATTGGATTTAAGTTTATAGCAAATCGAAAAATTTACTTAACGATCCAGATTTATGGTAATCGCATCAAACTATATATTATATAAGAATTGCTGCTGAAGGTCTTACTGATCTATTTATTGAAACATAAATAGTGTTATAAATAGATCATTGAATCAGCATTAAAAGTGGATCAGTTCAATGTTATATGATCATTAAATTCGTCTCACATACGATCAAGAGGAGCCTAGCATGTATTCGACCTCGTAATGCTCTATTCGCACTATGTAGAACTAAGTAGAGATGGGAAATGACTTTACAGCGTGAAGGCTTGGCAAACATATTTTAGTTGTGTCAAGTGCCAGAGTTAATTGTAGTTCGATCTATTAAGGAGACTCAATCGGAAATATTTATTTTCTTCTCAATCTCTTGATAAAGTTTGGCCGATATTGAAAGAAACCAATATGCTCGGTTTAGCTTGCGAGCAGGGCATGCCGTGTCTTAAATCCGTTTATAAATGTCGATTAAATAAAATCCCAATTGGAATTCCCAAATATAAATAATGTGAGCTTGAGAAGAAGCAAAACTAAGTGGGGAATACTTAAGAGAACCGGATCAGTGGGACCCAACTCAAAATGGATTTGTAAGCGAATAAGTTGGGAACAAGTAAAGATTGAAGAAACAGCAAAATGTGGGTTATACATACAAATTGGGTGGACATGAGATATATTCTTTATAAGGCACGTGACTGGCAGAGCCAGCAACTGTAAGTTGAAGTCAAGAGCTCGATGCAGGCACATCTACAATTATGTTTGCCCACAGGTGATTTATTGAGAGCCACGCCCAGTTATGATGAGTTTATTGAACTGGCAATGGCGAGTGTTATGATTGGATCATAATTTTCAAATGATTGACAAAACGCAGCTAAGCACTAGCAATTCTAAATGTTCAGTTTTCGGCTACACTTCTTCCATGTTAATGCGAATCTGATGCTGAAGACCGTAACCTCGAGGCCCTACGTGGCTATGGCTGTGGCTTGGTTCTGTGGCTTATCACTGCCCGGGTCTTTTTCATTTGCATATTGTTCAAGTTTTTCGGGCTTCTTTCAGCGTTTCGCAGACTGTATCTGCACTCGAAATCGCAATCGCAATCGCAATCGCATTCGCACGGCATGTGGTGTTAGCATAATAATTTTTGTCACATAATTGAAGTGCTGGCAAATGCAAATGCCTTGGGGCGGGAAAAGCAATGAGAAAGGCGAAAGGGTGTTAGCTCCGTTTATAGTCAATTTACATCGACATCACATCCACAACTATACTACTCCGTCTATATATATATATATATACATATATCTTATCGCTGTAGCTATGGATAGCCCACGAATTTTGATTCAACTGACGAGTTCAATGGCTTTGCAAAGTTTCTCTAAAGCAAAATTAAAGTTTTTCTCATTCGGATTCCGCTCAAGTATGAAAATCCACTTACAAATATTATGTTAATTGGCATAAAAAGACAGTCAGAAAGTCAGAGAAATGAAATCTTATTACATCAGGCTGGCCAACAAAAAAGGATAAGCATAACCGGCAGACAATTGGCAAACAAACAAATTGCCAAAAATAACAGTTGGCAGTGAGAAAAATTCCAGCTACGGAATAAGCGAGTCGAAATTTTGATGAAATGAAATGTTGTCTGCCAACAACTGTTTGTTGCTGTTTCCCCCCCAAAAGCCGCTAGGCTGGGACTAGAACTGGGAATGGGACTGGGACTGGGACTGGGACTGGGGCGCCCAGGCTTCGTGCTCAATATTTGCACTGCGAGGCGTTGCCAGCTGCGAGCTAATTTTGACAGTCTCTGCTCGTGGAGCCAGAGTCTAAGGTCGGGCCGGGGGCTTGCAGCCTAGACTTGCACTCCACTTTGTACATTGCTTAAGACGTTTTGTATATTATTGGCTTGGCAGTGCCAACAGATTCACAATCAGACTCATGGAGTGCTTGGTAAATACTTGTGGGCAAACTGTAATCAGTTTTTCGTAAAGTTTTTAATGCCATTTTGCATTTAAAATATGCTCGTATTTAAGTTAATTGAAAACTGTAGTCCTCTCTCTCTCTCTCTCTCTCTCTCTCTCTCTCTAGCCCTCACTCTGTCCTCACTCTATCTGTGGCTCATGAAACTCGTTTTAAAGACTTAATAACCTGAAAGCATTTGTGCATCAGGCAATACTTAAAATGCGCATAAAAATTCGCCCACAATGCGAAAATTTATTTGTTCCTGTGAATTTGGCTGCCGGGCAGCGAACTTATTGCAATTGCTACAAATTTTTACATAAATTTGCGCTATGACAAGCCCGAGCTCACTTCAGCTCAGCCCAGCCCAGCCCAAGTCCTCAGGTGCTGAGTTTCACCCTCGCCTACGCAGCGTATTATGCAGGCCGTTAGCGTTTCTTTTTTTCTCGACACCTTCAGTTTTATGAGTTTTAGCATTTGTCTGCTTTGAAACGCCTTCGCTCGCTTTTGCTCTTCGCTACCTTTTGAGCAATTTTTAAGCCGGAAATCCACTTTCAATTGTTTGGGGCGCCGCCATGGGCATTCTGCAGGTTTACATATTGCGCAGCGCCGTCCTGCGTTCTGTCTGTTGAAGTGTAAACATTTTGGCAGTAGGTGTAAATAAAATCTTGTAAAACGACGCAGCGAACGCTGCGGGGTGGTCTTGGCTTGGTTGGCTTTAAGCGGAAGTTGGTAAAATTCTTATTACGACGGGATTTCTTTGATTGTTTGACTTTCCTTTCAAAACGTTTGTTTACTTGGGTTATTGTCAACAAATTACGCAAACAATTACAATAATCGCCGAGACAGGCAGATAAACCCTAATCACTCCTACACGCAAGACTAATTTTAGTTTCATGCTTCAATGGCCAATTCGAAAAACAAAGAACTATATTCGCGTCGATTAAATATATATATCTCTGTGTGTTGTTGTTTACTGTTCACGCTGTTTTGCCTCTCTCTTGCTGTTAACAAAAATCGCTTTTCACCGCGAATATGCTCGTTCAAATTATTCTAATTTATAAAATACAAAAAAGTACACACACACCTTATCTATGCACATAGAAACTGAATGCCAAAAACAAAAACAAAAACTCTATTACTTTTAGTAAATGAACAAAACTATAATTTCAAATGAAATAAAAGCGTGTCAGTATAGCCGCTTTGCAGTGGTATGCACAAATATAAAATATGAAATAAAAAAAAAGAATCTCTCTCAAATCAAAGAGACTCGGAGAACTGACATATAGCAGAGCAAGGTTTCGATCCTCGGACCTCTGGGTTATGGGCCCAGCACGCTTCCACTGCGCCACTCTGCTGTTGAGTTCGGTTTCGTTCGTACCTTATGTGAATACATGTGCCGAAGTAGTGATAGTTCGTGGGTTCGAATCTCAGTTTTTTGTTGTTATTTAAATTGTTTTTTCCTTTTTTATTAATTATATTTATATTTGAATAACCATTAAATATCAACAAAATATGTGGTTGTTAATATAAAATAATTATTTTTTGCAATATTCAAACACTTTCGTGTATGTCATGCATTTATATAACTAAAAATTAAAAAAAAAAAAAAACAGGTACACTTGGGGTGGATTATCTATTTCCTTTTTCCAGGTAGTAGACGTAAACCTAGCAATTTTTAATAACTTCTCGCACTTTGTAATAATTTGATTGTATACTTTTAGGCTCATTGTGAAAGTATCGTGTAATTAAAAGACCCTGTGATTTAATTTATTTATACTCCAAAAAGTATGCTAGAAAAAAATGAACTAGAAGTATTTAATAAAATTAATTATAGTATTAAATTTTAAAAAATTTTTAAAAAGGAACATACAAATTTGAAACTTGCATGGAAATTCAAGGAAATATTTAAATGTTTATTTACTAATGAAAAATAATAATTTTAAAAAAAAAACACTGTTAGGTGGTAATCTAATTTAAGTTTTGATTTATTTAATTAATAAAAATTAAGTCTTTAAATTAAGCAAAATAATCCATTAAATAAATAATACCAGAATTGTAAATTTGAAACAAATCTGCACATAGCAGAGCAAGGTTTCGATCCTCGGACCTCTGGGTTATGGGCCCAGCACGCTTCCACTGCGCCACTCTGCTTGCCGCAGGAAGTTTGCCAAATTGCTTAGTTCAATTGGCCTGCAAAAAATAGAACAAAATTCTAAGGATCCGCCACCAACAATTGTGTTTTATCTCGTACTTCGTATTTTTGTGTAGAATAGATTTTTCTCAAAGTATAATATAATTTAGAAATATATAAAAATTTGATCATGTATTTTTGCATAAATGATACTGAAAACTAATTGGGCAGTTGATGGTTCGTTGACGAAAGTGTCGTTTTTATTCCACAGTTCTTCCAATATGGGGCTACAAGACTCCAGAGATATCTCATGGAGCTGCATTACAGCATCTGCCCATGTCTGACCACCGCCACTGTCGATTGTAGCATGTAAATTTTCGGGGGATAGGTGCAAAGAGCGTCTGCCATGTGTGTGGTGTCTATTTAATTACAATTGTCGCCGCAATCCGTGTCCATGTGCGATGCGATGCGATGCGATGCGATGCAATGTTGCAGGGACAGCGGCAACAAAATCGCTGCAATTAACGCGCACTGCAACTGGGGACCGAATGGCGGACAGTTGGGAGCTTGCTGTCCGGCGAGGCCTTTTTCGATGAACGAGGCCCATTTTGTGCGATTATTTTACGCTCAATTATTGTTAAATATTTTACAAAATGCGTATACTTATATTCACGCATCCCACGAATGCCGCTGCCGCTGGCTTTGCCGCTGCCATTGCAAATTGCAAATTGGCCGGGATCGCACTGGTGTCATGTTCATGTCCTGCTCTCGGGGTTGTCCTAATGAGATTGCAATTATTTGGCCATAAATTTTTATTATTTCGGCTTTAAAGTTCATGAACTTTTATCGGGCAATTGTCTGTGCGTTTGCGTGTGTGCGGTTTTTGTTTTTGTAATCCACAAAAATGCATTTAACGTTTTGCAATGACATGATTTAATTTGAAATTATTTTGTAATTAATTGGACCATAACGTTGAGTGGACAATATAATTAAATACATAATTAATGGCCATGGCTCGAAAAAGGCACTGATCTAATTATATCTATACGCACTTTACAGATAATACACACATTTTGAAGTCATCAATCATGATTGCTCAAACGTCGAAAGGACATATCATTTTTTGAGTTCATCTTGGAACAATTCACACAAAATACTAAAAGGGTTGGCAATAGAAGTGATTTGATAGTCAGAGTAACAAATTAATGGAATGTTAATCATAATGTAATAATTGAATTATATATATAAAAAGTTGCAATTGATTTGGCTGTATTGAATCAAGAGGAAACATTAGCAATGCTTTGATTTATCTATGTTCTTTGCAAATTATTATTATAATTATTGTTATTATAATTATTATTATTATTATTATTATTATTATTATTATTATTATTATTTTTATTATTATTATTATTATTATTATTATTATTATTATTATTATTAATTTAATTATTAGTATTATTATTAATATTATTATTATTATTATTATTTTTATTATTATAATTATTATTATTATCATTATTATTATAATTATTATTATTATTATTATTATTATTATTATTATTATTATTATTTGTATTATTATTATTAATATTATTATTATTATTATTATTATTATTATTATTATATTATTATTATTATTATTATTATTATTATTATTATTATAATTATTATTATTAGCATTATATATAATCCAGTAATAATGGGACAAAGTGTTCCCATACAAATGAAACTGAAAAATACCAAAATAATTGATAATAAACAGTCAATCAATAGTTGCTAAAGAAGCTTCCACAAAAAAAGTGCTTTAGTTCTTACGAAAAAAAGTTTTTAGGCATATATTGAAATGCCATCAAGTCGTGCTGCAACTCCCTTTAGTTTGGTCTTTTGAAAAACAATCCAGGGACACGTGTTAAAATATGTAGTGAACTCTCTGGGCAACCTCAGCAAATATTAAACAACATTCGCTGTGAATATTGAAATACTTTTAACTCCGCTCTGGCCCGACTGTCCGTCCATGCGAAAACACGTACAAAAACATTTTGCTCGTACTGTATATGCGACTTCTTTGGCGCGGAAAAACATTTCAGCTAAGGCGAAAGTATGACGATTATTTTGGTGACTTCGTAACTGAAATTTTGATCTATTAAGTTTATATTTATTTGTTTTTTATTGAATTATTTTTTTTATCGATCGACGCAATCAGCTGCAACATATCACCTGATCATCTGAGCAGATTTAGATGACTATGTGAAGCTAGCTAATTTCTAATTGTGTTAGCTAAGTTAGCATAGTTTGAAATTATTACTCGAATTTGTAATTGCGTTGAGCATTTCAGAGTGGAAGACAGTAGCATCCATTTGGGTTATTCAATCAGGCTTACAACTTTCATTTTGTAAGTTCGATGTCTAATATGAAAAGTATAGGACTTGCTAAATAAATATCAGTATATAGTAGTGAATTGATAGCCAATGGATTGTCATTATAGTCGTGATTCAGATATGCCAAGATATATTGAATAATACAAAATCAAATTATTTCAAGCAGGTTCGCTTCGGCGTATGACCGATATTATATTAATATATCCTTCACTTCCTCATAGTCACAGTCTTATTTCTATGTATACAAATTCATATACAAATATATTTTCTCTTTTACAATTTGAACATCTCTATATTTATTGATATTTTGTGATTTAAGTCGGTTCCGAAAGAGTATATTGACATTCGTGCAGTCAAAACTGATTTTTCAATTTGTTTGTCCTCGGTTTTCGCGTACTATTTTCAACTGTCTGCCTTTTCGCTCATTCATCTCATTGTTTTACATGTGTGCAAGAGGACTCCGAGTTCACGGAGATCACGCACAGAATTTGTCACTTTGGTATTTAGAAACGGCTCGAATGGGGTGACTGATGTGACTTGGATATACTCACGATATCAATGGAATTAAAGCATATTCCAACTAACTGAATGGCTGATGGATTGATGGATCAATAAACTTCCTAACTTCACAAACACTAATTCTTAGATAATCCTGCTTGTTGATACTACTCTACTAATGAATATTAATTGGTATAGTTTATTTATATAGCTTTTCCCATATTTATTCGTGAAAAAGTAAAAAAAAGAAGGAAAATGAATCGCAACTTAAATTTAAAATTATTGCCGGACATTTGTAATGGTCGCAACTGCGTCAAATGTTTTAATTGCGGTGCTGGT
This sequence comes from Drosophila nigricruria, assembly GCA_037075265.1. Taxonomy (NCBI): domain Eukaryota; kingdom Metazoa; phylum Arthropoda; class Insecta; order Diptera; family Drosophilidae; genus Drosophila; species Drosophila nigricruria. The sequence continues at coordinate 4,522,026 of JBAMCI010000074.1, forward strand.
AAAACAACAACAACAACAACAACAATAGCCACGGTAACAGCGTGAGCATCTACATCAGCAGCCGCTGCATTCACAAATTATTGGCAGACTTCAAAAAGGCAATGCGCAAAAAAAGGACAATGCGCAAAACAAAAACGATCTGACAGAACGGCCCGACTAGAAGATACCTAGGCTTGACTTTTACTGTTTGGTATTCGAAAAAAAAGCGTTAGTCCTAAAAAATCGTAATGCCTATAATTAATTTAAGAAACTTTGCGCTATACCTATGTAAACAACTTTTACTATTTGAATACCTGACTTCTAGCTGCGAGTGACAGATGCTTCAGCTCTTTAAATATAGACCGAAATTGTAAGGAATTTCGTATCCATTAGTCAATTATCATTTTCCAAAGATTACGATTTACTTGATTCGAATCTGAATCTGAAACCAGAATGAAAATAAAAGGCTTGTCGAAAGCAAAAATACTCATTTTCATGACATTACAGAACCTCATACTTTCGGTTAGAATAATTTGAAGATGTGATGATAGGGCTTCGTTTTAGATGAAGAAAAGTCAATTGAGGGTTATATTTATAAATAAAATAATAACAACGGCATATAATCATGAATGTTTATAATGAAATGTTTATATGGAATATATGTTTACCAAAATAATTTAATTTACAGTTACTTAACTTTTTTTTTTGCTAATCTCCCTTTTTGATTTGGCTACAGGGTATGAAATATATATAAATCTACATATTTGGAGTTTGGGCATGTTTGCGGCAATTAATTTAAACACACGACTTTAGCTTTGCAATGTTTGCGGTTAACCTTCGCCAACACCCGACTTCCATCATTCTGTAGTTGGACTTTCCATGTTTATGGCTCAATTTGTATACCCAGAACCCATTGAAAGTGGGAATTCAGGGTATTATGTGTTTTTTAAACAAAGTAAAATAACAAACCGAAGAAGGCATTGCAGACGAAAAAACTATATATAGTGCTGATCGCGAATGCAATTATTTAATTGATTTACTCATGGAACCTATAAATGCTAGAGACTTGATATGTATGCATATGTAAATATATTATTATAAAAAAATTGATCTGTGCTTTATCAAGCTTTTTATACCCTGAACCCATTGAAAATGGGAAAACAGGGTATAATGGTTTTGTTAAAATGTATGTAACAGGCAGAAGGAGGCGTGGCAGACCCCATAAAGTATATATATTCTTGATCAGCTCGACGAACTAAGCGAAATGTAGATCTGTGTATACCACGCGCAGATCGAGTTTGTTTCAAAAAATCGATAAATTTGATCGTTTTAAAGTTATCGATTTAAAACATTATCGAAATGCAGTTATAAATTTATATCTTTCACATCTTTAGAGCTAGAGTCTCCAAATTTTGTATTTAGTATAATGTGGAGTTTATAAAATTTTGATTTTTGTCACATTTTGGATGCCATCCCCCCTTTTCTTCCCTTCCCCCCAAATTTGTAAAAACCGTATTTCAAATACTAGAGACTTGTGCTTTGGCAAATACACACATATAAATGACATAATCAAAGTCAAAGTTGAAAGTTTGATTAAGAAAGTCCATCTACGAAAGAAGTTGTTAAACATTTCATTTCCCATAGTAAAGCTGCGCTAACTGTGCAGTCAGCAGAGGTCGTGCTTATGCGTGCGTGCGTATGTGTGTATGTGTGTGTGCAAGTATTGCTTGTATATATATATGTTAAATAAGAACAGAATGTTTGGAGTATCGGCTCTTCGCAGGGTTCAGGGGATCTCCTAGTCGGGTACCGCCTAGAGACTAGAGCTTTCTTACTTGTTTTGCTAATATTCGGTAACTTTTCCCGTTTAATAAAATCGAAGTTTAACTTAGATTTTTTGTATATTTGGGATTCAGACTGTATATAATTACAAAATTCTTTAAATTTGAGTTCAGTTACAAAAAGGTGAAAGAGCTTGCATTTTTAATGTGCTATTCTACAAATTCAATCGAAATGGGTTCAACAAGGACAATGACTCATCTAAGCCTTAATAGACCCAGTTGGTCAGCCATACTTAAAATTTGATATATTTGGTCAAGACTTTTTGGAAAGTGGTTATTCAAGGGTAAGAAAGCCAGCCGCCATCATATTATATTGAGTAATATAAGAACACCAGCTTGCGAAACTCTAGTCAATTAGAGACAGACCAAACGACATATCCGGTTGTGAGGAGTCGGCTCGGCGACTCGAGTTAACAGCATATGGATGACTCATATATTGTCGCTGTACCTCATGATCCGGATGGCAGCTTGAAGAGAGGAAACAATTGCCTAGCTTGGTCTCTAGCTCCTCCTGGGCAGCAACGTGTGCACAGGCCCGGGCAATCTTATAGAGATGCTCGTACTTTTGTTGTATGGTAAGTAAGTTTGACTTGCCAGGTCCTTCGTAGAAATCCTTGGGCGTGAATTTGCAAAAGTCGATTAGCCCCAGTAGATCAGATATATAATCTGCATTTACTTTGCCCTCCCCATCGATTGCTGGATCAACAGCCTGGCCAGCATTACTAGTCATTTTCTCATCCTCAGTTTCAGTGTCAATAACGACAGCGTCTGCGTTATACGCGTCCAGATCGTGAAACTTGATGAACATTTCAATCAAGTTAAAGCGCTCTGCCTCCGTGAGTCTGCCCTCGACAACCTCAATATAGGACTTGAACACATCTGTGCCAAACTGGTATATGGCCGAGTGGTTGACCACCCTCCTTGCGTGATGCTTTAGGTCGCGAGAGATCTGGTCGATCAACGTCTCGCAATTCAGTGTGTGCGCGCACTGAAAGAGACGCAGCAGCTCATCTGTGTCGAACATGTCCTTGCGGTATAGAAGCTGTTGCACACAGTCCTCCTTGATAGACTCCACCAGGTACTTGTTGCCGAACTCGGCTAGTTTCACAAGTGTGTCGAAGTCGTAGATTTTAAGCCTCTCCACATCGTAGCAGTACACGTATTCGCGAAACTTCTCGAACACCTTTGGCTCCACATCGTTCAGCTTCACCTCTCCGCTAGTGGACTCATTGTAGTTGCCAAAGAGCATGCGATCAAACACCTCAGAGGCGCAGCTCAAGATCAATTTGTGGCACGCAAACACCTTGTTTCCTGACGCTGTTTCAATAATAAATCTGCAGTCAACGTGACGATTGGTAATCAAAATCTCGTGTAGAGAATTACGCAACCTGCCGTTGTCGACCAACAATTAACAACAAATTCATCTGTGATTAGGGCCATCTGGAGTACTTACCATGTACTCATATTTGTTTTGTAATTTTCCAGTTTGTCTCGAGCCAAAATACAAGTGGACGTGTCAAATATCGGATTTCTAATAATCTTCCCTACAGTGATGCGGGCAACAAAATAATTCAATAATATTCATTTGCTTGCTTTGTTTTCATACTCGTTCACTAAGTGAAAGTGTTGAATTGAAGAATTGAATTTAATGTATATCGATAAGCAAATCGGAAACTACCTTTACTGTATAAACGTTCTTAGTCCTGGCATTATTGCTTCTAGAGTTCTAGAGTTGAAGTTTGATATTTCTTTAAGCGCCTTTATGGGTTGAATATTCATGTGGCTTATACACTTAGTGGGGCTGAGGCAAGCCGGAAAAAAGTTTCGACTTTATGGTTTTTCATCTCTGTTGTTCACTTAAAGATGAACTTATATTGACATCGAAAATCCAGGAAATAATGAAATTTGATTGAAATAACATTTTTTTATAGTGTTCGATTAATTATTTTCCGTATTTTTAAGAAAAATATTCAGGTTTGAGGTTTGGACTTACACAATTTCTGTTTTTAATTTGGCTCTCACTATTTTTTACCATTTAAGATTTTAGCATAAAGAACAATCTTGATCAAGAGAGGATTGATTTAAATTGAGGAATGTAAATTATTTAGATCATATTTCCAATTTCCTTTGCAATTTTATTTGATAATGCTTTGTGTATATTATTAAGCTTCAAAATAATATGAGCTTGTTAAAAATCGATTATTTAGATTCTGAAAATATATTATAAAATAAAATATGATAATATAATATAATCTAATGAAAATACATTCAATAGCCGCAAATTCAAATATATTTACCCTCATTTTTTCGATGTTTTGTAATGAACACAGTAGATATTTATGATTATATATCTATTTTATATATTTCTTAAAAAAAAACTTGGCAGCAAGACCTAAAATATATATTGCGAAAACCTTCAACAGTCAGCTTAAATTGTCTTATTTCGATAGCCGAAACCAATAAATAACACTGAAACATCGCAGTTCTTTGACTATGCTTATTTTGGCTTCGGCTTCGTTTTACCATAGAGCTGGTCCGGAGTAGGAATGTCGCTGACAAAGTAATTCGCTGGTATGAAGTGGAAAATCTTTTTCAGAACATCGAGCAGAATGTCCTCGATGGTCTGCGTGATAACCGTGTAAAGAGCATCTGCCAGCATTCGCCAATTATCGTTAAAGAACTTGTTGGTGCTATCCTCTGGAAAGGGCGTTAGAGAAAGAGAGAACGAGATTTGTTGAGATAGAGAGTGAGAGAGCTTTCAGTTACTCACCCAATTGCTTGTTGCCGTTGAACAGATTGGAGAAGTATGACTTCAAGCCATCGATTTTGAAGTCTACGCGGCAGTTGGTCACATTGTAAAACGTGAAGCCGCCCTTCGAGTACAGTCGCGTCTTGGTGTGCATGGTGACAGTCATGTTATCTGCATAGGGAGACATGCCAGTGGCCAGTGGACCGAAGCGAATATCTTTAAGCAACTCTCACCTGCATCTAAAAAGACCTGACCACGCCCATTCAGAGGTATGAGCAAAATGCGTCCAAATAAACTATAATCGCCTTGAAGCTTCATCACTGGCAACGTGAAAGTGGTCTTCCAGCTGTAGTCCTTTTTGTAAACTCTACCAAAGGAAAGTGAAGTAGATATAACGAAATGTATCTATGCACATACAGTTCGACTTACATGCTCTCTAGCACTTTGGTGTGACCAAATCCAAAAATCTTGATATTAGCCAGCTCGACTTTTAGATTGATCGCATTGCTGTTGCCCTGGGATATTCGTATGCGGTTCAAGTGGAACGGATCGAAGCTTTTGATACTTGTCAGGCCCGGAATTCCTGCAATATGCAGTGGGCGTGGCTGCTTAGATACCCTCACCTGTGTCTATGTCAGCGACTTACCATCGTTTAGTTTGTCGAAGAGCTGCTGTATGCTTTGCGTCGAGCAGTTGACGAAATTCTTATCGGCTATCTTACATTCTCTGATGTAATCTGCTGCGGTTCGATTAAAATTGAGGTTTTTGATTTCAGTTGTGTTGAATTTCAAAATAAAAAGATACAAATAAATGCAGAGAAACAGATCCGGTTTAGTGGTGCAATATTTGGCAATAAACCATTAAGTGGGTTAGTTACATTGCGTGCCGGCCTAGCCGGCCTAGCCAGCCTCAAATGCTTTTTGATTGATATTCAAATTGAGTTAAAAGCAAGCGCTACACTTGGCAAGTGCATTATCCAGCCTAAGCTTGAGATATGTAGGTGTTAAGCTTGATAAGTAAGCACACAATCCACTTGACACTTACGCGGCTCAGTCAGAAATGGATCGTCGCCACGAGCGAAGCGAATTAGCAATGCCAGAAGCACAGCGCGTCGTATGAGTTTGCTCATCTTAGTCTTAGAGAGATCTCTTTATCTGATCTGCAGCTCAGTTTCCCTAGCGACTGACCTCGCCAAGCAATGAATGAAAACTGAATAGCACGCGTGGAAAATGTTTTACAAATTTCAAAAATATTGCGCCTCACTTTCGTTGCTGCTGCTTATGAAAAACTTGATTTGAGCGGCTTGCAAAATTACGCAATGTCTTTGACTCGACAGCCGACAGCCGACAGCCGACAGCTGGCCAATGTGCTCACAAGAGAGAACAGTTGCTGTTCAGTTTAGTTGGCACTATTATTTCATCATCGATTTTCTTGCGTTTTCTTGTTTTTCGGTGGGGAAATAAGTCGATGCCAATAAAAATTCGCAAGTGTACGCAAAGTTTTGTCACTGGCTTGGTTACCGTTCGAATTGCGACATCGCCAACAAGCAATTAATTCTCTAACATCGATGTTAACATCGATATGCTTGCTCTCGAAAAATTTGATTTTCAGCTCCGGCTTGAACTTGATGCATTGGAATATTTTAAAATACATTATGCTATGATACGAAAGTGTTCCTGAACCCAAATATAAGACTCAATGAACAAACACTTTTCCATTTAAAGTAGGTCAAAAATTGTATTTATTGCGCCTTTTGAAAACATTGAATTGACTAAGATTTCATTCCGACATTGGTACTTACACCTTAATTGCTCTCTAAAATGTCAAGTACAGTAAGGCAGCTAATATGTCATATTTCATATGTTTTCACTACAGCAAACAGCTTCATATGAAATGTATTTCCACTTTCCACTTGAAAGTTGATTTTAAAGAAAATATCAGAGTACAGAGTACAGAGTACAGAGTACAGAGTACAGAGTATAGAGTACAGAGTACAGAGTACAGAGCGCAGAGTACAGAGTACAGAGTACAGAGTACAGAGTACAGAGTACAGAGTACAGAGTACAGAGTACAGAGTACAGAGTACAGAGTACAGAGTACAGAGTACAGAGTACAGAGTACAGAGTACAGAGTACAGAGTACAGAGTACAGAGTACAGAGTACAGAGTACAGAGTACAGAGTACAGAGTACAGAGTACAGAGTACAGAGTACAGAGTACAGAGTACAGAGTACAGAGTACAGAGTACAGAGTACAGAGTACAGAGTACAGAGTACAGAGTACAGAGTACAGAGTACAGAGTACAGAGTACAGAGTACAGAGTGCAGAGTGCAGAGTACAGAGTACAGAGTACAGATTGCAGAGTGCAGAGTGCAGAGTACAGAGTACAGACTACAGAGTACAGAGTACAGAGTACAGAGTACTGAGGCTGTTGATCCAGCAATCGATGGGGAGGGCAAAGTAAATGTAGATTATATATCTGATCTACTGGAGCTAATCGACTTATGCCTGGAGGAGATGGAGACGGTCTCTGATTGACTAGAGCTTCACAAAGTTATGTTCCTATATTATGTTGACGGCTGCCTTTATTATCCTTGTATAACAACTTTCCAAAGTAATTATATCAAATTTGAAAACTGTCTTCGCTGGCACCAACAAAAAACAAGTAAGAAAGCTCTAGTCGGTGGTACCCGACTATGAGATACCCTGAGCCCTGCGATGAGCCGATATTCCAAACATTTTATACTTATTTAACATATATATACACATGCAACACATATGCACACGCACATACACACACACACACACACACACACACACACACACACACACACACACACACACACACACACACACAAATACGTACGCACGCATAAGCGAGTGCTCTGCTGACTGGGCAGTTTACGCAGCGACTGCGCTTGGGCTGCAGTGAGAGCAGTATTATGGGAAGTTAATTGTTGAATAAGTTCCTTTGTAGATGGACTTTCTTAATCAGACTTTCAGAGCGTGGTTATGGTTCATTGCTGAAGCACAAGTCTCTAGCACTTGAAATACGTTTTTTGCATATTTGGGGCGAAGGGGGCGTGGCATCAAAAATATAACAAGAATCAAAATTATATAAAACACACATGCAAGGAGTCTCTAGCTTTAAAGTTGCACGAGACATAATTTTATAGCTGGTTTTCGATTTCGTTTTTAATCTATAACATTAAAACGATCAAAGTTATCGTTTTTTTTTTATACAAACTTGATATGCGCACCATGGACTTACATAAAAAGTCTCTAGCTCTTATAGGTTCTGAGATTGACGCGTTCATACATATGGATGAAAGAAAGGGCTAATTCAACTCAGCTCGTCGCCCTGATCAAGAATATATATACTGTATGGTACTTAAATGTACTTAAAATTTTTCAATCGTCGGCTTTTTGTCTCTGCTCTTCTCTTATATCATCTTCACTTCTATTATTTTCTTTTTTCTACCCTCGTATTCTCTTCTTTTCTGTTTTTCTCCCATCTGTTCTTCTGTTCTTTTCACATTTATTCTGTTCTATCTTCGCTTATATTTGAGTGTAATCTCTTATCTTTTCTTATTCTTTCTCTACTTTTTTCATATTTTCGCATTTCATCCCTTCTTTACTTTCTTCTGTTGCTATTTCTAGTCTGACCTGCTGGGTCTATTAAGGCTTGTGTGATTGTTGAACTCATTACCCATAAAGGTAAAAGCACCAAGCACAATAAGCCCAATAGTGTTAGTACCTAAAAGTCTATGCCAACTCGATTTCTTTAATAAGTTATATGAAACTTAACGGATTTCATTAAATATGATACAATTTTTCTCTTGAATATGAAAATTACGCATTAAAAATGAATGTCTTTACATTTTTGTAACTGAACTTAAATAATATTCTAATATTTTTAGTCTGTATCCACTATATACTAAAACAAGGAGGAAATTTCTAGTCGGTCGATCTTGCACTTTTACAATCAAACTGATTGTTACCTTGGGAGGTTCCTGTATCGCAGGCGCAGATCGACTTTGTTTCTGAAAGTCGATAACTGTTCGCGTTTTAATGTCATCGATTAAAAACATTATCGAAGTTCAGTTATTATTTTAAATATTATATTAAAAATATGTAGAAGAAGCAAAGAATGTTTGGAATATCGGCTCTTCGCAGGGTACAGGGAATCTCCTAGTCGAGCAGTCTCGACCAGAAAACTCTAACTTTTTACACCCTGAACCCATTGAAAATGGGAAATCAGGGTATAATGGTTTTGTTGAAATGTATGTAACAGGCAGAAGGAGGCGTCGCAGACCCCATAAAGTATATATATTCTTGATCAGGGTGACAAGCCGAGTCGATTTAGCCCTGTCCGTCCGTCCGTCCGCCCGTCCGTCCGTCCGTCCGTCTGTCCGTATGTTTGAACGCGTCGATCTCAGAATCTATAAGAGCTAGAGACTTGAAATTTTTTATATAGATCCGTTTTAAGGACGCGCAGATCGAGTTTGTTTAAAAAAATCGATAAATTTGATCGTTTTAAAGTTATCGATTTAAAACTAAATCGAAATTTAGTTATAAATTTATATCTCCCACATCTTTAGAGCTAGAGTCTCCAATTTAATATGATATGAAGCTTATACAATTTTGATTTTTGTCACATTTTGGATACCATTCCCCATTTCCTTCCCTTCCCCCCAAACTTGTAAAAGTCGTTTTTCAAATACTAGAGACTCATGCTTTGGCAATTACATACATATGAATGACATTATCTCGCTCTAAAAGTTTGATTAAGATAGTCTATCTACAAAGAAACTTATTCAACAATTAACTTCCCATAAAGTAGCCATACTGCAGCCCAAGCGCAGTCGCTGCGCTAACTGCGTGCTTATGCGTATGTGTGTATGTGTGTGTGCATGTATAGCTTTTATATATGTATATGTTAAATGAGCATCGAATGTTTGGAATATCGGCGCTTCGCTAGGTTCAGGGGATCTCCTAGTCGAGCAGTCTCGACTATCGTTTTTTATATCGTTTTACAATAGATACAAGATACGGACTACGTAGAGTGCAGACTTGAGGCAAGGGAACAGTGACTTTTCAAAGTAAAAATCCTTCCTGCTGTACGGTAGGCGCATTAGTGTCCTTCAAGTGGCGTCTTAGTGCATACACCGAGCAAACTGACCAGAACACAGCGCAAGGCGGTCGAAAAACAAACGACGCCAACTTTGTCAGACATTGTGCGATGTACACAAAAAGGAGTTTCATGTATGCTCTGCCATATATCAGGATAGATGTCATAGCCACCAGTCCTCACCTAATCGGCCATACTTGTGCCGCTTGTGCCACTTGCACTACTTCTAAGGGCGAAAGAGTAAAAAGCCATTTTCGACCATGCTATTTATTATTTTTTAGCTATATGTCTTGTGAGTGGAAGTAGCTCAGACTTTCCAGTCCGCGAAATATTCTTGGTCGTGACTGTCTCAAGTCCTGTGCACTTGGGTAAGGCAAAATTTTGGTATCTCTTATCTTCGACTGCATCGCTCGCACTCTTGTGTACTTTTCAAAGGATATACATACATGCCACCGCCCACATTTGTCCTGCTTAAGTATTTCTTATTGCGTTCGCTGCTAAGCGCACTTTTCAATTACCCCAAAGTGGAGAGCACATTTATTTTGGGGCCAATTACGAAAATTAAATAATTTGCTAGAGTGACTCGCAGGCTACTCAATAAATTCATTTTCTATAGAAAATATGTATATATATTTATTTATTTTTGATTAAAATGTTTTATACGAGTTGCAATAATAAATACATTTAATAATTTAATTGATTTTTATCTACTTGCTACGCTCGAGTATAGCTAACAGAGCATGTCGAAGTTCTGTTAGTGGAATGGAGATCACGTTGACCCTATACAAGTTATATGTTAGGGCAATATAAATATGTATTTACGTCCTTTATCGTCGTCCAAATATCGTCGGCATGGCAAACTTTAAGGAAAGTAAGATCTAAGAATTAAATTTGAAATACTTTGTTTAACATTTAAAATTGTTCCACTCTAGGTGGAAGTAGGAGATGAATGTCCATCAAATTGTTTTCTTAAAATTGAAATCTTGAAAGTCTTTAAGTTTAGAAACTTGTATTTATACATACAGCTATTATCAGAACTTTTCGGCTTTAGCATCAGCAAATTTTACAATTGATTCCCTGCTCATCATCATCAGAGAGTGTTAAGGCAAGTGAAACCAAATGTTCAAAACTAAGAAAAACTTATTTTAAAATCCAATCAATAATTAACTTGAAAGTCCATAGTTTTCAAAGAAAGGCTAATATTAATGCAAATTTACCTATTGCTTAAATACAAACATAAGTTCGAATACTGATAAGGATTGTGCTTGACTTGCTTCATATTATTAGTACAATAATTATAATTATTATAATATATTTATAGCAAGTAAGAAAGCTCTAGTCGGGGGTACTCGACTAGAAGATTCTCTGAACATCTTGCGAAGAGCTGATATTCTAAATATTCTTTGTTTATTTAATATATACATGCAAGCAACACATACACACACACACACACACACACACACACACACACACACACACACACACTCACACACATACACACACACACATACATGCGCACGCACGCATAAACACGCGCTCTGCAAACTACTCTAGTATTTACGCATATTAAAAATATGAAGATAAGGGCAGGGAAGGAGTGATGGTATCCAAAAATGACAAATATCAAAATTGTATGAATTATACATTAATCTAAATACAAAATTTGGAGACTCTAGCTTCAAAGATTTACGAGATATAATTTATTAACTGAATTTCAATAGCGTTTTTAATTGATAACATTAAAACGGAAGATTTTCATCGAATTTTTGATAAACCAGATCTGCGCGTGATATAAAGGAACTTACAATAAGAATTTCAAGTCTCTAGCTTTTGTAGGTTATGAGATCGACGCGTTCATACATATGGACGGACGGACAGACAGATCTAAAACGACTTAGCACGTCGCCCTGAGCAAGAATATATATATACTTTATTGGGTCTGCCACACCTTCTTTTGCATGTTAAACAAAACAATTATAGCCTGATTTACCATTTTCAATCTGTTCAGGAATTTATTGGAATCTTGGATTGTTGATTTTAGCAATTTCATTTAGAAACGTATTACGGAAATATATATTAATTTTCGAAGTAACATTGGGATAGTGATCAAGTGCTTCAAGTCGAATTCGAATAATTTTTGAGCAGAATAATCGGAAATATTAGTTAAATTGCCATACTACGCCTTTGTTATAGTTGAAGAAATAATGCGTGAATCTCTATAAGTGAGAAAAGGTTCGTACAGGTTACAAAGACTTTCGGGTCTGGCCCAGGAAAAGTTAGCCACTTTTTATACCCTGAACCCATTGAAAATGGGAAATCAGGGTATAATGTTTTTGTGGAAATGTATGTAACAGGCAGAAGGAGACATCGCAGACCCCATAAAGTATATATATTCTTGATCAGCTCGATGAGCTGAGTTGAAATAGCCCTGTCCGTCTGTCCGTCCGTCCGTCCGTCCGTCCGTCCGTCCGTCCGTCCGTCCGTGTGAACGCAGCGATCTCGTAAACCACAAAAGCTAGAGATCTGAAATTTTCAGTATATACTCGTGTGTATCCTACGCAGTACGAGTTTTTTTTAGATTTTCGATAACTCATCCCGTTTCCTTATTATCGATAAAAATCGATAACTTTTCTTCCGTTAAGCGTACCGTAAGAGCTAGAGACTCCAAATTTACTGTGTAGATCCGTGTAATGAATGCGGACAATTTGTAATTTTTGGATTTTGGATGCCACGCCCCCTTCGCCCCCAATTTGCAAAATTCGTATTTCAAATACTAGCGGCTTGTGCTTTGGCAAATACATACATATGAATGTCATAATTATGCTGTAAAAGTTTGAATAAGAAAGTCCATCCACAAAAAAAGTTATTAAACATTTAATTTCTCATACAATAGGCATTTGCAGCCCGAGCGCAGTCGCTGCGCTGACTGCGCAGTCAGCAGAGCGCGTGCATATGCGTGCGTGCGTATGCATTTGTGTGTGTGTGTGTGTTGCTCGCAATATTTGTATACGTTAAATAAGAATATAATGTTTTGAAGATTGGCTCTTCGCAGGGTTCAGGGTATCTCGTAGTCGAGCCGTCTCGACTAGAGCACTCTTACTTGTTTTTGCTAATTTTAACAATAATTTGACAACACTGGAGCAGCAGAGCCCCAAACATTATAAAGTTCTAAAACAATGAGCGCAGCATTAAAAATAATTATCTTGGGCCTCAAATCACAATAGCAACCCTTTGTTCAAAACATCCTTTTTGAGGCTGCTTGCGCAGATCTGTGAATTTCTGGCCACACTTGCTCGCAGGACTATTAAAAAATATGCGCATCTTAATTTAAATAAAGTGTAGAAACAAATAGAAACTAACGAAAGGAGCAGAGGATAGGAAAAGCGCAACCGGTCAGGATGCCCGAGTGAAGTTAAGCGAACAGCGATGGCAGCAAACAAAAGGGACAGAAAGCCAGCCCGGCTGGGCTCTGGTGTTGGCCAGGGACTGAACCAGAGCAAATATTAATCCACAAAAAGGAATTGTCACAAATTGTGTGCTATAGCCCAGGTGGCGTCTTCTGCCCGCTGGGCAAACAACAGTTGCAACAGCAGCAGACCAAAAAAGGACAAAAGGACTTTCCTTTTGTGTGCGTGTGAGTGTGTGTGTGTGTGTGTGTGTGTGTGCGGTTGTGAAGAGCAGCTGTGAAAAGGGTGTGAGGAGAGAGGTCCAACCTTGACAGCGCTGATTGTTTCAAATCGCAAGTTTGGCTTACCTTTTTGGGAATTAATTTGGCAAATAAACGCTGACAAAACGCAGGCAACTGGACAAGGACAAAGCTCTATTCTATTCCTTGTGCAAGGCCAACTAATAGGATTTTGATGATAGTTGCTCGGTTTGCCATCTACTTCGACCCTCCGGCGTTGCAGCCTTCACCATAATCAATTTTTGGCGAGGTTTTTTCTGTTGCTCAGTTGCCCTCTCATATGATTGTACCCTGTGACCCATGAAATGAGTTTTGCCATGTGTGTGTGTGTGCAAGGGGTGTGCGGGGGAGGTAAGCGGAATGGCCAAATGAAATTACCAACACATTCAGTCAGAGAATGAGACGGAGATGGCTCGGAGCCGCAAAGCCAAAGCCAAAGCCAAAGCCAAAAGCTGCACCGCAATTCGTATTCATAGCATTTCTCTCACTCTCTCGCACTCTCTCGCTCTCTGGGTTTATATCTCGATGCGGGTTTTGTGTGTGTGGCGGTATTATAATTAATTTCAGTGGCCCAAATATGTAAATTTGATTACGAGCCAAAACAAAAATAAATTCACAAATATAGCGCATACGCAGCGTATTCACAATTTCTATAGAGACCAAAGGCCGGCTTCTAAGCCGCTTAAATTGACTGCTGTTGAGACGGAGGGCATGAACGGAACAGCACAGCTGTCTATATGTGTCCACGTCCATGTCGCAGTTCATCAACGGCCAACTTTGGCTGCCTCTGCCTTGTTCCGAGAACAAAACTTTTGTTTCCCGTTTTCCATTTTTTTTTGTCATTTCTATTTTTTTTTTGCGACTTTTTAACTTCAACTTTAAATGAATTTCATAACAGTTTTTGTGGCGTTTTTTACAACTGCAGTCGAAAGCCAACTTTGCATGAATTAGTCACAGTCACAGTCGAAAGCCTGCCCACCTCTCATCTCTCCCTCACAGAGCACTGCAGTTGCTGCTGCAGTGGAGCATTGCATGCGTTTGGGGGTATTTTAATTAGCGGCTGCCCCTCCCAGTGAACGAAAGATCTTAATTAATGCCTAGATTGGCCTCTAAAAAGATTTACTGTTCCGCAATTTATTACGACAAAAAACTGCGAAATAAATAAAGCATCGCCAGCTTCAATTCACCAAAAATAATGTTTAATAAATTGAAACTACTCAGGAATACACGTAATCAAATAAAGATAGAAATTAATGTGTATACTCAGTATTGTGTAACACAATATTTGCATATTGCTATATTATATATATAAATATATATAGTGACATATGTATGCAATCCAAACATACACTTTTAATGTAAGCAATGTAACAATTCTCAAGCGGTTAAAGCTGCAGCAAAAGTAGCAAGGCGCAGTAGTCTACAAGAAGTTTAGTTTTATACTCCATAGTATCGATTTATATATATGTCAGAGTTTGGTTAGGATGACCACTTTCCACTTTTATTAGAGTAATTATTAGCCACGCTCTATAACTAGTTCCCGGTGTGTTGCTGTCTGTCACGACTTCGTGCTCTTCTTTTTGAACTTCTCGCAACTTCTAGACATTTCTAGAATGGTTCCACTGACAACCATCACGACCCTGTTCGACTGGCCTATATGCCATCTCACTCTCACTCAACAACACCCGGAACCACGTTCAACAGCAGCTATATTTGTCTCACTCTCATGCCAACTTGTGCATTCTAAGAAGTGTGCTGCCAACTTATTTAATACTTCCAATACAACTCTGTACAAGCTCTCGACGGAGAATCTAATAAATTACTACTGTAACAATAAGATACTCAACTATTAGACTTTGCTTTTACTCCACAGCATCTCGTCATAATATATTCGTAATACGAGATACATATATAAATATCATTTTCAAATCAGTCTTTATTCTGCATTCTAAAGGATCAAATACTACACATTTTTTATTTTCGTCAGTCTAATATCTCATGCAATGGTAAGAACATACATATGCACCCACACATACAAGTTTCCATTAGTTGAAATACGTTTTTATACCCTGAACCAATTGAAAGTGGGAAATCATAATGGTTTTTTTTTTTTTTTTTTTTTTAATTTGGTTTGGATTTGGTGTGTGTTTTCAAAATCCGAAATATTTCAAATCTAAGTAATCATCACGAACGGATCAACGTCATGGCTAGATTGCCTTTCTGATCAAGATTATATATACTTACGTCTTCTTATGAGTGTGGCATTAATTTAAAAAAAAAGTATTTAGCTCATGTTTATATTTTCAATAGGTTCAAGGTATATGAAAATATCTATTGTGTAATCTGGAAAAATAAACATAATTTGAGACAAAGTATCATAAACAAAAGATTTCAATTTAAGTAAAAAATCAAATGAACAATATGGAACATTTTATTTATTTTTATTAAAAGTAAATCATTTATTCGATCCAAAGAAAATATATTTTGGATATGTTTACGATTCCAACAATTTTGAATAAAGTCACATGATTCTGAGATGATTTTTGATAGTTTCCAAATCTAAGAGCCATATTTCATAATGAATTCATATTGTTTTTTTTTGTATACTATGGAAAACACTTATTCTCAATCATGCGCTTATAAATAGTTCTATTTTATCAAGCTCAGAATGAGTTTTAATATGCAAGTTATCGTATTCTATGTATCAATACCAGAAGTGAAATTTTTATGTATTATTATTATCCTTAGTTTAGCCTTATGCTTATAGAAAGGTATATTAATCGACGAATTACAATAAGAATTAATTACTTTCTTGCTCTGTAGTTCACGTTAACTATTCATTTGAAATTTTGTAAATATGTCCTTGGTTTTTGGACTATTAAGTTATCCGCATAAAGAAATCTATGTGACCATTGAAGTTTATTTATAAGGCAACACGAAAGAGAGCCCAAGCAAATATGTAAAGGCGAGATGAATACAAATAGCTGCAGGAAAATTTACAATAACAACTAGTCAAGGCAACTAGGAAGACAACAGCTAGCAAAACAAAGTCTATGCAAAGAAAACCTATTAGTTGCATGATATATGAAACCGTCAAGCCAAGGCTGCCGAACTATGAATTCAAATATAGCGAAGTGAGCAAAGTTTGAGATAAACGGTAAGCTGAGAGAACTGAACGCTGGGAGCTGTGAGGGGATGCAGCCATTTGGCGCATATTTGCAGGCAAACAAACCAACCAAGTCATCAACGCCTATTGGGCAAGGGGGCTTTGAAGGCGCAGTGTGTGGGTCCATCATCATTTTGAAAACCTTGGCAAATAATTTGAAAAATCAACATTGAAATTCAGACGGAGCGTCTCGCCGTCTTGTCTTGTCTGGCGAAGAAGCCAGAAAGTAGACTCCAAATTGACGTCGCACGTTTCTTCCTCTTCTTCTTATTCTTCTTTAGCCTTGAATATTTGACGCTAAAGTCAGATTTGGAAAACATACTTTTGCCATTTTCGAAAATCACACTTGAATTCGCTGTCGTTGTTATTGTTATTGTTGTCGTGGCAGTTTGTGTTTGTGTACTTTGTTGCTACTTGAGCACTGAAGTAGATGAAAGGCTTTTGGCATTGGCATTGCGTAGACTTCACTGTGGGCCAGGTTCATAGTTCAGGGAGAGGGTAGCCGCTTGCTTGTTGTTTATTTATCGCAGCGTGTGCGGCTTTTTTACTCTAAAGCTCGTGTAGCTTCCCAGCTGAAGTATGTTTGTCAATTGAAATGCTAGACAAAGTATCTATAGACCCACAAGATGATGATGATGATGATGGTGATGATGGTGATGATGCTGATGTTGATGTCTGTGCACAGTTGGATGAAGGGCATAGACGACATACAGACAACTGTATTGAGAGGCTGACTGCACTTAAAGGTTATCGTATTTTCTGACTTTAAAGGATGAGGATTTGCGCTTTTGAATACGTTGCATTTTTATTCGATTCCTATGAAGGTCTTAATCGAT
Source organism: Drosophila nigricruria (assembly GCA_037075265.1). Taxonomy (NCBI): domain Eukaryota; kingdom Metazoa; phylum Arthropoda; class Insecta; order Diptera; family Drosophilidae; genus Drosophila; species Drosophila nigricruria. The sequence goes on from JBAMCI010000074.1 coordinate 4,539,412, forward strand.
TTTAAAGTAAAGCTCTTCAGATTCTGAAGGCTACAGTCGCAATGGATTTAGTTAAGAAATATGCCTGGATCTACCTAGAAGACTTATTCATGAGTTTTGCTATTAAAACACTTAAGTTCACATCCTATTGATGTTGCTTACAATTTAGAGAAATTCATTTTGGTTTTCAAAAGGAATTGTCTAGAGATTGTTTTATTGATTTATCATCAAATACATTTAGCATATTGTTTTTAATAAATCAAATTAATCTACTTGAGCTCTAGAGTTGGAACTCGATATATTTCACTCAAAGCTTCACATAAATAATTAAGCTTATAGCTGGAAAATATGCTGATTTGGGCAAAAGTTGTCATAATTAAAGTTTTTGTGACAGAAAACGGAATGATTGAAAAAAGTCAATGTATTTTTGCAGTCAGCAGCTTAAATGCGCATAAATGCTAAATGGAAATATTGAACAGGAGCAGCAGCAGCTACAACAACAACAACAACAACGGGATTGAGAATCGTACGAAATGTACTTTGACAGCTAACGAAAATTTTGTGCTGAACGCGTGAAAATTAATTAAAATATTCCTGTAACTGGCAAACGCCGCCGGAGCATAACTGAATTTTAATTGAACGCAATCAATGCGAATTTATGAAGTCCGTTTACCCCAGCCCTGCCCCGCCCTGCTCTGCTCTGCCCTCCCCAATAGATATCCCTTTCGGGCAGCCCATGACAGTAAAGCAGTTTGTCGGTCGGTCGGTCGATGGGTCTCCTCCCTGAATCCTTTTGCAATTGGTGTTAATTTGCCTGCGAGAAAATATTAAATGGAAAAATCAACTTTACCTTCACCTTCAATTCAATGGCAATATTTTTTAATGTATTCGCATAAAGCGACCCGTCTCTAGATAAAGGCAATAAAAGCATAATTAAATTTCAGGAATTTTCTTCTTTCTTTAAGAGGAGGATATCACTTTTAGAGCGCGTTGCATGAATTATGAATTGTAGATAGCTTCTAAAACTTGCTTTATTTATTACAAATAAGCAGTAATCATACGATACAATCCTCAGTTTCTATATGTGAATGTTACAGTGTTTTTTTCGGATAGACATGCCAGAATAGGCTTAGACATATGTAAAATATATTTTTAGTCGGGGGTCAATAGCTGTATGTATTCCAAATTTCAAGTGTCTATAGTTGATTTGAAGGCGAGGAGACTTATGGCAAAAGCATTTCAAAACCATTCAGTGTGGCGAATTATAGAAGAGCTTAAGCTCAAACGAGCTCTGGTTGAAGAGCAGATGTCTATCTTTAGCAGTTGATATAAAAATGGACAAAAAGCTGAAGACAACAGAGTCACACCTCTAATAGCTGCTGCTAAAACAGTGCTATTGCAGTTGAGTCTGAGTATTGTTATTTTTGTTTGACCTAATCAGAATTTGTAAAATCTTAATTGGTGTGCGTGATTAGTTTATTTAAATATACATTTTTGGAACGAGCTTTATGGCGTTTATCAAACTTCTTCGAATTTACTTTCGCAGCATAAAAAACAAGTAAGAACGTTACAGTTGGGTGCTACCGACTGCGGAATACTCATTCACACCCGCACAGCTGAAGCCCATTGTAAGATATAGAGTTTCCGATTTGCCACTTCACCAATTGGTTTATATATATATAATTTTTGGCAAATCAATAGAGTAGGTCAACAGTAACATCGTCAAAAGTTTTCTGTTTCTCACTGAGAAACAATCAAAGATACAGTTTTTCCGATTTGCCACGCCCCCAGTGGGCGTAGACATATAATTTTTAGCCAGTTCTTGGGAGAGGTCTAGGGTGACGTAACCATAAATTTTGGATGCTTACGCTCCAAAAATGTGAAAATTACAGGGTATTTTTTGAGCATCTACACGCTACACCCTAAAGCGACGTAAAATTTATTGTTGGGATATCGATAGAGGAGGCCACCACTAGCTCAACTATCCAACTATCTTAATTATCTTCTACCTATTGTTACTCTTGGTCTTCAACCCGAGTATATATACCAAATTTCAAGTCTCAAGCATCAATAGTGCTTAAAATATAGCCAGATCCGACTTGCCACGCCCCCAGTGTGCGTGGATATATAGTTTTTTCGTCGATCTTTTATAGTAACTCACGTGCTAAATTTATGAGTTCAAGCCGAAAAACTGTAGAAGATACAGTCTTACCCGATTTTCCACGCCCCCAACGGGCGTCGATAGATCCGCCATAACTTTTTGAGCATGGATTGTCAACGCGAGTATACATTCCAAATTTAAACTCTGTAGCCCTTTCACAGTTAGTGTTTCTGAGATATCGGAAAATGCATTTTCCGATTTGCTACGTCCCTAGTGGGTGTATCTTGACATTTTATCAGACGAGGGTATATATTCCAAATTCCCAAAGTCCCTAGCTTCAATAACGTTGAAATTGTTCTCGTATAAACATATGGACAGCTGGACATTGCACGAAACCAATATACTCATTTCCGTTTGTGAATAAGTATAAAAACTCGGGCACTTTTAAAATTCTCTACTGATTTACCAACAGTAATGCATCGGAAAAATCTATATTCAAGTTCGGGTATTCGAAGCTAGTCTTATATTGCTGTTTGTTATTTGGAAATATATATATGATTAAAACATATTGGATTTAGTAATCTTTGTGTATAACTAATTGACGGAACTTAATGAGTTTTACCTGTGCCTACGTGCAAGCATGAGGAGACCTCTACTTAGTATCTATAGTGAATATTCGAAGCACAAGCTCTACTTTACACAAGTGTATGACTCTCGTAGTGCGTAAATAATATCGAGTCCGCAGTTACTGACGCAATTCAATGTATGTAAATACAATTAAATAGATTACACATTTGTATATCAGATTGGTGCAGTTGCATATTTATTTCGATTTAAGGCCTGCATAATAAAACTTCGATTGCAAAGAGCGGAAGAAGAAGCAACAATGGCAAAGGCGCAATGGATAAATCGGGTAGAGAAAATCAGTGTGACAGGAAGAAACAATTTAAGCACATTGGACAGGATAAGCCCTTGGCCGTATTAGTGTCTAAAACAATGCAGTAATACACACACACACACACACACACATACGTATATATACTCGGAGCTTTACGTATGTGTGCGTGGCTACATGGATGGCACTGCAGTTTACACAGTTTGAGAGCGACATGGTCGTAGATTTTGCAAAAAGGATTTCAGAGCCAAACGAACCGAAAATTGTACAAGTCGAATATACGGGAAAGTTGAGAGCGAGAGCAGGATGACAATGAGAATGGCGACATTTTCTAATGCAATTGTTTTTCGACAAGTTGCGAGACTGTGTATGTGTGTGTGTATCTGTGAGAGTGATGCGTGTGAGTATCTTGCAGACGACTGCTACTTGTCTTCCCTCTGTTGTGTGTGTGTGTGTGTGGATGTGTAATTGATTTTATCGGTCATGTTAATTTTGATTAAATATGCAAATCGACGATACAAATTTCGCATTTCGCTCACACCCACCACACACATTCACACACACATACATACACACGCACACATTGCCATTTGCCATTCCAAATGCAAACCTCAAACGGGAGACACGTGCAACCCAGACCAAATGAAAGGTGGATTACCTATGAAGCAGTTTTCAACCAGCCTTGGCGACCCCCCTTGACAGTTATTATGTTACGGTATTATCTCGTTATTTATGCAGCAGATGACAAATGCAATTTGTTGTTTGCACACGGGAGCTGCTGCACTGTTAACTGGCAATAGGCAACGGGCAACGGGCAATGGGCAACGGGCGACGGGCAATGGGCAATGGGCAATGGGCAATGGGCAACTGGCAGCCAAAAATGGATGCAAGGACATGATAATTTCCAATCATTTGAATAATCTCCTTCTGGCAGCAGCCCGTGTCCGTGTCCGTGTCCATGTTGACCGTGCGCTGCGAAAATATTAGCTTAAGAAAATGTCTAACGAGCTCTACGTGCTGCGGCATGCGAAGGTGTCACTGCTGCGGTTGTCGCCCTATGTGGGTGTGGCTGTGGCTCTGACTGTGGCTGTGGGCATGGTCTATTAGCTGCAGTGGCGGATGGTTGAATTTGTTGCGGCTTTGGCTATTGATTAAAACTTTGGCATTTGAGTTTTGGTTAATGGAAACGAATGCCATCGGATGCATTGGTAATTATCAGTCGTAGCCAAGGCCTCTAAGCAGAATTATAGAATTGAATAGAAAATGGAATCAAAGCTATATCAAAATTTATGATATCTCCCCTTCGGCTGAAGTGCGATTTCCCATAAACTGTATGAGCTCAGTAGTAGCCCTAGAAAGAACTCCATTGACGTTGTACTATCTTTGCTGCGTAAGCTGTTTACCAATGTTCAAATTCTAATCATAAATCGAAATCACTTGCTTAAAGTGGCACACTCAAATACCAATACATAAACATGTCTATATATACTTGGTATATATACTTAGTGGTAGTGCTATATATCTTATCAGGGCTATAAATGTCTCAATATTAAACTAACTTCGACAACAAATGCATATAATATAAACGGAAAAGGTATATAAATGTGGGCCGCCGTCTTTAAAGTACACGACGTACAGTCCCAGTCAAGTGACCCAGGTGTTTGCTTAAGAATAATTACTAAAACTTAGTAGAAAAGAGGGTAACATGAGCATATTTTGGGTCGGGAACAATGGTGGTAATTGATGGATGAATGAAATGATTATTGGATAAAAGACTGATGATAAAGATCTATTATTATAAATATTTGTATGATGGATGGGTTGTATCAACATAACAAGTACTGGGGTGCACTTGCATAATACTTGTTCGCAGTCCAACAACAGCTTTATATAGATTTCTGATCGGTCATACCCTACTAGATGACACCAACGTTGAACCATTTATAAAACTTGAGTTGGTTTTATCTCTTAACTTACTATAAGATATATATGTTATATGTAGCGAATTTCCACGAAGAACATTTGGAATATCCGTCGCTTCAGTAACTGAAACTCTTTTCTCTTGGGGAACAAGTATATTTATAGGGTATTTAGAGCCAGGCAAGTCCTATTCTAGTACTCGAAAGCACAGGGTGCCTATTGAAATAGTCATAGGGCAAATCTAATTGCCACAGAGCTTGACAAATGATGTTGGCTATGTGACTGCTCTATACAAAAGGATTGCTGCAGGTTGCTCCCATTTTAGATGGCGGCGGCAGAATGTTGCAATTGCTGCCTGCAGCTAGAAATGACGCCCTGCCGACCGGCTGACAAAACAGACTGACAGTTGAAATGACTGCAAAAGGTTGGCCCCACCCCATACGGCTCTGCCTGTGTGCCCGGAGTGTGTGAAAGGCGCCATTAAACGATTTTTCATTGCAGGCTGCAGGCTGCCGCAGGTGTTATCTGCCTAGGCTGAGGCCCACGTGGCCCCGTCGCACCATCGCTCGGTTTGACATTTAGCGGTCCTCGACCTTATGGCATGGCGTGCGACTGTACCTTAAACTGCAGCAACTGAATATTTTTTCTTTGGCTTGAATGAGTCCGGAAATTGAAAATCATCTTAAACTGTGTGCATTGGTGGGCGACGAGAGCGGAAATTATTATTTCTTTATCAATGGATTTTCAACAATTCTCACCTCACCTCACCTGCCAAACTCCTCTGAAAAGTTTGCTTGGCTTTGTGCGCCATCTCTCCCCAGGCAATTCCACAATTTAGCCCACTCCAGACATTAATGAATTGTCCGAAACCCAATCAAGCCCCGCTGCGCTTACAACGAAATTTGTGCATTCATTATGCAATCACAACACGTATTTTTTAATCAATCTTACGTGCAAATATGCCGGAGTACCGCAAGGCCCTGAAGGACTTTTGCATTGGTTGAGCGAGTCAGTGGCCTGTCCTTTGTGGAATTTAAATTTATTTCTTAGACCCGTTCAGTTTTGCATTATTGATTGCAAAATGCATGTAATATAATTTAAACTGAAAACTCTCTCTCTTGAGACACATTTGAAATCTATTTCGACAGTTCCAGCCATAGTAAGGAATGTGGGGGTCTTAGGCTACGCATCAACTTCAAGAGTCTTTGCAAGGCTTTACAATTCAAAATATGTTAGTTCATATACAATGTTTCTTATCATTGTATTACAAACTGAATACTTGTTGTCTTACTTAGCAAATTCTCAATTGGTGTCAGTATCTTTTAGACTGGCGCCACAATTCAGAGGTTATATAAAAAAAGTCACATAAAGATAATATTTTTAATCGAATAAAGGTTTCCAGAGAAATAAATGAACTTAAATGTATTTCTAATTGGAGCCTCAACTCCCACCGCATTATTGTAGTGCAACTAGCATATATATCTTATAGAACTAAACATACATGTTTGCAGATCAACAAATATCTTTATTAATACTATATATCTCTTTCTCTGTCTATAGGAATCTCTCTTTCTCTCTCTCTCATATATAATGAAGTACATATATGAGTAAATATCTTGATTAATCTAAGTTAAGTTTATATATTTACTATTTTCAGGGAATTCAACATTTGTTATCCCAATCTTAAAAACTAATAAGTTCTCAATCATCACAGCTTCAATAGGATTCTGTGTGAAGAGGTGAAACTAAGTGGATCAAGTGTTTGGCCAAGAAGTTACTGTAGTAAACGGTACGATAAGTCACCCGTTTAGGTTGTATTCGAATTTGTAGCTTGTTTGCCGTTCGGCAGGTATATAAAATCTCAAAGTTATACATATCAATAAATATTTTTACCGTGCCGCAAGATAAGATATACCGACTTATTTCTTGCGGCGAGGCAACAAATTGGTATTTTTGATAGGAAATCAGGGTATAATGGTTTTATTAGAATGTATGTAACAGACAGAAGGATTCTTTGCATTTCCTATAAAGTATATGTATTCTTGATCAGGGCGATAAGCTGAGTCGATATAGCCATGTCCGTCTGTCCGTTCGTATCTGTGAAAGCGTCTATCTCAGAAACTATAAGAGCTAGATACTTTAAATTTGTTTTGTAGGTCCCTATATAGCACACGTAAATTGAGTTTGTTTCCAAAATTCGATAACTATTATCGTTTTAAAGTTATCGATTAAATACCTTATGGAATTTTAGCTATTAAATTATATCTCGTACATCTTTAGAGCTAGATTATCCAAACTTTGTATTGAGTTAAATGTGTAAATTATACAATTTTGATATTTTTTATATTTTGGATAACACTCTTCTTTTTTCCCTTTCCCCCAAAATTTGTAAAAACCGTATTTTACATGCTTGTGAGAGACTTTATCACGTATGAAATTTTGATTAAGAAAGTCCATGTATGTGTATGCTTGTAATATATATGTTAAATATGCATCGAATATTTGGAATATCGGTTCTTTGCAGAGTTCAGGGCATCTGTTAGTCGAGCAGTCTCGACTAGAGCACTCTTTCTCGATCGACTTAAATTTGTAACGTTGGGGCTAGTCGAGCAGCGTTATATAATATCGATAAATGTTAGTTTGACTATTCGAAGACGCTGGCGGAAATACACAGCTCAACATAAAATCGATAAGACAAGAAATGAGGTTTATGTTTCTAAGGCCTGTTTTGCAAGAGGTGAGTATTTCGTTGAAATACACGATGACGCTCATTCGGTTCACTTTACAAATAACTTATTTGTTTATCAAGTTCTTTCACACATACAATTGAGCACAGTTGTAGATAAACATATAGTCTTACAGCGATCTTAAGTTTATACCTATTTTACTAATCAATATGCTGTGTCTTTTGGTATTTGGCTCGCCTCATGTATCTATTTATGATAGTTATCTTGGCAGACATTGATTTCGCTGAGAGTAGTTCGAAGGCTGATGTCAACTAGATCGGATGAGCGTTCTGCTAGATATTCTCTGCTTTAGATAATGCATATATCCTAAACAAACTCAGTACAAATTGCATTTGCCATCCTTGTAACATATGCTCACAGTCGTTATATGGAGACTAGCAAACATATAAAATGTGGAAAGTATTGTTTGCAGAGATAGTTTGTTTAGGTAAATATATATGAGGAATGATGATAACTCTACTTGCTTCTCTTTAATAGCTCGCGTAACTGCTTAAAACTATTTCAATTGAAAATTCTTTTGTGTACAGAGTATCATTGATTCTCAGCCCAAAAGAGTATCGAACAGCCAGACACTCGCATGGAACAACTCTACAAATGTACTTGGACTGCCGCCAATCGCAGCTAACTATCAATTTTGCTGTCTTATCTGATAGGAATAGGTCTCTTAACCACATTGCCATTGTGGGAAGGTAACCCGATCAATTTTTAGATTTCGAATTTACAATATTTGACTATCCCATGCAGTGAATTGTCCGATATTGTTTCCACCTCCTTAAACTCTTCACCTGATTGTCATTTATCAAAGGTAATGTCTATATCTTATCGTACCCAGTTTGCTGGTAACTGCCGCAGTAGAAGCATTTATTAATACCAGCCCAAAATGTATATATATAGTCGTCTACCTGTATATAGTATGTACACACATGTATATAGAGAATGATATAGCTCGATTTTGGGGTTTTTTTTTTTTTTTTCTGCTTATCAATAATATGCTCGAGGCATTTCACGGCCTTTCACGCCGTTCTCAACTGGTGTTTGCTTAGTGACCACGATGCAGTCTTCAGTTGATATGTAATCGATGACGAGAGCTACCAATTTTCGTAAAATTCACCTTATCCGATTGGTACAGGTACAGAAACTCCCTTTATGTATAACCTGTTGGCCCGGCTAAACATATAGAATTGGAGCCTTAGCTTTATACACTTGGCGCTATTTATTCATGGCATATTCGTCATGAGGTCGTCATATCTCTGCCTGTATGTGTCGACGTTTCCTACTATCGATAAGAGCGGCCAATCCAAATCCAGTTATCTGCTCGTCACACACACTCAAACACTCAAACACACACACACACACACAGACACAGACACACGAACGCGTGTATTGTCAGAAAGATATTGCCTGAGTAAAAGGTAAAGTAAATAAAATACCGTCGCCAGATAAGGCATATCATATAAAAAGCGATATCTATGAAAATATGTCATTATTTCGTTATTGAACTCCGAAGTGTTTAGTTCTGCGCCGTGTTTTGACTTCCTCTTGTGTGTTATATACATAAATATATATATATATTTATATGCCTATTGACACAAATATATATATGTATATATTTTGATATAGGTTGTCGCCTGTGATTACTTTGGACGTCGCTCGATTTAGTGTCGCGAGTTAAGTTTTGATTTCGAGCAAATTGTGTTTTCTAGATATTTCTCAATCGGTGTGGATTGGCAAGTAGAATAGCAGGCTTATCACATGTACAATTTGACCTAGTGTGAGATTCTTCTATTCTACTTTCGACAAACACCAGTCAGCCTAATTTTCGCAAACTATTCAACAAAGTGCCGTACCTATATAACCCACAGTAAGCCATACAACCTCCTATATGTAAAGCACTCGGCAGAAGTATCTTATGTAAATATAATGAAAATGACTATAAAAAAATATTTATCTTTAGCGGCATTCGCTTCATATCAGCGATACGCTTGACTCATGCACTTCGTATGATAGTTATCTGAATGGGCGTGGCTGCATTGCCAAAAGGGGTTGGTATCACAGATTGGGATATAATTCAGTTAGATTATTAAATAAAACAGAATGTGAACTTTACTCTCTAAAGAGATAAAGTCTAATACTTTCACAGATAAATTCGACAAAATTCATAGCAAATCAGTAGTAATTGATCTGATGTATATATAAATATATATATAACATGTGACATATATATGATCTTATCGATCGATTCATTATTTTGAGCTAGCCAAGTTTAGATAACCACGTTGTTGGCAGCTTTCTACTGCTCATATGGAGAGATAAGAAAAGTTTCTTATTGTTGTTCGAACTGACTTCTTTTTATAGATCAATTTATAAGGCTGTGATAAGGAAATCCACTTGAAATGCGCGTGGTTTTAAGTATTTGTTGTTGTTCTTCTCCTGTACTGTGCTGTGCTGTTAGTATCTACTAAAAGTGGGTTGCTTATGTAAGTGCCGAGCTTGTGGACTATGACCTAAGTAATGCCTTATGTTTGTCAATTGACATTAACACCTAATACTTTTTGATTTATTAGCATAATTATTATATTTTTATTTATTTTGTACTGTCAGAAGGAAAATGTATCAGAGGAAAAGTTGGCGCAAGCACCCGCCCCCTTATCAGAGATGTGTAAGTGCCTATATCCCCGTCATTTGTCTGTCTGCTGCTGCTGCTGCTGTTGCTGTCGCTCTCCTTTTGACTCTGACTAACTCAGCCAGTCAACATAATGAAAATGCAATTAATTTTTTCCAGCAATTTCTTTTTGCTCCCCCAAGTCACAGTCGACAGCAGCTTCAACTCTGACTCCAGCTTTGACTGTGATCCCGATGCTGTTGCAATATTATGACTCCTGCTGTTTGCTCTGACAGCCAACCGGGCAGCCACCGGGGCCATGGCAAAAAAAAGCTGATGTTTATTGTGTAGCATTTTCTTTGACGGCGGCACAGCGATTGCAACGCCAGCCTGCTGCCTGCTGCCTGCTGCCAGCTGCCCCACCTTCACATCTCTCTCCTGGCATGGTCCATGAACCATTCGCATTAAATGAGGAAACCAATTATTCGCGCTTATAAAGATTTACCGCCACACACAGACACATCCACAGTTAGACAGATACAGCTACAGCTACAGCTAGATATAGAAATACAGATACAGATACAGATGCAGTTACTGATGCTGCCGTTTATATGCCCAGTTAGGCATTGCCATTGGCCATTGTTTTGTTTTGCCTGTGCTTTAATGGGGGCTTCGGATTGATTAAAGCTGTTTGACAACGCAAATACGGCCGGTTTTTCTAGGAGCTAAGAGAAGCGAAGCTAAGCCAACTGTTTCTCGCCATTTCATGGCATCATGGAAGCACTTATCTCTAATGCAGCCACAATTTCCGGTTGCCGAAAAGCGTTTTCATTATAATTTTGCACATTTTTAACGTCCTTTTGTTGGCCAATTGCCGGCTAGCCAATTTTTTTGCATTAACGATCATCACAAAGCCTATTTGATGGCTCACACTCAGCGTCTGCTCCGGGCATAACTTGTCATTTGTTCTGGACACCCTGCTGCTGTGGCAAAACCGTGGCGAGAATTTGCGCAAAATTACCTTTAATTTTGTCATCAAAAACCACTTGAATGGGCGACAACGTCGGCAACTACGACTGGAGCAACGGCAACGGCAACGACAACGGCAACAGTTGCCTGTCCGACTGTCTGTCCGTCCGGGACTTGCTGGCAGCCGCAGCAATTACAGACGGTAATGTCCAGCCCCTTTGGCCGTAACCCAGGCAAGAAACATCTTTAGTTGTGCCTTAAAGCTTTTTAAGCCACGGTATCCGGCTTGGCTTTCGGCTTTTGCTTTTCGCCTTTGTATTGCATTTCTTGAAACCGAAAGCGTATGGCCCAAGCAGCCATTTGCCAACCTCTGACTACCTTACACCCAAAAGAAGCGTTAAATTAAAACGTAAATACCACTTAGCCAACTATAAAGCAAGTGGCCAGCGCCAACGACTGCAGCTAGCTGTAATCAGTGGGTAATTAACCAGACGACGGCGTTCAGGTGATTCAGGCACCATCCAGCTGTAAAAGACAATTTAATCAGACTGAAAGGAAGAGAGAGAGAGAAGGAGAGAGAGCTAGAGCGAGAGAGAGGAACAGGGAATGTCCTTATTTTAAAGAGTTTGCACTCACATCACTCAATTAAATCAGTGTAGTTGCTAACTCGAGTTGACAGCTGCGCTCAGCCACCATATGACACTTGAACCATTCTTTATAATCCTTATCTATATCGCTTCAACTTCATTTCATGCTCTCACACACTCGCCAGCAAACGGCCAAGTTTTTGGCACAGACTTTGAAAATTGTGTACGCCAAACTATAAATAAGTTTCTAAGCGTTCCTTTTGACAGTTTCATCCATACAAAACGTGCCAAAAAGAAGCATGCCCACCCGACATTTATCGAGGTATATTAAAAACTTTGCTCAGTTCAGTGATCTTGAAAGATGCAGTTTATCGCCTAAAAACGATTCCTTTACTTTAATCACTCACGTTTAATCCATTTGAGGTCGATTAACAGTCGATATTTGGGACTGACCAATGTGCATATATCAATGATGTAATAAATTGAGACGAAAATATTTAAGAACTTAATTGGGAGCTTTGCCCAAAGATGAACATTAAAGGGTATCTAATATTCGTCATTTCGTATGCAGACTCAATAGCTTGTTGTTTTTTCCCATTTTGTTTTGGTAACATTGGAACGTATTGCAGTTTGCCTTTTTTTTTTGGGTGCTGTTTCATGTGTCTTTGGGAAAATTGCAACTGCTGCACATTGGGCAAAAAATTCTAAACTGCAATAAATTCATCAAATGTGCAATGGAACATGCTGTAATGTCACACCCACCGCAGCACATCAGGCCAACAGCCCAACAGCCCAACACCCCTGAACAGCCCATAGCACTCCCAGGCACGTATCGAATGGCGAGGCGATGGGGCATGGAGCAGCCACCCATCTGCATACTCCATTAAATGTCTGAGCTGCCCTGAATTGGACGATATTTCGTAGGCAAATGTGCAATAAATTGTAAATGTTTGTGTATCGCTGGATGGTGGGGCTCTGGACGAGCAGGAGCTGCAAAGAGGCCAACGAAGCTGCTGTTGCACTGCTGCGGTAGGCGGCATCTGCTCCACTCTAAAATGTGCAGCGCACCAGGAGGAGGCTGGGTCGCCCGTAAAACTTGTCCGCTGCACGCCTGTCAAGTTTTACAAGTGTTGTGCAGATTGTTTTTCTGGGCGGAATGACGCGCTTGTTTTAGAGCTGCGATAACGGGAGTAGAAATATGCAATTTACTACCACTTAAAACTACGATTAAGGTTTAAATTTATATCAACTTTGGAAACAACAGTAAATAAATGCCTCTGAAATAGTATCTCACTTATTCCATAATCTATTTAAGCAAAAAACAAAATAAATACTGTCAATAAACATGCTTTTTATAAATTTTCTACATGAGCATTCTCATCCTTAACAGTGTTGAAGAGCAAAAGGAAGCTGAGCTGAGTAATGAATAAAGATGACTTTATATATTGTGTGTTTTATAGTATACATATTGGAATATTCGCACAGATCTTAGATTTAACATAAAGCTGACAACTGTATAAGAAGCAAGATAACTTTTAAGAGCGAGACAGACTGCAAGCGACTAGTTGGCATGATTATATTTCGATATATGTATGTAAAAAGATATAAAAATCAAAATTATTATAATTTATTTATATTTCAGTTGCGAAATTATATTGGCTAAGCAACATATTGCTTAGCACATTCCAAATAGTTCACGCATTGACTGCGATTGGGCTGCAGTATACGGTTTACTATGGATACTTATTATACCCTGAACCCATTGTATTTCGTATTTCAAATACTAGAGACTTGTGCTTTGGCAAATACATACATATGAATGACATGATTACGCTGTGCAAGTTTGATTAAGAAAGTCCATCCACAAAAAAAGTTATTAAACATTTAATTTCCCATACAATAGGCATATTGCAGCCCGAGCGCAGTCGCCGCGCTGACGGCGCAGTCAGCAGAGCGCGTGCTTATGCGTGCGTGCGTATGCATGTGTGTGTGTTGCTCGCAATATTTGTATATGTAAAATAAGCATAGAATGTTGGGAAGATTGGCTCTTCGCAGGGTTAAGGGTATCTCGTAGTCGAGCCGTCTCGTCTAGAGCACTCTTACTTGTTTTTTGTATAACTTGTCTTTTAGATAGAAAACTTGCGAGGAAGAAGGGAGTTATTCAAAAGTCGTTAGATCTGTGTATTCATTACACGGATCTACATAGGAAATCTGAAATCTTACGATACGCTTTAAAAACAAAATTATAAATTTTAATCAGTAATGAGGATATGCAATGAGTTATAGAGAATACATGATAAACTTGTACTACATATGGTATAGAGGAATATATATTTATAGTTTCAAGTCTATGTCTTTTCAAAAAGAACATCAACATGTTGCATTCAGGCATATGCCATCTGCTCTATTAAAATAAAGCTTGCTGACTATTAAGAGACTTTTGAATAATAAAATGGAGATCTATACAGAAGACTGTTAAATATTGTGTTTCCATAAATTTTGTTCTCTGTGCCGTGGTACATCTATAGTCGAAGGAAAAGTTCGAATTCACAATAATTTTTAACTTTTTACATAAATTGATTAAATCTAATTTCAGCTTTTACGCGCAATCCTGAGTGTTTAGATAATGGATACAAAGATATATAACCGTATTTATTTAACGCCTGTATTTAGTATGAATAAACTACGTGATTTACTTGAAAGAGATTTAAATTTATTTATATGTCAGTTCGGCGCCAATTGCGTGCAGCAATAGTGTTCAACCAGGCAGCAAATTTTCGCCCATTGCACGTTGGCTGCATTCAATTATGCAATTAATATATGACTTTCGTGTAATGCAATTAAAAGTCAAAAGCGTTGGGTCATCCAACGATGGCCACGTGGCTTAAAATTCTGCTGCATGTGCAGCTTTCCAGCCCACACTTGCACTTGCCCAGTGCCCAGTGCCCCGTGCCCCGTGCCCACTGTCCAGTCCAATCAGCCTGGCGAGTGCAGGAAGTTTGTGGGACTCATAAAGTTGCCTAACGCAGCAGAAATGTCGACAGACAGATACAGATACAGAAACAGATATACACACATATTGGGGCGTAATTTAGCTATTAAATCGCATTTTTATTTGGCAACGCCGCAGCGGCAATTCGTAGTCATCGAATCGAATCTCGATTGTAGACCAGCAGTTCGCACTGGCCTCAAGCCTTTGAAGGCCTCATATGCACTTCTGCAGAGAGGCAAAAGCACTTCTTGCCCATTTGCCCACTTGCTGTGGGCCAGCAAGTGCCCACAAGAATGTTTGGTGGGCGGTGGTTGAGGACGAGGGCGAGGAAGCATTTTTGCAACGCAACGGAAACGGAAAATGTTCTATTGGTCAGGCAGAGAAAGGCACTGCCCCGAAAGCCGTCCAATGCAGTAGAGCCGAGTGCAGGTTGCGGCTCTTTCATTTCGGCCAGTGTACGCGAGTGTTCCGCAACAGCTTGACACAGTGGAGCGTTAAATTAATCGTGGCAGTTTCCCAGTTATTGAGGCCAGGCGAGCCAACAGCTATATCCTGGTTTGCATGCCAGGTTTGCCTCTTTTATTGGTCAGTTTTTCGGGTATGAATGCTAGTAGAGATTGGTCTTTTGATTGCAATGCAGCATATTTTTCAATTTTGCAATCTCTCTAACTGCCAAATGGGAAAAGTAGAAGTGATTGCAAAATTCATAAGCACACGAGTAACATGCTGTTGTGCAGGGTAATCTAAACAGATAATTTCACATTTACAATCTTTTTTTTACAGATTTTAAAAACAATTTGTATCCTCGCTACAGAGTATCTCCCAGCCAAGCAATCTCCAGTATTTGACGCTTTTTTTTGCTGCTGTCTGCGCTTTTCCTTTGGGTAACATCCGTATTTAAATTATTAACTTAAGTAGACATTAATTTCGGGCCAAAATTGCATTCATCAGGGAGATTTTAGTGGTGAATAAATGACTTTACCGGACAGCAGCGTGCGATAAGAAAATGTTTGTAATTTATTTTCTTTGCATATTTAGTAAATAATTTATTGAATTCTTTTTTGCATTTTTAGGTGAGAATCTCTGAAAAGCTCGATTTTGGATTTATTGGATATTAGATCTTCTTATGGAAATCACTGACAGAATCCAGCTGTGAGCAGCTGCCAGACAGACAAAGGTCTCCACCATTGTGTTTTGTTTTAGTCTCATTTTCTCTTCAAACCCCTCTTTCTCTCTACTATTTATATTATATGTATATCATCTTTATTTTAATTTAATTTTTATACTCATTCACAAAGTGAAATGAGTATATTGGTTTTGTGCAATGTCCGTCACGCTGTCCGTCCGTCTGTCCGTCTGTCCGTCTGTCCGTCTGTCCGTCTGTCCGTATGAACGCAAACCATTTGCACAGTTTTGAAGCTAGAGAGTTGAAATTTGGAATATATACTCGTGTATACCCTCGAATTATAAAGTGTCAAGATTTTCCCGATACGCCCACTAGGGGCGTGGCAAATCGGAAAATGCATTTGCCCATACCTCAGAAACACTACTTCTAGAAGTGCTAGAGAGTTGCAATTTGGAATATATACTCGTGTTGACAACCCAAGATCAAAAAGCTATGGCGGATATATCTACGCCCATTGGGGGCGTGGCAAATCGGGTAAAACTGTATCTTCTACAGTTTTAAAGCTAAAACGCCCAAATTTGGCACGTAGGTTACTGATACGATCCTATGAAGATCGACCAAAAATCTATATATCCACGCCTACTAGGGGCGTGGCAAATCGGATCTGACTATATAGTGATTTTTCAAATTCTGTAATATTTTGAGCACTATTGATGCTAGAGACTTGAAACTTGGTATATATACTCGGGTTGACAACCCAAGTTGGAAAAGATATGGCGGATATATCTACGCCCATAGGGGGCGTGGCAAACCGCAAAAGTTTGTAGCTCCTATAGTTTTAGAGCTAGAAGCTTCAAAATTGGATGGTAAGTTACTGGTGAGCTCCTCTATCGATGCGCCAAAAATAAGTTTTACGCCCCTTATGGGGTATGCCCGGCTAAAAAATACCCTGTAATTTTCGCATTTTTTGAGTGTAAGCATCCAAATTTCACACTTACGTTACCCTTCACTACTTCTAAGATCTGGCCAAAAATTATATGTCTACGCCTACTGGGGGCGTGGCAAATGGGGAAAAACTATGCGTTTTTCCGATTCTCAGTGAGAAAATCAGAATTATATACAGATATTACTGCTGATCTCCTCTATTGATTTCCAAAAAATTATATATGTACAAACCAATTGTGGGCGTGGCAATGGGCGTGATCTGTGGGGGTGTGAATGAGTATCCCGCAGTCGGTAGCGCCCGACTGCAACGTTCTTACTTGTTTACCCTGAACCCATTGAAAATGGGAAATCAGGGTATAATGTTTTTGTGAAAATGTATGTAACAGGCAGAAGGAGACATGGCAGACCCCATAAAGTATATACATTCTTGATCAGCTCAATGAGCTGAGTTGAAATAGCCCTGTCCATCTGTCCGTCCGTGTGAACGCAGCGATCTCTCTTAAATTTTCAGTTCTTAAATTTTACTCGTGTGTATCCTACGCAGTACAAGGTTTTTTTTTTAGATTTTCGATAACTCATCCCGTTTCCTTATTATCGATCAAAATCGATAACTTTACTTCGTTTGTGAATACCGTAAGAGCTACACACATATAAATGACATAATTACGCTGTGAAAGTTTGACTAAGAAAGTCCATTCAAAAAAAAAGTTATTAAGCATTTAATTTTCCATACAATAAGCATATTGCAGCCCGAGCGCAGTCGCCGCGTGCGTATGCATGTGTGTATGTGTGTGTGTTGCTCGCAATATTTGTATATGTAAAATAAGCATAGCATGTTGGGAAGATTGGCTCTTCGCAGGGTTCAGGGTATCTCGTAGTCGAGCCGTCTCGACTATAGCACTCTTACTGTTTATATTAGAAGTCGATGGTCAATGCCATGACTTTGTCGAAATTTCCTTCGAAATTTCCTTAAAGAGTCCTGATATTTCTGGTTATTTCATAAAATTTAAAGACATATGTACTCTCAGTTTGTGAAGAAAAGGTATCACTATTTCCATATTGAAATTAACTATGCTAAAATTGACTTTTGGTCGTGCTACGAACTATGAATTTCAAACCTGTTAACATCTAAAAATGTACTGATATTTATGAAGAAGCTTGTAAATTACGTTAATCATTATTAAATGTATAAAAAATATGTGGAGTTAGATGTTTCAATATAGCGGTATTTAAGAAGGTTACGCAGACAAGGATAATGGCAAAGCCCTCACTATATTCATACCTTTTGTCTAGGATGCGAATCAAGATTCTCATTAGTCATTTGTCACACTACGGAGAAGATGGTAGTAAAATCTAGAACATTTGATGAAATTGAAAAGAAAATGCATAATGATTAAGCGCACTTACTCTTATATATGCCAATTTCATAACAAATCTACATATATTATATTAGTTCATCCTTAATAAGATCATATATACTCTATAAAGAGACAAAAATCATAATCTTAGTAAACGCGTGACACAATATGAAATCACAGTTTCATTCAGATCGTTGGCTCTATTACCTAATTTAGTGGTCAAAGCAATTAGAACCCTTGAAAACTGCCCCAGCTCAAAGGAACTCACGGACTTTGCCCTGCAGCGGCGCATTTTAATCTCCGAGTGCAACCACAGGCATCGGCATAGGCATAGGCATAGACATAGTCACAGGCAGAGGTACAGACACTGACAATTAATATTCAAATTTATTAGCCACCTATGAACCGAGTGTGTGCATTATCAGCAGGCACTCGACAGCGTTGACGACGACAATTCACATGTAGCAGGAGCCCAGGGCAGGAGAGCAGGACAGACTGCCTGTCTATCTGGCACGCACATTGACGTTAATGCAGAGAGCCCAGAGTGAGCAGTGCAGAGTGAGCTGGGAGCTGGGAGCTGGGAGCTGGGAGCTGGGAGCAGAGAGCACAAAAGTATTGGCGACAACTGCACGATGGGACCTAAGGGAAATATTTCATTGGCTGACCGGGTGTCTGGTCCGTGTTGGCTGTGTCAGTGCGCTTAATTATTTGCATATGATTAGACTTAATGGTCGAGTGAGCTACTCTGACTGGGGGTAATCACACGAGCCAGCGCCGCTGCTGTGTAATTGTTAATGATGATTAGATTCAATTTAGGGCATCATTAGTTAGCTGACGACGCTACAGTTGCGGCTATTGTCAGTGCTCGCTCTGCTCGCTACTCTTCTTCCTTCTTCTTCTTCCTTCGAGTCAGTTTAAATTTATGCCAATGCCGCAACGTCAGCAGCCCCATCCACTGACCAATGATGCGGGCAGTGGGCTGACGTTGACCCAAGTGGCTTACGTGAACGCTGGCAAATTGCAACGTGACCTGAGGCCGCCGTCGAGTCTGAGGTTAATTTCGCAAAATTGTCGAGTCAACGAGTAGCTGGCCTGAAGAGTGAACGGGTGGAAGGGGGTCCCATGCGAAGCTGCTGAAATAGTTCAAAGTGTATGCAAATGTGAGGCATTGTGTGGTTTAGCCGGAAGAAACCAAAAATGGAAGGAAGGAGCCATCGCGCTGGTCATCTTGTGTAGCTGCGACAGGGGCTGAGGCTGGGGCCGTGACTGGGGCTGAGGACGTCCATTGTGCGATTTTAATCACTCTGAAAGCGTCGACGAAAAAGTCAACCAACTAGTTGTTCATGCTAATTGCTGTGGGCGTGGTCGAAGCCGAAAAGCTCAAGAGCTGCAATTAATATAATTGAGCGATAGAAACAGCAGGTTTATAATTTGTTAAGGTCCACATAATATTTAATACTTATTTAAGATTTATATAAGATTGAAATACTTTTACGCACAGAAAAAAAAATGTTTTTTTTTTTAAGTATTCTTAATTAAGAGGCAGATTTGTTCTTACAACTTTTGGCCAAATAGGCGATAATAAGTGAATTCACTGAGCTTTGACGAACCAAATATTAAATACCCTAGGATAAATGAAGGTGAAGATTTCAATGTATTGAAAATCTTTGGCCGATAACATTGATTATTATATATTATATATAAGAAAGTTCTAAAGTGGAATACAAAAATTGAATATGAGGAACCATATACAATAAACTTTGGATGTATTGAATGAGCTCACTTTTGAAAGTAAAGAAATGTTTAACTTGAACAAGAGGAATTATCTATTCTGTGTAATGGATAGACGGACGAGTCTGCGTGTCGTCATTTTCAAGAATATAAATACTTTAAGTACTTTACTTTGCCTGATCCAGACTGATACAAACATTCGACTATTACCATTTTTAGTTACATTCCAAAGGTAAGAAAATAAATAAATAGATCGACAATCAGAGCAGCTTTTCGGACAACTTAAGTACTCTTTTTTGACTTGCTACTGCTCCCTTAATTTAGTTAATTTTGATAGAATATCTTGTAGATCCGACTGAACTAATTCACTCACAGATTATAGAAAAAATTCAGTGATTGATTTTAATAAGTTGCCTTCAGAATCAAAATCTCCAAAATATAAACTCAGTTAAAAAAAAAAACTGACCATCATACCCTATAAGTAAGGGCATCATGAGCCGAATTTGCTGGCTGGCCGCTGCTGGTCCACTTGGCAATTGCTTCTGGCAATTTGCCACAGTTTCAGTTTATTAACGCAAATTTATTGCAATTAGCGCTGGGAAATTGCAGCATCAAGTGGAAACCAACCAGGAATAATAAGAGATGAAAATAAGTTTCGGAGGGTGAAAAGTTTTTAATTTAAGCAGAGCTTATTATCAGCTCTGTGCATAGCTTCGAATAGGTGTGGAAGTGATTAAAAAAGTTCTGCAAACCGATTAGAAATGCAAAGTTATGCGTAAATTTAATTGCATTTGTTGTTTGCATAGACACACAAAATAAAAACCAAAGAAGAATATTGACCGGCCGTATACCCACTCGTTCATGGTTCAAAAACAATTCAATTCATTTCAAATCAATAGAAATTTATTTGTCTAGCCTCAGTGGGATATAGGCTACTCTAAATACGAGGAAGATATGGTTATATAAATTTTGATAAACCTTAAAGAGGGTCCTATTCAATTTCAATTCAGCTTAGTAAAAATCAACACAAATTTATGCATTTATAACCAATAGATGAGGTCCATCGTGAACAAATCGGATAATATTAGCTCTTAAAATGAGGAAGATAATGTTATATGATTGTTGATCAACCTTTAAAGGAGCTGGAAGAAACATGATTCAAATTTTGGAGCTACGACTATATTGTGGATGATAATGCTTTTTCCGATGGGCGCATTGAGCTTATATAATTTTTGGTAAATCAATAGATGAGCTCAAGTATAACTACTTTTAAAGCAGTCGAACGTACCCGATTTACCAACCTTCCAGTCGAGGTTTAACTATACGAGTGTATATATTTGAAGTCTCTACCTTCAATAGCGCCTGAAATGTTAGTTTGTAGGTGTCAAAAGCTATAGTATTTCCTGATTTGACACGCCCCTCTTTTAGGTTGCAAGTCTCTTCTCTAAGACGAACATTGCACAAAACCAATATACTCTTCTCACTTGCTGAATGAGTATTATAATACAGAAATAAAAAGGGAAAAGAAATTCTGTGATGGCAAACTCGCACTCGTAAAGCAGCTGCCATGGCACCTTTCAAGAAAGCAAATCGCTGAAAACACTAACCATTCAGCCGTGAAATTAACAACGCTCTCAAAAATATTGCAAAATGCAAAAATATTGCGCAGGCTTTCAGCTAGTCACGTTGTCGCTGGCAGCAAGGACATTTTCGGCTACTTTCCTTATATATATTCTAGTTTTTTTTTTTTTGGCAGGCCAGACAAAGGAGACAACGGAGCAGAGGAGCAACAAATTCTATAGGTATTTAAATGAAAATTATATGCACTTCGGCTCAAGTTAAGTGCAGCGCCAAAAGATTTATGGTTATTGTGTGTTTGAGTAAAGCTTCGTCGATGAATTGGAAAATGTTTCAGATGGGGCTGAGCTGCAGTGCCAGTGGCAGTGGCAGGAGCAGGGGCAGAGGTAAGAGGCAAGAGGGCTGTTTCAAATGAGATTTCTTATCCCGTTTACTCGCAGCTAGACCAATTAAAATCCCTTCGCAATCGCAATTGCAATGCAATGCAATCAAGTTGCAGTAATTTTGAAATCATATTTCATCCACTCTCAACATATTTATTTGTTGAGTTTGGCCCAACTCTGTGGTCGTTGTGTGGCTGACTGGCAGAAAAATAAACTTGTTGGCCCACACACAACACTCAAATTGCCTTGGGGTGCACAGTTGAGGGACTCTCCGAACTATAGCTTACAATCCTATAATTTTTAAGTGAGATTCGTAACACTGATTGGATAGAATAACTCAGTTTGCTTTTGTCAGACTCCATGTCTCAGATATCAACTAGTTTTCGCATTAAGAATCATTTGCAGTTAAAATATATTATGTATTAAATTGCAATCTCTTCTAAAGGGTATTTAGAATTCGACTTTTTAGATTTTCAAGATTTTCTTTTTCTTTCTTTTCTTTTTTAGCTGCTTGCTCAAGTGCTTTTCATGGCAAATGGAAAATGGTGCTTCTACTGTGTGTGTGTGTTGGTGTGTGAATCGCAAGCTGCTCCACTCGAGCTCACTTCATGCCAGCATATGCGCAAAAATTGACCACGACTTGCACTCTTGACCGTCGGCACTAGGATAGGTATGTGTTCCACCTATGGATATTGTGTACTCGTAAACAACAGTAACATCGTCCTGGTAGAAAGTATTCGACTAGCTGCTAGCCAGCTGCTCAGTCAAATTTAAAGAATCAGAAACTGAACTTTCCAATTGTATGAAAATTCACTAGTTATCGATATTTGCTGTACGATATACAAAGTGGAGAAAGATATTGATGGGAGATGCTACATTGAGCTGCAAAACCATGCATAGTTGTTGATCTGGCAATTCTATGTCATTTATTTAGTGGCAACGCTGCTTAGCTGTTAAGAAGAAATGGAGTAAAGCACTCTCACTAAAAACATCAAACTTGGAAGACCTACTATTCTCAACTATCCAACAATGGTGTCTCCACTCGATGATTTCTCCCTTCGATGGTTCCATACATTGATACTATCGAAGGCAGCATACATCGATTTTACAGTTCTAATGCTTATGGAAAAATCGTTTTACTTTTGAGCTTTTCACTTACTTCACATATATTAAGTAAATTACATAAGAGAAACAAAACATAAATTTAATTTCCAAAAAACTAGTGAGTTGGTTATTAAAAACCTTGATTTAATTTCTGAAAACTATCCAGGCATAAAAAATAATATCATTAATTTTAGTTTTAAAACGCAAGCTGGGGCTCACAAGAGATCATCGTCGTAACTTTTTCAATATATACATTTATATAATCAATATATAAATTTTTTAAGTCGAAGGCCCTAGTAGCCAGTGCTGTAAAAATAAGTTAGACTTTAATTTTAATTATAACTAACTTTATAAAATAAAATAAATAAAATAAAATAAGTTGTTTACTTTTCGGGACATGAGGAATGTCGACCAATCCCTCATAATCACAGCTGTTTTGCTAAATACATATATTCTTTCCGATTTGACGGCGTTTGCTGGGACTGAGAAATATTTGTTTGCCCAATGAGCGAGGCAATGCAATTGATGGTGCCATCGATGATTTTAATACCTCTAATAATACAGCAATTCAATTTTTTTAGTTTCTATCTTAGTTTTTGGTATTTGCGATGATATAACACAAATTATTTAATTTAAATTAAATAATACCCTCTATTGCCATCGCTGCAAGTTTCTAAGGCAAGTCAAAGCCAGGCTAAAAAGTAGTCGACCAATAATGAAGTAAGAAGTTTCTGTTATCAGATTCATATGAAGGAATATCAGTATTATTTTCAATAATTATTTTCTTTATATTTAAGTGGAATGCAACACTTTAAGCCCTGCCCTTGTCCTTGCTGTAATTCGAGCAAATGCAATGCGAAGGCCTTTGAGAACTTGAACAGCTGTCAAAAAACTTGTCTCGTTTCAAATCGAATTAAGTTCAATTACATTTTCCGGTCTCCGTTGAGCCCCAGTCAGGGGCTAAACGGCTGCTGACGAGCTATACATACTTTTTTTTTTTTTTGGTTGATGGGAATGGAAATGAACAGAATAGAGAACAAGGCACGAGTATAGCAGACAACTCGCATCCACTCACCAATTCCCTCTCTCTCTCTCTCTCTCTCTCCCACACACACACACAACACATGTGTGTAGAATATGGTGCACGTGAAAAAGGTGAGCCAAAGTGTGAAAACATTTCTGATTCATTAAAAATTTAAAAAGTTCAAAGTGTTTTCAGACGCGAACTGTATGCAATGGAAACGGAACTGCTAGCTGGGTGCAATGCTTCAACAGAGAGTTACTTAAACAGCAGAGTTATTTTAAGCTGATGACAGTATGGAGCCTGGTCGGCTTAAAGTTATCAATCTAAAGCTCAAACTATTAAAGTATAGAGAGCAGAATAGTCAGTTACAGTCAAAGGCACCGCAGAAGTTGCAAATCATCAACCACTAAACTAGAGCCCGAAGGAATTGCTGTGGTGGCACTTGTCACGCAAATGTGACCGGAAATTGTTTGGCATGAAATGCGCTCAGAAAGGATTTCGAGGGCAAAATTATTAAAACGTTGCTTTTCATTTGTGGCCAAGTGCTCAGAGAAGCCCGGGCAAAAGGCGAAGACAGCTTGAGCAGCAATTGCAACGAGAAGCCTGGAAGGGGGGCACTGGCACTGGAAGAGGGCTTGGGCGAGGAACTTGGCTTTGATCTGCTGTCGAGATTTTCGGCTTGCCTTCAAACGAAGTGCAGCCGAGCGGCAATAACCACACCTGCGTACATCAAGACGATGGACGATGCGCCAGTCGCCCACTGGCTCAGTCGTCTTGTCGTGCTCGATGGGCGTGTAAGCAACGAGTGAGCGAATGAATGGGCGTTGTCACACTCACAGCTCACAGCTCACGGCTCACGGCTCACGGCTCACAGCTCACAGCTCACAGCTCAGCTAACAGCGCTTGCAGCTCATGTCCTGGCTCTGTCCCTGTCCTTTTTTGGGCTGAATACTGCCGTCGAATGCACTGAGGCATGTGACAAAACGATAAACACATTGCGGGCAGGAGGGCGCCGCCTTCAGCCTGCATTGTAATCACTTTGACATTTATGCATATCAAGCAAAAGGCGAAGCGACAGCAGTGCCTTCATCAAGCAACAGGACGACCAGGAGCTGCAGGAGCAGCTGTACTGTGGCCTGCTGCTTCACGCTCATTCAAATGTATCATTTTTAATGATGTCCAAATATTATAATACATATATATATATGTACACTTTGCCATATCTGTATCTGTGCTCAGATTTCCTTTTCTTTTTATGCTGGTCTGATTTTCATTTCATTTGAAATGCAAATGAAGTAAATACGCATTTATCGAGACAAACCTGTGGAGAAGAGAAACTTCAAAGCGCCTTAGAGGGACTTATTCGACTCGCAAGCATTTGTTTAGTCAGTGAAAGTTTTTAATACTCGCAAAAAGGTAATAGAAATAGATTTCTTTCTGCGAGCTTAACATAGAAGTCTATCCAATCAATTCTTGTTGCTTTAAAAAATGTATGATGCTCTTATCCTTGGCCAGGTTTGGGGACATATATTCTGTCGCTGTCTTCTCTGTCTCTTAACAAAGGGCCATAGTTGCCCTGACAGCGACCGTGTCTAACATAATAAAAGGGCGCTAAAAACAATGTAATGAAATAATTTTCATTGTTAAAATGATAACAATATATCAAGCAGACACTGCCACCGACTCCGTTTAGAACAGCAGCTCCGGCTAAATGACATTAACAATGCTGCCAGCAACATCAGCGACAACAACAACAACGTTTTACGATGTTGGTTGCGGCTGTCTTGACTGTTTTAGAGGGTGGTGAGGGTGGTGGTGATGGTGGTGGTGCTGGTGCTGGTGGGTGTGGGTGTGGGTGTGCGGGAGAGAGAGTTGGTTTTTGGGCGACCGGGAAAGGATTGTCTGCGTATGCTGAGAATTGTCTGAAGCACATGTTGGACCTGACAAAAAACCAATTTGTTATGCGCTTTACAATTTAACGGCTTCTGATTCCCTCAAATTGGGTTTGGTTGGCGCTGCAACTAGATGCAGTGTGGAGCGGCACTAATTGCGCGTCTCTCAATGCCAAACACATGAAACTTCTTCTTTGACTTCTTATTGCGAAAGTTTAGCATTTAGCTGAGCTTGGCTAAAAGACCGCGCTCAAGACCATTTGTCCAAACTCATTTGGTCATGTTTATTCATTAATACAACGCCTACACCCAATGCCAACTGCCACGCCCACTGGGTGATGGTTGGTGTCCGCCAAGGTAATTGCCTTTGTGATGCCGTTTTACAGTCTGCGAGATGGACTGGACGAGGCGAGCCTCGAATAAAAGTTAAATTTCCGTATTACGTATACGACCTGCTCTGGTCAGTGCTTGTGGTCGGCTATAGAAAACTTATTCTCCGGCGCATTGCTTCCGCAATTAGGCTCGTTGCTTTGTGCTGTTGAGAATGGAGACCCAAACGAACACACACAGAGCTCAACTTGGATTATACTGGAGGGATTCTTTTTGCCCTTGGAGTTGCATACAGTGGGAGATACTAAGTGTGTATGAAAGATGTATTAAAGTTAAACTATAAAAATATTTTGAAGAATAATCTTTATGTTTCATTTGTCACTGATTAAAATCATAGTTGCATTTAGTCATAGTAGTAGTCATTCCATAGTAAGCTTAAAAATATTTTAACTATTATCAATATTTTGTATATTCGCTTAGCAATCTTTTGCTATAGTATTTTGTTCTTCATGGAGTTTTCTTGGCCCACTGTGCCTCAACTGATTTTCTGCTGATTTTAGCGCTTCTGTAATTGGAAAATCGTATATAAAATGAAATCAATCAAGTGTGCCAATGTGCACTATTGCGCATTGTGCTCCGCTTTAGACAGACAGACAGAGGGTTGGCCTATGCCCATTGCCGTTGCCGTTGCTGTTGCCGTTGCTGTTGTTGGTTTTGTTGGTTCTGCTGCCATTGGTATGCTCAACGCCATTTTGTCTAGCTGTTGAAATTAAGAGAAAAAGAAAAGTTTGTTTTTTCGGTTCTTTATCTCTGACCTCAGTTGATTTCTTTCCCCATGCTTTTTTTTCTCTCTCTCTCTCTGTTGCTAGTTGCAACTGATGGCGTTGGCGTTGGCGTTAAATTAATTTGGCCCTTTTGTTCCTTACCATCCCAGATGCTTCTACACACACCCACACACCCACACACCCATACACCCATGCACACACACTCGTACACTCACATACATTCAGTCAGCCTCACACACACAGCTGTTGATGCTCTGTTATAAATATTAATGAACTGCTCGTTAAGGCAACATTTATCTCCATCAATTTATTTTGCATAATTTTTCAGTTTCGACAGCTTAAATCAAAACCTAAGCAGTTAAAACTCACTTCGATTAGTTATTGCTGTAATTTGTAACTGGCAATGAGAGCTCAATAGTAGTAATAGTAATACTAATGTCCTACAATATATTTTCGTATATAATCACAAATTCAATCATAAGCCCACAATTATACCTAGCCTCATTTCTTATGTCTGTTTCCCTATACAAGTCGTGTCTATGTAATATTTAATGTTACTAATAAATAATAAATTTGGCAAATACACATGAGTTTTTACACTCTGCTGTGCTTCGTCTCGATTAATGTCACTTGTGTCACCACTTTAATTTGAGGAATCCTTTTAGAGTTTGTAAAAAATGTATTCGACTTGGTATGTATGGAAGGAAATATTGCAGCTGCTTGTGTTTTACTTATGACAGTCGAATTCGGTTCTTCACAACTTTTTGTCAAGTTTACGCATTTTTAATGAAAGCAACTTCTACAACAAATAAAGAAGAAACAAGGCCGAAATCAACAGCTGACGATGACTGCTGGAAAATTGTCTGCAAATTGAAAGCGAAATTGGAGCTCATTTTAATAAAACATATGCGGCACTCATACGGAATCATGTAGAAGCCACTCGCAGAGCAGCAGCCGCATTGCTTGCCAATAATTCTTCCACTATCTTAGCAGACCTCATGAAAGAAGTGCATACAAGCCCATAGTCGCTGTCGCTGGGAGGATGCCAAAGCACTGCCAAAGCTGGCCTCGCCCACACTCATGCCCTCGCGAGTTCACCAAGTGTGTCCGCAAAGTACACACAAAATTTACCAAAATGTGCAAACGACAGACAACACTGAGGCAGGAGGCAGAGACCAAGGAGGCAGGCAGAACAAGAATAGTCTATGCATGTTGCCTGCTTTTAGGCGGCGAGCAGTGCTCGACCAAAAACATTTTGCGGCCAGCTACAATAAAATAAAATAACTTGACTAAAATGCGACAAGAAAATTGTATTTCAACAATGGAAAGCGATTGCGGTGAAAACTACAATAAAATGTCGCTAAATTAGACATGAAGACAACCGCAGCCACAGCAGCCGACTACTCGGGCTAACAGTTCAGCATCACAATTGTGGGTCCAGCTTTTTGCATTGAGTTCAAGATGAGTTGGATTGTTAAGTAAAGGTTTCATAAAAAAAGAAGGGACAATAGGTTGTTTCACCACCCGAAGAAAGATTTCAGGCAGTCTCAGGCAATCTCTACATATTTAAAAATATTTTTTTGAGCCTTTGCCTAAAAGAGACAAATCGGGAGTATCTGAATAGAAGATACTCTGAACTCTGCGACCATACTGCAATCATTCTACTCTTTTTATCTACATGCATAAGCAGGCATACGGGCTCTGCTTACTGCGAATTTAGTTGTTGAATAACTTTTGTTGTAAATTCACTTTATGGATAAGATTTTCTATTCATAGTAACAATAGTAGCCACATTTTTATACCCTGAACCCATTGAAAATGGGAAATCAGGGTATAATGTTTTTGTGAAAATGTATGTAACAGGCAGAAGGAGACATCGCAGACCCCATAAAGTATATATATTCTTGATCAGCTCGATGAGCTGAGTTGAAATAGCCCTGTCCGTCTGTCCGTCCGTCCGTCCGTCCGTCCGTCCGTCCGTGTGAACGCCGCGATCTCGTAAACCACAAAAGCTAGAGATCTGAAATTTTCAGAGTATACTCGTGTGTGGCCTACGCAGTACGAGTTTTTTAGATTTTCGATAACTCATCCCGTTTCGTTATTATCGATAAAAATCGATAACTTTTCTTCGGTTAAGCATACCGTAAGAGCTAGAGACTCCAAATTTACTGTGTAGATCCATGTAACTAATGCGGACATTTTGTAATTTTTGGATTTTGGATGCCACGCCCCCTTCGCCGCCATTTTGTAAAAATCGTATTTCAAATACTAGAGACTTGTGCTTTGGCAAATACACACATATGACTGACATAATTACGCTGTGAAAGTTTGATTAAGAAAGTCCATCCACAAAAAAAGTTATTAAGCATTTAATTTCGCATACAATAGGCATATTGCAGCCCGAGCGCAGTCGCTGCGTCAACTGCGCAGTCAGCAGAGCGCGTGCTTATGCGTGCGTGCGTATGCATGTGTGTGTGTGTGTGCGTTGCTCGCAATAGTTGTATATGTAAACTAAGAATATAATGTTAGGAAGATTGGCTCTTCGCAGGGTTCAGGGTATCTCGTAGTCGAGCCGTCTCGACTAGAGCACTCTTACTTGTTTTATTTGTTAAAGCACAAGTCTCTAGTATCTGAAATAGGTATAAAAGTAAATTGGTTATTTTAAGTTATGGAAATGGGATGGGCTATCGAACTTGTACTGCGTCTGGTAGGAATGGACAGAAATATATATTTAAAATTTAATGTATTCTTTGAGGTTTATAAGATCATTGAGTTCATACGAATGGACTGGCACTTATTAGAGAACAAAGTCTCTATACTATGACTATACATTTTCAATGGGTTCAGGGCATAAAGCGAGAATTCAAAGTGATTCTTGTAAGATTTGATATATCTTAAAATATATTTTAAATAAAATATATTTGATGAATATTCTATTCATTAACTTTAGCACTTCTGTGCTGTATCCATACCTATCGATATAGAATATTCCAAAACGAATTTTGCATCCCAATTGGGAGTTAAACGTATCATGCCCATCTTTATGAAACATGAACACATAGTACTGGGAATCTTTGATAATTATGTATTTAATAAATATATTTTTTTACTAGGTAAGCTATTCTGTGTAAAATGTCTGAATATTAACCATTTATCATTTAACCTTTTGCTAAGGTGTTCGATGCCCATAATGTAGGGAACACTACACTATGGCCATAATCTTGTTAGCTGACAGCCAACAACGCATAGTATTGGGAATCTTTGATAATTCTGCGATCATGAATAGGTGAGCTATTCTGTCTGAATAATATGAACTATTTATCGCTTACAATTTTATTAAGATGCCCATAATATTGGGATCACTAAACTATGGCCATAACCATGTTGGCTAATAGCATATAATCTCTGCTGAGTTTAATTTGACCACACTCTTGCCGTGAAATTAGCGATGTCAGTCACGTGAAGGCTATGAAAGACTCCTTAGCAAAACCCTTTCGCGATAAATAATATGCTATAAGGTAAAGCTGTTGTCCGTTAATGGGCGCAATTCAATTACTCTCAGTCCTATTAGCTGGTCTTGAGAACCGTACGATTATCATGAGAAAACAGCCCTTCGTCTGTACATAGCAATTGTCGCCGTTAGACGTGACAATAACAGAGGTGTCGACGACACGGGTCCATTCCACTAGTCAACAGACAAAGAGGAGAGAACACCTTACTTTGTGTCTTGGAATTTACACAGGTATTTCCCATTCTTGTTGCCCACCTGAGTTGAGAGACAGAAATAATCGTAGGACGAGCGGTGCTTAGTGAAACTTTCAGCTTACCTGGGCGCAAAGCATTTTCACAGTTCGCTCGTTGCAATTTTAACAATTTTATTAAATTGAATTTATATCATTTACACGCTTGTCGACTTTGAGTCTAACGCGGCGTCGCCTCCACCACGTGCCTATTAATTTCGCGCTTACATTTTATGTGGCATTTTGCAGGCTTTTTCCGACTCGGATGTGCACGCCCTTAACTTTTTCCTAGTCCTACAGACGCTTGGGAAATTTTTGCTTTCATGGTTATTGATGCGGGTGAAATTTAATTGGTCGATTCAAGCCAAATGTATCTGTCATTCTGCACCGCTGTCTGTCGGTCTGTGGGTCTGTCGGTCTGTCCGTCTCGCTGTGGAGTGGATGGAGTGGTGCATATACCATTCGACCATTGTACATTTGACTGTCTGCTTATTAGATCAAATTTAAGTCCGATTACGATTAACATTGGACTTCTTTTGAAGAATTTTTCTAGATTGCGATAAGCTTATTTCACTAAATGATGGTTTGCTTTTCCTTTGAGCTTGGCTTTATATCTTTGAATGAGTTTTACGCCAATTAAGAAAAGAATACTTGCTTTAGATGATATTTGAAAATCAATTTAATTTTTTATAGATTTAATGTGATATATGAGTAAAGCTATAATATCAAAGTCTTTGTTTATATATCAATATTTACAATGCGTTATTTCTGTAATTTATTTCTCTGTTGAGCTAATTACGATAGGATTTCTTAAATGTTGATTAAATATGATTATATTCTTCTAGCTTGGATTATATATTCCCTTAGAATCTGTCCCTTAGAATTGGCATATACGAATGCCTCATATTGAGAAGTTCAGGTTGAGATCGAGTAGAAGAAAAAAAAATGCTGTTGACTGGAGGAAGGCAAACTTTAAGCGAACTGCCACGCGTGCCAACGCTAAAAATTTGTTTAAATAAAAAAAGTTTTCTTATTTCACGCTAAGCGAAAAAGGAGTAAAACCCAAACAGTAGTCAAACAAATAAGTAAAGGAAAACTTTGACGCCGATACAATTTCGTAAAATGTCGAAAACTGTGATTGCACCGCCCCCACCGAGCCTCCCACCACTCACTGGGCGAAAAGACTTTCCCAGCAAGCAACTTTGAGTAAAATGTAAATACTTTTTCGGGCAAATATTATCACAATTCCAAGCGGCTGATGCCAGAGATACTAAGTAAACCGTGAGGCACAGAGCGAGAACGAGCAGTCGACGGAAATGCTTAAAATTACAATCAAAAAACTTGAATCGGCTTAGAGGCGGGCGGGTATCAATATAATATACTGATGCCTCACAATATACAATATATGCAGAGGTTACTTTCTGTCAAGTATTTAGTGGAT
Organism: Drosophila nigricruria; assembly: GCA_037075265.1. Classification (NCBI taxonomy): domain Eukaryota; kingdom Metazoa; phylum Arthropoda; class Insecta; order Diptera; family Drosophilidae; genus Drosophila; species Drosophila nigricruria. The sequence goes on from JBAMCI010000074.1 coordinate 4,571,641, forward strand.
CTGAGTTGTCCAACATAATTAAAGAGCAGCTTCGATTAGCCGGAACTAAGTAGACATAATCGTCTAAAGCTCCACGCGCTGCACACGGCTCACATAAAAATTCATTGGCCAAATATTTCGCAAAAGCCGCGTGACGCTCGACAAACTGCAATGCGATAAACTTGAAGTGTCTGCAATGACGACAACGATAATGGTGGCAACGAGAATGACCACATGGCCATTGGCAGCGCCTGGCAATGACTAGAACATGCCCGGCACGGACATCGATTACCAATTTGAGATGCGGGGCTTGGCCTCGGTCTCCGGGCTGCCGGGCTGCCGAGCTGCCATATTGCGCCTGTCAGTGGTTGTGCCGGGCCATATTAATCTGGTTAATGATGAAACTGAATCAGCATTTTAAACGAGCCACTGCACAATGAAGTGCCCGCCAGGATGCTGTTCTCTGCTGTGTCGCATAGACGGCCGAGTCTGCAAATAAATTAGCTGTGGCTTCGCCTCGCCCCGACCACTGGCAATAAAGTGGGGTAAATTTCTCTTGTCCCCCGCCCTGCCGCTGACCGTACTAAGCTTTAACGTAACTCTATCCTCCTGGCCCATTAAAAACACAAACGATTCGCGCGGCCTTTAGTCCTTTCGCAGCATGGTCACTATTGAGATTTATGATACATGCATATAATGATGTCGATGCCATATCTCCCTTATCTCTGATCTCACTGATGAGCCATAGTATGTTCCTGTATTTAACGCTGCATTTATCTCTGCATTTATGGATTACGCTTAGCGGAAGTTTTTCGTTGAATGGGAAACCAAGTTACAAAGCAAATATAACTTTGGTTGCAGTCTTAGCGTAGATATATGGATACTAAAAGTCAAGTTGACGATCCAAGAGACAGGGAATTAATTAAAATGTAAACCAAAATAAAAACTCGTTTAACTATAAAATTATTATACATTGCTTTTTTTGCTCCCCCACTACAATCACCTCTTCCTCTAACTACAAAGATAATTCAACTGATACTAACAATCTTCTTCTACTATTAGATAATATATGCACTCAAATAACTGATATACTCACTTGGAAAGATTTTTTCATGAGCACTCTAACAAATCTCTAAAACGCTCTGGCTATTTTATTTTAACCTGTCAATTTCTTCTTACATAAAATTTCCATAAATTTCACCTTTTGTTACTCATGTTGCCCGATTTCCCACCATTCATTTTTGCCTTCAGTTATGAAACCTAAAATTCTGCGTTAGAATTCAACAAAATTAAAATTTTTGTCAGATAAAAACAAGTAAAAACGTTGCAGTCGGGCGCTACTGACCGCGGAATGCTCATTCATGTCCGCACAGCTTACGCTTATTGCAAAATATAGATTTTTCCGAGTTGCCACGCCCTCAACATGCGTAGATATATCTACCATACCTGTTTAATCTTGCTTTGTTAAGTATACATTCCAAATTGCAACTCTTTAGCACCTTTAGAAGTAGTGTTTCTGAGATATCGGAACATGCATTTTCCGATTGGCCACGCCCCTAGTGGGCGTATCGAGAAAATCTTGACACTTTATAATTCGAGGGTATACACGAGTATATTAACAAAATTTCAACTCTCTAACTTCAATGGCGTTCATACGGACAGACGGACGGATAGCAACGCGGACATTGCACAGAACCAATTTACTCATTTCATTTTCGTGAATGAGTATAAAAAGTTAAAAAATGTATATTTTTTTGGTATAGACACCTTGCATATTAAAGTTAATTCTAAATATATTGATGTATATATATATATATATATATATTGATATATAATGTATTGATATATAAATATAGAATACCAAATTTCTTCAATAGTCAAAGACGGACGGATAACAATGCGGACATTGCACAACACTTATATACCCTTTTCATTTCGTTGAAGAGCATATAAATTGATTAAAAGATTGTCGTATAATATACGAATTACCTTTATGTTCTTGCAATGCAGGTAGAACAACTCTTTTTATCGCAGTGTATGCAATGTGCTAAGATATATGTATTATACTTTTTTTTTTTTTTTTTTGTGAATTTAACATAAACATTCATGTAGATCTTTAAAACAAACAGATTTTTCGGGTTTTATATGCCTGAAATTGCGCCCTTTCCATGCACAGAAAAATTGGTCAATTATTCAAACGAATTTCACGCATTTAATTGTGTAAATTTAGCCAGGCATGACATGCACGCCGGCTGGTCACCCCAACTGGGAGCCCTGCTCAGCTCCTCCGGCGCCCAGGCGTACACAGCCACTGGGCAGGGGAGTGGACGAGTGGGCTGGCTAACGGTACGTAACGTCATAATCACCCCGAAGCGCACGTAATTGGCCAATCAATTGTGTCATTGTTCGCATTTATAACGCGGCCTACGCCGTGATTTATGCGGCGATGTGGGAAATACTGGAACTGAGGTCCAGACGGAAAGTTGTGTTGTTGCAAGTGTTAGGCCTAGCTGGAAGCTAGTCGTAGGATGGCGTTACGGAAATGCATGAGCCGCTCGAGATCTTGCACAACAGAAGTTTTTATGCTGTTGCGGGTGTGTTTTCTCCTCTTCTTCTTTTTTTTTTGTACTTTTGGTTGTAACTTTGTAACAAATGCACAGAAAGAATGACAACTACTGTTTCCGCTGGGTAGGTGGGTGGGTTGACTGTGTGGTGTGGCTGGGTGGTGCTAGCACCACTGCCGGCTGTCACATCGAAAAATTACATGCCTAGCGCAAAAGTTTTGCCTCTTCATTATTCGAACATCAAGTCGAGCTGGAGCGGCAAGTCGACACGAGTTGCGGTTTGCAATTTTTCTTTGGCTTCCCCCAGCTACCCGACTCGATCCTTGCCTGCATTTTAGCACAGCCAGACAAAGTGTGAAACGAGGCAAAAAACTTCTTGGGCCGCACATTCCGGGCGTCTCAGACAGCCAAGGCGTGCCAAAAAATTATACACTGCATTTTAATCACAATTCAAATCAACGAAATCATCGTCGTTATTCCAGCAGTAGCAGCAGCTGTCGCTGCGAGTTAAAACGCGGCGCCTGTGTGTGGAAAATGGAAAAATGCCACTTGGGCAAAAGTTTTCTACACTTTTCCCACGTAAGCGTGACGTCGCTGTTGTTCCTCATTAACTTGCTGAGCGCCAGTTGATTACAGGGAATGAGAAAAACTGCGCAGGAAAACGGAACTCTTTTTAGCATGTAGAATTGTTTGATATTTTCTTTTTTTTCAATCTTAATATATTCCAAGCTTATTTATTTGTTAAAATGACGATTTACTCACAAAAAAAGCCTATCTTTAAGCTGATTTCAATAGGCAAAGTCAACAATTTTCAAGTAAGATTAAGTATCCTATTGTCAACCAATTGTATTTATTTTTTTATTTTTTTGTATAAATTTTTCAGTATACTAAACACGTGCCAGCTGTTTAAGCATGAGAATGTGGGTGTTTAATACATACCACACTTTATAATACCAAATGTTATTAATCCTAGAACAGCTATTTAGAAATCGAATATAACTAGCGGCGGGGAGCAGCAGCCACCGTAAAAAGACTCTGAAATAATGTTTATTTGACAGAAAAAATGTTCCTATTAGATAAGAATTTTAAATAAAAGGCGGCGCTCTTCGTAGTGAGGATCAGTTGAGCATAGATCGCTGTGGCTCACTTACAAGATTTGATATATAATATATTATGCTACCTCATATACGGGAAATAATAAGGTGTTAAGTCACCAATAAGCTGCTAAATCACAATCCTTCAAATGGTGATCAACAATAAGGTAATCTGATCCCTGTTTATTTATTCTTGGAAACAATCTCCTATTTGTTCAAAGTCAATAAGAAACCTAATTTTTAATATCATGAGAGTTCGTGTTGCAGGTTGAATGACGTAGCTATGCGAGGTAAATTATGTAATTATTTAATGCTGCATTGTGTGTAATAATAATGGAAGACTTTTCTTATTCTGAAAATTATTTTTATATATTTCATTAAATGCAGACGACTAACCATCTGTTATTGAGAACTTTAAATTTGAGAGTTTATATTCTTTCAGAGGATCCCTATACTTAAAGTTAAAGCAATGATCAAATGAATATTAATTTTTTGCTCTCTTTTGAATATTTATATATCTTGGCTAACTATGAGATTTTTATCTCGTTTTAAGAGAAAAATCATATAATAAAGCTTAATTTAATTTTTGTCATGTTAATGAAAATCTTCCTATTTGTTTCCTTCTTTATTCAGTTTGCATTTGTGTATTTGAAAGCTTAACAAGATTTTTTATTCTGACAGAGTTTCTGGATAAATATCATAAATTGATTACTTTCTCAAATATATGCAACAAAATCCAATTTTTTTTCTTTTTAATCATTATTTATTTCATTTAAACCTCTGTTGTGTGGAGTTAAACTCAGATTTTCTGACTCTAAAGTAATCAAGAAGAAAAACCAATTTTCACTTCCCTTCCTGACTGTGGTGAGCTCGAAGTTCGTTGCAATTGAATATTGAAAGAATCAATAGGATTTCAGACATTATCTTTAGAGGTAACACTTGAGATGTTCAGTTAGTGGATGGATGGCTTATAGGGATGTGTTAACGAAACGATATGACAACAGAATATTATTATAGAATATTATAATAGAATAGTTTATTTGAAATTGATCATGGAAATGTGAATAAGAGTGAGATTCAAATGTTTTAAGAATTTAAACATTTAATTTTCTGAATTTGAATTAGGATTATGCTTTACATTGATACATAAACCGTTTTATGTATTTTGATTCAGTTGATAGACATTTGTTTGATAAAAAGGTACGAGTATCGAATGGAATGGCTATGTCCATCTACTGTAATAATCTTGTTTCATGGTCGTATCTTTTCACTCTGCACAGGTAAGTACCTATCAGCGTAATTAAATTGCGCAGGTAAAGTTTACCTTGTAGTTTGTTCACTCCAGGCGCAGTTTGCTGCAGCCGGGCGATGGAAATATGATAAATTGCCGCTTTTAGAGGCGGCTGCAGTAGCCCGGCAGCCTGGTAGCCCAGCAGCCAGGAGAGACGCAGCCGCTGCCACTGCCGCAGCAGCAGACAGGCAACATTTGCCGGCACATAAATTCAAAAAGAGCCGCTATTGCTGCTAACCAAATCTTAATTATAAATCTAAGGAAGCACTTGGAAAAAATTACCGCAAGCGCAGTGCGGTGTGCTGCGACCAAGTTGCAGGGGGAGAAAAAAAAGGAGCAGAAGAGAAGAATATAGAAGCGAGTACAAAATGAAATGATGATTTAATAGAATGGTCTGCGGGCACCGCCAGCTGGTTGGTTGAGCCGAATGAATGGGCAAGACGAGCCAGCGGAAATGACTCCATAAGCTGCTGCAACCATAAACCGGAAGTTAACAGACTTTTGCTGATGTGGCAGTTTTCGTGGTGCTGCTGGGCCAGGACGAGGTGGAAGTACGGGACACGAAGTACACCCGGACAGGGACACGGACGCGGACACACTCGGCGGGCAGTCTGCGAAATTGTGACAGCGCATGGCCGCAGGATAATCAAATAATTTTTTTTTTTTTTTCGCCCATCTTGCCGTCTTGCCGCCTCTCACACAATTGCAGGCATCTTTTTTGTGGCTTCATTCTGAAGGCTCCCGCTGCGTGGCTCTGGCTGGCTAGCTGGCTGGCTGGCTGGCTGGCTCGTTAAATTATTGTGCAACATTGCCACAAAATGCTAATTGCCGCACGATACGATCAAGGCACTGCACAGTCACACAGTTTATAGTACCCCTTTGCAGTCGCCCCCGTTTTCCAGGACGAAAACTTTTTCAAATTGCAGCTGTCAATGAATTTTCCTTTGCTATTGACAGTTTCATTTTCTACTTCGGCCCGATTCTCTGCCCGCCTTATCGCAACGTGTCAAACTATGCTACATTTTATTTGCACTTGCCCAATAAATCACATAAATTCGTGACGACCATAAGATTTATCACGAAACTTGTGCTCAGCTCGTTTCAGTTATCTTGCAATACGTTAATAACGATATTTTGTTCCGACTTCCATCCTGAGAGCTCTTTCAATTTTATTACGCGTTCATAAATTTCTGCTGCAATTTTCCGGCTATTAAAATGTTCACGCCATTTTCATAGCGAATAAGTGTGCAATTGTTTGCTCAATTTCATTTTCGATTTTTTACGCTCGAAAAATTATGAATAAGAAATAATTATAGTTCGTAATGTAAAGTGTTTTATTTAATATTGTGATTATGTTAAGTTTGCATCGAAGTACAATTGCATCGAATTTTAGCCAAATATTTTAGCTTTTATAAGTAAAAGGCATTTATAAGCTAAACTTTCCATATGTATAGAACTTAAGTAATAGTTTGTTTGATGTATAAAAAATAGATATGGAGCAATTTGGAGATGTCTATGATATGATTCATATAATGCATTCAGTTTGTGCATCTAAGAAACATTGGCTTTCTTATATCCTGAGTCCATTAAAAATGTGAACGGAGCAGGAGTACTCTAGGCGGGACTTCTCGACTGGAAGATACCCTGAACCTTGCGAAGAGCTGATATTCCAATCATATACATACACATACGCATAAGCACGTGGGTCTGCTTACTGCGAAGTTAACACAGAGACTGCGCTTGTTCTCTGCACATGGGTATTCCTATGGGCATCTTCTAGATAGACTTTCTTAATCAGATTAATTACTTAATTATCAGAGCGAAATAACAATATCCAGATGAGGGAATTTGACAAGCAAGCAAGTCTAGTATTTGGAATACGCTTTTGCGAAATATCAACTCAGTGTTCAGGATATCTGCAAGTCGGGAACTCCCAACTTGAACATTTGCAACCTGTTTTGTGTTTCTCTTAATTGGCAACTGTCGCCTATGATAATAGAGACTTAGCGACAGGAGATAGAAGAAAGTGTATAACTATTTATTATTACCAAAACATGATTTTAATAATAATAAGAGAGTAAATAGACATTTATAAAATATTTTATATTACATCGGTATGAATAGAAGATCTACATCACAAATTTCTTTTAAGTTACTCAAGTGAAAACGATTATAAGGCACAGTTGTGTATTGCTGCTGACTTTTTAGTTTCTTGATCTGCCCCATTGAATTATACCCTAATTATATCTAACAAAAAGATAATAATTATTGTTACTGCTGTGTTACTCAAACCAAATTTTTAATAGTTCATAAGCATTTAACATTTTATGTTAAGGCTGGTATTTTTTTAACATTTTTTTTTGCTGACATTTGATATCAGTGGAGGAAGCAAACATGACACTTGTGGTATAATTATGTGCAAAAGTCTTTAAAAAAGTTAATGTATGAATTCTATTGTTAGTTTTCAAAGCTCAAAGGTCAGAGCTTATATTACATAGATATGAATGGATATGAATGAGGATGGGAAATCATCGTTCCAAACTATAGCATCTTCAAAAAAAATTTCGATGATTGACCAGAAAATTTGAATTGTTGCCTATGCCTAGAGATTCCAGTTACTAAATTCTTATATGCTTATATAAAGCCGTAAACTTTTAATTAGACCTATTATTTGTCTCATCTTTATCTCAAGACTTGATTAAATCAGGAATCATGAGGCCCTAAGTCATCAAACTCTTTTGAAGTATGTGACATTGGCTTAATCTATTATATATTATCTAAATAATTATTATTTTAGGTTATAAGTAGATAAGTTTTCCTGTTTTCCTTAACTACAATTCGATCGTGTAACCCATTTGCATACTTTTTTGTAAATCCAATGTTGTTATAATTTTACTGAGCACTTTGCTGCCAAGCACTAACGAATCACTCATTGGAAATTGATTAGCTAATCATCCATAATGATCCATGAAATTGTTCGCATTAACATTACTCATGTGCTATAATTAGTAAAAAGAGTAACTAGATTAAACTCGATTTGACTAGCAACATTACCAAGTTTACAAACAAATATACGAGTCATAATTATTCTCGGACAACAAAGCAGAAAATGGCTCGTGTAGCTGGAGTTATATTACTTTTAGCTATAGTAGTTTCTCTTATCCAATCTGCTGTGGGCCGTAAGGTAAATTTAATAGAGATTAATTTCAAATTATTATTGATTAATTGCGCCAAAGGCCTTTAACTCGTTGCACTTTCGCAAGGTCTCCACCCAGTTTGGACGCAAATACGCCTCAAGTTACGGCGCACAGATTAGTCCAGATCAGTTGACAATTAATTTAACGTTGGACATAATTAAACCGCTTACTGTGGACGTTTGGGCGAAAGTGAGCATTGGGCAAAGAGGACCTAAGAATAGCTATCGCAATATATTCGCCTACAATATGAACCTATGCAGCCTGATTGGCAAGGGCAAAGGCATGAATGTCTTTCAGATTTGGGTGCACAACATCTATAGGTATACGAATATGCCGCGAAACTGTCCCATAACAGAGGTAAGTAGTCAATTGCTTAATCTGACTGGTCAATCGAGTCAATCGAGTATTCCCAGGGCAACTATTACTGGAAGGATCTGCGACCCGATAAGGACAGCATACCCGCCTTCATAATGACGGGACACTTTCGTATTGATGCCTTGTTTTATATGCGAGACTGGAGCAACGATATGCTAACGAATACTTCAATGTTTGTCGATATTAAAATGAAATGAATCGCCACGCCTCCAGACGTGTTGTCTACCTAATTTGCCATAGTTGAGCCTCATGAATCCTTTATAGCCCGAAACTTAACGCCTGTATGCGATCGCTAACACAATTTTTCACTTCCGATTGAGCAAATCGTTGCACGTGCACTTCGCATAAATAAATTAATGAGCCTCAACCTGGTTGGCTCTGGCTGGATTTGTTCGCACGCGACACACGCTCGCGCTTCTATCGGACAAGGATAGAAATACGGAAACAGACACGGGCACGGACACGGACACGGACATGGACACGGACATGGACACGTAGAAGGACATGGACACGCAATCGAATGGCGGACAAGCGCAGCAGTTGTTGGCACTGCTGCAATTTATGCGAATGGCAAACTAAGCGCAAAATAATTTAAACACTGACAATAACAGTTGGCCAAAGTATTTCCCTTAACAACTCGACAAGTTTACCCGGCTCACGAGTCGTGCACCCACGACTCTGCAGCCTGCATCAGGCAGCAGGACTTCAAGACTCTTGGAATACAAGACTCTAGGACTCCACGACTCCCGCACTCGACACGTTCGCACGCGCTCGTAAGTACGCAACGTTTTTAGTAGCTTCTTTTGCTTTGCTGTGCTCTCCTTGCCTCCTTCCCCGGCCCTCGTTGGTTCGTTTCGCACTATCATTGCACTTCCGCTCAAAATCAAGGCAGAATCAAAGCATCATTTCTTGTATTTGTCGCCATCGACAAATGCTGGCAGCGTCGAGGACCTCAGCGAATGCAGTGCAGTGCAGGGCCCTCATCCGAACATCTTTGAGACAAAATAATATTGGTAGTGGCAGCGGGTACTCAAGGAAATTGCCATCATTATTGTTGTCGTGCTCTGTGCTAAATAACGTTTAGCGTTTGTTTGGCGTGAAATTGATTTACACTGCGAAGCGCTTCCCAGCTCTTCTCTTATATGTGAGCTGGGTAAACATTATATGTATTAAATATCACTCGTAGTATAAACCAAATATATATCTACTATATTAATAGATTGTTTAAATAGTAGGATGTTTTACAGGGAGAATAAATACTAGATAACATTTTCCGGACTTGGACTATATTTCATTTCAACATACAACATAGAAAGGTATGACAATATCTAAACTGAGTAGTTGGGGAGACTTGATTGTGTGGAACCATCAGATGCGATATATATATGTCTGTCTGTCTATCTCTTTCTCTAGATTTGGTACAAATTGAAAATTAAGCATATTCCGAACTGTAGCCGACCAATTATCTGCCGCAGCAGGCATTAAACTAATTGAACAAAGCTCACCTAAATCAGTCATTAGCACTAGCCAAGCGGGCAGCTGGGATGGCCTCAGGCAATGTCAGGGAGAAGACATCATTACACATGCTATAATTATTCCGGCGGGAATCATGGCACACACACACAAATACACACAAGCGTCTCCACACACACACACAGAGCCTAAAGCGAAACGCTGTGAAAATTATGCCAGACCGGACCGCCTGGTGAGAGGCGGTGACAAATGCAGGTGGGCGGCAATTAGGAAGCGATAAGGTAAAAAGTACACACGCAATTGAGACGGGACGAACGGAAGCAGCTAGGACAAAAAGGAAAATGCAGTAAAAGAAGCCGTTAGCAGCAACAGAGCAGCTGGAGCAGCTCCTTTTGCTGCATGCGACAGCTGCCAAACGAAGGAGACGAGGAGCGTGTGGCGCGAGGCAGATGACATCGAGGACATTATAGCTAAATTGAATGTTTTATTTTCGATTTCTTTTTTGTTCGCATTTTGCTGCTGCTGTCGATAATCAACGGCGCTGCGTGCCACATGTTGCAGCCGTGTACAGGATATTATTATTTCTCATGCAACTGGGCTAGTAATAATCAAAGGACGATCCGAGTGCTTGTGTGCTTAAAGCCATAGATATATTTATTGGCAGCTAGCTCAGTTATGTAAAATGGAGTCAATGGTAAAGGCGAGCACTCGGTTTTCAGTTTTGGTCTTGTACTTTCCATAGAAGAAAAAGATCTTGCCACGGTATTCGCCGGGGTGCAGAAACTGATGCGTCAAGCTGGGGCCCATTTCCCAGTCGTGCAGATAGTAGGTGCCCACCTCTACGGGGCAGTTGAGCATGAAGTTGCCCTTCTCTGTCATGCTCTTGAACCAGGTCTTGAACAGTCCACCTTTGACATTGTTCACCGTGGAGCACACATCGATATGGTGACTAAAGATAGTTTGAAAGTTTTTAGCATTCGCCATTCGCAATTGGTAGTCGAAGTGAGCCTTGAAGCCGCGCTGAATAGGCAACAGCAACTCCATATCCATATTCATTGTCCGATTCGAAACAGACAGCGAAAAGCTCTTAAAGTATTTCGGATTGAAACTGGAGTTGCTGGACACAAACTCGACACGGCGCTCCTGTGGAAGTGGAATACAGAATTCAGATACATAAAAGGCAGTAGGGTATATGAGACTTACCGCTTGACTGGGGAGCACATTTACACACAGTATGTATCCAATTATCAAAATAGTTGGACAGTAATAAATGGGCAGCGACAACATTTCGACACGTTCCTCGACCAATTTCCAACAATTATAAATATTACTGAAATTGTTTAATATTGAACTCATATATTTAAACATTCGAAAAATCAATTAGACTCACGGACGTAATTGTTAGAATAATTATAAAATTGATTTGTTATCTCTTTACCCGAATAATGTGATTAACTTTCACGTTTGGTCATTATGATCATGGATGAATGCATCGATAATTTATGCCTCACTTTGCTAACTGATAATCTTTATATATGTTCATAGTGTTTAACGAATAAATGAGGAGTAAAATAAAGTAAGAATGTTGATATCGCCCCACTGTAAATGCTAGAGACTTGAACATTAAAATTTATTTTAAGTATTTTATGTTACGTATTGTAATTATGTATGTATGGTAATTTATGTTTAAGTTTGTATGGATACTTGCTACAAAAAAAAAGCTGTTAATGCACAGCAAAGTAAGAATTTACAAGGCCATCCAAAGCCCAAACTGTAAAATAATAATAGAAATTTACGGGATTTCAGCAAAAACTAATTTAAATTAAATTAGAGTTGCTCAATCTAAACTATTGAGGAGAATAAGTTATGCCCCATGGTATACGCGGACCAGAGACATCGAAAGGGATGTGCAGGTTCCTAAGGTGGGCGACGTGATGCAAATACATGCTGAAAGGTATTTTCAACGTCTGGGTGCTTACTCTAATGCACTGGCCCGGCATCTAAACACCAGACCTAGGAAGAGAAGACTGAAAAGGTGCCATCCATTTTATCTCCGTAAAACGTTCCTTCTATAAAATTTGTGTTAATATTGCAAATAATGGACCTTTTCCATAAAATTCTATGAGTGTTTCACTTGTGATCTATTGATCTTTCCCTTAAATGTAAGACCTGTAAGCTAGCAGAAAACTTGTTTAATAAAATATACAAATTTTTCAACAAAAACACGCAGCTCCAGGTGTTTTCGGAGTATTTCATTTCTTTTCCCCATTGTTGCTAAAAGTTTACGTAATCCGAACCGAATTTGCTTTGTAGATTCTTTTAATTAATACCCTCCCCAATTGATATCTTACTATCAGCTTTTGTCTGTACATTCAATTTTTATACCCTGAACCCATTGAAAATGGGAAATCAGGGTATAATGTTTTTGTGAAATGTATGTAACAGGCAGAAGGAGACATCGCAGACCCCATAAAGTATATATATTCTTGAACAGCTCGATGAGCTGAGTTGAAATAGCACTGTCCGTCTGTCCGTCCGTCCGTCCGTCCGTCCGTCCGTCCGTCCGTCCGTATGAACGCAGCGATTTCGTAAACCACAAAAGCTAGATATATGAAATTTTCAGAGAATACTCGTCTATAGCCTACGCAGTACGATTTTTTTTTAGATTTTCGATAACTCATTCCGTTTCCCTATTATCGATAAAAATCGATAACTTTTCTTCGGTGAAGCATATCGTAAGAGCTAGAGACTCCAAATTTACTGTGTAGATTTGTGTAATGAATGCGGACATTTTGTCATTTTTGGATTTTGGATGCCACGCCTCCTTCGCCCCCAATTTGCAAAATTCGTATTTCAAATACTAGAGACTTGTGCTTTGGCAAATACATAGATATGAATGACATGATTACGCTGCGCAAGTTTGATTAAGGAAGTCCATCCACAAAAAAAGTTATTAAACATTTAATTTCCCATACAATAGGCATATTGCAGCCCAAGCGCAGTCGCTGCGTCAACTGCGCAGTCAGCAGAGCGCGTGCTTATGCGTGCGTGCGTATGCATGTGTGTGTGTGCGTTGCTCGCAATATTTGTATATGTAAAATAAGCATAGAATGTTGAGAAGATTGGCGCTTCGCAGGGTTCAGGGTATCTCGTAGTCGAGCCGTCTCGACTAGAGCACTCTTACTTGTTAAATGTGAAATGTGAAAGGACTGTGGAATGATTGACACAAAAGTTCGTTCAGTTCGACTCAGAAGGTACTCTTTATCGATCAGTCTCAATAAAAGCCACATGTTCAGAAATAAAATGGTTTGAATTGTTAAGTGGGGCTTAACTAATCCTAACCACGTAGGCATCCTAATCTCATACACCCTCGACTTCTTTAGATCTCGTCTTTTTAATGCTGTTGTTTGCTTAAGGGCAGTAAAACGATCATTCATATTGCTTGACTGATTGCATCTTTTATACATTCTTACTTATTCAAGAAAAGAATATCAGTTAATTGGTTTTTAGCATTCCAAACACCATGATGTCTAAAACAGTTTCCTCGTGCTTTGACTTGAGTTTGCCATAGAAAAAGTGGGCAATGGCACGATAGTTGCCGGCATACAAATACTGGGGCACCAGCTGGGAGTCCACCTTCCAATTTTGTAGAAAATAATGACCTGCTGGAACTGGGCAGTATATGAAGTTGCCATGATCTAACATGCTCTGGAACCAGGCCTTGAAAATGTTTCTCTTCAACGCTGTCGTAACTGCACAAACGTCCATGGTGTGGGCAAAAACGCGTTTATAACGATTCGTTTTGCCCAATCCGATGGAGAAGTCGACGTGAACATTGAAGCCACGATCAAAGCGCTTCTTGGTGATCATATCCAGGTTGACCGTGTTGTTCACAATCTGTATGGTGAAGTTATGGAAAAACTCGGGATTGTATTTGCTCTCCCCAGATTGGAAAATCACGCTGGACTGTAATTAAGTAATATAAGCAACTGAAAGACTTTGGCTGCTAAGCAGAACTCACGCCTTTAACAACTTGCCCATTGTAGAAGCAAGTCAATAAAATTATGCTTATACGCTGTATGAACACTTTCATTACGACGCCAATATCCAAATGGATATGAAATGCTGCTCTTCAACTGAAATTCAAATTTATTCTAAGCTATTTCTAATTGACAAATAATTGTAAAAGCAATTGCAAATGGCAGATTTACGACATCAAAATATTTAAGCGAATAAATGTGACAAATTTGTTTATATACTCGTTAACGAATTGAAAAGAGTTTATTGGTTATTACTATGTTATTCTTGTTGTCCGTCCGTCTGTCATTAAAATGAAGCATTGTGCAACTAATGAGCCTCGTGAAATTGGTACTCGTTGCGATACTCGTCCAGTAAATTCTAATATATAATTATAAATATATAAAGCGAGGTTTAGGCAAATCTAAAAATACTTGAATTAATTTGTGGCTGCTTTTAGGCAGTAAAAGAGTATTAACAATTGAAGGCGCACGACTGAAACATTCTTAATTGTTTTTATTTTCATTTAATTTCGGCCTCTACCTCGCAGGCAATGACAAAGTCTTTGGCTTTACTTTGACTATAACTTTGAGTTGCACGCAAACTTAAGCGATAATAGCCAGTGAATAGGAATGTGGGAACATCGAGTTCAAAGACCTTAAAGTCTTTTATATAGTAATTATTTGGTGGAACTGGGCAAAACTTTTGGAAATTGCCGTTTTGCAAAAACTTTGAATACCACCTTTTAAAGATGTTGTTTTTCCGCTTCTCCAGCATACGGCACACATCCAAGGAGTGTTGATAGAAACTTGAGAAGCTAGCTGGCTCTGGCTTGCGGATGAAGAACTCCATATTCATGCGGAATCCTGGGATCAACGCCTTAGCTAAGTCCATATCAACGCTTAGCTTATTATTTTGAAACACCACAGATAGGTTGCCAAAGTAATTGCGATTGTATTTCTCACAAGTTGGACCTTTGGCAACAGCAAATGATGATTTCTACAAATAATTGGAAACTTATACATGAAAAACAAAGGATAGAAAGCCTTTAATATAAATAATTACCATATTTGCGTAAGGAATGAAGCCTAAGAAAACTATAAACATTTTTAAACAGTTCAGTGTTCATGCTCCCTCTCTATAAAATGATACTTTGGATACAGAGAATGGATTCAATAAATATGATCATTGAAGCGTCGAGTACTTCAATTGGGAATGGGTACATTTTGAGGGCATTCTAGTAATTGTAGTGATAATCGTAATTAGGCTTTTAACAATGAACATAAATGAACCAAAACAGAATGGAGCATCGAGATGTATGTTCGATATTAGTATTGATTCTAGCAAAGTTCTATGAGAAGTTTTATCTAACATATCAATATATCGGTTAAAACTTATATATATAATCAAAACTTATTATGTATTTTAATACATAATGTATAATATTTAATATATCTAAAGTTCAAAAGCGAATGGTTTGGCCATGAAGCGTGACTTATATGTGTTATAAAATAAAAATAAAAGCTATTTTTGATAATAGATAATGCAGAAACGAAATTTATTGCTCAATTTAACATGATGTTTCGAAAACAAAAACTATACCAATTTCAAATTCACTCTCCATAACCCACTTCAAATGACCCTCTTGATTGTATATTGAAATTTGAAAACTCATTGATTATTATTATTATTCTAATGATAGATATGAAATGTATTACTAAAAGGCGGACTACTTGAGCTTTTAATATTTTATATACATACGTAATTATTTCAATAATCATTAATGGACTCGGCATTGACATTGAAACTAAGGTTTTTATTTATATTTTTTTTTAAATTAAATATTTATTTATTGATTAGCGTACTGCTACCATCTTGGCATCTATCTCTAATCAGAAATTATTTACATATTTACATCTTAGAGCTATAGAACGTTCTAACATAGGATACATATTTTAGGGTAAGAAAGAGATTTTGTGGTGTAGTAAACTCAGGTAGGTCTTATGGATCATATATAAAATTTTTAGGTCAAGACTCGATCCAGCAAGTCTTGAGGGTGGTGACGTCTGAGTCTTCTCTTAATAGTAGCGGGGCGCTAGACCAGGCTATTTGGGTGAAATTTTAGTCTCACAAGGTACTTTTTCGCCACCTCTTGTTTTTTGTCGCCAGTTTTTGGAACCTTTTGGTCTCTCTCAATGTCCCAGTTCTCATGTACCAAGGGGCCACAGGGATCTTCCTCAGTGTTGGAAACCAGGGTATAATGGTTTTGTTAAAATGCGTTTAACAGGCAGAAGACGGCGTGGCAGACAGAGTCGATTTAGCCCTATTCGTCTGTCCGTCCGTCCGTCCGTCTGTCCGTCGTATGTATGAACACGTCGATCTCAGAACCCATTAGAGCTAGAGACTTGAAATTTGTATGTGGGTCCATAGTACATAGCACGCGCAGATCGAGTTTGTTAAAAAAAAATCGGTAACTATTCCCATTTTAATGTTATCGATTAAAATCATTATCGATATTCAGTCATTGAATTATATCTCGTACATCTTTGAAGCTAGTGACTCCAAATTTTGTATTTAGTTTCATGTGTGTTTAATATAATTTTGAATTTCTTTATATTTCGGATAGTGTAGAATATTTGGAATATTGGCTCTTCTCAGGGTTCAAGGGATCTTCTAGTCGAGCAGGTTTGACTAAAACACTCTTACTTGTTTTTATTTAATTTCGACCTCCACCTCACAGCCAAAAACAAAGTCTTTAGTCTCACTTTGATCATTAGTTTGAGTCATATGAAATTCCAAGCGGAAATGGCCAGCGAACAGGAATGGTGGAATCTCGAGCTTATTAATTTTGTAGTCTTTCAAATAGTAATAATTTGGCAGAACTGGGCATGTTCTTTGTAAATTCCCGTAGTCAAAAAATGTGGTAAACCATCTTTTGAAAATATTGTTTTTTCGCGTGGACAACATATTGCACATATTCATGGAGCATTGATAAAAAGTTGTGAAGGTTTTTGACCGTAGTCTGCGTGTCGAGAAATCCATATGTAAGCGTAATCCTGACTGAAGTGGTCTGAGCAAGACAGCATCAACGTCTAACTTATTATCGTGAAACTGCACAGAAAAGTTTCGGAAATAATCTCGATTATATTTGTCACATATTGGATATTTTAGAACTGAAAATTGTAACTTCTGCAAGTAGAATATACACTTTGAAATAAAATCTTAAAAAAAAAAAATAACTTTTTGCCTCTTTCTGCTTACCAGATTTGCGTACGGAGCAAAGCTTAAGACAATGAGAAACATTGTCAACGAATACATATTTTAGGCTTCCTCTCAGCTCCCAGATACTTATGATATAAAAATGGGCTTACTTCAAATTGTGTGTGGAGCAATTTTGTTGGCCAGTCTGAGGGAATAATTGTATGTATTTAAAATAATATGTCACAAAAAAAAAAATAAAATAAAATAAAATAAAAAAAAAGGAAGAAAGCTGCAGTCTGGTGTGTCCGACCTGGAGATACCCTGAGCCCCGACTGATCTGCATTTTTAAAAATACTGCATTGATTATATTTATGCATTCATACACAAAACACACACAAACAAAATTCAATCACAATTTTAATTTAATTAATATATTAAGAAAATAGAGAAGAAGGAATAAAGTGAAATTTGGAAAATTCGTAAGCTTGGACTTAGTTGCGATGTGGCTTTGCTTAACTTATATATTTTTTTTGTATTCCTTAACGGATTTTAATGAAATCTAATCTCTTTAATATATTGGCTAAAGTTTTATCAGAGTCTCAATTGCGAAATTTATAAAATTTGTAGGTGATATTTAAAATTATAAAAATCAAAATTGTATAAAACATACATGAAACAAAATGCAACATATTGAAACTATAGCAAGAGATATAATTTAATAACTGAAGTGGATATTTTAGAACTGTTCGAAAACGCTTTGAATTGAAATTGGAAAAGTTATCGATTATTTGGACAGACCTACGTAGAAAGTATCAAGTTCCAAATGAGTTATATACAAATAGCTAGAGGTATTAAGATAGAAATTAATTACGGTAAAAATTACTTACTTTTCGTAATAATCTTACGATATTCAAAAAATTATAAATTTTTGTATATTTGTCATCGAAATTTGTGTAAAGTTACGACTTCATATTTACCAGCAGCAACAAAAAGTAGGGTATAAAATTGTTATTGTTATTAGTCTAAACCAAAAATGAATTAAAGTTGTATGTTGTTTAACAATTTGTTATTTGAGTATCTATAGATAAATCAGTTTTTAAATAAACTTAACTACAATACAATTCACTTAAAATTTTGTTCTATAGCCATTAAACATGAAAAACAGTTTCAATTATACTAAATGTACAGAGTAATTAGATTGCTCAATTTAACATTAGCTTTAGAGAAAAACAAAAAATATATATATGATGACTTTAATCCATTTTTGACGGTTTTATTGATTATTATTCTAGTTTTTCAATAATAGCATTTGTGGATGGTAACGAATGAGAGTATACATAGTATTCAATTAATGTTATATATTAAATGATAGCTTAAAAGAAGAGAAATACCTAATGGAAGAGAAATATATATATATTTCATGAAGTGAGAGAGTATATTTAATTCGTGCAATGTTTGTTTTTATTGAGTATATCCGAGTCCCGGATATGATAAGAGCATGGCAAATAGCTGAATACTATGTATCCATAAACGCTAATATTTAAGGCTACTATTAAGAGCTTATGACATGAACTTTTGAATATATGGAATAAGGTCAGTTGCTCCCGACTACAATGTTCTTACTTGCTATACCCTAAGTCGACTGAATGTGACAATTAATTTTTTCAACTTTTTTGCTCAAATTTATGTAACAGGCAATTAACACGTGGCGCGCCGCATAAAGTACATATATCCTTGATCAGGAACAACTGTCGAGTCAACTTAGCCCCATCCATCTGTCTGTCCGTATGTATGAATGCATGTAAAGAGAAGTTGAAACTCGTATATTTTCACTTTGATCTATCAGTTGTAAACGCAGATCAAGTTTGTTTTAAAAAATCGATATTTTTTCGAACGTCAATTAGTAATCTTCCGTCTTTAAAGCTTAAATTTATTTTATATATATGTCGGAGCTTGCTCAGGATGACCAGCTTCCACTTTTATTAGAGTAATTATTAGCCACGCTCGATAACAAGTTCCCGGTGTGTCGCTGTCTTTCACCACTTCGTGCTCTTTTCTCTGAATTGCTCGCAACTCCTAGACACTTCTATATGTCATTTGACAACCATCACTACCCTGTTCGAATGGCCTATATGCCATCTCACTCTCAATCAACAGCACCCGGGACCACGTTTGTCTCACTCTCGTGCCAACTTGTGCATTCTAAGAAGCGTGCTGCCAACTTATTTACTACATCCAATACAACTCTATATAAGCTCTTAGCCTTATACCAACACTATACAGCATATCATAATATGATTCATGATCCGACATGTATATAATTTCTTTTTGTGTAATTTGTTTTGTGTTTTGGATCAAGGCCCGGAACTTCACAACATCTTTAATTGAAACTCAGTTATATAATGCAGATGTACCTAATAAGTCAAAGAGTTTGCATTATTTGTGATATTCCACATATTTAATAGATAATGTAGAAGAATTTTCTTAATGGACATTTTGTTTTTCTATTTGATTATGGATCTGTCTTTTAATCTCACAGGAACACTTATTTTTTAGTCTATAAAGATTTTAGGTTTACTGTTTAATATGCTTAAGTACATCCACAAAAATCAGGGCAATAGTCGAATATTTTCTTCTCACAATCTAAGTCTTACATACATATAAAGGAAGAAAGAGAGATAAAACTAAATAAGACTCAGCATTTCACATCACTTTTGGTATCAAGCTTGTTATCATCGATTATCTGGACACCTCTTTACAATTGTTGTACATTAGTTTGATTAGCTATTATAAGCTCGTATGACAATGGAATTGCTTTAGGCTTTAAAGCCTAGTCCCTAGCATCACAGCAAAGCGCGCTTGCAAGTATGCAGCGTATATTTGCTCAGGGGGGCGCAGACAGAGCAGAGAACAGAATGCAGAGAGACAGTCAGTCAGTCAGTCAGTTAGTCAGTTAGTCAGTCAGCGTATGGGTGGGATGGCTCATCTGAAATGCAGTCAACGTGACTTTGTTTACTTGGCGTAGTACGTCGAAGCCGCATCTCGTATTTATGTGCACGAACCGCACTGCAGAGAACAAATGCACGTAATTCTGCTTACTTCGTAACATTGCAACAGAGCACGGTTCCCACCGACGTATTTTTTAGGATTTTTTTTTTTTTCAGCTGCGGTTGCGGTTGTCTGATGGTCAGACAGACGGTCAGACACTCAGACGGACGGACGGACAGACATGACGACCTCTGGACTTAATCAGAATCGGCAGAGTAAAACTAAGGCGCCATTTTCAATTGTAGTTACCAGGACGTTCGTTGTCTCCTAGTGACCAAAAAAAAAAAGTGTCCTGTTTGGTATTTTTGCTTTGGCTTTGCTTTGCTTTCACTCTGCGCCTGCATATTGCATTTATTTACATAGGCCTGGCTGACTGCTTGCCTGCCTGCCTGCCTGGTTGGCTGGTTGGCTGGCTGGTTGGCTAGCTGACTGCCTGGCTGACTTTTGATTTAAAGCTCTTAGGCCCTAACTCAATTCCCTTTCGTCTATGCAGCTCTCATACCACCAGGTGCTTACGGCTATGTGCATGTGTCTGTGTGTGTGGCAGTGTAGAGGTGTGCATTGCTCCTCTATATCTATTTGCACATGCATTTACGTGCTCTGCCCCTTTGTGCTGTGCAAATAGGCACAGCGCTTGCAGCTGTCAGCCTCCAACATAATCCGTGACCATCATCTCCAGTTTTAAGCTGTATTTTATATGACCTTAGTTCAAGTTGAAATTATGTGGGTTGCGGACAAAATGGCCAGGAGTGATACAAATTTATGTTAAAGTTGGAAACTCTTTCACTTCTGACTACAAGCCTAAATATGTACATATATATGTAGGTTTGAATACACATAAATATTGTTTCAAAATAGTAATAAAAATATTATAATAATAGTTTTTACAGTTTTTAAAGTTAAATTTTAATCAAAGATAGAAGATTTTACTGAAAGATATTCCACAAAATATTAGTCTAATTTTTTTTAAATATGAAGAGTTTCTCAGCATTAAAGATATTGTGGACAGACGTTCTTCAAAAGTGTATATATAATTATATATATGATTATAAACAATTTAAGTTGAGTAGAGCAAAACCGGGTATTTCTCTATGAAGTGAACAAGTATTGCTACATGCAGATCGAGTCAATTAAATATAGATTTCTAATAAGAGTATTGGAGGCATCAAATGAATTTTTAAGAGTTTGGCATTCACTGATTGCCCCCATGATTCGAAAATAAAAATGCCTCGTCAACAATTTTGATCATTTTTTCGACTGACAGAGAGACAGATTTTCCTATAGATTCCACTATTTTGTGCTCTTGCTTTATTACGTTTTTGCGGCACTCCAATTTCGAACGGCAATCAGAAGTGCAACCATGGAAAATGTTTTCACACTTGACTATATGGCACTGGTAAAAATATTTTGCTGGTAAACATGATGACCCCAAAATAAACAAAAAGAAGAAGAAGAAGTGGAGGCTGAAGCAGAAGGCGAAGGAGACGAAAACAGGGGAAACAGAAAGGCACTCGTGCGCTCCAAGGAAGACGTCATAATAATGCCCAAGCTGCAGGAGGCTCGTAATCAGAGCCTAGAAATATGCAATGCGAAAAATCAACACAGCAAAAAGGAGACAGCAAAAGGACGACTATGGCGAGTCGACCTCAATTACCCTCGTTTTGCAATGCGAAAAGGGCTTGTAGCTAAAAATTAGTACATATTTACAGGCGTTGGCATGAAAATTTGTCACCTAGCCATAGCCAGAGCAATGTGAATGCCACTGAGCAAACATGTGCGTGTGTGTGTGTGTGTATGTGTGTGTGTGTGTGTGTGTGTGTGTGCGTGTATGTGCATGAAATTGAGCCTACAGATATGCAACGAATGCAGGTTGTTGCTATTGTAATCGACACTTGGGCGGCGCCCATCGAGGCAAACAGTTGCCGCAGCTTAACGCTGCGACTGCGCGCTCTTCGGGGTGGCTGATTGCCTCCAGCACGGCTTCAGTGCATTTGTAGGGGCAACAGTGCAGCATGCTGCTCGGCTGCCTGGAAATATGCAAAGCTCTGATTGGTCAGCACGAGTCGTGCTCATAAAGCTTGCAGCAATGCAGCTGATTGGTCGAGCTCGGCTTAAGGGCAACTTCCAGTGCGCATGCGGCGGGAGAGAGAGAGAGAGCGAGAGAGCCTTAGGGACTTGCTCAGCAAATAGTAAGAGCTGCTCTGCATTATACTAGAGTTTATTTATCCCTTTTAGCGCTGTCTGGCTGGCTGGCTGATTGTCTCTGTCCCTATATATATATAGATATATAACACATGAAGGCTTCTCTGTGTGCGTTGTGTGTTTCTGTGAGCGATTAAAGTTAAGCGCGTGGTGAAAAACTGTTGGGGAATCCTGCTCAGCTTAAGTGGTGGTGGTTTTGTTTATATTTTAACATTTGTCTGCTTTTCGCTTATAATTGCATTGGAATGTTATTCGGCTATTGTTTGTGTTGCTCTGATTTAAGAACTATCTACTTTTTCCGTTTTTCCAATTCAATAAAATGCTGATGCATTGACTAATTTGTACAGACCTAAAGTGGGTTTTCGGATTACAGTTATTTGTGCTTTTATTACTTTTTTTGCAATTCGATTTAGTTAAGCCTTTATTTTCATACCCGTGTTTCAACCCCTAAGAGTTCTCTTAGATTTTGCTGTCTCGCTCTCTCTAAATATTTACTCTTTAAGAGATACTATGGAAAGTCTACACAAACCAAATTTCAATTCGGCGCACCGCACATGATGAGCTCAACAGCTTTTATACACTGTGAGAAACTTTAGGAACTTGATTAAAATTCCCTGACTTCAGTGAGCCAATAGCTCTTAGGCTAAAGCTAGCTGTGCAATGTGTTAAGTCCATTTAAATTTATAGTTATGCTTACTCTAACTATTGCGGAAATAGATATTTGTATATTTCCGTTTGATAGAAATTTATTTCAGTGCATTGTGTGCGGCAAAATCAGAGCTTTTAAGCGAAATGCTGATAGGTTACTGGGAGTGTGTAGAATTTGTTTTGGGGATGTTTGCACTTGTTGCCGTTACTTGTATCGCAGAGGAGAGCTTAGATTGCGGCGAATTCAGCCAGACAACATGTTCGAACTTGGCTCTTCGATGAGCTGGAAAACCAGTGAGACAAAACACATCGGAAATGTGCAAAGCAGATATCGAATAATAGAAAAAGTTAAATTAAATAAATTAAGAAATCAATTTTATAGCTTAAGTTAAGTAACTATTGTAAATGGCTAAAGATTCCCATTGAATTGAGCTGGGAAGTTGTTCCTCTCCGTTGGGACATGTTGCACGCTGTGTGAATGCAACACATCTTCATTATTGGTCCAGGCCTCGTCGGCTGGTTGCAATCGTCGTTAGCTCGTCGTTATTTGCCGAGATTTGCACTTGGCCAAAAAGCTGTCAGGACAAGCATGTTGTTGTAGTTGTTGTTGTTGGCAACAAAAGCCGTTATCTGGCGGCTCCTACGACTTCGCCGTCGTCCATTTGCCGGTTCGTTGTGGCGCGTCGTGCGCCGACATTTCCTTTTCGTCGTCCTGTCGGCCGTATCGCCTCGTGTCCTCGTGCATTTGGTAGGTTTCGTGCTCGTTGCACATTCGCCACATTCGATGCCAAGCAGCAGATTTTTTCGGAATGCGTTAAGGATCAGTTTTGCGCGAAATACGGTTACGAAAGGTTGCTGACGACAAAGAACCGGCGTCTGAGCAAACATTTCTCTGTCTTTCTTTGTGCTTCTGCCCTTTGTATATCTGTGAGTGTGTGTTCGTGCAGTGGAGAACTTTAACGCGAGACAGTGCAAATGTTTGGCGACCGCATCGAAATGTAAATTAACGCCTCCAAGTAAACTGAGAACTGACCTAAGCCAAGGCTTTTCATACCTAGTAACTGACCTAGGACACACAGAACATTTCTATGCAAGAACTTAAGGCTCATCCAGAACTAAACTATAGAAGAGACTATTGCATATCTTTGGTACGACAAGTTTTTAAAAAATATATAATTTTTGAGTAGAAAGTACACTGTTGTTGTTGAACACATGAGACTGGCTTAAGAATCTTTGGAGAAACAACGTTCACTTGAAAAATACTAACACTGACAAATACGTACATTAGTTAAACTAGTGCATACTAATATATATAAAGTAATAAATCTATGATATATAACATATAATATATATATATATGCATGTAAATGTATGTGTATATATAACTATTCCTATAAGATATCATATCATTTGCATCTGAAGTAAGTTTATTTCGGAAATAATCTAAACAGTTCTTGAACTATTTCTTCAAATAAAGTCGAAATTTTTCGAATCGCTCGCTTAACTAATTATGGTTGTGAAAATATACGAGAAGTGGCAGTGCGAAATACTTGAATGATATTTGAACTTTATATCTTAGCTAAATAGAACCATTCCTCGCTCTCACGTCAATGAACCATTTTGCAAGCATCTACAAATATTTTCATATCAATACTCAATGCTAGAAACTAATGGAATTTTGATTAAGGTTCAGAGTCTTTGAAGTTAGAAGTGTATTATCTATGCGAAAGTGTAAATGACGAGTCTATTTCATATCGGAAAGTCGAAAAGTGTTTACAAAAGTGAAAACAATGTTTATTTACAATTAATTTGAGAAATCGCATGATATATTGCATATAAAGTGCACTAATGGTAAGAATTTCAATATACTACAGATCATTAATCTATACAATATATTTTATATAATTAATGTTATATGAATTTATCATTGTTCCAATATTGTCACTAACTGCAGTAGGGCAAATACCCCAACGTGTTACTGATATTATTGGTATACAGATTTGGTCTATATATATATATCTGTTGTCAATTTTTACTCTTTGATGACACAAGTTACTTCAATGTGCAAAATATGAGTTTGTTCAATATAATAACAATTTATAAATTGCTGATCATAGTTGAAATTTCTTCTTATTTTCTTTATTATTTGTGAAAGTTAAAAAACAAAAGAAAACGATAAAAAAAGTTATCATTTTGCTATAATAGTTTGAAATCTTACATTCACCTTTTTATACCCTGAACCCATTGAAAATGGGAAAACAGGGTATAATGGTTTTGTTAAAATGTATGTAACAGGCAGAAGGAGGCGTGGCAGACCCCATAAAGTATATATATTCTTGATCAGGGCGACGAGCTGAGTTGATTTAGCCCTGTCCGTCTGTCCGTCCGTCCGTCTGTCCGTCTGTCCGTCTGTCCGTCTGTCCGTATGTATGAACGCGTCGATCTCAGAATCTATAAGAGCTAGAGACTTGAAATTTTTTATGTAGATCCGTGTATAGCACGCGCAGATCGAGTTTGTTTCAAAAAATCGATAAATTTGATCGTTTTAAAGTTATCGATTTAAAACGTTATCGAAATGCAGTTATAAATTTATATCTTCCACATCTTTAGAGCTAGAGTCTCCAAATTTTGTATTTTGTATAATGTGGAGTTTATACAATTTTGATTTTTGTTATATTTTGGATGCCACGCCCCCTTTCCTTCCCTTCCCCCCAAATTTGTAAAAGCCGTATTTCAAGTACTACTTGTGCTTTGGAAAATATACACATATAAATGACATAATCACGCTCTGAAAGTTTGATTAAGAAAGTCCATCTTCAAAAGAATTTATTGAACAATTCATTTCCCATAGTAAGGCCTATGAGCGCAACCCACGCTCAGTCGCTGCGCTAACTGCGCAGTCAGCAGAGCTCGTGCTTATGCGTATGTGTATGTGTGTATGTGTGCGCATGTATTGCTTGTATATATGTATATGTTAAATAAGCATAGAATGTTTGGAGTATCGGCTCCTCGCAGGGTTCAGGGGATCTCCTAGTCGGGTAACGCCGACTAGAGCTTTCTTACTTGTTTGTTTATAAATAAATTATTTTATTGGCTTATCTAGTAAATTCAAAACTGTATTGAATACCCAAGACTTCACTCTTCATACTTCAAAAGGCTTCAAATATTTAATATAGTAACTGTTTCGCGTCTCGAGTAGGTTTGTTGTGCGCTTATTGATTTGCTGTACGTCTCTTGACACTTCAGTTTCAATTAGAGTTTGACAGAATTAGTTTTTGGCCTACAATTGAAATGTCAGCAGATTTACCAACTGAGCTGCTGTAAAGCAGAGTGTCAATATCTGTAATTCAGCAGCTGCTACTAGTTTGTAGTAAGTGAAGATGAAGTGAGCTGCATGAATGGGCAAAGGGCTCAAGTGTGCTCAGGTTCAATTTGCACCAAATGACATGCATTTTCAATTGCGGCAAACTTTGCTGATTCATTGAGTCAATTGATGAGTGAGAGAGGGTTGGTGCTTAAAGCGCATCTCAGAAATATCTTGCATAATGCCTGGCAATTGGAAAGTGCAGTTGTATTCGATATGCTGGCATTAATCGAGTCTGTAAAGGCAATGCTGCATGGATGAATGTAACAAAGAAGCTGCAGCAGCCCCGCCTGAGTACATAATCAAAACATTGCATTAAAAGCCAACGGCTCGCAGAGAGACGAGAGTCCAGTTTATAAAGCAAACAAGTCCGACACAGCAAAATGTTGACAAAAAGCGTAAAAATAGCTCGAACAGCTCAATACTGTGCAAAATGAAAAATCCCACAACATGCAACAACACAAAAACACAACACAACAGCAACAACAACAACAGCAACAGCGAGAGGCAACAACAAAAAGATTGAAAATGAAAAAAAAAAAAAAAAAACCCGCTTGGCCATACAAATAAATATGCAGTCAAAGGCAATCAAGCCATGTCGCTTCGCTCCTCAGTCTGGCCGCAGTTGTCGATATTTGATTTGAAAAACATTTCAAAAAATAAAAAAACAACAACAAAAATTGCAACGAAAATGAATTTGCTTTTTTCGATTTGCAATTGTCGCAACATTGCCATAGGCATCCTCGCAAATAAATAGCGCCAGCAGAGGCCCAACAATTACCATTCGCATAGACATTTTGTGCCATTGAAAGGATACTTTGTTTTAATACCCTGCAACCATGCAAATTACATAAAGGGGTAAGCTCGTTTTTCAATCAAACATGAATGGAATTGTAAAAGAATTTTAGTCCACAATAAAGAGAGCCTAACATGTTGAATTTTATGATATTTAATCTATTTCAATTCAGCTTATTTTAAGCTTCTATTGAACAATAATTAGTCTGTAAAGCATATAATATTATTTAGAACATAATCCTAGTATAGGGTATATATCATAGTATAATAGATCTACAAAATATTCTGACAGCTCGTAAGTTGATATTTTAATTTGAAGCCAACATTTAGGTGTATATATATTTTTTTGCTTTAAATATAATCCAATTGATGCTCAAAATACAAACAAATTTTTACAATTTGAGGTCTCGGCTTAGATGGAATTCCTTTCATTATTTAGTAGGTTCGAAAACATATTAAGGATATATTTGTCTATTTATTTTACGGCAAATAAACTATGCTTTTTCGTTGGCTAATAAAAATAAAAACACATAACTGTAAATTTAAGCTAAATTTAACTTTTGCACAATTTGCTCATAAATATGTATTTATTTCCGATTTAGGATAAAACTTTCAAATGATTTTGTTAATTACTAATTTTTAGATCAACATATACACACCATAAAAAAGGAAAGATTTAGGTATAGGCATTTCAAGAATCTCACTTTTTCCATACCAAATAATTATATTCTGATTGTAATAATATATTTCATTTTTTACATTTTTAGTTAAACAAACAAAACAATAAATTATAAAATAAAAAAAAAATCAAGTTATTTTTAACTCAAATTTTTGTGCTGTCTGTAAATATTCTAATTTATATGAAAACAATTTTGCCGTATTTGATTTTTGAACGGATGTACATTTATAGATATCAGAAAATATAAAAACATAAACAAAAAATGTTTATTATTTTAAAATTACAAAGTTATAGAAATGAAAGTAAAAAATATGAAATTCTGTATAAAATAAATTCAACAACATATTGACAATTTGAGTGAAATTGTATAATTCTGAATGGATTCGTGTTTTGATTTTGTGTTTGGAAACTTGTTTGCCATATTCAGGTCAAAATTACAAACAATACAAAAAAATGTACACGCATCGTATGATGCAATACCTTTGAAAATTTTTCTCGTTTAAATAGGTTTACACTAGACTTGATTTTTAAAAGAAATATAATTATTTGTTAATGAAAAAACGGCTCTAAAAGACTTACCTATTCGTCTTGCTTTTTGTAAACCTCTCTATAAGTGAAGACATTTCATAGTTATTTAAAAGAAAGTATTTATAATACTCTGTAATATTTTATAGAAAATTAGTAAAAAAATTTTATCAAAGTGTTTGCTAAAAGGGAGTTAGGGAAGAAATGCAATAAGTAAACAATGTGAATTTGCTTAATAGAAAAGTTATATATATTCTTATTAATTGTAGAATTCTAAAATCAAGAGTTACTTATGAACACTTTAAAGAGATTATCTTGAAAACTATATTACTCAGGCTATTAATTCAAAGATTTCGTTTACTCTAACTTACAAAGGAATGTGACTTACTAGAATCGAATGTTTATACCAATCAGAAATATATACAATACATTTTATGAAGTCGACAAATTGCCAGTTACAGAGATTAGTAAGCTTTTTCGTTCTATCTGTTATCTGCTGTTTACATATTACAAATATAGAAGAGCATGAATAGAGTATATTTGATGAATGCGTTGTCCCTTTTCTTGTTTGATCGCAAAGCAGAGATATCTATCTCTATATATCTATCTAAATAAAATTTATAATATATTACAATTGTTTTTGCCTTCTTTATAAGTTTCGTAGATTTCTCATATATGTGCTCTATGGGTGTTGAAAAGAAACAATTTCACATTATAAAAATATAATCTTGTAAGTGAATGCCGCTGAAAATTATAAAACTAAGTGTTACCACACAATGGCGAGTATAGAAAATCGGAAAAAACAGATAGACTGTGGAGTGATAGACTGCAAGTGTTGTTTTATTGACCATAAATTATATAAATGTTATAAGAAAATCTATATAGTAGACAGCTTTGTGGCCCCACGACTACCAAGTTCTGCAGAGCACTGTCAACTACTTCCTTTGATAAACCGACAACTTTTAAGGAACATCTTCAACTATATTATGAGGAGTAGGTTTAGCCCTTGTTTGACTGTGAACAAATATAATATAATATGCAGTTTTTCTTTGTTATTTAATTATAAAGTATTTATTATCGACAATTAATTATTAATTTTTCCCATTAATTCGCCAAATTGGTTAAATGCTTAAAGACTTTCTGTTGATAAGTCTTAAAATTGAATTACCCAAAAATATGTCTTTAAATATTTAAGTCACAATTTATCCAACTATTGCTCAATCACATGGCTGGGAGATACATTGTGAAAGCACAAATATTTTCGAACGGCGAGACGAACGAATATTTGGAACGGAAATCGTTGAAGCTTCTGCAGCCATATAAAGTTTAATGAGCCGCAATTAATCGTACATGACAACACGATAAAAACGTTTACGAAAAATTATATCCTGTTCCCCTTCTTAACTTGTCTGAAGACTTGTTTGTAGACCAGTTGCAATTGCAGCTGGCTTTGTTAAAGTTTCTTAGTTCGCTTAGTTCGAGAATTCGTTTGGCAATTGAAAAATTGCAATAAATGCGCATTAAGTTTTAATATATTCGGGTTGAATGAAATAATTTGGATTTCAATATTTGACGTTTGTGTGGGCGAGTTTTGTGATCAGTAAATTTTGTTTAATTTGTCAATTTTGCAATTGGAATTGCGTTTCCTAATTAACAATTTAAATAAATCGCGCAGCGTTTGTAACGTTCATTGAATGCAATTTAATTGGAAATTTAATTGCTTTTGTGGTCGAAATGTGCTGCGAGTGCCACCTGCACCCTTCCCCCTTTACCCTCTGGCTTTCACCTGGACATTTACCTGGACGAGGGACATTTTTTTTCTTATTGTCTTTTTTTTTTTTATTGCTGCGATGCATTCATATTTGTGGAGCTTTTAATTTAGACGTGTCGTCCATTGAAATTTGCCACTGGTTGCTGCCTCGTTTGGCTTTGTTGTTTTAATTATTTGCGGTTATATTTATTTAAATATTTACCAATTCAATTAGGGTTTCAATTTTCATTCTGTTCGGGCTGGGCTGGTCTGGGCTGGTCTGGTCTGGTCAGATCAGGTCAGGTTGCGTAATTTACTATTGCTGACACTTTTGATGACTTTAATTGACTTTGCCATTGAGTGGTTTTATTACAGTTTTAAAGCGACGATTTCATGCTGACGTATGATTTCAATTAATATAATGTCATATCTGACAAATCGTATCTGCAGACATCGCCGAGGATCTAAAGGCGAGTCGAGACGCGACCAGCCAGCCAGGCAATAAGTTAACTGAAAACCTCACAGACGAACAATTTTTTTGTTTCTTTCTTTATTTCTATTTTTTTTGTTAACTTCTTCTTCCGCTCTTTTTTTTTTTTTTTTTGCTCTCATGCAGCTGCTTTTGCCTGGCTGCGTGCCAATTATAAAAGTGATTTTGCTGTAAGCTACACGTCCCAAGCAGACATAAGACCCAAACATACACGCGCACCCACACACACACACACATGCACACACACACACACAGAGAGAGAGAGACGTACAGAGACTTCCGTCAACGGGAAGTCATAAGACGTTTGAACTTGTCGCCAGGCTGAAGCCAAAGCCAAAGCCACGTCAGCGGCAAAGTCAACTGACGTTTTCTCAGTTTGCGCTGGGCCAAGAAATGCGATAAATTGAATGACTGACGATGCCGTAAATACTTTTTAGACATGTCCCGATGGTCGGGAGACGCTGCTTAGGACTGTCGCACAAGTCGCTTGGATCAATTTCCACATGCAGCAGACAAATTGCGCGTGGTTAGATTTTTCTTTCATAGTTGTCATTCATTGACAAGGTGCGAATACATATATAAGCCGAGCTCTAACTAAATGCGACTAGCGCATTGCAAGGCAACTTTGCCAAAGTCGTGACAGGGTTAAGCAATACCCAACACTCAAATTGATTTCCAAACTTGCTGAACTTTTAGAAAACAAACAAATTTCTAATCTGCCAACTGACGGCGTGTCGACCCAGATTTTGTAACTGAAATATTTATTAGAGTTGTGCTTAAGACTAAGGAAGGATAGAAGATAGGTTTTTAAGAGTTTAGTTTGGGGTTTTATACGCAAGAACTATTATACATAAGTGCAGTTATCATGAGAGAGAGAATAACAAAAAGAAAATTATATTAATTTTTCTCTAAAAAGTATAATATGTGAGCTTTCTGACAGGTTTCAACTAAGTTTTTGTGTAATGGTTTTCAGTTTGAGCGTATGACATAGCAGAGTACAGATAGTTGAAGTATATATTCGTATGATAATAACCACGATTTAAGAGCTAGGATAAAGGACCAAGTTATACAGGCTTACTTATGCTTTCTCTCGTGATTAACGATTTTATTATTTAATTTATGTATAATTTTATAAGATATTTCATTAAATACCTTATTTTAAGAGAGTGTTGTATATTTATATAGACTGAGTTCATTAAAAATGGGAACAACAGTCAAATCTGTTGGCCATCTGTCGGTCTGCCTTTCTATCTACATTCTGGCCATCAGTGTGTATATATGTGGACGTATCGGAGCTTATAGAAGATCGACCATATACATTATACATATTTCGATTTCCTATAAGTTATTAGAGCTACAGACTTGACATTTTTTTCCTAAGCATGAACAGATAAAGCTTGAGTTAAGTATTCGATAACTTTGACCATTTTAATGAAATCGAATCTAAGAATTTGCATTTTGTTTCATTTATATTTTTTACAATTTTAATTTCGTTTATACTTCGGATAGACGCTTTAACTTTCACACTTTAAACTCAGTTGTAAATTTAGTTATTATAGTGGAAGAGTTATTCGCCTAACTGCTTCCACTCGGCAAGTCGAAGATAATCTTTGACGCTAATAAGAGACCTTTTCGTCAATAAATAAATAATTCTTTCATTACTCCAATTATTTCAATAAGTATATAATGTAAGGTAATCTCTTAAGATGTACTATATAAAGTGAACAACGTGATGTAAGCTAGGAGTAAAAGCTCGTAGAGTTTTTAAGGCATTTTTGACTATATAGCTAATGTGAGAAAGATTATGGATGGGATTATGTGTGATATTCTACATATTTAACAGAATATGTAGATTATGTGCTGAAACAATTTTTGGAATAGAATATTTGCTGTATGGTGATAAATATAGTATTTTCCAGTTCGAATCTCAAGGGATTATTTTTCTTTTGTCGAAAACTATTTGAAGTTTTTCACTTATATATGCTTAAACAAGTGCGTGGGTGCATATGTGGCAAAACGTGTGTTTCGTGTATGTATGCATAGATGCAAGTCTTGTGAAGTTTCTGAGGTTTTATAATATATTATAGAAATTATTTATGAAATTCTTTACTAAATACATTGATTATGAGTGTTTAAGCTTTGTATTGAAAAGTCTTATAGTTGTATGACCGATATTCTTAAAAATCTTTCTAATTGTACTCACTAATAACTATTTTCAAGGTACTTGGGCTAAACAAGAAGATATAATTATGTCTATGCACGAGTCCTACTTAACCATTTGCTTTTCGACAAGCTTTCTGTTACGCAACTCTTTTCCGCTCAACACAAGCAGCAGACTCATTGAAATGCATGAAACTTACTCGAGCGTTGCTTTTGTTTGCCTAAAGTCTCGTTTTATAATTTTTGCGCAAATTGCGGCTTTTCTGCATCGGCATCGGCATCAGCATCGGCATCGGCGGGCGACAGAAGCAACAATAACGCGGGCTGGCAACATCAACAGATTTCAAACGCCAAAGCGTTTGGCAACTAATAAAAACTGAGCGCGTTGCATATGTGTAAAAATTTACACCACGTCCAAAAAGGCGGAAAGGCTGGCGCTAGGAGTGCTCGGTAGGGCGTAGCTACGCTACGGAGTCTGGACCAGCCCAGAGACCCGAGCCCAGAGTCCAGAGCGCCAATTCGTTAGCCAGACACGGGCGAGGGGCATGTTCAACGGGGCGTAGGGGGCAGTCGGTGGCCATTTTGTTGCCAACTCGACATATTTCAATCACGTAAATTTATTACGTAAACATTTGCTTTGCTTTTTGCACACAATTATGACGACCAACTGCAGTCGAACCGTACGAGAGGAGGGCCACCATTTGCTATCCGACTGCAGCACCAGCACCAGCAGCAGCAGCAGCAGCAGCACAATTTCCAATTTTAATCTTTTTACAACCGTCTCCCCCGCCCATCCAACTACCGCCCATCGGCTGTGCTGGCCTTCGGCTGGGCTCATCGCTATGAGCTGCCAAGCTGCCTTTTACTCTCCCGTAATATTCATAATGGATTTACCAATATGGTGAACAATTTTTATTAATGCAGCCAACCAAGGCAGAGTGGGGGCTTAGGGTGTTAGTGAATGGTCAGTTATTTTTTTCTCTGCTGGCTTCTTTTCTCTGCTATGTCTATCAGCGTCAGCAGCAGCAGCAGCAGCAGCAGCAGCGGGCGATGGCATCTGTTTGAGTGTGTGTGAAATGGTTGGAATGTGGAAATGTATGTCTATGTGTGTTAGTGTGTATGTCTGTGTGTGTGTGTGTGTGTGTATGTGTCCTTTTTGACCATTTGGCCCAGCGGGTCAAATGGGCCTTTGGCTTTTTGATCTTTAAATGTTTGCACAACGCTTTGATGTTCGTACTCTGCCCTGCAATCTGCAGCTGGTTTTGATTTTTTTTTTCCACTTCTCCTATTGCTAACTTTTTTGCAGCGTTCAATTTGTAGTGTAATGGGTGTTCCTTGTAAATGTAATAGACGCTTAAAAGAGAGAGAGGCATATGCTAATAGAATTTACAGTTGCTTTTAATTACCCGTTACATTGAACACTTTTAATATACTGTCTGTCTAGCTTATCAAATACAGGTGAGTAAGATTACGTTTTAGTAGATATTGCCTAGAGATTGCCTAGGATAAGGAGCTCGACTATTAAGTAGCGCATTCAAATGATTCTTCGGCTCTCTTTCGAAGGTTAAATACTCATAAAATGCATAATAAAAAGTACTGTACTATAGCTCATAGTTCAATTGAGTTAGTCAATCTCCAACGATTTACAATTGTTATACACTGAGCCCAATGAAATGTGTAGTTCAGGGCATACTGGCTTTGTGAAAACATCACAGGCATAAGGATGTTGGGCCTACCTCATGAAGACTACAGAGAAATGAAGACCATAGACTCTATATCTAGCCATTCCGTCTGACGGTCCGTAAGGCCATCGATCCCGAAAACTATAAGAGCTAATGTTCTTGTTCCTTTTTCAAATAATTACTAGTTAATGCTCCAAATTAATAATGAAATTAATTACAAATATATTATGCGTAAGTTAATAGAACATTACTAGAGTGTAGAATGTATAGAGTGTAGCTTTTTACAGATATAAACTGAATGGTTGAAACAGTTGCTCGGTACGTGGGTCAGAGTATCTGCTAGTCGGGTAGACTGGACTAGAGCTTTCTGTCCTCATCATTTCTTAATATTTTGTATATGATATTTAGCGAGGTCTTCCAAATAATCACAAAACCAAAAAAAAGACAAAGATAATAAGCAATGCAATGCATTTCAAGCAGATGCTAAATGAACCTTTATTCCATTTCGATTTAATGGACAACTTCCACTTCGATGCAGGGTGTCTGCTAGTCGAACAGTCTCAGTCAAATAAATTTAGCAATATTCACGCCATTAGCAATCAAAATTTAAACATTGAATAATGATCAATGGATGGTGGTAAACTTCGTCTCTGGTAACTGATAAGACAGCCAACCCAGTGGGGCGCTCCGGCAGCTATTTCAGTGGCTGCCTTTGAAATTAAGTGGATTTTGCACTCGTTGACGGGCAAACTTCATAATAATCGTGTTGAGGCAGAGACGACGGCGATAACGCGGTAATAAGTCAGCCGTGACGCGGATAGCGGATAGCAAATAAAAAAAAAAAAAACACCTGGCCGCAGCATCTGCGATATCCATCGCCTTGACAGGGGTTGGCGGCACCTGTAGACAGCGCGCTGAAAGTTCTGCGAACGTCTTAAAGTGGAATAGGAAATTGAGAGATTGACTCTCAGGAATTGGAATATTTCTTGTCCTATCAAATTTACATAATTATTTTGTCCGCTTAAAGAATTTAATTAAAATATGAGCAGACTTAAGAGGCACAAATGGGGGAGTTAAAGTTTCAACACTGGCATACTATGAGAAATTTAACTATATGCGATAAACAGTCTAAAAGTACGCTCAAGTTGGCGTGGCAGCTGCTCCTAACTCAACTCAACTCTCAGCCCCCCCATAAAAGTTGGAGTCGAAGCCAAGACTTGGAGTTGGAGCTGGAGCTGGGCTGGAGCACGAGTTGGAGTCAAAAGCGTTGGCGTAGTCGGCAAGCCATATGAACATACAAAATATTCCCTACAAAGGAGTTGATTACACAAAGGAAAATTACGACGAATCATTTCCGCTGCTTGGCTGCTTACACGACCAGCGACTGCTCTCCAACAGGCCAACATCGCGGCACTGGCGGGGCGTGGCAGTTGGTAAACGGCTGCAGAAACAAAGCGCTCCATGCGCGACGGCGT
This sequence comes from Drosophila nigricruria, assembly GCA_037075265.1. Classification (NCBI taxonomy): domain Eukaryota; kingdom Metazoa; phylum Arthropoda; class Insecta; order Diptera; family Drosophilidae; genus Drosophila; species Drosophila nigricruria. The sequence continues at coordinate 4,607,650 of JBAMCI010000074.1, forward strand.
TAGCAAAAATCACAAGAGATATGCCAGAAAAAGGGCAGCCCATATTTCTTTTTCTTTTTCTCTTTCTTTTTTTTTTTTTTTGTATTTTTTTATTTTTTATTTCGTTTTGTTTTTTTGTGCTCAGCTCCAAATTACTAACGAGCAACAAACGACACGGGCAGTGCATACTTTTAGGCGTTGCACATGCGAGGCGAGGCGAGGCGAGGCGTTGCCTGCCCCATTCCTAAAGTCGACGTGTGACACACAAAAAGTTAAGCGACATATTAAATGCTGGAAGTTATTATTAAAGTGATCTAGAAGCTGCCTCTTGATAAAGTTTCTGATCAAGCACAGATGTAAGCAAAGTCATCATATCATAAAGTCAATAATATTACTCTACTATTTTCAATCAACTCTAATTCAGTTATTTCCTTCCTTATTCAGTGATACCAATAGAAGTATATATTGAATTCACTCTCAAAAAGGCTTATGAAATATTTCACAAAGATCCTTGAATTCGCTATGCAATGAAAAGGAAAGTTTTATCCAAGAGTTTTCGATTAATTTACCAACTCTTTGAAAATAAGTTTTTTGACCCAACTATATCGTGGCCTTAATCTTGGGTTTGCGGCAGGCAGCCAGACAACTTTTGGTCGCATAAATTATAATTAATTGAAATTCTTTTTCGAGGCGCTTCAAGGATCAAATATTAAAAGAAAAAAAAATAAGAAAGAAAAAATTAGCGAACATACGCCAAAAAACAGACAGCACACACAACTTTTGCAGGACTCATAAATCGCGAGTGTCAGGACATTAGCATACTTTGAGGCAGCGAAAGGAAAGAACGCGACGCGACGCGACGCGGACTTGTAAACGTCAACGATCGTCTAATGTTTCCATGCGTCATAAATTTCATTGAAAAGCGCTTCCGTTGCGCCATTTTGTGGCCAGGCAGGCAGGCGGGCCATTCGGGTCGGTCTAGCAGGTACACAAGTAGCTCTGCTTCCACCTGGTTGCTGCCTTTATCGTGGCGTTGCTGTTGCCGTTGCCGTTGCCGTTGCCATTGCCATTGCCTTTACCTGTTACAAAATGCATAAGGGAAATGAATTGCTTTACGGCCACCGCAGTCCCAGAAGGTTGGAGCGTCGACGGGATACGCTTAAGAAATGTGCAACTGTAAATCAACACCATATATACACACCCACCCACACACACACACACACACATAGAGAGAGAGGAATAGTTGCGGGACGGCCATTTTGTAGGCGTTTATAAGCTGTCGAAAGTAGTTAAGCGTTTTTCATAATTTATTTATGGACGATGTTGAATCACATTTAAGCATGTTTCATTTTAAGTGCGCAGTTTATGGCCCGAGCGGCCATAAAGAGGAATTAAGTAGTTGTATTAGTTGCCTGTGGCTGTGTGTGGGAGTATGCGTGTGTGTGTGTGTGGGTGGATGAGTGTCTGGCATACATTTCTGCTTCTTGCTTGTATGCAAATTGGGTGTTTTCAAGTGTTTAATGTTAGGTCAGAGAGATAATGCCTCACAGTTGAATTTCAGGACTTTGCTTTCTGCCACAAAAGTTTCACCGTGCTCGCCTCTTAATTGCCACAATGGTAAACTTCATTTACAATTAGAGCCATGTACTTCATCCTAAAGCACTTACTCACCCATTGGTAAACATTTATCCACAACTTTGGTTACTAACACGATTATAACATTTAGTGAAATAAAACTTGGCGAACAACTATGGCAAAGTGCAGCGTGGTAGAGTCTTCCATACCTAACGACCACCAATTGAAGTTGTTAATGAAATAATTTCTTATAACGGACGAAAACTTTTCGGGTGTGTGTGTGTGTGTGTGTGTGTTGGTGTGGGTACTGACTGAAAACCAAGAAAGTGAAACTCGACAATTCAGTTCATTTAGTTTCTGCGGCTGCGGCTGCTGCTGATTATTTGGCATAGATTTTACTTACCTGCAGTAAGAAAGAAGGTAAATAAGGTATTCCGAATGGCCACTTCAAGACTTGCCACATTCATAAGATTGAGAGAGTTGCACAAGTCAGTGAGCGGGCTTTGTGCCTTGCTTCAATTATGCGCAACTCGTTTTGTTTGACTTCGGCCAGCAAAAAGTCTAAACAAATTCTCTGTCTGGCTGTGCTACGTCTTTTGGTCCTCTGGGTTGCACTTAACTCGTGTTTTATTGCCTCGCAGCCCGCCACTGTCCATTCGCACTCATCAAAGGGGCGCCCAAGTCTAACCCTGCCCACTCGCACTCACAGACACACTCACAGTCACACTCACACCCATCTTAGTCGGCGGGCCCATTGTGCGCTTTGTTTAATGTTATGTAAACTTTTGCCTAGCTTGGCTACTTTTTGCCCGTCTTCTTTGCTTTGTGCACTTCTTGGCCCTGGCCGCACTTCAACTTGTGTTTCTATCTATTCAGCCATTCATTTTGGCTATGTTCGTTATGTTTTGTTCTGTTTTGTTCTGTTTTGTGCTTGCGTACGACGAGCAGTTAAAGCTGTTTAAAGCCCAGGCCCTTGCAAATTGAGGCAAACGCATACAGTACTTAGGCTCTACCAACTTTCATGTCACGATTTATCCAAGCTCCTCGTCAAATTCTGCCACGCTGACAAATTTCGCGGTCTGCTAACTTCTCAGCTTACTCATGATTGATGACTTTTCAATATAGAGACAGTGATTTTTATGTGGCAGCAGCCATAACGTGCGCCAAAATGTAAATAAACTGTCTATATGTGTGTGTATGTGTGTGTGTGAGTGTGTGTATGGGTGTGTGTGTGTGGGGAGAACGGAGTCAACCCCACTTTGGAAATCAACTTAAGCACTCAATTGTGGATTACATGCGTTTTATTTATGATTTTCCACGCTGGTATTACAAAATGTTTTTCCTTGGTTTCAATTTATTTTCAGTTGTTGCTGCTCTTCCTCTTCTCCTTGTTGTTGTTGTTGTTGTTGTTGTTTTCTCTGTTATTGTTGTATCAGCAGAGTAGAGTTTATTTGCAGAGTGTTGCGTTTCGATTGTGGCTTTTGCCTTTTTTGCTGCCCAATTTCTGGCTTGACAATTTTTAGTACAATTTCCGCCTCAACTTTGCGCTCTCAAACTTTTCTATGTTCAACTTTTTTGCCCAACTGGCAACATTTAATTGCTCAGAAAAATACTTTCAAAAAATACAGAATAAAAATATAATAACAAAAAAAACGAGAAAATATTGCAAACAGTTGTATTTTATTATGTGCTTAAAGTATCCCATAAACTGCATTTTGAGGGTCTGCTGAACACTTCAACAATTTGCAGTATTTAAAATGTTATTGTCATCGAGTTGAAGTTGAAAAGTTTTGGTCGTCTATTACAGGCACAAGCAACTGGGCTTAAATGTGAAGAACAATTGAAGGAAAATTTATAATTTTACTAAAAATTAAATAAGAAAAGTAAATTGTCAAATTGCAAATCAATATAGATTCATAAGATTCATATTTCATTTGATTGGTTTCACGATAGTCAAGGTGGCTTGGCGCATAGTCCGTATGATATGGACATTGAAACTGAAACTAAAAATCTCGAAAATTAAGTTGTGAGGACAGGCTCCATGTGAAGAGTGAAAGAGGGATGGCAACATCTTGCTTATCTACTAATGATTAACTCGGAATAAACTTAAATCTACTTTCCTACTTCATGTCAAGGGTTAGCTCGTCCATAGTTAGTAGGAATATAGCTCTCGAACGTGATCAACTGCTCAAATTTTTGTGTGGAGGAGGTAAGCCATTTACAAAATTCGACGATCAATTAATAGAATCAAATAAATTTATATATATAATTTAATATATATATATAATGTAATATATATATTATTTAATATATATATATAATTAATCGAAAGTCAGTAATGAAATTAACGTTGTCTAAGGCGTAAATGTGTATAGGTGTAAGACTATTGAAGTTATAGCTTCATCTAATTTGTGACGGCCCTATGCATACAATATCTATATTTAAATGGGGATTACTATTCAGACGAAGATTCAAAGTTCAAGTCGCTGGCATCAACTATTTAGTCATCCTTTGATAAGTACCTAATGGGGTGAGACTTCCGCTATCCGAAGAAATAATATAGTGGGAAGAATTGCATAAAAGATAATAGTGATTAAGGTTCGAGTCCTGACGATAGCAAATTTGTATACCCATTGAACCCACTAAAAAAGGGAAAACATGGTTTTGATAAATTGTATGTAACAGGCAGAAGGCCGCTTGACAGACCCCATAGTACATATATTCTTGATCAGGACGACAACCTGTCATGTCCGTCTGTCCATCCGTCCGCATGAACGCTGCGATCTCGTAAGCCACAGATATATGAAATTTGACATGTATACTCGTGTACACCATACGCAGCACGAGATTATCTTTTTTTGGATAAATGATCCCACTTCCTTACTATCGCTAGAAATAGATAAATTGACTTCAGTTTTTGTATACCGCAAGAGCTAGAGACTTCAAATTTACTGTGTAGATCCGTGTAATGAATATAAAGATTTTTAAAAAGCGTATTTAAAATACTAGAGACTTGTGCTTTGGGAAATGCACATATGAATGACATAATCACGCTCAGAAAGTTTGACTAGAAAAGATTAAATTTCCCATATTAAAGGCCAAAGGCGCAGCCCAAGCGCAGTCGTTGCGTAAACTGCGCAGTTAGCAGAGTGCGCGGTTATGCGTGCATGCAAAGGAGTGTGTGCGTATGTGTGTGTGTATGTGTTGCTTGTATATATATAAGCATTGAATGTTTGGAATATCGTATCTTTGATGTGATCAGGGGATCTCCGGTCGAGCAGTCTCCACTAGAGCACTCTTACTTGTTATATATTTTAATTATTTTGTATACATTTTAAACGCCATATCTCGGTCAACACTGAATGAACCACTTTGCTTGCGGTCGACTCAAATATGAATTGTGAATTTTTATACTCATTCACAAAGTGAAATGAGTATATTGGTTTTGTGCAATGTCCGTCACGCTGTCCGTCCGTCTGTCCGTCTGTCCGTATGAACGCAAACCATTTGCACAGTTTTGAAGCTAGAGAGTTGAAATTTAGAATATATACTCGTGTTGACAGCCCAAGATCAAAAAGCTATGGCGGATATATCTACGCCCATTGGGGGCGTGGCAAATCGGGTAAAACTGTATCTTCTACAGTTTTAAAGCTAAAACGCCCAAATTTGGCACGTAGGTTACTGATACGATCCTATGAAGATCGACCAAAAATCTATATATCCACGCCTACTAGGGGCGTGGCAAATCGGATCTGACTATATAGTGATTTTTCAAATTCTGTAATATTTTGAGCACTATTGATGCTAGAGACTTGAAACTTGGTATATATACTCGGGTTGACAACCCAAGTTGGAAAAGATATGGCGGATATATCTACGCCCATAGGGGGCGTGGCAAACCGCAAAAGTTTGTAGCTCCTACAGTTTTAGAGCTAGAAGCTTCAAAATTGGATGGTAAGTTACTGGTGAGCTCCTGTATCGATGACGCAAAAATAATTTTTACGCCCCTTATGGGGTATGCCCGGCTAAAAAATACCCTGTAATTTTCGCATTTTTTGAGTGTAAGCATCCAAATTTCGCACTTACGTTACCCTTCACTACTTCTAAGAACTGGCCAAAAATTATATGTCTACGCCTACTGGGGGCGTGGCAAATCGGGAAAAACTATACGTTTTTCCGATTCTCAGTGAGAAAATCAGAATTATATACAGATATTACTGCTGATCTCCTCTATTGATTTCCAAAAAATTATATATGTACAAACCAATTGTGGGCGTGGCAATGGGCGTGATCTGTGGGGGTGTGAATGAGTATCCCGCAGTCGGTAGCGCCCGACTGCAACGTTCTTACTTGTTTTTTCTTGTGTTAGCTTTAATTAGGAAAAAGTTAGACTTCAAGTAGGCAAGTACATGTAAGTACATGTGCATTGGCTACATAATTAAAGCGAAAAGTAAATATTTTGAAAAAGTGTGAAGCAAAATAAACATTTGGTTTCTATTTGTCCTGCTTTTGATACAAATTTAAGCCATTCGTAAAAAAAAGTTGAGCGCTTAAAGTGCATTAAATCTCGCACGCTGGCTACAGATGGCTGCATACCTGCTGCCACGCCCTCTTTATGTTTAGAATTATTCCAGCTCGTGCTCGACTGCCAATAGCTGATGCCCGCTCAGTTTTGGCCTGCCGTGCCGTGCCGTGGCATAGCGTGGCATAGCGTGGCGTAGCGCGGCGTGCTGATGTTTGCCTGCTGCACTTAATGTAATTAATTTTAATTAAAATCCAACATAATGAAGCGCTCCGAACTGCCGCGAAAACAGAAAAAATTGCCACCGTAATGAGCAAGTCGCCCGAACAGAATCTTTTTTTCGGTGCATAGATATTCGCGCCTGGAGATGCAAGCAAAAAAAGAAAGAAGCAGAAGTGTAGCATGCTTTTTAGCGCGGCTGTCCATGGATTAAGCGCAAATAGAAAGCACAGACGAACCACAGGCACACACACATATACAGTCGCTGTGTGAGCAGTGAGTGAATGTGAGAGTGTGTGTGTGACTATGGTGTGTGTGTGTGTGTGTGAAAGTGTGTTTCCGTGTTTGTTTAGCTGCTGGCCCGTAAATTTACGTTACAACTAGGATGAAGCGTTTGGTAAACATTTTAAAGTTGGCATTTAAATTATGTTGCCGATGTGGCCGATGCTCAGATTCTACGCAAGTATGAGGGGCAGCTGCAGGGAAAGACGTTGAAAGGGCACATCACGTGTGTGTGTGTGAGGAATATGGAAAATGTGTATTTCAATTTGAAGTGCAACAAACAACAGGCTTTCGCAATGACGAGTACATTCGATAGTAATTGAAATGTTCTCTTCTGATAAATATTTGAGTTGATTTTCTATCTTGAAGATAAATAATCGCAATATACATAATTTTTATTATAGATATAGATATAGATATAAGTTAGATATAGATATAGATATAGATATAGATATAGATATAGATATAGATATAGATATAGATATAGATATAGATATAGATATAGATATAGATATAGATATAGATATAGATATAGATATAGATATAGATATAGATATAGATATAGATATAGATATAGATATAGATATAGATATAGATATAGATATAGATATAGATATAGATATAGATATAGATATAGATATAGATATAGATATAGATATAGATATAGATATAGATATAGATATAGATATAGATATAGATATAGATATAGATATAGATATAGATATAGATATAGATATAGATATAGATATAGATATAGATATAGATATAGATATAGATATAGATATAGATATAGATATAGATATAGATATAGATATAGATATAGATATAGATATAGATATAGATATAGATATAGATATAGATATAGATATAGATATAGATATAGATATAGATATAGATATAGATATAGATATAGATATAGATATAGATATAGATATAGATATAGATATAGATATAGATATAGATATAGATATAGATATAGATATAGATATAGATATAGATATAGATATAGATATAGATATAGATATAGATATAGATATAGATATAGATATAGATATAGATATAGATATAGATATAGATATAGATATAGATATAGATATAGATATAGATATAGATATTGATATAGATATAGATATAGATATAGATATAGATATAGATATAGATATAGATATAGATATAGATATAGATATAGATATAGATATAGATATAGATATAGATATAGATATAGATATAGATATAGATATAGATATAGATATAAATATAGTATCTATGTATCTATGTATCCATATTTTAAAATTTTTATCACAATCGTCATTGTACAGTTGCCTGTCTTCACCTCAGACAATATTGTCTAGAATAAGACTTAGGACTCTCTTGATCTAGATCAGTTGCTATTTACCCAGCTTACGTCTTTAAAAATATTTAAGAAAGCATTAAATCAATTAGAAACATACATTATTTATCAAATGTTTACTATAAGTACTCAGAATCTCATTAACACGATATTATATATGATATCATATACTATATACAAAAGTTCCCTTGCCATTATCACATGCCGTTTTACTTCTGGGCAGGACAAAGCGCAACAAATCCTTTTCACTTTTTACACAATTTACGGCAGGGCAAACTGATTACGACTGCACGGGCAGAACACATGACAGACAGACAATAGACCATACTTACATGTGTGCACACTCTCACTCACACAAATACACACACACGCACACCTTTACAAATCACATCACATAAGCTGCGTTGGCTGCCTTGGCAAGCCTTTGGACGCCCCCTTTCTATACAGGAGTATTGACAATGCGCGCTACACATAAGAATTCTGGCAGGAGGCTCTTGCTCTTTGGCTGCATTCGCTCACGCTGCCTGCGTTGTCTTTTAGCCGGCAGCTGTGATGCACTTTTTGTGCCGCCATTTGCGCTATAAACAAATAAAGTGTTCCTGCAGCTCAGGTTCTTTTTTTTGTATTTTTTTTTTTTTTTTTGTGGGCCTTCTGCTCAGACGTTGCATTTGTGCCTCCGCTTCACCCCTCCCGATTCACGCGCTGCTGCACAAAGTAAAGTCGGCATTTGTCTGGATCCCTTTTGCCCCGCCACCAACTATACCACAAATGCGAAAGCTCTCGACTCGTCCGTGAATAGAAAAATGCAGCACGTATTTGTGCAAATTTAAACAGAGCACAGCTAGCAGACAATTTAATATGGAGCTGAGCTAACTTGTGTCCCTAAGTTGAGCTAGAGAGAACGAATCGCTAATCATCGAGCTGAACCAGCAGCCACCGGCTAAGCAAATAAGCAGCCAAAACCTTAGAACAAACAAACTCAAAGCCAAACGCTGATTATGCCAATAAGGATAATGCTGCCAATGCGATTTTGCCAAATGTCAACAGAAACACACAATTTTCCAAAAGCTGAACATCATTTTTGCAACACTCACACCCACACCCACACACACAACAACACACACATAAAGAGCAGGACTCAACTGAAACTCCAACACAGACTTCGCCTAATCACATGCAAAACGTCGGACCGGAACGAGTCGGGGCATAGAAACACCAAACGTCAGCTGAAACTGACAGTGGCGCAGTGTCAACCGGCTGCAGTTTTTGCGGCGCTCGACAAAAGTCAAGAGCCTGGAGGACAAGGGCAGCTCTGTGGCGGTGGCAGCATAACATTAATTAAGTTTGTAACGACAAATGCCAACACGACAGAGACGTAAACACGCACACACTTACACACACACACACTCACACACACAAACACATACACATATATTGGCACACTTACACATAAATCAGGCAAAACGCATACAAATGCACAGCGACAGCTCAAAGGATGTTTTGGAGCATGACAAGTGGTGACAAAAGGGGGTTTGGGTGGTGCAAAGGGGCAACGGCAGTAGCAACGCTGGCTGCTTGAATGTCATGACAACGTTAATTTTATAAACTCTTCAGCATTTGGGCATCCAAAATTGTGCAGAGTTCTGCGTGAAAATGATGCTAAAAGTATCTAGCTGTCTTAACTGTCTGCCATTAACATGATATCTTCAGTATTCTTATGACAGATTCTGATTCTTAAACAAAGTGCGTGTTCTTCAGGCGAAAACGCCAAAATAGGAGACAGAATCAAAGAGGTGGTAAAAAAAGTCCTTCGAGAAGCTCGATTCTCAACAACTAACTAACTAACAACTAGTTAGCTTAGGTACTGTAGCCCAAAGTTCTGCCAGCCTCTGTACCAGAACTAGGAGAAGACTCAGACGCTACCACCTTCAAGACTTACTGGACCGGTTCTTGGCTTAAAATATATCCCTTTAAACTGTATCTGTGATAGTAACACCCAATCACACTTTCCTGAAAAGTTTGCAAACCATCGATAATGGCTTCACCTTATGGTCTCTCCGATCAACGGTTTCATCCATCTATCGATTTATCAGCTCTAATACTTGTAGAATTAAAATATTTTGTAGCTTTTCAAGCATTTTATATTAAATAAATAATAAAAATGAAAAGTGAATTTCCCAAATCTTTGAAGATAAATCTAAGTAAACACAATTTCCATTACTTAAGTTTTTTAAAACTACTTAACTTAACTTTTACACCCTGACTCCATTGAAAATGGGAAATCAGGGTATAATGGTTCTGTTGAAATATTTGTAACAGGCAGAAGGTGGCAAACCCCTTAAAGTGTATATATTCGTCTGTACGTCCGTCCGTCCGTCCCTCTGTCCGTCTGTATGTATGTCATTTAAGAGCTAGAGACTTGTCTTTTTTTGTTGGTCCCACCATAGATCATGTTTATTTCTTAAAGATCAAGTTTGTTTCATAAATTTTGGGTTTTGATAAGTTTTGGATACCGGACATTTTTTAGGAGTAATGTTTCTATAGAACTCAACAAGTCGTTAGTAGATATACATAAATGTATTTTATATATTATTAAATTAAGTGTTTTATTTATTAAGAATTTAAATTAACTCAGATGAAACGAGTTTCCAGCAACTAACAAAAACTTGAAGATTGAAGTATTAAATAATTTTTCAAATCCATTGATTAATTGCAACTTGTTTTTAAAGTACTGAAAGGCTTAATGGACTTTAAGCAGTTTAAGCGCTTTTCCGTTGATTTCTAACAATTAGATACATAATCAATTATACTTACATAGACCCTTTAAACGACTTCGTTGCTAAACTAGTTGTTTTGACTACGCAGCTCTTGTTCAGTGCTTGACTCAATTTAATGAAAATGTTGCAGGTTGCAATTAACAAAGCTAACACCGGTAAAACTTGAACTTGTTTACACGAAGCTTCTTCGTCCTTCGCTTATTTCAAGTTGTGGAAATTCAACTTGATGCGGGATGCGTTTTAAGTACACACAAATATTGGCCAACAACTAAAAGTTAAATAAATGAATGCAAAAAATTTTCTGCTGAAGTAGCAAGAATGTTAAAAGACATTGGTCACAATCAAGTAACAAAGATCAAAGATATTTCAGTATTAACTGTAAGAAATCTCTTAGTTATTATGTTAAATAATATGACTTCTGTTTTCAATTTATCTTTACAGATCTTGGTTTAAGCAAAACTCACCTTCTATTTATGCGCATAGCACAGCTTTGAAATCATGAGCTATCAGAAGGGTAAGTAGCAAGAGGCCTTCAATGATCTACCTTCATGTGTATGACAGTAAGCAAATCACGTACTGAGTCCAAGTTCCTCATACCTTTACAAATCATACAAATCAACTGCCATTTAGCAAAACCCATCGAAGTAAACATCGAATGCATAGCGAATCAAAGAATTAGTTTGGCCCAAACAATTTATAAAAGTCTGTCGCATTTGCTATCCATTTATATTTTCCTCTCTGTGTGTTTTCTGCAATACAATTTACAGTAAATCAAGTAGAAATGAAATTTACGCGGGTCATTCTCAACCAATTTGCTAGAGCATTAGCCAACAAAAGATAAAAATGCGTTGAAGCATTAAAGCAAGACTTGCCCAGCAGACACGATGTAGTACGACTTGCACTGCTGTCGATTTCGGTATCTGTCGAATGGGCCATTCGGAGTGGACTCTGAATATATAGAGTAATACAGTAATGGATCGATGGACGGAATTTGGGGGCATGGTTCTTGGCTCATATGAACTGTAGCCTAATGAGCTTGCATGAAACTGCGATTCGTTGATGCGCTTCATTGAGTCGACGGGCAGGCAGCGCTTGTTAGGGCTTTTAGGCTGCTGCCAACTAGTTTCGAATATAATTGCCGTTATATGGATCCAAAATGGCGGAACCAGTGGCTTAGAGCGCGGCTTTCGTTGCGCCGCGGCGTTCAATTAACTTGTGCGACAATCCAATCAAAAGTGTATTAAAGGCCCGTTTACAGCCGGCACAACGAGGCCATTTGGGTGGGCGCTTGTCGATAACAGCAATTACATAAATGTTTTTATGGCCATGCAGTGAGAGGGTGTAGCAAGTGAGAGGGTGTAGCCTATCGCAAAAGGGCCTACACCGACGACAATGCGCTTTAATAGCATTGCCAGCTGCAGCTGCTGCATTAAAGAAGATTTTTATGACCAGGTTTTGCAATTAAAGTTAAAACTCAAATTGAGTTGACCATATTCTTATAGCTTGGCATAATATAGATGACAGTAGGAAGTGAGGAACAGCGAGAATGTTTACTTACATTGGCAATAAGTTGAATCGGCTTTGGGTTTAAGCTACTCAGTTGTCAGCCTAAGCTAATGCAATAAGTTGTGGAAACTTCTTGCTCTCATTCCCATTCCAATCTAAATAATGCTAAATATAAATTAAGACGCATAGTAAAACAATCATTACAGTTGGTGGGCGCACTGGCCAATTTCGATTAAAGAAACAAAAGTAAAACTAACTTTTACTTATCCATTCATAAGGAGACAGGAGACGGGGGTGGTGGGTGGTCTAATATATGAAAGGTCTAGGCCGAATACGCACGTATGAGATTTCTTATTTACGATAAAGAGACACACAAATAATATCAAAATGGCAAAAACAAGAAAAGAAATTGCACACAAATACCTCACTCCCCCAAACATTACTATCAGCAGCCCCAGCCACACTTGGGAGCTAGTCAAGCAGAAAAAGGGCAACGGGGACACAAAACCAGCGACAGTAAAAAGGCCAAATATTGAATTGTGCGTAATTTACGATAAAAAGGGGAAAATTGGAAAAGTTTCTGCGCCTCCAATCCCTTCCGTGCCGCATCGGATGCGGATGCGAGGGGCCCCCACGAGCATCTTTTGTCGTTCGCTTATTTATGTAGTTCGTGTCGAGAGGGCAACGCACGTGTAGGCCAGCAGCAGGAGGGAACACAGAGTTTTGGCTGCAAAAGAAAATATAAATTGTGATTGCCTGAATTTAGGAGCACATAAGCATTGTCTGTGTGTGTGCGTGTGTGTGTGTGTGTGTATCTCCTAACCAATTGAGACATTCTTATTAAATATTACAAGTAGCCGAATAAATAAAATGGGTGCGTAAGCCGTTGCCAGGGAGTTTTACATGCAAGGCATTAACACAGATAATACCTTAAACGGCCATAAATACTAGGCTAGGGAATTCGATTAGTCAATAGCTCTCCCTAGGACTTCTTGGACTGTTTGTTTCGAGAAACAGAGAATTACGCTTTAAGTAATTAATTTGTAGGTTGGCAAGCAGATAATAATTGGTATTGATATAAACAAATCAAATATAATTTAATAAAAAATAATAAAAACTATATTAATGTTAAATTATTACTTGCTTATCTTAATTTAATTATTATAATTATACATAAAAAAAATTAATAAAAATTTATAAAAAACTATATTAATCTTAACTTATTACTTTCTTATCTTATTTTAATTGTTATAATTATTTATTTAAGTATATATATTTTCAAAATAATAAACCGTTTACAAAATTTAATAAAATATAAACAAAATGCAATGCGTTCATTTTATTAAATTATCAGTTAAAAATTACAATTTTAAATGATAGAGTTTTAAAAATTATAAATAAGTTAAAATTTAAATTGAAAATATTGATGTTAAGTTAATATTAATCTTTTTGGTGATATTATTATATTTATTTGTTAATTCTGTTGGTAATATAAAATACTTAAAAATTTAATTATTTAAAATTTAATTTGATATCAGTTCATTTTACATAATAAAATAATTTAAAATTTTTTAATAATTTAAAAATTTTAAAAATGCTGCAACCCCTAACTAAATTTTATTAAATTAAAAGTTTTAAATTACAATTTTAAATATTTTTGTATATTTTCACATTTAAAAAAATGTTTTTACATTATAAACAATATTAGATCTAAATATAATAAATATAATCTATAAATTCTTTAAGGACAAACAATAATATAGTCTTCATTTATTATTATTATTACAATATTTTCTTTATTTAGATGTTTAGTTGTTCTAAATGGAAAGCTATAAGCAGAAGATTAACTTAAAAATATATTTCAGCTCACATATTTCTATATACACATTTCATTTAATTTATGAAAAAAATTTGAAAAGCATTAAACTACTAAAAAAAAACTAAATTTTATTATATATCAGGCGACAGCGAAGGTTAAGAGGAACGACTCGGCTAAAAGGGATAAACATGCATGACTTTCTGATCCTAGATCTTAAATTAGAAACTGTGCATTTTGTTTCACCTAGTTATATATATTATATTTTACTAAAATTTAATATTAGCTTATAGAACATTTAGACAGCACACCAAATGCAGATAGATAAATATAGGACAACAACTTCATAAACGAATATAAAACACTATCGTTTGTATACATGTTTAAAAAAATATATGAATGCTTTAATTGACTAAATGGGATCTACGACTTTTTCTGCAATTTTTCATTATGCCTCTTAATGTCCAGTTATGAAAACTGAAACTTAAAAAATTATTAAATTTTTTTTTTCAATTTTTGATTGTCTTCATTAAGACTTGCAGATACCCTGTTCCCAGGATCCTAACCAGCATTAATAATTAATTATTATATATTATATTAATTAATTATTTATAAAACATAATTGTATTATTTCCTACAGCTGAAACTAAGTAAACTAAACTAAGCTCCTAGATATATGTTCTATTGAGTCACGATGGCTCCCCTCTACTTGTTACATACACATTTACAATTCGAGCATAGCTTTGCCTTTTTTACCCATTTCGAATGGGCATAGGGTATAAAGAGCATGTATTAAAATGGTTGTTTCTGCTGCATACAAAATCAGTGTATGACAACGACCTCAACACGTCGCCTGTTGGTAGCCCTATGCCTTGTCTGGCCACACTCAAACAAATGCCATGGGCCGCGGCAGCTGCATGCACACACACACACACACACACACACACATTCACAGATGAGCGCGTGTATGTGTGTGTGTGCCCAATTGTATGCAACGGCTTTTGTGTCAAATTTTTATGCCATGCATAGCACGCAAACGTGTGCGAAAAACGTAGACCCAAAACTACAGACACTCTGCAGCAACAGCAACAACAACAACAACAACAACAACAACAACAATAGTAACAGCAACAGCCTGCGTAGTAAATTGAAAGACCGAAGACAGAAATGGTAGACATGTTCGGTAGAGGGCAGAGTACAGTAGAGTCGATGGAGGAGCACAGTGATTCAATTAAATCAGTCCAATTGAAGCAACTGACAAAATGTGTGTGTGTGTGTGTGTGTGTGTGTGCGTGTGTGTGTTTGGGTGTGCATGGAATATTTAAGCTGCCTGGTTGAGGTCCTGCAGCAGGACATTGACTACCCCAGTCAGTGTTTAAATTTAAGCTTAAAGTCCGACTCGGTCGTTAGCAACAACAACTTCATTATCAGGGCACCGGCTCGGGCCAAATGTTGTTCCGAAAAAGTTGTCGCTTGTCGCATTTTATACAAATAACTGCACATTATGTTTGCGCAACACTTGCGCAACATTTTTTAATGTCTCGACACTTTTTGCCACATGTTGAAATCAGCGAACCGGCCAGCAACAGCAACAGCAACAACATTGACAACAACAGCAGCAACAACATTGACAACAACAACAACAACACGTCCCATTGGCTGTGACTTCTGTCGGCTATCGTATTAATATCTCAATTTATAGCAATTTATAAAAATATGAAACACGCCGATAGGCTTCAAAAACGCTGAACGTTGGGGGGCGCCAACAAACGTCAGAATGATGCAAATAACATTTAAATGCATATATATTTTTTATTTTTATTTTATTTTCCGCTGTTTGGCCATCGCCATCGCCATCGCCAGTTGGAGCTAACGAAGCCAATGGAGCCGCCGCCATTGGGGAATCTGAGCGAAATCATTTAAATGCAGTTGTTCGCTTAAAGCGCGTCAGCTTTAAGCAAAACTGTTGAACAATAGATTTTAGATTTGCAAACTGAATAACATGTAGTAATGTCACAGCCATTAGAAAAATCAGAGAAAAGTATTCAAAACTTAAGCTTCTTTTATGCTAGATATGATATGTGAATCATTTGCATTTAATTTATAATTTCAATCATTTGGCTCCACTGTGCACTGGCTTCTGCTGGTACGAGGGAAAACTTTTTAACAGCGAGCATTTTCTGTGTGAAAATCACTCAAAATTGTGTTTAACTAAGCGTAAAAATTATAAGCAAATTAATTTGCAAAATCACAACAACAATACTTAGTTGGGCGGTTCCAGCAAAACTTTTGTGAAACAATCAGCCGAGCAGCCCCGACACTCCGGTTAGTTCCGTTGGGATTCACTCTACGTCCTTGCCTACGCCAGCCTGCCCAAACAACTGACGCGGCGTCTGCAGAGCCAGCCAAACGAAACGAAACGGCAACAACCAGCAGCAGGAGCAGAAGCAGGAGCAGAAGCAGGAGCAGGAGCAGGAGCTGTAGCAGGACGAAAACCAAGACCAGCACAACGGCTCCAGAGAGGAGAGAACTGAGCTGAAAATATCCGACAATTTATATGCATAAAAGCGCAGTGTGCAACTTTGATGTGGCCCTCACTGGATTGATGGGCGGGCCAAACTTTGCTGGCAATTAGTAAAAATTTAAAGGCTGACCTCGTGATTTATAAGCTTCTCCCATGTTAAAGTACAAACGCTCATGTGAGCGATGTGAGCCATCAGCTTTTTTCCTATAAAATATACGCACAACTTAAAGGGAAAATTTAAAATTACAATAAATTGAAAAATATAAAATTAATCGTAATAAATACTTATTAATGAAAATTTCGATATTACACAGTAAAAGTATTTGCTTTTTAGCCTAAATTATTAGATATACCCCTTTGAACACTTCACTTTCTGATTTAGACCTTAAGACTTTCGTAATCGAAAGGTTTAAGCAAAAAACTGTTGTCTTAACATAATAATAGAATATTCTAAAAAGATATATTTTTGGATCGGAATCTCTACTGTAGCTCTCCCGCTGCTCGCTCTTCTAATGCGCTAGCTTCGCTTGATGTATGAAGAATAAGAATAGATCAATACAGAATTGAATCTACTTTAATCTAATAATAGAGTTGATTTGAACCAGAGCCTTTTTATAGAATAATATTCATAATTTGGATCATAAATTTAAAAGGGGAATGCAAAAATAAAATGTATGCATTTTGTATCTAACTATGATTTTAGTCAATGAAGCTGTAGATTGAAAGTTGGCTATAATTTTTTAACCTGAACCCATTGAAAATAAGAAATCAGGGTATTTTGTGGTAATTTTGTAATATGTATTTAATAGGCAGACAAAGACGTGGTGGGATCCCATAAAGTATATATAATGTTGATCAGCTCGATGAGCTGAGTTGAAATAGCCCTGTCCCTCTGTCCGTCCGTCCGTCCGTATGTATGAACACGTTGATCTCAGAACCTTTAAGAGATAGGCTTCAAACCTTTTTTTTTCGAATATGAAGTGGCGTTGTTTGTAGCGTTGATGCGCTTTGATGAGTACGTAGATGCAGGTTCGAGCCCAGATGCTGCGATGTCGGTTTTTCTTCTAATTATTTTAATATAATTTTTTTTTTTTAACAAACATGCATATTGATTGTGAAAGTTCAAGATCAACAACTTAATTTAATTTTGTATAAGTTTATGCCAAATACGAGCTGTGGAGTACATTTAAAAACGCAGATCGGACGGAGTTCAGGGGATCTTCTAGTCGTTCACCCTCGACTAGAGTTTTCGTACTTGTCATATTTATTATTTTTATTTTTAATTAAATTGTTAAATAATTTGATTTACGTTACATTTCAGTTAAACCAGATATGCCTTATCATGGCATAAAATAAGTATCTCTAAACCAGACGTAAAAGAATTTTTCTAGTTTCAGCTTCGAAATATTTAAGTTTAGTTATATTTTTCTGTTTTGTTTTATTATATTGTGTTAGTTGAATGCAAATATGATTGAGTGCAAGCTATCACGTGACTTTTTCAAGTTTCAGATAAAAGCTTAAGAATTTGTTGAGTAATATTTATTAGCTTAATTTTTTTAAACTCATAACTCTTTTTTGATAATCCGTGTAAAATTCGTTAGATACGTATCTAATACTTTCCTGAAAGCTAACATTTTTTCCTTAAGCAACGAACTGGTTTCAAAGAATGTTGCATTAAACGCTTAAGCAAAAAGACAATCCTTTCGGCTGTGTAATTTTTAAGTGCTCATCGAGACTTATTCAATCTTAAACTTGTTCCAGACTCTGCCGGCAACTACAACCTTATTCCTTAAATAGTTTCATAGATATAAATATAAATAGCTGATTTGCAAAGTGATTTACTTACAGAAACGTAATTGATCACCATCCCTTGTACTCCTCAGACCTATGACAAGTACAATTAAAACTTGGAAACAATCAAATTTCGAGTAGGAAAATAAATAAGGCCGCACTTTGAGGCGCGGACTGCCCGAGGACTGCCCACAAATCATTGCCATCATTAATTTGCATGCGTAACAAAAGGCGTGGAAAGTCACAGCCTGTTGAAAAGGGGCCAGTGAAGGCAGAAGGATGGAGGCTAATGAAGTCCCCCCAAAAGTTCTTGGTAACAGTTTAATTGTTATGCTGGGAAAACGGTTTGAAAAAATTTAAGCAAAATTGCCCACATTTCGGATTGTTGTTTTTCAATTTTCGAAAAATAAACACGCAATCAGAAAACTTAAAGCAAGTCCTTGAGCGTGTCGCACACATGTGCGAGTGGGAGGAAGCGAACCAAAAATAGTCAATAATTTGCTGGGAGTTCTAATGCCTGCGGCTAGGCGGCAAACAATTCCGAATTTATGCCTCGACTTGGTGGCAGAAACAGGGCGAGAACGAGTGAACCCCATTTGCATTTATAAATTGTTGCCAAGCCGAAATATTTGACAGCCCTGGGACAGGGAGTGTGTATCTTGATGAGGCGAACGACATTGTCTGCGCTTAATTATGGGCGCAAATAAATGTCTTTCATTTGGGTTATGTGGTCCAGTAGGCTTTTGGACTTTTAATGAGCTATTGACATAGCTCGTAGCAGGTGGGAAAATGAAGTGGAAGGAAGGAAAGGATCAGGAGGAGATATTGTAGACGAGAGTAGTTAGCAGGGAAACCTCTAAAATCTCTGCAGGTGTTGCAAATACAATTTTAATACATTTTTCTTGGTCCACTCGCAGTGTGAGCTCTGGCGGCCCAATAATTAAGCCCAATTAATGACCGAGTGACCAGTCAACTGCACATCAAAGCTGTAGCATTGCAACGGCAATCAGACCGACAGCCGATAAGATCCGAGACTACAGGACTCTGTCAATCGCTAACAGCTTCATTTGTCTTTGTTAAGTCCTGCGACAAGCTGGTTTTCGCAACTCTCTCTATCTCGGCGCCCAGAGTCTGTTGGGTCGTCGAGTCAAAGCAAATAAAACCACATGCTGTGTGGTGCTTATCTTGACAGCAAACATTTACAAAAATACGCAGCCAGGGACCGAGGAGAAACACGTCTTTATCGCAGCCAAACACAACAATTTCCAATTTTCCCATTGGCTGCTCGTCTTGCTCGTGTTGCTTTCGGCCGCCCCTTGCCCTCAAGGCGCATCTTTCTTTTTAAATACTCCAGAGGTAGATTAATCATTGGGTTGGCTCGACTTTTGCCTCCACCTAATAAGCTACCTGCCTCTGGAGCAACTTCTCCCAAATCCAATTATAATTGCGCTTATCAAAAATAAGTTTTCGATACTCGTGCTCCCTTTCTGGAGTTTGCTAACCGCTGAAGCCCTTGCTGTCTCCACTTTGACACCGTCGCTGCCAATTTCGCCAATATGGCAATTTAATCCACACAATCAGTTTAAGGCATCGCCATTTATCTCGGGGGAGAGCCCCGAATGTGTGTTTGTGCACCTGGGTGTGTTGCTGCTGCTGTGGCTCAGTGCTTTGTGCAGGATTTCCTTCCTTCGCTGTCAATTAACTCAAGTTTAATTGAAGGTGAAATTGTGGAAAAGAAAAGTTGATGTGGTCATGCACCTCTGAGTGAAAGGCGGAGATATCAGGAATAATACTAATAGATGAAAGCACTCTGTGGCAAAGATGTCAGCTCTGTCAACTCCTGTTGAGCTTCCACTAAGCGAGCTGCAGCTTGTTGCATTTAAATTTGAGAATATCCATCCCTCAGTGTAATTGGACTTTACCTCATTGAGAACGGACTACACTATTGTGCCTAGGCCAGTTCAAGGAAAAGGCCTAGGTTTAATTATACCTAAAATATACATCCGGACTTTCGCCCACCCCTAGATTGTAAAATAAATTGGGGGACTTCACTTTTCATTTCATTTTAGGCATATAATAAATTTTCTCTTAAAATTCATTTCATTAAACAATTTCCATGAGCTTGCGACATGGACACAAAAGCTGAAGGCCAGCCACGGAAATCTTTTGTTTATGCGCCCATGCTCCGGTCCCGGTTTCCCCGCTGCCCATTTCCCATTTCCCACCTCCCACTGCCCGCACCCGTAACCCCTGTTATGTTCTTTGTTCCACCAAATGAAGCAAGCTGACAATTTTCTCTCTAAACTGTATAACAACTTAATGAGCCTGCATAACTCTGGCACAGCGCTGAGAGTAAAAGTCTGCCTGCCATGTTTTAAAGGGATGGGGGGCAATGGGACGCAGGTCTGATAAAAAAAAGCTCGTAAACTTGGCCCGAAGGCAGTGCTGACTACGAGGATGCGTCGCAACAGTAAAAGTCATTATTCAGTGTACTAGAAGCTAGCTGCAGGCCCCGCACGACCCCGATGCGGCCCAGAAAGCGCTGCGTGTAAAAAATAATCAACTTTTCCAGGCAACTGTCACACGTTTTTCCAGCCTGGTGGCAAGTTTCGCGCAAACTTTTGTGCTCGCCGTGGAGACAACTTCCGTTTTTGGCAGGAGCACTTGCCTCGGGGCCATATTCGCTCGCATATGGCCATGTTCTGGCCATGTAGCGACTATAGACTCGGCCATGCTCCCTTACAAATGACGCATTAATGAAGTGATTTCGCCTTCGTCCGGGGGATTGAATTTTTGGATTTTCTTCTTTCCGTCCCACTGTCCCACTCCGACGCTCATTAACTTCCGTTTGAGGGCGCCCACTAAGCCAACTCCCACACTCGACACTCAACACCCACTCCTAAGCCTGGGCGCTGTTTGTTGCTTTATGCAAATGCTATTCTTGTTGTTATTGCTTGCGCCGCTGCTGCTGCTGCTGCTGCGGCGGATTCTGCTGTCGTTTTTTGTTATTTTTGGTTTTATAGGAAAACACGCAAAGTAAACAAACTTTGGCCCTCCGCGCTCCTTGGAGGACGCGAGTTTGCCAGCTTTCCGGCATGTTTGTACATATTTTAATTACGCGTTTCTGATTGGAGTAACATTTGACGAAGGCAAGCCCAGAGCCCGTGGAACGTGTGCAACGCGTTGACAATTGCGCCCAGCTGTCGTCTGAAGCCCGCAATTTTTGGTTACCCGAAATTGACATTTGGATTGCGTTGCAAAATGGAGTTTTCTTAAATATACATTAATTATTATGATAGTCCAAAAAGTATTTTCTCTGTGTGCATACTCCTTAAAATATTTTTTCAACTCAAACAAGACACAAAGTCTTCCCACGTAGGATTTCTTAGTTCATTTGAGCATAGATTTACTATAAGCTCGGATACTTGGGCACACGTGTTGCCTAGAAATTAGCATTGATTAGGGGACAAGTATGTAACATATTATTGTGGAAGGCAGTAAACAACTTAATAAATAAATTCCTTGGCCAAGTGGAAGACCTTCATAAAAAGAGGGCCAGGCAATAAGCAAGAGTGTGGATGAATTCATGCAAGCTGCAAACAAATCTAAGGAAAAAATGTGATACAGTTCTGTTTCGAAATATTCATATTTTCTGGCAGCTGCAAAATGGGAATCAGCATTGGCAACATGTTGACTTGACAGACGGAGAGTGAAATTTCCAAGCAATTGACACCCTTTTGCAATCTGGCAAAAGGCACTTCAAGCTGAAGTCAACCCTCGATGGGTTTATGGCTTATAAGGGCAATTTCAATAAATTTGAGGCCGCCCTCGCCGCCCGCAATGCTGGCTACAATATCTGACTGTATATAAGAATTTTTGCATAGCTCCAAATCAGATTATATTTTCAGTTTTTTTTATTCATTTGAACAGGGTTAGGGTGGTTTTTATGTGCTGCTGTCGGCAAAAGAGATAGAGAGAGAGAGAGAGAAAAAAACTCATTGCTGCAATCAATAAATCGATGTGAAAAGTCATTAACATAAATTACGGCAACAGACAATTAACAATCGACCTCCAATCATCATCAACAATTGGCATAATCCACTCAACATCAGTGAGCTCGCTGCGAAAATTGCCTCGTTTTAAATTGCAAATAAATTTTGATGGCATTAAATATTATAAAGCGCATACATAAGCCTCCGACGTGCGCCGTAAAGGTATCAGCCCTGTTAATTGTGCGCTTAATTAAATTTCATTTTCATGCAGGTGTAATAAATGATTTTCGCCTCCGATGTCTAATTAGATTTCCGTTTTTACGACCCTCATCCCCACCCCTCCCTCCACCCGTCTCCCATTGTCATTGACCATTGACTGACATTGCCAACCATTGTGTCAAGTGCCTAAGGCCGCAATTACGTTCGCACAGCTGAACAATTCGACGACGACTGAATAACTCAATTACTGAATAGCTGGGTAGCTGATGAGCTGATGAGAACAGCGAAGTTTAATATGGTGCATCGAGAGCTTAAATGACTGTTTATCACTTTAAATTTAAAAGAAGTAAATCTACGACCTTGTTCCTAATCCCAATTGTGCAACTTTCCCGGAATGGGAAGCCCAGATCCACCTTTTGGCTTTCCATCGTGATCGGGCTTCGCTTTCGCCTGAGCAGCCGGAGCTGGTGCAGGTGCAGGTGCAGGTGCAGGTGGAGGAGCCGGGCCACCGGCAGCAGCGGCGGGCTTAGCGTCTTTAGGAGCAGCCTTAGCAGCAGCTTCAGCAGCCTTGGCCGCGGCTATTTCTTTCTGCTTCTGCTCAACCAAGTCAATGGGCGGCTTCATCTGACGCCTTGGATCTCTCAGATAATACTGATTCCCAAACAGTCGCGTTGGAGATCCTTCGGGAATAGTGGGTGGCGTCTGGCTACGAGCACTTACTGTATCTGCGTAGCGATGGTGGGTCACATGCTTACGTCCCAGAAGAAAGTCGCGGACAAGCTTCAGAAAAGGCGAGATTTCCCGATGATTGGGTGCCATGTGTCCAATGGAATACTTTTGGATAGCGTAAAAAAAAACTATGACTAAAATATTATCACAACATAAAATGTTTTGTGTGGGAATTCGAGTGATTATGAGTGTTCAGCTTTTCGGAAATGAATGCCTACTTTACGGATTGCTAATACTCAACATACTTTGAATGCTCCACTTGAGGAGTTGCCTTCCTGCTGTCCTCTTCCAGTTTTTGCACAATTCAATAAGCATCAATCGCATTTGGCTGTCAATCAAATTGCGCAACAAAGCTGTCGAACTGCGTCAATGAATTTTAATATTGCCACAAACAAGAACTATGGAAAAGAAACAAAAGGCAGCGGAAATTCAGCAGGAAATGAAGATTGGTAGAGAGAGATGCAGATGCGTAATGAAATATTCGCACTTTTGGAAGTCAGAGCGCAAATGTCCAATTGAAATTAATAAAAACACTTCAATTTCCGATGCCAATCAGAGAGCAAAAAAATGAAGAGCTCACGACAGAGACGCAGGCCGCTTCTGACAGCCCAGCCGCACGCGTTAAGCTTTACTGTACTTAGCATTCGCCCTCGCATTGCCTAAGCTGTCACTTTGACAGCCCCCATGGCCGGAAGTCTGCAGGCCGAACGTGTGAGATGTTTATCAAATGAGCAAGATCCTTAGAACTCCGCTCACATTTCATCAGATAAGCAGCTTGTCGAGATTTACGAAATCGAGCTGATTATGTCTTTGCGATTGGTGCAGTTCAGGCAGGCCCTGGTCGCGTGTCAAAGGGTGGTCCAGAACCCAGCCCGTGGCTGACTGTTTACCTTTTGGATTTTCCACAGTCTGAAACTGTCCCACACAGCATTTTCACGGGAGCTGGAGTTGTTCCGAGCGCTTATCTGTTGTTATACAAGCGGCATTGGTTATGGGAAACTCATAAATCAGCTTGACTCCTCTCAATTTGATTCTAATTTACGGCACACGTTGCACGACCTTCCTTTGCGATAAGCTCGTGTTTCTAAATATCAGGTTTACAACATTCACAATAGCAGCGCAGCAATAATTGATTTCCATGAGAAAAAAACTGGTTTAAAGAGTTAGATAACATGGAGCATTATTACTGAAAGATGATATCAATTTTACAAACACTCTGTTGTTCGAATGAATTAAAAGTTAAAGTAATTATAAATACATAAAAAAAAAAAACATTTTCCTTTGGGTAATTACCTAATTTCTCAAACTTAGTAAAGTAAAATAATCATAATTGATATTACTGTACAAAGATTTTTAATTTTTAAATGTAAAACAACATTTTTCTTCACCATATCCTTAAATCTTATATATACTGACTAATGCAAAGTCTCGATAAACGTTTCGATAAAGATGATTGCTTACGACTGGCCGTATAGAATATATATAAATTACGGAGGAGTTGAATTTAATGACCATTTTATATGCAAATTAATTTAGAAATAAATCTTAAAGTTAACTAAGCTAGTCCTTAACGAAAATACGCTGAGTCCATGGCTCATGAATAGGGCGTGTGGTGTCGATCCCACGAGCTGCCAATATGTCGCTGATCGAGCGGATGTTGCATCGGTTGGTAATATAATATATTAATTATATTTGTTGCAGAACACTTACCTCGCGTACTCATGAATCCAATGCTTAAAATTAAACAGTTCAGTTAAGCTAATTCAGAAAAAACAAGTAAGAACGTAGCAGTCGGGCGCTACCGACTGCGGGATACTCATTCACACCCGCACAGATCACGCCTATTGCCACGCCCACAATTGGTCTGTACATATAAAATTTTTAGAAAATCAATAGAGGAGATCAGCAGAAATATCGTCATAAAATTTGGATTTTCTCACTGAGAATCGGAAAGGCATACAGTTTTTCCCGATTTGCCACGCCCCCAGTGGGCGTAGACATATCATTTTTGGCCAGCTCTTAGAAGTAGTGAAGGGTAACGTATGTGCGAAATTTGGATGCTTACACTCAAAAAATTACAGGGTATTTTTTAGCCGGGCATGCCCCATAAGGGGCGTAAGAATTATTTTTGGGTCATCGATAGAGAAGCTCACCAGTAACTCAACCATCCAATTTTGAAGCTTCTAGCTCTAAAACTATATACTTTTGCGGTTTGCCATCTTTTTCGTCTTGGGATGTCAACCCGAGTCTATATACTAAATTTCAAGTCTCTAGCATCAATAGTGCTCAAAATATTACAGAATAGGATATAAAGTTTTTTTGGTGGATCTTCGTAGAATCGAATCAGTAACCTACGTGCCAAATTTGGGGGTTCTAGCTTTAAAACGCCCCCAATGGGCGTAGATATATCCGCCATAGCTTTTTAATCTTGAGTTGTCAACACAAGTCTACATTCCAAATTGCAACTCTCTAGCACTTCTAGAAGTAGTGTTTCTGAGATAACGGAAAATGCATTTTCCGATTTGCCACGCCCCTAGTGGGCGTATCGGGAAAATCTTGACACTTTATAATTCGAGGGTATACACGAGTATATATTCCAAATTTCAACTCTCTAGCTTCAAAACTGTGCAAATGGTTTGCGTTCATACGGACAGACGGACAGACGGACGGATAGCGTGACGGACATTGCACAAAACCAATAACTCATTTCACTTTGTGAATGAGTATAATAACTAAAAGTGATATATATTAAAGTGATATATATAAAAGTGATATATATTAAAGTGATATGTATATATAGAATACACTTCTGAAATCAATATCTATATGAAATCAATTCAGAAATGTATTCTACACAAATCTGTAATTAAATAAATAATTATATGTCCTTAATTCTGTTAGTCAAAGAGCACATAACACATTTAATAGAACTGATTTTGGCTTACTATGCTATACTAGATGGCATAGGTATATAGACTATAGTGTCCATCACAAGCTTGAAAACAAAAATTTTCCTTTGTTTCTTTCCTTTCGTTCTCTCTTTACATTATGTAATTCAGAACATTCGATTGTTGAAATAGGCTAAAAATAATTATGTTATATTGTAATAGCTAGTTATAGAAAGATCAACCGAACCTGGAGCTTTTAACTGTCAAGTTAGGTTGAGATAGCACGCAGTATATGATCGATTGGGTTTACAGTCCAATCCCTTATACTTCGAAGTAGTGTACTGGCTGAAGTATGAAAGTGAAGTTATTTGCGAACGCCAACATTTGTCTTTATGTATCTATGTTAAGTCAGATATGGGGACATGGAATGCTGAGTTGATAAAGAACAGGTTTTTATGTAGAATTCATAGTTTTTCATTAACTTTCCCCAGGTGCTACAAAGCGTATCAAATTAAAGCACTGATGTGAATGTGAGTAATGAAGCAATGTTACAAATTATCAATGCTATATAATATACTTTTTACTTTTAATAAATCAAAACTTTAAATGCTTTGGCATTGTGAACGGCATTGTGCCGAGTGCTGTAAACTGAATGGAATTTCTGTTCAGTATTTTGTGAAAAATGGCACGCACGAGTGAAAAAAAACCTTGGAGATGACGTTCAATGCGCCACTGTCGTGCCCATGAGGAAGGGGTGCGTGGTGCGTCGTAGGGTGGTAGCAACGGCGGTGGTGGGATGGGATGGGTTGGGATGGGATGGGATGTTTTGTCACACATGTGGTTGACGTGTTCTCGTGTTCTGATTTAACTAATTGACACATGTAGCAAAGGAAATCAATTCGGGAATTCGGTAATTCGAGTCGCCATCGAGCGCGGGCAGCAATCACGCTGTGGCTTCAATTTTAGGGCACACAAAATCTATGGAAAGATCAAGCTATCCTCTGCTGTGTGCTCGAGTGTAATTCGATATGTCAACAGTGGCGGGAGGTGGCTAGAAAATGTAAAGAAGCAAAGATACTTTGCGAAAAGTAAAAGTAGCGAAGGTCAACATCATCAAAATGTCTGGCTAAACTTGCGGGCAGGACAAACACACATGCTACATGCCACATGCTACATGCCCTGCAGTCGCTCCAAGGAGCAGGCCATGTCTCTCAGTTCCTCTCGGCTGCTGGTAGCCGAAGGCCAAAGAAGCTGCCTGCCTCGTCTTGTAGTGAAAATGATAATGTTAAAGTTTACAACTTAAGTCGTCAAAGTCAAACACACTCTGGGGAAATTACAAACACATTCGTGACAAGGCAGTGAGGCTGCCCCAGTACTTTTCCACTGCCACTGCCACTGCCCCTGCCACTGCCGCAGACGTCCCGTTGCATGGGGAGGTCAAGAGCTGAGGGTGGCGACACGAACTTTTGTCTTATGTGATGAAATGGACTCGCACTAAGTTTACCTGTTCTAGTCTTAAGCTGACTACCCGATGTTCTGTTTGTTGTTCTAGCTCCTCCTACAGATGTTGTTATTGTTGGTGTTGTAATGCTCTTTTATGCTTTTACAGTGCTTCGGGGTAGTATTAGTGTAAAGCTCGCCCCGACGCCACTTTTGGTGGTGGTTGGTGGTTGAGATACAACAACAGTGGGCCGCGCTTGTTCTGCCCGGCCATTAGCATAAATAAACGCTCTAAGTACGCGCCATAAAGGTGTAAATGCTTGATATTATTAGCCAAGCCCAGGCTGAGCGAAGCTCTGAGTCTGGAAGTCTGCAAGTCTGGAAGGGGGGCGAAACCGCCAACGGCCTGAGACGGGGCACTTTTGCTAGCGCTAAAATTTTATGCTGCGCCAACACATAAAATTTGCTCTCAAGTATTTCATAAAATTTTGTTGCGCATCAGAATAAGTTGCAATCCGGAATGGACTCGACTTTTGTTGTCTCATCAAATGAAATTTTATTAAATGAGACCAAAGTTTTGCCCTGAATCAGCTCCTGCTGATAGCTGATGATAATAAAGCTTAAACCAATTTAATGAAATGCTCAAATATAATGAATAGATCACAGAGTACATAAACGACAATTGATAAAATGTATGACAACTCTCACATCGCTTTTCATCTCTCTCGTCTCGTCTCCATTTGCACTATCCAGTTTTTTCACTTCGATTTCCAGTTGGTAGGAGGCATAAGTAATACCCTCATTAAAATGCGCAAACGTTCTGTTTATGCACCGAAATTACGTTTGAGTTTCTCTCCATTGAAGTGGCGCTCTATTCATTTCGGGTGCTAAATGCACAGCCTTTATTCATTTCATGGCCACGTTTATTGTTTTCCAAGTCATTTTCGGCATCTTATCAATTTTACTCACAAAGGCAGCTAGCAGCTGCCTGGCACAGCCTCCTCAAGCGTCTGCTCTGCTTGTCTGCTTTTGCTGGTGCTCGTCCTGGTCCTGGCAATAAAAGAGTAACCATTGTTTCCGTTCGGCTGTCATTGATAATGGAGACACCCGGAACATTGTCTTTGGGGAACGCCTCCCTGCTGATGGTGGAGCACTTCAGCTGGCTTCCGTGAAACGTGACTCTCTTATCAATTCGACTTACTTATTGTGAAGAAGCAGACGCCGCTCCTCGGGCTGCTGCCAGCTACAGGACGCTATCGCAACGGCAATTAAAATTTGTAGCTATTGGTAAATGGCGACTACAATGGGGAGTTCCAATTCGATTTCGATTGCGCATCGTTTGCAAATCATTTCGCAATTGCCCAGAATTCCAATTGGAATGGGTTTGGGGCAACTACTTCCTCCGCTCCCCTCCACCTCCCTCCCACCAATTACTCGGCCTCATTTTTCACAGTGACAGCGCAATGGGCGTTAATTGCGTGGGTTTGGTTAAGGCTGAGATAAGCGCGCGTGATTTTCCTACGAATTTTGCACCCAACGGGCACAAACGCCCATCGGTTGGAGGGGTTGCTCAAATTTTGACTTGTTACGAGCTTGGCGGAATTTCTATTTTTTTTTTATCTTCATCTTCAACAATTCAAATGAGTCTTTGCCTTTGGGCGTGCCGCGCGTTCTGCGATAAGAGCACACAGGGCAGGAGGTCAAAGTATATTTTTTGAATTGGCAAAACGTGCTGCAAATGGCTTAATTACGTCTGAAGAACCAACTTTGATCTTGACTTTTGTAAGGTAAAACTCAAGCCGTTGCCTGGCCCGAGCGGAAATTTGAGATATAAAAGATTGATTTTGAAATGCGCAACAATTTCAATCTGTCTGTGCCTTAAAGATTAAATGATGATTTTAGAAAAATATAGCACAAAGCATAAGGCTGGCGGCTTACACACTTTTAAAGATTTAAAATTATCGACTTGGCAAAACGTCATTTAAATGCTAAAAACAATCACATCTATTAACTCTGGTTATTCTATCACTATAAAGCTCTCAATATCTTTTCATTTTATAATTATTAACAAGGCAGGGCACAAGTTTCAGTTTTCTTATTACTTGAACACAGCAGGCTGAATTCATCAAAGAACAAAACACATTCTCGACGATATTCCATCAATAAGTGTAGCTTCAGACAGTCTTAATACGGCAGGTTCACAGGTTTTCAGTATGCAAAACGATCTCCCACTCTTTAATCTCCCACTGCTAAAAGACACTATATCTCAATCCTGATGATCTCCAATGCAAAACTGAAACTTCAAACATAAAACGATAATTTCATAACCTAAAGACTTACATTACAGAGTTAATCGATAGCACTTATCATAACAACTTAATCTACAGACACATTGATATACAAATAAAATTAACACTTTACAAACCAAAAGATTTTATTAATCTTCAATATTGTTTTGGGGATAGTGATCAAGTTGGGGTTTGAAGACAAAATCTACTTAAAAAGCAGAGACTTGCCATAAATTTTTAACAATTTCGCATAGTCAGAAAAGTTTTTGAAAAGTCTGAATAAGCTATAGTGAAGCTAATCTCCTTATTTATAAAAACTACTCCCATATTCCTTTAAATGAGCGTCAGACAAGTTTTCACGAATATGTTTGGCCAGTAATAATGGAATCAGGACAGATAGTTTTCCACATATTATTTATACCAAACATGTTGGTCTTCATAAACTTAATGGGTATTAATATGGGTACCCAATAAACAGCACCATATAAGCCCGTGTCAGGCATGAGCTATGCTTGTTTATAAACAAGTTGTATGATATGTATTATATTACTATATATACAATTTTATTTCATATTGATCGACAAACTATGCAGTTAGCTGGCAGAAAAGTGTTCAGTTTCCAGATTAAAGCTTATATCTCGGGTATTGTATACTTGAACTTGATCCAGATTGGCTGACATTTGATAATCTTTCTTAAATTTTGCGTAAAAACTTGACTAATTTTTTAAAAATTTAGAACGCCCCAGCATTGATTGGAAAGCAATTATTTTGAAGAATTATTTTTTTCTAAACTTAGTTTGCTACCGAAATTTGATTTTGATTTTATGCCTGGGCATCCCTATATATTCATATTTGCCCAAGCCATTGTAGGCGTGAAAATGGGCTGGCCTGCAGCATTTATATGCACATATTTCACAGTAAACATGACTTGACAACATGTCTGCCTCTTTCGCATGGTCTAAATATGTAAACAAATAGTTTCGGCAATTGCCAAGTGGGGCATGTCAGGACCACATGCGAGGCCCTCACCTCCACATACATACAGGTCAGGCAGAGAGAGAGAGAGAGAAAGAGAGAGAGAGAGAGAGAGAGAGAGAGAGAGAGACGGAACACCCTAGCCAGCGACTAGCTGCATGTTGTGGCATGCGGTTGTGCAACGGCAACAACTTTTGCAACATGCAAAACGAACCAGACGACTCGACTCGACTCGACTCGACTCACTGCCCTCTGCTTGGATAGCTAAATAAACGAGGCCTTAAATCGAACTTTGAACACGGCTCGGGTCGTTCCGGATTGTTATGGCTGTGCCTGGGGCCAGGGCTCGACCAGGCCAGGACGCGGCAGGTAGCTGCAGAGCTGCAGGGCTGCCGGGCTGCCGTCTCGTTTGAGGTTAACATATTTCAAGCCGCCACCCAAGCGGCTCTAACGACAGCCTGCGAGACCGGCTAACTGCCTGGCCATTTAACATGTTGCCAACATGCGTGGCAATTTTGCAAATTATAAATTTTCCACCTGCACAATATGCTGCATACCTGGCCAATTGGGTGAGTGGGGCTCACAGCCCACATAACTGTTGTTTAAACTTTTAAGCGCATACGCTTCCTGCCCGCAACAACAACAACAACAATAGAGAAACAAGAACAACAACGACAACAACTATCTGACAATTGATCGTTGTTGGCGCAGCCCAAAGATTCAACTTGGCTTCTTGGCGCTGTTTGCTGGCTGAAATTAAGTCGACACCGGTTGATATGTACTTTCCAACACGGGGCCAACAAAGTAAATACTGCTGCTGCTATCTGTTGTTTCCGCATTCAAATAGTTTGGCAGCACTTTGCCGTGTAAAACATGGCGCATGACGCATGTTTGCCGCGTTCGCCGCACAGAAGTTGGGGATCAAGTTTTAAAATGGTGCTGCGATGTTAGACATGGCTTAAACAATTTGCAAACAGTATCATAAATAAGCAAGTTTTGATGTCTCGATTAATGTGCGTAGCTTTTAAAGTGCATTTTGAAGCGATTGAATCGGAATCCCAGCTGCATGCCAGCCATCGTCTGTATAAATCAATTTGCACACATTTATATAAATGCTCGATTCGAAATAAATTTAGTGAGAACAAGGTCCCTCAGTGATTCAATTGGGGCAGCTGACCCCAAGGCAAGAAATTTGCATCGAACATCGAACAAAACGGAAAATGCGAGCAATTTGCGTAAGAGCAAATTAAATATTGTAACTGTAAAATAAATCTGATATGCCATGTATCGGAGGCAAAGTGCAAAGTGCAGAGCACAACAGACAAGAGGACAACAGACCAATCGAGTCGAGAATGCTTCCGTTTACCGACTGCATAAACAAGACTGCACAAAAATATAAACAATATGCAAAGCATGATGGAGACTGCACAAGGCGGACAGCTGGGCTTGGCTACCAAATATCAAGTATACGAACTGTGGCTCCACTTTGACTTCACTACATGACTCTCTGCATAACTAAAACCCTCAGCAGCCCGCTGCCACTGAGCGTGTGGGCTGGGAATTCGTAACAAGGTCAACATTTTGAAATATGCTGCCATCAATTTAACATCAAATGGCCATAAATCTTGGACAGAGTTTATTGATTAAAAACTGCTAAATAAATATTTAATATACATGAGCGATGTACATATATATATATATATATATATATATATGTGTACATCAACAACAATTTGTACGGCAAATATTGAATTAAAACTGCGCCAATAAAATTACGTTTCTGATTCGAAATGAAATCAAAACTTTTCTCTGTCAATTGCGACGGCCATTTGTATCAAATGAACGCAACTGCAGCTAAATTAGAGCAAAAGAGGACTCTCTTCCACTTTGATTGACGTTGCATCAATATCAATCGAAAGTCAACAGACTATGTATATATATATACATATATATAAATGTATATATATATATATTTATATGTGAATTTGTATATATAAAAGCATTTTTCCGCTTCTACTTTTAAGTGAGTTTTTTTTTTTTTTGTGGATTGTTTGTCTTTGCCTTCTGTTTGCTTTTGTCGAGACACAAAGACAACGAAAGGCAACGAATTTAAAATACTTTACTGAGAGTGGAATTCATTAAAAATATCGAAACAATATTTAAATGTGAATAATACAACTGAGAAGTCGAATGAAATGCTTTAACTTGAGCATAAAGAATCAATACTGAAGTAAGATCTTCGCTTAGGTATGAGCTCAATGACTACAAATATTATTTGGTTATGTTTTCATAAGTTAATTGATTTGAATCAAATAAGAACTGAGGGTAAATTGGACTTCTTTAGCCAAATGGAGACTTGTGTCGGTGTGTGGTAAGCATAGTTTCTATTCGTTGGGTTAATTAACTCTCTCACTGATATGTGGAAAATCTATATTCAATGCGTCATAAACGATCTTCTGATTTTTTATATATTGTCGTATAACCGAATAGTTCCTAACGAACTCGTGAGAATTATATTGAATAAACCAGATTTGTTAATGATCGAACGAATTGGTGGGACTTTAATTCTATAATAAAATTATAATTAATATATAATTTAATAAAAAGAACTAAGATTAAACAAAGTTAAGCACTTATTCCTCGATGAAGTGATACAAGAATATGTTTATGAAGGGAGTGGGTATTATGCCATCGACTGCGCTGGTTAAGTGTTAAAGAATGTATTCAGTGAATGTATTTAACTAACGTGTAAGTGAAAATAACTTTAAAATAAATGAGAAACGAGATATACTTAATGATTCAATATTCATTTTGAGAGTTCAGTAGTAAGTAAGAATGGAAATAGTAAAGAAAATCAAGCAATAAGCGTAAAGATTTCATAATCATAAATTAAGACAAATACAACAACAAAGGAAATTAACAAGAATAACGTTACTAGTTATGCTGAGTGAAGTATAAAAGTTTACCACTGGAGAGGCAGATAGTTTGTGTAAAAGCGGACATAAACATCAGGCAAGATGTTATTTTGATCAAAATTTTATGAATTATGGAATTAATAAACTTTTAATAAAATTCTTCTCTTTCGTTTTCCTTTTCTACTCTTTTCTTTCAGTTATTCTCTCGAATTTTTGTATCTTTTATTTTCTTTCTCTTCTCTTTTTCCTTTTCTTCGCCTCTCTTACCTTGTTTTTCTATCATTTTTATTCTCATTAATTCTAATTCATTCTTTTTCTATATATTTTCTTCTCTTTCCTTCTCGGTTCTATTATTTTCTACTTGTTTCTTCTTCATAATTTTCTTCATAATTTTCTTCAACTTCTGTCAGTATGGAAAGTACAAAATATTATTAAGGAAGACTATTTATACCCTGAACCTCTTGAAAATAGGAAGTCAAGGCAGAATGTTTTTGTGAAAATGTATGTAACAAGCAGAAGATGGCGTGGCATATATATATTCTTGATCAGCTCGAACAGGAGAGTCTATAAGACCCATGCTCGTCTGTCCGTTTGTCCGTCCGTATAAACGCAGAGATCTCGTAAGCCACAAAACTAGAGATCTGAAATGAATACATGTATATTCGTGTAAATCATACGCAATACGAGCTTATCTTTTTTTTCGATTGCTCATACCATTTCCTTACCATCGATAATTTGACTTCGATTTTTAAGCGTGGCTTGTAAACCGTAAAAGCTAGAGATTTTTTCATATTTATTGTGTGGGTACGTGTGATGAATACAGAGATATTGTAATTTTCAGATTTTGGATACCATCCCGAAAATTCGCCCAAGTTTACATGAAACGTATTTCAAGTACTAGAGAAATTGCGTTTTGAAAGTTTGATTACGAAAGTTCATCTACACACAAGTAAGAATGCTCTAGTCGAGACTGCTTGACCAGGACTAGCTTGAATGTATACACTGCTGGTCATAGGTTAGACGCACCGGTACTTGCTTTTAAATTTGTTTTATAACTTTTGTTTGAAAAACAGTTGGAAAAAAACTTATATACAAAAACCTAGGTTATTTAATGACTCTTCAAGTATACAATTCAAAAAAATTGAAATATTGCAAAATTGTTGTATTTTATTACATTTTATTAAAGCTTCTCAAAAAAAGGCACTTTTTTTTTGGTCACTAGAATAGACGCACTTGAACTAATTAATTTTTAGGCAAAAAAGTAGCTTATTGTAAAATGTAATGTTTTGTTAGTTTAAATATTTAACTTGTAGGAAAGAAGAAAAAACTAACTTCAGTAATGAATACTGCCTCCTTTGCTCGAAATAACCTCATACATCAAGTCCTTCATGGAGTGAAACAGGGATTCTAAGTAGCTCACCGAAATCTCGCTCCAAGCAAGTTTAATTGCAGCAGTTAGTGTTTCTTTATCTTCGTATTGTCTCCCCCCTTCATATAATTTACTAGGAAGCCATCCCCAGACATTTTCAATTATGTAGAGATCTGGAGAATACGACGGCCAACTCATCATCTGAACATTTTCACTCAAAATAAACGACTTCCACTTCGATCTCTTATTGATAGGAACATTATCCTCTTGGAAAATCCATGGGAATGGTCCGAAGAGATCCCTAAGTTCAGGAAATACGGACTACAACATGCTCACATGTCATCTTTTGATCTATAACAATTAAATCAATTGAGTCATAAAACGTGATGGCACCCCACACTATGACTCCACCTTCACGGCTGTGATAAAGACTTAAATATAGCTTATTTTTTCGAAAATCGTGGTAATAGTATTGAAAACCATGAGGGCCAACTAAATAGAAACATTTTTCATCAGTAAAAACCACCGAACGCCAGTCATTAAGTCGAGTGTCAGATTGAACACTCCATGCCATGTGTTCTTTCGCATATTGAAGCCGTTTTTCTTTGCGTATATCATTCAGAGGTGGTTTTTCTTAATTCTCAGACGCTTTAGATGTTGTGCATTCCTGATCGTATGCTGAACAGTTGATATGCTTGCGTTTATACCGGTTAATTCCTTAATCTTTGGTGCAAATTGGAAGCAAATCGAACAATTTTACGTTTATCTCGGAAAGTTAGTGCTTGTTTTCGTTCTCTGAAGTGTGTTCCATATGCCACCGGATCTCTTAAATATCTGTCAACAGTTCTGGAGCTGCGCTTTATCTGTTTAGCAATATTTAGTTTAGATAATCCCTCTGGGTGCAAGAAGTCTACATTTTGACGTTCCAACAAGCTTAATACGGTAGCTTTCTTTATTTTTTTTTTTAATATTGCTCGAAAATAGTGGATTTCTTAATTTTCAGCTTTTATTTGATCAATATAGCTGCACTTGTTCACAGAAAACTTAAAAAAATTGAAGTGCGTCTAATTCAATGACCAACCGAAAATCCATATTTTTGCATAGACATTTTTAGAATCTTCAAATGCAAAGTTATCTTTTCGCAAATCAACCAATTATGGGCAGATATTTTTCGAACAAGATTCAAACTTTGATAAAAAAAATATTTGGGGCAACTAATACATGCCTAATATTAAATATAACTGTTTATTGAAAAAATAAACTGGTGCGTCTAACCTATGACCAGCAGTGTATATAGAAGAAGCGATTGGAATATTGTCTCTTCGCAGGGTTCAAGGGATCTCCTCTCGACTAGAGCACTCTTACTTGTTATTTCCTGAACAAGTATAAAAACCTATAAAAGTGAAACACTATCGTTCGACAGTCTGCACATTATATATTGAAAGCCTTTCTTCATGGAAATCAAATACACATCATCACACGCCCTACTTAAATCCTTGAACTCATCCCGGACTAAACATTATTCCGGATCCTTCAGCAATCCGCACACTTAAAATATTTACGCAATCAGAATTAATGCAACTGTCATGTTTTGTGTTCCCCGTCCTCCTGCCTCGCTCATGAAGCGTTTAATGCAAATACACTTTAGAATTGTAGCCGACCGCATCAGGAAACGGCCTCCTGCTCTTGCTCCTGCTCCTGCTCCTGCTGCTGCTGCTGCTCCTGCTCCTGCTGCTGCTGCTGCTCCTGCTCCAGTTACATTCGGCTGGCTGATGCATGTTTAAATTTAAACAGTAAAACCAAACTCATTACCAACAACAGGCGAGTGTGTTCTGTGTGCAGTGCGTCCGTCGTCGTTGTCAAATTACCAAACTGTCCTTTTGCGTAATTTTGTGGACATTGAAAATCGCTTTGATTGAACCGCATGCCATGCAGCAACAACAACTGGTGCACTACAATGGCCGCACATAAAACAAACAGACCACGTCCTGGCAGTGTCCTGGGCACATCCAAATCCACTTGCAATTGCAGCTGCAAATGCGCTCCGCTGCACTTACACGCATCCCAGCTTCAGCTCCATGTGTAAATTGTCGATGCGGATGTGGATGCGGATTGGGTATCGGGTATTGGGCATTGGGTATTGGGTATTGGGCATTGGGTATTGGAGAATTAACGATTGGGGACGTGGGGGATTAAGGGATTGGTTTTATGTCGCTTGCGCTCGAATGGAGACGCATTTTACTGCCCTGCTAATCTCTGAGCGATATGTTGCGCAATGCGAAGTAAAAGCGAAACCAAACTCGGGCAGCTGAACAACAGGCAGCCAGTGCCAGGGGTCGGAGTACGTTTGCCGGCCCAGCAAGTTGACTTTGAAAATCAATTAACAACATCAAACAGACACTGGCTGCTGGACAGCTACGTGGCTACGTGGCTACGTGGACCCGCCTCCGATTGCTGCGAGTCGCCTCGCAAGTGTGTAAATTGCAACTGTAAATCAAATATGACAACGCAGCCGATGCAAAATTTCCATGTGTGTCAGTCACATTAATTGTCCGTGCCAAGTGGGCGGGCGTCGGCCTGGATGGGCGGGGCATATTTTATTGTTGCGTTAATGAGTGTGCATAGCGCTGCCGTGGGCTCAACCAGAGCCTCAGAGACGGGTGTGAGCCAGGCATAGAATATGGTTTGCTTTTCCCAATGGATAACGCACTGCGCTGCGCTGCGCTGCAGTGCCGCATGCTGATGTGGCATAAAAATATGTTGCCATACGGCATGTGGAGGCTGTTTTAATTAATTATATGTGCAAGTCGCTAGAATAAGAGGGCATTAATTGGATATTGATTGCACGAATGATAAATAGTGGGCCATATTAAGCTGATCAACAGCAACAGCAACTTGAAGGACTTGTCCAAGAAATGAGCCTAACTTTAACTGCTTCCCCCTGCTTAACAGCCACAAGTAAAAGTTGCAGACGTTTCGCATTCGGCATACAAGTTTTCAGGTCATTGACTTGTCTCGTTGACTCGTTGAAGAAAACCATTTTCAACTTTTCTAATTAAACAAGCAACAAATTTGTTAAATCAACTTAATCAACTCGAAACGACAAAGACACACACAAGCACATATATATATATATATATATATATATATATATATTTATACAACAAGTATCCCTTGGATGAATTCAGACACAAGCTAATAAAATTATTTACTCAACAGAATGTCGTGCGACACAACTGGAAGGCAGACCAAAAAAAAATGCATGAAAAGTTATGAGCACGTAAATGACATAAAATGTGTTGGATCTACTAGGCGAGAGATGATTCTGCTTCATGACATTTGCATGCAGTTCGCAGCGAGCATGACGTGATAATTTAGCTAACTGCCTATAGAGCAAGCCTTAACCTCAGCTAGTTAGGCCCCTTTGCTCAAATCAGAGACAGTTTATGTGATGCAAACATCAAATTTGATGACGTCTATGCCATAATTATGCGCGATTTGTTGTATACAAGGAAAGTGGGGGACAGACGGAGTTGTACACAAATACAAAGTGGAGTCGACAACGATTTTGAGGGGCACTTTATGGATGGAGCATTGCTCCCCAGCTCAAGTCAATAAAAGTTTATGAATTCCTGTCAGATAAACAACAGAGATTAATTTCAATAGTTTATGATCAAAGCTAGACAATGAGGGTGACTTAAATACAGGAAATCTTAAAGCTTTAGTCTCTGGCTGCCTTCAGTCTTTGTTGCCGAAAAAAAAAAAAAAAAATGCCAGCTAGACAGTGTCAGACTAGAACGCAGACCGCATTATCTCATTCTCTCTCTCTGCTTAACGTTCTGTTTATGGGCTAAGCTGAAGCTCTCGTCGCGATATGTCTGCGGTATGTGGAAGCATTGCCCATAAGACCTTTCATTTGTGCAGTTTTCTTTGACCGGCTAGACGCCATTAGAGCTGTGGCAACGAATGCCACAGGAGGCTGAGCGTCGAGCTGTTGACTGTTCTGTGGCGATAACTGGGAATTAATTAAACGCCGAATTAAATTAAAATAAAACCGCAAACTCGAAAGCTGCTATCAAGTGGTGCGGCATGAGGTCTATTAATAATGGCATAAACGACTTAAAGATATTAATTCTGATATGCTATGCCATGGCGAACCCCTTTAAGGGCAAAACCAAGCGACTAGCCCCATAGGCTCTTTTGCCTCAACGTTTTTGGCGGCCCAACTGTGGCTTTCATAACGTTTGACGTCTGCTTCCTGTGTATTTATTTTGTGTTTTTCTTTTTTGCATTCATTGAGAAGGCTCAACAATAAATGCGACCAACCAAGTCGACAAACACAAAGCGAAACTCCGCCTTTTGGCCAAAAAGGGTGAATGGGTCAGGCGGAAGCACGAAACGAAACAACTGCAGCAAATGCAACTCTGGCAGCGACTTTCCACTTCCGCCTGCACTAAAAGTTTAAGTTCATTTCCGCTAGAGCATAGAATTTTGCGAAAAATTAATTAGAAGTTGCACAAACACGCGACTGGACACCCTACTCAGTCCCTATCAGAGCGTTCAATGAGAAAAGTATTCATTTGTTTTGCCTTTTGCAATCTCTTCTCTTGTGTCCTATGTTCGTTTCTCAGTTAATGCCATTTATATACCACTTAGTTTAGAAAATTCATAGATCAGCTCTTAGATACTCCGAGGGTTGCAGTTGTTCTTCGAACTCGCAAACTGTTTGTGTGAAATGTTCTCCAAATTCTTCTGACATTCGCATTGTTGGCTCACCTTCAATGCCAGCTGCAAAGACACGTTCGTCTTGTCATTTTGTAGTATGTAATTAGTAGCAATTAATTAAGATTAACATTTGATATCGCCGGCTAGGAGTGAGCAACAGTGAAACGTGTCCACGCCTTGCCTTAAGCTTGGGTTCTCGCCTAATGTGTCGACCCGACAGACAAATTTCCCACATAGGTAAGTTTCTACCAACTGACAGAGACAAATGACTTCAATTGCACCAAGTTTACGGCGATTAAATGAGGCTAAAAAATAGATGAAACTGTTGTAGTATTACTATTCTGTGTTATACTATACGGCAAGGCGATGCCCTCAATATATGAACTCTAAATCCAGCTAAATCGAAAATTGTATCTTCGCTCTACAATTTATCTATATTTGTGGAAAGCAAGAATAAATGTAACTAATTAAGAAAGTAAATTTTTAACTGGAAGCTAAAAATTATAAATCTTAAGTTTGAATCTTGATAATCAGCTGAAACTCAAGCAAGCCATAAAAAGAACTATTGCAAATGAGTTAAGAATAATATAATAAAGTATTATATCAGACTTAATTCAATAATCAATCACACTTTGTTGCTCTTAAGTTTAATATTGACGTGTGAAACTTCAACATAACTTCTTTACTAAGCAGTCATCTTCAAAATAGGAGGCTTAAATGGGTAACTTAAGTTCAGACTAAATATAAACAAAATATAATCTTAATGTATATTAAGACCAATTGAAAGTTTATCAAATCAGAGACACATTGCGAATACAGATAAAAATATTCAAAACCATGTTCCTCCTTCACGGTCCAATCATTGCCAACCAATATACTCTATCACTTCGCGAACAAGTACAAAAACTTAAATATGTAAATTAAATAGTTTTTCATGTATTTCATGTGAAATACTTCTTCTTTCTAATTCAATTTAATATTAAGAATTTGAATTAGTAAATGTTGAGCTATCGAGATTTTTCGAATAGCTTTTTATATAGAACACAAAAGTATATTTTCTATATTCACCAGTTTATTTAATTCTTTCTATATGTATATATGTTCGTATGTGTGCAATATGCTTGAATGCATGTTTGTATGTAAATTTGTATGTGTGTGATTGCAGAGCTGCTGCACACGATCATTTGCCCAAAACGATAACTAAGTTTGACTTCCAAAATTGCACTGCCTCGATTGATCTACGAGCGCCGACTTATCAAGGTTGAGCCGCTGCGTCGTGAGAACGAATGTGCGTGTAAAGGGCGGAGAGCAAAACGGCACAAGTTGCCGAAATCTCTTAATTATATGCAAATTCTCTTACATAGTATGGATTGGCGAATTGGCACTCTTAATTATACTAAAACTAGGTGTTGCTGCGTCCAACAGTAAGAACAAAAAGTTCTGGAGGAATCGATTCAATTGCAGATTCAATTATAAATTATCAAAATAAACATTTAAATAACGGATCTGCAGTCATATTTAATTTGATATTGGAAATCACTTAATGCAAACTGCAAGTCCCCAAGGTGACTGCGAAGCTAGATCTGATATGAAAGTCTGCGAAGAGATAGGAGTATTCTTACTACAACTATACGGATTACTGATTCCCTTCTCATATATTGATATGATTCAAATCCTGTATTCCTAATAACAATAGAAATGTACTCACACTATGTACTCATCCGAACTTCTTAACAGAAAAAGTTAATTATGCAAATAGTGTACTGATAGCAGCTTTTGTTCCGTCTCATTTCAGGCCTGAAAGATCCAAATTTGGACAGGCATACCACTAAAGGTAAGAGGGCGGAGCTCCTTGTTTTATTTAGCTGGTCCAATGGAAATCATAAATTTATTAGGGCCCCACTTAAGCCCAAATTGTCGAAATAATTGCAAACCAAAATTTGTTGCTCGACACAAAGTCAAAGGGCACCACAGTAACCCAGGCGAAACCCACACACTCAACCACAATAACTATAAATTCCCAGGACCCGGGCCCGCTTTCGAAGGCGAAGACTGAAGAAGCAGCAGCAGCAGTCAGCAGCCTCTTTAAAACGCAATCAAGCTGAAAATTAATTAAAATTTTAAGCGGGATATGAAAATAATGTGCAGCCGAAAGAAATTACACTGGCAAACAGGCAAACAAAACAGTGTAGCTAGCTACATCTACATCTTGCCACAGCTCACCTCACCTCACTTTACCTCACCTCAAGTGCTAAACCCCCAGCTCTGCTCGGTCGAGGCAGCGTTTAATTTAAAACTCACTTGTTACATTTTTAGACGCTGACTTCGACTCCAGTCTTCAGTCTGCGTGTTTGTCCCAGTTGGAAGTCGTCTCGATTTCATTAAAAATGTTTTTATGCTCACATTATCCTTTTACTTTAGCGTCGACTTCACGTCTCGCTGTTTTAGTGAGCAATTTAATTTGACTATGAAACGCCAGCCGCATCCTTGACACTTTCGCTTTCCACCTTTCCACCTTTCCGCCGCAACCCCTTGCCAATGGCTTGTTTTAAGCAGCTTAAGCTTGTCGTTGAGGTGCTCGTTACCCACGGCTGCTGCTGCTTCTGCCGTCTCTGTTGCTGTTGCTGTTAAAGGGCTCATAATTTCACGCTCTGCGCACACACAAGTCCCCCTCGCCGTGCTGCACCTGTGCCAGCCACTCGTTCGTGGCCT
The DNA here is from genome assembly GCA_037075265.1 of Drosophila nigricruria. Classification (NCBI taxonomy): domain Eukaryota; kingdom Metazoa; phylum Arthropoda; class Insecta; order Diptera; family Drosophilidae; genus Drosophila; species Drosophila nigricruria. The sequence goes on from JBAMCI010000074.1 coordinate 4,650,244, forward strand.
TTAACTGAAGAGCTCTCACCGATTTCGGTGTGCGTGTATCGACACAATTTGCACCAACAGCTTTGCTTCTTTTCGCTTTGAGTTACTGGAGACCTCGCCTCAATCCAATCAAACTTAAGTGCGATGTTGCTCTGGATCTGCAATTGCCGACTTCTTGGCATTGCATGCCTCACGATCTTGTTTTAATGCCAACTGTTTAAGAGTTGACTAACAAAAATGTTTAAGCGTTTAAGTTCATCTACTAATATCGGCTCCTCTACAATGTCACATTCAGTTGTAGACAATACGACAAAAAATGTCTCTTGTATACCCGTTCCCTATTGAAAGACTCGACATTAGCGCTTGTCTGGGGCTTTCAAATGAATTGGCTTTTTCCACTAATGTGATGAATGGCTGTGTCAATGCACTCGCAAAAAACGGCTCATAAAAAATGCCTTGGAATCGTAATTATTCTGCAGGGATAAGCGCGCCACACAAGACTACTCCCACTGGCTAGACTTGCAAATTATTCCGGAGAAACTCATCTCCAGTTCTCGGCAACATCACTTTAATCTCATAAATCAAACGCCAACAACACACGAGCTATAGAACTGCCGGCCGCACATATCATAGCATTTAACATATTTCACTTAGGCAAACATTTAATCCTGTAGCTTGTCCTGGGACCTTAGTCCTGGCTGGCTGGCTGGTCGGCAGTCGGGCTGGTTGGAATCCGCGTCTACCTTCTGTTCGGTAGCATTTTCATTTCCGCTGGCGTTTTATTTTTATTTCTTATTACACGTTATCAAATAATGAATATCAAATGTAATGCTTATCATTTATTTGCCAAGGCGGCACCCAAATGGATTCAATGCCAGCAACTTGTGGAAAAGCTGACCCAGCCCCAGCCACAGTCCCAACCCCAGCCAGGTGGCAACATATATATTATAATATTTACTTAATTTTCATTTATAATTTTTTTGCTGTGGCAGGAGGCATATGAAATGGCAGCAAGACCTTGGCCATGGATAGAAAAAGTAGGGAGAAAAAATGCTGCATAATAAGCGAGCTCCAAATAGCGAAAGTTGTTGGGATGTGGGAAGTAAAAGTCAATTGGGGTGTGCGGCGCCTGGTCTGCCTTGCAGGTGGTTTAAGCTGGCATCTGAAGCGATAAGCAGTATTTGAATTTTTAATAAAATGAAATGCGAATCCCTACAAGTTTGGCTCGTCCCATGCTCTAATGCATTTGCCACTTGTGCAGATGCTGCCACAAAAGAAAGAGAAAGAAATTATTCAAATTTGGTTCGTGGTTGCCAGCCGCCATTTTCCTGTCACTGGCTGTGAAAACTGCGCTGCTTCCCCATCTGTTTCTTGGCACATTTGAGCTAATCTTTTGGTCAGCCAACGTCCCATTTCCTGTTTCCATTCCGATTCTTATTGCCCATGGCCGTCGGTCGGTCGGTCTGCAGCCTTGTTGTCTATTCGCTTTTTGGAATTCCAATTTGAATGCTTCGTGGTTTTCCCACCAACACCCCTGATGGGTGGGATGTCCCTACGATTTGGTGGGTCCAGCCAATATTATTTTATTCATGCCATCGTCATCGTGTTTGTCTTTTGTCGCCGTCCTCCTCTTTATTGCACTTGAAAAATCGTAATTAGAATTGGTAATGTATTCAAATTAACTTTCATTTCCGTGTATTTGTTTTGCCGGCGCCCGTCTTCATCAAGATGGGGGGGACGCATCCACCTGACAAGTGACAGCTTTAGCTTGACAATTAAGCGATAAGCAAGAAACGATATTATCCGAATATCAAGCAGAGCAATAATCTAAGCACATTCCACTTGCAATCAAATATAAATAGATTATTCTTCTAGCCCCGTCTGACCCCCTCTGAACTCAAGCCTGGATGATCTACTGTAGCGGGCCGGTAGGCAAGGAATTACTTGTGCCATCTAACGCATACTTTTGCCACCATATTTCAAAATCTTTGTTTGCCCAGCCACGGAAGGAAAAGTTTTGCCGAACAAAAAGTAAGTGAACGTGCGGCGGCATTGAAAGCATTGAAAGCGGGAAAAGCCAAAGAAAATGTAGAAGCAAGAAACTGAAGAAGAAACTTTCGCAGGCGGAATCGTAAAGAATTCAACTAATAAAAATCAGCCACTCAAGTGCGAAAAAATCGCGAAAAGCATCATCAAATAATGTGCCACTCAAGCCGAATGCCAAGCGTGTCCAGCCCCAACTCCAACTCCAACTCCGACTCCAGCTACCCGAACCGAAAGACAAATAGAAAACAAAAGTAAAATGTAAAAGTGAGTTGGAATAAAACTATGCTTCTACGGCTGGGCTGAGGAAGACTTGCGCCCAAAATAATAGCAAACTGCCATGCCGGGGAATGCAGCCACACGCCCACCAAATCGATGTACGTCATGGGGCGAACTTCGATGGGTTATAGCCAGAGCTCCAATCTGTCTCTTAACTGCCAAGGGCGGGGTGGGTTGGATTGGGGGCATGGTTGCCCGTGCGTTGGCCACATATTTCCGCCGCCACGAAGCGTGCTAGGTATTTTGCCAGTTTTTCCCCGCGCGTGTGTGTGTGTGTGTGTGTGTGTGCGTAGCGGAAAAGCAATTTTCCTTTGTGTCGTGCTCAGGTTTCAGCTCGGATTGTTTTCGTCGTTTAGTTTTTCCTACGCGCTGCATTGAGCTGGCAAATTTGTTGCAACAGAAATAAACACTTTATTAAATGCATTGGAATAAACGCAACCGAAAGAAACTGCTCCGCCGCAGTTCTATTTGTCTTCTCTTCACATGTGGATAAGCTCTGCGGATAAAAAGTTTGGCGGACTCTTCTCGAAAAGTGAATTTGGTGTTAAGCTCCACTGTAGGAATACTCGTCTGTGCGGCGGAGTGAATCTTAAAGCAAGACATCTAATAGTTTTACACGTATTTGAAACCAAAATAAAGAGACCCGGCATTGCACGTATCTAAGTAAATATATTGACACTAAGTGTTTTGAGTTATTCGTCTAGGATTAGTCCGATGCAAAATGAATCGAAAACAGCACAGTGAAAAATCCATGTGGATTTAGCTTCAACGTTGCTTTCCATACTAATAATGACTTATCTTTCCATACTAATAATGTCTTATCTAATCTAACTAAATTAAATTAATCAAATCCTTAATTACAATTTTCCCCTTTTGAATTATCTTTTTGAATACATCATACAAATCAATAGTTGGAAAGTCCTCCTCTCCTGCAAGTTATTACTTTACTTTCTTACTAACTCTTTGAACAATCAATGTATTATCGAGTATCCCCGATCTGTATAATGTTAGAGTATGTGCGGCTTAATCGTTTCATCATATTTCGACGTGTATACAAATTATGATTTAAATATTTATTTACTTTTTGCATTTGCCCTCAGTTCAAAGCGGGTGCCTTCTATACTGTGATCCCGTACACTTAAGCACACTTACACATCTACACATAATCGAAGCCAGGAATCAAATTATGCTAGAATTGAGATTGATTTTTTATTCAATTTTAATGCGACAAACGAAGGCAGATAAACAGACACCGACACCGACACCGACAGCAGAATAAACTCAGACACATACATACACACACACACACACGCACACACATGCAGACACATGTCCCTTGGCGCTTGGCCCGTGGGCCGAATGCCTTGGATTCGTTTATGGGCCCTATATACCCAGTGACAGGGTGCTTCAAATCAGAGTCGAACACGTGGCCGTGGCCTCAGCAGCCTCGTCTCGTTGGCTGGGGACAAATTATAGCAACGATGGGACACGGGGGAGTGCCACTGGATTAGGTCGCTGCCGGCTGTCCTCGTCCTCGTCCTCATCCTCATCCTCATCCTCGTCGTCCTTATGGGAAACTTTTTGAATATTACAACATAAATCGATTAGCTTCCAGCCGTCTGCATCACATGTGAGGACGTGTGTGCCGCTTCTCTCATCTGGGTGTGTGTGTCTTGTCACTGATTGACACTTGAAGTAAAATTTTTTGCTCTCCACTTTTTGCTGTTTGCTGTCGTCCATTGATATGCGTCTGCCACTTGAGTTGACAACAGCCACCGATGCCACTGACACTTCATCTTCTCCTCAGTTCCAGTTGCAGCTCCGGCTCCAGCTCCAGCACCAGCTCCAGCTCCAGTTCCAGTTCCAGTTCCAGCTCTAGTACTTCAAGCTAACTTGTTTGCGCTTTCGTTCGCTCTTTGCTTTTCGAAACGACGCGGCGCTGGCATCTCCCATCAATAGCTCTTCATAATCATACTGGCAAATTGGCTTTCAGTTGATGCCTTTGGCTTCGGCCCAGAGTCTTTGGCATGTGTCGACGTCGACCCGATTTCCAGCATAAATTGAAAGGAAATTAAACATTGAGCGCCAATGGAAGGGAATTGGGCATTGCATTTAATTGCTTTGCTGGAGGACAAATTGTCATGAGATAATTGTATTTCATTTTAGCTAAACGTAAATCGAACATTGATGCCTAAAGTCAGTGGGTCAGTTAGATCAGAACTTGGAGGGGAATTGAAGTATGATCCCATTTTCAGAAGTCAAATAACTTAACTTTAACTCAGATCTCTCCACCTCGCAGTCGAACTCTCGAGCTCAAGCCAAAAAGCCCTCAAAGCAAACAAGTCAACAACTCTGCTCGGCAAATTTATTGAACAGACAAACTGCAATTAGCGCACACAAAGAGCAAATACAAGTAAATTATTAGAAGCACATGAGTTAAGGGTGATTCCTTCCTTGGCATTTGCAATTTCACACAAATCATGCGAATCGCGAATCGAAAAGGTGCGTCATATCGATGCGAATGTGAAACAGACATATGCAGAGGGGTAAGCCGTTCAAATCAATTGTCTTGGCAACAGACATTGGTCTAAAATCCTATTGTGTAAAATTCAGTTCATTTTTCCGCTTTAAAGAAGCAGCCGTGCCCTAGCTCTTTCGGCTTTTTAGTCCAATTAAATGCGGAGAAGGGCTCGTCGGCAGATCCATTGCAATTCCAACTGATTGTTGTAGTCCTTTCTACATTTTTTTTTTTAGGTGCGCTCTGCAGCGCTACCTGGCCGGGAATTGAGTTTCATGGTTCGTTGGGCAGCAATTTGTTGTCGCAGCAGTTAGCTTTGACTTTATCTTCCTTCATCTACATCTCTCCTCGTCCCTTCTCAGCTATATAGTACTATTTCTGTTTCTATTTCTATTTCTATTTCCATTTGCACTTCCACTTTCGCTTGGCTTCTGACTTTAATCTTTAACCGTGCACTTTCGCCTGCCAGCGTATAAATTGTTGACATTATTTTTGGACCTCATCGTGACCAAGAGTTTTGGCTTTCCTTGGCTGTCCTTTGAGCAGGCTGCGTGGGAAACTTTGTAAGCATGTCAAGTTCTCAGCTCCGCAGCATCCTTGTCGTCGTGTTTGTCCGTCGGCTGGTTGGTAATTATCACGCTAATGAATCAAGTGAACTCGCTTGTAACTAATTGATATGAGAAAGTGACATGGCTTTTTATTGTTGTTGGTTGCTGGGGGTTGAAGCTCTAGTTTTCCGGCAAACCGGGCACCCTCAAGTCATGTGTGTGCACAAGAACGGTTTACGCATCCATTTTGGAAACCGTATACGGCTTTTCCGTTTTTTATTTTTTTGCCATTTGCATGCTGGCAGTTGAGTTGAGCTAGAACTCTACCTCTCATACTTATATCTAGTTCATTCGATGCCGCAACATCAATATTTGTGCAGCTAATCAGCAGCACGCAAAATTAGACTAAAAGGCCTCTTGTTGAGTGGGAAGAACAAACGAGCCAAAATCCAATCAAATCAAAGACTATTCAGACTCGGCAAGGGTATGGTGTAGGAAGGGCTAGATTGAGGGGGTTGCAAATGGAAAAAGTTCATTAGAAATAAAAACGTAAATTTGCTTCTTATATTCCCATGGAATGCTCCTAACTTTTCAGTTGTGTAAACTTTGCCTAAATGAATTTTCACGATCTTCCGTTGTTGCGCTTTGTTTCGCTCTTAACTTTTGGGGCGTTTTATTTTTATTTCTATAGCTCATTTTTGGCATATGGCCCTGGGGAGTTAAGAGCTTGTTAAGCGACTTTCTTTCAGGTGTTGGCGCCAATGCTAATGCTGATGATGTCGACGACGAGCTTCGGCTCTGCGCACGCTGATGATTTCCGCTCCCTGGGGAGTTTTGTCAGTAATAAATGTGATTGTTTTCGCCAGAGGCACCGCACTCGAGCATCGTTATTTATATTAACGATATTTAGCATAAACAACTTTGCTTAAATTGCACAAACTTTGCATAAGCCAGGCGATCTGTGCTCCTCTGCAATCAATTTCAATTTTAAGCCCTTTAGAGCAAAGACAGCGTTTTAATTAATCGTCGGATTACCAGGAGCTGCCCAACGGCCAGGCTATGGGCTGGGCCGGACCGGGTCGTGCCAAAGGGAGGACGTGGTCGTGGCCGTGGTCGTGGTCGTGGTCGTGGCCGCAGTCCTCGACAACGATTTACGCTGTAGACTCCAGCTGTCCATTTTTTCATTATCTGTACCATTTATTCTATTTTTGTCGCACAACTCAACTAAACGAGCGACAAATTGCCAGAGCCTGTGGCTGGTCTCTGGTCTGGTCGGGCACCATCCTCAGCAATGATGAACTTTTATTGTTTCTGGTCGCGCTTAATCCTTTCACGCTTTGTGTCATCAATGCGACAGGCATGATGCCGGCCTGCCGCACTTCTGATGGATTTTGCCGAGCACACGAATAGTTGGAGTGCTCGAATCAAGCCATATGGTCCAAGGAGCACTCTAAAGCCATAGTGATGTGTTGCCCCTGGCAAAAATACAAAAAAGCAGAAAAAAAGAAAAAGTGAACTCATTTCATTTTACCCGTATTGTGGTTTGGTATTTTCCTCTGCAAATCTGTTTTGAAAACCAATAAGTCTGATTTATTGGCTGCCTGCCAGATATCATCGGACTGCCAGCCGGAGTCTTTCTTCATTTGCGAGTGGAGCGACGGCTTTTCGAATTATGATGAAGTGTCTCGATTTACAGGCTAGCTCCATGGCATATAGCGTACAAGTGGCGATGAGCGGAACAGAGCTTAGTGCTGTAATCACGCTGACTAATTGGCTGTTGCTAGTGTCGCCTTAATGAATCGAGTCGCTGAATACGACCAAGTTTACTGCCAAGCATATCACATCATGCTTCTGCTAATCATTCAACAGCAAGTTCTATGCCTTTGGGCGACCCACTTCAAAGTCCGAGCCCCAATTATTATCAAAGTCCATCAGCGATTGCCAGAAGCAAAAGTCATAAATTACAGAAGGTGCTAAAAGCCACACACAAACACACAAAAATTGTTAAAAATAATGACACATTTATCACATCACCATTGAGTCATCAGCGCGAGACCTGCACATAAAAGGCAAAGGTTGGCCGCTGGGGTTGACTCTGGGATACACGACGCTGTCTGACTGTCCAGTGGGCAGTACCCCGACGACATCATCATCACCCATCAGCCAACAGCCAACAGCCAGCAGCCAGCAGCCATCAGCCTCGCTCAGTCTCGTTAGAGGCGTAAATCTGCGCTATGGGCAACGTTATTGTAACAATCAACGCCCGACGCGTTAAACACATGCGAGAAATGATTACCAGGGCGCAGCAGATTCTCGATTGAGGGACGGAAGCGGAGGCGATGGCGAAGGGTGGGAACTGGGTATCGCCTGCAGCGATTCGATTTTGACCACAGCCGCGGCACATTCGGGGTGTTGACAATTCAAACGCAATAATTGCGACTGCGAACCGCACGGCGCTCGACGGGATTCAGAAAAGGTGTGCCGAGGTCCCTCGTCCTGGACGTGTGTGTGCGCTCGCCTTTGGCTCGTTATTTCGTGTTTGACACAATGTCAACTTTGTAATAAGTTTTCCTTTTGCTGGCTGCGCTCTGGCTCTGTTCGCATAAAAAATTTGGTAATGGCAGTTGCAGTTGCTTTGATCTGCCCAGCCAGGGGTAGTTTTGCACCCCGGTCTACGGTGAATGGTCGCGACGTAGTTTTAATGAACCCTCCAACGATTCTCTTGCCGTTCGTCCTTGTTACTGATTTTTGATCCTGTTGCCATTGTGGGCATTGTTCTCGCACTCTCGCATTCAACATTTGCTTTTGAGCTCGCTTTTTTTTTGTCGTGTGTTTATTATTAGCCTGGCAAACACATCCGCACTCGCAGTCGGCGATCTCTGACTGCTTTTTGTTGGGCATCCTTCAATGTTGGTTTAATGAGTTGAATATGTCAAACGTCGCCCCTTGCACAAGCCATTCTCATTCACAGTCACAGGGGCTGGCAAATGTCGTCATTAGCATTGGAAATGGCACAAAACATTTGCGAGGAAAACGAGAATATTTATATTTTGTGTAATAATTGAGAAGCTTCTTCTTCGTCTCTTCTAATCATCACTCATCTGACTACTCGCCTAAAGCGCCATCTAATCGCTGTATCTTAGTGCGGCAAAGTCATGTATTCCAAGCTGGTGAGAAGGTTGCTGCTGAGGACGCAGAAAATTCGCATAAAACGCATTAGCATTGGGATACTTGAACAGATGTTCTTGCATTTGAAATTCACAAAACTAAAAGCGAGTTTCGCTGTTGACGCAGCCAAACAAATCCGCAAAGGCAAAACTTGAAAAGACAAAGAGGATTGCCCAACACCTTGCGTAGCTGTATCTAGCACTCGTATCTAAGCACTCTGGCTGCCAATGACAGTTGGTTGTTGTCACCCTCTGGACAGAAATTCGCACAGCTGAACGCTGTTAGTGGGCTGAATAATTCTATAGAATGCGACGAATGCGAAGTGTGACCGGCTTAGAGGTGAGTCAAGGAAGAAGTTGCCAAAGTCTGTCGCTTCGCGTCGCGTCTCTAATGCACGCTGGCATTTACATAATTCCCCAGACAGGACGCGGGGCCAGAACTGGGAGCAGCACTTGACTCAAGGCAAGCACCCAGAACCCAGAGCCCAGTGCCCAGAGCCCAGAACGAAAATCAAAATTAGAGGCAACCCAGCAGTGAGCCAAGCCAAATATCAATTACAATCACGCAAACCCAACACAACACGGACCACTTCAGCTCGGGGACAACGGCCGGCGATAGAACAACAAGCAAATTAATTGAAATCAATGCAAATGCCAAACGGGCCAAGCGGGCAACCCTCAAGGGTTGTGTTATGTTTCGTTCTGGTTTTTCAATTTCAATAGGCAATCGCATTTGTCAGTGGCTTAAGTCGCGCTCCGCTTTCGGCTTTCGGCTTTCCACTTTCCACATTCAACACTCCCAACCCCCGCCTGGGCACAGTTGCCGTGCCACGGTCGCATTGTTGTCAAACATGTCAAAGCAATAGCAAACATTTGGGCTGCTTTTAATTTATCAATGCAAGTCGATTCCCTCTACTCTTCTTCTCTCTCTCTTTTTTTCTCTCACTGCCCGCTTGATCTATGGATTCCATTTCGCGGTTTGCTGAGCACATACAACGCCCTCAGAGGCAGCAGCAGCAGTAGCAGCAGCAGCAGTAGATAACGCGCCGATAAGCAACGACAGTGTCCTTCTGGCATCGCATCCGCGGTCTCTTTTGTGTGATAAGTAACTCATTATATCACTGGATAGCTGCCGGCATGCCTCAGCTTCTGGTGTATCCGCGGTGGCTTTTGTGGGTATCGAGCCCTACGGGACATATTGTTACTGAATTTTCTCTCTCTTTGCTCTTCAACATATGCCACAAAATCTGGGCATTCAAATCACTCAAACGGGTAAAATCTGATTCAATGAAAAATTGCATAGATTACAAAGTGCCATATGGTAATGTATTTTTCTATGTTGACAATATAAATGTCGTTTAATTTGATGTTTTATCGAAACGTGTTTAAGATAACCATTCAAAAGGAGAATGAATACTTACTAAGTTGATTACTATTACTAAGTTGATTAGCCATAACTTCTATTCTCTATGATAAGTTTTGCGAAAAGTGCCAAACACGACTTGAATATGCTTGCATTTCATTTCGAAAGTTTGAGTCTGAAAAGTGATTAAGTTTTGCCTTAAAACATGAGCAACATTATAACCGAATTTTAAATTGGCTTATTCTAATAGAGGACTTAAAAAGACTTCCCCCTTGATTCTTTTTAAAGAGGGGTATTTCTCGTCCTCGAACATGGAAAGAAATTATGCATAAGGCAATTCAGCCAAAGTAAATCAATTAAAATTATATAGATAAAACGTATTTCAGCCCAACTATGAATAACTAATTTCCTTTGAATGGGTTAGTATGGATCTTCAATCAAAATTCATACTGCACTTCCGAGTGATATTTTCAGAAATTCTTTCAGTAAGCAGTTTAACCAATTCTCCTTTTGGGTCCTTTGAGGAATTCTTCAATCAGATGTCATCTAAGCCCAAAAGATTGCTGTTTAAAACTGCTTTCTTTCATTCAATTCTTGTGAAAATGAGAGCAATATTTAAACTTAAAATATTATTCATATTAGAGCCGTGATTCAAAAATCAAGTTGAAATATCTACTTCTATCAATATTGAGAATACTTGTACCATCTATATGCATATAAGATTGTAAGTCTCCACCTCTCGTAGCTTCCACTTTCTAATGCTTACAGGGTATAAAAATGCGGTTAAAACTGATTGAATGGCTTGAGGCTGATAGAACATGTTTCATTCTCTATGTTCGCCATTAAATACCTATTGGCTTCACTCTATGCTTTGATAATATGTTGATAGGCTCAATTTGCAGATATCGACTTTTTATGCTCGTCATTTTGAATTCTTAAAGGTCAGTTATGCTGAAGCTCAATGTCAGCGGACGACACATCAGAGGCCATAAAATCGATTGGCAACACGCGTCGCGGTTTAAAAACCAATGTCAATAAATTTTCACTAGAACAAATTTATTGGTAAGTCCGCCACTGAAAGGAGATCAAGCTTTTTGACGGAGCTTCAGGCCATGGCCACGATTCAACTCGTTGACTCGACGCGCAAAACGGCGACGCCTCCAAATGTCAATAAAGAACACATTTTGTTTGGCAAACGCTTTTTATGTGGAGACCGCACAGTCGAGGAAATCGGCCCAAAACACGAGCATAAAACTCTGCCAATTGCCCAGTGAGGCGCGCGCCGTTTGGCGACAAAATAATGACATCAAATCGCATAATTTGTGCAACAGACGAGCCACGACTAACCCCAAAAGGTTAGCTAAGGGTTAGCGACAACAACAACGCCGACAACAAAGGCAACAACATGAATATAAATAAAAATGAAAGTCGAGGAAGCGCTTTTCAAATTGCCTGATTTACTAGTCGCTGGGGGCTAACGATTTCCCAGTTCAGCATCAAGGAAATAAAGTATGCTCCAAGGATGCCCACACACATATATGTATAAATATATATATATATTTGTATATATATAGTACTTGGCCACATGTGGTGGCTGGGCAAACTAGCAACAATAAGAAAAGAGAAATAACAACACACAACAAGGAAATAAATAGAAAAGTGCTTGGCAATAAAATTTGCGTAAATAGTCCAATTTGCATTGAATGTTGCCTTATTTATTTTTCGACTTTCCGACTGAAATCCCCAACTCCAAAGCAGCCAACAGCCGAAACCAAAAATGAATCACACTCGGCTATTGTTATGCTTTCAAATGCTTATTGTGTGTGTGTGTGTGTGTGGGGGGTGTTAGTGAAGTGTAAATTTGACAAATTTTGTTAAAAGCAAAATATACAAAAATAGCCTCGAATGTGTGTAGTAAACACGGCCATGAGGGCAAATAAAAGTTTACAGCAATTTCTGAATTATAAATGTTTCCCTTTAAAGGACTTTTGGGGCATAAATATAGTAACGAAACTAAAGACACGAATTGTGCGAAGGTATTTTAGGAATTCTTTCAAGCTAATTGCATTCCCCACTTAAGTATATATATATATATATATATTTTTACTTTATCCCTTGGTAAGCTTGTAATGTCATTGTTCTATTGTTTTTCGTTGGAAACTTTTGCCAGACGAAAGTACTTTAAACTTTTCACTTCGAGTCGAATGCAATGAGGCCTAGCAATTAACAATCGATGCTTAAAATACTGCCAATTAACAATTAACAAGCTTCCAGCCCCAAACAGAAGTTTTTTCTTTTTCGTTTTTCGTTTTCCGATATCAAGTGTGCATTCAGCAAGATTTTTAAATAGATTTTTATACACATATATATATATAGTATAGGTTTAGTTATTAATTAATTGAAAAATGTAAATTATATGGCGTTATTTTAGGTCAGCACGCAAATGAGAGAGCCATCGATTGGTCGATTGACCGCACAAATTCCTATTGGCCATTTAAATAAAGCCATAAAACAATTTAATTTCACACGCAGCCAACAGAATTTAATGTCGCCCCCGAAAATTTTAAGCTAATTACACACACTTGATGTCCATAAATTAGCTGCTGTGCTTGAAATGCCTTTTTATATATAATATTTAAATTGATGCAATTAACGTGATTATGTACTTAGCCGACTAATTGGTCGGCAAAGCGGACATCGAATGATTAAAGCCATTGTCTTTCAGCTTTCGTTGACACGTATTCCTTTGCTCTGACTGGGCGCGCAGCCCAGCCCAAGCCACCCAAACACAAACACACGCATAGACAATAGCTCACAAAAATTAAGTGAGTTATTAGCTCGTTATCTGCCACACTTAATATTTATACAGTTGGCTGCTGAATAGCGGTGCCACATCAGTTGCAGGCCAATCCAAACTGAACGTGGAGATACCCTGTAAGCAGATTGAGTATAATGAAAGGTCATTCAATTAATGAGTTGGGATGCAAAATGGTTCGTCTACGTCACAAGTTTCAGTTGACAATCTATTTACTCTTAGATCTTTCTAAATTACCTCTAGATGATCATACCCGCCTTAGAGCATTCACCATGGTACAGCAGAGCATAAAATGAGCACTGACAAGCTCAGAGAAAACTGGCTGTAGGTGGGCCCAGACTGTTGCTGCTTGTTGCTTAAAATTCAAACAATGTGTTGATGCCTTCACACCAACAACACATGCATAATTAATATGCAAAAGAAGCAAAAAACAGCAACAACAGGACAAGAGGCGAGGGCAGAGGCAGAGGCGAAGGCAGCGGCAGAGGCAGAAGGGCTAAACTTTTTGGGCGAGCTTGAAAATTGAAAGGGTTAGCATACATTTCGGGGGTAGGCGGGATGCATCGTTAGACGACATTTTGCAGCTCTGCTGCTGCTTCATTATTACAGCTTCCGCGTCAACATCATTTCCGCAAACAGCAACAACTACACACACACATACACATACATATATATATATAGAGTATGCTGTGTTGTTGTTGTTGTTATTATTGCCATGCATAATTCATATGTGAAACGCAACAATAGGTGGCAAAGCAAACGAAGCAAAAACATAACCTCAAACCTCTTGAATGGCACTGAAAATGGTTTAATTGGAGCTTCACACCCCCACAACCCCCACACCCCTACACACTCCCTCGCACCCCCTTCGAGCATTTACATATTTCAATGCGTGCAATTAAGCGTGTTTCTGGGAGTTTGGGGCGGCGGCGGCGGCGGAGGCGCCTTCGAGAAGCGGTTGGGGCTGCCAACTGTCATGACATGGCAAAAAAGTTTAATTTTTTGTTAAAACTTTTCGACGGATTTCGTTTTTTCCTTCTACAGATAAATATAGCTGGTAACTTTCGAGAACAAGGGCCATCTTTTTCTAATCTCTCCCCTCTCTGTCTGTCTCGTCTTACAGGAAAATCACGACATTTTACGGTGAACGGCTTGAGTGCTAATAACACGCTTCAGCAGCAACAGTACAGCTTGCAACAGCAGCAGCAGCTGCAGCCAGCGACTGACACACGCAACATATACAACAATCCTTACAATCCACAACAACAACAACAGCAACAACAACACCAACAACAACAACAACAGCAACAACAACAACAACAACGCACCGCACATCTCTTTAAGTCGCTGGCTGCCACTGCTGCCGTTAGCGGCAATAATAGCTTGAGTCATCCATATGATTTCTCGAATTCGTCGTCCTCATCGAATGCCAACAACGAACAGCAGGGATCATCATCATCGGAGGCGGATAACGCGTTTCTAACTCATAATAACGGTAAGTTATCTTATAGAAGAATTATCCTTAAAGGATGCGCAGTATCCTTGACATGCAGGGAGAAGGTATAAATTGTTTACCTAATAACAGAAATGAAAATGGAAATGCTACAAGAGTGACGAGATACGATTTAGAAAGAATAAATGGCTTAAATTTATAATCCAACAAGTTTTTAAGTGAGCTTTTACTAGCTATGATGCAAGTTAGTTTATAGGATATTCAGCTCAAATTGTAACTTTGTAACTTCAATGTTCCATTCTAAATATATGTAAATGAAATAACAGTAATTAGTAATTCAATATATAAAACCATTCAACGTACATAGACTGTTACCCATTTCCCACAAAAAGCCTTGAGGATCTATACTTTATCTCTATAGTTTTGATCTGCTATAGTTTCTATCTGCTTCTAAACTATCTAGTCTACAGCTCAATATAACTTAGGTTTGCTCTTGCAAGATCTGGTTTATTTGAGGCCAGTTTTGCATTCGAATTTTCTATGCGACAGTTTGAAGTAAGCATCTATAACTCCTATAGTCGTCGGCAATGATAGTGTGTAAGAGCTTACAAACATAAGCGAACTACAGCGATCTATGCTATGCTATGATAGGTGAGCTACATCGATCTATGCTGAACTGACTCTCTCTCTGAAAAGCGATGACTTTAATTTAAAGTCATTTTTCCTTCATACAAGTAAATCTTGAAATTAATATATCTCAATCGCCACAAGTGTTTTTCCCATGTCCCTTACATCGTCTTGACATTGGGGATGTTTGTTAATTTCATATTTGAACAAACACTTAGTTCGAAGTATATTATTTAATGGACTTTGAGTGTCTAATGTATAATAGTCTTACCCTTCTTCGACATATCGATGGCTTATACTTCCGCCAACTGAATAACTAGCTTTAAGTTTTTGATTTAATTTGATTAGGACTTGCCTGGTTATACTCCTCTGTGGTGCATCACAAATTGAAAAGCTACTCAAGCAATTAAAAACACAACTTTCGAGCCTTAAGTAATATTTCCGCTCTTGCATAATTCCTACCTCGGCTAGCACAACAAATCAAAAAACTTGCTCACCTGCCTGCTTGGCTGGCAGTTTTCCATAATTTGCACGCAATTTGCATTTCAAGTGGCCAGTCGCCCGCCCTCGTCTCCGATCTGCAGGCAGCTCCTCTCATTGCTCAAGTTGGCCACTAGCTTTTCCTTGACTTGCGACTGCCTTCTAATTACAGCACAAAAATGCGCTTACCGCTCAGCCCCAAACCCAGCTTCAGCTGCCGGTTGGCAAACTTGGCACCCAACGTGAAATTAATGTGAGAGCTCATAATTTGTTGAGCAGAGCGGATGGGACACGCTCTCCAGTCTCTCCTTGAGGGAAATGCGAGTTAGTTTAGCGGGAAGAAAGCAGCTACAAATTACAGGGTAAAGCGCGTGGGCAAAGGTGTGGCAAATTGTGGGCAAGATTTATGTGGCTGCTGAACCTTGTTGTTTTTGTTTTATTATGGCCGAGCATAGTAATGGAGAGCATGCTGAGAATCTAGCAGTTAAACTAACTACTTAATTTGATTGAAATTCAACTTCGACTGATGCAATCTGGCAAATATTTACCCATACACACACACACACACACACACAAATATGTATAGGGTTTCAACTAAAGCTGAAGTAGTCTTGCATGTAATCTAAAGCTGACAATCTCGTGCTCGAAAGCCAGACTAAAGTTGCATTTCGCCTGCCAGCCAGCCAGCCAGCCAGCCAGCATTATCCACAAATCATTTGGGGGCTGCTGGGGCAACTATAAAATGTGGCGAAATGCAATTGCCGCACAGGACAATGGAAGAGAGGCAAACACGCCGCCTCTTATGCAATAAAAATCATTAAAAAATATATAAAAATGAAAGCGGCAAGTTAACAAGGCGCTCGATCCTGCTGCTCTTGGCCACGATGCTGATGAAGCCATGGAAAAAATTGAAAATCCTTGCAAGCAACGCGTCGGGCTGGCTAGAAACTAAACGAGCGCCCAGCGCCATAAACTTAAATCACGATTAAAAGTGTGATTATCCTTGTGGCGCTACAAATCGCCGCTGCAGCTGACAGAGCGCAGAGGAGCCAGAAGAAGCCAGACGTCGGCCACTAGACAGGCACAACAGTGTCCTGGCTGCTTGTTGCTTGCTTGTTGTTGTTGCAGTTGTCTGATTTTATATCTTTACAACCAGGCGCGGCTGTGGATGAGTAGTCAGAGCAGTCTCAATACCAAGTTGCAGTCTGGACCCCAGTCCATGGTTGCCTTTGTTATTCTGTTGTGTTTATTATACCCTGCACCAAGTTTGAATTGCATAAAGGGTATATTGCATACTCATAAGAGAAATGATATTCCGAGTACAAAGTTTGCTCCTCTTATTATACACATTTCATTTTGAATAGCTTTTGTAGGGTATGCAGGGTATCCACAGGTCATAGGCTCACCATTTGAGCAGGCATTCCAGCTTTGCCTTGGCTTTTGAGTGAGAGACACAGCACAGCTTCAAGACTGTCAGCATGTGTGTACTGCACGCACACCACAGAACATGTCCCAGCATCAGTAGCCAACTATGAGGCATACATTCATATATGCATAGACACAGAGTATGCTGTCCACAAAGGAGGGTGTCGAACGTCACAAAACTAAGTTGAATTTAAAGAGAAATCTGGGCAGCTAGTGTGTGGTGCAAAAGGCAATAGGTAATTGTTTTCTGTTCTCTGTTGCCTTAGCCGAAATAAGGAAAAGCTTTTTACGCAATCAAAAGTTGAGGAAAGTATTAAAAGAATTCCAAGCGATTTAGAACCCTTTTACAGACAAAGTCCGTCAGTCCGTCATAAGCCCAAAAATAAAACTACATTTAAACTGGAATTAAATTCCTTGCCTTTGTCCCTTTTCTTTGGGCCATAATAAAGCATTATTAGCACTCGCATTTTAAATAAGTACGACAAATCAAAGCAAAGTTTTGTACATATGTCCAAAATATCCATCAATTGTTTTGCTAGCACGATGGCTGCCACCCTAAGCTGTCAATTGGTCTGCGGACTTTTGCCAATACAACGAGACCGGAGCCGTCGTCCAGTTCCTGCCTCGATTTCAGTGCAAATACAAACAGGCGAATGCAAATAAACAAGGCGTAGAAGGCCTATAAACAAAGGAGCAATCGATGGATGGTGGACCCTCCACCCCAGTGGGTGCTGGCTGTCCAGGCTGTCCTGACGGACGTTCGGCTTATCACAATTCACCCATCACACGAGCAACTGGCTGTCCATCCGTCCGGCCATTGGCTTGCGTTTCACCCCCAACCGAATCAGGCATTGGACAATTGACTCTCGTATTTCAGTGATGAACTTAACTTATGTCAAAATATGCGATAAGTAATCCTTTTTGGCTCCGCCAGCCTGCTTCCTGCTCGGCAGGTCAGCCTCACTTCCCAAGCACAAAATTCGGGCCTAGACCAGGGTCTGTTCAAATATTTTGTTTCTAGTAATATTCACGCCGGGGGTAAGTTTATGGCCTAGCCATTTTTGTACATTTGTCACGAAATCTAAAATGAAAAGTATATAGATGTTGTTGTCTTAGACGCTTGTGTCTGTAATGAATTGTGACAAAACGAACGGATGGACCCATTGATAAGGCAAGCGCTGCAAAGTTGGCCAATCGTCTTTTGTTTGCTCTTCATTTGCTGCATGCTAGCCGGAGTTGAATCCAGATTTATTGTTCTGTTTGGCGTGTTACTAGTTTATCCTATTCGCAATAGTATATCTTGCCAAAATTTTAGATTTGCACAAAATATTTTCATTTAATTGTGACAATTTCATGCTTCCACTTCCTAGCCATGTCCCCTTTCCTGATAGATTTGTATCTATATATATGTGACTTGCCTGTGGACCAGCAAGCGTGGCCAACCTTAAAGGCTCGGGAACCCCCAGTTTTACGCCGAGATTCTCAATTAGGATAATCTCCGAATGACTACACAAATATTGGCAAAATTCGAAAATTCGCTGCAGACATTCTGTCAGACATTTGGGGCAATGCATTGGACACGATTTAAGTCACTGCATGTCATGGTCATGGTCCTGGCTTCTGATCCTTGGGTTGGCTTTGTCTGGCTGCTCAGAGCTGTTTATTTTGCCTTGTAACTGTTATTGTTGTTGTTTTTACGCATTTGCAGAGAGTCGCCCGCCTTTCAGGTTTCGGCATTTTCAGGCAAATAACATTTTCCGTATTTTTAGATGAAATGCGTCTCTTGGGGGGCGGCCTGCATGATTGGGCGTTCGGGCGTTTGGGCTCTGCTCAAAGGGGCGCACGGATGGGTCAGCTGCCCTCCATTATATGCACATAAAAATAAATTCCAAGACTTTATTATGCCCATGTACTTGTCATTGTCGATATGTGTGCAATGGACTGTGCTTGCATAAGGGGGAGAGTGAAGCATGCAGCCTGTGCCCGAGCCCATCCTCGCATGGGGTCTGGCCACTCGGAAGTGGGTAATGCAACTGCGAGGGCGCGACTGCACTGGGGGGAGTCTTATGTTTAATTTTGTGCCAATGCTCAATTGAATAACGTTCGAACGCTTCATTGAGTAACACTGAGTAAACAATGGAAAGGGCACAACTTTTGCTTGGTCCAAGAAGACTATTGCAGCAGTTATGAATAGCTTGAATTTAGCTTTGAGTTACGCCTGAAGAACAACACGTAATCTTCGCTGTGCTAGCTGACTTATGCTCAGTTCGGAGCTACCCAATCGTGTATGACTTGCCAAATCAACAAAGTTAGTTCAGTGGAGCACGACGAAACGCCTACGCCTGTCTGGCATGCACAAAACTCAGATTTCGAGACAATCAAAATGGATATTTGATGCACTTTTTAGTGCCGCAATAGTATATAAATGGAGGCTGGCTTTTAGGTTTGCAGGTGCCGCCAGGACGGCTGGCTGGCAGGCAGGCACAACTTTTATGCGCGCAAAAACAAGTTAGATACGAGTCAGTAAGCCAGAGATGCCTATTGATAAGTCAAGTAAGTTTTTGAGCAAGTGCGCCTGAGTGTCTGCCCTAAATTTTTGGCAAAATTCAATTGTAATTTTGTAATGTGAAGTACGGACTCACAAAGCCATTGCTTGAGCTCGCAGTCTCATCTTCAATTCACATGAATACATTTTGCCCTTAAGTGTCCAAGCACTTAAGCATGCCTTTTGGCCGTTGTCAAGTGGGAAATTGTGGTCAGACCATTATAACTTATAAAAGTCGGTCTGAACCAACTCCCACTCTCTCTCTCGCGCTCTCTCTCTCTCTCTCTCTCTCTCTCTCTCTCGCTGTCGCTCAAGTGGCGGTTGGTAAATTTTTTGGCCATGCCATTTTCTAAATTAAATTCAAACTGACATCGTATCAATTTAAATCAAATGAAGTGCACTTTTTGTTCGGCCCGACTGGGCTTGAAAACTGCTCAACTGCTCAACTATCGAGAGCATCGCAGAGAGAGTCACAGTTCAGCACAGGCCGGAAAGCAATCGAGCGTATCCTTTAAGTGCTGAGCCAAAAGTGGCATCAACTTTAGCATAGTTTTTGGCCGCCATGGCAATGCCTCACGCTCCGTTCGACTTTGAGTTGACATAGTTTCCAGTTGCCCGAAAGCCAGCCAGTACGTGCGAATGCCAGTTGTAGTTATAGCCAAAGTTCGAGTCGTGTTGCCCAGTTAAAGTTGGCTCTGGTTGAGCTGCAGCTCATTACGTGGCCAGCAGGCCAAATGATGTGACAACTTGCAGACCAAATTAGAATTTGTACATGCAAGTATTCAACAGTACGAGCGGGGGCCCCAAAAGAGCAGGGGCTACAAAACACCTGACCAATTTACGACGCCTACGACAGCCGGAAACGATGCCAGCAATTTAATGAGCTGCCATTTATATAAAAAGCAGAAAAGTGGCCAAAGGTGGCCAAATATTTAGCAACATTCCACATACAGAGAAATGGAGGGAGATATAAAGTGTGTGAATGGGAGACAGAGAGACAGAGAGAGAGAGAGACAGAGAGAGAGAGAGCGTCAGACAAACACCTAAGGGCACTTGGTACGAAGCACGGAGTACGGTGCACGGAGAACGGAGCACGGAGGACGGAGCACGGGTACTCACATGTGGGCTGCTTGCGAGTAGCGGGTCCGTGATTCATGCAATTCGCACACCAGTTGGCCATAAAAATGGCTTAAAATGATCATCATAAACGTTGAGTGAGCAAATATTGCAATAAAAGTAAATGACTGAAGGACGTCGTAAAATATTTATACGTGATGCACACACACACACATACCCACGTAAGACAACTCTCATGAATATCATAAAAACGGCGAGCAATGCTAAAAAATGAAGGCAAGAGCCAGTCGAGAACAAGTCGAGACAAATGTGCCACGCAAGCAGAAAATCATACGATGGGGGGAGTCAAGCGAGTCGAAATTTTGACCTAATGATGGGTTTTTAGGAGCAGGTGAGCAAATTGGAATTAACTCGCTACGACGTACTTGGAGCATGTTGTTAATGAAGTGCTTTCACCAGCAAGCGTACTATATAGTCTATTTATAGTCATGTTTATGGTAGAGATTCTGTTATAAACAGAACTTTAAGATAGTTACAGTTAACCCACACCAGAGCTTTACACAACTATATCTCGCTCTCGTCCTGAGCCATAAAATTCTGTAAGTGTTTGATGCCATAAAACTGTTTTACAGCAGAATACGGGCTAGAAATGCCATAAGTCTAATAAGACTTATTGAAACATTGGAGAAACTAAATTCTAATAAGTTAGATTGCTTGAAAATATAGATATATATCTTTATCATTGAGTTCTTCTAAAGGAGTCAAGAAATATTGCTGATTGGATTGTTACTGCTTGAAATTCCGTTGCTCAAAAGTTCCTAACAGACTTCATGTTATTGAAAGTCGTTTTCGGTCTGCTAGCTAAATTGATAACAGGGGTTGTCTGCTCTCCTTCGCTGTGATGCGCTCTTGCTCTCAGTTCTCTCTCTCTCTCTCTCTCTCTCTCTCAATTACCTCCCCTTTTTATACTCTCCCGCACTCCTGCTTTGCAGAAGTTTCGTCAAGTTGTGCGCTACCCCTTCTCTATCAGGGGTAGTTAGATAATGTTAAATAACATAACAGAGACTGTAAAGGGACAACTTCCTACATAGTTTTAAGCTGAAATAACAGCGAGCCGATGCCGAAAGCTTTTAAAAGTTGTGTCAAAGCAACATGAAAATAGTGCAGACAAAGCTTTTTAGAGTTTATTTCTTTTATAATATTATAGCTACATTAGCAATCGTGCATTTCAGCAGAATTCACTGTTATGCTATCATTTAACAGACTTGTGTTAGAAGCTTTTCAAAAAGCTTTAAGCTTTCCCAATAGTGCTATAAACTTTGTAGGGGAAATTGCCCCTAAGCTCAAATATTCGAGAGCTTTGCGAAAGTTCTTCGAAGGAAAGCTTTTGCCCCTAAAAGCTCTCTGCAAATTACGAAGTGTGGCAATTTACAAAGGTTGTTGCTCATTAGAGGCTCCTGACAGCTCACACTCTCACACGCACACACACACACATACACACACACATGCACACACATACAGAGAGATTGAGCAGTCGTGCCATTCGGGCTGCATGCTATTAGGTGGCGCTCGCTGGTATTTTGGCTTTTGCATAACTTTTATTGTGTGCGGATGGCAGTGAAACACAGCTGGCGAATTTCGGCTTTGAGAGCAACAGCGAGAGCATTCGGGAGCGAATCTTGTCTCTCGACTGTTGCTCATCTCCGAATGTATCTCTGGCTGTGCATGTGTGTGTGTGTGTGTGTGTGTGCGAGACGACGAAGCTGGCGCTAAAATGTGAAATGTGGCCGGTAGTCGCATCGTCGCATCAGGCTAAGGCCGCCATAACGGATCGCATTCAATGTGGCAAGCGCAACAATGAGCTGCTGCTGCTGCTGCTGCTGCGTCTCTTCTGTGTTGTCGTCCTCGTTGTCCTCGTCGTCGGCGTCATCGTCAGCGTCATCGTGGCCGCTGTCGCTGTCGTCGTCGTTGTCGTTGCCGTTGTCGTTGTCGTTGTCGCTGTCGTTTTCGTTGTCGTAGTCGTAGTTGAAGTCGTCATATTCGTGTCGTGTGTATACAATTTTGCATTAATTTTTGTTGCTGCGGCCAAGTCTTAACTGCAGTTTAGCGTACATTTTCAAACGACGTGCTTCGAAATGCCGTCCAAATGGCCAATTGCAAGTGCAGTGAATATTAAGTATAGGACGCCAGTTGCAAGCGAACAATGTGTGTACTGACCATAGTGCCAATAGATGCTAAATCATAATGCCATTTGGCGCCAAAAAACTCGCCAACTCCAAGTGTGTGTGTAACAAGTAACAAGTTGGCAACCGTGTAACACTCAAGCGAAACCATAATTTTTTCTGATGCACCCATGCAACACGGCTAGCTGTTCGTCCTCAGCCATTTCTACCTTCGAGCTGCACAGTGTGCCTGTGTCTGTGCGTGAGGCTGCCACTGAAAGCGCATAGTTGTGTGACATTGAAGTTTTCTAGCTATCGTGTTAAGAATCAATTTATGAATTTTGCATTTGCGTTACACCAATGCCAATGTCTTTGCGCCTTCCTGACGTATACGCAATATTGAACTGTCCACTTATAATTGGCATATAGCAATACCAATCAAAGTTCAATGCAAATTGAATCTAGAGAATGTTTTGTGGTCAATAGTTCAACACTTTAATACACGCTGACTGGCAGACACAAGTCGCCGATTCAATGCGAATGTTTTACCCGCAGTTGCTCAATGCTCTTGATACACATCACTTTCAATAATATATATAAGCAGCCGTAGGCGGGCGATAAATTTGACTGGCGCCGATTCGACAGCTGCCACTCTGATAATTCGCGAGCAAACTCGAACTGCGAACTAAAACGAAACAGAAACTTTCTTAAATAGCCGCCAGCGTATTTGCCGCATGCGTGAATGAATCCAGAATTTAAATTAAGAAGCAAACATACATAAACAAATAAATAAGCCAATAAACAGAAAGCCTGTCCATAATTGAAGGCATTTGCTTGCCCGTGCGCTAAATAGAGTTGAATGTAGTTCGGCCACAGTCTCGACTGTTTTCGAAAGAAATTGCCATAAACTATTGTAGCTTAACTTGTTTTTGGCCACGCGAGATTACTTAATCGCTTGAACGTAAATGAACATGTTGCTTGTGCTTCGCTTTTTGCTCCCTTGTTGGATGACTCAACTTAATGTACAATGAAATTGATTGTCCAAAAGGTAAGTGACTGAAAACTTCTACAGTCTAAGATCATTTCAATTGAGTTACTTTGTCAGGTATGGCCATGTATATGGTTATAAGCCAGTGCACCCCACACTTGTTGCACTCACGTACATATCTCCAAAATAAGATATTTTATTCATCAAGCTCGCCAGACACTCGAACAAAGGCTTTTAACGCATTTGCTCGACCACAAAATGAATGCAGCTGTGATTTGCCTGCTGAGTTATTTATGAGAAAAATAAATACGAGAATTGCTTAAAAATATTTTATGAACAATTTAAAAGAATTATGACAGCAGTACATTGCCCAAGACCATTTCCTCTTACCATCACAACACAGGCAGGAAAACAATTGGTATAGATCATATATATATATATATATATATATGAATCAATATCTTCATTGTAGACCAATAAGCATTCTGAATATTATAAATTTCTTAAGAAAGTTGCTCAACTGAAAGTGGTTGCTAAATTAGTTTGTCTTTCTTGGAAAGAAAAATAAGTTTTTGAAATGGGATTTAAAACAATTCTTTAATATATATTTCTATCATTGAATATGAATTGCCAAGAAACTCTTTTCTGCATCAGTAGTCAAACGGTTGCTTTCGACCCCATATGCGATAATCACATATGCTAATCAATATTCCCACACACTTATATAAATTCAAATGTTCATATGTACGTAATATGTGTAAATAGCCGGGCTTCTCGTTCCGTAACTATACCCAAGTTTCCTGTAAATTTCGTATGCAATTTACATATTTTATTTTATTGTTTTGATAGTCTCATGCCGCACATCATGTATCTATTGGCCGAAGCAGTTTTGAGTTGATGCGCCTTCATAACAGTTTATAGAATTCTAAAAAGATAAGGACGATTCCACGAAATGGAAAATCGTCTTAAGTTAACATATATTGAAATATGAAAATATTTATTTATTATTTTGAACAGAAAAAAAGATAGTAAATGTAGTTAAATTTGATTCCACTTAATCGATTTTAAGGGAATGTGTATCTATATCTGAAAATTAGTAAGTCTATGGAGTCTTTTCTATTTAACCAACACATTTTTTTGGTATACAGTTCTCAATATTAATTATCTTTTAAATAAGTACATTAAAGTTAGTTAGTATCTAAAAATATTCAAATATTAAATATCTCGTGTAATAAATGTAAATATTTAATATATTTGCAGTAAAAAGTATTAATGACATTCCTTTATCCTTTATCCTTCCTTCCTTTATCTAAAGATTGTATTTTTTTTTAAATATTATTAAATAGTATTACGAAAATGTTAATATGCAATATGAAATGGTTAGTTTAGACTGAATATAATTTCAACTCTGAATTACAATTTTAAATTGTACAAACATTATTTTTCAAAAGACTTAAAACTTATTTAAAAGGAATAAATAGTTTTAAAAATATTGAAACTCCCTATTATCGTTAAAAAAAGTTGAAAGTTGTTATTAAGTACTGTTCATGTTATTCAAAGAAATATTCTTGATATAAAGTAATGTAGAAGGACAATTGTGAAACTGCTTTATGGGTGCCTCTTGCTATTCTTTGCATACTTTGCCCGAGGTATCTTAGCTTTTATTGGGCTCTGTAGAGTTTCTTCGTCACTTTTGAATTCTTGCCCGTTCCCCATAGCATTTGAATTCAATAATAAACGTTGCATACCCGTACTTGCAGACTAGTCGAGGCACAGTGTCTCATGGAATTTTTCAATTTCATTTATGGATGTATTTATTTACATACACCTAGAAATATATATATGTATATGTAAATAACATATATATGCAAGTCTGGATGCATACATATATAGTTGGGCGCTGAGCTTCTACTTCATTCGCTTTACATTACATATACCACATATGCATGCACGCATACACACATCTAGGCTTTTATATACATACATTATTACATAGATGCGCTTATAAAAAGATGAATTCATACGCACGCCTAGTGCCAGCCCGGATAACGCAGGGCGCGCAAACGAAAACGGGCAGGATTCACATGCGATTCGCATAGGGAAAAATATCATCAAGTCGCTGGCGGTTAGTTTGGCTTGGAATCTATGTGTGTGTGTGTGTGTGTGTGTGTGTGTGTGTGTACGAAAAAATGACTATGTGACCATGTGAGTGTGTGTGTGTGTGTATGTGTGTGTATGTGAGCAAGAATGCGATGCTTCGCTAGTGATTGTCTTTCCCTGTTGCTCGATTCGCCTTTCTTTTGCTAGCTGCTTGCACTCAGCCTGCCGACAACAGAACTTAATTGTCTCGTTACAAATGCTCGACAGCAAAATACCCTACACACACACGTATAAATCATGTGAATCTGTGTGTCATTGAGATTGAGGTTCATTCTGCAGATACAATAATTCACATAAACATCATCAATATAATATAAGATAAGATAATATAATAATAAAATATATTTTCTATTGAATAATAATATAAATATTTTTTTTTTTAATAGTAAAAATATTTTAAAATCTAAAAAGCCTAATAGAATATTATAGATATCCAATTGAATGTTGAACGTAAAGAGAAACTCCTTAAAAGAACTATTGTAATTGTATTATTATACATTTATATGAATAGTCATTTTATGAAACTTTGCTTGCATTTACCTAATCACTTTCTATATATACCGCTTAGTTGATATCTCATTCATTTCATATCCTAGAATCTAGAAATTGAGACTTTAAGTTTCGTTTGAATTTCAACTTTTCTTTAGCTTTGTTATAGTATTTCAAGCTATTGATAATTGCTTTTTAAAAAAGTCAATAACTATTAGGTTCTTTTCTTTCTATTTAACATATTTTAGTTAACATATTAATTCATACAAAACATATTTCTATAATTTACCTAAATAAACAAATAGATAGATCTCATATTAAGCCAAATTATATTATTATAATGGCCATGCCTGTGAATTGTATTGAATTGATGAGAAATCAGTGCTGGGTGAGGGTATCTTCTAGTCGCCTAGTTAGGCGCGCTTTGCGTTAGTCAGGAGCAAAACAAATGCAAATTCAACGCAAATGTGCTTTGTATACGTATGTGTGTGTGTGTGTGTGTGAGTAGCTTACACATACGCACACCGTTAAATATACATTTGAATTCCGTTTCAAGTTAGCAGCAACTGCGCAACAAAATAAGCCAACAAAATGTTGTTCAGGGAGCCGGCGAGGGGAAGCAGCTTGGAAATTATTTTTAAAGGTAAGAAAAATATGTAAAAATTTATCCTTTCGCACATTCTGCGCGTGCAAGTATATGTGTTTGTGTGTTCGTGTGCGTGCATGTGTGTGTGTGTGAAGAAAAAGAAAAATAAAATTGAAAAGCTGGCGGCATAGCCGGCAAGCCGTGGTGGAGGCCAAAGATGCTTACAAAAGGCGCTGTGGAAATAAAATAAAAATGTTAAAATAAAAAGCAGCAATGGCAATGGCAGCCGCAGCAGCAGCAGCTGCCGCCAGCAAAAGGATTTGCATGCGTGTGACTGTACGTGTGTGTGTGTACATGTAGGTGTGGACGTTTGCCTGAGAGTGTGTGCGTGAGCCATTTGCCTTTTTGCCAAAAGGGGACGCGGCAGTCGGCGCTGGCGACTCTCCCCGGGGAACTATTGTTCTTATTGTTGCCTTGGATATTTTCTACGCTGTTAAGTTGACGTATAAGGATCTGAGGATCTGCCTGCACTTGTAAATACCTGCGTGTCTGTGTGTGTGTGTGTGTGTGTCTGTATGTGCGTGTGGGTGTTCGTGGGCGTGTGGAAAGGCACTAAGCCGGAACAAAGCTCAAAATTATGCAACATATTTTTTATTTTATTTCCGTGCTCCGCTCCGAGCTGCTTGCCTCTTCTTGCCGCTGCCTTCGCATTCATTCTTTACATATTTATTACGTATTAACGCAGAAGTTGAAGTGCCGAGGTATTTGCCTTGAGCTTTGCCTCACCACGCACATAATTAAATTACATATGTTCTATTGAGATGGAACTAAACTGATTATCGAAGTGGAATCCTATTCGACAGAGCAGCAATAGACCTATATAATAATATGCTACAAATCAATACAGAGAGCCAGACAGAAGGAGCTTCTTATCTTTACTTCAGCGCTGATCAGTCGAACGCCAACATTTTCTGGTCAACCTTTGATGCGCTATTAGTTGCTTTCTGGGTAAAAACTTTAAGCTAATATCTCAAATTCCAAAAGCTAATTTTTTAGTTGTTTTTCAACGTCCGGCCAAAACGGTTCTGTTATGTAGCTCTAAACCAAAATGTCCAGAAATTTAATTAAAATTGCCAAAGTTAATTTTGCTGGCGCAATAAGCACAACAAATATTTTGCAGCTGCAACTGTAACAGCAACAACAACAGCAACTGAAGGAAGCGTAAAATATCTAAATATTCATCCTCAGCTAAGAGCCAAACTCTGCAATTTTTCACTGTTCCTTTTGGAATACACACAGACACACATGTACACACACACACACGCACACAGTGTGTTTGCAAATGAGTGCGGGTGTAGGGAAAGAGGCGAAAACTTTAGTTTCAGACTGTGCTCTGGGTTTCAAATAAATTTAATTCAATGTCCTTTCATTCAGTCATACAATGGACAACGGCACACGTTGTTTGGCATTGTCCTGCATTTCGTTGGCTGCAAGGTGGAACTTTCTATGCGATCCATTCAAGCATCCATCGGCAGTCTGACTTTGGCTATTCAATGCTTATTTGTGGAGCTTTCAAAGCTGGCAAAACGAGTGAAAGGCGCCTCCCCCAACTTTTCGATGTATGCAAATTGTTGGCGCCAAAGAAATGACCAAAAGCAAAACTTTTTGACACTTAATGAATTGCAAAACAGTGGTGCGGGAGGGCGGGTACTTTCGCCAAAAGAACTGAATCTTGGATTGCCTGATTGGCTGCCAGAAAGTGGAAGTGCTTGGCCAAGGCGAATGCTTAATATGCAGAAATATATTTGCTTTGACATACTTTTAATTGGGCTTGGTTTCATGAATGGGCCAAGCCGAAACTTATTTCCGAGAGTTGCACGAAAACTATGTCTTCAAACAACCTGAAACTAAAGTGATAAGCAAATTTATTGATTTTCTTTTGATTCTTAACAATTTAATAGTAATGAAAATCAAATTATTATCTTAGGATAATCAGAATAATCAATGTTCGCTTACTTGAATATTATATATTATTATATTATTAAGAAGGGAAAGTTAAGATTTAGCTTCGAACTGGCTGTCTGTTTCATAAACTAAGTATTTATCTGTTCTATGTCAATCTATATATAGTATTAGACATAGGACTCTTCAATCGCTCCCTTTTGCAGACGTGGAGAAGTCAGTTAGCTGTAAGTTCTCTTTGCAACACTAACCCAAAGTTACATCAATCCAACTTGGTCGCAATCAAGTTCACATTCATCCTGCTCCGCTGCCAACCGCTGGTGGGCTGCAAAACTAACAAACTGTCTCAAGGCGTATTGCCGGTCTAGTGTGGGGCAATAAAAGACAAAGCGGCGTCCGAGTTGCCAAGCTGCTTAGCATGGAGAGACGAACTTGGCATTCGTTTCGTTCTGGTCGGCCCACTTGGCATATGGTCATGCATATTAACAACCTATTTTTATAATGCCAGACGGCGCAGGCGGCCAACTCCTGGCCCTGCCCTTCTGCCCGGCTAACTGACCAGAACGGCTTTCACAAATGCCCAGCGCCCATTAGCATGCGATGGGTCCTTAGCATAAGGGATATGGAGCGTGGAGCAGGCAAATCTTAGCAACTGGCTCTCATGACTTACTCAAATGCACATTGGCAGGCGTTGTCGAAAGCAGTTCCAAAAAGGAAATGGGCTTTGCTCGTCGTCACCCTCGCAACTGACATTTTAGCCATGGACTTTGACTTTGGGTCCAAACTGGAAATCGAAGTAGCTGTCGCAGCCGAAGTCTCTTCTCCTAAGCTCAAGTGGCAAGGCATTTAAATTCAATCGTCGCATTTCTTATAAGTTTCCTTTTCTTTTTTAATTTGCTTGTTCCATTTCCCTCATCTTGCCTCCCTCTCTCTCTCTCGCTGTCTCCCTCGTCTGTATATCTCCTCTTATGGCCATGGATGTGTCCATGTAAGCCCACATGTACGACTCAAATGCTATTTTTCTATACTTTGACTTCCTTTTCGCTCGCATTAGTTATACATATGTGTGAGAGTTTGTGTGTGTGTGTGGTCTATATGTGAATGTTATGCGGATGTAATAATTGTCAGCAACACTTTACGTAGTTTAAAAGCAGGCCACACCAAAAGTCAGCTATCAGGAAATGCCAAACTGAATTTCATGCCAACACCAGCTCGAAATTCCCTTCTCCACTTCCTCCTACGCCACGTCGACTCATTGTCCCAGCTCCCTGACTGTCTGACTATATGCAAATTGCTGAGTCAATTGAATTTTAAATGTTTTCTGACTCGACTAGTTTTGCAGAGATTGCGGCGATTGCCGTATTAAATACATCTGGCGATCAAGTCAAATATTACCAAGTCTTCCATCTGCTAAAAGATACAAAGCTTCAATCCTACATGATTAAATTGTAGGATCGTTGACTTTAAATCAATATATTTAACAATGAAACAAAGATTAAATTTAGTATGATTTGACTTATTTCAATTGGAGAAAGTTTTCATGGTTGATTTATGAGAAGTGATTCTATGAATCTAATAGCAAATCTACTCTATAACTCTTATAGATTCTCTTAGGAATATCATTATGTCAATCTTTTAGCATGCTCTATTTAGCAACAATCAAAGACAGTAGTTCGAAAAGGCATGTGGGTAGCTCTTCGGTAGAGGGTAGCAGATTATCGATGTGGGTCGACATATGCAATAAAATTATGTTGTTACTTGCAATGAAATCACAATATTGCAATATCACCTTCCTCTGGGTCGTACATCGAATTACCGAGTGACAGGCGAGTCGGGCGAGACTCGTGCACATACCGACACAAACAAATGAGCGCATTAAAAAGCATAAATGCGATGGGCGACGGAAGTATCAAAGAGCATGGCATGGGTGGGGGCAGAAAAAGGCGAAAGTAATAAAAATGGTCGAGAGGACGGGATGAGCGTAGATAAAAATTGCGCAACATGACAGTAAAATGCATATTATGCATAATTAACTGTTTATGCGAATGAGTGACAAGCGAAAGGACATGGACCCGGACCCGGACCCGGACCCGGACCCGGCCAAGCCGAACACGTGCCAAAGCGCGGAGTGCAACATCAGCAGCTGGAGCTGTAGCTGCACAGGAGAAAGTTGTGGGGCCAATGACAATGCTTATGCTAATGATAATCATGATAAAAATGATGATGATAATGATGATTGCGTTCGTTGAAAGTGAAACAATGCACAAGCTGTCGCTCGGCCCTGACTGCCATCCCGGGTGTCCTTCCGTGCTGGGCTTCGGCTAATTTAGACGTTGACTGCTCCTGCTGCTATGGTTTTTAATAATTCACACCCTACGTCCGAAAGAGGCGCAGAAAAAAAGAGGTTTAAAAAAGGAAAATGCTACCAAGAGCTGAATGAGGGGGCTGTGGAGCTGTGCAGCTGTGCAGCTGTGGGGCTTGCAAATCAAGCAGCGGGCGTGGCTGTCAGTGATTTTGTCATTTGGCCAACGTCGCTTTCACTCTGCACACTGTCAATGTGACATGTTTACCATCTGTCTGGGCCTCGTTCTGGGTCTCGTTCTCGTTCTCGGTTCTCACATGACAAAAGACTCGTTAGAGAAACAACCAATGCATATACACATACACACACACACACACACACACCCATACACATAGACGCATTTAGGTATTGGGCTTGAGGGGGTCGTGCTAAACTTTTAGACTGCTTTGATATTTTTGTGGCTTTGACTGCAGCAGCGAGTCGAGCAAGGCTCATATAATACCCATGTAGCTGCATTGTGTGTGTGCACTGGTCCTATGTAGTATAGAGCCTGTTTCATGCGCCATAATAGGTTGACTTTGATAATCAAGGCCGACAGCTGCGCTCACCTTGACGAATACCAGCTGACAAGCATGCTTTCAATTTGCTAATGTCCTAGATGTTAGTACTTCTAGTTTCTAGCATGCATATGCTTACCTAAATGAAATATCAGAATATCTAGGAAATTTTATATATATGTATTTATCTTCTATAAGAACATAATAGTTAAAAGTAGAAACTTTGCTTACAAAGCTTCCCCTTTTACAGCTAGAACGACTAAAGCTAAGTCAACGATTTTAGCTCTTAGGCTATTCCACTTGGTCTATTTATATATAATAACTGTAGACAGCTTTTGCATCTGCACTTTTTTCTATGCCATATGCTTAATAATTCTTGTGAAACCATCATAGACCTTAGACATTTTTGTTGAGCATTGAAAATCTGACAGATGTCTCACTAACGCATTTCATTTAACAGCATTTTTAGAGAGTCAACATGATTGTGAACTCTTCTGCCTTTGGTATGCTCATAGGCGAGCTCAGTTCAGTGCAGTGGAGCATCAGCCTGTAGCTCAAAGGTTGTGAAGAGGTCTTGTAATAAAAAGCCTTTTATACCTGAATTAAAGCTAAGATTTTTGCCGCACCGCTATGAGTCTCAGCCCACCGCTTTTGACTGCTCATTGTCGATGCATAATTAAGTTAACGATTCCATGGCAATTGCAAATTGTGCAGAACTGCAGCAAACTATTCAATTTCAGTCATGCGCAAATATTTTATTACCCAGACTGACGCTCAGGCCAAAAAGCAGCAGCAGATACAAAGCAGATGCCCACACACACACAAACACACACAGAGCAAATGCACTCATGCACCCACACATTTGCAGTGAGAGATAGGCAGCCGCAGCAAATTAATTAATAACGAAACCAACAATGACAATTTTCCGCATGGAAAACATCGACTGTACAAAACAACAACAGCAATAGCTGCACACAGACCCCAGAGTGGGGAAAAGCTAAAAAAAAGGGAACAACAGCCGCGCTTCCACCGGATAATGATCAGCAGCTGACCGTAATAATGCGGGCTGGGCTAATGCAGTCTCCTGCAGGCAGTCGGTGTCAAAAGAAGAGCCAGCCAGCCAGCTCTACACTCTACAGGTAGACAACTAATAAACTCTGCGAAAAAACTTTCGTAGCTTATAGTAATGAATGAGCCACGCCCCTTTGTAATCTAATCTTGAATATAGGCTGGTTTTTCAGCTTTCGACTTGATAAACATGTTGACTAATCAGAATTGGGCTATTCTACTCAGTCGGTTATTCTGACCCCAAGTTGGAATGCTGAAGTCAGGCGCTACCGACTGTATAATACTCGTTCACAGCCCAACAACAGTCATATTTATATGAATATCAATAGATTCTGACATCGGAATGGGCGACATATCTGTGGAGGAACTGCAAAATTAGTCAATACATCTGGAGAACAGTAACTTTACATCAGAAACTTAACTTTCAAAGACTTAAATCAATCAAGAGGAGAGCAAAAGTAACTTAATACTGTTAAGGATACAGATATGGATTTCATTAACACGTTCTGACTTGGCAACAAAGTCTATTGTCACTGATTATGTTACCTGGCAAATCGTGCCGAAGTTGTTTTACTTTGTTTGATTCGTTTGTTTGACTTATTGTTCGTTTGTGAGTCAATCAAATGTTAAGAGTCAGTTATCAATTTAAGTATAGAATACTTAAAGTCAAAGTAATATTTCGTTAAGATAGAGAAACATTCTAAAGTGTCTTATTATCATCTTAAGTCCAGGAATGAATTCGGAAAGCTATAAGTTCCTGCGACAAGCCTATGCGCCATTCCTTTTAACATCTTTCAATAAAACATATCATTCGTCTTTAGAATTCAGTTTTGATAACTTTGAAGGCTCTCTTCTCTTGGCTCAAACTTCAAACAAAGGCAATGTCATTTTTCTTACGTCGGCGCCGTTTGGCTACATCATGGGAGTTTGAGTTTCCGTTTTCAACAGTTAAATTAAATTTGAAAGTGCTTTAACCGCGGCTTCTTTCTTCGCCTTTTATTTGTTTTCCTTTTTTTGTGTTATTGCATACGGCGGGCTTGTGTCCGGGTGTGTGTCCGGGTGTGTGTCCGGGTGTGTGTCTGGGTGAATTCCTCAACGTAGTTAGGCTGCGCCCGCTAACTGGCGAAGCTTCAGCCGTTTGTTGCCAGCGGCTCTGCCTGCGGCAGAAAAACTTAACAGAGCTGGCGGATAAAAATGCAGTCGACGACTTTGGTGCATTCGTAAGCAGGAGTTGGCAACGTTTGTGCATAAATGATGGCTAGAGTGTGTGCGAGGCTGCCGCGCTCATTCTATTTGCCACACGTTGCGCATACGTCGCGTTGTCTGAGCCACAACAAAAATATTAACACACACACACACAAAGTAAACATGCAGAATTATATGTAATGTGTGCGTATGTGTGTGTTCGTCTGTCCGGTGTTGCCAACCATTGTGATATTTTTGCTGGCGCGCTATCAGAGCACACAAGTCCAATGTCAAATATGCGACGCTGACGCCGACGTCGACGTCGACGCAGCTGTTGGCAGGCAAGACAATGAAAATGCTCTTCGTCTGCGTTGACTCTCGGTGCTGGCATTAAAAATGGAAAGAAAAACTAACAAAAAATAAAATAAATGCGGCACTCACTCTCACTGGCAGCTCCAGCTCAGAGTTGGAAGCAACGTCATTTTGTCATTCCAGTAAATGGGAACGAAGTTTGTGGAGGCTCTCGACTCTCGACTCTCGGCTCCGGCTCCGGCTCCGGCTCTCGGCTTTGGCATGCCCCAGCCCCGGCGAACTTAGTCGCCACATGGCAGGAATACAATTGCTTTTATGAAATTAAATTACGGCACACATATTTAAACACTCCCAGTGGCTGAGTGGAGGCAGGGCATGGGTGCAGCATCTACTGCAGTCGGCAATACAGCTGCACAGCTTGACGAGTCCTTCAAACGAATCCTTCTCGAAGTTGCTGCGAACTGCTGGAGAGAAATCTTTAATTCGTTAATGTTGATTAAAAAACAATCGCTATGAAGGAGGCGGATAAATCCTCTTAAAGTGTCAGCGAAATTCCTGTGAATATAAAAGAGATCACGAAATAACAAACAAAAATATCTTTGACTAAAAATGTGCATTAATATATATAAATATATATCAACAAAAGACCATAAGGAGTTATGATTATTTGATTTTAGACAAGAGAGATGAATCAATTCAAATTGACTTTGTTTGTAAATTTTTAAAAAAACAACGGGTATTTTATTGGATTTTTTCAAGCCAAATTTTATCATTAATATATATTAATACAATCCTTATTCTAAATCCCAGTATTTGAGGAGCTCCAGAAATTAAATTTATAATATTTCTCGGGTTTTTTCTTCTTCTTAATATTGTTTCGCCAAAATCGTCAATTATCTTTCAAATATTTTATTATTATTTATATATATATATAATATCTAATTAAACAAGGTCTTAAACTATTCTCATATTTTCTTTTAATTTATTAGTCACAATATACAGTAATATTATAAAGAGTGATAATAGGTAATTAAATATTATATATCTCTACAAAATTAGGAAAGGAGAGCTGCAATTTTTTTTTTAGCGATATATCAATGGATTTCTATCCGTTGAATCTGAAGGATTGGTTAGCAAGGCACGCTAGGGAGCGTAAAAATTCCATAAAACCAAATCTTCTTTAAATGATTGGGTTTTATGGAATTTTATAATATTAATTCCTTTAGTTTTTAATACAAATTTCAGTTTTGTAGCTGTAATGAAAAGTTGATTTATTTAACATTAATAAAAAAAAAAAAAAAAAACAGATATTACGAGGTTTATATTGTCAAATAAGCAGAGTGTATAATAAAAAGTTTGAAAGACTAAAAATAAATTTTCAAGAAGTGAAAGAGCTGCTAAGTCGATCGCTGGAATCATCGATAGTATCATTGGCTGAAACTATCGATATGAGAAACTATCGAGTGGAGCTACTATAGATAGTTTTGCAACTTTTAAGCATGTTAGTTATTTCTAAAGAATATTAAAGTTTGATAATATAACAGTCCATAAATGGAATCTTAATTATAATAGAAATAACATATAAATTAACAGATATTCCAATTTTTCCAATTAGGTAAGCATTGTAATATGATGTGGAACGAATATTTTCATTAGAGTTACAATCTCTATCCATCGTTGTTATATGTTATCTAAATGCTGTTATATTTGGAATGAACAATTCTTTACGTATTTGAACAATGGATATGTCAATACATATATTAAATTAATATTACATTAGCAGTTCGTAAAGTTTTGATATAAAAGCTAAAGCAGCATCTTAAAGGAATCGGAATATTTCGAATTGGTTTCCCAGAATTGGAACCATCGATAATATTATTGGCTGAAATATCGATATCGGGGCTTTGCAGCCCTAAACGATAGTACTTTTTTCTAAAGAACATTACTCCTAAAGTTTGATAATTTAACAGTCGATAAATGGAATTTTAAATATTATAGAAAAACATAACAGATTCCAATTTTCCCAATTAGGTAAGCATCGTAATATGATGAGGAACAAATGTTTTCACAATTGATATGTGAATATATATATATTAAATTAATATTACATTAGCAGTTCGTTAAGTTTTGTTTTTAAAGCTGAAGCAGCTTCTGGATGGAATCAGAATATATATTATTTCCCAGAACTACTCATGCATTGTTAGGAATCAATTTGATTTTTCTCTAGGTTATATAAATGAATATGCCTTATGAATCAATAAGCATACTCCTCTAATGTAAATCGAAATGTTCAATTAATTCCCACTAGTGACTAGCGACTACCCACTACCACCCACACCCACTCCCACTGCCCACGTTCCATTCTCGAGTGCGCCCTCCCTACTGAAAGTTGATGCCGCATTACAAACAATTCCACTTTAGGCAAGAAGCCGCAGCAGCTTGCGGTTGCACGGCTGGCGCCCATAACGAAATTGTGAGTGATGGACAGTGGGCGTGGCATCTAGATGTAAGCCCACACACACACTCGCCCGTGCACAAGCACACCTGGCAGTGTGCACAAGCTGTTTGCAAGCTTAGAACTTGTTTAGCAATTTGGAATTTTTAAATCCCATTAAATTTGCAATCAGTGCTTGATTTGTTTACCTAGGACTTGGCCCAATGCTTCGCTATAAAATGTGTCTAAGTCTCTTCGTTTCGGCTGCTTGCGTTGACTGTCTAGACAATAGGCATTCAATGATTCAATAGTTAAATTTCGAATTTCCACACAAATAAGCAAATACCCCTCCACTTGAGAAAGGGCCACAACAAAAGCTTTCTATTTAGTTAAGTTATTAAATATATCAATTACCATTTGGTAAATGACGCCATACTCTGTGCAGCCCTTCACTGCGTGAGTATTGTGTTTGTCTGTGGATTCGCCTCGCCCAACTGTTGTTGGAATCAGCAACGGTGTTTGTTATTATACTAGATTTGCCCCAGCCCTGGAAGCAATTCTATATCGACATCTGAATCTGTATATCCACTGCACAACTGCAGCATCTGCCGCAGCGTCTGGATCTGCACAGCATGTGTAATTAAGCAAAAGTTGATAATGTGTTGATTATTTGAGGTATTTACGCAGTTTCATGTTTTGTCTTCAATTTCCCAACGAATGCACAAACAACGATAAACAATTTTATTGCTGTCTATTGCTAATTGTCATTATTTAATTGCTTTTACAGCTGTTCCTTAGGATGATAGAAACATTCCTTGCCTTTTGTAATTCAAGGCCAACTCTGTCTTGTTCAAAAGCGCTAGAATAATAATTTAAATTTCAACAGACAATTAAATTGTAAATTTAACTATATTTCGCATTAGCTAAGCTGTCGAGAATTTAAATTAAGTTTCGTAAATTTGTATCAAGTCTTGTTGCCGTGGGCAACAAACGCGAAGTCGAAATGAATTTAGACAGAGGTATTTAAAATTTCTGCACCTGCATAAAGCAAAAGTATATGCACAATATTTTTATATGAATTATAGTTAGAATATAATAAGAAGGAAAGTCTTGTCGCTTTCAATTCATTAATTTTTATTCATTAAATTATTTTTATTATACCCTGACACCCATTGCTGCTGGCTGCAGCTGCATCTAGTGAAAGTATTAGTATATTCTTTTCAAAAGAATTCCATTCAGAAAGCACCAGGAATGATAGAGAATGACTGAACATGAATTTCATTATGTAGTAAGACAAATTGTTAGCCGAAAAAAAAGAATGAATACACAAATATTTTATACTATTGATTTATGGAAACTAAATTTATTTTAATTTTATTACTTTACTAAACTTAATACAAATAAGGAATGACATCAATAAGGTATTACTATATATGGGAAGCCCAATTAGTTCAATAGCTAAATTCATATTAATTATAATATATTGCCATTCCCTATAGGAACAGTCGTTTTCATCCATTGAATATACTTTCGGTGTTTAACTCAGTGGCTTGTGGAACCGAAACGAGAAAATGACTCAATATACTCGTGCACTTGGAAACACGCAATCAGTTCAACTTTCAAATGGCAGCCACGAATTTTCCAGCTGCATTGTATTGTAATTCAAAACCCCTTGCACAGGTCAACTGACAGCAGTTGGCGCCCAACACCAACACCAACACCAACAGGAACACCAACAACAACAACAACAACAACAATGAAAACAACGGCAGCAATAACGAATGCAATTGGCAAATGCCAGAAAGAAAATAGTTTAAGTGCAAAATTTTACGCTTTATCGAATTACCCGCGGGTGCTTTAACTTACTGCCAAACTTTTTGGGGAGGGCCAAAAGTTGTGCAGCACGAGAACTGTGGGCAGCAAACCGAGCGAGTCGATTGGGGGATTAGGGGAGCTCACAATTTATGATTGTAAGGTGTTGCAATGGAAACTAAAAGCAGTTTTTCGTTTTCTTGGGTAAATTTGTTATATGTAGTTTCTTTCTGTCACCTAGACCATTTATTAAATGAGTTGGCTAAGCTAATCGAAGAGTTATGGACGAAATTGTGAATCATTTGATTTGTTGTTGCATCCACGGACTGCCTTGACCTGCATCCATCTTGCAGCATGCCAACTTACCTTTTCATAGCTGCTTTGTTTGGCCTATCCCATTCCCATCTGGGAACCAACTTGGCCAAACACTAGAGCATACGGCATGCGGCATGAACAGAACAGAACAGAACAGGTCAAAAAACCGGACCAATAAAAAAATAATTTATAACAAAGCGACACAAGGCGAGCGGGACTCGAGCCAGCCACAAAAACGTGCAACTAAAATTGCCCAAAATGCTAAAGTAAGATTTATGCAAATCGGAAGTAAACATTAATCAAACTTTTTTTTGCTTTGCGAAACTCCCCCAACAGTTGCTGCTGTTGTTGTTGTTGTTGTTGTTGTTGTAGTGTGTGAATGGCAGGCCTAGAAAAACATGGCATACTTTGCGGCGCCAGCAGCCAGATTGCACGCC
Organism: Drosophila nigricruria; assembly: GCA_037075265.1. Lineage (NCBI taxonomy): Eukaryota > Metazoa > Arthropoda > Insecta > Diptera > Drosophilidae > Drosophila > Drosophila nigricruria. Next base: position 4,689,332 of record JBAMCI010000074.1, read on the forward strand.
AAGGATTGTGGGTCAGAGATACTCGTGCAGCGAGCGGAAACTGAAGGAAGAAAGAGAAAAAACCTTGTGCAGCTGTCCCTTCTTATAGTACTTCTATTTTTTTTTTTATTTTTTTTTTGGCGTGAACTTCATAAATTACGACGTCATATGCCAAAAATAGTCGCACAGCGGAATCTCATCGTCATTTATATTGAAACGTCAAATCAACGGAACGTGTGCGTTCCCTTCACATGCCAGAGTATGTTTCGCATAGAAATGTTGCAACTTAAGGCCAATGGGACACAACTCCAAGAATTTTTGTGCGCCCCACTTAGCCACCTCATTCCGACACACTCAACCACTATTACAGCTAGCACAGTTTACAAGGGTTAGTTTGAAGTTAAATGTAATAAGAGTAATGTATTTCAAACTAAACTAAACTAGTCCAGTTAACTACAACACGAAGCGGGCGTTGGATCAACACCGGAACGTTTTGTTATCGATAGTCGAGTGAACTCTTCTGCAGTTGTGGGATGAATGCCAACAGTGTTTAGCAGCGTCTTAACAGTGAGTCCCGACTTCAAAGCAGCGGCAAAGCCTTGAATAACCTCACCAGCCACTGGACCTATGTAGTGCAAGCCAAGAATCTTCTGGTCACCGGACACCTCGGCCACAGCCTTGAGGTAGCAATGACGGACGCTCTTCTGCGGTATGAAGAACTCGGTGGGCTTGTAATATCCGTGAAACACCTCGATATTCTCAGCACCGAGCCTCTCTATAGCCACCTCTTCGGACATGCCAACACAAGAATACTCCAGTGGAGTAAACACAGTGGTAGCCACATCCGTGTAGTCCATCAGCTGCGTCGACCCAGCGAAGAGGCGTCGTGCCAGCAGACGACCGGATAGAATAGCTACTGGAGTTAGCTCTGGCCGGCCATAGATGATGTCGCCCACAGCAAAGATATGCGGCACACTGGTGGCCTCTTCGTGATCGACAATGACTTTGTCGTTGTGGGTCTGTACGCCAGCTGCGCTCAGATTAAGATCCTCGATCAGACCTTTCCGTCCGATAGCCCACAGAACCGTATCGAAGACATCACAACCATCTGTTTGGGTAGTCGTGTTATGATACTTAACAAGCAGCTTGCCATTTGGCGTGCGCTCTACCTCCATGGGAATGGTAGTGTTTAGGAAGGGTATGCCACGCTCCGTCATCATAGCCGCCAGTAACTCGGACATTTGGCGATCGAAGCCGCGCAGCACAATCGAGCGCACCATGACTGTGGGATCATAGCCGAGACCCTTCAAGAAGCAGGCACATTCCAGGCCCACATAGCCAGCACCGACGACTAAGGTGCGGCCTGGCTCCTTCTCGTAGCTAAATATATCGTCGCTGGTGATGCCATATTCAATGGCTCCCTTTATCGGAGGGTATCGCGGACGTCCACCCACTGCTACCACAACGTACTTCGCCGTCAGCTGCTTCTCCTCTCCCTGCTTCGCTTTGTACTTTATTGTATGGGGATCCACAAAGCTACCTATGGAATTCACATATTCCACTTTCTTGTCGCGTAGGTCCACGCGGGTCACCCAATTCACGGACTTAATGTGATTCTGCACAACCTTGACTAGCTTCTTCCAGTCGGGCTTAATGTCCCGATCGTTGACATTCCAGCCATAGGCAACAGCCTCGTGCACGGCTTCGCCCAGCAGTGAGGCCTGGTGCATCAGTTTCTTGGGTATGCAGCCCACATTCACGCAGGTGCCACCCACGCCCCATTTAGTGCCCACTGGCGTCGGCTTGACATAATCAAAACAAAGAACACGTGCGCCACATTCCACGGCTTCCTTGGCGCAGGCCAGTCCGCCAGAGCCACCGCCCAGCACCACCAAATCGTAGTCGAAGTTGCTTGCACTCCTCATCGAGCCTGCAAGCCGTAAAAGAAGCACAGGGCGTGCTGTGCCCGAGCTTCGTAGAGTCTTCAGCAACATCATTTTCTGCTCTCTATATGAGTCCGTATTTATTAATAGTAAAACTTGACAATTTGTAGCAATGAAACTTGAGAGCTGCCAACTTGAATAGCATAAATCAAGCTGGCCAAAGAATCAAAACGCGCTGCCAACTTGATAATAATCGATTGCAGTCTGATTAACAGCATTCTGCGGAATCTCGTCACTCATCAGATAAGGCAATTTAGAAAGTGAATATAAGTGTACACACATATCACTTATGTACTTGGATTACATGGAGTTTTATTAATACTTTGCATTAATGCATTCACAGTCGTCTGCTCAGCAAGCTAATAGCTATAGCTAAAGCTATTCTATGCCTTTATTCCGATTGAAGAGTCAGCTTTACAAAATCAAATTGGCTGACACTGATCCGTTCTTATCATGGTTTTAATCGATATTAGCGTAAGTTATTAGTATATAACCGAAGATAAATTCTTAAGTAAATCGACCGCAAAATGAAGTAGAAGACAGAATGGTGATTGCCTTATCAATTTTGTACTTGTTCCCCAAACCCTTGCTCAGCTACAGGCCTGCACTTTTCCAAACGCTTTCCAGTCACTGACCCGTTTTGAACTGAGTCTGTGTCTAAGGCACAATGTGTGTGGCCTGTGCCAGTGATGTTCACATTCAATTTTCAGAATGATTTATATAATTTGGCCTTGGAGCACCAAAGTGTCAGATATCGGGGAGAATAAAGAAGGAAAGTTGCTGCTTTAAGTCATTGCACAGGTTTGTCCTGAAAATTTCAGTTAATCGTTTACCAGACACGTTTTGCTTAAGGGTTTTTTCCAATTCAAGCATCTTCTTCTTGAAAATCAAGATATTCTGCGTAAATTCTGGCTAGCCTTCAAGAAAATAGGCCGAACCTTAGCTACATACATTCAAGTCCAGTAAAAATGGCGAAATGTCAGCTTCAATGATTTATGTTTCACCATGGACCATTTAGAATTTTGGCTGGACGATGGTTAGAAGCCTTCCGCCACCATGGCCCTGTTTGCCGAAGGGCCCAAACACCCATCTCCAATCAAGTAAATGGCGTTATGCTCTACTGCCTGACCGACTGCCTCTTGGTTGTGCATGGTTGTCCTAATTTCTAATCTAATATTTTTGCGTACGAAGAAAAAAAATGGGACCGAAACAAGCACAGAGAAATTCTTGGCCATGTCCGGTGTCTGCTTTGGGTATGATTTACTTTTGCGGTTTGTTTTTGGTGCGTTTAACCGCAAATATTTAATGGATTTATTTCGGGACTAGCAGCCCTCAGCTGCGATTCATTTGTAAATGTCTGTGGCCCTCAGTGAGTGTGTGGGTATTTTGGCATATTTATTAGTTGAACCAAACGACCTAGAATTTGTAGTAGTAGTTGCAATGTATGTGCCGTGCCGTGTATCGTATTCGTATTCGTATTCGTATTCGTATTCGTATTCGTACACCCAAGGTTACGGCATAATCCTCTGGCATATATGTAATTGTATAGATGTGTGAGTGTCTGTTTGTGTCTTGGCTAAACGACCCAGTTATGTGGAAAAGAATAATTCTGGGCCCGCGCCCTCGGCAGCTATTGTTACTTCTCCTGCGTTGGCTCGGCGGTGCGCCGATAGCCGTGATGCACCTTTATCGAGTCACAGATGAGCATGAAGTGAACAGTGTTCATAAGCGTAATGCCACTTATGACAAAGGCATAAGTCAAGAAGCTGATATCGTTTATCCACATTGACCAAATCAGAGTCAATTCAAAAGCGAGAAAACGTTCGAGTACGAATATGTTCCACATAATTATTATAGCAATCAAAATTCGGAGCTTTCGATGCTGCATAAGGATTTAGACTAGAAATTAGCTGATTATAAAAGACAATTACTATTGGCATACCTGCATAACACCTGGTATGAGTGCCAAGCTATTGATCAAGGAGTTGATATGCACTAGGATGTCCGGGAACTCGTTATACTCCGTCGATACCTCGAGCAATTGCTCTCTGGAGGCCATAAAGCCGCCAAATATGGGGAGATAGTCCCAAACGGAAGACTGATCAGGCCCTGTTTAAAGCCAAGTTAATTAGTTTCATTGATAAGTATACCTTCTTATTGAACTTACCATCTATGATGCGAACTACTCGCTGCATCGCATGGGAGAGAAGTGCATTGTAGAGAAACAGGTTTATGGCTGGCGTATAGAACATGCTGTCAGGTTTTTTCGAAGTATATAAACTAGGCCTTTGCCTACTGAAATTGCTTTTGAATTAAATCAACTTTCTTTGTCTTTTCAGGTAAGTGCCAGAGATTGAGTTGCCGAGCTTGGAACGTGTAAGTGAAACCTGTGACTTGGATGGGATACACTTAAGGCATCTTTACATAATGCCAGACATTTTTATGAAAATAAGCGAATTAATAGCTGAAATTTAACAACAACGACTATAGCCAATGGCAACGGGGCTGAAAAGTTTTATTAAGAATTGTGAATTCGCGGCGTAATGTGCTGACAATTGTGGGATTGCAGCCTCTTAGACAAAGAAAACTTGGGCTATCTCGATAATTTAAACTTTCAAATGACCAGCCGTACCGTGGCAGAACTTTCAAGAAGCTGTAAAAATGCAAAAGTTTGCCCAATAAACATTAGGCACAACTTTCCTAGCGACTCACCTTAAGTCTCCATCGTGGCGTAGGCATAAAACTGGAGCCCCCACCTGCCTAGCGACAAGCTTATCAAATTTTTACAACTTTTTCTCATGATTTTTCGTTTTGTTCAAGAAAAATAAAAAGTTTAGTATTGTGGCGGAGGATTTTGGCATAATTTTTATGGAATGTTCTATTCGATAGATATTTAAAATCAGCTTAAAGCTGTTTTTGCCAAAACTGACAAATGGCCAAGGAATTCATCAAATGTTAATTAGATTGCGGCCAATTAGTTTGATTCACTCAACTCCCAGGCCTAAAGTCAGTCGGGTAACATCAAAAAGGTGTTGGCTTCGTGCCCCAGGCGATGCTTAGCAAAAGTTAAGCAAAGGTCAATTGCTCCAAATGCCCAATTAACGCTTAATGAGCGACGGCGTCTGCGTCGATGACAAAGTTTGCCCTGAACGCTCCAAGCAACTCGGCCAAAGAGTTCAGCTCAAAAGTCAAATAATTGCGATTTCAAGTTCTCATACCTTCAACATTTCCATTGCCATTGACAGCTACGAAATATGTGTTTAAATCAGAATCGAATTTTTCAATAAGCACAAAGTACAAAGTCAATCTTTATTTATTTATTTGCATTGTTTTTTCGAATATTTCAGGCGTGTGTTCGTTCATATCAATAATTTGATGAAAGTGCTATTCGGTTTTGTTTGTGAATGCGCCTTGAGTTTATATTTCTTGCACAAATATTTAATTTAGTTTCCCTTTTAAGTCAGCTTTTCATTAGTTTATGTGTGGTTGCGTGTGGTTGCGTGTGGTCTGTGCCGTGCGGAACCACACACAAACAACTTGTGCATACAACTTCTTGACCAAATTGTAAAAAGTCTCCTTCGAGAGTTTCGCTTTGTTTGCAAAGGCCTTTTCTTAACTTCAAACTATTTGTATTTTAACCTTTCGGCAGGAAATTTTTGTAATTATTTTCAAATAGGTCCACTCTGTCTGCTGCCTTAGGGGATTCTTTGATTAATATTGTATATGTTTGTCTAAGAGTATTTATATCGCGAATTTGTGTTAATTGAGGAGACAGGGATGTTATTGATACACGATGGGTAAATGTAGAGACTTGACAGATAAAATTGACAATCAAGATTCAATATTGCATTAAAACATTAATAAATTTTAAAAAAGGTTAAAATTATTCTTTATTCTTTTCCAAGTTGTCTTTAAGCTTGCACCACACTCCATGGCCACTAAAAACAGGACAGGCAGTTACAATGGCCATAAAATCGAATACGAAACTAAAAATTATGTTCAGCTCTGACCATGGATCGACAGCTGGAAAGGGCTTTTAATTGTAGACGAACATTTTGCCAATTTACATGACTTGTTCCCTATATGAGATGAGGCAAAGGCTGGCTAAAAAAAGAGTGTGGGTCCAGCATATTTTGCAGTTATGAGCCAACTGTGATAACCATAATTAAAACCAAAGCAACCAAACAAATTTTGCGTATAGACAACGCAACAAACAGACCCGCCCCCGTCAGGCCCCAACAGCTGCTCACAAAACATGGCCGGCGTTTAATATTCCGCAATCATGCATACGACATGTTAAGCGGTATGTGGTTGTGCGTGTGTATCCATGTGTGTGTGTGTGTGCGTGTGAAAGTGTATGGTGAAGTGCGAATTACAACACTTCCTGCTGGGTTTTTGGCTTGGCTTTCTATTATAAACACAAAACTTAACTATATGTATCTGGTAGAATTCCCAGAGCCAAGCCTCACCTACATTCGCTCCAATTTTATCTGCAGTTGCTGCTGCAATGTCAATGTGCATTGCCCACTCGTCGAATGGAGAAAAACAAACATTTTCCATGAATTTTTCGTGCATGTGCAATGCAAAATTGCAATCTAATCAAGTTGAAAAGCCATACAATGCGTTTAATTGCTCGCAGCTGGCCGAAAACTGAGAGGAGATATTGGGTCAAAGGATTCCATAGTGCTTCGACCGACTGCGAATATCCAATCATGGACAATTATTTGCACAACCCAAATACAAAATTTTCGCATGCCTGATTCAACTTCGGTTACGACCTTTCAATGCAATTTCTCATAAGCATGCAGGATGGTTGCTAAGTTGGGCTGTCGATTGGTTGGTTGGTTGGACGGACGGACGGTGGTTGAAGGTTTCATGTGATAGGTCTAACATTACTCGTAACTTGTTGATGTTGGTCTTAAAGGTTGGTCTTAACGCTCTTCTTCTTCCAATACACATGTTAGAGATTTGCTATACGAGCTGTTTATGAATGCTTTAGATTCAACGTACTTTAAAAGTTTCATTGCATAAATGTGTTTAGTCAAAAAGATTTTACATGTTCTCATCACCAAACTGCAAAACTTTTCCATGTAATCGCCCCCGTGGAGCATTCTGGCTTACAGTTTTTGGTAAGCATCTATCTACACTAGAGCTCAAATGGTTTTTACATGTATCTGCGGCTTCCCAATTGCTACTAAGTGCCAATGTGCTCAACAGCTTGGCTTGGCAGCATGAGCAGGTGTGTTGGCAGCGATGGATATTTCCTTGACAAGACAGCACCCAAAGTATTATCGATTATCATGGCTGGAATTCATATGCACGCAATCAGAGCACGATCCTTTCACATGCCATCAGCTTATCCTGTTCATTAGATTAACTCGAACCACAGGCCATCCCTTTGCCTTTTCCCAAATTAAATGCTGTCTAAGACCTCAACTACAACGTTGCCATTTAACTGATGCGGCCCACAAAATAATAAATCTTATTAGATGCACAAAATTTGCCTTAAGATCCATAAACGTATTTTACCATCGCAGCAAAGTTCCAAAGAAAAGGGCTTAGCTGCCACATACATACGCACTTTGTACCGTCAACAAATATAGTATAGACACACACACACACACACACACACAGACACACACACATAAATATGATATACATGTGTACAATAAATCTAAGCCGATTTAATAAAAGGCATTAAAAAATATCTATTTTTCAAATGAAAAATATAAAATCGGCACGAAGTCAGCAGGAAAATGGCTAGCAGCAGCTTGGCAAAGGACACACACTCAAGTTGATTGGAAAAGTGTCTGCGCCTGGAACGAACCTTATCCAAGCCCCAAAATGAACACACTGAACACTGAATGAATGGGGCCAAGAGGATAAAGTGAAGCCACGTCCCTACATCAAACGGGAAAATGAAAACGGAGACAAGCCTAGAACTGACCGCTCACGCATGATTAAAAAGTCCGAGCTGGGTCGAAGTGCTTGGATACTTGGGCTTCCTTTCAAGTTGACTAAATGAGCATTCAAGCGTTTCAGATTATCAATATGCATGAATAGGAAGGGATAGCCCGGTGCTTCGGCCTGCCTGCCGAATGACCAAATTGTACTTAAGTTCAACCCAAGGCAGCACAGCCCAGCCCAGCCCAGATAATATGGGATAGCCATATGAGATATGAGACGATTATGTAAGGTGGTTGCGTATCGTACTCATCTCATACAGCAAAGCGAAGGCAAAGAGACGGCTGTCTGCTAAATGAAGCGATTTCTCGCTCATTTGAGCTGCAGGGCGAACGCAAACGCGCGGTGTAAAAGGGGAGAACGGAACTCCGGTTGATTGCAAAACGCTGCTGGCTATCTGTCGCAGACTGTTCAGTCGTTATGCAACACTGCCAATACCAATAAGCATGTCGTAAAGACGCTCAGTCTCTTCATCAGCCGCTGCATCTGCATCTGTTTGACCCTCCGTAACACAGCTCAGCTGCCGACAGTCGGGAAATTTTTGGTGCTCCAGGGCTTGTCGTCGGATTGTGGATGTGCGGGATGTTCGCTTCGCTGCGTTAATGTGCGGCACTTGCAAAATGCTTAAAAACTCAATTAAGTGATGAACGGCGACGGCAATTAAGCATCAGCAGCTGAACGACAACAGCTACAGAGTGCAAAGGAATAAAACCTTGGTTGCCTCAGCCGATGGCTAAGAAGCAGCTCAAGCAGAGAAATGCACTTAGTTTAGCTTCTCTGGCAACAGAATGACTATACAAAATCCTACTCATTGGATAAAACAAGAATAAGAGGTCTATTCGGAATTACCCTACTAGAAGTACCCCATTCCAATGACTTTGTTTTCCATAGTCTAATCTAATCTAATGAATCATAACTGACAACTTTCGAATGTCCATGAAGGCGGCCGGACGAAAGAAACAATCGTGGCAAGATCAACGAAACTAGTTGTCGTGATCAAGTATGGGGTCGGTCATAACGGGAACTTTACACAATTTGCTCAAGTCTTATAATCTTATCTTATAAGAATTAGGAATATATTATGTAATATAAAAGATAAGTTGAAGTGTTAATTCTTCCTTGCCTTGCTTCAGTATCTTGACTGCCGTGTTGACATCTGCCACTTATTACAAGACAGTCTCTGACCTCCTTTAAACGATTTAGCTTGCAAAAAGTGTGTAAATAATTTGAAGCTAATATGTGTATATTTTGTTGTTATAGCGCTATCAAATTCAATAATTAGATTAGATTTTCAAAAGCTTCTTAGACAGATGTGAGTCTCAGACAGTCGCAACATAAAAGAATTACTTAACTTATAAATTTATTTTCTGACTATTTCCAGGCGTAGTAAATCTAGCAATACCAGACAATAATCAAGTTTTGTTGGTTTTATCATGCAGAATTACATGTCTATAATAATGATGAAACTTATCACCTTGGAGCTTATGATTATGAATCATCTTGAAGAAACTAAACAATTGTGTCTTTGATTAGTCTCTACAGTAGTGTTAAATCGATTAACTATTACAGTTCATATCTCTGCTTTATATCTCTCTTATGTCGGTAGTAATGTTACAAAAAATCAAATCCAGCCTTTTCTAATTATTGCCCATTCATTTGTGCTGCACTTTCGATGTGTTTGGCAATTGGACATCCTCATTTTCATATTGGCACGATTTGGGAACGCCATATGCAAATGGAGGTCCACGAGTACATAGCAAAAATGGCGGCTTCTAATTATGATTGATGCACTTTAAAGTTGTTGGCAAATTATTATTTGTGAAAGGTAAAAGAAGAACACCTAGCGTGATTCCTGTTGCCTCACGCTTAACTCAATTAGTCAACTTGAACAGGCTTCTGTTGCTGTTGCTGTTGCTGTTGCTGTTGCTGCTGCTGCATGTTGCTGCTGGTCGTGACGTTGACGTTGCCATCGTTGCTCCATCCCATCGGCTGGACCAACTGTTGCAACGAAATTACCACAAAGTTTTCTGTTTGCTGCATAATTAAAAAGTTTGAAAAGCTTTTGCCGAAACCAGGCAACAGCCAATGCAGAGTAACTGTCCATGCCACTCCTCCAGCTCCTTAGCTTCTGCCCCTGTTCTGGTTATGGGTGTGGTGCTGGCCCTGGTCCTGGTCCTGGTCCTGGTCCTGGCCCAGGCGCTGGCCCTGGCCGGCAAGCTATTATAAACCGGTGGTTATGCGGCGGTTGCAGTTTTTGCATGATTGACAAGCCAACAGCCCGTACCGAGTCAGGAAGCAACTACTGCTGCTTCCCCACACTCTTGTGACTAATTTCTCTAGCCTGGTACCCGCCATAAAAAGTTAGTCAAGGACATGCCGACGCATGTGCCTCCTCTGCCTCTGTCTGTGTGTGTGTGTGTGTGTGCGTGTGTGCTCTCTGGCGTGGAATGCTGAAAATATTTAGCATTTAACCAGGCAACTCTATGTATTTGTTTTTGCACAAAATGCCACGAGTTTTTGATAATTAATTTCGCTGCCAAATGAGTGCAAATATGATCCTTAACAGCGCAATTAAGAGCGGGTCTCCTTTATTTTTCAGTCATCATAAAGCGTGCCAAGGTCGTGGGGCTTGGCTCGGCTCGGTGTATGGCAAAAAAAAAAATTGTTTCAAACATCATTAAAATTTCTAGGTTGAGTATTTAATTTAAATTTCTTTTTTTTCTTCTTTTTTATATGAATTTTGAATGAGTTGTATAATATGTGAAAGTTATAAAAAAGACAAGTGAGATGGCTCTAGTACAGAAAGTGCCACACTAAGAGATAGGATTCGAGATAGGACTCACTACCACACGTACTGCCTATTCTAGCCTTTTCTTGAATAGCTTTCGATCCAGATATTGTATTAAATATGTGGAATATCACAACAAATTCAATTCCTTTCACATGTTGACTATATGTTCAACTGAAATTCAATTCATGAAATTAAATGCAAAATTGATTTATTATTGCTATTTATCGATTATTAGAAACAAACCTTCAATTGACGGATGTCTTTATAAAATATCGTCTCTAGCTCTTATAAACTCCAAGATAGACAGTGAAGCATGGCTAGATGCACTCAACTTGATTGATTATGAATAAGAATATATATATATATACTTTATGGGGTCTGCCTGTTACATACATATCAAGAGTTGAAGTCCTTAAATACTATCAGCAATTAAAACGACTTTCTAGCATTTTGCCTTTGATATCCATTTGACTATTTTAAGTTTCAGCTCTAAGATTTTTGTATGATAAGCGAGAATTATACCAAAATCTACTTTTGATAACTAACTCGAGTTCCTTCATGGTACATATATGCATTTACTATTTACTATGTTTATGTGATGCATGAAAAATCCAAATACAATTAACTTAGCAAGAAAGAAATGCTACAGTAGTGATTAGCTATATGTGTGTTAGAGATGAAAAGTCCGAGCAGGTCTTTAAGACAAGTACGAACGTTACTCCTCCAAAAACGCAGGTAGCATTTAGCTAATGACAACACATTAGAGCTTTTTTTTTTTTTGTTGTCTGAAAGTTGTTCAACTATTTATGCTGGTCGCCCCAATAGTTTCGCTGTGCCCCCATGGCCAAGGCAAGGACCCTAAGTATCAACTTACATAGACAAAATACCCCACCCCACCTTCTAGGTGTGGTGCGGCAGTCACCTGGCTCATTAATCATTAAAAACAGAAACAAGCAAACGCTAGTTAAATGCAATTTGTTTTATCGTCAGTCCAGCTGGCGTGCCCTGTCCATCTGTATGTCTCTGCACAGGTATCTCATAACGCGCCATGCACTGATTTTTTAGACGCTCGCAAATACACACACACGCACACACACACACACACACACACACACACACATCTGACCTGACCACATCACATTAAACAATTAAAATAATTGCGTACATCTCTCATAGGATTTGTCTCACTTTGGCGTGGGATTATTCACTGTCCTGAATACGCACTGTAGTGGGCTTAACGACTACATTATCAAGTTGGTCAGCGAGAGAAATATCCATGAGGGAATGACTTTTATCAGTGTTTCTTGTTTTTGCTCCCCCTTTCTAACATATGTGTAAAGTATTATATAAAGAATTCAAAAATATAGAAGCAAATATCTCTTTTCTTCTTCTGGATTTACGACTCTCTGATAAAGTTGAGGAGATATAGATTTATTTAAAGTATTTTATGTTTAACAATTTCTCTTTTGGACACATCCAATGGAAATACTTAGGGGCAAATGGAAAGGGTATACGATTGTGATATTTGTTATATTTGATTTTTCCTTTGCTTTTATTTTGTTTGTTTGATTGCCTAACTGTCTGCATATTGCTGAATGTGTTTGTATGTGGTTTGCTTTGGTTCTGTTTGCTCGTCTGTGCGCGTGTGTGTGTAGCGAATTAATTAAACTTTTAATTGACACAGTATTTGTTGGCCCATTTCCTTAAAATTTGTCTTTCACTGTTAAAGTACGCTTTCTATTTAAATATTTCTAAAATGAATATTTTATAAAATTCAATTCAATTAAAATTCGACGAACTTAACCGTTAAATCTGATATACATTTCCAATACATACTTTATTATATACATTTGAAACATCAGAAATGTATTAAGCACAAATGTTTTCTTGAGGGAAGCAGTTCAATTTTGTACTTAAATAATATAAGTATTTTTGTAATTCTTATAAAATCCATATTCTTTTGTCTATCTACTACTCGCTGATCCCCCTACACAAATCAGATCAGCGAGTAGTAGATAGGTTTGATTGGCTAAAAAGGCGAGAAGAACTTCTCATCTATAGCTGCCAGTGTGTGGGTAGGCGACTGTTGGACAGCGTGTTGTGATTCTTAATTTAATAATCGACCAAGCGGATTATTCGACTCCTAAGCTATAATGCAAATCATAATTTAAGCCTTGCACCACACGTCTACATTCGTATTTATACTCACCACAGACTTTCAAACATCGCTTCACAAACAGTTTTGATATATTATTTTTAGTATCAGATTTATACATTTGCTTTAAAAGATTAAGAACGAGTAAGTTGTTTGCGATTCCTAGACAACTTCTTACGGCTTACTAATTGATTCTCATTTAGCACAGTCCAACTATAGAATCGATCTTTAACAATTGTCAGCCACATCCATTCCGGAGCTTTATTTTGAATGATGTAATTATTTCCGATTTGACAAACCCCCAGACTTGCTCTTAGAGGGATGAGCAAGTATTCAAAATTGTATGAGCTTACAGATATGGAGTGGATGTAATCAAAGCTAAAATTAAGGTTAAGGTTAAAAGTGATGATACGTGTAATTGCTGTGACTATCGCACTGTTATTTGAGCTGTGTACTCGCAAATCTTTAGCAGAAAAGTCTGCTGCATCCTTAGATATTTTAATCCTTGGCCAGGATAGCTGCGGCAAATTAATCTGGCGAGTCCGGCCACTTTTAAACTAGAGCCAAAGGCTTAGCTATGCTGAGGCTCGTGCATGCATGGGTCGGGGTCGGAGGTGCGGGACTGTCTGTGTACATTATTCGCCTAGGTAACGTGCAAAATGCCTGATAATGGATTATTCCAAGTCATAAATGTAAATGCGGAGCAAACGCCGGGCAACCCGTCCGTCCCCCTCTTTTACTAAGCAGGCAGACAACTAACCAAAGTGCCAAGCCCCAGCGAGTCCTACTCCCCATTGCCAGACTGCCTGCAACAGCTATGCGATGACGCCATTTTGTTGCAACAGTAGCAACAGTTATGGACGCCATAAAAAAGACCATAGAGCAATGTGCCAAGCAGCCAAGCAGCAGCAAGTGCAGGGGCAACGCCAGAGACAGGGGCGGCTGGCTGCTACTGAGGCAGCGGCAGCGGCAGCGGCAGGTTTTTATGGCCATGGCAAAGTCGCAACAACGCAGCAACGGCAATGCAGTCAACAAAGACGCGTAAATTATTTTAGATTTACATTTCTGCATTTCATTTGCTCAGCGCCCGCACTTAGGCACGCCCCCGCCCCCGCCCCCACCGCTACTCGCCCTTTCTTTGCTCGCCGCTTGTGTCTGCCGTTTTTCACCGGAGGCGTTAAGCAAGACGGCGTGGCACATAATTTATGCAATTTTTATGATTATTCATTATGAGCACGAAAACACCATGGGTAACACGCGCTGATAGAAATGTTGAAAAACTAGTAATTATCATAGAATAAGTATATTTTCTTAATGTTTAAAGAACAAAAAAAAATTAAAATAAATAATAATTACAATTTATATTTAGAAATTTTTAATAACTGTTGACTTTCAGATATAAATAATATAAATATAAAAAAAGAAAAATTTAATTTAAAACTCAGTCAACAATTTTGTTAGGAGTTTCTATAAATTTCTTTATTGAGTAAATCAATATCTATATTTAAAGCATAAATTAGGAAGTTGAATTTGTTTTTCTTTAAGAAAAGAAAGCAGCTTTACCCAACACTCTCCACTTTGCTGTCCACTTTGAAACTTAGCTTAAGCCCACTGTTCAGCACAGAATTCGCTTTACATTTAACGCATATTCTTTGGTCTAGTGGTGGTCTAGCGGATGTGCAGCAGAACGTTAGCAGGACACTGGCATCTCATAGCCACAGCAGCAACTGGACACAGCAAGCCCGCAGACCCAACAGCCACAACAAACGTCGCTCATATATTTTTCAAGTAATTAGCATTAATTTTGCCAACTGATAATCCCCGCGGCTTATGGGACCGGACCATTGCATTATGAGTCACTCTGCTCGCTTTACCGATTCTGCTTGGCTCCATCTTCGCAATCGTCGCACAGTGGGGCCTTTGCTCATTTCGCGTGGCAAAAATCATGACTTTTGAGCTGAGCAAGGTATTTTCTAAATTTAAATGGCATATGACAGAGAATTCTTCTTTTTGTAGGGAAAAATATCATTTGTAGTTGAAAATGAGTAAAATTGATTATTTTTATAATTTTTCCTTTAAGAACCGTTTAGCTTTCGGCGTGAGCCAAAGGGTTTTTGTGTATAGAAAAGTAAATGGGCAAGGACCTCCCTTAACATTTCTATGTAAGTCCCATGTTAATCCTTGCGAGTTCTATTTTACTAAAGTTGCAATTCAATTTACAAATTGTTTTATCTTTCAAATGGTATAGTAAAAGTGGCGAATTGATTCCATCACTTTTTTGATTTTTGCCACGCTCTGTCGGCAGAGACCCTACTGTGCGTCGTCGTCAGCCTCACGAGCTGGCCATGTGGGCGACAAGAATCCGGCTCTTGGGCTTGCCGGAGCCATAGCTTGTCCTGGATCTGGACTTGGTATTGGGTCTGGGCTTTATCTGCTGGCATTTGCATGTTGTTGATTGCGTTATGACTAAAGTTAATAAAGTCATTTGCATCTTGTATTAAGTGGCTCAGGAGCTCAGTTGCAATCACTTCCGGTAGCCAGTTAACAGGGCGTTGGCGCAGGGCCAGCGGAGGCCTAGTCAGCAGTCGAGTCTGCTTAAAACTATGATTAAGTCTTACGTGAAGTCAGCAAGCTTTGATGTGTGGGTCATATGGATAGCTTGGTCAATGTACATAAAATATCAGTTAAAATTCTCTAATTTTTTTCTTCCTTTAACAACGTAATATTGTAGTCATGAAGTATGAATTATTGCAAGATTCGACCTCAATTTATTTCTAGTTTGCACCACGGAAATCCAATTAACGATTTAATATCGAGTCTTTCTTTTTTTCAAAAGAATTATACAACTTAAGTAGCAAATATGTGACAAAGAAAGAAAATTTAAAAATGCAGGGCTCCTCTTCCCCACTCTTATTTTTGACTGCAAGCAGCCAACGAACATTGGAGTAAAATGTCAATCTAATTGAAATTCTAGACAAAATCTTCCGCAAATTACCTTCATTGACAAAAATCTCTAATCCCACGTTGGTAGTGAAGCGAAATCTGAAGACAAACTTGAAGGCCACCCAGCAAAGACCCACAAAGTTTGAGAAAACGGGACGCTCCTCGATAAGTTATTGTTTAAAAAAGGGGTTGGGGAATGCTGCAAAACATACTTGAATCTAGACAGCAGCAAAACCCCAACTCGAGAGCAGGACAAAAAGCAGATCCAAGCCGAAGGAAACGGAAGTGCGACAAAAATGATGCTTCCATTGTATATATACATGTATATGTGTATGTGTGTGTGTGTGTGTGTGTGTGTGTGTGATTGTGTGTGTGTGTGTTATATATATAAATATGTGTTTGTGTGACAATTGGGATCTCCACCTGCATCCCCATTGTCAAATGCTGCCAAAAAGAAGAAACGGATAAGTAAAAGAAAATAGGTAAATACTTTGCGGTTCTCGTCTGTGTCTTTGTCGCCATTGCACTGAGTATATTGGTTCCAGCCACGCCCTACGGCCACGCGCCTCCCCAGGGGCAGAATGCATTTTTCATAGCTGCAGCTCTGGCAGCTTTAGCGATTTAATTTAATCAACTGAAAGCACATTTGCTGCTCTCGCAGTCACACATACATGAAGCCACACAGGGAACCAGAAAACAAGCATCTGAGATCAAGTCGAAGACTGAGCTACATTCAAGGTATGGTCGAAACCGGTTGTATATATCCTCACGCACGTAAAGACCCACTTCTAACGATGGTCCTACAATACTGGAAATGTACTCATGAATAAAAATCTAAACTCTAAATTCATTTGTTATTCTATTCATTCACGAAGTGAAGCTAGAGAATTGAAATATGGAACACACTCATCTGATAAAGTGTCAAGACTTTCCCGATACGCCCAGTAGGGGCGCGACAGATTGCAAATGATTTTACTAAGGCTTATTGAGTTTCCAAATTGTTCTTGAATATATTATATATAAATATATGTAACACAATGTTAAGATTATTGTTCAATTGATTCATTTAACAACTCTGTCGGGCTGCGCTTTCTGTTTGCATAACTATAACCAAAAGCCAAATTTGACCAAACATCAAGCTAACAGAAACTCAAAAAAGGAAATGAACAAACTTTTAGCAATGAAGCTTACTTTGGTCAAAGGCAAATACCACTGATTTTGACAATCAGCGTGGCAATCAAATTGGCGGCCAGTTCGGAGCAATTGGAAAGCGGTCGGGATTCTAGATTGAGAATGAGTCGGAGATCGCTGGGAGATAAGCGCTGACAACAGCTGTTGGCATTAGCATCGAGAGCAAAACGAAGAAAGCCGAAAGGGCGATTGGCCTTAAACTTTGTCTATTTGCATACCAACGAAATGCGACAAAAGAATTTTAAAATTCCGACATGTCAACGGCAATGTGGAGGCGCGCTAAAGGGGCGTGGCAATCGAAATGACAAGCTTGTGACACGCACAGACCAACTGTCACACTCGCTGTAAATGTGTGAGTGTGTGCGTGGGTGAGTGGGTGGGTGTGCGACTGTGTGGCTAACCCTTGTAATGCCAAAGCGAATTTTATAAAATCGTCATAGCAAAAAAAAGCATAGAAAACGAAACAAAGCAAAGCAGAGTCGAGAAAAGCTAAAGGCACGTCATGATGATGACTTATTATACCCTGAACCCATTGAAAATGGGAAATCAGGGTATAAAGGTTTTGATGAAATGTATGTAATAGACAGAAGGAGCCTTGGCAGACCCCATAGAGTATATATATGATCAGGTATATATATATAGCTTTGTGTCTGTCCGTCCGTATGTATGAATATAAAAGAGCTATATATATATATGAAGAATTAAAGAATGATTGAAATTGTGGCTATTTGTATCTTAATCTTATCTTAAGGTATCTCCTAGTCGAACAGTCTAACTTGTTTTTACCTTCATTTTTATATATATATAAGATGAACATCCAGAACTTGACTTCATAGTTTCATTTACATTTAATATATACATAACTAACATGTCTGTCTATTTGCTTAAAATTTGTATACTCTCTTTTGACTATCTCAATCAATATATTTAATATTGATAATTAAAGTGGACTTTTTAAAAAATAGCTCGAAAACTTAAAGAGCTTGAGAAAAAATACCGATAGTGAAATTTAATGTAGCCTATTTACAAATGAGGAGTATTTACCTAGAATTACACATATTATTTAATCCTGATTATGACCTCAAAGTTTCTGAAGGATCTAATCACTGAGATTTTTATTATTATTATTATTATTATTATTACTATTAGTGAACGGCATTTAGAAACTGAAAATATTTGCATCATGGAACCTTCACTTGGACTTTAGGGTATCTCGTAGTCGTGCACTGCAAGCGACAGCACTCATACTAATTTTCCTTGAGGCATTAATGTTGGGAATTCTTCTCCCCGATGCTGCAGCTGCATCATTATCTAAGCGTACAAATTGTTAACACGTACAAATGCGTTCACTCAAACGTAAACGGGGTAATAACCATTTTTCGTAATAATTTTATGTCATAACAAATCTAGGTTACACGCGTACGTACGTCCAAGTCATTTTCTCCTTTGCTTCCCTTCTTTACCTATGTGCGAATAGATTTCGCTCCGAGGACCCAGCTGTGTGCCGTCAGCGAAAGGATGGGTATCGATTAAGAGCACAGATGAGCGTCACGCAAAAATATCAAGGTCATCAAGTTTGGCTGTGACGGAGTGACGGTGTTGCTATTCTGGAAAAACTATATCTTGTTTAGGTTTACAAGTAGAACCCAAAATATAGGACTCAGGAGTCTAGCTAATCGAAATAAGAATATTTACAGCATTGGGTATACCAGGTGTTACAGGTGAATCACTGATGACGTTATCTGCATTTGTGTATTTAAGATATATGACTTGGATGCACCTAAGTATATTCTAAAAACTGTTTATAATATATATATACATAGCTTTGAAATTATAGTCCTCAATACTAAGAGACCGAATTCAACTATAACTTTTGCAATTCCAAGAATATTTATAATAAGCTCATATCTAGCTAGACCTATATTAGTTCTAATCATTACATAAATCTTAAATAAATTAATACGATTGTGAATTAAGCTGGTTAGTTGCAATGTAAAGAAAACTTCGATTATTCCAATTAATCTACACATAAATGGTTTCAGAATTGATTATGCTACTATGTATTAACTATAGATTTCTAATACATATTATTATTTAACAACTAATAGCAGGGTATTCGAAATTGACCAATCATCAGTCTGCTGGTCGACGACAGAATTCCCAGAGTACAGAACCGCCTAAAGCCGCCTAACTTATGAAATAAACGAAATAAAGAACAGCCTGAGTAGCCAAAGAATAGTGCTGACAACTCGCCTAGAATGGCTGTTGCACTGTGGAAACATCTCGTTGGAAACGAACCATGGCCCTAAATCATTTGCACAATTCTATACTCCCATGTCATGTTACCATGGAATAGCACCAATTAGACTGACGATGCCTTGCCTGCGCTTAACTTTTAGCTTACTGTATGGCTGCACTCCGAGAAGCAGTGATATACCAAAGCCACACTGACAAATGAAACAGCAGTGGGAGCGGACAGCAGACAGACAGCAACGCTCTTTCAGCCCTCTTTTAGAGTGCTAACATCTTGTAGTTTTTGGCCCTGATTACAAGTTTCTTTTGCCCATTTAGCACGTAGCTGCCGTCGAATCCAATTCTTATCTTTTGCCTTTTAATGCGAATATGGAGTTATTTAGTAGATCGTCATCTTGCTCACGTTCTCGTTATTGTCGTTTAAGTGAAGTTGGACGATTAGGGAAAAGACCAAAAGACAGTTCACAGTTAAAAATTTCGAAATTGTTCATTAATATTGAAAGCGATTTGATGTGGAAACTCAATTTTCCTTGAAATCGCCCTATGACTCAAGTTATGTTGGTTGCATAACTTCTCTGTCTTCCTGGCATGTCAAGTTAAGAATAATCAGATTTGACGAATGAGTTCTTCTATATTCGGTAAGCAATTTCGTTAAATTTTGTACATTCAGTGTTGAGTCTAAGGACTTAGAGCTGACTAAATATGTAAGGCCTCTTTAAGTATGTATATTCTATCTTAAAAACTTTCCTAATATACAGTTGTGTAGTTTGGTAAGATTAAAAATAAAATGTTCTCGTCCACGAGAGTATGTAAGCTGATATCAAGTAGCTGAGCAGCTGAACCACTTTAAATAGATGAACACGAAAATTTTTAGAGAGCTGCACAAAGTACTGCAGATCAGGCGTATCCATTGTGAGGATCACTTCTAGTAGCATTTATTACATTATTATAAATGCCGACTATTGGCTAAGATAATATCTTAATTATTATTTTTTTTAAGAAACTCCTAATTTAAATATTGCTGACTTGATGGCTTTTAACTTGAGCTTTGTCGAGATGGTTACTAACTTATAATACTTAAAGTTGTCAATTCGAAATTTGTAAATTTTAGTCCTTTTTTTTCATATTCTGAATATTTGACGTATCCATTAAATTCAAGATGTCCTGATCATAGTGCTGGGGAGTATTCTTGAACTCGTGGAACTCGTCAACGCCAACAAAATAGGTTGGTAGTATCCCGAGCCCCTTTACGAATGTCAAGCCACGATAATTACATTCTATTCCGTATTTGCGCAATATAAAGGCAGTGTCTTCGCATACATGTATATATCCAGAAACACCGGTCGAGTCCATGCGTGAGGCCATATTCACGGGAGTGCCCCAAATATCGTAGTGAACCTGGGAGGCGCCAACAACTCCGGCCATTACCTCACCACAGGATATGCCAATGCTCATATTTCCGGTGAACTGGCCACGATCTAGTATACTTTTATAGGCATTTCCCCAATTCCAAAGTGTTCGCAGCAAATCCAATGCAAATGTAGTTAAAACAAAAACCACTTCTTCATTGGGTACAGGCTCACTATCGGTTAGCGTTATTGAAGACTGTAGATAGCGTTGAGCACGCGTCACTTCAGAACACAAAGAATCGCAAAGACATCTAGTATAAACTATGTATTAAAATAACGAAAATTATATAGCTTACCCTCCTTGATAACGGATGCCTTATTTCCTGTCCGATCGTTAATGCGCCCCATGAAGCGTGGGTCCAAGCCACAGGCTGCCATATATGTACATCCAACGATTTTGATCTTTTCCACTAAAAAGTCTTCCCTATAGAGGTACAACTAAAAAAAAAACAATTAGTAACGTTACAGTCGGGTGCTACCGACCGCGGAATACTCATTCACACCCGCACAGATCACGCCCATTGCCACGCCCACAATTTGTTTGTACATATATAATTTTTTGGAAATCAATAGAGGAGATCAGCAGTAATATCGTCAATTTTGATTTTCTCACTGAGAATCGGACAAATATACAGTTTTTCCCGATTTGCCACGCCGACAGTAGGCGACAGTGACCGCAGTGGTCAGTTCTTAGAAGTAGTGAAGGGTAACATAAGTGTGAAATTTGGATGCTTACACTCAAAAAATGCGAAAATTACAGGGTATTTTTTAGTCGGGCATGCCCCAAGAGGGGCATAAAAATTGTTTTTGTGTCATCGATAGAAGAGCTCACCAGTAACTCAACCATTAAATTTTGAAGCGTCTAGCTCTGAAACTGTAGGACCTACAAGCATTTGCGGGTTGCCACGCCGCCTATGGGCGTAGATATATCCGCTATATCTTTTTGATCTTAAGTTGTCAACCAAAGTATGTATATCAAATTTCAAGTCTCTAGCATCAATAGTACTCAAAATATAACAGAGTTTGAAAAATCACTATATAGTCAGACCCGATTTGCCATGCCCCTATTTGGCGTGGATATATAGTTTGATTTTTTTGGTCGATCTTTATAGAATCGCAACAGTAACTCACGTGTCAAACTTGGGCGTTCTAGCTCTCAAACTGTAGAAGATACAGTTTTACCCGATTTGCCAATCGGCGTAGATATATCCGCCATAACTTTTTGATATCAGGTTGTCAACACGAGTATACATTCCAAATTGCAACTCTCTCGCACTTCTAGATGTAGTGTTTCTGAGATATCGGAAAATGCATTTTCCGATTTGCCACGCCCCTAGTGGGCGTATCGGGAAAATCTTGACACTTTATAATTCCAGGGTGTACACGGGTATATATTTCGAATTTCAAGCCTATAGCTTCAATAGCGGCGAAATGGTTTGCGTTCATTCGGAAAGACGAACTGACAGACTGACGGGCAGACGTTTGGACGGACAGCAAGAGGGGCATTGCACAAAGCCTATATACTTATTTCGCTTCGTGAATGAGTATTTAAATAGCACAACAAATTCAAAATTTTTCAAAATCCCATTCTACTTATATAACTTACTATATGATCGAATTCAGTTATGATCTCGTTCAGAATACGCAAGTTGCGCAGATCCATTTTAAAGCCCTGAAGGGAAGCGAACATCACCGCCACCATTTTGTAGTTTTCAGCATAAAGTTGGTGTTTTTTTACTGACGTCAAATATATATTAACTGTGAAAATGAACTTGTTGGAATTGAGGTAAGAAACAAGCGATTACAAGACAATCCTACCAACATGAGCAGGTAAAATATTTTGCAGGAGGATAGTTATCGATTTATTGGTAATGACCGCATCATTTTGTTTATTCAGCAGTTCCAGTTTCCAGCTAGATACGCGTGCAAACATCTTTAGTACTTTGGCTGTCAAGTTGTTAAACTAGTTACTCACTTATAGTTGACCCTGCTATTGAACTCAGCCTGCCGTTCCATAAAATAAAGACATCCTAAAGTAGTCATAATCTTGAATCCATGCGCATATTGCGGTTCAAAGTAGGGATTGGTTGTACTGCTCCGAGTAATTACGAATTCGAACTGAACAAACATGATTATCATATATGTAGTCCCTTCTAGTACGCTTACTATAATCTTCACCATCCAGGGAATTCGAGTGAATATTATGCTTAAGGCAATCATGAGGGACATCATGTTTGTGAGATCCCAGGGATAAAAACATCCGTATTTATCCATTTCATAATGGTACAGCTTGCTGTCGATAAGCTGAAGGTGGAATTCCTCGTAATCACAGGTTTCCTAGACAATAAATATATTCAAATTTATCATCATCATCAATCATTCTGAAAACTCATTAAGACTTGCAGTAAACATGTTAAGCCCAATTAAGAAAGACTTCATAATTGGTATATCCTTAGAAAAAGTTAATGGTGTTACTCTAATCACTGCTCTAATTTGTTAATCTAATATATATGAATATACAATTTTCTTTATGAACGAGTATAAATAGCAGTTTTAAGAACATTGTGATAGGCAGGAAATCTGATCCTTTTGAGACTTGCACTTACCAGGACCTTATAAATAATCCAGAAGTAGCATACAATCATATTCATGTAAATGCACATTCGAATGATGAGGCTAGACTGTGTGAAGTCAGCTGTTCGAAATATTATGCGGCTGAATCTTGAAAAGTTGTGATGAACCTTTCCATATCGCCAATGGCATGCCTTCTTGTACCACAAGATGATCACCGGCGTCGTAAGAATCACCATAACAACAATATTATTATTAAGGCTGCTGAGATCGAACTTGTGGCTAATATTGACAATTTGAAGGTATACCAAAAATATTGCAGCAAACAAAGCCAAAAGAACACTGTATCTTAGCATGTAGTCGGGTTGCTTCATATAGTTCAACTCGATGCGGGAATCACGAAAGTTCAAAAATAAAAAACCAATTAGTGGACGTGCAGTTGCATGCTTTGACCTTTTATTAGCAGGTTTCTTCCCTAATATATTTCTAAACTTCCTCTTTACGCTGTGGGAAGTGGTTTACTGAAGCTCAGCGAGCAGATTAGTTTAGAATAAACTTACTGAAAGGAACCAACTGGCAGTTTCTGAAACTCAATGCGGAGCTCTTCTTTTGCTTGCTGTTCTATATCGTCGGACGCATGAAGAACGACAGCGGAACGAGCGGGCTTCAAGTCTGCTTTTATGTCAATTGCCGCAATAAGAAAAGTTTTTATATTTTTACTTTCAAGAAAAGGATGATGAAGAGCCTTCTCTGTGCCAGGAAGAAGCTCATAAGGATTATCAATCAACATTGCACGAGTCCTTTCACTTATGTGAATGTGGCCTGGCCGTCCAGTAGATTCCAATATGCCTGCAATTATCACATCTTCTCCTAAAAAAACAAATAAAAATACTGCAAATAAAGATTGCTTAGGTCAAGCTTACCCCAAACGTCGTATTGGAGCTTCGCAGCGCCCATAACGCCGGCCATCAACGAACCGGAATGCACACCAATTCGCATATCGATATCCAAATTTCGATTTGATCTAATCATATTGGATATTTACACATTTAGCTGAAAGAATGCTTTAAACTTACCGAACTTCCCGAATATGTGCAATCATACTGTGGGCAAGCTGTATGCAACATTTGGCATGATCGGGATCGGGTCGCGTCAAGCCCGCCACACAGTAGTAGCAGTCCCCCAAGAATTTAATGCGCTGCACCTTAAAGTTATGGGCAGCAAGGTCGAATCTACCATAGAGATCATGGAGCAAGGATACCAGCGAATTAACAGTGAGTGTTGTCGTCAGATAAGTGTAGTTGACAACATCTGCATATAGGATGGTGACGTCTGGATGAAATTGAAGGGCCATAATACCTCCCTTTAAGTTATTGTTTAGATATTCGCTCTGCCTCTTATTATTAGATTTTCCGATGCGATAGCGTATTTCTTTCTCGAATGGCCGTGCTATGTCAGGTGGCAAAATGCCGTGGAGCAATTGTTTCTCCTGTTTACGTGCGTCTCGCAGCCAAATCTCCTCCATCACATACTGATGTCGATCAAGAAACGATGAGCGCACAGTAATCTCATTTAGCAATCGATAGAACAATCCTACCAAATGGGAGCACGTAATGTGGAGTATCTCCACTACCATATATGGGGCTTGTTGATAGTTAATAAATTCATTTGACTTAGTATAAAAATAAATGATAACAAGGTAGATTAAAGACACTGAAGACGCCAATATAAATGGAGCTTTAAGGGCGGGTATCGGAAAACACAAATATATAACATATAAAACGTATGCGTCGTAAAAAGGTAGAACAGTCCAGTTGTGTATTAAATGGTGGTACAAAAAAATAATTACATCTGGAGATAAATGACAATGAGGATCGATGGGTAGGCTGTACGTAGATAGCTCGATACGAACCCGTAAAAACTATTAGTGCCGCGGCAACTGCCGAAGATACGTATATTATCCATTTGTTACGCGATATGACGCTTTCCCAGAAGTTAATGGTCAATACTCCGACCGTGAGTACTGCGGATGTAATGTAAACAGCAACATCCAAACGAATATATTCGGGGTGCTGCATGCAGAAGGATAATTGAGTAATAGTGTTAATATAGAATAAATATATTCAAACCTCACACGTCACCAACAGCAGGATAGATCTGATCAGGGTCACGGCTATGTGTACAAAAAAAAATACACCGAGGTGATTGATGCACAGGCGTCTGTCGTACAAAATATACTCTTGTTCTATATTCAGCTCCTTGCACCTTTTCTATTTTGTGTGTTTGTAAATAGTGAATATTAATTAGGAATGATCTAGTCGGCAGTATCCGAATAGGAAGAAGCCTGAATCCATTCTGCAATGTCAACATAAACTTGGAGCTAGCATACATAATATATATATATATGTATACATATACCAATGTATTTGTTATTTAGCACTAATAATGGGGAACAAATTAGTTATTTCAGTTTTACGTTCGAAGACGCTAGATTCATTTTCCTAGTTTCTGGACACGGAACTTTCATGGCCCAACATACATTGTAGACTAACGGAAAGGACCAGATCTGTTCGGCTTAATCACTAACGTATATATACCATTTGTATCGCAGACAGTTGAATTTTTAGATGGTTCAAGGTTTTTGGAATAGTCAATGGTTTCAGGATAAAAGAACTAAACAAGTAATTCAAGCAGTATTAAATGTTAAAAGTTACCTTTAAATAGCTTCGCTCCCAAGCGGCTTCTTTGCTATAATCCAATCTGCAAGGTCCGTCCCTATTCGTGTTCATTTTTTCAATAATATGCTTTGTACTCGATATGCAAGGAGTAGGTGATATACTAAAATGTTGTTACAATTCAACATAAATTTCTGTTCGGAGATGAGAAAGTATTTACTGTCTGAAATGTCAATACACAATGCAAAACTGTGAGCAAGTAAGAGTGCTCTATTCGTTACTACACTTCCAATCGTTCAGCGCTTCTTATATACATTTATTGCAAATAATATATTTATGTAACAAGTTTGTATAATAGTTTTTGTTTGCATAAATAAAGTTTGCAATAAAATAGTTCTACTGTTTTGCGTATTAAATGGCTTTGAAGCAGGCGTAAGATAGGTATTATGGGGTCTTACTATTATATCGTAATTTGACTATTCATTTATAAATAACGTTTTCTATGTAATTATTGCTCAGGTAATCCTTTGACCGCTCTTACTTTCGTGATGAATAACTTTTACTTTATATTCCAAGGCTTTCATTATTATTAACAAGTAAGACTGCTCTAGTCGAGACGGCTCGACTACGAGATACCCTGAACCCTGCGAAGATCCAATCTTCCCAACATTCTATGCTTATTTTACATATACAAATATTGCGAGCAACACACATACACACACACATGCATACGCAGCTGACGCAGCGACTGTGCTCGGGCTGCAATATGCCTATTGTGTGGGAAATTAAATGTTTAGATAGACTTTTTTGATCAAACTTTCACAGTGTAATTATGTCATTCATATGTGTGTATTTGCCAAAGCACAAGTCTCTAGTATTTGAAATACGAATTTTTCAAATTGGGGGCGAAGGAGGCGTGGCATCCAAAATCCAAAAATTACATAATGTCCGCAGTCATAACACGGATCTACACAGTGAATTTGAAGTCTCTAGCTCTTACGGTATGCTTAACCGAAGATAAGTTATCGATTTTTATCGATAATAAGGAAACGGGATGAGTTATCGAAAATCTGTACTGCGTTGGCTATAGACGCGTATTCTCTGCTTCTAGCTTTTGTGGTTTACGAGATCGCTGCGTTCACACGGACGGACGGACGGAGAGACGGACAGGGCTATTTCAACTCAGCTCATCGAGCTGATCAAGAATATATATACTTTATGGGGTCTGCGATGTCTCCTTCTGCCTGTTACATACATTTTCACAAAAACATTATACCCTGATTTCCCATTTTCAATGGGTTCAGGGTATAAAAAGTATATTATATATTATTATTATTAGCATTGCTACAACTAGGGGTTGAACGGGCTAATGAAATCTCTATCATGCAAAACTATATCCACGTATTTGCCAGGCATGACCGCCGACGCCCTCTAAGCCACCTACGAGTGCTGCAATTCGGGCTTATCCATGCGACGAACGGGACTTGGCCTCGTCCATAATACTGTTTAGTGAGTGATTTCTCTTTTTCTATGTGGTAGTACCACTGGCCGAGGAACATGTGCGACATTGCCGCCGACGTTCTCTCGAGGCCACGTGGGTTTTTACTACCGGGGTTTATCTGCGCGTCGAACGCGACTCTGTCACGTCCAGACTACCGGTAAGTAACTATCGGGTCTCTGTTATTTCTACCGACGGGATCTGCCACGTCGGTCTACAAGTGTTAGGATTTGTTAAAGTCAGTTCTCGCTACCAATTAAAATAAAAGTCGATGTTTAGTTTATCGAGATTTTGATTTTATTCTTATTGTGTTAGTATTCTACTTATCTTCTTACTCTCTGGTCGATGGCCCTGCAAAGGTCTCACGGAGCCCTAGTGCTTCGCGCCTTTTCTTGCTTCGAGCGCTGACGTGCGCTCACAACCTTCCTCTTTGCTTGCCGAAATTACTCTCCCTATCTCAACTCATCTTGTACCGTGTCAAAAACCGACTCTCTTCACCTATCGCGCTCGAGCCGCCCGATCGCCTCTGCGACGCAACTCCCCAGAGCGCTCGCTCTTCACCACGCAGGTTTCACCACGCTGTGCAGAGTCGCAACGCCGAGCGACGATGCGCGCTCGAGCCGTTAACTTTGAATTTAAATTCTTGCGCTCCTTGCACCTCTGACTAATAGTACCTTACATACTAATACATACTAACTTATTAATTAATTTTTGCGCTCTGACTAATACTATCTTAAATATTGAATACTATTTAATATTATTGTAATTGATTAAGTGAGGAGGCTGCTCCTGAGCCCGCCTTACAGATGCATGCGTATCTCCTACTATCTGAAAGTCTAAGTAGGTTTATTAATGGCATAATAAGCCTCCTCTCAGAATTATTCCTAGCAATATTAACGCCATGCTGTCCTGGAACAATTAATTACTATTCAATTTGATTCCGTTTAACACGTTCATTTTGCAACTGACAACGCTCCTGTTCCTAGTATAATAGGGGCTGAAGAAAATGTCTATTAGTCAGGCAGGTTTATAAAAAATGAAAATAAAGACCAAGTGGGAACGTTATACCTGGCTGTGAGAAGTAATTGGCGCGCCTATGTAAAGGTGCGAAGCTACAAGCACTTAATGCATTTAACATAAGTCGAAGTGTTGTCTTACCGTTAAGTATGGTGGATGAGGACTGTTGCTGAACGGGAACAGAGTGAAGCGACAGCAGAGAGAAGCAATTTAAATCTCACTAATTACTTGGGCGACAAATTACGCAGCGAGATAGTAGTTTCAACAAACACCCACATACACACATTCATGGAAGCTTGCTTACCTTAAACGGAACGAACAGGTGTCGGACTGTTCGCTCAGCTAGTTTCTGTTGAAATTATCTTCGTTTTTAGGAAAACTTAAGTGTCGCTTAGTTGTTCCCCTTATTCGTTCCCGTCCGCTACAAAACAGAATTTGTTTAACTGTTTTCTTTTTTCACCTAGCTGGGCCTTTGTCTGTGGACTGAAACAATTTTATTCTATCTGAAATCTTACTTCTACATTAGATGATGCGAAAGCGACGAGTAATCGCATAGGGGGCAGATGAGTAGGCAGAAATAATTGAACTCAGATAATAATTGTAGTCAACTCGTGATACCAAGAATAATATATAGTTCTAGAGCTCTCCAGCTTATGTAAATAATTTTTACATAAGGTAAATTAGGAACAGTTACGATTTCAATAGTAATAAAACAAAACAAGTAAGAACGTTGCAGTCGGGCGCTACCGACTCCGGGATACTCATTCACACCCCCACAGATCACGCCCATTGCCACGCCCACAATTGGTTTGTACATATATAATTTTTTGGAAATCAATAGAGAAGATCAGCAGTAATATCTGTATAAAATTCTGATTTTCTCACTGAGAATCGGAAAAACGTATAGTTTTTCCCGATTTGCCACGCCCCCAGTAGGCGTAGACATATAATTTTTGGCCAGTTCTTAGAAGTAGTGAAGGGTAACGTAAGTGTGAAATTTGGATGCTTACACTCAAAAAATGCGAAAATTACAGGGTATTTTTTAGCCGGGCATACCCCATAAGGGGCGTAAAAATTATTTTTGGCGCATCGATAGAGGAGCTCACCAGTAACTTACCATCCAATTTTGAAGCTTCTAGCTCTAAAACTGTAGGAGCTACAAACTTTTGCGGTTTGCCACGCCCCCTATGGGCGTAGATATATCCGCCATATCTTTTCCAACTTGGGTTGTCAATAGCATCAATAGTGCTCAAAATATTACAGAATTTGAAAAATCACTATATAGTCAGATCCGATTTGCCACGCCCCTAGTAGGCGTGGATATATAGATTTTTGGTCGATCTTCATAGGATCGTATCAGTAACCTACGTGCCAAATTTGGGCGTTTTAGCTTTAAAACTGTAGAAGATACAGTTTTACCTGATTTGCCACGCCCCCAATGGGCGTAGATATATCCGCCATAGCTTTTTCAACTTGAGTTGTCAACACAAGTCTACATTCCAAATTGCAACTCTCTAGCACTTCTAGAAGTAGTGTTTCTGAGATATGGGCAAATGCATTTTCCGATTTGCCACGCCCCTAGTGGGCGTATCGAGAAAATCTTGACACTTTATAATTCGAGGGTATACACGAGTATATATTCCGAATTTCAACTCATTAGCTTCAAAACTGTGCAAATGGTTTGCGTTCATACGGACAGACGGACAGACGGACGGACAGCGTGACGGACATTGCACAAAACCAATATACTCATTTCACTTTGTGAATGAGTATAAAAAATATGACTATTCTTACTCAAAAATATTCGATTTACTT
The DNA here is from genome assembly GCA_037075265.1 of Drosophila nigricruria. Classification (NCBI taxonomy): domain Eukaryota; kingdom Metazoa; phylum Arthropoda; class Insecta; order Diptera; family Drosophilidae; genus Drosophila; species Drosophila nigricruria. The sequence continues at coordinate 4,719,536 of JBAMCI010000074.1, forward strand.
TCTGTTATAACTTCAAAGCGGGTACAGATTGGCCTTACATGGAACCCGAATATACAGCCCCACCTAAATTCCTGACCACATTTGAGGAATATCCGTTAAGATCTATCCAAAGTTTTTTAGATTCGAATTATCAAAGTAAAGAAAGAAATTTATGATTATTATCAGTTCCGCCTTTTAAACGATAGTTCTAGAAGCAGATGTCTATTTTCAACATATTCGCACATTACTAATTTAACGCACACTATCTTGTCTTAAGTATAGTATAGTATACAAATTTTAAGGGTTTTTTACATTGAATTTATTTTCTATTTCTTACTTTTTCAAAACTTAACTTATCATTGAAGAAAATACAGTAAAATCTGAGCTCTAATTCTAAGAAAATTAGGACACAAACAAATGTATATATATAATTTAATGTAAATAAAATAAAATAAATTTTCAGTCACGCATATTGATAACTCGACTCGAAAGTATGTAATGAATATTAAATATTTCTTTTAGTATTTGATATTAATTAATAACTAATTACATTGATTGTAAGCAACAGAAAAAGACAACTCAGTACAAAAATGCCTTTGCATTTGCTCTACATTCTAAAACTCAGTTTAATGTGAAGCAAAACTGACAAGACTTATAAAGAGCAGAGTGGGAGGAGTTGTGGAAACAAGAGTGAATGCAACGTCAACTCATTTTGGCCAAGCTAAGCTGTATTCATAACGTCTAAACTATATTTTTTTTTTTCATTCCGCGCCGCTTTTGTTGCTGTTGTTGTGCTTACTGTGCATAAATGTCGAAAGTTGTTGTTGGCGCAGGGATTACTGTAGCTAATGTTTCTGTTGGCTGGCTGTACAACATTTATTGATGCTTGGTCAGGCATAATAACATTTCTGAGCGGATGCGGCAGAGGGAAATGTTTCAGTTTTCACGATTTACATTGGGATTAATAAGCAATGACGTCGCCAACGCTGCATTTTACAATAACGCAGAATAAGAGCTCACTGAATATGCCAACTTCAGCCAGACGATCGAGACAAGTATGCTACAACTGCAATTTGCAACTTTGTTTGCTACGCTTATTCCCTTTTAATACGAAATGGAAGCCATAGCACAGCTATTGCTGTTTAAGGGCTCTATTACGGTCTTACCAAAGACAGTTTTTGGCCTTGGATTAGTATTTTGTTTGTACTCGCCTAGAGATCAATTCAAGAGCTCCTAGCATTCACATACTTTGCTCCTAACGACCTATACCCTTAGGTTTTATGAGCTCAATATACTCAAAGAGTAAAGGATCGATTCATTTTGCTATCGATTTCATAAATTTCATAATATGAACAAATATATGTCAGCCTACGTGTCTAATAAGCTTCTAGCAAGGCCTTGATAGACAAACATACATATAGTTGAAACTTTGCTTATATAATGATTTATATATATATATATATTTGATTGTGTTAAAAATAGAGATGGTTACAACAACATATCATTGATCTAGTTGGGTCGCGCAAACTCAGGAGAGTTGGACTCGTACTATTGCCTTCGAACTTACTTGGAATGGTCAATGAATTTATAACAAATATCTAAGCACATGAAATGCATATTGATCGAGATCTCTGTAAGAAATGCAAAGATTCAGTTTCTCGTCAATCGACTCTGTAAATAAATGTATCTGTTGTTATAGTTGCTGTCTTGTACATGCTGTTACTCAAAAACAAATTCCTGAATATGCATGAATTGGGAACATCTTAAATAATAATGTTTGGGCTCAGGGTATTCTCGTAGTCAGGACTGCTTACTGGACTGACTCTGACTAGTTTATTTTTCGTACACAGCTTTTAAGTTGCCTTTAACTGCAGTGAACGTCTGCACTTTCGAGTGCCCCAACATTTCCCAAATTATGTTCTAGACCGACCCGATATTTTGCTGCCAGGAATCCTTCGGCGTCCCCCATCCATTTGTCAGCGGCAGTTTTTGTATGTTGGCTGGAATTTGAGTTTGAGCTTGAGTTTGGCTAGCGCCTCAAAAAAAAGTTTGCCGCTTGTTTGTTTGGCTGCCGTCGTTTATTATTATTATGTACTTTTCGGTTTCAGTCCTGGTTCGCGTTCTCGGTTTATACGGTCGGCGAGCGCTTGCCGCGCTTTATTTAACTTTGGGCAGTTTGATGGCAGGAAATAGAATTTAATGGATTTTGTAATAACGTTGTCGACGACAACGATGGCAACGGCAACAGCAACAGCAACAGCCACAGCAACGGCAAAGGAAATGGCAATCGCAAAAACTTTGCGTTTCTTTGCAGGTTTTTTTTTTTTTGAATTATTTTTATGTCATTTGCTTCAAAAGTCGCGATTTTCATGCTAGGGACATTTCGATAAAGTGGATGGACTAATCAAGTTTTCTCTTTAATAATTGTTAATATATATAGTAGTCAGGTGCCACCTGACAATTATATAGCCATAAGAATATAACTAAATGTGAATGTTTTTTTTAGCTAAACTTAAAAAGTGTCAAAATATAATCTATATGTATATGTCGAAGTTTGCTCAGGATGACCACTTTTATTACAGTAATTATAAGCAACGCTTTATAACACTACTATATGTCCACTGACAGCCATCACGACCCTGTTCGAATGGCTTATATGCCATCTCAGTCTTACTCATGTCTTGACTCGCTCTCTTTGCCAACTTGAGCATACTAAGAAGCGTGCTGCCAACTTATTTAGTACTTCCAATACAACTCTGTATATAATAAATTACTACTGTAACCATAAGACACTCAGACACTGTTACTCCGCAGCATCTCATCATAATATATTCGTGATCCGAAGTATATTATTACCATATACTATTATTATTAAACCAACAGATATTTGGCCAAGAGAAGTTGCTGATCTGGCTGGAGACTTTCATCGTGAATATTTCCATGTCAATGACTGTCAATTCCCTGAATAAGATCACTTTGTCAAATGACCATTGGAATGAAATGCAACTGCTCAGTCTTACAAATCACATGCTTTGTTCATGCCGAAGTTTAAAGTTGCTTAGTTCTCCGTTTGGGGGATGAGTGCGTGTTCGTGTGCATGTGTGTCGCCCGCTAATCGTCACAATTAGACTTGGATTATGTTCTATTTTTTGTTCTTCAGGGCGTAGGAAAGTCAGGCGTATAAATTGCCATAGACCCTTAGCTATTTTCCGGTTTCAATGTCGCCATTGGCATTGCCATTGTCATTGTCACCTCCCCAGCCGCTGCCACGTCAGCCCATATTCATCAAAGTGTCTGAGGAAGTTCTACCTCCTCCAGCCAGTGCGATGTGCCCGCAGTTCGGCTGCCTTTGATCGTTGGGCATTTCTGCGGCTCATATTTTTAAAACTCAGACGCATTGTCATCATCCCCTTAAAAAATGATTGCTACTGTTTTTATTGCGTCTTTTTTTTTCCTAAACCGACCTGGGGGCTGTGGGGGATGACATGAATGAAGTGTGTGTGTGGGGCTGACGTTGATGATTTTTCATTGCTTGAGTTTTAATTTTACACTTGAGTTGAGTTTGGGGGCACCACGAAAGCGGTGACAATAATTGTACAGCAACTGGAAAGAATTGAATCTCAGTCATAGATACCCGATTCAGCGATTCCTTGCGCGAAGAAGACTTGACGATTTGCATAGAGACTTAACCAAAGCAATTATGAGGAAGCTTCATATCCAGATTGAGATTATAACTTTGGTGTCCTGGATGTCGCCTCTAATGGGTTTCCACAACATTCAAATTTAAATGCCCATTGGAGCTTAAAGCTGTGCAGCCGTCACAAAAATAACTTTAAAATGTACAAAACTTATAGCTTCACTGTGCATGGTCTGACCCCTAGCCCCGTTTTGTCGTTTGGACATTCTCTGGCCCATCCGTGATTTATGGCCACGGCGCGCGTTGCTTTGACATCGGCCGACATTTGACAAAAGCTCGACGAGCAGCATCGCCCCCAGCTCGTAGCCAGAAGGGCTGCTCTGGCTACCACCCGCTCGGGTTGGTTGTTTAGCAGGTTGCAGATAATTCATCGCTGACATTGCGTACCAATTTAAGGGTTGACTGATTCACCGGGTGGCATGCCAGCCAGCCGAGCAAACGGGCAACGGGCAAACGGGCAACGGGCAACGGGCTGGCCGTCAGTCGGGCAGCCGGTCTTGGAACGTCGCTCTAACAAGGTGCGGCGTCTGGCGAGTGGCCTTTGGCCCTGGCAGTGGCCCTGATCTACCACAGTCGAGCTTTGTGGCCAGTGAGTCAGAAAAAAGGTCCGCCAACAAGCTGCGCAGCGAGCAGCTTCACATGTGAAATATTTCAGAGGAGGTCTCTGGAGCCCTTCGCCTCATTCTCTTTCCCATTACTGGATAATTAGACATGTGAGTTGGGATATTTTTGTCTTTAGTCCTCCTGATTTTCAAAGTGACTAAATTTTTAAACACATATTAAAAAGGGTGGTGCTCCACTCCTCGTGTGGGTCGCCCTTAATTGCACCAATTGAAATTAAGTGTTACCCTTTTGGCAGTCTCCTCAGGGGCTTGAGACCGTAATGTAAACTTGAAAGCATTAAGACCATGCTACACAATCGCACGGACCGTTTATGACCTCGTTTCGGGCCTGGCTTTGTCTGCCAACAGCCAAGAATATCATTTGACATTGGGATTATCTTTGGACAGTTGACCTTTTTGAATAGTTTCAGTAGCTGTAATAGATTCGAATAGTTTCCAGTGAGCAGTGATTTCTGCTCAGTAACCAGAATTAAACTTTTCCAACTCTCGAAGTGTTTGAGCAAGATTAAAAGCGCACAAGCTTAGCTATTTCCTGGATAAACCTACTGAAAAGCAGTGAGCACTGAGCTAAAAGTAGCTAGGTAACCACCTGATGACCCATTCAGTGAAATGCCAGCACTTAAGTCCAGTAATTGAATGCCCAACAGCGTCGCAGGGGCACTGCCCTATTCGCAACTAAGTCTGACTTCAGCGTTTATTCAACTGTCCTCATTATATGCAGGAAACTAAGTTTTGAGTTAAAGTAAAAGGAAAATAGCTTGAGGAGGAGACCAAAAGCTTTTCGCTCCCAATGCAAACGTAATGCGCTTTGACAGTTTCACTTTGGAAGCCACCCAAACTTGTTCTCTCACCCTCTATTATGGGCTGATGCTGGGACAATAAGGATTGACACGTGACCGTGCAATGATTTCCAGTTTAACGTTGTCACATGCGTTCGGTACAACCCTCCTCGGAAGTTTTGGTGCTGTATATGTGACAAAAGCGAGCATCTAACCATCTGAGAACCTTTCAGTTGCTCCTTGGTCAGCACCAGATGCCTGATGTCCCCAGCCCTGATATGGCTTCTGCATGCAAGTCCTGTTCTTGGTTCTTGGTCGCCTGTATTTGGTTTCGTCAAACGTGCAAAGCTGCCGTTGATCCTATTTTCTTAACATTTTCCATGCTTGCGTCTGCTTCACTCCTTTGCCCACCTCTCCCCCTATCTGAGGCATTTGTTATGTGGCTCAGATTACGCGCTTCACTTAAGTGTGCTCAGTTGCTTCCGCTTCCTTTCCTTCCACTGAATGGTGGAACCAAGGAAGAATATATTAAGAAGGGTGTGCTCTATGGGGCTATGTGTTTCTATGCATTCTTGTGTCTTCCCTCACTCTCACTCTGTGTGTGGATTACAGCAGCCGTGACGCTAGCATCAGGAATGTCTTCATTAATGATAGGTTTCACATGTATTTTTCCGAGTTGAGACAGACACTCTAACTGAAACTGATTCTAGCTGTAAGCGGGACAATTGACGTGGGTTGCCTTGTCATAGTTTTACCAATGTTTATCTGTGTAGTAAAGAATATATTTATATATATATTAGACTGCAAATAGTTCTATAATTCAAAATTGAGAACCAAACACATCATTTATAGTCTGATACTTACAGTTTGGCTGTACAAAAGCTAAATATCCCGTGCACAGTTGTCCGCCTTTAGCTTTATGTCCAGCCGTCAAATCCCCAGACGCATGCCACTCTAATCACTGAGGGCACCATGCCGCACGCCTTGTTGCGCGTTGCAGCTTCAGTGGCCAGGCTGAGAAGCGCATGAAATGCTTAACGAGGCCAACACCCAGTCGATGTTCGGTTGGTCATGTGCGGCTCATTAAAATGTTGCCAGGCACGAAAAAAAAATGATTGCGAAACTGCTGAATTGGCCATTGGGTCGAACGGAGCTTTACGCTTCACATGCAACATGCACCCTCATTTGGGGTTGCAACGCCAATTTCGGCAGAGAAAGAAAACTAATTTCAGCGCAAATTTGTTTCGCACCTCACAGCGAACGGGCAAAAGCAGTTCAATGGATAACTAAATGCTGTTCTGTGACTGTGAGTGTATATGATGTGCGTGTGTGTGTGTGTATGTGTTTGCGCGTGTGTGCACTTAATAAGCTGATCGAATCGTCAACACACAAAAACCCATTGAAATTCCAAAATCAACAAGCCATCGTTGGCCTGTCCAACGGCTGGCTCTACCCGCCGCTTGAAGGCGCACAGAGTAAAAGAGCAAAATCAATGAATCACAATATGGCCTCAATTTCCGCTAGTCCAGATTCCAGCAGCAATATTGCCAATGCAACTGGGAGGCAATAGGAGGAAAACGGTGCAACGTAATGAAATCTCATTCAATTAAACATAACACAGGCGAGAAGGAGTGCACATCAGGCATTAAGGGAAAGCTGAACGGCCAGCTAGGGGCTCAAGTTCAAGTCCTAGGCCAGGACAACATCATCGCCATCATCATCATCGCCAATAGCAAATAGAAACAGCAACAACTACACACATCTTGCTCCCTCTTGTTGATTCCGCCTTGCGTGCACGTTCTGCACTTTTTTTTGCCAAGCGCTGATATGAACGATGATATTTAACTATCGCCCATTTGCTTTCAATGCGACAATTTGCACACTCTTACCGAAACACCTGGCGACAACACAAAAAAACTGAGGGCTTTTCAAAAGGGAGCAGTCAAATTTGGTGGGCAGTCAGCCTCTCGAGTTGATTAGAGGCAAGTTGCAGGGGTGAGAGTTGCCGTAAGTGCTCGGATTGTCAACCTGACTGCATGAATTGGCAGCATTATCTGCAGCTTGCTGAGTAAACTGACAGGATTCATTTACGTTACGTTGCAAGTTCAAGCTGATAAGATATTTGATTTTGTTCTTTTAAACTCATTTAATGAGAATACTGCTAAGTTAGGGAACTAAATATCTATGAGTGCATATTTCTAAATAAAACAAGTAAGAGTGCTCTAGATGAAACTGCTCGACTAGGAGAGACCTTGAACCCTGCAAAGAGCCGATATTCCAAACATTCTATGCTAATTGTACATATGTCGAGCTTTGAGCTTTTAGCGGTAAATCTTGTGATTTGCAACGCTCCTATATATATGTATCATATGTACTATATATTTTAATACGGGGTTTACATATAGGAATATATACCCGACTTACCTACCTTTAATAGCAGCCAATGCTTTGCATACATAAAAACAGGCGTATAACAAGATGCACATAAAACCTATATACTCTTCTCACTTCTTGAACAAGTATGACAATTTCTTAGCTTTCGAAATGAACTCATTTATATAGACAGTCGGACAGGCGAATAAATGGTTTATGGAGTCGGTCAAGTCTTCGTTGCCTTGCATTTGAGAAACGTAAAATGAAATTAATGGAAGGAATCTAATATAATTTAAGGTTTTCCACTGGCAAATAGTTGTAGTTTAGACTATTCCTTCTTTGTTATTGACAGTGATATCAATGTTGGTTTATCGATACGCTTTATAAGTCTAAATTAAAGGACTAAATTTGAAGGACATTCATAGTCAAAAAGGCTGCTTGACTTGTGCAATTCACTAAAGAGGATCGTGTCCAATAGGTACTCATAGCAGAAGCAAACAAAGGAAATCGAAAGTGTACTTACAAAATCTACGTAATCTACTATTCCTACTTCCTTTAAAATGTATTATCAGCTAAAATCCATTAAGGCAACTACTTTGAAAGGCTCGCGAAAAGCGGCTTGTAACTAAAGGCCAACTCTCGATGTATATGTAGCAAACGGTCCTCTCCCGAAAAAGTCAATTCTCACAGTCAACTTGGATTAAAGTATGCAAAATTTAGTTGGAGCGACGCAAGGCGTCGCATCATTTCGCGTGGACTCATAAATATTAAAATGGGAAATTTTTCGTCTTATTAATTTAACGGTGGCAATATAGCAGCAACGGTAGTTTGGCAGCCCTAGGTGCAAATTATGCAGAACAATGTCGCAAAATCGTATTGCCTGAGGCAGCTGTAGTGGCCAGTGAGCTGTGAGTCTGGTCGCAGACTGCTTGAATGTTGCTTAGTTTTTGGCCAAAGATTTGCATAAATTTGCATCTAGCTGGCTTAATTGAAAAACAGTCCCCCACCGAAAAGTGACATTTTAAAGAGACGCATAAATTATGTGCTCCTCCTCAGAAGGAGCTGAAAAGCCGAGAGGTCTTGACTCCCTTCCCCCAATGGTTTATGATTTACTTGACGTCTGACTGCAGCTGAATCATTGGCAAATCTGCTGCCTGCTGGGCAAATCCTTGGCAAAGTGGCTAGTGGAAAACTCAAATCATGCTGCAGTCAATCTATAAATAGCCAAAGCCCTCCGCTGGGAACCCGAACAACTGACACTTTAAGTTGCAGTTGCAGTTGCAGTTGCAGTCCCGACATCCCATGGCGCATTTAATGTCTGACTGTCGCATCGATGCCAGAGCACTAATGAGCTGCTGTAACTGTTCTCCTTCTCGTTGCGGAATTTAATTTTAGTTCGCCATCAGGAGGCCCTTCGCCCATCGCCCATCGCCCTTCGCCCCTTGCACCTATCGCACAAATTACTCTGAGAAATTGCAATTTTCACACGTGCTTCCCATTAAATGAAACGATTACAACCCGATTTCAGCTTATATATAAGTGAAATTTATTTGCAGCGCAGTCTGCCAGCATCAAAATATACTGCGAGCCCATGGAGAAGTAGAAGTATGTTCATACTTCTATGATTTAAGTCGACAGCAGGGCACAGCTGACTGAATATGATGTTGTGGCATGGGATCGATCTTATATGTGTGCGTTAGACTGCTTCTTGCTTCTGCTTTGCCTGCGGCTTGATATAGCTCCACCTAAAGAAGTTTGCCATAAATTATAGATACTAATGAGCAATGTATGCGTACATAAAATATTTCATTTACATCTGTTTAACACATCTGACACTGACAATCGGTACAGCACATTCTGTGATTTCTATGCAAGTGGGCAAACATTAAATATGTGTACATTTAAGGAGTCAGTAGCCTAAGTAGTTCAGCTGCAACTGAGCGTTGATCATCAAGCAGTCAGCAGGACAAACAGTCTTTTAAAGTACAAGGTTTGCAAGTTAACTACTGAACACATACTAAATATAAGTTGATTCCGACAACTAGTAAATCGATAAATCAGTCCGTGTTGCAAGCTAATTAAATGAAACTTGCATGTAGCAATCAAATGAGCTGGTCGCACAGTTGAATGTGAGAATTAAGTTGAAGTCGAGTTGAGTCGAGTCGAGTCGAGTCGAGTCGAGTTGAGTCAAGTCGGGTCGAGAGCCCCTAACAAATACTGGACAAGTTTACGTACGGAAAGCCGCATTAATTATGCATTTATGCCGTTGCAATATGTTGACCACACACTTAAAGTACACACATTTGCGGTCGGGCACCATTACAACAATAGATCAGAGCAAGACCGAAGACAATGGCCGAAAGTCAGATGAACCTGTCGTCCTGTCGAGCACATTTGACCGCAAACAATAAATGCTTGCAACTAAATGCACTTTAGGGGGCACCCAAATACACCTAAGTGTATGTGTGTGGGTGTTTGTATTGGACACAAATTAAGCACGACGAGCACACAAAATGGTTGCCAGCCCCGTTTCCCGTGTCCCGTTTCCCGTGTCCCGTTTCCCGTTTCCCATGTCCCGTCCCCCATTGCCCATTCGCCCAACCAAAACGTGTCATGAGTGATGTTGTTTCAATTGCTGATTTAATGCACCCCTGCAACTGTCCCGAGACTTAGGACATTGGCAAGGCGCTGGCCGTCGAGATAAGGTAGGGGCGGACGCTGACGCAGAAGGGTTGTACTGTTGGCAAGACAAGCCACATGCATCTTCTTGACAATGCGACAAACGATGACGACGACGATGACGACGACGACGACGACAACTACAAGCAACACAGCTCCAACACGACCCCAGCCCCCATCAAACGAACAAACAAGCAAGCCAAGCGACATATATCAACAGCACCCTACCAGCCGTACATCAGAGCATTTGCTCGTCTGTCATTGTTGGCTGCGCCCGTTGTGCAGTAGGGCTGCTACACCGTGGGCCACAGTCAATGTCTATCACCATAGAATCTCAGATGTGTATTTACTTCAATTTGATAGTAAAAGCTTCCACTTCGGTTGTATGAAATGAGACTTATTACAACCTGCTTCAATACCTATCGATGATAAAATCGATAATAAATAATTTTTCACTTTGAATGAGTGATAAGAGCAATAAAGATTAATTATCAAATAAAATTCGTTATTGGTAGATCTTATCGAAGGCATATTTATTGACTATTGCTATTAGCGATTCTACTTAAGTCTGGCGTATTATATTATATTAAAATTGATAATGAAATGTAGTATCACAAGCTGTGCTTACAGCTCCCAAAAAATCTATACTAATAAACTATTTGAACTATCGATAATCATAAGAATAAAATGGAATGAAAATATATTGGAGAGTCTTCAGTACTTTGCATACCTAAGAGCATGGGTTCTTCTATTCTCTTTCGGTTTATATTCCTCTTACTTAGCAATAAGTATAAATTCCCGAATTAATCAAATAATAATGAATTGAAATCAGTCAATCGATTTTCAATATCGATAAGACTTGTCGCTATCTGAGTTTTTTCTTTCGGTAGTTGTCCACTGTGCATGCTTTAGCTCTTTAAGCTAACCAGGACTTAACGAAGGCGCTGCTGTTGCCGGAAAGGGTTAACCTGATGTTTATGTTTTAGTTGTTGTTTTTACTTCAATTACTTTGTTGTTGTTGTTGTTGTAGTGTTAGTCGCTGCAACTGCTGCTGCTGCTGCTTGTTGCCAGTCTTTTGTTTAAAGATGATTAATAGCCGATGTCGCTGGTTGCAGCACTCAATGCAATTCCATTATCATCAGAGCACCGCCATCATGCTCATCATCGTCATTATCATCATCATTGCCATTATCATAATTATCGTTGCAATTTTGGCCAAATTACTCAAAGTTCAGTAAAAACTGCCCCATACTTGCTTGCTGTTAAGAAAGAGAGAGAGACAGAGAGAGTGAGAGAGAGAGAGCGAGAGAGAGAGAGAGATGAATTGGGGTTGGGGATCTATGCTGCTCTGTTTAGACTGCCCACTCTATCGTCAAGTCAAAGTCGTTTGTTATTCATTAATACCCTTAGTTTTTGCTCTGTTTTGCCGAGGAGTTGCACAGTTCTCCTTGCTGATAATTAGCTGCTCTGTCTGTTGGTTTTGCCCCAACACTTTTCAGTGTTTTCTCTGATTCGTGTTGTTGTTGTTGTTGCTGTCGCTTGTTTTATGTATTTTGTGGCTGCATTACTTCCGTTGATGTTTATTCTTAGCTGTTTGCATTTGACAAATGACATTTTTGGCATTGTGCAACTGGCAAACGACGCAGCAAAACTTGCCACAGCCACAGCGACAACTTTTTTTGCCTTCAGCTTCATCTTCAGCTTCCCAGTGCTTGTGCTTGTGTTAGTGTTTGTGTTTGTGTTTTTGTGTGAGTGTGATTGTGTGTGTGTGTGCTTTTGTGCTCTCCTTTCTGCAATTTCTAAAGGAAATCTAAATTATTTTTCAGAGTTATTGCAGTTGCCTTCAAAGTTTTTATGCCCTGCTTGATGTTTGCCCCAGTAATTCGTTTTGCTCTGACATCAGACACGTGTCGTGATTAATAATTCCATGATAAAGCCGAACCGTAGAACAAGAAAAAAGATGCACTGAAGCAAATTTTTGTGGTATATTTTGTCGATTCAATTAAATTCGATTAACAGCAAATATTTCTTTTACCTGTGCCACCATCCATCAGAGGAAAAGTTTAGTGTAAAGTACTTAAATTACCTCATTCTCTCACTCTCTCAGCTTATCTCTACTTAACCCGTTATTAATTATTATAATATTTTGATTTTTGCTTTTGTACTCTTGGCACCTCAATTCAAAAGTTAATATTGATCTGTACCTACCATAAAATTACACACATATATTTAGTGACAGCGCAAGTATTTGCAGTAGAGTCATTACAGTAAACAGTGCAAATGCCCGCAGAGCTGAGCGAAAACAGATAAATATCCGTAGAGCTGCAAGACCGTGAACAGTTGCACGCAGTATTATGGAACAGCTTCCAATTAGTTTTTCAATTAATAATATTTATATTGTTATATTTTGTTGATAATCCAACTCTAATTCAATATTCAATTCAATATTTTGTTTAATAATTTGGTTAAATAATTTAACAATAACAATAAGCTAAAAAGTAAGAGTGCTTTAGTCGATCAAAAATTTAAAAAATATTAAAATTGTATTAAATTCACATGAAACTAAATGCAAAATTTTCAGACTTTAGCTCCAAAGATGTACGAGTTATAATTTAATAACAAAATTTCGATAACGTCTTTAATCGATACCATTACAACGGGAATAGTTATCGAATTTTTGAATCAAGTTCTGTCTGCGCATGCTAAGGGAAGTACAAACAAGTAAGAGTGCTCTAGTCGAGACGGCTCGACTACGAGATACCCTGAACCCTGCGAAGAGCCAATCTTCCCAACATTATATGCTTATTTTACATATACAAATATTGCGAGCAACGCACACACACACATAACATGCATACACACGCACGCATAAGCATGCGCTCTGCTGACTGCGCAGCTGACGCAGCGACTGCGCTTGGGCTGCAATATGCCTATTGTATGGGAAATTAAATGTTTAATAACTTTTTTTGTGGATGGACTTTCCTAATCAAACTTGCGCAGCGTAATCATGTCATTCGTATGTATGTATTTGCCAAAGCACAAGTCTCTAGTATTTGAAATACGAATTTTGCAAATTGGGGGCGAAGGGGGCGTGGCATCCAAAATCCAAAAATTACATAATGTCTGCATTCATAACACGGATCTACACAGTGAATTTGAAGTCTCTAGCTCTTACGGTATGCTTAACCGAAGAAAAGTTATCGATTTTTATCGATAATAAGGAAACGGGATGAGTTATCGAGAATCTAAACTCGTACTGCGTAGGCTATAGACGCGTATTCTCTGAAAATTTCAGATCCCTAGCTTTTGTGGTTTACGAGATCGCTGCGTTCACACGGACGGACGGACGGACGGACGGACGGACGGACGGACGGACGGACGGACGGACGGACGGACGGACGGACAGGGCTATTTCAACTCAGCTCATCGAGCTGATCAAGAATATATATACTTTATGGGGTCTGCGATGTCTCCTTCTGCCTGTTACATACATTTTCAAAAAAAACATTATACCCTGATTTCCCATTTTCAATGGGTTCAGGGTATAAAAAGTCTTTAACTCTTATATGTTTTGAGATCAATGCGTTCACTCATACGGAAATGGCTATATCGATATTACTATATTGCCCAGATCAAGAATATATGTACCTTATGCGGTCTGCCACTCCTCCTTTTACCTGTTATATACATTTTCACAAAACCATTCCCATTCCCAATGGGTTCAGGATTCATAATGACATTCAAGTTCGATACATTTGCTTATTATTTATATTCCATCAATTTCATTCGTAGATATAACTAAGTAAATATTTTTATGTAAAAAGCGTCAACTAAAACATTCATTAAAAACTAATATGTAGGTAAACGTTAAAATATATTTGCTACGCCTACTTCCATATCTAAATAGTTGTTAAAAAAACCACACAAAACAAGTAAGAAAGCTCTAGTCGGTGGTACCCGACTAGGAGATCCCCTGAACCCTGCGATGAGCCGATATTCCAAACATTTTATACTTATTTAACATATATATATACAAGCAACACATGCACACACACATACACACACACATACGCACGCACGCATAAGTGAGCGCTCTGCTGACTGCGCAGTTTACGCAGCGACTGCGTTCGGGCTGCAGTAAGAACAGTATTATGGGAAGTTAAATGTTGAATAAGTTCTTTTGTAGATGGACTTTCTTAATCACACTTTCAGAGCATAATTATCTCATTCATATGTGTGTATTTGCCGAAGCACAAGTCTCTAGCACTTGAAATACGTTTTTTGCAAATTTGGGGCGAATGGGGCGTGGCATCCAAAATATAACAAAAATCAAAATTGTATAAACTCCACATTATACTAAATACAAAATAAGGAGTCTCTAGCTTTAAAGATGTTCAAGCCATAAATTTATAACTGGTTTTCGATTTCGTTTTTAATCGATAACATTAAAACGATAAAAGTTATCGAATTTTTGAAACAAACTCGATCTGCGCGTGCTATACACGAACCTACATAAAAAATTTCAAGTCTCTAGCTCTTATAGATTCTGAGATCGACGCGTTCATACATACGGACAGACGGACAGACGGACAGACGGACAGACAGACAGACAGACAGACAGGGCTAAATCAACTCGGTTTGTCGCCCTGATCAAGAATATATATACTTTATGGGGTCTGCCACGCCTCCTTCTGCCTGTTACATACATTTTAACAAAACCATTATACCCTGTTTTCCCATTTTCAATGGGTTCAGGGTATAAAAAGTTAATTACAAAATGGAGTGGAACTAAATTGATTGCTGAAGTTAAATTGAATCTAGTTGAGATTGCATACAGATCGGCGGAAGAATTATGGATAGTTGTATATCTTTTACAGATGATAACTTAAATATTTGATTGCTAAGTTTCTTTAGACTTTCTCTATTGATTTACCATGTATACATATATCCGATTGGCGTGTGGCAAATCAGATAAATTATATATTCCATAGTTTCTTCATATTTTTTCATATTTTCCAAAGCGAAAGCTCACATTTTATATACTATTCGTTAGTTGAAATGTTTGACACAAAGCCACAGTTGCTTCAACTGCTTATTCACTTTCTGCGCAAATTACTATGATTGGAAATAATCAATAATTGGCAAATTTAGATTAGTTGCGATTACCCAATTAGAGCCAGTAGATATGGCGAACCAAGTTAATTAATAATAACTGCGCACATGGTCAATAAATTCATGAATATTTGTATTTATTTTTGTAAAAAACAGAATATCAAAATAATGTGCGCACATATTAAGTTCTTAGTTAGCAAACGAATGTAAGAGCAGAAGGGATATAGCACTAATTTAATGATACTGATAATGATAATGATAAAAAACAAACGAAAGTTATCAATATGTTAAGACGAAATATAAGAATAATTATTTCATGTTTCATTCTTTTAAGTTAGAGATACGAAGACTTCCGAGCTGACAAAAAGTTAAGTTTAGTTAAACTAAATTAATTTATATTGTTCTATATTTCTATGTCCTCTTCTCTTCACACTGAGGTCGCTCACTGTACTTCGTACCACAGGATATGACAACTGATGTCAGCTATAAATGCACTTATATTTATGTTATTTATTAAGAGTTGAATTCCCATAAAAATAAAATCACAACTTCCGATGTTGGTGTTGTTGCTTTTCCTTTTTTGCTGGAGCAGAAAAAAGTATAGAAATTAGTAAAATGCGTGTAAAAGTCGTCTTAAAGTTGTCAAAAACTTTGCCATGTCTAGTTGCATTACGACTGACGAGATGGTCTGATAGGAAAAGGAGCAGAGTAAACAATAGAGACAGAGAGAGAGAGAGAGTGAGAGAAAGGGATGGCACAAAGTATCATCAAGGAAATTAAAAATTATTAATAAGGCAGCGCAAGACTCTTGGACCCGCTTTCATTTTATAATTTAGTGTAGTTGCTATTTACTGTTGCCCTCTCGCCCAGCTACCCCTCTCTTTCGCTCTCGTTGTCGTCTCCTTGCAGTTGGTAAACTTTTTGTAGATACTATAATTTAACAGTTATAGCTTTTTAGTGTGCAACTATTTTCGTGTAAAACTTTTAATGGATTTCACAGGACCCGAGACTCGGTTCGATAGTGGCGAGAGCAAGCGCGTCAAAAAATAGACACCCTCTGCGAATCGCTGGAGGAGAAAGCATAAGGGAGCTGAGTTCGGGTAGTAAAATGAGCGGAAATGAATGGTTTTAAATAACAGCAAATTATGAGCCAAGTTTTCAAGAAATGGAAACAAGTTCATGGGAGCGAAAACTTTTGCACTGTACATGAATGGCTTAATAAATAACTTTGGATTCTCTCACTGATATTTCGGCTCGCAGATATAAAGTGCTAATTGTCTGATAAGGAACTGACCAATAATTAATTTGCTATCGCCATTGTGCAGAGCGCTACTTACAGGCACAAGTACATATAAGTTCGTGGCAGAAAATCTAATGTTTTTAGTGCAACACAAACTTATCTGCCGCATCAAATTAAAGCAGTTGCCCCAATAATGAACACACAGCTCGGAGCTAAAGCAAAGAAATAAACAGAATGCAGTTAATAAATAAACAAATAAATTTAAACTACATAAACGAAGTCTTCCACCACCGGCGTGGACCAAAATATTTGACCTAGCTTCCACCGAAAATAAAAAGCAAGCACATTTAACCAGGGAACCAGGGTGAGGATGCTTATAACGCTTGGGGCTCTGTTTATTTTTGCAAAATATGTTGGGCACATATTTACACAAATGTATGTAAACTTATCAATACACACACATGAGGTAGATGGATGGCTTCGCCGTTGTTTGTTGGTTGGTTTTCTTTTCCTTGTTCACTCTTTTGCAGACACTACCCAGCCACCCAGCCACCCAACCAGCCATCCTGCCATCCAGCCATCCATGAACCCATTCTCTGTTCGGCTCTCGGTTACTGTTCAACCAAACATCGTTTTTGCGTTTTGGCCTCGCTTTAAATTGCTTTGGCACTTAAGTGGTTTGTGCCAGGCCTCCACCCCTGAGAGGCTACCACGTGTCGTCGTTTTGCCGTTAAACTGAAATTACAAAATGTTTGTTTAATTAGAAGTTGTGCGTGCCTCCAACCCGGCACATCGAATGATTACACTAGTCAACAATATTTCCGAATTCCTGAACACACACTTAAAGCTTGTAAGACAAAATTATACAATAATTTAATCTTAGATTAAGCATTCTGTCAGCTTAGATCTGAAATACCTTATTGAGAGTCACCAGTTTGTAAATATCGTGTAAACTTTCTACTACAAACATTTCAGTTAATTTATATAGCAATACAAATATAATTATTATAAGAGAAGATACCATCTACAAAACATTTTCGACTAGAATAAGTAAATACTTAGCCAATATGAGAAACTTTTAGCTATCCCACAAGTTTAATCATAATTATAATTGTATACTAAAGGAACAATTCATGGTTGACTCTAGTCCCTACAATATGCTCAAATAGCTAAAGTATGATATTTACTCAACAGTACAGTTTTATAATAGATCTTTAATTCAGACTTAAAACCGCATTTAAATCTAAAATGGATACGACAAGAGCAATATGACTTCAAACATCAAGAGAAAATAACTTAATGAACTTAACTTAAATAGAATTTTGTTAGTTAGTGTATTTTATGAAAATATGACCAGCCATAGTCCACTTGCCACATCTCAATCAGAAAACGACCGTATACCTCTGCACTTGCCCACTTACGCCCACAATGCACACACACACACATGCACACTCGCACACTCACATAGTCACACTTGTTTACATGCTGTACGTGTGTCTCTGCCGAGTGGTTCGGTTGGCGCAACCCGGAGTCCTATTAAATACGGTCAACTTATCTAAGAAGTGCCCTCTACTGCGGTTTTATTCTGGCTTTTCCGTGCGTATTCCGGTTGTGCTCCATGTTGCTCTTGTATAATTCAATTCGTGAATTAATTTTATCCGTTTAGCCGGCTAGCTTCAAGTGTTTTGTGGCTTTTTAAGTGCAGACAATCCGGCTGAAAATGAATTCAACCTTAATGCATTGAATACACATGATAACAGCATAAGCTATGAGACTTCAATATTAAGCTTTTGCCATTTGACCAATTTTCACTTTGCAAAGAAATAACTAATAATTGCATTTATTTACTTTACTTTCAGGTGAGTAAACCCTCAATTATTGCCTAACAAAATTTCAAAAACTTAGGATAGGTAAGCAACATATCTCAATCTTTAGTTAATCTGTATCGTTATTATTTATCACAAAAGATACTCACCTCATTTCGCGATGTTAATAACGACTTTACCTTTAGTGATTTAGCTGGAATAAGTGAAATCGTTTTCCTCCCAGACAATGCCCATGATGGATCTTAGTTTTAGACGTGTTTTGGTGTGCTTGGGAGTTATGTTCCGATTGAAACCGTCCAAAACTGAGGCCAATTGTGAGGTAAAAGCATCCAGAATGAAAAACGATATAAAGACTTTTAAAATACTTTTTTAAAAAAACCGAAAATCTTTCAAATTGTGTTCTACAAATAAAATATTGAAAATATTCAATTAAAAATTTAAAAAAATTAAACATAATTTAAGCATTTTGTGTTTTGTAAATATATGAATGATAAATAAATAAAACAAACTGAAAATCTAACAATAAACAGCAAACTAACAGCATATCGAAAGTTATTTTAAAAAATTATCTTTTATTGGCTTTTTAAAGCGAGCCTGTGATTTATTAACAATATTTCAACTTAGGACCGTTGTTTACGAACATTTAATGTGAGCGCGTCAACAATACAAAGAAAAACAAAAGGAATAGAAAATCGTGTGTCTGCAAAAAAAAAAAAAAAAAAAAAAGAAAAAGAAGTGCCTCGAGTGTTATAGAAAGTGATAAATTTGTGGTGCACAATGAAAGTGTCTAAAAAACACGTATAAACAAATAATAAAGGACAATGTCGAATGCACAAACCATTTAACAATTTGATTTATGCTTTTTACAACCTATTTACTTTACTTTACATGCATTTTATAATTTGTTATTTTTTTTTTTTATTTTCTCTTTTTGCCTATAGTCAAGTATAGTCAAGCAACAGTAATCTCTATGATATTGAAAAATATTCATATACCCCCGATCAGCAGTAAGTAAGTAATGCTGTGCATTTGTTAACTCTTCGTTCTCTGTTTCATCGTATCAAGCTTAAGTTGTCACTAGTACTAAAAAATTACAAAATCTCCGCATTCATTACACGGATCCACACAGTAAATTTGGAGTCTCTAGCTCTTACGGTATGCTTAACCGAAGAAAAGCTATCGATTTTTATCGATAATAAGGAAACGGGATAAGTTATCGAAAATCTAATTTCTAATTTCAGATCTCTAGCTTTTGTGGTTTACGAGATCGCTGCGTTCACACGGACGGACGGACGGACGGACGGACGGACTGACTGACGGACTGACGGACGGACGGACGGACAGGGCTATTTCAACTCAGCTCATCGAGCTGATCAAGAATATATATACTTTATGGGGTCTGACATGTCTCCTTCTGCCTATTACATACATTTTCACAAAATGATTTCCCATTTTCAATGGGTTCAGGGCATAATAACAAATCATCAACAAAATCGATTAACAGAGGCCAGAAAAATATTCGTTTAATGAGTGGTCTCACGGTTTTCTAAAAAGCTGAATGGTATACAAACTCAGGGTTGAGTACACGGTATATAATTATTATTAGTTTTTATAGTATATATTTTCATTTTAATATATCAAATGTTTTGCCTATTGATTTAGTCATCCAAAAATACCTTGTATCAGAAAATGTCACAATAATAAATCATATAAATATATTATACTATGATATTTATACTATGTTCATAAATATACAAATATTCTGTTTATATTTGACTAGCAAATAAATATATAATTGTAAAAAACCTTTCCCATTTTATACTTGTTGACGAAGTGATATGAGTATATTGGTTTTGTGAAGTGTGCGCCTCTCTGACGTCCGTATGAAAGTTTGTCCGTATATGCATATGTATATCGTCTGATAAAATGTTGAGGTATGGACAATAGAGAAATATTATATTTTTTTGGAGCATAAGCATTAATATTTAAGGAGCCTTTAAAGAAAAAGATTAAAAAACTTAAATATATATAGTCATGTTAGCAACCCACGGCGAAAAATAGTCTAATTCTGCAATATGTGTTGAATGCTATTGGCACTAAATACTTCAAAATTAGACTATAGACTTATGAGTCTATATATATGATACCACCCCAGAAAAAACAGCTAAGTGAACTTTGTTTCGACTGTATTACACTCTTTCCCATACATACATACATATATAAGTTGAAGGATCTCTGTAGAGGAACTGTAGGTGAACAGTGATCCATCTTCAAATCTTTGTATTGTTGGCCAAATCTAAGAGATAAATTGTTTTTCTTTTCTTCCTTGATTCATATGTTATTACATTGTTTTCAGTGTTTTCTCTTATCAATAATCTCTTCTTTCTGGTAATATATGAATAATATTCTTAGAGTCTGTGACACATAATCAAGTCAATTTAATTCTCTGACGACTTAAAGCTTAATTTGTTTAATAATGCTTCTTGTATAGCTTAAGATGACTTATAATACGTATACGAATAAAGCTTGTGTGGGGCGGCTAGCGAGTGCTGGCATTAAACACAAACGGACACGGAGAAAGTACCGTAAGTGACATATACAAAAAAAAAGAGATTGAAATTTTGGCACGGGGGAAAAAATTTAATGCATTTTTCTTGCAAAATTTATTGCCCAAATAAATTATCGTAATAATATCAAATAAAAAGCAGCGCATTCGAACGCAGCGCACTGTGCGAAGTATAAATGTGGAAGGGCAGGAGAGAGAGAAGATACATTCATACAGAGAGCGAGGGAGATGGTATGCGTGCATAAACACGCACCGATGCCAACGCTCTCGGTTATTAACATATGCACGAACAAAGCGAGAAAGAATGAGAGAGCGAGATAGAAGAGACGTGCGTTATTTGGTTAGCCTGAGCAAGCGAGAGAGGTAACAGAGAGAGAGTTGAGCACTGTAGAACTCACTGCCAGCTAAAGGCAACGAGTGTGGAGGGAGAGTGGGGGAGGCAGAGGCAAGGCTGATGGGCATGGGTTGGATTGTGTTGGGGGAAGCGTTCTGGAACAAAAATCCTTTGCATGCACAATTTAAGCAGGATTTATGACTGGCAATATTGCCCTGCTGGAGTAACTAGAAGAAGAAGAACATTCTTGTGCGTACGTTCGTGTGTGGGCGTGGCTTATGGCTTAGATCGTCGATTGTGCGTGCAAGAAATTAAATTGCCAAATGCCCATTACATTGCAAGGGTTAAGGACGGTTGAGGTTATGAAAATGGCTAAATTATGTTAATCCTTTCCGAAAATATTGAAAAATTGTCGAAACATTCGTCTACATACCTATACATGTGTACCGTCCACTGACACTTGCGAACTTATTTCTTATGCATGAAGCCATTACGAGACTATTATCATTCCATGCATATGTACTACATACATCCATCCCTATGTATATTCTAAGTAACCTGATTATATACAAAAATTGATTGTCGACCCATTGAAATGCGTGCTGAAGGGCTAAAGGGTAGAGGTAGAGATGCTCACATAATCGAATTTTTGTGAGTTTCTCTTCTATGTGTGTTGACCCTTTCTAAGACTTCTTTATGATTCGCTTATGACAATAGCAGCCCTGGTTAGGTACTGAAGTTATTCTTATTGGTAACTGAAAGCTTTATGAAAAATACATCAAAGTTATTAAAAATATTTCAG
The DNA here is from genome assembly GCA_037075265.1 of Drosophila nigricruria. Taxonomy (NCBI): domain Eukaryota; kingdom Metazoa; phylum Arthropoda; class Insecta; order Diptera; family Drosophilidae; genus Drosophila; species Drosophila nigricruria. Next base: position 4,741,546 of record JBAMCI010000074.1, read on the forward strand.
ATTTTAGTTTATTTGATTATTTCAGTCTCTTCTACTTACTGATACTAAAACTGTTTTATGATTTGTGGAGAACTATTGGAGCTGTGCAAAAACAATTTCCCTAACAATTATTATGTTGTAAGTAGCTAGGACTACAAATAGTATATATATTTGTAGTATTAGTATTGTATTATTAGTATTAGCCAATCTTCATCTTCATTAGCAGTCAATATCTATATATATACTATATACCATATACAATTGTAAACGTTTAAAAAGCACCAACACCAACAACAAGAGCGACTACAAAAGGAGCACTAACAATGTAAGCGCTGACTCTTTTATAAGTTATTCTATAGGAGGCAGACAGCTGAATTTGCCAGGCAACTAGCCGACAGTCAATCTCAGGCCGAGCCCCATTATTACCATAAACATAATGGCGTAGCCCTCTCTGTCGGACTGGCTGCTTTCCCTTAGCCCGAACTTTCGCCAGTTGCCTGTCCGTCTGTCTGCCTGTCTGGCTGTCTGTTTGTCGCTGAGCTATTGGAAAGTTAAGTCGCGTAATCGATTGATTTGCCGGGCATTTCTTTTCAAGGTGCGTCCAGGGGTATAAAGTTATAGCCTCTGTATCTACCTCGTATCTGCCGCGGCCCGCGCCCCTTGTCGCATTCGCCTTTCGCCTTTGTGCTGAAATTGAGATTTATTGCAAAATTTGAATTATAATGCAATTTATAATGTATAATGGCAGGGAAGAGACGAAATAGCAGCAGCCGTCCCTGAGATATTGAGCATCATAATGATGATGAAGCTGTGCGTTACAGCGGATGACGACAACGACGACAACAAGGCATGCTTTTTGTTGCTAATGTTGCCGATTCAATTCAACTATTGCCAGTCGCAGCGATCTCGCAAAAGCCGTCGAAAGTCGTTTAACATAAGAGGTCTTTTATTAACAATCACTTGGAATTCATTTTGTCATTTGCCTGACTATTGGCAATGGAAATTCAAGAATATTTTATATTAGATGCCATCAAAAGGAACTAATTTTGAATAGATCTAGTGCAAGACACTTTTTCATGCAGTTAATTGCGGAGGGTTCTTGACTGACGGAAATCAAGTGCAAAAAGTTGAAGCTAATATCGATGTCGATATTGATGTTGATGTTGCTCCTGTTTCAGCTTGTTGGCAGCCCATTCGATATGTAATTTTGATTGAAATATGCCTGTTTACAATATCGGAGAAAACACAAGCCGAAGCAAGACAGGGACAAGTGCTTGGGCCCTTAAAATGAATAACTTTTTAGTTTTGGTCCACTCAGAGAAAATACAGTCAAGGCTGAAAGCAAATAGTTCGTTGGCAATTTGGGACAAATTTTGTACAACTAATTTGATGGCTATAAATTAACGCAAAATTTAGTTCACTTCAATGTACTCGCCCTCATTTCACTTAACCCTACTACAAGTTTCTCTCAGTGCACCACTGTACAATGAAGCGTGTGCGTATTTCAGACAGCCCGTCACTCCAACTGAAGGCAGCAGCCGGGCGGCCAAACTTCCAGCCTAGAGCCAAGAGCCAAGAGCCTGCGTATTTGTTAAGCCCTGTCGTCCCGCCATGGCATAGCCTCAACCTTTCTCTCTCTCTCTCTCTGTGTGTGTGTGTGTGCGTGTCTTTTTGCTTGTAAAGCAATATTTCAATCAAAACAAGAAATAAATTACGGGCTTCACAAGCAGATAGCAGCAGGCACAAGCACAGCAGCAACGAACTAATGCAAAACTAAAGTGAGAGCTGTAGAGACAGACCATAGCAGTCGGGAGGTTTTAGGGCAATTCGTAGGCCTGGTAGATAGATGGCGGAGGAGGGGCTGCATACCAGGCGAGTGCAGTCAAAAACAGTACAGGCAAAAAAGTTGCGAAAACTCTTTTACTCCCGAGCATAAGAAAGCACACTAAAGGGTTCAACTATAAGTACATAACTATTTCGAAAGCACGCATACACGCACACATACACAGGCACACACACACACACATACAGCGTCACACACCCCCACTCGAAAGTTGCAAGTTGAAAAATAAAATGTTACGCAGGTGAAGGAAAGTTGCAACAGCACGAGAAATGCCTAAAAACAAAAGCGACTCTGACAGCAGGCGGCAGTTGCAGGCAGCCCAAATTGTCAGTCGTTCCTTAAATGTGATGGAAGGGTAAACTTAGAAATGTAAGCAAGTTGCTGCAACGTTGCAAGCGGACGGCACCAACTGACCAATACTCTGTTCGCCTCTGATGAATGATCCATGAATTAATATTTTGTTCAATAAATCTATATGGATAAAAGAAAGTTGTGTTGGTTAGATACGTTATAACTCGAGAACGGCTGGACCGACTTGTATGAGTTTTGTGTTTTTGGATTTGAATTCGTCAGGAATAGGATAATAAGTTTATGGTAATATGATATTTTACCTTTAGTTGGTTTTGTTATTTTCGTTGCTCGAAACTAAGCAACCCGAGCAAATACAAAATTGAATGAGAGCCAATGAACAATTTTGTTTTGTTTTTGAAAAAACTTGTTTAAGATGTCTAATCTATGTGTTGTATGCTTAGTGATTTTAGTTCTTAACAATGCCGCGACCGAGATCTGATCTTTCCTGACAAAGCCGTTTAGCAATTAGAATTCGAAACATCGTAAATGAAATCTATGTTTTTTGGCATTCAGATATATTTTACTATTGCGAATCTTCCTCGGAACTGCACAAAAGAAGTAAAATTAGGTTTACGTATAAGAGCATTATTTCGATTTGAACAAGCTCAACAATAATATGTCTCTCTATTTGCCCAGTAAACTTAAAAAAAAATAATCATTTTCAGCATATTCGATTTATGGTTAAAACGAAATCAAACGATCGATTTTTATCGATAATAACGAAGTTAAGTGGGATGAGTTATCGAAAAAAAAAATATAAACTCGTACCACATATGCTCTACACGAGTAAGCACTTAAAATTTACAGTCTCTAACTTGTGTGGCTGACGAAATCGCTGCTGTCATACAGGCGGACAGACGGACGGATGAACAGACGGATATGACTAGATCGATTCTTCTCGTCTTTCCAATCAAGAATATATATACTTTTTGGGGTTTGCGAAGCCTCCTTCTGTGTGTTACAAACGTTTTCACAAAATCATTCGACCCTGAGTTCCTATTTTCAATGGGCTTAGGGTATACAGAGTGTTATCCAAAAATTAATTTCGTTTTAATTCAGTAATATTGGACAGTGAATGCCAATTGCCTTAGGTTGAATAATAAATGATTCAGAAAAATACTAAGCCAGGCATAAAACCCTATGCAGAAGATAACAAAAGTCAATAGATACAATTTCATTAAGTCTTGTCCTGAGAGACAAAGTGGCCTTTAATTCAGCTATGTCAACTTAATCTTGCCTTCAAAGTTAAATGTAGTTTTAATACGTTACTCGGTCTTTGAGCTACTCAATATTATGATCTCATGTATAACTTTCCTTATTTGTGCTCTTGTGCTCTTTTACTTTAGACCCTTTCCAAAATCTCGTAAGTCCTAAGCAATCCACTTTCAGGCACCTCGTTTAGACTGTGTCCCGTATCACTAATTTTTTGGAGAATAAGACTTGGAAACTTCGGTTTTCAAATGATACTTATCAATATATAACTCATACTTAAGTAAAAAGCACCAGCCAATAAATGCAAAAGCCATAGATAAGGTCGAATTCATTTGAGACTCAAGTCAACCCAATCTTCTACTGCCTTTGCTTTGGTTTCTCTCCAGCTGCAGTGGCGAACAACCTATAATATAAGCCAATAATTTTATTATAATTCATAAATCGTGCGGTTGAGACGAGACACAAAAAGCGTCTGACATATGACAACCCGAAGCCCAGCTGCTCAGCTGCCCAGCTGCCAAGCCGTGTTCGTGCGTACAGCGCTCTGTGCCCGGCGAATGAAGTCGGGAAAACTAAACTTTTTATCAAGTCAATTTTTTACGTTAACTGCAAACCACAACAGTTACAGCCGATGATGAGGATGGCGACTGCGACTGTGAAGCTGACAGGCCAATCAATGGCATGGCCAAGGAAACTGCACAAAAGTTGTGCCTTGGGTTCAACTCGGTCCCAGACTAGACGGCGGCTTTAACTTTTGCTGCCTTATTTTCCCTCTGCCTGCTGCCTGCTGTGCGTTTTTAGCATTTTTATTCAATTTTGGAGTCTGTGCAATAAGCCTCGATTGCAGTTCAATAAGCTGTCTTAGGATAAGAGCACAGGGACTTAGCTAGCCGGTGTATCGAATTATTATTCATTGCATCAAGAGTGCACATTAATAATGAATCAGCCAGCTATTGTCAACGTTGCTGCCCAACCCGATTAACCTTAAAAGCTTATAGTACTTCGGTACTCAATTGCTTGATGTTAAATCAATTTAATTTGTCAATGACCCAAAGGGGAGTTTCAGGATTGCAATATTCAGTTGGTCGCATTGCCAGTGGCCTTTAGGTTCTGTCCAATCAGCTGCAGTGTCGGTGTCATTGAGACGGGCCTTCAACTTCACGAAAGTCAACTCTATTCTTCAGCTTTCTATTTTAATAGCAGTTTCCTTGGTGCTAACGGCCTGTTTCCCACAGTAACAAAATCTATTCAGCAGCACACAAATATGACAATAATAGTTAGTGGTGAAAGGAACTTAAGTTAAGTTTCTAGACTGTTCAGTTGATATTGTTGGCATTCAACTTTTTACAGAGATTCAAGTCAAATTGATTCAAACTTAAGAATCGAAATAGATTGTTGACTGAGTCCCGGCTAATCAAAAAGTGTTGGCCAGTCGAGACTAGAAATCAATTAGAGCATATGGATAAACGTCACAGACAAATCCAAAAATAAATAATTTGTTAATCAAATAGACGTATCACGAAAAGAGCATCACGCTGGGGAAACGAGCAGCTAGCAGTTGGGGTAGCTAACATATATGAAATCGTGACAAAAGGAGCGTGTCCTGACGAGCGAATCAAATCTCGGAGCTCACGTAGGCAAACAGGCAAAATAGTTGGTGGGACATCGAATATTTCCATTAGTTAAATAAATAATCAACAGCGAAATAAATGATTGAGTAGCCTCGTGCAGTGCAGGCAGGCAGGTTCGCAGAGAGAAGACTTTAATTTCTCTATGTCACGAGCAGGCGCACCCACACCCACACCCACACCCACACCCACACCCACACCCACACCCACACCCACACCCACACCCACACCCACACCCACACCCAAGTAATTGCCACACAGCACACCTGACAGAGGTCAGCCGAGATCATACGTCAACCAAATGCATACCACAAACAAACACGCCTGCAATCCGGCAAAGGACTTAAAAGATGTCACTCGATGTTGTCGTAGTGAATATTACATGAGTGCGGAAGATGGAGGCACATATTGAACCATTTTAGCGTCGCCAAACAATCTCCCAGGCACACGCCATCACGCCATGGCTCTAAGAGCCATGGACTAGAGCAGATCGAGCAGTTGGGCGGATGGATGGGTGGCTAGCCAGCCAGCCTACCTTGAATAGCGAATCTGTGCTTAATAAATGCCACCGAAATCAAAAGGAAATGCCACTTACGTCTAATGGCATTAAGAAACTCTGAACCTGACAGCAAAAGCAACAACTACAATGAGCCCTATAACAACAGTTAATTGGTTGATTTGTACTCCCTTTAGCCATTGAAGATGGTTAAGTGATTTAATATTGAACTGATGGCATGAGCCTTATATAATATTATTAAAGTTTTCAGAGTTTTATGTAATCAATTCCGACAAATCTGCGATAAATTATTCATTATTTCCTTGGAATATTATTTTTATACCTTAAAACCATTGGGAATGGGAAATCAGGGTATAATGGTTTTGTTGAATTGTATGTAACAGGCAGAAGGAGGCGTGGCAGACCCCATAAAGTATATATATTCTTAACCAGGGCGACGAGCTGAGTCGACATAACTATTTCCGTTCGTTCGCCCGTCTGTCTGTCCGGCCGTCTGTACCTCCGTCCGCATGTGTAAACGCATCGATCTCAGTACCTATAAGAGCTAGAGACTTGAAATTTTGTATTATTGATTAAAATCGAAATCGAAATCCAGTTATTAAATTATATCTCGTTCGTCTTTGAAGCTAGAGTCTCAGAATGTTGTATTTAGTTTACATAATTTGCGGAAATACATAATTTTTGTGGAAATCTTGTTATTTTCTGTGTACTTTGGGAAGCGAACAGGCAGCCGCGGCAATAAATCGTTATGGCAACACCAACTGCGGCTGCACTTCCAGGACATATTATCATATCATATTATCATAGCTTCCAGCCTTCAACAGTGTCTGCAACATATGCTAGCAACACCCAGCGACAACCTCAGGGGTCGTTTCTTATTTTTGCATCAACTCAAGGGACAAATGGCTACGATATTAAGCGAGTGAATAGAGGTTCAAAGAACAAATTACAAATATAATACTATTATTGATATTACCTGATGATTCGAATAACTAATAATAATATAAGAACAAATTTATAGTGAACTACCTCTACAAATATCGCATTTAAATGAACTTCAATGGAAGTGCTTAAAGCGTGTCGCAAACTTGTTTAACATAATAATGGAATGCACAGCGGGGATCTAGCCTAACAGCAATCAAAAGCACATTTTCAACCGATCCGATGCTGGTCCCAAAGGACACAATGGACAGATTATTATTGTTCATTAGAGCTGAAGTATTTTCGCAGGCGCCTGAAGCAATTCGCAATTCGCAATTCGCATTCCGGAGCTGTGCAGACGCGCAACTTTTGTGTTTTAATGCTTAAAGCAAATAATTGCAGATAAATGGCTGTTCATTGGCGAACACAATGACATGCATTGACATTGGCATCTTCATCATCTTTATCACCCGGGCCCAACAGAATATTAAAATGTAAATTACAAAATGTAAAATTGCAATCCACTCGAGTGCAGCGAAAATCATATTAATAAAAGTAATGTGTCGCTGCTGCAGTAAGCAGCTCGCAACCCGATTAAAAATTGAAATTCACTTTGTCGATTGTTAAGTAGAAATGTCAATTCGACAGCTTCTCCTGGGACAAAGGGTGGCAGAGTCGCGTCGCTGTTTTTAATGCAACCAACTCATGATTTCAACTCCTATTTATTTAATCTATGGATTCGCCTTTGTTTGCAAACGAATTATAATCCCTGTGAGAACAGACTTACTTGAAATGCAATCATAATTTCAATATGGAATTTTTATGCTTCAGCAAGTTGAGTGTAAGAAAATAAATCAGAATATGCACTATGAACATTTATTTATTTTTATTATTTAGAGAGGAAAATAAATGATTTAAAGCCTGTCATAACAAGTAAAATAAAACAATAACAATAAAATTGAAATGTTTACAGATTCCAACGCAATGGACAGCAATTCGCATATGCACAAATTCAATATACTTTTATTCAAATATCAATAAGTAATTTGCTAAAAAGTTTTCTTTGTTTTCTGTAAAGTTTTTGGTCCAAGCAGTTAGCTAAGCCCTTGAATTTGTGTCTATTTCCTAAATTGCAAAATGCAACCACCATTAACTTTCTCTATTTGAACCGTTGAGAACAAGCGTAAGCATTTCGATCGAAGCTAAAGAACGAATATACTAAATCAATATTGTGAAACAACAACAATTGACTGACGAACTGACTGACTGGCTTAAGGAAGTAACATTTGAAAAGCTTTGATTAGAGATAGCAAAGTTACCTTTGAAGAGATAGGAGTAGTCGGCACTCCTTCATGCAGCATGTCACCAGAAATTTATGGCCGCGAATGACAAGAAACAAAGGAAATTATTTTCTAATTTCTTCTAATCACGCGTTCGTCTGCTCAACGTTGAAAATCGATGGAGTCAACCGTGCGGGCGGGCGGGTCTTTGATCCGTCGTTGTGGCTCCTTCGCCGCTTCGACACAATCAAAATACATTCGACATTGATTAGTTTTCCAAGAATTTTTAATACACATTTCACGTTAACTAAGGGACATGGGCTCAGGGCTCCGGGCTCCGGGCTCAGGACACAGGACTCAGGACTCGTCGTGCAGTCGAGTCCCCTGAAATGCGAGTTCCGAGCGACGGCAATCAGGCAGTCCATTAGACGGGCGTGTTTATTTTTACGCTTCATTTAAGCATTTCATGCAATTTCTTAATATCAATTTCCCCTAATTTTAGTCGTCGCTTACATTTTGAGACACGCAATAAATTTCGTGGCTCCTTCGTCGACTCTCGGTCGTGTGCTGTGAAATTTTACACACACGCTCACAAATAGTCCTGTACCACAACGAACTGGCCCCAACCGGAAGACTAAAATCTCGAAATTCTTGATTTCGAACCAATAAAAACTTTTTACCCTACATTTGGAAAGCAGTTAAAGCTTGGGCCAATAAATGAGTGTTGCCAACAGCCAACTAGAAAGCAAGGAAAAGTTCTTTATTTATACCATGGAATTTTTATATACATTTGCCACTGATGCTCAGACATTGATCAGCTTGCATTTGGATGGACTTTCATAATATTTGGTACTTGGATTCCGTCCACACTTCGAACAATTTCATAAAGCATGCTATGTTCAGTACTTAAAACATGCTATATGAAATGGTTCGAAACGTAATCGTTATTCAAATGCCAAATATATGAGATACCAACCCACTGCAAACAGAAGAGCAAGCCACGAATTCGCAGTCCACGCTTTGCCCGCATTTGTGATGTCAGCGTAATGCAAAATGGATCTCCCAATAATGCGGAATCTTGAAGTCCTTGTGTTCATGCAATGATCAGTGAGCTCCCCAACATAACGAAAGGGATGCTTGTAACAGAATATTATGGACAGCGCAAATTTAATATTCTGATCCGAGTCGCACTTGAACAGATTGAAGTCTAATATCGTTAGGTTATGGCAATCCATGATCGGAGAGTTGAACATTGTGACAAAGACGAACGACATTAGAGGATCGGGTGTAAAGATGGTATACGGAGCATTCTCATGAGCAAAGGTATCCCGGTAATGGAGGTGCAATCGATGCGACAGCCTGCCATGGCACAGTCGGTGCATTGGCTTATCGAAATACTTGGAACAGTTGTAAAATGAAGATCGTGTTGCCAACAATAAATGCACGCTACCCAATATTAGAACAAACCATAATTTTAATGCATTGACCAACATGATACGTAAAAATTTTGAATTGACTGAAAATGCTCAGGGAACATGTTCCACACATTCACAAAGTGTTCGATTCATTATCATTATCATATTCATTATCTATGCGCATTGGTCCTTTATCTATGCAAGTTCTACCACAAGTTCTACAGAATATTTGATGTACACTACACTGCTGATGATTCCTGTACACTACACTGCTATCCCACTGCTGAATTAGCTAACGAAGGATACGATTCAGTTATCCTCCATGACACAACCATATCGGATATTCACCGTATCCATATTGACATCGATTCCTCTGAAGATACTATTTAATTAATTCAAATAGAAGGCCAACAAGGCTTTGATTAAAAACTGACCCGACTTGCATTTATCTTGATACCTTTTATCCAAAATCCAAAAGCAAATTTAAGATTGAACAGGTCATTCAAGCCGTATAAATGCATTCGAGACTCAAGCCAGAACACTAAAGCTTCTTAGGGAACAACATCGGGAACTTTGCATTTAGTGTAAAAAATATATATATTTGTTAAAATCATATCAACGAATAAAGTGTCAATAATCCATGAAATTGGTATTTCCTGTTGATGGTATTCGGAGCATTCAAGTTTGGGGCCTCAGAGCATGGATAAATTTTGAAGGTTATTAGCAGTGAACCAAACAAGACGGTTGTACAATCAAAATTACACATACTTTTGGCTCTTTAAGGATTTTTTTATGTACAAATTGTGACAGATCGGTCAAACCACTTTTTAACATTGATTTTCGTGTCTCATTCTTGAACAAATTGTCAAAAATGACTTTCAAACTATTTGCTGCAATATTATAGGCCATGCCAGTAAGCCCCCAATGCTCAGGAGCTTACATTATAAACTTGATTGCTTTTTGGCTGCTTCTACTCCACCCCGCCACAGTTTCAACACTAAGCTTAAAGAACTGCTCCTTCATCGACGGCCACATACTGGAGTTTGTGTGCCACGGAAAGTATGAACGCCAAATTCGGCTGCAATACAAGGATCGCAATCCCGCCATTAACGCGCCCTACTCCATCTGGCAGCGTGCCGATTATTTTGGCTCCTCAATGCTGCTTATTGTATTCTATGAGGGACCGTTGACTAGGTGTTACAATCTTGTGCTCAGCGAAGGCCTCTTCTATTGCAATGGTCGCAATTATCCCATGGAGCTGGACGACTCCGTCATTGTGAACTGCATTCCCTTCCAATTCACGTACGCAGATGAGCTGCACAAGCAGTGCAAAACGTCGAAAAAAACTCATTATGCTTCAACTATCTCATCAGTCATCATCTACATGGAGTCGAATATAATACAAGGTTCAGGAGCAACAAAGTCTCTGTATTGTTCGAATCTTCTTGTTATAGTTATTTTGCTTTTACGATTTTAAATCTAAACATGGAAAAATTTATTTGGTATACAATAAAAATAATAATATAACACTTAAAGCACCCGTTAGTAGTAATTATAGCTTCAGTCCTCGTGGAATTCTACCAGCAACAAAATTAAAATTATTTCTCCTGTGGCCTTTGGTCTGAATGTAGTGGATTTTGATAGAAGGACTGTTAATGCAAATTATGTCTTATGTTAATGTCTATAAATTCGAATATTTTATTGGAATTGTCTTTGGCTTTTGCTCTGACTGTTACTATTTTACCTTTATGTACAAAGATCTCTTTTGTTGTTTTATTATCTACCCTGAACTAGAGATGGAGAACTATCGATAGTCTGCGCCATCTATAGCCGACGATAGTTTGTTCAAAATCATCGATAGTCGTCTATAGTGTAATCGATAGTCCAAAAAATTAAAAAAGGCTAAAAAAAGTTGATTGTTTCAATGTTAAAAAGAATTTAAAAACTTCTAAATATAATGGGCAGCATAATTAGATATTAGAAATAGATGTTCCTAATATATTTTTTAATATAATTTGAGACAAGTAAGAACGTTGCAGTCGGGCGCTGCCAACTGCGGAATACTCAAAGCTGCCAGCTCTAAAACAGTGCAAGATACAGATTTTCCGATTTGCCACGTCCCCAATTGGTTTATATATATATATAGTTTTTGGCAAATCAATAGAGTAGGTCAACAGTAACATAGTCATAAAGTTTTGAGTTCATAGCTGTAAAACTATAGCGTTTTCCCGATTATCCACGCCCTCTTTCGGCTTGCACAAATAACTTTTGGCCATTCCTTACAAAGCGTCTAGATAAACTTAACTGTAAAATATGGATGTTTATGCTTACGCCGCCCATTTTAGTAGATATATCCACCATATCTTTTTGTACCATGAACCCATTGAAAATGGGAAATCAGTTGTTAATGGTTTTGTTAAAATGTATGTAATAGGCAGAAGGAGGCGTGGCAGACCCCATAAAGTACATACATTTTCTTAATCAGGGCGACGAGCTGAGTCGATTTAGCTTTCCGTGCTTCCGTATATGTGAACTCGTCGGTCTGAGAACCTACAAGAGCTAGAGACTAAAAATTCGATAACTATTCCTATTTTATTGTTATCGACTAAAAACGTTATCGAAGTTCAGCTATTAAATTACATCTCTTAGGTCTTCAGTTGCAAAAACAGGCAATATGTGAATGAGCTATGCGTTTCTTTTATGAAATGACACATATTCGATAGAATATGACTATCATATGCTGATTATATGATTAAAATCCATTTGGTAACACTAGGGTGACCAGATCGGCCTCAGGCCATTCCGGAACGGTCTACAACTTTGTTGCAAAAAACTGCTTATCTGCGCTGCTTTCCTCAAAAAAATTCTTCACTTGTCTTGACAAAAGCGGGACATGTCCCGGAATTCCAGGACGTTTGATCACCCTACGTAACACAGAAGTTATTAAACAAAACGTTTGGCTAATTGGCAAAAGCACGTGGCACTCAGCGTGAATCCTGCGCAGTTCAGACGAGGTTCAGGGGATCTCTTAGTCGGTCCTCCCCGACTAGCGCTTTCTTACTTGTTAAATATTTCGTTGATCTGTAGAGGATCTTAACAGTAACTCATGTCGAAGCTACAGATTGCCACGCCCGCGATGGGCATAGATATATTCACTATGACTTGGGCGTTCATCCGGACAGCAAGACGGAAATTGCTGGAAACAAATATTCTCTTCTCACTTCGTGAACGAGTATAATAAATTTCTAATATACTTTAATTGTTCCCTTGTTAAATGCAACTGTTGAACCCTTTACTGAAACTAACTAACTGAATACTTTCATTAAGCAACTGAAGTAAACGAATAATTAAAACGGAATTCTAAATAAGTCGTTATCAAAGACACACCAACTATCATCTTATTTCAATGCATTTTGATGTGGCAGCTAAAAGGCTTTAGCTTTTCTTTCTTATTTGGTATTATTTATCAATTGCTTTACTCCACCAACTTGCCCACTTATTCAGAAATTGCAGACTTAACTGAGCGTAAGCCTAAAGAGCTTAGTTGTATTTCATTAAAATTCTCTTTACAATCAAGTACAATTAATTTTACTCCATTTATTTAAGTAATTTATTAAAGTTTCGCTGAAAAGTTAGGGCAGGTCGACGTTTTCCCAAAATTAGCATTATACAGTTGATGGTTGATACTCGGAAATCGAATCTACGAGTTATTTCCAAGCTGTGGAGCTCACTGTCGCATTTCTTTTTGACTATATAGAGCAACACAAAGATGGAGCAAAATGGCATTTTATTTATTTTTCGAGTACTGTCTGAAATTTCGAAATTGAAATGAATATGACATTTGAAGCTGAATGATTGAAAAAGTATCTGAAGTGAATCAAGATCTAAGAACTAGGGAAAAACTTTGGTAAGCTTGGAGTAAACTCTTAACCCATTGATATAAAAAGTCAACTGTTTCCTTAAACCAACAACAGAGTTTGCTTAAGCCATGTCCTAGCGTTCAGAGCTAAAGACTTGAACGTTTTTCGCCGAATTGATATTGAACTTTATCTATTTCAGTTGGCTTTAGATTCAAAGTACAAAATGCGTTCGTACACAAGACAACTCTTATGTGTGATGATGTGATCATCAAGGTAGAATCATCATTGCTACACATTTCAATCATTTAATTCTTATCTAAACATTCACACTTAACTGGAGACGTACAAAAAGTCGCGATTCTCTATCAACAAATAGGCCATAGAAGCAGCGGCGAGCTAAGCGAGTATTCGGGCTGATCAAATACAAACACTCCAAGGATATTGTGAACTCACCCACAAGCAACGCGAGAGATTATCATCATTAGTTCGGTGTGTTTTGTGCCAAATACTAAATGTGGACAATAGATTTAGCTCTCACGCGCTTGGCCTGATTTTCACGCATGGCTGGTAATGCATACTCTGCCATGGAAGAAGGACGGCAAAGCAAAGTGCGCAGTGCTGCATGGAATTTCTAAGTTTCATTTGAAATGAGCATTTCGCTTTCCAAACAGCACTTCTGAAAAAAATCACAAAATGCACACAAGTGTGTGGCAAATGTGCCAACAAGGACACACGAAATGATAAAAGCATTAAAGTCGATTTTGCATACAAACATTGAATACTCTGAATAAATCAGTGTTAATGGAAGAAAACATTTAAAGACTCGGAGGCAAAATTTGACTTTTAAATTGCAATTTTTAAGAATTTGACTCTTATCAACTTTTTTTAAATAGTGAAAATAACTCTTCTAGTCCTTAATCTGCGCAACTGTCTAAGTAATAAGTAAATAGGACACTACGTTGAATGATATAAGAACTGAACCGATCAAGATATTTTAAAAAAGTAAATTTTTGTTTAAACTTAGTTAAATTATCAATATACTTAAACTTAGTTAAGTCCAATAAAACTCACGAAAATATAATAAAAAATTTTTAATTAAATATACTGTGTTGAGTCGTTGTCCCATTTACTTATCGCGCACTTTACATAGTTTTTAGTTTTAAGGGAGAGCTTTCAAGCCAAAAGAAATTGCACAGCACAAGTGGAGAACAGCAGTATATATACGAGATTTGATTTGATTTACTTTGATTGAATAAAATATCATAAAAGCATGGAAAATTGCGCAGCTTTCATGGCAAAGGCCACTTTAGTTTTTATTCCATTTTGAGTAATTAAACTCTTCATGCTCTGTTTGCCTCTACTTTCAACAGCTGCTGGTGCTGAATGCTTTACAGCGACTAATCCTTTGGCTTTTTGCCTGCAACATAAATATTATGTATACGCGAACAACTTCAAATGGGACAACGCGGCGTATGCGTTATTCTTGTTATTCCTATTGGAATTGCTATTCTTGTTGTTATTGTTGTTGTTGCTGTTGCTTTTGTTGTTGTTGCTGTTGCTTTTGTTAGGTCGAGCATATTTCACTGCACACCAGTTGCCATTTTAGCACCAGACAGCCACGGCGCATATAACAACATATCCTTTCAGATACTGGTGGGTCGTACGGACTTCCGTGTCCCCGTGTCGGCTTGCGTGTGCTTGTGTATCTATTAAATACGCAATTAAAAATTTTTCTAAAGTCAGTTCTTGTTACTCCGCACCCGCTTTGTTGCATCCACTCAGCATGGCAATTAGAACAGGTTCACGCGAGAAAAAAAATTGTGTAGAACATCCTCGATATGTATATAATAGAAAGACTTGAGGGACAGTATCCTCCCAATGCATTAACTTTTAATCAATGCAATTGTCGACTGTTTAATCGATTATCCAAAAATATCAAACATTTATCGCACTATTGACATATTGAACAACATACTCGTCTTCACTTCCCAGTTCAATATAGATCAATAAAGGCCTATATATATGGGCGATCAATATAAACTGATGCCTCAATTAACATTTCCAAAGAGTGCAAAATATACAAATGAAAATTAAATGTTTTGTTGCTCTCTTTTATCATCATCAGCAGCCAAAAACAATGTAGTTGCTGTATGTGTTGTATTTCTGCAAACCCGATGCACAATGCACCTGTGCACCATTCCGACTGCCTCGACAGCCTCCTCATGCAAGTAACAAATTGTTCGAAATTGCAAATAAAATAAACCTGCCACGGGAATGCCAAGCAGGGCGGGGCAGCTACCGGGTCTGTCGCTTCAAAATGTTGCACTTGATTTACGTTCTCAATTGCTCGGAGCTGTTAAATGCGTGCGGAACAGCTAACTCCTCGGTTCGTGACTCCTCTATTCAGATGCAGCCGCCGCATGGTTCGCTGTAATGATCAAGTGGTTGCCCCACTCACTTGACTTGGGCTTTGACCTTTCAGTTGGTGTTAGCATTTTAAAGTGATAACTGCAGTTGTGTGAAAATGCCTTGTCAGTCCTTCTTATTGAAAATATCTGATGTATAAGTTTAATATTACCAAATGTTGGCTCTCTCTCTCTGTTAAAGCGTCTTTCGAAAGTATGAAAGTACTGGAGTATGTAATAGTATGACAATAGTAACTTAACTATTAAGTTTTGAGTTTCGAGCTTAAAGCTTTCGAAGATAAAGCTTTTCCCGATTTACCGCGCCCCTAGTAGGCGTATATGTATAATCTTTGGTCAGCTTTAAGATTGAGTCTACAAAAATAAAACTGTCAAGTTTTAACGCTAATTTTATAGCTTAAAAGATATTGACTTTGGCGGTTTGCCACACCCCTTATGGGCATAGATATATAATCTATATATTTTAGAGGGTTGAACTGAGAAGTATATATTATCAATTTCAAGTCTCCATCATTGTAAATAGTAGCGTTTCGGGAATATCTTAAGACTTTATTAAACGAGGGATTACACGAGTACACGAGTTCCTAAATTTTAAGTGTCTGTCTTCAATAGCGGCGAAATGGTTTGCGTTCATACGGACAGGCAGACAGACAAAAGGACAGCAAGACGGACGCACAACCAATAGCTCTTTTACTCCGTGAAGGAGTATTAAAATTATCAAAGACTTTGTTTAACATAAAATAATAGAAAAAGACAAATTTGTAGTTCTTAAAACACTATTAAGAATACAGCAACTAGCGAACTATATCAAGAGATATAGAGATAGAGAAAAAGAGAGTTAAAATAATAATTTGAATACGATTTTGAGTCGTGCACCCAACGTTTTTTCCACATCGCACATCTATTGCAGCTATAGATTATATTTCACAAACTATGTTTGATTATGAGATACACTTTTCATAACTCAAAATATTTAATGATCATTATTTTTGAAATATTTTTGCAGGTTTAATTGTATACTATATTATATAGTCTCTGGCTTATCAGAAATGTGTAGTTTTATATATTAGTACGGATTCGATGTATCTTAAGCAAATACCTCGTTGGACTAGTCTATAATGTGGGTATGGGAGCAGTCTTTTGTTGAGGTGCAGAGTACTACATATTAAAAGCAAATGACATTGATAAATGTATCCTGCGACAAAGATTATGAACATCAAATAGGTTTTGCTGTTAGAATTTTCTTGAAAAACGCTTTTTAATCACTTCAGACTTATTGAAGTCTGCCTGTTTTGGAAAAAGACTGCTCATGCCGTCCAGCTTCTGATCTCGTTACTCAATTGTCCTCATATATATATATCATGATTAATGGACCTAAGTATGTGAATCACTCTACAAACTGTGTTTTACTGTGCTGCAACCGAGCTACAAATAAATAGTTGATAACCACTTTTACGAACCGAGCGTTAAAATGCACAACAACAAAAATCCAAAGAACGGACAAAGCATAAAAAAGGAACAATTTAAGCTGCTTATGCTTAAGCTGTTGCCCAGCAACCGAGATTAAGCACCTTTTCAGTAACCAACGCAGCTAGCCCATTGCAAAACTTATTTCTGGTTGATTCTGCAGCTATAATCAATGGGATATAACACAATTATTAACCAAAACCAGGACTAATCTACTGCGAACTGACCTTAATATTTCACCTATTTGAACACAATAAGTAGCAGACAAACCATTAGTTCCTGGTCTTGACACATATTAAATGCTACTAATAACAAAATGATATTTAAATATTGAAGCTGAATCGCTTTAAGTACATATATTTGTAAGATATTTAAAGCATTGGGTAAACTCAAAATTTTATATTTTATAATTTTATATAATCTTATTTTTTTATACAACTTTTTTTTAATATTTCATTTTAAATTTTAATAAATTATCAAGCAAGGCAATTTCCAAGGCATTTCAGAAACCTTCTTCAGAGTCTGATCTGTGTTAAGTTATGGTAAATTGTTAAGAGGTGGTATGCTGAGCGTAATCTAGTTTTAGGGATAGAAATGAGAGGTCTAAATTAGTTAGAACATTTAAAAAGTTCACAAAATCATTTTGCATTGAAGTCAACAGCATATTGTCTGAAATGTAAATGTAAATTTAGTAGGCTTACCATTTTGCATCAGAATACGTTCAATGTGAATGCCGCCCTCAATCGAGTTAATCAAAGAACACTCACAACAATGACTGATGTACAAGAGCTTTCTTGCAAGTTTTTGATGAAATAACAAAATCATTATGGGAACAGAAGATATTTTTGCAACCAGTTACAAATCCTTTTACAAAGAAAAACTGGGAACATAATTAATAGGGTAATCCCTGAAATTAGTATGAATGAGAAAATATTGAACAATAAAATCCTCACCCAAAATAAATTGATTTCAATTTAGGCCCGCGAATTTTTAGTTGCTATATTATTATTTTTTTCGGTTTGAATATATCAAATAAGAATTTAATAGTAGTTAACAGTCCTTTTTGTTATTTCATTATTATTCATTCTATTTTTTAGCTCTTAAGGGGATACACACCGACAGCTAATATATGTATTCTTTTTATTTTCATATTTAGGCTTAGTTCACCCGATCCACTTGCATATTCTCGGTTAAAAGTATTTATTTCTTGTCATTGCCCCTCGCATGTTTAGTGCTTACATCCTACAAACAGCATTTTTCTGCTTCCTGATCATTTTCTTCATTTAGATACGAGCAGAGGTAATGTAAAGTCTGCACGTTTCTGGTCATCGATTTAAAACAAATTAGAAAGCAGTTCTATGCTAACGGACAGACACTAGTCCACTGCACTGCACTATAGGCCTGTACCATGGGCCTCATCAAGCGAAAACGTATTCGCGGAAGTACTCCCAATAAATTAATATAACACTAGTCTGAAAAACATTTACCCTAACTGGCTGAATGATAAACTGCTGATGATCAATTCATGCCTGAAAATGGAATGAAAACTAAGTTTTTAGCTCTATTGAAATAATCTAGATTTTGGAATAGCCTTTTTAGTCATATATTCATTTGTCATTTCACGATATCAAGCGCTCGCTATATGCTCGCTGATGTCCCACTGTGGCACTCAACTAGTTTCCGCTTTAATTGCAGCAGACACATAAATAGTAAGTTGCAATAAGAGTAAAAAGTAGCAAGGATAGCAGGTGGCAGGGAGCAAGCGGCAAGCGTGGAGATGGGTGCGAAAACAACAAAAAAAAACTTGCGCAGTAGCGAGTCAAGTCCTGGGCGAGGAGTTGGCTATCAAAAGCTTGCCAGCAACGCTCTGGCATAAAATAAAAGCAAAATGTTGTAAAACGATTGCAAAGTGAGATTGGAAATTACCGACACATAAACACAATGCACTGCACGGCGTGTGGGGCGTGCGAGGTGTGTGTGGCGAAACGAACGTGCAAAAATAACTGGAGCCAAGTCACAAGTAGGAGTATGACTTGGAGTGGGGTGGGGTCCTACCTCTGGGTGGTTGCTATTTCACATTACAATGCAATTATTTAGGGCTACTTCAACTATACAGGCAAACAGGCGAGCAGGCGAACAGGCGAAGAGGGAGGCGGACTGCACAACAGCAACAACATGAGGTGCTCTGATTGCCAGCCACAGTTGCAAAGAAGGTCCTTCCAAAAGTCAGTGGTAAAGGGTTAACGATCGACCAAATTAAAGCGAAATGAAAATGTTTTTCACGACGCCCGTCACGTGACTGGTCTCTTCTTAACAGCAAGCCAAACAGCCAAACAGCCACACAGCCAAGCAGCCAAGCAGCAGCAGGCCAATTGCGTTTGCAAACTAACAACAACTCGTGTTGCCCACACGATTCCACTTTGAACTTGACTGACGTGCTGAAGAGCCAGCTGACTTGAACATGCCAGTGCTGATTTACTCGGTTGTTGGCGAGTTGGCAAGTTGGCGGGTTGGCGGGTTGGCGGGTTGGCGGGTTGACTACGATGGCTGCGATGGCTGCGATGGTGTCGCGTGCTTGAAATAATTTTCGAAAAATGCCTCGTTAATGTTTCTATTAACGGATTAGAGAGACGACTGTTGTTGGCCACGTCAATCAGCCGGCACCCAAGCTGGCTTATTCTCAATATGTGAGCCATGGCCTGGCATAGTTTTTAGCTACCCGCAAGGGCTGGCAATATTTTGTCGCATTTCTTCTTAGACTGCAGAGTCTCAGTTAAAGTACAATTTTTTGTTTATGCTGCACATTGACACGCTTTGCATAAATTTGCATTCAAATGTGTCATGGAAAATAAATTTGACATGTTTTTGTTTAAGTTTCTTTCACAGAGCAATTGTGGAAGGTTGTTGCTTGTTGGTTCGGATTTCTTTCTGTCTTATAGTGTTTCCCCTGGAAACTGACTTTCCCAGTCCTTCCCCCTCGGGCTGTATAATTTACTGTGTGTATAGTAATAAGGAGTGTGTATGGTTTGCCTGGTAACCAGGACAGCTCTTAAAATCCTAGCTC
This sequence comes from Drosophila nigricruria, assembly GCA_037075265.1. NCBI lineage: Eukaryota > Metazoa > Arthropoda > Insecta > Diptera > Drosophilidae > Drosophila > Drosophila nigricruria. The sequence continues at coordinate 4,761,506 of JBAMCI010000074.1, forward strand.
ATTAGCACAGTGAGGTTTTAACGTTGCATGAATAAAAAAATATATATAATGGTATTTTTACTGAATAATCTTGCACAGGTGGTTCTTACAGCTAGCAAAAAGCGCGTGGGTAGAAAAATGTTGTAGAGCGAACCGCATTTGCATTCTTTTTGGCTGTATTTAATTATTCAGAGAGTGCACACAAAAGCCGAACGCGGGCAAAAAATTGTAAATGGAGTAGCCTCTCTCCGACTCCACCTCCACCTGCACCTGCACCTAGTTGCAGCACCTGCCCGTTGCCCCAGTGGCAATGACAATTAAGCTGCAACTAAAATTGCTTCCGGCTGCCACACATCGCCATTCGACGAAATGCTTGTGAATATGCAACAAGGTCTTATTTAAATACCACTCCATTTTTAAATCAAATCCTGGCACAGGCTGTGTGCTCGGCTTTGCTTCAGCGTCGCGTCGTGTTGCCGGCTTTTAATTTTCATCTTGTTTACTTTAACGTCATTTTTAACTCTTCGGTGTTTTCTTGAGCGCTTTTCGCGCGCTTTGTTTATGCACAGGCCCCGCTCGACGCAGCCCTTAGCTCTGCCAACGCTTACCTCTAAGACTCATTGTCAGGCTTGCCTCCTGCTCGGCGTCGTCGTCGCTATTGTCGCGTGAGTCGTCTTGCTCCTTGTGCTGCTCATGAAGTGGCACTCATCCGCACTTTTAAGCCCTACTGAATTCCTTTTATCCCTAAAACAAATATATTCATCCACAGCAGCCAGCCAGCCAGCCAGCCAGCCAGCCAGCCGCGTTGTGTCTTCGTCTTGGTAATATTTGCTACTGCGCCACTTTTGTTGCTCCTGGGCGCTAGGTTTATATAGCCAAGGCGACAACTTTGGGACTCAACCCTATTGTGCTCTGCCGCCTGCCCAGCTACCGTTGAAGTTTGTGCTACTGCACCTACTCCATCATCTCTCTTATGCTTCGCGCGCTCTAAAGGACATTTAATATAGTTCTTACAGACATTTTCGATTGTCTTTGTGTATGCAGCTTGGGCGAAAATTAAACTCTCCTGCTTTGAGGACAGCCTTTAAAACTCACTTACTCTTTGAAGGAAAATTAATAGTTGATGTGCTCGCCTGTTCGCCTCTTATCTCCTTAAGCTCACGCATTGAGTATACTGAAAACTAACTCATCCTAAGATAACAACCATTCGATTCCTCTGGCAAGAGCTGGGACCATTTCCTCACTGAGTTAAACGGCTTTGATTGCCATTAGTTTTGACCTCCAACTGGATGAGAGCATATTGAGGACAACGAAAATATTCGCTTGATTTCAGAGCCAGTCTGGGCGTTTAAAAAGACCCAAATGTCAATGCAATGCCAAGCGAAAAAGAGATGAGGAGCAAAAATACAAAGCAAATGTACCGCAAAACTGAATGAAGTCAACAAAGGACCACCAACTGACTAACGGACTGGGGCACCAACTTTCGCAGGACATGCGACCCAAAAGGGGGAGTGACGCATAAATTGGCAACTCCCTTGGGTACAGCTGCAGCACTGCTCCGTGGTGTCTGTCAGGAATGGACCTGCATTGTCAAATGTTCACTTTCATTGTTCTCGCATATATATATATGTGTGTGTGTGCGTGTGTGTGTGCGTGTATGTGTGCGTGCTTGTGTGTGTGTGTGTGTGTGTTAAGCACATAAGCTGAAATATTCCAATTGAGTAACTTTCATTATTGCAGCAACAACAAAGCGCACATTTTGTATAAATAAAACAATGACAACGATTTCAACTCATTTAAATTCTGTGCTGTAATAAATTTGCCTGCATAATTTCTATAGATACCAATAGAAATCCAACGCACAGCATTAAATTGAGGCAGGCTTTTTAGTTTGTTTAACAGACAACATTTTAATATGCATTTTGCAATTTTACATTTTAAATGCGTAGCTAATATGTTAGAAAATTTAATTCAGACCACAAAAAAAAAGGACTGCAATTCGAGCCTTTAAAGAGACAACATTAGGTGACATGAGATATTGGTGTCTATACGAAATGATTTTGGCAATAGAGAAGTATCTGATCCAATTTTGAAATCATTTCTCAAAGAGTCCTTACTCCTTACAGAAGAGTTTTCAAATCCATTTTTAAAACCTAACTTACAATAGCAGAATTTTCCGTATTAGAAATGTAAATTGCAGTCTCTGCGGAGGAGCTCTTCGAGTATGCCTCAGTCCCAGATATGCAAAATGCTAATTGAAGTGCGGATGCAATGTCGTGGAAAAATGATTACGGCAAGCGCCACGAAAATGAAAACTTTAAGGTTTCTGATGGAGTTGTTATTGTTGTGGCTGGTGTTCGGCTTTGGCCCAGCTGGCAGGATTTCCTATCTTTGCACTCACAGCATTTATATATAGCGTGGAATTTAAAGCAAAGAGTCACAAAAAATTTTACTCGATTTAATTTTCCAGTCCAGTTGACGCCAAGCGTTGTTCTCCTCCTCGTCCTGCTGTGGCTCTAGTTGAGGCTCTCTTTCGGGTTCGGTTTTCGGTGTCAAGTTTGACTGCGTCGTCGGACATGGGCTTGGGTTCAGACTCGAGCTAGGGCTTGGGCTTGGGCTTGGGCTTGGGCTTGGTCTCTGGTTCCGGTTTCACAGTTGACGTTATGCATTGAAATTAATTAAATCACAGCAAACTGCGCCTCAGTCGCCTTGCCGTTTGTTTGTTGTCCTTCCCTTTGTTTGCCCATTGTTTTTGTTACTGTTGTCATCTTCCTGTTGTTGTCAACCAAACACCGAACACCAAAGCACCAAAGCATGAGAGCCAGCCGCGTTTGTAGCCCTTTAATTAGTTCGCTAGACCACGAACACAACCAGTAGATGGAGTAAAGTTGCAACTAGTTATTTGTAATCGTTGACTTATTGTCTATGGATCGTTTGCCTCTCGCTCCAGCTCCTGTGAGTGCTTGTGCGCTGTCGCTTGCATTACAAAATTAACTTGAAAGCAACTCGTTAAACTGAAATTTTTTTCAAATTTTAATAATCTTACTTTATTCTTTAAAATTATGTTTGACTATCATATAAGAAATAGCATCAATACCTTTATTTAGAGTATCAGCCATTAAAATTTGACGATATTCAAGACTGGTTTTAATGTTCGGAACCAATGTGTGCTTGTCTTTTTCCCCTGGCTGGGTGAACTCTCTTGTATAGAATATAATAAGTTGATAGTAACATTCTCGTATACAATATCATAATTGAGTACAGAACACAACATTATTTATACCAAATGCCAATAATTGAAAGAGAGTTGCACTACGATATAGATGGATAACCTACTCATTAGTATTTCATTACGAAATAAATAACATGGAATTTTATATAATCAAATTAATTATCAAATTAGACAAGTAAGAACAGTGCAGTCCAGCTCCAAAACATTATTGTAACAGTCACTCAGTCATCCGCCATATTATTTCATTGAAATAAAGCCCAACCTTTTTTTAGCTGTTGGCTTTATTTGCAACTATTCTTCAAGTAAATTGATTTTATAAAATTGAGACTTCACATTTAAAATATGGGGTTAAAAAACAAATTTTATATGCTTATATAATATTAATATAATCGGGAGATGGGAGACTCGAGATGGGAGCGATCGATTATTTGAATTTGAAGTTTTTTATTCATATACCGCCAGACGAACTTCGGAACCCTCGGACAGTCAGAGCTAGATCGACTCGTCGCCTGATCAACAATACATATACTTATCCGATCAGCCGCGTCTCTTTTTGCCTGTTACTTACATGAAATAAAAAAACATTATATTTAATAATTTTATAAAATCTGTTCCGCAAAATAGTAGCGAATGAACACTTAGCTGGTATGCTCTATAGCTATGAGCTTCCTCATGGGAGACAAGATTATTTATATATTTGTAACTTTTAAGCCATATGAGTATGTTAACTATCTTATCTGACCATAAACTTATAGTGAATTTTATTAGCTTACCTCCAAATGAATAAAAAACGATCTACACATCAATAACGACTTATATTTGCATTTATTTGATTCAGCAATTAATTATTAAGAAAATACAACAGCTATTTCAAAGTGATCTGGCAAACTACTTAAAAAACGATTAATAATAATAAAAAAAGTTGAAATAATATTTACTTTGTTTTCTTTTCATTTCAGGTATGTTTGAATTGTTATCCTGACCCAAAATCAACTTTCTAAAGTAAGTTAATCTTAATATTCTATAAGTATAATTCCCTTGTTTTCCGCTGCCTGCACGAACTTTTTATCTTAGTAAAATCAAAGAAAATCCTGCCGACTCACGCTGATTTCTGGTCATCAGACATTCGGCTGTGGCATGAGATTGCTTTGAGTAGGAAAGTAAATTTTATGTAAATTTTATGTTTTTCTTCTATTATAATTTTATTTTTTATTATCTGCCGCAGCGCTGGCTGACAAATTGGAAGCACAGTCGGCCCAGTCGGCGTTGCTCCGAGCCGCAATGAAACTCATTAAAGTACATTTTCTTGGGCATTCTTGACTTTGTGTCAGTTATGAACCAAATTTATCAACTTTTTTGTAGCGAGGCGTTGATTTTATTATTTCAAGCTTAGACAGAGAAAAAAAAGCCGAAATGGTATACTTTGCGGTTTGGCTTGGTCAGCGATTCTTCAAGGCGACTTGTGAGGCGGCCTTCATTAGCGAAGGTTAGGCGACATCGCAATTTCGCGGTCTCCAATTTTACTTTCTGCCTCCGCTTTTCGTGGAGTGTGAGAAATTTTAAGTGTTTTGGCTTCAACACGGATATAATTTGTTTAATTTAACAAAGCTTGAAAGGCACTGCTTTAAGCTATTCTTTTGCTGTAGATAAACAGTCAGTGCTGTATGGACTTCCGTCCTATTTGTGATCGAGTAACTCTCCCGAGTATTGTAATAGTTGCAATGTGTTATTCTTTAAAGTCAGCCATACATAATATACAAATTAAGAAAACCTGTCACAATAATTTTCTCTTTACAAATTTGAAATGCAAAAACGAATTAAAGTGCCAAAGTGCCCAGAGCGAAGCGTGTTGGGATGTCCTTTAATTACGACAAAGCCAAAACCGTTACAAATCGCGCTCGAATTTACCTGCCCCAGATGTTGGGCTATGCGCGAAGGGGAGGCCCGAGGCAGGAGCAGCTTCGAAGCGAGAACACACAACAACAACCACCAACAAGGATGCGATAATTTATAGCGTTTCATTTGGCTTTTGGTGTTGCTGTTGCCGTTGTTGTTGCTTTTCTCTGCTTCTGAATCCTAATTTGAATTTTCCACCGCGACAATAATAAAATTCGGCAAGGGGCGCTAAGTTCGAACAGGGCGGTGCCAGAAGTTAGGGCAAAAGGAATAGTCTCTGCACAAACACATAAAAAACTCGCTTTTTTACATAGCTACATATATACATAGTATACATATATTTATTTATACTACTTAATTTATAGCGATTGTAGAACAACTTCAATAACAGAGAGAGAGAGAGAGACTGCTAAAAAGTAGCTGAGCTCAAAATACCCTATGCCAAAATCCTAGCTATAAAAGAATGCACTAGAAATGAATTTAATGTTTATCGAGGCAAGCGAGAATTGGCAATTAAATCATTTTTAATGGAGTGTAATATCAGACCGACAACTTTCCTTTTCTCTAACTAAGTCATTCACTTTAGTAAAAAACATTTGAAATATTTTCACAATCCGTTTATAAACAATCAAGTTCTATGTGCCCACACTTTTGGCTTGAATAGTTAATATTCGACATATCTCTCTAGGCGGATGCGAGCAATCCATAAGTGCGATGGTCGTCAATCTCAATCAGTCAGTCAGTCGGGTCATTAAACTGAATCAGAATCAATCAAAATTATATTTCAAAATTGTATAGTCCTCTTCAAGTTAATAACATGGAAGCTTTATAATTAAGATAGTAGAAACGAAGCAGGAATATGTGGAGGGCTCAAAATCACGAAAGAAAGGACTGCATTCGACGAAAGGAGATTCTTGCGGTGACGCATCGCGACCTATGCACCTCTTAGGAATATATTCAAGCATGAATATGGAAGTTATGACTCACGAAAAACTCTTCTGTACTATGCTCTTCGGAGTGACGATGAGTTTAGCATTGATCTCTGTCGCTCACTCATCTAAGTGCAACGTAGATCGCTGTTTACACTAATTCATCTTGTCCTTTAAGCCGCTTTGAATATGTTCCAAGAGTAATAATTGTAGATATAAGTAAGAAAGATACTTAGTGAAAGAGATCATTTCAGCATAAAGTGTTGTAGCTCACTGATCTGAGTGCATCGTGAATCGTTGTTTAAGTAACGAAAGATATTTAAAGATATTTAAAAACCAAATATTAAAAAAATTTATTAACTCTAATGTTATTTTTTAATATTAATAACTATGATATCAGACAAGTAAATTTTGTTAAGTCTACATTTTAAAGAAACTGCTTCTATCAATGTTTTTAATAATTTGAATACAAAGTTTTTGAAGCATGAGCATATCAGAATAGTATGACTAAACTAGATACTGGCAAGCATTAATAACATCGGAATGGCATTCTCTTCATATCTAACAACACAGGCAAACTTAATTAGTTGCACACTAATATGCCCTTTTAGCAATACATAATGAGTACAGGGTATAAAACAATAATAACGAAACTACAACTCCCCCTTTTAAGCGACGCCTCATCCTGAATTCCTTGTCCTTTGTCCTGCGTCCTGCTCATTTCACATTCATTTTTAGCCAAGCACTCACATTTCATGTTGTTGTTGTTGCTGTTGTTGTTGTTGCTGCTGTTGTTGTTGCTGTTGTTGTTGTCACCAAGTGCAATTGCCCCTTACGGGAATTTTTCAAATGTTTTACACAGAAAATATTTGTTGTGCTTTTTGTTGCGTACAATTAGTTTGGCAACTACAATAGAGCAGCAGCAGCAGCAGCAGCAGCAGCAGCAGCAAGAACTACAGGGCATAAAACAAGAAGAATGACAATTTGAAAAGGACAACCGGCGCGCTCGACGTGAATGTGGTGCACGTCCCCTGGCAACAAAGGTGACTTTTTAATGTCACTGGTGTTGTTATTGTTGTTGTTGTTGTCGCTGTTGTGATTGTTGCTTGCTGGCTTGTTGCACACACACAAAACCACTCACACACACACACAAATATATATATACAAATGGTTAAGTGAAGGGTTATTGGTCATGCATGGGCAAGGCATGCCCCTCCCATCCCACCTCAAGCCCTGTTTGGTTGCTTTGTCATGGCTTCATGTTTTTTTTATCCACTTTAATTGTTAAAATTATTGCATGAAACAACAACAGCAAAAACGGGATAAAAAATGAACTATAAATAGTAACTGTAAAAAGTCGTTGAATGCACTCATCGCACAAGTGCTCCTTTGTGTCAAAGATAAGTGCTCTTATTAAGAGTTTCCGACTAGAAAATACCCTTCTCGTATGTAGTTTTTGCATGCATATGCAGCTAGGATTTATTTTATACATATATACTCTCAGTTTTATATAATGAGAAGACTCCTCATAAAGTTTTTGTTCTAAATATTCGGGCTTTCCATAATCTAGATATATATATTTTTATACTGTGTGGCAACAATAAAGAATATACCAAAGTAAAAAGTACCAGAGTACAGCTATATTTACAGAGAATTACAGCTTTATTTGGTTGAATACACTATCCGCCTCGAAGGACCATGAATACACTTGATCTATTTATGTATGTTCATGCCTGAACATTCGATATGTGATTTCTTGTTTGCTTAAAAGGTTGTTCTTATTATTAAATTTAGAGCATTTGATGTATGTGAAGGCTATGAAGTGTTCGTATTTATATATTTTCAATTTATTACATCATATTTGATGTATAAAAGTATGACACCTAAAGTAGTATTTTTATCTGTGGAGACTGTCAAACGACGCTTATTATATAACGTCAATCCCTAGGTTACACTGTCTGAATTGTAATCATTCTATATTAGATAAGAAATGTCTTCTTAATAATGATTTAAATCAAAGTATTTTCGTTCAGATAAAATGAAAAGGCAGTAAATGGCATCTTCTCTCATTCAACTTCACTCACCTTCAAACGAGCGAACCTCTTTTCACTGGAACTCGTAGAGTCAAGTGCTAGAGATTAACTTGGCTGTCATTCAAGTATATCCTTTTTAAGCACTCCTATATACATTTGCAGTGCTGCTGCCATCTGGTTGTAATCTAATGATTATAAGAATACGATGAAGGTACACTTTAGTGCTCAAACAATTGTAAAACTAATGCAAAAGGCAACTTTTCTAATCAACACACGTGTTCCCTGCTCCGGCCGTATGCGGCATATGTGCATAGCATTTCTAATGCTGGTGAGTTGGTGAGGTTTTTTTTTTTTAAATTATGTCCTGCAGGTATTTTGCAGCCGAACAGAAGGTGTTGGCGACTAATGTGCAAGTTATCAAAGCAGTGGAACCGGACAGGAGGTAAAGTACGGCAGGGGCGAACAAAAGCCGGAAGCTCTAATGGAAATTTGAACAAGAGTTGCGGGGCAGATGCGATGGCTGAATGGGTAGCGTGAAGCTGACAAATCAGTTCAGAGCGAGGGGGGGGCAGCAATTGCTTCATGTGTGGGTGTGGGTGTGGGTGTGGGTGTGGGTGTGGGTGTGGGTGTGGGCGTGGCATGCAAATGAAAATGCATTTATTTGTAAAGCAAACGACAAAAGTCCCAAGTGCCAGGCATTGGCATTGGCATAAACGTGAGCAAACCAACTCCGTGTCAAGCAACAGGATGTATCTGTATCTTTCTATCTATCTGTGAATGTATCTTTATCTGCATGGCGGCAACACGGCAGGCAGACACGCAGAGGCGAGCAGCGGCCAGCGGGCAGGGGGCAGCGGGCAGCGTGCAGATGCAAAACTGCATTTGTCTGCTCTGTATGCCGTCTAACTACCTATTGGCTGTGCGCACTTGGCATCCCATTCGCATGTGCCTGGCCCACGCCCAGCCCACTCGGATCTGTTGGCAATTTTATTGACAAGCATTTGCTGCGAAGGCGACGTTCGAGCTGCTGGGCAGGGCAAACCCTTTCGCTGCGCTGCGCGCCCCGCCGCTCGGAGTGAGAGACAGGCGTTGGGCTGGGTCTGGTAAGTTGCTTGCATTTTGTGACAATGTTTATTTAGATTTTGCTTTGCTGACAATTGCTGACATTGCAATTTCTATTCCTGGCATACAGTCCATACATACACAGTCCTACACACACACACACACACACACACACACACACACACACACACACACACACACACACGACCACACACACCTTTTCCCATGTCCAGTGAAATGTGCTGCGTTTGCAATGCGCAGCGTTGCGTTCTATTTATCTATATATCTGTATCTGAAACAGCATGTGCATATGTATCTGTATCTGTAACTGGCTCTGTAGCTCTGTATGCAATTGCAACTGCAACGGCAACTGCATCTGCATCTGCATCTGCTTCTGTTCACTGTTCACATCTCGTTTTTGTTTTTGCGGTCATGTGCTGTACTTTTCGGCATTTTAATTTCAAATTGTCAATTGGATTTAAGTACACTCGACAGCAACACGACCAGATAATACTTATATGTCGGGATGGAGGCTCTTTTATGTTCGGATTTCCTGCTACATACTTATATATACATATATATATGTTACATATATATACATTTATATATATATATATATATGTTTGTATGTATATATGCTTGCTTGTTGGCTTTGTTCTTCGTGTGATTCTCAGGCAGTCTGTGATTGTCTTCATCGCTCCCCGAACGCAAATTGTTGCCAAATTTTTGCCTATTATTATCATCACATCACATCACAGCGCCTAAGCTTAGCACACACACACACACACACTGAGCTTGGCTTTATTGCCAAACGTTTTCTGGCCATAAAATTTGATTTTAAAATGTGTCGAAAGTGCTTTAAATGTGACAGAATTTGATTATGGCTTCAGTTGTTGTCGTCAGCAACAGCCCAGGGACTGAGCAGCCTGGCCGGGCAGCAATGGCATTTTGATTGCTAGGCGCCGCCGAGGCACATGGCGAGCATTACAAGCATGCTATTGCAGGAGCTTAGAGAGATTTGGCACGCCAATTGTTTAGGGACTGCCACTGGAAATTACTTCCAGACATTTGACAATTTAATGCAGCAACTGCCATTGCCATTGTCATTGGGGGCACAGAAGCGCAGCTCTCCTAATCTCTGCCACAGACGTGTACATTTTTAATGCAAATTCCACATGCAGCAGCAACACTTTCAATTAACTGCCTCAGTAGTTAATCGCTTGAAGCATTTCCTTCGAATCGAAAGTCAACGCCAAAACAATGGGAACAACACTCTTGAAGCCATTGATAAGCAATTTCGCATAATTGCATCGGCGCTAGACTTTGAACAACTTTTGAGAGTCCTGTCTGCGGCTGCTGTGGCCAGCTGTTACCACTAACCCACCATTCCTTATTCAGCTTTTCCACGCTAGGATTTCGTATTGGATGCGAATCGAACCCATTGCACATTCATTCGGCGCATAATCAGTCACAATCTGTTCGACTCTCTCTCTCTCTCTCTCTCTTTCGCTCTTTCTCTCACTCACTCGCTCTATTTCCATTGACGACTTTATTGCAATTACTCGCACCAAATGATTTTCAGCTATTCATTTGCTGTCTGTGCTTTCTGTAATTGTTGCTGGCCCGATAATCAGGCAGTGCCATAAGCCAGAAATAACAACAGGCCAGAGCAGAGCAGAGCAGAGCTGGCAATTGTTGTTCGTACTGTTTGCAATTAGTGTCAATTAGCTGGCGGCTTTTAGCTGGTGTCTGCCTGTGTGTTGTGTTGGTACACAGCAGTAACTATTGCTGAAAGAATAAACGTATTTCGGGCTAATTGTGAAACATATACTTTGGGTGCCTGTTTCGGTAGATAAACTTATAAATGAGTTATTTACAGCAAGTTAGGTTCTATAATAACTTTCTAAAACGCAGAGCTCGACAGAGACAGAGACAGAGATAGAGATGAGAGCCCCACACTTCGGATCAGACTCATTAGAAATGCCAAGCGCATGCTCAACAGCTGACGCACTACAGAAGAATTATCTGTGGATTGCTAGGGGAGTGAGTGGCGAAATCGCATTATAAAGGTTTTACGGGGCGAACCCCTTAAAAAATTGCGCAAAATATGCGAACTAGACTGGGATGCTGACGTGCGCTTCCCCCTTACCAGTCCAAGCTGCTGCTGCTGCTGCTGCTGCCTGCCGATTAAATTTGAAAACTTGCCAAAAGACAGCGAAGGACAACAACGAAGGATATTTTGCAAACAAATAATAAAAATCCAATTTTACATTTAATCACGCGCTCAGTCAAATAAAAAAAATAAAAAAAGAGAGAAGAATAAAGGAGCTGAAATAAACTTTCGAGGCGGCGGCTGCTGTCGCACAAAATACCCTGGCATCCCTTCAGGGCCTGACTTCTAACCCAGCAGCCATCAAGTTGGAACGCGGCTCAAGGATCAGGGCTCAAGGCTCAAGGTGACTCGAGTATTTTGCTTAATTTATTGCATTTTCTACGCTGAAATGCGCAGAAACTTTGAACAGCACTCGTCGAAAATTAGGCTGCTTATCATGGACCTACCCCACCTACCCCACCTTCCGCACCTCTCTTCGCCCCTTCTAGCACCCCTTGCATGCGGCACACTGAAAAAATGTCATTATAAGTTTCAACAGCGTGTTAAATCCGGGCAGACAAAAAGGGGTTTTAAGCCTGCATCGAATCTCAACCACCTCTTCGCCGTCCGCTCGCACAGTAAATTTCTTTTTATACCCTGAACCCATTGAAAATGGGAAATCAGGGTATAATGTTTTTGTGAAATGTATGTAACAGGCAGAAGGAGACATCGCAGACCCCATAAAGTATATATATTCTTGATCAGCTCGATGAGCTGAGTTGAAATAGCCCTGTCCGTCTGTCCGTCCGTCCGTCCGTCCGTCCGTCCGTCCGTCCGTCCGTCCGTCCGTCCGTCCGTCCGTCCGTCCGTATGAACGCAGCGATCTCGTAAACCACAAAAGCTAGATATATGAAATTTTCAGAGAATACTCGTCTATAGCCTACGCAGTACGAGTTTTTTTTAGATTTTCGATAACTCATCCCGTTTCCTTATTATCGATAAAAATCGATAACTTTTCTTCCGCTAAGCATACTGTAAGAGCTAGAGACTCCAAATTTACTGTGTAGATTTGTGTAATGAATGCGGAGATTTTGTCATTTTTGGATTTTGGATGCCACGCCTCCTTCGCCCCCAATTTGCAAAATTCGTATTTCAAATACTAGAGACTTGTGCTTTGGCAAATACATACATATGAATGACATGATTACGCTGCGCAAGTTTGATTAAGAAAGTCAGTCCACAAAAAAAGTTATTAAACATTTAATTTCCCATACAATAGGCATATTGCAGCCCAAGCGCAGTCGCTGCGTCAGCTGCGCAGTCAGCAGAGCGCATGCTTATGCGTGCGGGCGTATGCATGTGTGTGTGTGTGTGTGCGTTGCTCGCAATATTTGTATATGTAAAATAAGCATATAATGTTGGGAAGATTGGATCTTCGCAGGGTTCAGGGTATCTCGTAGTCGAGCCGTCTCGACTAGAGCACTCTTACTTGTTTTATACCCTGAACCCATTGAAAATGGGAAAACAGGGTATAATGGTTTTGTTAAAATGTATGTAACAGGCAGAAGGAGGCGTGGCAGACCCCATAAAGTATATATATTCTTGATCAGGGTGACAAGCCGAGTCGATTTAGCCCTGTCCGTCTGTCCGTCCGTCCGTCCGTCCGTCCGTCCGTCCGTCCGTCCGTCCGTCCGTCCGTCTGTCCGTATGTTTGAACGCGTCGATCTCAGAATCTATAAGAGCTAGAGACTTGAAATTTTTTATGTAGGTCCGTGTATAGCACGCGCAGATCGAGTTTGTTTCAAAAATTCGATAACTTTTATCGTTTTAATGTTATCGATTTAAAACGTTATCGAAATGCAGTTATAAATTTATATCTCCTACATCTTTAAAGCTAAAGTCTCCAAATTTTGTATTTAGTGTAATGTGGAGTTTATACAATTTTGATTTTTGTCACATTTTGGATACCATCCCCCCTTTTCTTCCCTTTCCTCCAAACTTGTAAAAGCCGTATTTCAAATACTAGAGACTTCTGCTTTGGCAAATACATACATATAAATGACATTATTACGCTGTGAAAGTTTGATTAAGAAAGTCCATATACAAAAGAAGTTATTAAACATTTAATTTCCCATACAATAGGCATATTGCAGCCCAAGCGCAGTCGCTGCGTTGACTGCGCAGTCAGCAGAGCGCGTGCTTATGCGTGCGTGCGTATGCATGTGAGTGTGTGTGTGTGTGTGCATGTGTTGATTGTATATATATGTTAAATAAACATAGAATGTTTGGAATATCGGCTCTTCACAGGGTTCAGGGGATCTCCTAGTCGGATACCGCCGACTAGAGCTTTCTTACTTGTTTTCTTTCTATTTCATCACTGCAATTTTTAAGCGTAATTTTTCGTACATGTCGCACATAATTCATTCGCCCTTACAACCGATTTGTGCACCCCGAACACCGTTGCGACATATGGATTAAGTACCATGAAATGCTACCACATCCACATCCCCTAGTACATTATGGAACGCCACAGAAAAATTCACAAAGAAATGCTTCTGCGTGCCTTTGATGCGAATTTCCTGTCTTCTATTCGTATGACATTTCTTGGCTTGATAAGAGGTATCTCCATCAGCTTCAATTAATAAGTAGTATCTCTTTACCTATTCGGTTAAGGTTTACTTTGATTCTATAGATTAACTATTGCCAAACAAAACTCCCTGTCTCTTACTCTCTCTCTCTCTACATATGTATATGAAAGACAGAGAGAGAGAGAGAGAGAGAGAGATCTAGTTACATAGACATATCGTTCTGAGAGAGAGTAAGAAAGAACAAAAATCTTCTATAGTTGAGCAAATGTGTTGTTAGAAACTGTAAAAGGTAGATAAATTAATTATAAATAAATATATAAAATTAATTTATCTACCTTTAAATTTAAATTTAAAATATGAATTCTTCATTCTAAATATTTCGAGTACAATTATAAATTGCATTTTATGTACTTTAGGCAACTGTCTGTCGACAAAGTCTGTAAGAAATTAGAGATTTATTTCCTATTTTATAAATGCTAAGACATTTGATTACCGTATTGTATTAAAACAAGTAAGAGTGCTCTAGTCGAGACGGCTCGACTACGAGATACCCTGAACCCTGCGAAGAGCCAATCTTCCCAACATTCTATGCTTATTTTACATATTCAAATATTGCGAGCAACGCACACACACATGCATACGCACGCACGCATAAGCACGCGCTCTGCTGACTGCGCAGTCAGCGCGGCGACTGCGCTCGGGCTGCAATATGTCTATTGTATGGGAAATTAAATGTTTAATAACTTTTTTTGTGGATGGACTTTCTTAATCAAACTTTCACTGCATGATTATGTCATTCATATGTATGTATTTGCCGAAGCACAAGTCTCTAGTATTTGAAAGACGATTTTTGAAAATTGGGGGCGAAGAGGGCGTGGCATCCAAAATCCAAAAATTAAAAATTCTCCGCATTCATCACACGGATCTACACAGTAAATTTAGAGTCTCTAGCTCTTACGGTATGCTTAACCGAAGAAAAGTTATCGATTTTTATCGATAATAAGGAAACGGGATGAGTTATCGAAAATCTAAAAAAAACTCGTACTGCGTAGGCCATAGACGAGTATTCTCTGACAATTTCACATATCTAGCTTTTGTGGTTTACGAGATCGCTGCGTTCATACGGACGGACGGACAGACGGACAGGGCTATTTCAACTCAGCTCATCGAGCTGATCAAGAATATATATACTTTATGGGGTCTGCGATGTCTCCTTCTGCCTATTACATACATTTTCACAAAAACATTATACCCTGATTTCCCATTTTCAATGGGTTCAGGGTATAAAAAGGATGTGAAAGAGAGACTTGAAACAATTAAATTGTAGGAGAATGCCTGTTAGTGCACTCTCATCATCCTCTTTCTCCTGCTCCTTCTATATTGCAATTAAATCGGTCCAAGTAATCCAAGTTTATTGAACATCATGTTTAATTTGATTTCAATCAGGCTCTCTTAATAAATATAAATCTTAATTTGCTCTATATGATTCAGATTTATAATTAACATATATTACACTCTTATATTTTAATATACGATCAACAAGGATCACTTTGCAAATAATCATTATGAAAACTTAATTTAAGATTCAAATTAATTCATATTTTTTTAGACAGTTGAAAGCTGATTAAATTTTATTGTTCTTTAGTAGAATAAATCTTTTATTTAACATATTTAACAATAATAATATAAGTTTGAAATTTAGAAAACAAAAATACTAAACGTAAATAGATAAATTGTGAAGCAATTTACATACAATAAGTCAAAGATGGCAGTTTGGCATTAAAAAACAAAATCTTTAGATGAATGGACTTGTATTGCAAAGCTAAAACAAGATAAACACGTTTAGGTCAAGCCATAAACTAATGTATACTAAACCTATGCATCTTCCATTCGATGAAATATTTAATTTGTTGATAATTGAAAATCAAAATCAAATCAAAATCAATCATACCGACTGCAGAATACTCATTCACACAGCCTCTTGCAAAATATACATTTTTCCGCCCCCAATTGGTTTATATATATATATATAATTTAAATTTAAAAATCACTATATAGTCAAATCCAAGGAAAAGGTCTAAGAACTACATTATTCACACCAGAAGCTGGAAGTTTAGCATTTGTATTCAAATGATTTTTCTACAATTTATTCCAAAATATTTTGTTGCAAATTAAAAGCAAAGTAATGTTTTCAACCGAGTGCGAGTTAAGAGGATTCTGATTTGTTTGTAATGTTTTTTTTTTAAATACTTTTTATTAGGTTATGCAATGGCAATCTATGACAAATGTCATCAGCGACTTGGAGCCATTACAGACGGCATGTCTGGTTGGCTGGCTTCGCGGCGCCCAGACTGATTTTGACAGACAGAACCAAAAATCATGACGCATATGATAATGACAATGATTGCAGCACTGCCAAAGACGGAACGAGGACCAAGTTAAGGCCTGGTCCCCCCCCTCGATCAGCTGTGGGTGCTCCAAGTTGCTGATGCTGATGACAACTGCCTTGGTGGGGCAACCAGCCAACCGAGAAACGGAGAGAAACATGTGTGGCGCTGCCGATGGGGGCGGGAGAGTGGAGATACAGACACAGACATAGACACAGTCGTATGGAGAAGTAGAAGTAGTAGTAGTGGGAGAGGAGAAGAGGAGAAACAGGCCAAACGAGACATGGATGTTTCTTTTTACTGTCCCCGCCTCCAAAGTATCGCTGTTGTTGTTGCTGCTGTTATTTTTGTTGGTGCAGCTGCGCGTCTATCTGCCCCGTCTGTGTCTCAGTGACAGTTGTACAAGAAATACAAATTTGCAAAATAAGCAGAGGGCGGCGAGCACTGTTGGATAAATGGCGACATGCTCAGGGAAGTGTCAACTGATTGCGCTGAGCTAGGCAGGCGTAAAAAAGCATTCAGTGTGAAGACTGGGGCAGGGGGCTCACAAAGCCCTGCCTTGGCACCCTGCGAACCTGCACGTGACGTATACGCCACGTTGTGCGTGCGACGCGACAAATGACGAACAACTTGGCGAGTCTATGGCAGCTCCTGTTTTGTCCTGACAATAAAACACAATAAAACGAAATTATGAATAAATAATACGCAAAGTAGTAATAGCAACAGCAATGGCGATGGCAATGGCAATGCCAACGGCAGCAGCAGCAGCGGCAGCAGCAGCCTAAAAAGCGTCACAAAAAAGCGTCATCTGTTTATGATTTATATATTTTTTAATATTTGACGGCCGGGCAGACAAAGGCTGTGCATTTGGGCCGCTTGCCATTTGCCATTTGCCATTTGGCAACAATCAAAATCAGTGTTCATTAGAAGGACATTTGTTCGCCAGATAGTCAGACTGACTTGGTTTGTATTTTGTGCTGCCCATCCGGTTGCAGCAGAGGTCTTATGATTGCGTGTATCCTCTTCGAAGATACTAAAGTCTGGCTTTTCATAATCTAAAATTTATAGCGCCTGTCTGAACCACATCTCTTTTCCTTTCTTGAGATCTAGATTTCAATTCTTCTGTGTTTTGGAACTTCTTTGAAGTGCAATATAAATCTGTTTATGATTAGTCAATCAAAATTTGATGGCAATTGAAAGTTTAACTTACAGCTTAAAAAATTAATAGTATGTAATAGTATAAAATAGTTCCATAATATGATCTAAATTAATGTATTTAAATAAGAGAAAACTATTTAAACTCTGCTAGGGTATTTGCTCTTCGACATGTTGAAAAATAGCAATTTTTCTTATTCCTATTTTATTTTACTTACTTTTTTATACTCATTCACAAAGTGAAATGAGTATATTGGTTTTGTGCAATGTCCGTCACGCTGTCCGTCCGTCTGTCCGTCTGTCCGTCTGTCCGTCTGTCCGTCTGTCCGTCTGTCCGTATGAACGCAAACCATTTGCACAGTTTTGAAGCTAGAGAGTTGAAATTTGGAATATATACTCGTGTATACCCTCGAATTATAAAGTGTCAAGATTTTCCCGATACGCCCACTAGGGGCGTGGCAAATCGGAAAATGCATTTGCCCATACCTCAGAAACACTACTTCTAGAAGTGCTAGAGAGTTGCAATTTGGAATATATACTCGTGTTGACAACCCAAGATCAAAAAGCTATGGCGGATATATCTACGCCCATTGGGGGCGTGGCAAATCGGGTAAAACTGTATCTTCTACAGTTTTAAAGCTAAAACGCCCAAATTTGGCACGTAGGTTACTGATACGATCCTATGAAGATCGACCAAAAATCTATATATCCACGCCTACTAGGGGCGTGGCAAATCGGATCTGACTATATAGTGATTTTTCAAATTCTGTAATATTTTGAGCACTATTGATGCTAGAGACTTGAAACTTGGTATATATACTCGGGTTGACAACCCAAGTTGGAAAAGATATGGAGGATATATCTACGCCCATAGGGGGCGTGGCAAACCGCAAAAGTTTGTAGCTCCTACAGTTTTAGAGCTAGAAGCTTCAAAATTGGATGGTAAGTTACTGGTGAGCTCCTCTATCGATGCGCCAAAAATAAATTTTACGCCCCTTATGGGGTATGCCCGGCTAAAAAATACCCTGTAATTTTCGCATTTTTTGAGTGTAAGCATCCAAATTTCACACTTACGTTACCCTTCACTACTTCTAAGAACTGGCCAAAAATTATATGTCTACGCCTACTGGGGGCGTGGCAAATCGGGAAAAACTATACGTTTTTCCGATTCTCAGTGAGAAAATCAGAATTATATACAGATATTACTGCTGATCTCCTCTATTGATTTCCAAAAAATTATATATGTACAAACCAATTGTGGGCGTGGCAATGGGCGTGATCTGTGGGGGTGTGAATGAGTATCCCGCAGTCGGTAGCGCCCGACTGCAACGTTCTTACTTGTTTTTTTATTCTTTTGGGGTAAATTTAATTAATTTTCGTGCTATTTCCGCTCTCCATGCAACGTTCAATTGGGAATGGCGGACGATGGAGCTTGCCTTGCGCTTGGCACCTTGAAAAGGATTCGCGCAGACACAAATTTCTCATTAGCAGCTGCTGTGAAAAGAAAACACACTAAATTTGGCCCTAATGAAATGTTTGCCCGACACTTGTGACATCCGCGCATTCGTTTGGACATCGGAGAAGCTGTTCTGGAAGCCCGGAAGCTCTGCAAAATGAATCGCATTCAGCTGGCAACTTCACTTCCTGTCGAAGCTGGCCCTTGATTAGTGTTAATTAGATTTGACCTGGCGCCGACTTAAATCCACTTTCTATGGTTCAACTTGTAAAAATTGTAATTGTAAATTTCCACGGATCAAAAGAAACTTTTGCACACTTCTAGAATAATCTTGGCCAACTGTCTTTATTACTTCCATCGGTAACTCATGCGCTTCCTGCCATCACTGACTCCATCCAAGCTCTATACGACATGATTCCCGTATGTCCAAGCGGCGCAACTGATTTGCAGCCATATTGATTGCCAAATGAAGCAATTGCAATCTGGCAAGCCTGTTTCTGCAACCCCATGGGACTGCCAGAGTCCAACTGACAGCTCTATCAGCCAATCTCAATGCACTTCTTGTTGGCTGTGACCTCTATTTGCAGCACATGAACATGCACATGATGTCCCCAGCCAGTGGAGTATGCCCAACCATAGGCAAACGTAGGCAGTGAAAAGGACTTAGGTAAAGCAACTTAGGCAAAGCTAAGGCCTGAGTACTTCACATGTGGAGCTCTTATCAGGACAATATCATTGTGGATGAAGCTGTTGCTCGAAGCTCGAATCTGATGAGCAAGCTGGTTGCACTGCGCATGGCAGTATTGATACAGGAGGCAACAGCTACGATCCAGCCTCTTGCTATGGTGCATCCCGCACAAAACCACTTGTAACGTTGGTCTCGAGAATCTATTACCACAATGTAGAGTATCTCGTAATTATAAGTTTTGTCACAGCTGTCATAGTGCTCTTCTTTTTCGTTCACAAAGAGAATCATGCGAACCAGCCTCGGATTGAAGATCTGAACTAAATTCTTAGCTAGAGAGAGCAACAATAGCAATAAGATGAACAGTGTTAGCGAACGAACGAACTTATAACAACTGGAAGAATGTAGTTGCTTTTAATACTTATTCCTGAAGTGAAATGAGTGCATTGATTTTATGCAACTAATTAAAATATTTAAATAGCCTTAAGTAGCTTAATACTATTACAACTCAATCGACTACTACAAGGTTAACAATCCAATATCTAATGAGTGAAACAAAAACTATCCAACAATTTATTTTGAATATTTCCTAATTACTTGTACTATATTAATTTGAATATATATTTTGTTTACGAATAGAGTTTGTGGTCAAAATTTAGGTTTCATTAGAAAGAGTTTTTACAATTCTAGTCTCAAAACTTTGGAACAACCTTGCAGCCGCTTTCTAAAGCCGAACATATGTTAATTAAAAGCTCTTTGTTCTTGATATAAGCTATTGTGGGTTTGACCTGTGTTCAGTGCTTGGCAGTGATAAATTGTAAGCTTTAGGTTTTGGTCGACATACACATATGAAGAAGTATTACGCAGTCCCTAGGTCGTATCACATATTCCTTTCATATTCGGAACCACTGATTCTTCCAAAAGCATATTCTTACTTATATTCTTGATTCTATAAGACTTTTGTTATGCCCTGATCAAGCATATGAATAAATAGATTGACTGCATTCTGCTTAAGCTACTATTGAACCTCGCAATTTTCTGTTTGCGCGGAATCATTCAAATAAAATAATACAGATTCAATAATCGAAAGTTTATAAGCTTAGAAATATTTGTACGCAGTCATCAGTCTGGATGATCGGCCAACGAACTGAAGACTGAGATCAAAGATATAGTTTTGTTGATTCAAACACAGATGTTTCCTATATTGAACACAAATGCACAGACAAAATGTTTTGCTCATCGCCAAGCTTACATTCTGAATGCCAGCAGATACAGAGAGAGAACTCTCTTTGAACGGAAGAGGAAAAAGAAACAATTTGTGCAGCTGCTGCCTGAAGCGCGTTAAACGGAAATTATGAGTTGCAAATTAAATTTGGCTGCATTTTACACCACATTCGCTGGCTGTGCTTTTATGGTTTATGAAGTGTTGCAAAAATATCTGCAGATATGCTCCAAAATAAAACAAACAGACCGAGAATAAAAAACATGTGAGGGGTGGAGGGGTGGAGGGGAGGAGCCAGAGTCAAGACAAGGACTTGAAGCCCTGCTACGTGGCAATTGCTGCTTGCTGAATCAGCAAGCGAATGGCAACGTATGGCAAACGGATGAAGAGGCAGCCAAAAGTGGCACTATTTGGGTTTTGGTAGCACGGATTGAAGTGAGGCGGGCTGAGAGAAGGACGAGCGGTGACTGCGTCCTGGCCACTTGTAACAACATGCAAAAGGATTTTCGTCGATTTTCGCTGGGTTCCCCTTTGCCACATGTGCGCGCTTTCCCCTTCCCCCCTTTAAGTATTAAAATGGCCGCTACTCTTCCTTCGGCTCCAGCCTCTGTTTTTTCCCATTTCGGATGGCCATTTGGCACTTCTGCCGTTCTGTTGCTGCTCTGCAGTTGTTGTGCTCGTCGATAGCTACTGCTGCTGCTGCTGCTGCTGTGTAGTATTCGGAGCCATTTATTGTTTTGGCGTCAGTTGTTTCATTTGTTGCCAGTTTTTCGCAGGTTTTTTCAGCTCTCTCCCCCCTGTCTACCCTTCCTCTTGGGCTTCTTTTATAAAATCGTGCATACTCAGCATTTTTAACAGTTTATTTGGCCACGAAAAGAAACTATACAGCAGCAAATCCTGCCAAAAGCTGCTAGTGCCATTTGACTGGACTAGATTTTTGGGGACTAGAACTATCAGACTAGAGCAGAGAGCAAGTGCCAAAGTCTACACTGGGTACGCACTTAGCAGTGGCGATTTGTTTGGAATTCGTTGTCATAATTCTTCTTTTAGCTGTTATTTAAGTCCTCACTTCTTACTTTCTTTTCGCCACATCACTTTATTCGTTTTCATTCTTTTTCACACAATCATCTGATGCAATCCAGCATAAATCTCAGCAATCCCTGTCATAAATTAACCAACTGACAAATCAAATTCCTATCAATGTACGTACACAACTTTTCAAGGGCTAAAACAACAAGCCCAAAGCACAAACTATGCAACAATAAATCCGCACGAAATCCTTTAGCAATTACATCTATAGTGTGTGTCTATGTCTGTGTGTGTGTGAGTGTGAGTGTGTGTGTATTCAGCGAGACAGGACGAGAGTCAGCCAAATAAACCAAAACAGCCGAACAGAGAACACAACTGCCATAAAAAAGCCAATGGGCAAAAGAGTCTGGCTAGGGTCAAACTGCAAGCGCAGCAAAGCAAAGAATCGCACAATTAACAGAAAGACGACCAGAGGAATGGTTCCTGCTGCACATAGAGAGAAAGAGAGAGAGAGAGAGAGAAAGAGAGAGTGAGAGTGAGAGAGAGAGAGAGGGGTCGCTGGCTGCTTGAATCCTTTTTTATTTTAGTAATTTGTGCTTTAATTTATGGGAATTGAGTATGCGTTTGCCGATGCCGCTCCGCCAGACGGAATCTGTTGATGTCCCACAAAACAGTCAAAATCAGCCTTAAAAGTGCTCAACTGGCACATACCCTCTAACCAAATCGTACTATATATTATTTGTGAAAATATATTGACAACATACACACTTGCTTTACTGAAATGGAAAAATATAGGCGGAAGTGTCTAACTAGGGAGTATACAGCGATGCCTCTTGAAAGTATATATTAATAAGTCTTCTCTTAAAGCTCTTTATTCATATAGATATTTGCCTGAAGTTGAATGATATTTAACAGATTTTAACTTGTCAAAGAGAGAGATATACTTCATATCTAAGTCTCACTGTAAAATTGTATGTTTTCTCAGATCAGTTAAGACTTACATTATTCGGCTGCTAAGTTTTCACCTTTGGAGTGTAATTTCTGGCGCATTTTATTGATGTGTGTAGTCACATACATTCACATGAATAAATATGTTAGCACACTTCTACATTCTCCAATATACAACTTTAGCACGCGTATCCTGTGCTCAATAAAAAATGGATAAGTTAAGAGGTCGAAAGCCTTTGGGTTAATGTATGTAGCTGACAGTAGAGGTAAAATAGTAGCCCATAAAATATATTTCTAATCAAGAATGTAGGCAGAGTGAATATAAACAGAGTAACGCTCGTTTGCTTGCCTATCCTTGCAGTTTATCGATATCGATAAATATCGATTTTGAAATATAATTATTATATATTCTTTTTCAAAGTGAATGCTCATGATATCATGAGATATTCATACCTATGCAAAGCTATAGCTTCAAATTGAAATCAATAAATTATTACAAAACCGAGCCTGTATAGGGTATTTGCAGGCCGTGCACTCCCAACTACACCACACTAGTAATCCTTTTTTTTTTGGCTGTTGCAACATATTTTATATGCGATGCAGTGCAGTGCAATTGTATCGTTGGCAAGAGTCAGTGCCGCCTCTTGGCCAACTTTATTGCCTTGGCAAATAATGGGCAGCATGCAGAAAGGCCGAGCCAGAGGAGACGAGAGGAGGAGGAGGCTCCTCAAAGCGCAGTTCGCTTGTCCGTTTTTATTTGGCAGGAGCGCGTGCTGCTCAGCAGCGGCTGCTGACGATGTTGATTGCACAGGCACTTCACTAACATCTTTCAATGTCCTCCGAGAGAGTGGGATTCTTTGAGTGTCAGTGAAGCCAGGATGTGAACATGTGCTTAGCATCATGGACCTGATGCTATAAACTGGGCCCAGTTTTGACTCTGGCGCCTCTGCTGGTGCGGCATGAAAAATAATGAATGCCTTGAGCTGCTATTGCAATATTTCTTCATTTCTCGTGGCACGTGCACTTTGAAATATCTTGACTGAATGATAGAGGTTCAGGTTGATTTTTCGCATGTGCTTATGTCTATAGACTTATTTATGTATATTGTGAAGGATTATATAAAGTGTGTGCTTCTTGCTTTCAATAGTCTTTTATTCTTTATTATTCATTCGGACACTAGAAAGTTTTTAGCACAATGAAGTTTGAAATAAGCCGTAAAGAAAGTTTATAATATATAATTTTTTATTGCAATAAGCTGGCAAATGGTAAAAGAGAAATAAAACTAAAATACAGCAATTCAAGAGAGTCTAATTCAATACAGACCGGCTTACTATGAGCCAGCTCTTAGCTAAACATAGCCAATAATATTATGAGGATCTATGCATTAATACCTTTTACTATATACGTGTTTATGTTAATAGAAACTAAAGCCAAATTGCTCTGCAGATTCTTAGAAGTAAATATTATTCAATACTTATTCAAAAACGAAGATGAAAGAGACTAAGGAATCGCTTAGCGTGTTCTAGTTGCGTGCTTTCGACTACTAGATGCCTTGAACTGGTATACGAAGCTGTTGTTTCTATCATTTTAGGTAACTTCTATATAGACCAATATGTATGTACGTACGCAAAAACACATTCCCATAAGGTGGAGTATCTGTCCATTCCACTGATCGCAGCGATCTCCTAAACTACAAAGGCAAAAGACTTGCAATTTTATTTAAATATTCTGATTTACCATAAGCAGTACAATCTCGAATACTTTCGGCTTAATATAATAGATAAAAATCAAGATTACTACTTAGCTTTTAAAGCTTAACTTAAAGGGTATTAAATGTATGTGGATTGTTTTGATGAACTCGAATGAATTCATCTCAAGTTCATTTTTCTTGGAGGTATACTTGTTCTATTTATTTATGTTACATCATTAGCATTAAATGAAATATTTAATTTATCAATCAAATTAACTTTAATTTGTTCAATTTTATTAATTTTAAGAATTTTTATAAGTGTATTAATTGACAAAAATTATTTCAATTTTTTTTGTTTATAAATAATGAAATAAAAAATATTTCAAATATTTATTCTTATCTCTATCTATTAATAAATAATATAATTTTCCAATAAATTTTGTAACAATTTTACTTAAAAAATTTTTATTAATTAGTTTAATTGTAGTTGTAAAAATTACAAAAATATTTAATGGACCTCTTCGTTTAATGAATTAAATTGGCTCAATTGGCTCAAGATTTAACAAAAATAAATATGTGTAATGTGTAAAGTACGAAGTGTTGGACTTATCACGGTATATCCTTATCAAGCGCCCCCAACCAGAGTAAATGCATATGTATAATTTTCAAAAACTGATTACATGGACTATTACTTAATTTCGAAAAGTTAAAATAAGTCTTCGGAAGAAACTTGAATTCATTGTTCATAGATAAATTTCCATACAATACTCGACATACATGAATGAAATTCCTAACACTTATCAATGTATATAGATGTGTTTATGTTCTATCTTTATGAACTCACTCGTTATGAATTTGCAGATAATACAGTAACACCCACAAAAGACATGACTTCAACTTTCGTCTGTTCTGCAATTTAAACTTGTCGCAGCAGCCAATTTAATTTCAAGTGATGCATTTCACCTGCAAATGGGCAGTCAACTGTAACTTGAAGGCGAACTGTAATAGTAATCGCATTCGCAGGCCACTCATCAACGGCAGCTCATTTTCACACGCCGTCGCTGCAAAACAGTTGCCCGCACTGGCCAGACAAAAGTCGTTGGCTCTAATTGTGCCATCACGGGGGCCAATATGTTGGGGGCTGTCGGGAATACTGGTCAGTCAACATGGCATTCGCGGCGCCCATTCCATGTTTGGTAATCCAAAACGATGGCAGCTGTTGACCCAATAGCGTAACCAATTTTGTCGGGCGTCTGCTATGTGACAGTGGCCAGCGGGCATTTGGGTGTTGGACGCTCCACTTCATCATTACCCAGTCGTTATCGCTTTTTTGCATTTAAATGATGGCCTAGCTGCATGTGCTCCGTGGTGGTCTGCCTGCGTGTGCGATTTGAAATGTGCCCCCGCCGACACGTCCGACGTCAAATTTTGCAAAAGTTGCTCTTGTCCCACGTTTGCGCTCTATCGCTCGAAATGCTCTGGGGGCTTGTATCACACATACGACGCGTGGGCTGCGGTCGCATGCATAATATTCCACTCGTCCACCAGTAGCTGCCATGATGCAAATGCATATTAACATTTCCGAAAATGTAGGCAAAATGTGTTTTTTTTTCTCTTTTCTTTTTTGGATTTCCTCTTAATACGCTACGTGTGTGTCGATACAAACAGTCTTCTTATTCAAGCAGCATTCAGTCAACTAAAAGATTGAAACTTTAGCTAGACAGAATAAGATATTAAGTTCTATATAAACACATAACTTCCAATGTATTTCATGCATTGATACTATAAAATATTTCTTGTTGTATCCTATTGTTTGCTCTCCATAAAAGTGTTTATGTGAGTGAAGTGCATTCACTTATGGCTAAAATTACTTAGTACTAGTTATAACGAGCTCAATGCCTGATTGATTTTCTATAATGATTTGAAAGTGTTTGTCGTTTCTTACCTACATTCAATTAATATCAAATCAGGTCAATGATTTCGTAATCCATATTTCATAATCCAATTAAGTCATCTTATTAACAGAATTTTAAAAGAATTTAGGATATAAAGTTTTCCAAAGAACAAATCCAACAAAAGATAACTGAAATTTGCATCCATCGATTACCCAGAACTTTCAAGGTGGTATTAGCAGAATGCATACCTTTTGTCCAATCTAAAATTATGTTTAAGTATGCAAACAAACGCATCCTGGTCTCAGCTAGTCAGCATGATAACCCGCTGATGCCATATAAATAACAGATTTAGTGGTCCCGGTCTGGCCTGTTGGCCATTTTGTTTGTTTTGGACCTTTTAGGCGGCGCAAACAGCAACGTCAGATAACGGCAGCTTTGTTCTAAACCGGGCAGCCGGTCGAAACAACCAACCAGGCAATACTCTAGTTCAGCATGCTTGTTTTTATGTGCCAGTGCGATGGTGGCCCTGACGTGGACTGCGATTGTTTGGAAGCTGCGACACCAGCGGCGAAGGCGAGGAAGGCGGCTTTACCATCCGAGCAGGCGAGGTGGTGAGGCCGGGTGAGTCGCACAGAGGCAAACAATGGCCCCGACTTCATTGACTGCGTTAATTGCTGTCATTCGTTTGAAAAGTCATACGCGCGATTTTTGCGATCCTAGCTCAGGACGACCACTGGTCTGGAGGGCCGTTAAAACTGATGATGATGCGTTTACCCCTTCGCTCTCGTCGAGCTGTGGACCAAGCCCTCCATAACATTTAAGATTGGCATTCCATAACATTTAAGAACCGCACTTTTATGTCGTCATCATCGTTGGATGCAGCGGCAGCTGGAGCAGGAGCAGGAGCAGGAGCTCTTGCTCCTGTGAGCCCTAATCTCCCATTGCGGCTAAAAACAATCGAAGCTTTTACTTTTACACAACGCGCAGCCCTCAACCAATCATTTATGTCATATTAACTGGTTATTTGCCCACCCCGAACCATATGGGACCTATCAGACTATGTCTGCCACTCTCCTCGTTCTTTGCTATTTTCACAAATCCAATTTAGCTGGTAAGCCAAAAAAAAAACTTGTATACCCTGGATCCATTTTTAATGGGTAATAAAGGGTGAAATGGGCTAGCCACAAATGTATGTAGTTGACGAAAGCAACTTCTATATTCATAATATATCCCGATTTGCCACAAACCGTCGAGTTGTATATGTTTTACAATAACTTCAAAGAGTTCAGTTCGAGAAGACTT
Source organism: Drosophila nigricruria (assembly GCA_037075265.1). Lineage (NCBI taxonomy): Eukaryota > Metazoa > Arthropoda > Insecta > Diptera > Drosophilidae > Drosophila > Drosophila nigricruria. The sequence goes on from JBAMCI010000074.1 coordinate 4,789,086, forward strand.
TTCTTGGTCAGTAGGAATGTTTAAGTCGTCAGATTGGCTTTGAGCTCGTCTCTTGGTCTGGCACTCCCGACTAGAGTATTTATGCTTGTTTGTATTCAATTATTGATTTTTCTTGCTGCCGCTGAGTGGCAAAAGGATAACAGCTTAACAGAGACTATGCGTAATAGTCTTTATCTAGAACCATTTTGATTTTGGGTTCAAAGTAAAAGGAATCTAAAGCTTAAGACAACGAATTATCAGATCATAAAATGACTTCAATTTTGTTCAATTCATAAGCTAGAATTACGTCTTACTTTACCTTTTTACGTTGTTAAACAAACTACTAACGTTTTTATTTGTTTTGGTATTCTTTCACATTTTTTCTTTGTAATTGGTATATAAGACGCACAATAGCTTAAACATCTTAGAGAATTCCAGGACTACTGCTGTTCAAGCATGAACATGGTATTGAACGTCTCCTGATACGGGTCTCTTTATATTAGGGTGACCAGATCGGCTTCAGGCCATTCCGGGACGGTCGACGACTTTGTTGCAAAAAACTGCTTATCTGCGCTGCTTTCCTCAAAAAAATTCTTCAATTGTCTTGACAAAAGCGGGACATGTCCCGGAATTCTAGGACGTATGGTCACCCTACTTTATATATAATGTTAACACTTTCAGGTAGCCTTTGGGAGAGCACTGAGTTATCTACGACCATCCTCAACATTAAAAACTGTCGAGTTTAACGACATCAGAAAAAGTCTTGTGGCAACATCAAAGCAATAGGAATAAGTTATTTTTTTTAGGAAAATGGATTTTTATTGCTAAAAAGAATGTTCGTAAGAAGTTTACATAAAAAGCATTGCTCTGCGGCACGAGGTGCAGTTCTGCATAGATCGCTGTAGGTTAAGCCACTTCGCTTCCCCAACTACAGCTTAGAGAAAATCATTAAAAATATATTAATTTTTAGTTCAGAAGCACTTACACTCACAAATACAATGTAAATCGTTTTACCATTTTACCTATAGCCTCAAGAGATCTTCAAGCTTTATACTTTAAGTATTTGAATACCATTCCAATATACTGAATTAACATAATGTGTATAGCCCTTCACTTAATGCAGACTTCTGTTATTGATCTATATGGCTGATTCAAGGCAACTCCACTTCCCTGTTTCGGATATTTACAAGGCATAAATAGCTTAACTATCATCAGCTTTTCACTCCAAAATCTTATTTCAAAATGTTCTTTAATATTGTATAAATGTAAGATGCGTGCAAAGGGCTGACTTAATCAGATAGCTTATGATTGTAATATAGGTAGCATAAGTCTACATAATGGTTAAGCTTTAAAGCCTTAAATTTTTAATTCAATTTTAAACAAAGATAGTGATAGCATATACTCTACGTGAGTGACCAGTGGGTTCTTCTGCAACTGGCCGGCGGATGTACATAAATTCCGCTCGTGTGGTTTTTGAAATGCATTACGAGCAACCCCTCGAGCTGCAGCTGGGCTAAGCTAATCAAAGACTTTGCCAACAATTTACTTATCCCGCACTCTTGACTCCAGTCTGACTGACCTGTTGCCGTGGATGTGGATGGGAGTGGGGATAGGGATGGGGATGCATCCTAGCTGGTGTTTCCATCATATTGACTCCCTTCGCGCGAATTTCCTTATATGCAGGCGTTCGTTGGAAGCTTTTCGAGTACGTCCGTTTTTCTGTCCGCTTGGGCAGCCCATGCATAAGCCAATTTGCGTTTCGTAAGTTCAGGCGCACTAGGGTCAAATAAGTATGGAGAAGGAATTCCAGGATGACGCGGCTGGCTAACTGCGATTGCAGCAATTTTTGCCGTTCGCCGCCCACTTTATGCATTTATGCTCCTTTGTCTGCGGTTTTTTGTGCCACCCGTCTGCGGCGCCGGGTCATTAATTTGGAAGCGTGAGCTGCACCGTAGACTTTCGACTCCCCCATCTACTATGCCCCCAATACCAGCATAACACCAGCTGGCTCAATCAGCTGGCCAGTCGGACATGTGGACTGGGTCTTAACAGCATTTCCCCAGTGAGAAATTAGGAAATTGCATTTGCTGGCAGAATGAAGCGAGCCGAAATACATCCTAGCCCAGCGAACCGACGCAAGGACCCACGGTCCAAATAAAGCGACGTGGTAACGGAATTTACGCGCTGCACTCCAATGAAGATTCGCAATCGACGATAGGCAAATGTAGCCGACCAATTGAACTGAGGCGTGAGGTGAGTGCGAGGGCACGGCAGAGACTGCGAAAACTGGAAATTGCCAAAATGTAAATTCATATGCTGCTCTTGGCGCTGGCCTCCCGAATTCAGGGCCGGTCATACAAATTTATTGCTCATTCGCGGCGCATGCGGTCAACGTCATCAACATAATCATCATCATGACGTGGGTTATCATCAGGTTTGGCTTTCGGCAGACTGTGCTGAAATATTCATAATCAACGCGGCATTAGAAACGGCAGCAGCGTTTGAATTTCGTTTCGTTCTGTCGCCGACCCCCCCGCCATAGCCATTGCCATTGCCACTAAGTCCAAAATAAATCAGCGACTACTATACCGTAATTGGGTTTGAGTATCTGCTAGAAATGCAGTACGATATGTGCCTCGGAAAGATCCATGATTATTGATTTTTTGAAACTTTCTACAGTACAGTCTGCCAGAGCTAAGAAAAACATTCCATTGATATTAGCTACGACACAACTGCAATTGCGCTTTCTTGGATTTCAATAGGTGCAACGATTCATTCGCTGCATACTGCAGTGCCTTTGAGTCTGCTGTCCATCTGTCTGCTCAGTTGGGAGGGGCAGGCGACAATAACAGCCATTAAGTCTGACCAACACGTAACCGGGCAATAAACAAGCCTGACAAATGATGCTGCTAAATGAAAGTTGATTGCCAGTTGACGGCCACACCTGTTTTGACTGCCCGGACAGGAGCTGCTCCGACTGGCAAGCAATCAAAATTGTCGGAGAGCCAAGCCAAAGCGAATGGCTGCAAGGCAGGAGCCAGCGTGAAAAAATCACAGCACGAACGCCACGCAACGGAAGTTAGTGCAGAAGCAAATGTCGCTCACATCGTTATGGCGCACCCGGATCTGTTGTCCGGGTAGGTCCAGCTTCAGCAGTCCCGTGCCATTCCGGCCGTATTAATAATGATGGTGGCAGCGACACAAAACGCAAAATGGCTGACGCTTTTGCTGTCGACGTCACGTGTCGAGGCTGCGTGTGATTTCTGGACAGCAGGGCGCAAAGCGACTTCGAATATCGTGCGGCCGCACTACAAAGGGCCAATGGCAAGCAGAAATTGCATCCGACTTTGTTTTCCTCTTGGCTGGCTGTGCCATCTGTAAGATCGCCGACATCCCGCTGTCGCCTTCTGATTGCATCGGGCATACCGATGTATACGGGGGGTCAGCACCATCGTCCATTATTATCGTTGCTGTCATTGTTGTCGTTGCCGTTGAGCTATCGCATTGTCACATTGAACTCGCTCGTCTTGTCAGTCGATAAAAATTAAATTAGTTAACAGCATGAGAACAGAGTCTCTCGTTGCAGCGGCCGACCAGACCAGACAGCTTCTGATAAATGCACTGTAATCTGTCAAGTAGAGCTTGCTTTAAAATTAATTTAAACAAATTGAAAATGAATGGAGGATAAGCCAAACGGTATGTGCGCCGCATGACTTGTTATTGCTGTCGATCTTTCTATTTAACATATTGTATATATAATACAATAAAACCTGAACAATATGATGTTGCTAATATTAGAGAGGACCCATAGTTGCTATTGACGAAACTTTACAAATTAAACTAACGCCACGGAAATTGTCATAATATCAAACCAAATTGAACCAGTACCTGTACCCGTGCCCACACTCGATGCTGTTTTAAAAGCACCTCCTTAGGCTGTCAGGCACAGTCGTGGCAGTTGTCTCTCTCTCTCTTTCTCTCTCTGTCTCTCTCGTTCGACTGCTCGTCCTTAAGTCAACCAGGCGGCAAACAAATTACTAATTGGCAAGCAAAACGCTCTGCTTGTTTTCTAACAAACAACACAACGACCAGGATGGAGCTCTCTGGGTGTGGTGGGGTGTGGTGTGTGCGGTCTGGTTTTGTCTGGTCTGCCAGAGCATATTTCGCAAGGACACGAAGGTGGCACACAAGGATGCATACATAGCACACAAGCTTCATTAACTCAAACTATGCAGCTATGCTGCATACTGCGATTATCAAATTGTCTTTACACACATGAAGCCAATGAGGGCGCAGATTACTGAGAACGAGAACCAACAACTGACGACTGCTGATGGCAAATAGCAAGTGCAAAAGTTGCTAGAATGGCGTCCGGAGTCCCATGGAAATTCAATGGACAAACCGGCAACCGCAGAAATATGAAGCGCTCGGTGCGACGATGACAGCATTAACAACAACAACGAAAACAGAATGCGAGAAGGCAAACGCCAAAGCTCAGATACCCTTTCTAACAACCTTAAAGTGAATGAAGGTTAACGGACTTATAAGACAGTCTTCCTAAGTATTGTAAATCTTTTCGTTGATGTAATAAATCAATTATAAATTTTTAAAATATTTATCTAATAGCAGTAGTGAATTAGTTACACGTGTGTTATAGTCGTCTCTGAAAACGGTAGAAAACAATAGGTTTTGAGTTTAAAGCTCCAGAAGTGTAGGAAACGTCCTAAATAGCTTCAGGATATTTTGTAAAGCAGACTGGCAAAGAGGCATGCAAATATGTGGCAGGCTATGATGGCGATGCTTGATATGGCAGAGTGACAAACTGACTCGACTGGACACAGACTGAACAGGAAAGGAACGGAGTTGGACGCATGCCGCATTATCACACCTGCCGGTGATTGCAGAGACGACGCTGCTCCTAAATGTGTAGCGTTTGTGGAAGGTGGGTTTGGGTGGAAAAATCTGTAGTATGAGTTAAGCGAGCAGCTGATTGATGGTGACGGTAGTACTGAAAATCCTGCGAACTGCATGAGTTGCTTAAAGCAAGTCCGAATGACAGATAATGAAACGAAGTAGTCAGGCAGGTTGTGAAGTTGAAATTTGAAATGAAATTTCGTAGTGGTACGCCGTGAATCTAGACTATATTAAAAGCTATTAGTTCTTAGAGAAGTTTTCCGAATCTTCCACATATGGAGTTGAGCAATACAAAGGGTACATATGGAAGTCAGAGCTAGCGCCGTGGAAGAAACTTTTTCAAGGAGCTTCTCCAGATGCAGGCATTTCCTAACAAATACCTTACATAAACAATGGGGGAATAGACACAACATGAAACTATGCCAGGTAGAATGCATTCAGTATTTAAAAAGTACTTTAACTCTACTGTTTCTTGCTGCTGCTTCTTTATTCAGAGCGTATGCATCTCCTGTTTCGGTATCGCTGCAAAGCAGGCAGTTTCTAGCTTCATCATGCCACAGTGAAGATGTGAAGTCGCTTGAAAGCCCTTCTCAGTTACTATTTGTTGTTTTTGCTGTAAGGAAAACAAAACTTTCGCTAATGCAAAATATAGGTCACTTCATTGGATTGCAGGAAAACTTTGGAAGTAACCGCTTTCCGCATTCTGCCTTCCGCCTCGCTTTGCTGTTATGTGCAAATATTTTCCATTTAATTAACGCATGGAAACTAGCTGCGAAGATAGTTTCGACGCTGGAAGGGATGGAGGGGAGTCTCTGTCGCAGCAGATTAAAATAAATTGCATAGAAATTTATCATTCGAATCTGGAGCCAGACAAAAACAACAATATCAGCAACTTGACACAGTTGCGAAAGTTGGCAAGAAACCGAAGCTTAGGGTCAGTTTGCGTATCTCTCTGCTGGTGTGTATGTGTGTCTGTAATTGTGCGCTTGTGCCATAATTAATCATAATAAAACCAGAGGCAGAGGCCCCAGCAAACCAGGTAAATGCGAGGCCCATGCGAATAAAAAAGCCGCACTTTGCCAACATATTCTTTGCCATCAAAATAAATGAGCCAATTAAGCGGGCCACAAGTGAAAATGGCTGGCAAGAGCTTCCGTGTCCTGATGAGGGTAGCCCTTAATCGTCCGAGACTCGAGCACCTATACTGAATCTGAGTCTCAGGTGTTGCGCATCATCATCAGCTTCTCGGATTGGGCCGCTGAATCCCTCGGTTATGCCAATTTATGCGCCTGCTGCTGAAATTTATTTATTTCTCTTGGCGATTTTTCCTTTTCCACATGCCTCTGCCTCCTGGACTAGGCCGACTAAAAAGGGCGGGCTAATGGCGTTGACTGGGATTAAGTCATTTGAAAATTTGTTTCTAATGAAACTAAAAGAGTCGCTAATTGTTGCACCGTTGTCAACGTCGCGACTCGTCTGTGTCTGCGGCTTTCAATGGGTTTTGGTTTGTGGCATTTGCCAAGCTCACTAATTGCAATCAATTTGCTTTGGGCGACAAGTTCCTCCCATTAAATTATCTGTGATTTCAAGCTATGAATAAAGTTAGCGGCGTCGCACTAGGAGAATTTGGTTTCTACTCACCTACATTTGTATGCATTCAACTCGAACGTAAGTACATTTAATTATTCAACTTAACTCCTTAGGGTACATTAATAGTATTTTTCAACTTGTTCACAATAGACAGATGCTTGACTTAAGTGAGAGATTTACCTAAAGAACTTATTTATTTGGTCTTAGTCTTCCCTTCTTATCACTATATGTTAGGTTATTTCTTCTTCACTGAGATAGAGTATTCAGATTGCTTTAAGGAATCAGGAACAGGTAATAAGTTTCTTTGATCAAATCACTTAGATTATTTCTACTGCTTCCATTTTAAATAAGTTTTGTATATTAAACTCTTAAATTTAATTTGGCACACAGATATTTTGTGACTGCCCAGGTGGTATTTGGGAAAGATCCAAATGCATTCCGCATCTAATGAAATTTTTCATGAAATATAATAAATATACATATATATGTGAATATATATAATATACAAGTAAAATAGTCTATTTATTAATATTTTTTTTAATCTTTGCAGGTATGTAAACAATTTTCGAATTTGCGTTGGTAAGCTAATCCATAAAAAATCCCCATGACGTTATATTATTTGTAAAAACTGTCAGTTCTGCCAACTACTGCTGACTGACGTCACATCTCAAAATATTTACACAGTCCTATAGTGCTTAGACGCTGAAATATCCGGAATCATGCAGAGAAAACTCGTATGTAGATGCTAGAGTAAATAGAGTGCTGGAAGAGACAGTTGACTTAATCTGCGACTATATAATGCCGTCTATTATTAGAAGCAACAGCGCATCCGAAAGGAAGCGACAGGCGTTTCGCTGGCCTTATCAACTAAACCCCTTATGTACACTGGATTACAGAGATGCCTCGAATTGCATCTTATAAAGAGAAAACAACAAATTACACTTTTAATTGTCCATCTTTACTGTCAGTTATCTTAACAGGCTAGGGTTAAAACGCAACTAAAACTAATTAGAGCTATGGCACGTAACTTGACACAAATCATGCGGCAGCTGTTTCGCTCCAGGGTCCACTTCATCAGGCGCTCCAGCAGAGGCGGCAGTGGCAACAGGAGCAGCAGCTGCTTTGGTTGGCAATGTATTTGCATTTTGCCCTTTGCTGCTTTCTAGATGCAGTTGCTCGTCCAGCCCTGCCGCACGGACAACCGCAAAGGCAATGGCGGCGCCCAGCAGCGATCCGGCCACAACATCCGACCAGTGGTGTTTGTAATCCATGACACGACTAAGGCCGACAAATGAGGCGAGGCAGATGCAGAACAGTTGGCACACTGGCCGCAGTAAGCTGCCAGGCAGCGGCCAGCGGATGCGCTGTAAATGGAGTGCCATGAAGACCAGCCCATAGAAGGCCTTGCTTGAGTGACCACTGGGAAAGGAGACGTGTATGTCGAGCAGCATCTCCGTGGTGGCGCCCGAGAGATCCGCGTGGCACCTGTAGATTGTGTGATAGACGCCACCTTGCCGATGATCTTCATCTGAGCAGTAGCCGCCATCGCGCAGCTGCGGCCGACAGACCTCAAAGAAATGGGGACGCAATCTACCAATAACATGTTTGCCCATATCCTTGAGCAGACATTCCGCAGCATAGCCCATTATGAACCAGCGCAAAGTGTTATACACACGCCAATACTCTCGACAGCCCTGCCAACTTCGACCAGTCTCTAGGATCACCAGAGCCATCATGGGTAAATAGAGACTTATCAAGTGGAGCATGCTGGATGACACCGTATTCTCCCGGTAGGGGTACATTAAGGACTCATCGTCGCAGAAGAAGCCACGCTGTGTTGTTGGCGGCCAGAGCTTTTTAAAATACGTGCTCAGCAAGAGCAGAAAACCAAGCAACGCAACGTCCAGCAGAAGCCGAAGCTGTCCTCGACGAGGGGATAGCCCGTTGATCTGTAGATCGAAACTCATGATTCGTTCGGTTAGACTTCTCGCGCGTCACTGAATCCAACCAGCACTCAAGCGCGATGTTGAAGCACAGACTAAGATTTGAATATAATAAAGTCGAGCCTCTTTGACGATTCAATCTCTGATGAGTTTCAATTATATATATAACACTACCTTGACTACTCAAAGCTAGCAACTATTGAATGCTCTAACATACGCATTGAGGTAATATTTGTAAGCGAAAAGACTATTCCTGTGAAATGTCGACTTAGCTTAAATCCCCCGAAATGATACATCTCCAACTTAGTCAGCTGTATGTTGTATGTCTTGCATACGATATATTTACTATTTATTATAAATTAAAATTCTAATATACAACACAAATGGAGCAACTAGAAGAATACCTCCTAAAATGCGCGTTCCAATGCCTCCCATATTAGATCCAATATATGAATTAATTGTATTTCTTGCGGCATATCATTATATCTTTATATCATTGTACAATGTCCGTCTCTCATCTATAATCTCCTTTGTGCTGAAATTGAAGCTTGCGTCGGAAGGACCTGAGAAGCATACTACAATCTATTCAGGTTGTCTGAATAGACTTGCTGTGTTGGTGTTCAGTAGTATATTAATTTTATTCTTCTGAGCCAGTGTATTTATATACTGACTCATGCATAATTTCAACCCTTAAATCTAGCTTATCTATTGCTGAGTTTGTAAGGCTCAGCGTTGGTCTTTATCTATTCTTAGTCTATCGCAGAGGTTGTAAGGCTCAGCGTTGGTGTTTATGTACTCTTAACTTATCGCAGAGTTTGTAAGGCTCAGCGTTAATGTTAGTGTACTTAGCCTATTTATAGATTCTACATGTGTGACCCTTGTCATTTCTACGTACTTCAACCTAGTCGTGAGTGCGTAGATTACATGTTTATGATCTTCGGCTGTTTCTTTATGTTCATGCCTGAACATTCTGCGGGGGGCCAGAAAATGACAGCCAGTGGTCTGTTTTTCATAGAACGTCCTCCATCAGCAGTCGCACCTACTCGCCTTTTGGATTTGTGTGCCGATGACTTCTTGGGTGCGTCCATTACCTTCCGTATAAACTGGAAGGGATCGCTTACGCTGTGCAGCCAGGTATAGCACAGCGGCACTTGACCACGTCTGGAACGACGAACTCCAGTTGTGTTAGCATCGGCTTCATGCTCATCCGGTCGCAGCGTCTCGTTACGTTGCTTCTTGGTGATCGAGCTGTTGGCTTCTTGTAAATGTCTTCTGGCGGTGCTTGCTTTAGCAGTTGCATCGGGTTGTTTTGGTATTACATCCATTGTTGCTCCCTCTGCTTTTGATCTTCCTTTTCCAGTTGTCATTTTTTGCATTCTAGATTTTCCTCCTTCTCTCCTTGATGTTGTTATAGCATCTCCTGCAGCTCCTTTTGCAGTAGTTTTTGCCATAGCCTTCTTTAGAGAGTTTTGTTGCGCTGATTATCTTGTTGCTTGATGGTCTAGCTATGTTGCCAGAAACAATCCATCCAAGTTCAGTCTTTTGTCCCAGAGTGTTGTTTACTTTCTTTACTTTTCCCAACATTATTAGGGGGAGTAAATCAGCGCCAATGACAACATCAATAGTACTGGGTTCGTTAAAGTGTGGGTCTGCTAGCTCACAGCCCATCCAATCTTTATTGACGTCCATGTCAATTTTGTTGCTCGGTAGAGCTTTCTGAAGTTTAGGCATGACCAGTGCCTGTATTGTGGTGACGAATTTGCTTTTAACTCTTGATTTTATCGTTAAGCAAACGCTACTTTTAAGTACTTCCACACTCTGTGAAATTCCCTGAACTTCCACGTTCCGTTTGATTTGGCGCAGTTTGAGCTGTTGTGCGGCTTCTTCCGATATCAAGGTTCTTTGCGAACCTCCATCAATAAGAGCCCTTAGCCGCTCGTATTTTCCAGATTTATTTTTAATCCGAATGAGCGCAGTTGCCAGCAACGTGTTTTGCCCTTTATTTTCTTTTAAAGAATTGCTGCTGACGGTCTCTTTTGCATCCTCGTGAAGCAAATCGTTGTGAGACTTAGAGCATTGATTGCAAGGCCAATCCTTTATGCAATCTTTAATGAGATGAGTGCCAAGACATTTAAAGCATAGTGCGTTTTTAAACACAAACTCCTTGCGTTTTTTAACAGGCTCGGCTCTAAATTCCTGGCATCTGGTTAAGTCGTGGCCATCCAGTTGGCAAAAACGGCATATTTTGTAGCTCGTTTTCTGTGCTTCCATAGTCGCATGGCCGGCACTCTTTTGCACTGAGTCTACAGAGTTGTACAGTTGCTCAATAAACTCCAGCACATTGTTCAAGGACTGAATTTCTCTGGCTTTCTTTACATGCTGCTCGTAAAGCTGCAGGACTTCCGCCGAGAATCGCCTCAGCAAAATCTGAGCGAATAAAGCATCAGCATCATTACCAATTTTTCCTTTTTCTTTGGTGATAAAGATGCACTCAGTTGCTGTGTCCAAGAACTTGCGGATACTGCCTTCATCATTGTTCTTCAGCAGTTCCATGTCCACTAGCTGGTTAACGGCGTTAGCAAATATTTTGCGCTTATTTTCGTAGCGCTTGCATATTAGCTCCCACGCTGCATTATAGCTAGCAGACGATCCAATTAATAAATGGCCTACTACCATTTTGGCTTCTCCTTTGAGGCAAGATTTCAGATAGTTCAGCTTCCTTGTATCGCTGATATCCTTCTTGCTGTGAATTACCTCGGAGAACAGCTCGAAGAACGTTGGCCATTCTTTGGAATTTCCATTAAAATGAGGAAGATCCACTTTTGGCAGCTCTGGAACGTCTTCTTTTATGTTGTGCAAGTCACCTATTTTTCTGTTCAGCTTCTTTGTCAGTAGGTTGACATTGCACTCCAGTTCATCGATTTCTTCGATTTCGAAAGCAAATTTTTCGTACTTTGCTTCTAAATCCGTGAGCGTTGACTGGACTTTGTTCCACAGGAAATTTAACTTGTCTTTGTAATCCAAGATTTCTTCCTGGTTACTGAGCTCAAGGTTGGCATACACCTCTGCAATGTGCTGCCTTACTTTTTGAGCTCTTTTATCTACAAGGTCTACCATCACATCCATTGGGCTGACACTTCGTCTTGAAGACATTTCTTCCTGCTGACTGTTTCTTGCCTTGGATGTTTCCGGTTGCACTTCCCTGTTTTTGCTAGATGCTGGTTGATCAGTGTCCATGGCGTGGTCGGCAACTTCGACCTTCATCAGGGACTCTTTATACGTCTTGATGTTTTCCATCACGCCATCATATATTTTGTCCTTAAAATATTGATGGTTGACAGCACCAATTTTTACCAGTGATAAGTGATTGGCAGTGAATTCTGCTGCCAGCTTATCAATCACTGATAATACATCCTTCTTTGCAATGGCCTGCAGGATGTTTTCGTGGATCTTTGATTGCTTCTTTAGCAACTCGATCACTTTTGACGACAGCATCTTGTTAGTTTTTTTTTTGTTGCTGTCTTTGGCTTCACCGGTTGGAGGATTTTTTGTTTTGATCGCCTGGTTGATCGTGCTGTGCCTCTACTCACAGCTTAAGTTGGAAAGCCAAAGAGAAACAAGAAAAATTTTGTAAAACACTTTCACATTTCACTAACACTTGTCACAAAAATTATGGTAGACTTTGTAGGTTGGATCGAAGGACCATGAATAGACTTGCTGTGTTGGTGTTCAGTAGTATATTGAATTTTATTCTTCTGAGCCAGTGTATTTATATACTGACTCATGCATAATTTCAACCCTTAAATCTAGCTTATCTATTGCTGAGTTTGTAAGGCTCAGCGTTGGTCTTTATCTATTCTTAGTCTATCGCAGAGGTTGTAAGGCTCAGCGTTGGTGTTTATGTACTCTTAACTTATCGCAGAGTTTGTAAGGCTCAGCGTTAATGTTAGTGTACTTAGCCTATTTATAGATTCTACATGTGTGACCCTTGTCATTTCTACGTACTTCAACCTAGTCGTGAGTGCGTAGATTACATGTTTATGATCTTCGGCTGTTTCTTTATGTTCATGCCTGAACATTGTCCATGAGAACTTTAAGATTCCCATTAGCAAATAACAAGCTATAGCGGCTATAATTATTTTGTTTTCAAGTGAACATAGATGAACCGAGTGGTATTTGGAAGAGAATCGGCAAGGCATTAGTAAACTGAGAAACATGATTGGTGCTTGGTGGTTGTAGTTACTCCTTTCGAATATATCACTTAATTATAATTTATTATTATTTATTCAACATATATAATATGATCATTACCAAGCAGAGATTTGAGAGTATTTGGTCTTCAATGTGCAGCTCTTTTTATTCTAGTTTTTGATGTAATCAGTGCCTCTATATTCACTCTAGATTCAACAAGTTTATTGGCCTTGACAGATAAGCATCAGTTACACTCGTGCACGTGTTATGTGTTGGGGATTCTACTAGTTTTTAGCAATGTTTTTATAATTTTGTCATTTGTCTGGCCTTTAAAGTTCACGAGCTTGTTTTTTTCAGCTGGCAATTTTAAAATATTATTATCAAAATATTGTTCGCAACAAGCAATTGGCAACACAAATGTTAATTTGTGTTGAGCTTTCAGACTAATCGTTGCTCCAGTACTGCATTTCGAAAGCTCTATATATATTTTTATTAGAATCCAATTGGAATTATCAGCGCTTGAGTCAGAATGCCGAAATTTGAGATGAACAAAGCTCATGCCCAACTTGAGGCACACGATTTCCCACGATCATTCAAAGAAAGACCGAACGAAAATAAAGTTTATTATCTATGCCATTCCCATCTTTCGTGAACCGTTTGGATGACGCAGCAGAAACATTTGACAAAGAAAGTATTCGAGTATATGATACCCTGTAATAAATTTACCTTTTCAATATATACATATATATAAACAAATAACAAATTATGATGGCTTACCGAATTCCAATCAGTCAACAAACAACTTCCATAGTCTACTACCCTACAATACCATAGAAGTGCCAGTTAGAGCGTATACAAAACGTCTGTGTTCATTTTGTGATTCACACAGATAACAAATTATTTAAAGAAAAAAAAACAATAAAACAATTAAGCTATTTTGCTGAAACAAGGTGAAATTTGTAGATAAATTGATTACAAATATAGGTGAACATGGAACAATGGGAATTTTAGAGTTTGTGCATATGAAAATTAAAATTGAAATTTGAATCAGAATCAACGAAGCGTAAGCTTTGAATATTACTCATCATCATTGGAATCTTTTGTTTTTGTACCCTCATTAAAAAGGATTTATAAAAGGTTTACTAACATATTTTTCAATTTATGAGGGAGGCTCAGACATACAAACATACATATAATATATACAATAAATAAACAAGCAGACTATTTATATATGATATATGTCGTCATATATGTATATACATATATATACATTGATAAATATGTGTATATGTATACTGAATATATGTATGTACCTCGATAGCAAGTACCTATTTCTGAGTTTTTTATAAATTATATGAGAAATAGAAACTTATTGATATAATTCATAGTATGGAAATGCTTAGCTTATTATTCGCAATCTTCATAAATAGTTTTGATGATATACAATTTATGTTTTATTTAGGTACACGCACATGTACTACAGTATGAGTATATTAGTTTCTCATGAGTTGTGAAGCTGAGTATAAAATATATTTGGGGTTGGTTGCTCCCAACTCGCTCGCGACTCATATCTATTATTAATTATTTATATGGTTTATTACAAAAACATTATGAACAACATGTGAGACAACATTTAAATGAATCTTAGTTCTAGAAATACATGAATTAAGTGAAATGTTTACAAATGTATTTGAACGAATTGTTAATGAACTACACAAGACTTATGCGATATTTATAATACTACAAAATACGTATGGATTACAAGCTATATATATATATAATATACTAGATAGAATACAAGCTTCAACTCTGTTTCACAAATATTTTCATTAGGCTGCTTTTTATTTGATTTGGAATGTTTAGTTACAAATTTGCACTTTGGCTCCGCTTTGCGATAGACGATCCACCTACACTTTAGTACAATACTGATCATCATTGTAACTGCTATTGACACAATATGGAGGCGGAGTGCTGGGGCAAACCTCCTGCAGCGTGGCCGAGGTATCCTCTCGTCTCAGTCCGCCGCCCAAGCTGACATCGTGGAACGGCGACTTGAAGAACTTGGCAATGTAGCGGGCAGTTATCAAGGCTCCCGCCACGCCCAGCAGCGAGCCGGTCAGCACATCTGACCAATGATGCCAGCTGTCCATGACGCGGCTCAGCGCAGTGTACCACGCCAGCATGACGAGTACGAACTGCAGAAAGTGGCGCATCAACTTGGAGCTGCGCCAGCTCAACTTGCGCTGCAGATAGAGGGCTGTGTAAAGGAGCGCATAGAAGGCAATACTGGAGTGTCCGCTGGGAAAGCTGAGGCGCGCCTGCCGGACATCCGCAATGGTGAAACCCTCTGCGGCGCACTCGTAGTCCTCTACATAGCGATGCAGATTGATCGGATCGCTGCAGAGGCTGCCGTCGTTGAGCTGTGGCTGGCAGACAGCCATAAAATGCGGTCGCAGGCGTCCAATCGTGTACTTGCCCACTTCGGTGGCATCAAAGGTGAGCAGCATGCCAAACCCAAAATAGGTTAGCTGCCGGCCCAGCTCCACATACCAGGCTGACAACTGCCAGCCGAGCAGTTCCACTGTAGACGAGAGCTCGCCGGCACGTATGGAGCCCACATACTCGACAATAACAAAGATAAGGAAGGGCAGTGCGCCAGCCAGCAGGCCTAGCATCACGGGCGTCACAGTGTTCTCCTGGAAGGGATATCGTATGCTCTCGTCATCGCAGAAGAAGCCGCGCCGCGCTGGTTCCACGGCGAACTCGAAGATACAGATGGGTATCGTCAGCACCACGATGATGAGTAGTTCGATGAGCAGACGGCGCAGTGCTTGGCGCTGGGCGGCAGAGGCCCGTCTCTCTTCCCTGTCCGTCCGGCCGGCAGCGGCTGTGCTATTTTCGTTGTCGGCGTCGCGCATTTTTCCGCTTCTCGCTGGTTGCTGGATCGCCGCCGGTCTCAATGCGTTTTTAATTAGTTAATATTACAATTTTTATGCTGTCTAATTAAGTTTGGGTTCGTTGGTTTTGTATTTTTTTACCCGACGAATTCGTTGGCGTCGTTGCGGGTTCGTTGTCAGCGGCTGACTGATCTGGCCTCGAGTGGGTAACGTTCTTTTAATTTAACGATCATTTCATGCACGACGGAACTCCTCTCATATTGTTTTTTAAGGTCTCTCCTTCGCTGCTTCACCGCTCTCGCTCTCACTGCGCCACAGTTATATTTTACTATGGATCAAAGCAATGTGCCCGAGTAGCTAGTGTAGTTTGCTTAGTTCTAGATTAGACAACAAGCAATTCGCCTTGTTTTTGCAGTCGGCGGGCGTGCACTGTAAGAAAAATAGCATCAGCAAATTAAACCAAAATATAAAATAAGTAAGAATGTTATAGTCGAGCTCTAACAACTGCATACTACTCATGCACCATCCACACTTAAGACAGTTGAATCTTTTTTTTTGCTAAAGGAGTCTGCAGTAACTTAACCAATCTGATCTTCGATTGCCAACCTCAGTATATTCAAGAAATGATCTACGTTAATACGGACAAACAACAAGTCGGACGGACAACTAAACGGACATTGCACAAAACCAATATACTCATATTATACTCTTATACTGAGTTATTTAAGAATTGCGGACAAGGTAAAGTCGCAACATTGCGGCCTTTCGCACAGTGCAGCAATTTTGTGGCACTTGATAAGCACAAGTGGAAAACCGTTCAAGATCATTTTGATAAGATAAATAAAAGCGTGTTCCAAATAGCAGTCGTTCACTAAAAGCTGCAACGGCACGCCTGCGACGCCAGATTCGTCACCTGTATCGGATTTTGTGCCAAATCATTGATGCTCAGCTAATTTGAATGATAAAACTCAGTGGCTAACAATTGTTTTATTACTGGCGATAAGCGGCTTTCACCTGCCATGCAGAATATATCTTGGGTCAAGAGCCGCCTCGAGAGTGATTCACTCGATTTACTCATAGCTCGCTAAGTAGTCGGCTATTGTTCTGAGCAAATGATGCATCAAATGGGCGCGTCGCACGCACTCAATTGCAGATTTGCATTATCATCTATGAGGCGGCAGCTAAGAGCGCAATGCAAACACGCTAATCTGTTGCTGCTGCTGCTGCTGCTGCTGCTCCAAGAACAAGAATGGCTCTCATTGTGTGCTTTGATCTTTGGCTGAACTCTGCGCTCGTAAACGCCGTCTGGCCAATGGCCAATGGCCAATGGAGTTGAGTGCTGTCCCCAAAAGCATATGCGACATGCACTTTATATGCACAAAGTTGACCGTTTAATTGTATTAAAAAACACCATTTGAGTTTTACAGTCGGGTGCAACAGACTGTGTAATACTCGTTCGCACTCCAATTAGATTGTCAGATAATTTGTTTGGACATGTAGACATGGATTCTGATAGTTTCATAGTCATTCCAAAGTTCATCACGATAGTTTCAGACTTTAAGAAGAGCTTGAAATTTTGTAAGACAACAGCCGACTGCCTCATACTCGTTCACAGTTCCGAAAAACTCATTGCGGAAATCAGCTTGACTTATGAATTATAGAGTTATGATTTACAGTAATCAGATTGTATATAGACTGAGGCACCAATATACTCTTGTTCACTTTGTTAACTAGTATAAAAAGCATACTCTGATGTATGCAGCGACTCCACCCACCCGCCAAGTGGCTACTCGCACTCATATTCGTATTCGTATTTCGTATTTGTAGTCGTTGTGGGACGTCAAATGGCGCGACCTTTAATTGAATGAATAAGCGACATTTGATTGAATTAAGGCTCTCGTCTCTGTGTGCTTCTTTTTTCGTTGTTGTTGTTGTTTATTTTTTAGCATATGTAAGTGTAGCTCGAATGCAGCAACTGGCGCTTATTTTGCCTCTGTTTGTGCGGGTCAAATGTTGGCATTTTAAAATGCACTTTGAACTCTGTCCGTTAAATGCATTATTATTATTATTATACGTTTTTTTTTTATTTTCTGCATACTTGAAAATAAGTGCAAAACATTGCGAAAGGATGTAAAAGCATTAAAGCTAAACTCAATTTAAGTCTTGTAGGTAACATACGCAATATATTAATAGAATATACAGAACATTGCTCAATCCCCAGTCTCTACTCACTTGTATTTCCTTGCAAAGCATATTTCATAACTTCTATTAGTAGCATTCATGTCTGTTTATGGCTCACAGTTGCTCTACGCACATTAACCGCATTATTGGATATGGAACTTTACGATCTTTTATTAGCTTTACGACTGCTGCTACTGAATTGATCCGAATGAAACTTCCAAGCGTGGCTTTCCGATCGCAACTGATCGAAAACAAATGCGAGCGCGCTCTTTCTAGTTGACTTTGTAAACAAATTACTTCTGCCCACTTGTTGCTGTTTCTTTTCACGTATTCGTTGTTGAGAGAGAAAAACAACAGAGAGTGAGAAAGAGAGAGAGAGAGAGGGAGTGCAAGAACGAGGGTTTGGCGTGCAGAGAGTAAAGTTTAGTGTGGATGCGATCAGTGGTCTTTCACTTGCTATGTGGATCGTAAGCTTGTCGTTGGCAGGTTTGATTGGTTTAGGACTTGGCTGTGGGATGATTACTTAGCTGAGTTAAGTCAAAGACAGTTGTTGATAAGCAAATTGAGTAATTGATTTTATTTATCATTCAAAAACCATATGTGGCGCGATTATAGTAGCCTGCATAGCCATATATCTGTTCATTGCGTGGCCACTGGCGGCGCTTGACTCTCACCTGTCTGAACAGATGTGATACAAAGATAGCCATGAACGAGGCTAGAATAAAACCGACACCCAGGCCGGCAACTACATCCGTCAGATGATTTTGGTAGGTGGAGAGGCGCTCCAGACATACCAGCAGAGCCACTGATGCGCAGGCCAACTGGAGCATAGCACGCAGCACTCTCAGCCAGGGCGCAAAGAGTCGCGCTTGCATATAGTAGACCAGAAAGACCATGGCATAGCTGGTGGTGGTCACAAAGCCGCTGGGGAATGAGTGCCGCACCAGTGAGAGCAGCTCCACTGAGGCAGCGAACTCGGTGCAGCTGAAGCTCTCAATGTAGCGCGTAGCATTGCTTGTGGGCTGCGAGGCGCAGCTTTCCTTGGTCTCTTCTTCATCGCCCCAGGTGGGTTGGCACACATCGAAGAAGTACGGACGCAGACGGCCAGTGGAAAACTTGCTCACTCTAATCACCAGGAGCGTCAGGCCCAAGCCAAACAGGTAGACGCCGATGACTTTGTAGCATTCGCTGATAAAAGTGGGAATGCGAGCACCAACGAACACAAAACGCTGCTTCAACTCCGCTGAGCTGGGCAGAAGAGCAGCTCGCAGTAGCTCCACGACCAAAATAAATGCCGCTGGCAACGCCACAACTGCCAAGGTCAGGTGAACCTTGGTCAGCCAAGGCTGATGGTACGGATAGCGTAGGCTGGCGTCGCTGCAGTGGAAGCCACGCTGGGCTGTCGTCAGCTGCTGAGGCAGCACCACTAGGGCGGCACAGTAGACAGCCAGGAGGAGCAGAAAGTCGATGATAAGCCGCGAGAGCAGTCGCGTGTTAGGATTGCCGCACATTTTGACACTGCGCCGCTGAAGCTGCTTGGACGGTGAGGCCGGTGTGTCTTGCAGCTGGGCTCGTGGCTAATTTACATGTCTATCGGAGTTACGAGGGCCGCGCTAGTTGCCACCATGCGAAACTTGTTTCAAAGCCCCCAGCCACTTAGCTCGCTACGTTCTTTGTGTTGGGCTGTTCACTCGGAAACTTGGTAACAATGCACAGCCAAAGTCCGAGTCGAGCTGTCGCATTCCCATGCTGCTTATCGATTGCTCAAGTATGCAAATCTTTATTAATTTATTCCTCGTCTCTTAACTGGCTGGAGTCGAGTTGGCAATGTCTAATTTGGGCTATTGAAATGTGCTTTGTTGATTTTCTGCTACTCCCGAGAATTTGTGGCTATTCTGAAAACGCGGGCCATTCAGACATATGTTGAATTGAAACTGCTTAACAAAAGCAAAACTAACTGTTAAACTATACAGAACATTCTAAAAGACCATTAGGGAAATCGCCAACTCTGCGTTTGAATTATATTGAAATCGAATAGGCATGAAAGTCTGTGATTTCAGCTGAGCATTCGCAAAGCTTATTTCGGTTGAAATCCTTCAGTTGCATTGAGATTAACTATGCGTGCAGTCAATGCAGTGCATATCTACTCCGATCAATGAGGCGTTCCACTTAGCTAACTTTTGAGTAGGAGCTGCGTTAAGTCTTTGCAGATTTGCTCAATCTATTGCAAGCTTTCCAATTTAACTGGAGGGCGCAAATCATTGCCGAAACCGCTTGAATCATTTATCAACTTTCTTTTCAGTGAAACATTCCCCTACATTATGTTATTAAAATCGAATGTTTATTATGCTAAAATATATAAAAACAAAACAGAGATTTGTGCGAGACTAATTCTTCGTCTTCGACTTCGGTTGAGAGGCACGAAAAAGTTCGTGAAGCACTTGCCTCCTTGCCGAAGCCTCAGTTGTAACCAGATCAGGGCACGTATCCATAGTTGTGGTATGTCTGGGCATATTGCGCTTGAGCCGGATGCGCCGCCAGGTAGGGTAACGTGCCAAAGGTGTAGGCGGGCAGTGCAGGTGGAACGGCACTTGCAGCAACGGCAACTGCCGCGGCATTGGACTGCGACTTGGTGGAGTTCTTGGGCGAGACTTGGGTCTTCTTCAGCGTGTTGGCCGAGTAACCAGTCCGATTCCAGCGCTTGAATGCAAACAGATCGGCCACATACACGCTGGTTAGCCAAGCGAACAGCACGCCGAAGAGTGCGCCCGCCAAAACGTCGGACCAATGATGCCAGTAGTCGGTTATCCTGGTCAGCGACACATACCAGCCGAACATCACGAACAGAAACTGCAGCAGGTGCTTTAGCAGCTTGGAGATGCGTGTGCTGAGCGCCGCCTGGAGATAGATGGCCAGGTAGAGCATTGAGTATATCATCATGCTTGCGTGGGCACTGGGAAACGACTGATTCAACTGATCAAAGTGAAAGTCTGTCATGTTGGGATTGCTGCAAGTGTAGCTGTCGATGTAGCGTCCCTCGTTCTGTGCGTCAAGGCAAGTGGAGCCATCGGGCAACATCGGCTGGCATACGGCATAAAAATGTGGTCGCAGACGCCCAATGCACAGCTTGGTGAGTAACGTGGTGAACGTCAGCATGGCCAGGCCGAATAGATAGTATCCAACTTGCTTGTATAACTGCGCCATCCGATGCAGCAACCGACAGCCATCGCGCTTGTCTCGTGCTCCCGCCTCCCGGCTGGGCAGCTGCTTGAATAACTCCACAACAATAATCACGGACGTGGGCACAGCCACTGCCACGGCAATGAGCAGTGCCGCCCCAATTGTGTTCTCCTTCAGCGGATAGCCCAGTGACTCATCGCCACAGAAAAAGCCCCGCTTAAAGGGCTTCACCAGCTTGACCAGAGCCAAAATGCCTCCCATTAGGGCTACCCACAGCAGCAGATCGCATATCCCGCGCACCACCTTCGTGTACTTGGACATGGCGATCGAGCGATTCCGATATAAAGATGCGTTAATAACTGAGGTCTCTACCGAATGCCAAACCGCGCTTTACTAATCGAGCGACGCTGCTTGAATATCTTGTCTGGCTCTGGGCCCAACTTGGCCGTGATTTGCTCCTCTCTCTCTCTCTCTTTCGGTCGCTCTCGCTCTTTTTCTCTCAGTGTGTCTGCCTGTTCTCAACGACAGCTGGTACTGTGGCAGCTCTTTGCGGTCTGTCAGTCACATGAGACTGCTAGTACTCAAATACTCGTATTGCTACCGCTCTACGCGTGCTACATTCGCACCCACTAGCCCCGAAGTTCCCCGGCTCGCCTATTAGTTCAGCTGTTGCATGGTAACGGGTAAGCCTACCTATCAACAAGCTATAAATAATTAAAAATTATATCGTTTATTTTCATTTAAATGAAAATCAAGACTACGCCTTATAATGATTTTTAATTGGACCGGAGCACCATCGCCTATGGGGGGCTGGAAAGTAGGACAGCCCTTTGAAAATAAAAAAATGTGTCTGACCTAAAAGAGTGTCTAGGAATCGTTATGCAAATTAGTTAGAGATCGACTCAAGGCATATACCATCGAATTTCTTCCGAACTGGGGCCCGTAAAGCATCGATATGGAGAAACTGGTTTCACTTGCGTCCAAAGAAATTATTTAGCACTGCTCAAAAGAAAACTTGTTTACTATATGGATGTACATATATGTTTGTGTATGTGTAGCGAAGTTTGGGGGGAGGTCCTGCCCCCTTGTGGTTCTCTTTGGCTGCAGCTTCACTTTTGATGCGTGTGCATAATTCGTGAGTGGATATGAAGTGGAACCGCATCGCGATGCTCCAAGCCATGAGCCACTGAAGTGTTACAACGTTGCGGTCGGGACGGAGGCTAATTGCTGCTTGGACTGATTCGCAAATGAGTGTGTCTTGGGAATTTCTCTCTTGTATTTTTACTATATGAGTCACAAGAAGTGAAGCTTTGCATCGATATAGAATGACCCATGCAGCTAAATCCGCACCTGTGTGCGACGTCACTCACATTCCTCAGACTGCTTCACAGCTGTTGGAACATTATGACGCTTACGCTTTAAGCTTGATGACGCTCGAAAGCTCAATGAAGCAGAGCTTTGATGGCAAACGGGTTCCCCTCTACGAATACTCCCGGCTTGTTCAGCTCTCGAAACTAACTCAATTCGCAAATGTCGGCGTCTGCGGCTCGTTAACTTGTTAAATTGTTGTTTCAATATATATATATATATGCATCATGTATTTACTATATTTAACTTTTTCATATTTGAGTGTTAATTTAGTCATTTCGTTAATTGAGTTTGTTTGAATCGACAGTGTTTATGGTGATTATCATTAGAACTTACGATCAATCATTTTGGACTTTTGTGTGTTTTTTTTGTAATTTTAATTTTCCAAAATTTTATGCTACCCGCTTAAAGAAATAAATAAAACATTGTATATATGTTATTTATAAATTGTTATTTATAAATAGCTATTATTGTTTCCGTTACTTGAATTAATCATCATTTTTGCATTCCTACAACTTCCTTTTGTTTTAATGACTAATTGTTCATGGACTACATAAAAGGCACATTCTAGGCCGTTGTTGATATTTTTATAACTGGGCTGAGTCTTCGTTTTCATGGGTACATTGCACGTGCATATGATTAAAACCAATTGATTTTCAATTCGAATTTTCAATTGCTCTGCCCGTAGAGTGTTAATTCTTGTAGGAGTCCATATGAATTATTTTCATGTTCATTATGACAAGTGAGGCAATATTTTGGTTATGAATGCTGGACTACGTATATACTACATAAACGTTCAGTGTTCCCTGAATAATAATCACCTTAAGTTTTTGTTTATTTTCATGTCTCATCTAATTACTCATATTTGTCGGGTTAATGCAAGTTTCGCAATATTTTCGCTTATCGAATCGATTCGTTCGAATTATCAGTAACTCACTTCAGCACTTAAGTTCGCTCACGATACTGACATAAAAAACTCAGTCAGCAACCAGTCTTGCTAGACAGGCGACACCTGCTGTTTTGGGGGAGTTGGCTGAGCCAACAATAAGTGCACACGAGTAAACAAACCGCAAAATGACAATTAGCCCTCACAAAAGTCAAAACAAAATATTGTCACGATGCAAACAATTGCCACTTATCGCCGTCTGGGGGGATAAGTGAGCGGCTGCTGGGACTGAGCTGAGAGGTGCACAACAGCGATTGCATACACGATCGTTATCGCATTTTTTTTTACACCTTTTGCTAATCAGGCACACCTGTTGAACCTGGAGAGCAATGGAATGTGCGACAGGCCTCGTACGTTCAATCTCCTTAACTCTATATACCCTAGATCCATTGCAATGGAAAATCAGGGGATAATGGTTTTGTTAAAATGTATGTCACAGGCAGAAGGAGGCGTGGCAGACGCCAAAAAGTATATATATTCTTGATCAGGGCAACGAGCTGAGGAGATTTGGCTTGTCTGTCCGTCTGTTCATCCGTCCGTCTGTCCGTCCTTCCATCTGTCCATCCTTACATCTGTCCGTATGTATGAACGCATCGCAGTACGCAGTTTTCCTATACGTGTGCACAAACACATGGAAATCCGTGCATTATAAGAAAAGCAAAATTTGGCTTAGATTTTCTAGATGGCGCTATTGATTGTGAATTATCAGCTGCCTTAGTTTAGATTCGCTGGATGGCGCTATTGATTAAAAATTTAACATTGTATTTAATTTTGAAATACGTTTATGCTAGATACAAGCTCTGGAAGTATATTTAGAAACACAGATCGGACGGGGTTCAGGGCAACTCCTAGTCGGGTACCCTCGACGAGAGTTTTCTTGCTTGTTCAATTCTGCGCTCACCTCGCAGATGTCAGTTGCTTAACTTTGGTGATACTGCTGACAGCTTAGTATCAATATTTTTGGGTTTACCTCATTTACTGTATAACTTATAGATCTATATGAAGAGGAAGCTAACAGAAATGTAATTGGATGATTTGGGGATCGTAATTATTGTATGGACGAAGATATATTTAAAGTTTCAAGTCTGTAGCAACACTCTCATTAAAAATCATAGTAGCGTGTAATTATTATTATATATTGTAAATATACATATATAGTCTAGTATATATTATATATATAGTAATTATTATTATATTAGATATCATAATCACCAAACCCCTTTTACTACGGTGTAAGGAGTAGGTACACCCAAGTGCATATATGTACATTTCAAGTTTTTACACATAGACAGATGGAAGAATAGTTAGTGTAAAAGTCAATGGACTCTGCCCTCTAAGTGAACGAAAGTAAAAACTGTTTGACAGATTGATGAGCAAACAGAAATAAGGTCAGAACTGCAATCGACTGTAGATCTGCGTTCAGCCCGCTAAGCTAACCAGCTTAGTTTCTTCACATTAAACGAAATGACTACCAAGAATTGTAATTTAATTTTGCATACTCTGTTATGCTTTATAACTCAGACACAGACGTAGAGCACCTTTGCTAATCGATGTCGAGTTGGGTAATCGCTGCCTCAGCGGGTTTGATGAATTGTGTAAAAACATTAAAAACATAAATTTGAATTAATATGTATTTGCTATTCGTTTGTGTTATTTCAGCGACATGGCAAATTCGCTGATCCAATTTGAATTTCTTGTGCTATTTACCCTCTGTCTATCTATCTCTCTCAGATCAGCATTGATCGGTTTTTGTGGCGCGTGCTGCGGTTTCTCATTGATATGGTTATGGGCTGTGGATCTGCGGCTTGCGGATTACTCGACTCTGGAAGTGGGGCGTATTTTATTGCGATGTGGCTGTGTGGTATCGCTGTGCTTAATCCAATGATATCGGCTTACAATGACTGTGAAAAAAACTGTGTAGAGTATAAGTTACAACAACTTAACCCTTTTTTTTCACTTATGTCCCATGAAAATAATTCAATTAATTTCATTTTTTAATTTGAGTTTGGCAACGTGCGGATTTAAAAACGATTAAATCGTGAATTTGAATTTAACAATCGATGCTTTCTGTTAAATTATGGATCAAGGCTATAAATTGGAAAGAGAGAACAAATGCCTCATCATAAGATACGCTATATTATGCGGGTGTAAAAATGGTGTCAAGGATACGCCTTTGGAATTCCAGAAATCCAGGATAAGCTCGATTCCCAAGAATAGGTGCATACATATAGAAAGGTTTATAGTAAAATATTACTGTTTAAATACATTTAGATGAAATATGATCGTTAAACACATTCGCAGTAATTCACATGTCTCCCTTGGAGTCTCAAGTTAACCGATTTCCGACTCTGCTTTATGCTGAAATTAACATAAATTAACAGCAAATGGTCACAAATGCGACGATTTCTATGTAAATTGAGCAGTTGAAAATTGCCATAAAGAAGCTATATTCGTTGTAAAACTACAAAGTGGCCATAAAGTTGCTGCAGTTTATGGACAGCATTTGCAGTGTAACATGCCAGCCCCGCCAGCATTCGGAGTACTTGTCCAAGTGAGTCTCGCTGTCGAAGTTTTCGTCGTCGCCGTCGTCGTCGTCGTAGTCGTCGTCTCCATTTCCGCGCTCAGCTCACGGCTTACTCAAGAGGCCCGTGCGACGACCTACATCAACAATCGCTATAAAGACACGCAGCAAGCGATCCGAGCAGAGCCCAGCAGCCAACTTAGTCACGTTGCAATGACCTACTGCTGGGATGGGAGGCAGGGTATGGAAGTCGTCATGGTTTGCCGCCGCTGCCTCAGCCTCAGCTTCAGCTTCAGCGAAGGCACTCCTTCATTCCATAGGTATTCATCGGGTAAATGCAACTCTTTCATTATGCACAAATGCCAAGTCTCTGGCAAACAGGCCTAAGCAAACTGTGCAAAAGCAAACCTTGAAACAATTCAACAGTTTCCTCATTAGCGTCAACACTGAAGCCAAGAAATACGAGTGCACTGGTCCCAGGCCCAGTCGAAAGCGCTGACGACTCTCCCGCCGCCGACGTAGCTAAATTGATAAGAAAAACATAGCATTGAAATTCAATATCAATGCGAAACGTACAACAACAAGAACCCTCCTCCACAGCTCGCTGTGGTGGGTTTTGTGGGTTCTCCACGCGCTACTGGCAGCTCAGCAGCAGCAGCAACAGCAGCAGCAGCAGCAGCGCGACTGAGCAGCTCGACAGCACGACAGCACGATCGCCGCAGTCGCAGTCACAGTCACAGTCACAGTCAGATTCGGTCGCCCAAACAAAGCGTCAGCGTCGTCGCGCAGCTCCGGCTAGACCACGAAGTGAACTCGGCCAGCGAGATTGTTGCCCAGGAAACCCACAGCCCACAGGCAAAACGCCAAGCAGCTGAGCAGCGAGACTACGAACCAACTGCCAGAGACGAATAACTGACAGTTGCGTTTTCTGGCCAATAGAGTTAATTGATTTAATTTTCGACTCCGAAAAAAGCGCGCGCGCGAATACTTTGAGAAGCCGTTGCAACGAGCTATTAAGGCTGCTTCTCTGCTGCTCAGACACAATAGAAAATTGCCTTTGACGCGAACTCTGTAAATCGTGACGCCTGTTTCGAAAGCAACTTGAGTTGATAAATCTACGAAAATACAAAAAATAAATAAATACGCAATTTGTGAATGCCGAGTGCCAAAAAGTGAATGAACAAACGAGTCGATTTTTTTTGTTGATTAAAGCTCTTAAGCCGATGCTACGAAGTATGACGATTGTGTAGATCAGTAAATGCCTAAGCGATAAGGAAGCCAATAAACAATTTTTAAAAACAAAAGCTATTTGTTGAACAATTCCTAAAAACATCTTAGGACATTAAATATTCAATGGAACTGGAAAGCAACTCCGAATACATTTGAAGAGCAGTGAATCAAAAAAAAAAAAAACTAACTCCGAATTAACTCCGAATAAACTCCGAATTAACTCCGAATTTGCCTTGAATCGACTGTAAATCAACGCAATCATGCGCACGTTTAAGCGAGGCTTCTTCTGCTCGGATCTATCACTCCGCTACCCATACCACGAGTGCACCATCACAGTGCCCATGCTGTTGGTAATGATGCTGCTGCTGCCGATGCTCTTCATCAGCGTGGTGGAGATAATGCGCAGATGCAGGCATTTGCGTATGCGGAAATACCTGCGCAATCTGTGGCGCTCGCAGGCGATGTTCAGCTTTGGCTTCATCGCCACCTTCCTGACCACAGAGCTGGCCAAGCACGTGGTGGGTCGACTGCGTCCGCATTTCTACCATGCCTGCCAGCCGCGGCTGCACGACGGCTCTAGCTGCGCGGATGCCCACAATGCGGATGTTTACGTGCAGCAGTTCTACTGCAGCAATCGCAATCTGTCCTCGCTGCAGATACGTGAGCTACACGTGAGCTTTCCCAGCGCGCATAGCAGCCTCAGTTTCTACTCCATGTGCCTGCTGGCCTTCTACGTGCACAGTGTGTGGCAGGGGCGTGGCAGTGTGCGCGTCATGCGCCACATACTCCAGTTCCTGCTGCTCATGGCCGCCTGGTACGTCTCGCTGAGTCGAGTCGCCGACTACTGGCACCACTGGTCAGACGTGCTGGCTGGCGCCGTTCTGGGCGTTGTCTATGCGACGATCACGGCTATTTATGTGGGCGATCTGCTGCATGTGCGACCCCACGCTTCTAGTCCCGTTTCACTGGGCTACATGTGTGCGCCGACCAACTGCAGCGGCTGCCACCGGCACCATCGGCACCAGCACCTACACCATCAGTTTCTGGCCGAGAATAACAATTCGACGACTTCGACGAAGGTACATTTTTTAGCAGCCGCTGCGGTTGCGTCTTCCGCCACTGCAACGTCGCTGGACTATGGACCCAACAACGTCGATGATCCCGCTGATCACGATACCGACGAGGCATACAAAGTCGACGATGAGTGTGGCGGCGGCGGTGGCAACGGCGAGGGCGACGGCGACAGCGATAGTGATGACTGCAAGCCGCCCACATCACGTGCAGGAACGCCACCGACTAGTGGAGCAGGGCTGCCGTTGAGCTCGCCAAATGCGGTCTAAGCTGACAGATCCGTCAGAGTCTTATTATCGGATGGGGACCTATACGTCGCAACAATTTCGACTATTTTTCCATTAGAAATCGAAGCAAACGAAAATGTGATAAGCGCGCGGCGCACTGTTTACCTGATATGCACATACCGCTTTACTTTAATGATTTACGAAATCCGGCGCGAGCCAGCGACATTGTGCAAC
This sequence comes from Drosophila nigricruria, assembly GCA_037075265.1. NCBI lineage: Eukaryota > Metazoa > Arthropoda > Insecta > Diptera > Drosophilidae > Drosophila > Drosophila nigricruria. The sequence goes on from JBAMCI010000074.1 coordinate 4,817,558, forward strand.
GGCCATGCGACAGTCTGGCAACGCTGCTCGTAACGCTCGCACAATGGGCATAAAACGCAAAACGGCGAAGTAAAATTAATCTCTCCAAAGGGTTTATACAGATGCCTAGCAGTTTACGTGTTGCCCACTCGTCATTATAGCGACTTTCTAGTAACTTGTCCCGCTTTCTCGGCATTTCGCAATCATACCCACTGTAAAGTAGTCCGAATCAGAGATAAACTGGGTCCGTAGCAGTAACTCCTTCAGCTGTTGGCGGCTACTTTTCGGCTGCAGCTTGTTTGTTTGTAAACAATGCCGCAGTCATGTCGCAGCTGCCGCTTTGAAGTGGGCAGACGGCCTACTGCAGCGTGCGGCCGCCCAATCAGCTGATACAATCTTCAGGCAGCGACGTTGACGTCGATGCCGACGCCGACGCCGACGACGACGCCAACTTCAACATCGACTCTCTGCCGCCGGCATCGAATAGTTTTGAATGCTTGGCGATAGCCGCACAGTTGATAAGCCACTAAAAATATTGTACAAAGTAAAGTCTTTACAGTCCAACCAACTGCGCAATACTCGTTCAACTAATAGTTGAGAAATCCCTGCCATCTAATCTTATACCAATCCTAAATGATTGTCTACTCGAGTACATATTCCCAATTTCTCTAGCCCCACATGCAAGAAACCAATATACTCGTTTTAAGCAGAAAAGTATCGTCAACGGCAGTGTTGTAGCTGTAGTTTATATTAAAGATTTATAAGTATTCGAGCCTATTGATTTATGAACAGATTTATTTATAATTGTTTGTTCTATGTTAATTATGTTTAGTGTTTGTTTGTCAATTCCTTCAAATAAATTAATTATTGTGAATATGATTTAATGCATTTTCTCCGTAATCTATTTTAGTCATTGCTCTGAACTGTTTATGCCCGCAAGTGGTTCCAATTAGTTCTGATAGAGTTTACACCAACATTTTCGATTGTGACCCTTTCGAAGAAACCTATCTGGCAAGCGCAAATTCTTTAGCACTTGAATCAGATAAAAGAGCGCCAGATAAGACAAAAACCACACGCAGCCATGATAGCTGTTGTCGATAGGGCCAATATGTAATTGTGGTCATAATATACGCTGTAGACACGACAAACAGTTCCACTTCTATGTGCTATGTGCACTGAAAGTGTTTCGTATCTAATCACTTGATAAGGACTTACTAGTACAAATATGTTAGCATATAGAACTAAGTCAACGTCTGGGTGCTTCGTGCTCAGCGTGTTTACTCCTAAAGAAAAAAAAAAACAGAAATATAAAACGTGTTTCTTTTTGCGTACCTTGGCTGATAAGTAAATCAAAATAAACAAAGGTGTCATTAGGATTGGAGCAGTCAAAAAGCTTGGCGCCAGTTTGGCCTAAACAATCATTCGGCTCGGAATGTAGATGAGAAGCGAAGAATTTCATTTGATTTCATATTGATACATTTGCGAAGCTCTCAATTGATACTTTTGCATTTGAATCAATTTCCTGGCCCCATATTTGCCGTCATACTAATTCATTTTGGCGAAACTATCTGCCCCTGGCATAATCATCAGAATTTGCCAATTTATATTGATTTTTGCCCCCAACGAGCTAGTCAGCCAACGATTGATGTGCAATTGAGGCGCATTTGCTAGTCACCTAGATATGAATACACTCAGCTAAAGATACACGCAAATATAGATACAGATACATTACGAGATAACTGCCGCTTTGAACTACAAAAGACTTTTGTGGTTTGGCGCGGTGGTGCGGTGGTGCGCACACCATCATAAGAGCCCGAAATGGAGCCGCAGAGAAAAGCCTTACAAATAACACGCGAAACCAAAGCCAAGCAATTTATTTTCAAGCACAACAATCGCGCTCCCCTCTTGCCAGATACAAAACAATCGAGTGCAATCTAGCAGATAAATTTTGAATACGGTACGAGCATGAGTGGTCCACCAAAGTACAGAGTGCAGTGCGTTGCAGCTGCTGCAATTTTCCTCCCTTTTTTCCAATTACTCGTACAATATCTGTTTTCTTGCCTTTTTACCTTTTGCCACTCATGATATTTATAAATGGCAAATATGTCGAACAGTGGGCAGAAATCAAATCAACTGCAGCAGTTAAAATTATTTACTTTGTTTTTAAGTATTTCCAATTGTAAGCAAAAATCTATAAAAAAAAGCGAAAGTTAATTAAAAATTTGATCGATGCTGAAGTACTTTCGAATGCAATTGAGTATGAAGAAGAACTGATTGCAGCCAGAGTATTTAATTGCCTACATACAACAGCAATATTAAATCGTCAATTCGTTGATATTATCATTGAACTCTGTACATAAGATTTATTGCGTATTTTGTTCACATTTTACCACTGTAGCTGACAGCCCTCTTCTTACATCGACGCATAGTTTGTCTCTGCTACTCTATTGACATTTCCTCAAAAACTTTTCTCATCAATTCATGTCAGTGTGCTAGTCTATGTGTGTGTGTGTGTCTGTGTGTGTGTGAGTGGGTGGGTGGCAGTGTGTTGGTACTTGTAAATACGACAACGTTTATTGTCATTGGAATTATTACTGCCACATGCGAATAGAGCAGAGAGTGGAGCGGAACGGTGGGAGGGGAATAGCCAGCTCGTCTGCCAGTTTGCCAGCCCGTCTCCAGCGTCAACTTCATTGTAGGTAGACATCACAATGGTTGCTAGGGGAAAACCTGTTTTTCAGTTTGGATTTTCTTTGCCCGCCAGCACAGCAGCTCGGTGGGTGAGCAGGACGAGCCGGGAGCTGGGGCTAGCAATGTCTTGCGTATTTTTTGGCGTATGCGAAAATTTAACGAATCATGAAATACGATAATTGAACCATGCACAAGACTTCATCGTCGTCAGGCAGTGGAGGAGCCATCTTCAACTTTCAGCATCGGTGGCTGCTTTGTTTGCCCCTCTATATATATGTGTGTGTGTGTCTGTGTGTGTGTGTGTGTGGCCACGTATGTGTCTGGCATAATAAAATTTTATTGTAACCAAAAGTTGCTACCACTCATTCAGGGATAGAAGATGGAGATGGAGAATGCGGCGTAGTTTTTGGCATCTGTAGCTCTCGTAATTGTCGTCTGTGTGTGTGTGTGGGTGTGCGTGTGGGTGTGCGTGTGCATGTGCTTGCCTCTGGGAGCCATTGAATGCATTGAGAGAATGGCAAACTAAACACCCACATGCTAAGAAATTAGCGGGATGTGCGTGGGAATGGGCATGTCTTGCCGGGATCTTAGTGTGTTTAACTGTGTCGCACGCAACAATGTCATGGTTATCGTCAATGTCTTTGATTTCAGCTTCACTAATTTGAGCTGCGGCTTGCGGGTATCTAAAATTGTGTAGTATACTTTCGGGCGGGTCTACCATTCGTAGAAGTTTCCACATGTGCGCCTCATATCGTATGACCGCGCAACAAAATAAAAATTACCCACAATGAGAACATTCAATGCCAGCACACACTTGTATATAGATTAAGGAACGCACCTGTTACAAGTTTTACTATATATATATATAGCAAAAGATTTGGTCTATCAAAATCTATTATTTGTGTTATGAAGATGCTCAATTTGTACAACATGGTTTCAATACTTGTAGTGCAATAAAAATCAACATATCATGAAAAAATATTAATAAAAAAAAAAGTGATAAATGCTATCTCGGAATATCATTAAAGTTGCAAAACAAATCTGGTTTTATGCATAATTTGTGACTCGTGAGAAACAGAATCTATTTGATATTTGTTTGAATTTAATATTTTATTAAACCTTTGTTATCGATTTACCGATGGATGAATGTGAAATATGTAGAGCTTAAATGTAGAACTTGTTTCATTCAGTTAAGAGATCAGCTTACAATAACTTAACTTAATTGTATTTCATTTGAAAACTCGCATTGCATAGTTATAGGAGGAGCTCGATATGTCGAATTCCATCGATCACCGCAAATGTTCGCCGAAAGCTATGCAACGACAGAGTATTCCATGAGCTGGCTTTGAACAGCCGGCGAATTTGGTAGCTTAGCGAATGCGATTGCGACTGCTTTGGATCTTCTTGAGCTGCTTCTCTACGTCCTGCAAATACTTTTCGGGCAGGCAGTTGTCGCGCATGGATGCTATTTTAGAGCTGATCACCTGCTTGATATTGGCATCCCTTTGGCGTTCCTGCTCCATCCACTTCTGCATGCGTTCATGCTCGATATCTGTTAGGCGACGCCGTTCTTCCTTCCTGTCTGTCATCTGTTGCTTCAGATCCCTCCGATACGCTTGAGTGCGCTGCTCGCGCTCGTAGTCTAGTTTCTTTTGCTTCTCCTCCTCATCTCGCATGCGTGTCAGCAGTTTGTTGAAGTCTTCCTCGGCATGAGCAATCTCTTGGGCGAGACGCTGCTTCATTTCCTGTGCCTGTTGGGCGCGACTCTGAAGCAAATCGCGTTCCGCCTCGCGCTTGGCCATTGCCACCTCCTTCTCCCGCTGGCGATACTCACGCTCTACTCGGTTGCGCTCCTTGAGGTACTTTAGCTCCTCATTGGTCTGACGTGTTTCTTGGGCCTCCGTGGCTATTGTGAAGATGCGTTGCTGTCTTCTCTCGAACTGCTTCTTCATAACTTTCTGCATGTCCTTCAGCTGGCGCTCCTTCTCCTGTTTCTCTCGCATGTAGGCAGCCACACGCAAGTCCGCCAGTCGCTCCTGCTCACTGAGCATAGTCTTAAAGACATTAGACATGTCGCGAATACGCTGTAATTCCTCGCGGAAGCGCGCCTTACGCAGTTGCACAAAGTTGCGCTGGCGTTCCTCTTCTTCCCGTAGCAGTTCGGTCGCCTTGCGCAGATGTTTGGCTTCATCAGCCACCCGCTGTGCCTCCAGAAAGCGTTTGTTTTCGCGCTCACTCAGTTGTTGACGGATTTCCTGTGCGTACTTTGCGCGCTTTTCGATTTCGAGGCGCTCACGCTCATCGTCAGCATTGAGTGCCTCTTTCGCGCGCTCATTTACCATCTTGGCCAGGCGCTCATCGTCTTCGCGTAGGGCTCTGGCCATTAGCTGCTTCTCTTGGATTTGGGCCTCTCTAACTGCCTTGCACTTGGCATCGAGAATCATGCGGTTGATTTGCTTCACCTCTTCCTCCTGTTCCTGCTTGGCCAGTATAGCTCGACTAAGTACAGTATTTTGCTCCTCCAAAGCCTCGTCGACGTTGCTAATATTCTCACCCTCGCCGGTTACAGCCTTGCGAGCATCGTCGATCTGCTTGAAACGTTGCTTCGTTTCCTTTACCAGTTGCAACTGCCTCCGATGCTCCGTCTCGGTCTGTTCAATCGACTGCAGCTTATCATGAATGCTTACGAACTTGCACTTCTCTTTCAGACGATTCAAATCGCCGGGCCGTAGCACAAGCTCCTTGGCACCCTGATTACGTCTTCTCTCTCGCTCGTTGCGCTTCAACTGCTTTTGATCAAAGGCCGCAAACTGGTCGTTTCTCCTCTGAAAACAACCTTGGAAAGCAGGTCGTGATGTTAATGGTCTATATCCTCCAATGGGTGGACGATAGGCAGCTGTCTGAGCTCGGGCCCTCAACTCCTGGCACTTCTGTTTGAGTTGCGCCTCGGCGCTCACAAATCGCACATTACAGGCCGATAGGCAAGGCATTGCTGGCAGATCTGCTCGAAGATAGGCTCCTCTCAATGCGACGCAATCACTTTCAATGTCAGGAAATGTGGTAAATTTTAACAATAACTACCTGTCCAGTTGCTATGCGCCTATTAGTTTGTTGTTTGTTGTCATGCAGCAAGTGAGGGTCGCCTTGACAGCGGGCTAGTAACCGCGTCAGTACACCAGGCGCGATACTGTTAGCGCCTGGAGTAGACATATAAACCGTTTAAAGGCATAACATGAATGGGGCAGGAGTTGCCGATTGAAAAGAAATTGATTTTCTAGTGTGCACAGACATTTGATGAAGTACGAACAGCATTAGCCCCACCAACTGGGACAGTGCCAGGAAGCGTTTGACTCCCTAGAGAGTATCCATTGGTCAGCCATCCCCCAGCCTCCAGCCTGGAGGCTGTTGCGCTTGTTATCTATTTTAGCCACTAACCAAACATTTCAGCAAACCGAACGCTCAAGCATCCTTCGACATGAGCGTCAGTTATGCAACGAAGCATAAATTTCCAGCGCTTCGGTCATGTGAATTATGCGCAATGCTCAAGGACAAAACGTCTAGCAGGCACATACACACTACACACGGACTGTGTGTGAAAGAAGTCAGCAATTATGCGGCAAACAAAAGCAATAAGCCAACAAAATTCACACATTGTGGCCATTGGAATCGGAGACCAGTTGGGCGTAGTGAGTGGTGAGTGGCGAGTTGGACTTGGCAACTGAACATTTGAGATATCAAAAGAGGATGTCCGAAAGCGAGGAGCAACCACTGCTTGGTCGGGCAGAGCGCTCAGCTATGCCCAGTTGGGCGTGTTGCAAGTCTAAGCTGGCAAAGTTTATGGCCACACATACAAATTAACTTGACCAGAGCAACAGACAGCCCAACTGCCACGCCCACATTGTCAAACACATACGGGGAGGAATAAAAGGAGATAGAGGGAGGGGAAGGGAGAGGGAAAGGGAAAGAGTGAGACAGAGATGGGGACGAGGAAGAAGAATGCGTAGAAAACAGTTGTCGAATGGGTGTGGAAATTTAAAACCAAACGAGGTCCCATAGATTTTTGCTGACTTTAATAAAAAGTTTTTGGAACGAAAACTTTCACTATGCGAACGTCCCGAATCGTTTTCCGAGTTTTTCACAGATGCATTCAGGCGTTAAAGTCAACTTAAGCCGGCTCCCAAGCCGCAGCCAAGCAGCAGCAGTTAGCCTATGACTCATTTACCGCTCCCCGGTGGGGTGGACAGTGCTTGCCGCAAATGTAAATTGACATTTTCGAGTGCACGATTGAGTAAATGAACGCTTTTTTGCCTGGCCCTCGCCAAGGGCCTTTGCCAAGTGTAATGACAGTCAAGTTGTCAAGGACTAACAGGCTGCCTGCCAAGCAGAGAAGTCATGCATGGCCGCTTCGAACATGGCCTTCTCTTGATTATATGCAAAATGCTATTGATCGGCGTCACGGTCTTAGCTTAAAGTCCTCATTAGAGTGTCCTTTGCCTCGTCTCACCCCTTATGCGGCTAAGTTGCAAATATTTATGCCACTGGGTTAATTAAGGCTAAGTAGTACTCTTATCTCGTTATCCTCATTTTCGTATCGGCCTCGGAAGCAGGTGAAAAGCACAGATAAGTCTTGAGGGAGCACCTGACAGGCAAGTTTGCAGCCAGACAATTGCTGGAGCTTAAGCCAAATGCAGAGGAGACAGCGCCCATTGCCCCGATACAGACGGCCACTGAATTTGACAGACTTGAGCACAAAACTTTGGATATTTCCACTCTCGAATCGTCAGTTTCGAGTGCCGAGTTTCGAGTGCCGAGTGCCGAGTGCCTGGATGCATTACCCATACGCCACGTAGACAAACGTGACAGTACCCAACGGGCCTATTACTAAAGCTGCTCTCTAGAATCTGCAGTAGCTGTCAAGTTCCTTTAGCCATATGATTCATTGGCGAGCCGCTAGAGGGAGTGTTTGTGCCGTTGCCAGACATGCGTGTGCCGACTTATTTGCATAAATTATGTCGGCATGGGCGGTAGCGCTGCCAGCTCTGGACTTGAAGGAGGTTGAGGAGGTTGCCACGAGGATTGAAGTTGAAATGGCGCCGGGCTACTTACTAACCCTCCGCTGCTATTTATATAAATTTCTCACTGACAGACATTCGATTTCCGGCTGCAGATTTTCGATGTTTCGTTCGCTTACATTTTCATAAACATGTGCATGGATTTCGGTCCGTCCCGGCTGACAGCTTTGCATAACTTTGTGTGGATATTATTGATCGTCGGCAGCTTTCAAGTTCGCCTGGCAACAACTTTCACCCCTCTTTTGCCCTGCCTTGCTCTGCCCTGCTCTTCCGTCTTCTGCCCAACAACTTGCGCAATTTCATGCAGTTTCCTGTCTTCGTTGACTGCTGCTGCTGCTGCTTGCTCACAGGACTAAGAGCACATCATTTTTACTGCGGCTATGCTCGCACGCATATTTTTATTTATTTCGAAACATATTTCGTAAGCAGCATTCCCGGCTGCCGCTTCCCAATCTCCACACCCATATTACTCATACGCACCATTGAACTTATGTGTTGGTCAATTTTTTATTGCAAGTGGCGCCTTTTTTTTCTTGAGGGTTACGTACATAAATTTCCACATATTTTCATTGTAAATTAATTTTTTTATGTGCCGTTTCTTTTGCTCCTTCTTTTTCAGCCTTTTGATACATTGCGGGCGATATGTTAAGGGCCAAAATGTTTTGGAAACACTTTTGTATATGGTGCAAATCCCTTGATTAATTGACCCACATGACACACAGAAGTTCAGCCCGATAATAGCTGCAATTTTGGAACTCATGTTTTTGATTAGTTCATTTGCTTTCGAGCAACAGCCATTTTTCATCGATAAATCAAAACCCGTCTGGAATATACCGAATGCGAGCTCTGATTTCTATTTGATATCAATTAAAGTGACATGCATTGACATAGATTGCGATTCATCAATACAAATTGTTGCTAAAATAACCACTTTAACTCACTCATCATCGACAATATTGCAGTCTGTTCACAGTTCACATATTTTACAATCTCTGCACTGTTTTAATTTGCTTTGCTTTGCCCTTTTCGGTTTGGGCATGCAAACAAATTTCATTGGAATAAAATTTTTATCATGCTGCATTACGAAACTTGTTCTTGTTGTTTCACTTTGCATTTGCCTGCTTTCTGCCTGTGCCCGCTGCCCGCTGCCCGCTGCTCCTCTCGCCGATCTCGGTCGCGCCACAAAAAAATATAATTTATATTTAATCCAACACACAAACAAGTCATTAACCATATTTGGCTGGCCAGCCGACTGGGCCTCGGCCGGGGCACTGACATCTTCTGCATGTAAAAATGAAATTTATGAAGACTGCAGCAAAGAATTACGGTGTCTGTTGGGTGGCTCTCCGGCTGGAACTGGCTGTTGTTGCCAGGAATTTGAGTACGCGGATTCCGTTTGGCTTATTTATGGCGATGTTGATAAGATGCTGGGTCAGGTTAGTCGACTGCTGACCCACTGTGAGTCATCGTCATTATCGGCGTTCAATTTGTCATTCGCTGTGTGATGTTAAATAGACGATCCACAATTGAACCACGGGACCCCCTCTGATGAGCGCAATTATAATTCTCGGCATTGCCCCATGGCTGAATCAACTGCAAATTCGCAGAAATCGACTAGAATTGATTGAAATTTATATTCATATGCGCTGACTGTATTATAAAAGCCGCACGCGTACGTGCAACATTTCAGCTACGACTCGACGTTGGCGCCGTTTAACGCTGACTCCGGCAGCTACAGCGACTGCGACTGCGACTTCGATTGCGATTACGTGATGTTTTAATCAATTTTTGTTTACCACATTTGCACATCGTCCGTCCAGATGTTGATGCAATCAAACTGCGCTGCCAAGTGCCAAAATGATGGCAAAGGCGGTGGCGAAACTGTTTATGCTAATTCCCAAATGTTTTCAATCGATTAAGCTGAACTCATCAATGGGCCATCCGTCGGCGAGGTGCAATGCTGTTAATACTTTTGTTACGTGCTGCTCATCGAGACAATGTCAATGAGAATGTTGATCGTATGACAGTCAAAATATATTACAGATTTGTGAGCATCTAAGACTCGTGTCATTAACAGACTGTAGTTAACATATGTAAACTGTTGGCTGTTAGTTTTCCTAGTAACTCTCTTAAAACTCTTGTACTCTGTAGCGAAGTGCTGGATCTTAAAATATACCCATATGGTAGAGCAACGTGATTCATTTATTATGCATCTCGTGAGAATAACAAAAATGTTGTAGATGAATAATGCAGTACAGTTTTGCTGATATACAAATTTTGGTGTATAATCAAATTCTAAGAAAGATGTTGGGCTATTAAAACAAATTTCATATTAGTGGACGTTGAGTAAATGTTGCTAATAATTAAATTAATATTTGTATCCCATTTGCAATTTGAATTGAAAACTTTTATCTGGTACAAGGTAATCTCTACATATTTCCAAAATTTCCTCGACAACCCGATGAATATTTTGAAATCATACAGCTTAATAAATTTAATAAAAAATCCATTGAATTTTCTTCCCGCCATGGGTTTTAAGCTATTTTTTTTTCCGACTATGGCCACTTACTGGGCAGCCTAACCATTAAAACCGAATCTCGTCGGAGGTAACAACGTTAAGAGCGCTGCAGATTGCACTTTCCATGCTGTAAGCTTCAAGCAAATGAGCGAAGGAAGCAACGCATAAAGCTTCGAAGTAGAGGGTCCAAAAAACAAACACCAATGAAGGCGAGGGGGAGGCAGTGCTCTGTGGTAGCTGCTGACTGCTCCACGCACTTGGAGCGCTGCTGTCCAGCCGTCAGGCTGTTGAGAAATAAATTACATACAAAATAACTGCAATACATGTAAATAAAAGTGGACACCCACTGGAGAGTCCTGGGGCCAGGACTAACCCTCGGCCGAGAGACGCTTTGCACCCGTTTTGTTGTTGTTGTTGTTGTTGGGGACGTCGACGTCAGCGTCTCATCAACTGGCAGTCGAGTAAAAAGTCAGCCCGGAGAGCATTCAGCCCATTGTCCTGCGTCCGGGGCTTTGCGTCCTGGGCGATATGTGTATGTGTGTTTGTGCTGTCCAAAGGACTTTTATGCTTGCCACATGGCTGCTGTCCTGCACAGCGACATTTTGACGTCCCCAGCTCTCACGTTGGCTCGAGTGTGCCGAAGACTGAGGAGGAGCCAGACCGCCCGAGGCCAGAAGTATCACTTGTCAGATTAATTTACGTGTTTGTGCTCCCACCGCAGCACCAGCAAGGACTATGGACTATGTGTGTCCTGACAAAGAAATCAGCTGCTGCGGCGCCCCACATGCAAAAACCGGAGCTGAAGCATTTACCCGTCGTATTTACTTGGAGTAGCCCGTCTCCTACACTGCCACTGCCTCTGCCTCTGCCTCTGCCTCTGCCTCTGCCTCTGCCTCTGCCTGCTCCCCTACCGTGGCTATGTAAATTTTACATCCTCTGTGGAGGCCAACGGAAGCCCATTTAATGTGCTCAGAGTTAAATGGACAACGCGCTTACACAACACGCTTTAATTTTGTATGACAACTTTTACCTAACCACACCTGTCACTTTAAGATCACGCCCGTGGCTTCCCATCTGCAATCCGCCTCTCCCAACAGCCCTACCCTGCCCTGCCCTGCCCCGTTTTATCGACACTTTTCAACTTTCAACTCAACAGTAGGCAAGCTACGACTGCCAATTTCCCAATATTTAATCATGTCAATCGATAAATCAGCTCGGCCTGGGAATTCCAAAAGTTGCACGAACTAAAAGATTGTTTTAAACTTAAACAGTTTAGAAGAGCTGTTGCTCTACGCATAGCAATATTGAAAGCTTGTCAACTTTCAAGTTTCTTATATAGAATTAGTAAAACAAAGATGTCCATTATGCATAGCAAATTGTATTACAATTGCGTGAATAAATCTTTTTTGTTTTTCCAGCTTTTTCTGGATCAAACAATCGTTTACAAGCTTTCAATCTTTCTTGTTAATAATATCAGTCCTTAACATCATATTGTTAAGGGAAGAGATTATGAATTTCTGTTTTGCATAGACAGGCATTCGACCAGTGATTCCTGTTTTTAAAGAACTTAATTGATTTAATTCTTATATGACTCTTTCCTGATGAAAATTTGACAAGAAATATTTACTCAGAACAAGACAAACTAAGGTTGACTTCTATTTTACTTATATTTATATCATATATGAAGAACAACTTATGATCTCAATATTTATTACTTTAAAGAATATTAAGATAAATGTTCAATACCATAAAAAAACGAATAGAATCTTTTGAAAGTTATATAAAATTCTATATATATTTCTCTTACAATTAACTTATAATTTTCATCTTAAAACTCCGTTCGATTCCACAGTTTTGGGTGCTAGCTTTCACTGACTGGCCGTTCGAGGGAGATCTGTATTCTGTATTCTGTATGTCGTCGCCTGACTTAAAGTTTTAATTTATGCAAATTGTTGCTGATATTTTTACACATGTGCTGGTCCTCGGTCTACGCTCGTGTGTCCTATTGTTTGGCTCGAAGTCAGTCTCCTGCCAGGCCACTTTAAACGCCATATGCCAGAGGCCACGCATACAAGCTGAGTTTCATCGGCAACGCTGCCACCGATAAGGATAATGGAAAATTTATTAGTTTAATTGAATTTCTAAGGCGGAAGTTTTACGTATATGTAATGATATCGCCGTCGTGCTTTGCCATGGCAGCTCTGGTCTGTCTGATGTTTGCTGTTGCCTTTGTTGTTGTTGTTGATGTCGGTGGCTGCGTTGGTTTGTAACCACCCCGCCCAGCCTCTGAATCATTGCGCTTTCTGTGTGTGGGCGTGGAGCTGCTGTTTTAGTTTGAGGTTTTGTGTGTCTCGATAATTTATTAATGAATGCATTTGCCTACTACTTACCCTGACTGAGATTGCTTTTAACTTTGTTTGGTTACTGACTGTCTGCAAAATGGAACCGGGTCCCATTTGTTACCTATCAGGCAGCAGCGCACACCACTTCCGTTGAGAGACAAGATACAGGAGCTCCAACAAGTATGCTAGAAAATTCCTTAGTAGTTGTCAATTTTTAAAGTCATATGGCTAATCAGTCAACATACGCATACCCAATAGCAATCTGTTCGCACAAAAGGCGCACGACAAACAAGCTAAAAGCCAAAGCAAAATAAAGCCAAAAAAATAGAGAAAGTGCACGAAAGAGAAAAAGAGAAACAGAGAGAGAGAGTGAAAGAGAGACGGGTAGAGACAGTAGTCAAAACACAACACTTAACAGCTGCCAAAGCCCTGACTGAGTGACCTGAAGCGAGTCCAGAGAGTCGCACGGACGTTGAGTACCCAGGAGTGGCCGGAGAGGAGGTCCGGCAGTGCAAACGGTAGCGACAGCGACAAATGGTCAAGTGGAAACCCCTTTGGTATTGCCTGAAGTGGTCAAAAGTGGCGCCGGGGTGCAAATGGCAAAAGCCAAATGATGAAAGTGCTACTGCTGGTGCTGGTGCTGCTGCTGCCAAAGTCCTTGCCGACGTGGAGCGCGCACATCAAAGGTGCAAAGCTGCGCTGCAGGGTTCTAGATTGGGTACTGGGCTAAGAATTGGGGGAGTGCGGGCATGCACTCTGTGTACTGTGGCAGGTTCTTGCGCGCCACTTTGCATAAATGACGGGTAGAAGCGAAAATAATAAACTAGGAATACGCACGAACTGAAACTGGAATCGATGGCTCGGGCTGGGCTGGACAGCAGCGCTGTCATCGGTCCTTTCGTGACCTTTGTGCCTTTTAATGTGGTTTGCCAGGCAGACACCCTTGCAATTTGCAATTAATCAGCAAACAGCCAAACAGCGTGCTGCACTCCAAACTGGAGAAACAGACAAATGGTAAGCCGTTCTGGCTGTTCCTCTTGCCGTTGTTGCATATTTGCAGGCGCGCTGCAGTCAATGCAAGCTATGCAGGCACATACATAAATTAACTAGCGACCGTCTGGCCAAAAGGGTTAATTTGTAAAATATTTTAATAGTCGACACTGCAGCGCCATTTGGCTTTTACCCAGCTACCTTCTGCCTTGCACCTTGCAGCTGCAACCCTTACAGCGAAAGTTTATTCAGTTTATGGCGAGGGTGATAATGTACTTTGCATTTGCAAGTCTTTAATTTCATTTGGAAATAGAGTCAATATTTGAAGATGACTGCAGTGCAGATAACGCTGGCGTTGCCCTTTAAAAGGGGTCATTCCGCAATGTAGTTCTATTTCATAGGCAGAGTAAAGATTTACAATTCAAATGAATGCCTCGTGCGTATATTCGGCTTCGCATGAAAGGAAGCCAACATATTTATTGCTTTAAAAAAATAATAAATGACAATTTATGTAGTGGGATGAGCCTCGGCTGGCAAGTTCTCAGCTCGCCTTTAACTGTAGCTGATTGTCTACGAGCCATGTCAGACGAAGGCGGCACCCCAACGCAGAGCTGGGATCCCAGCATATGTGCTCTTCCAGCTTGAGCTCCAAGATGCCAGGTAAACGGGAATGGCGACTGTCGACTGTCGACTGCCGACTGCCAAAAGGCAAGCTGAGAAAATAAGTCATTAAATTGCGGATTACCCAATGCGTGGAAGTGAATTTTTGCATACTATTTGCGAGATGCGTCGCAAGGCTTTAGACTTTGTTGGGCTTCGGATCCATTGGGTATCTGCCAGGCCCGTCACTGGTCGGGGCTCAGTCTCGTGACTGACAGGGCGCAGGCCGGGAGGCGCGCAAAACGCGATAGAGCGAGCTAGCAAGGCCTGGGATAGCGCAAACATGTTAAGCTCCTTTGCTGTGTGTATGTGTGCATTAGGCCTTTGAATTTGACTGAAGACCTAAGCAGCCAGCGAGTGAAATATTTATTAATGATCCTTTTGAGATTCTGCGTGCTATAGCCACATAATTCATTTCACCCATAAACTGAGCTGCATACAAGTGAAAGGACATAAAATAAGAATACGAAGACACAGCTCCAGTTGAGGTTGCTCGACTGTGAGATACGGTTTACTAGATTAGGCTAGATCTCTACGTCAAACTTAGGGAAAGTTATCATCATCGACTTCGAACCTACCTCGATTATATTAAAGTACATAACTTCTTATCGACACCCTTAACAGTCTAAGAGTAAGTCTGCATATCATATATAGATTTACAGCCATCAAATTTGTCTTGTTCATTGATAGTCATCAAACCTCCAAATAAAATGATTCATTTGATATGATTAACCAACTTTATACCATTTAGAGTGTTCTGAAGCATTTAAAACATCATATTCATTAGTTTGTATTGTCAAAGTTAAACTAACAAAAACACTTGAAGCTATCAATGTCTGTCCAACTCAGGTCTATATCTTGCCAATCTTATTCATCTGCTATGTGAAATATTATATAAAATTCATTTCTGCTCTTTTCGAACCTTTGACTCTGAACTGAGCCCAGACATAAATTGTGGCACGGACCCATCAAGATCTGAACAAAACTCAGTGCTAAGAATCCGAAACACGCCTTTAAATACCAATTAATTTTGCTCAGCCGCAAACTGTCAAGTTGTTATTTGAGGAAATATTCCCAAAATATATCCCACACGCTTGCCTGCCATGCTTTCTGGATGTTGGATTATTCGGATTCCTTTTATTTGTGTATTTAAATTTTTTATATATTTTTATTTTCAATATCAAAAATGAGAAACATAAAATTTTGAAGCCGCCTAAGCCACTTCACGTCGTTGCTTTCCTGTTTGTTTATGAGCTTTAAAGCCTGGTTTATAGCACCGCATCGATCGCTTCATGAGCCAAAATTTGTTGTTCCACTGGCTCGAAATTAGCAATTAATTTCACATAAAGGAGGCGTGTGTTGATTTTTATTATTATTAACCAAAGATGTTGGATCGAGCTGACTCAGCGAAGATTCGGAGCCAGCTGGTCAAAGGCAATGGGAACTCCATAATTGGGTGTGGTCTCTTTGGCGTGTGGGCCAAATTTGAGCGGAAATTAAAATTGGTTCCAGAATGGAACGTGCGTCAGGTGCAACGGAAGAACCTGAGAATCTTTTGTTGTATAAATTATATATGATTGAGAGAATGCAGATCAGAAATATGGTTAAAGAAACTATAGCATTAATGTACTGCAGATATACATATTATGAACGGGGCCATTTCTTATGCTTATCCCGCGCAGGCATTTCTGATTTTAATGCCATTTCACAGCCGCCCAGCTAAGGCCTAATCCCCATTTAGCATGCATACGCGAATGTGTCGCCTTAAAAATGCAATAAATTTTCATTTTGGATATGTGTAACAAGGATATATATATAAGTATGTGTGTATATAATGTCAGCAAGTGCGTGGAACAAAGGCGGGTTGAGCAACAGAAATGCGTTCAATAAATTGTGCAGTTCGTAACAGGGTCCCAAATCTGTTATTCGGTAGAGCTTGTTCAAGCCCAGAAGTATTTTGATGTGCGTGTGGTTGTTGTTGTTGTTGTTGTTGTTGTTGCTGGAGCCCTTTGTTTATTTAATGTAAAAACATTTCCACATAAGCGATTTTTCACGTAAATCAAAAGACCGCTTGATGAGGCGGGCCAGAGAAAGAGACGGAGACGGAGCTGGAGACGGAGCAGGAGCCGGGATCATGGTGCCACCAAACGTACTGCTGTTCAGCCATGGCCTCCTTCTTTCACATGTCACATGTGGCACGGCGCCGCAGTGTGGAATGCCCCACAAGTTATGAGATTAATTCATTTGCTTTTTGCTTGACTGCAAATTACAAAATTACGCCATTTCCTTTTGACATTTCTCAATTTCTGTTGAATTGCGCGACATGGTTGCACTTGGCCGAATGTCGAGCCGTCAGAATACTCTGGCAAAACGATAGGCGCTTTGCCTTTTCCCATGAATTTAAATTTATAAATATTTAAGCACTATGAAGACAGGGACAGCTGCTCGTCGCGTCGAGTCTTGGGCTGTAGGTGGGTCGCAGGGCTTTTACGCAAACCGTTAGCCAAGCCAGAGAAAGGGAGAGAGAGGGCAGAGGGGAAATCACAAAAACACAATGCATCACAGTCCAGGACAGACATAGGCTCTGCCTAGAACCAGCCAGACATTCTCGTCTCGACATGATAAAAATGAATCTTTGATGTCATTTGGGTTTTGTATGAAAATGTATTTTTTAATGAAAAAATAAACAACAGCAGCAACAGTAGGAACAGCAACAGCAGCAGAGTACCTTGTCGAAACTAGACTGTTTTTGTTAATGAAATTTGCTGAGGTTGCAAGCAGGTCGCTTTATTTGCCAAAAATATTAAAAGCATAAATAAGTTATAAGGTAAACAGCCTGAGGTAGACCGACAAAGGAATGCAGCAGGAGAGATTGGCAAATATACTGTGAGTCTGGAATAGATGTAAAGAGTGCGAGCGAGTTGATAATTTCCAAGTGATTCTCTCTTTTTGTCTCGTCATCGTTCTGCCTATCGTTTCATCTGTGGCTGAGTTTCTCTCTCAACGCTCTCACAACACCCACAATCATTTGGAAAGCAATCAGTAAATGATTATTCAATTATTTTCCCCACACTTTTCGTGTGGCATTATTCATTTTGGCCAAACTCACAGCGCCTAGCTGCTAGCCAGCAATCCAATTAACGTCAAAACAACGCCGCATACCACAGACATATTCGTAAGTAGACCTCGAGCGAATGAGAAATCGTTTAATAGGCGCATCAATCAGTTAGGCGAACTCATAAAACACCAGACACCCGAGCAATAGCAATAGCAACAGCAACAGCAACAGCAACAGCAACAGCAACAAGCACGAGTGGAAATAAAATATATAAACATGGCTGCATAGCACATCGCATCGAGCAGACCATAAGATGCACATGCACATTTTTCTTTTGAAGTGGCTGCTTGGCAGCCGCAAGCGAAGCAGCAACAACAGCAACAGCAACAGCAACAGCAACAGCAACGGCAACTGCAGTGCACACATGTAGCATGTATATCTTGAAGATGCAGATAAAATGTGAACAGCAGAAGAAAGAGAGTCTCTGCTGGCTGTGTCTAGCCGGAGTTGGCCTGCGCTTAATTGTTAAGACAAATCATACGCTAATGGCCATAAAGCGAAGTGCGCAACGCGCATCCCAAAGATACGCGAAACGTGCGAGCCTTGTGGCCCCTATCGGGCCCCCACCTGCCACACTCTCCTCCCCAATGCGCGCCCCAGCGCTCCCTTCTAGTTCGCCTCATTCTCGCATTTACTCTAGTGCACACATTAAAAATTAAATAAACAATTTGCTGTAGTTTCATTGGAAAATGTGTGATTAAATGCGGCTGGCGGTTGCCTGACGGAATAGGAATGGGAGCCGAAGCACTGAACAGCCTTTTTATGGCCAGTGAAGTAGCTGTCGACTTTTTTTGGTATTTGAAATGCATTTTTGGTTTTCGGCCATGAATTTTATGGCAAGCGGATGTGCTATTGGTTACCCATATGTGAATTGATGGAATGTTAAGTACGTAATGTCCAATGACCTGCTGAAACAGTTCAGGCCCTTACTCGCATCCCAGCTGGATCAACTGCTTTACTCCCTACTCTCCTCTCAGTTGGATCAACTGCTTGACTCCAGCTTTCCCAAACAATTGGCTAAGCAAATTACTTAATGCTAGATCGAAATTTGTTTAAATTACTTTGTCAATCGATCGCTAATCGGTGTATTGAATGAGGGCTACGCCAAATTGTAGCTGCAGGATACGAGTTCCCATTGTGCTCTTGCTTTATATTTATCTGCGTTGCTCTTTATGTGCCTGCGACCCTAGCAGAGCACGACTCGGGAAAGCCAAGATAATGCAAGTGCCAATTGCAATGCTCGACTGTCAATCAGCCGAGAACTGTAACCCGTTTTTATATTTCCCTGACTTAAGCCTCAAGTTGTAACTCTCGCAAATTTGTTTCCGCTTCTGGTCCTGCCACAGACACATGGGAGCTCGTTCCTTTTTCTCTCAATGTTTCTATCATGCTGGCTTCCGCTTGCTCTTGCTGCTCCTCCGCTCCGCCTTCCCTCCTTTTGGCTGTGATGTGATGTGCGTTACCAATTTTAAAGTTGGGCATTTTGGGCGTTCGCCCTTGCAGCAATTACCAAGCCACACAACAACAATCGTTTCATGGTAAAATAAAAGCGCCTTAAAAATAGACGAGCCAACTGACAGAACTCACAGTCAGAAGCAGAACCAACGAACTGTTGGCTGATGTTGCCAATGTCGTGTTCTTCTTGTTGCTGTTGCTGTTGCCGTTGCTGTTGCAGTTGTTGGAACTGCTGGAGTTGTTGTCGAGCTGTTGCTGTCGCTTGCTTCAATTTCGAGACAATCGCAAATTGACAATCAAAGTCTTCAAAGACAGTGAAAACTGCTGCGGCGGCACAGCCGAGAAACAACCGAAACGAAACAGCCAAAAGAGCCAAAAACAGCCAACATGGCATCTTTTCGAAAGCTTTTTACGCTCCCATGTGTGTGTGCGGGTGTGCGAGTGTGAGTGTGAGTGTGAGTGCGAGTGAGTGTGTAGTTGAGTGTGCGACGCCAAGCATTTGATTTAAATTGAGTTTGAGAAAATTTTCGTTGACTTGATTGAAGCAACTAAACTTGCACCGAGCGTAACCAACTACAATACCCCCACAGCCAGCAGCTGCCATCTTACAGCTCGTAGCTCACATCGCCCATCTTACAGCAACAACTACATTAATAGCAATCCCAATCTTGTGGGCAGAGTAAGTTAGTGTTTCTATCACGCCCACGTCGATTTGGTCTACGAATAACTGCATACAACATTGTCAAATGCTTTAAACAGAGAAACATTGCGGCCTTTTAAATAAAAGCAATTAAAAAACGAAAAACGAAAGAAAAATTAGCTACACAAGGAACATCAATATAACTTGCAGAAGACCTACTTTCCAGCTTTTGGTAAGATTAATCGTCTACACATTAGGTAAAACATTAATTTAGGCTGTGAATATCGGAGTTGCAGTCCGAGCTTTGACTTTAATTCAAATTGGAATTTAAATTTTAAGCTTAAACTGAAAGAGCTCAAAATATTCTTAAGCGATTTAATTTAATACAAATATTAATAATACAGAAAATATAATTGATTTATTATTTAACTTTCGAGAAAGCCAAATTGAGACATCATGAATAAATTTGTTTTATTTATTAAATATTTCTTGATCTCTCATATATAAAAATTCAAGCTCTAAGTCATGATCCCGCCCTTTCATATCAAGAACCCAGTCATATATATCATATAATACAAATGAAAAGTTTTTGCCTTAAAATCTCAGTCCAACAATTATGAGGTATAAAAACAAAACTAACGAATCGACATTGTTTATGATATGCTAAGAATCATAAACATAGTTCAGCTACTATATTTATTCAGAATTCAAATTGAAATTCATTTTGTTTAGACCTAATATTCCCTTATACCCTTATCATATGTATATATAAGTATAGAATACAAATTAAGACTATTTTAACTTAACTTAAGCTTGTTTCTAATTGACTTTCGCACAAAAAGCAGTTCATCCACAAGGCAAGTCTGTCCAAGGAAATTATATTGACTTCCCAAAATTCAGGTCGATCCGGGCGAAATCTTTTAGTAACTTGAATCTGCTTGACCTTTTGCTAAATGTCTGACAAAAGACATTAAAGTCGTTTGCCAGTCGCACTCTAATCTCTAATGCTCCTGGCACTCATAAACATTTTTATTTTACTAAGATGCTATCATTTATCTCCAGCTCCAGTCTCTGCTTCAGCGCCAGCTCAAGCTCCAGCTTTCACCAGACCCGTCTGAATGGGCCTTAATGCAAAATGACCAGAGTCCCGGAGTTGGCAGTACAGCAATTTTGTCACCTCTATGCGCCACATCATCATTATCATCGTTTTATTGTCTTGTCGTTGAGTCTGTGCCTCGCTCGGCTGCCGACTGCATCTGGAGCTAAAGATGTAGCCAGTGGGCAATGTGGCACCCACATGCCTCGCTGGAGTGGCTCATTAAGTCGTAAAATTGTTTTAATCGCCGGCGTCGGTGATGAGATCCTCTTGCGAATCCATAAAGAGTTAATAAAAAACACAAAATCACGGCGGTCCCTTAGGCCATGCCAGAAGACATGCCGGCCAGCGTTATAAAAATGAGGAAATTTATATGCCTAACTTGTACTTTGAGATATTGAAACCACAATCTGTGTCTGCCCTTGGCTCCGTCGCCTTGTGGCTTGGGCTGGCGCTGTTCTGGTTTTTATTTTTAATACTCGCGATGGTTCATTACTCATACCGAAAGCGGGCAACCGCACCCCCTTCACTCCAACTTGTCGCTGTAATATAAAATGTCTCATTATCGTTTGTCGGTTTGTTTATTTTTGTGCCTTTCGGCATGGGGGAGAACTTGGTCTCGGCAAGTGTATGTTGTATTGGAATAGAGGCAGATTCTTTCACTGGCAGCCACATCGGACGCCAAATATATGGCCAGATAACCTTCATTTAGCATTTACCTTTAGAGTTATGTATAACACATATCGCGGCTTTTAATAGCTCTTGATTGTCGTTGTTAACATAAGCCCGACTTGTAGACACAACTGAAAAACTACAACAGAAATCCATTTAAATTCAACAACAACAACAACAACAACAACATGAGCCACAACTGAGGCCCGCACGAATGAACGAAATCGAAAGACAACGCCTCCAACAGAGTCCTCTCTCTCCATGTTTTGCCCCCACCCCGTGAGTGCCCTGACCAGGTCCATCCTCTTCGTCGTTTTCGATTTCTGTCATCGCTTATTGTAGTTTTGCTTTGGCTTTCTGTTCGCTGTTTTCATATAAATTATTGCGACACGAGCTTATTCCGTTAAGGCGGACAACATTTAATGGTCTGTTCGGGTTCGAAGTCCTTCGCTGAGCCACCCAACCCAATTGCGATGCTGATGATCTTAAACTGTTGATACAAGCCGGTTAATTTATGTTTAATCATGTCGCGGAATGTTTCGTCGCCTTGTTTTCATTTCACCTTCACTTCTATAACAATGCGCTTTGCATATCCACTTCTAGAGCGAGATCTGTCAGTTGGAAGCTGGGCAAGTCCCACAGGTATATTTGCGGAGACCTCAACCAATTTCAGTTCGTTTTTGCTAACATCCCTTGCTCAGTATTTGCTTACCCGTGTATTACGGCATCTATCTGGCATTGTTTGTGTCATTGTCTGGACTGGTGTCCTCTGGGTCGGCCGTCTAGACTTTTGGCAACCAACTTAGACATTCCAAAAAATGTTATTTTATTGTCTCAGCGTTTTTTGGAAGCCATTTCAAGTCGCAGATGCGTGCAGTTCTTGGCAAGCATGAGGCACATTGAAACCGGGTAATTTGATCGATGCACTCGAAGAGGTTGCAAGGAGTGAGCTTACTTTTACGATCATATTCTCAATAAGTATTAATAACATTAATAGCCTTTGTAGCGGTATTCTTCTTATGTATTTCGCATACTTTTCTGGCTGTTTTTTGTTTTTGTGTTGAAAGTTTATTAGACCCTTGGTCAGGTACAAACGTGATGCATTTCCTATATGCTAGCCATCTAATCATAGGCCAGCACACATGTCCAAGTCCGTGTAGACGTCTAGCAATCAACTGCAGGCTGGAGACTGGCTCAGACAAGTGCAACAGCCACAGTCAGCAACAGTCGCTGATTTCAGTCATGTGGCTTATGTTTTTCATGTTGCATGACTAAAGTGCAGATCCACCGCCAATAAAGATCTCATCAAGTGCAACATGCATCGTGCGTCTTGGGCTGTTTCGGGAATACTTGTGTAAACTTGTGGCTAGTCTTTTGACTTTATCTGTGGCCTTTAATTTATTAATAATATTCTCATGCACTTCCCACTCGCTCTCTCTCTCTCTCTCTCTCTCTCTCTCCCGCTCTGTCTTTCTCCCTCAATTTCTCGCTTGGCTGGACCACAGCTTGTATATAAATTTTTCAATTTGCGATCTTTGAACTGCAGACAATGAATTCTTTATAGCTTAACCTTGTCTACTACCTCTACATCTCTTGCTCTCGGCCAGTGGTAGAATACCTCAGAGACACGCTGCTTCCTCATGTGGTTACCCACCTCCTTCCCGTCCCATGCCCCATGCCACCTCACATTTTATGCCATTTTCGCTGAAGGTGAATGGGCACAGGCGTTTTCGATCCGCACCGAGTCGACTCTACTCGGCACCAGTCACATCTCCGTCCCAGAGATCTCGGCTGTAAGTGTTTGTTGAGATCGCACTGCGTTTATAAATAGCCTTTCTTTAAATTCACATGAACAATTTCCTGTTCGTTGTAACGGAACTTGCTGTTGTCTTTTGGGAAAGTACTATTTGAAAGCTGTTCTCTCATTGCGCCCTGCTTTCTGCATCATTCAGGCAAATATGAATTGGCTCTGGTGAAGTCCCTAACCTTGAATGGCTTTGACCCATTTCACGCCGTAGCAGATTTATTAAATAAATTATTAAAAGCAACTTGGCAAGAAAACAAATTGAAAACCCCAAAAAAAGTAGAAGAGAAAAATATAATGAAAATGATAATCTGTGAGAGCCAGCGAAATAAAAACTAATGTCGCCTCAACACGACAACCGAAGCATCAGCAGAAGAAAAGAAGAGAGAGAAACAGAGAAATTTTGTTGATGCGCTGCGAAATCTTCCCATAGCGCTGAGCCGGCGGCCAAAGTGATCACGAGAAGAGCAGAGAACGAAGAACAAGCCACAAAAAATTGGAGTCGAATATCAGCAGCAGCCTCTGAATTTATTGATCATGATTATTGACGCCGCACAAGTCGTGGCCGTGGAAAGCAAAAAAATTGAGATGCCCCCGTCGATTGGCAAGTGCAGGCAGTGAGTATCCGCAGGGCATTGGATCCCGACCAATATCTCCTACCTGTTACAGAAATGTGTTTCCTCTGCAGCGCCTCGCTCGCTCTGTCTGAGCCACAATTGCGCAATGTGCAGAGAGTGTGGGCAAACCAGAGCACAATGCGGTGGTTCCTCTGTGGCTCCCGGAGAGGGCTGCTCTGGAGTGTGCTGCTTTTTGTATCTTGTCGAAGTAATTCATACAATTTAAGTCGTATGGGTGGTGCAGTCTTCCTCATGTGTATCCGTGTATCCGTGTATCTGTGCATCTGTCTGGCCTCTGCCTGGGCCATTGAATTGAAATCGGAAATTCATAAATAAACTTTGCCTTTTATTGATAAATCAAAGTGAAGTGCAGCACTGCAGAGCAGCAGGCGGCTTAGGCTGACTATTGCAGTTGAGGCTTCCCTCAGCCGCCTCAGCCGAAGACAATCAGGGCATGTGGCACATGTGGGCAGGGCACATGTCTACGGACAATCGTGTACACTTGTTGCCAATCTGCACCGAAACTACTTCTAGTTTGCATATGGCGTATTGAAGGTTGGCTAATACAACGATTTGCCTTAGAGTACGTATAGTTTCTGCATCATCAGACAGGTAAAGCATATCATACCTTGTTCCATACTTAACTATCCGATACGCCACAAATTGAAGTCTTTAAATGAGTATTGAATGACTCAGTGACTTGGAAGTTACCACAAAAACGGCAATCATAACCACATCAAAAGAGCTTCAATTTACGACTTTCCTCTTAAAAGACGAAATGATTAAAAAAAAAACTACATCCAAATATTTACATTCATCGACAAAAGCCCCTTCAAAGAGAGCATCATTTTATGGCTTATTAGACGCCACAAGTAGACAAATCGAACAAAAGCCGCTTTTGTAATATTTCGAATGGAGTTCGCTGAATAGTTTTTTAATTCCAATCATAAAGCTGCGCTGACTGCGTTCGACCGAAATGATCGCTTTTATGTCCCTCCAACAGTCAGCGCTGAGTATTAACTGCTTCAAAGCCCCATCAAATTTCCACAAATGAAATCAAAGTCTTCATAATGAACTGACATTGGTTGGTGCTCTGTTGCACCTATACTCAATTATTATATGGAAGTCCAAAGCCCTAACACCTAAAGCGTCAAGTCGGGGATTTGCAGGGACAAAGCCAGAGCTGACTTTGAATCTCAGGGAATTACTGAAATGCTGACAGCTTTTCTTCACATTGATGTATATGTTAATTTTTCGTATAGCGGCTTTCGATACCCTGTACCACCATAGGTGCTTAGTCGGGTGGTTTGACTTACAGTTTTAAACGATTCAACTGATGACTTAACGAGAAGTGGGACTTGACCATCAAAGTGTATACCTTAAAATGAGAAATGCGACAGGCACTTCCATGGTATCTTCGATTGAGCAACCAAAATTTCTTCTTTAAAGTCGATCACTGAACATAAAGCTGCATAAAGCCACCATTTAAAGGTGAGAAATTGTGTAATCTGACAAATTTATTTGAAGTTAGATAACCAGGAAATAGATAAAAATGAAAGTTATGTCTATCCACCAACTGGCCATGTGAAATAGTTGATCGAATGAGCTAACGTGCTTTCAGTTGTATTAGAAGTCAACGAATTTCTCACTAATAAGATTAGCCAAGGCGTCAAGGTGTCGCAGCTTCTGAGCATTCCCATTCCCAATTGGTCAATTCTGCGTGTTACCTTCATATTCATAACATTTCATTGCGGATTGCAGCTTCTGCTGGCTAAGGCATACCTCCGACAGTTGTCTTCCATTTCGTTTTCGCTGCTGCCGGACTTTGGCAATTGGATTGCGGCCAGGCTGCCAAGACAACTTTATGGTCTCAACTTTGGAGCGCGACAACTGCGCAGTGCACAAAAAAGTAATACCCAATCCGAACACCTCCACTGAGCCTCGGAGCTATATATCTGTGGAGAACACGTCCAAAAACAAAAGTCACCGTATAATGAGATTAAGAGTTCAACTTTGCAAGCCAAAAAGTTTCGACAGCCAAGCAGCAGGTAAATCATTTTACGCACCCGCAACGAAGAATATGAACTTGAAAAACTTTTGCAATATGGTAGTCAGCTCTGCCGAGGTGGCTCCCATTCCTGTTGTTGCTGTCGTAGCTGTTCGGGCTCCATTTGTTTGGGGCTGCCACTGCTCCTGCTGCTGCAGCCATGAGTTATGAGTCGTTGGTAGTCGCCATCAGCGTCTCTGTCGCCAGTTTGCATTCATTTCTCATTATCGAAATTCAATAAAAATGCAAGCAAAGTTTCTTTTCGCTAGGTATTTTTAATATTTGGCATTTTGCCATTAGGACGACGACGACGACGATGACGACGACGACGGCGAAATGTATTTTGGCTTACGGCTGCTAAGTTTTAGCAGACGCCATAAATAGAGCCAGCACGCACCCACGCTCACAGTCTCACAGCCCAGTCACGGTCTGGCCACGGAGTGAAAGATGACAAACCAACCGTACTCAATAAAACGTCGCCTTTGTGTTTGTTTTGATTGTTTATTACTGCGGTAAAGCAACTCGTTCCAAAACTAAAACAACACCAAAAAAAAAAAATAGAAAGAAAAACAAAAACAAGTCTACTTGAGACTGCTCGACTAGCAGATACCCTAACCCTGCAAAGAGTTCATACTCCAAATACTCCTGAAATTAGCTTTTGCGAATGTGATAGCTATCCTAAATACGAAATATACAATATCTATGCATTCATTAAAGGTATTCTCTCATTAAATCAGATGATTCCATCTTTTGTGGTAATCAAACTGTGTTAAAAACCAGATATCAACTTATAGATTTTATCGATAATAAATTTGAAATGGGATGAGTTATAGGAAAACAAATTATAAACGCAATAGGAGTATACAGAATTATAGTATACAGGAATATATATATATGTATATCTAAAATTTCAGGCCTCTAGTTTTTGCGGCTTACGAGATCGCTGCATTCACTCGGACGGACGGACGGGCTTGACTAGATCGACTCAGCTCGTTCTGATCAAGAATATATATACTTTATGGTTTCTACCACACCTCCTTCTGCTTGTAACATACATTTCGACAAAGCCACTATACCCTAATTTCCCATATTCAATTTCAAGAATGAGGCAAAAGCAAGGCAATGGTAAAGGCAATCACAGCCACAACGTCCACCAAAGTGAAAATGGAAAATGGAAGTGGAACAGAGATACAAAAAGTATCCACAGCCAATGTTAGACGTGTGTATATAATCAAATTTGTTTAAACACGCTTTCGTGTGGGCCACTCTGAGCAGCGCGCCAGCCAAGTCGAGCTCTGTCTCGTCAACGTCCCTCGTGCCGATCTCTCCACCTCCTATCGACCACGACTCACTTTCTTTTGACTATTGTTTTTGCTCTTGGCTGCAGCTGATTCACTATTTGACAGGATTGAGACCAATCGTCATAAACTAACGCGTGGCCGCTGTTTACCGCTTACTTGGGTCGCCTTTCGATTGACATCGAACGTACAATGGTCAAATCTAACGATTACCTAAGTGAAATAGTATGTTCAACAATAGTTTAGCTAATGTAGAACCCTTCTGGGAGGTAAGACTTTACCCTGAAAGACACTATTCAACAATAATGCATTGTATAAGCTCGTACTAGTTATAGTATAAGATATTTGCACTTTAAAGATGTGGCTTATTCATTGGAGAATATACTTTTGTTCAGAACTAACTAAGAACTTGGACCAAGACAATATAACATTCTAATGGATTCGTGCTATGGTCCACGTTGACTTAGAACTAGAAACTTTATATATTTTACTTTGTAAATCCAATTTGCTGTAATCCGATATTTTTTTAAGTTATCGTATATGTAAAAGCGAATTTAAATTCAATTTATGTGAATCACAGCTTAAACCTTTGCAATTAAATATCAATAGTGACTACAAGTATTTGGTATTTCAATTACATTTTAAAGTAAAGTTTTAGCACTTTAAGCCAATAGATGTGGCTAACTTACTATAAAGAATATATATCGAACGACATTTTTGTTATTTTTCATACAAAAGGTAAATCAAATCAGCAAATTGATTCACAACAAGCGCTGCGCTGCATTCCCTTATTTAGGATCTAAAAAAAAGTACCTACAACACGTAAGTTTTATGCAAAATAAACGTATATGTAAAATTGATATATATATATATATATATATATATATATATATATATAGATATATACATGTGCATGTGTATGTGTGCGTACATGACTATTCCTGATTTCACTGGAAAAGTTGGCTGCACGCATTATGTATGCCATGCTCCTGCATCGATAAATCAGTCAAAACTGTCAAATGCATATAAATTATATGCAAGCGCGCTCCACTGCCCACCGGACAGTGGGTGTGTGGCTCTTGTTGTTGTTCGATCTGTTGTAGCTGGACTGGAGCTAGAGCCCAGAGTGCAGAGTGAACCAGCCAGACAGAACAATAACAAGGCACGTATTGCATAAATGCAATATGCACAGTTGCAGCTCGTGGGGCGCGGGGCAGATGGAGGGAGTGCCAGGAAGAGAGCGTGGGCCGTGGACGATGGGCTGCAAGAAGATTTTGGCCAGGTAAGCTGGCCACGTGTGGGAGGCGTTTGTGCGTGTGTCTCTGTGTCTGTGTGTGCCTATTAGAACTTGTTGACTGCCGTTTGAGTGGACGACGATGAGAGGACGTAGGCACTGCCATCGTCCCTCATGAAGTTATGTTAATGGGCAATGACTGTTGGGATTTGTACTAGATAGGGTAATGTGAATGGGCCAGCCTATAACAGTTAATGCTTGAGATAATAATGGGCAGCGCTGCAGACATAGCAATATATGAATACTATTAAATGGTTGTGTATAGGTAGGCGCATGAGCGAAAGGCATGAAAAGACATGACTGAATCACTCTTCTTAGACTCTATTCTGGTTTGGGAACAAAGTCTATATATCTCGCCAAGACTATCACCAATTGACATCTCAAGTATTGCATCTCAACTCTTTGCTACTTCAATCTAATCTCAAAGCCTAATTTACATACGCAGCTCCACTGGAGCTGGAGTCTCGAGTCTGGAGACTTAATGATGCTGTTGCCCCGTTTTGGAGATCAACTCGCAGCTGATGGCTGCAGACTCCCATAAATGCATTTTCAGCTGATTTCAGCGATGATATGCCAAAAGAGAGAAACATAAAGGTAAACTAAACAAAAGTTCTCTCTGATGTTGCACAATGATGTGGCATAAAAGCCAAGGCGATGTTGTGGGTAAATCAATAACTGGATTTCCCTTTGTTTTGGTCAGCTATACAGCTGAACCCGACCAGCGACCCGACCCTTGTTGATCCAGCGCGCGAGTTTCGTGTGCGTGATTTGTAAGAAAATTATGTAAATGACGGCTTTACAGCGTCCGAATGCGTGCAGAGATATAATACAATATTTTTGTTAAAGCAATTATAGCTGACCAAATGTTTACGCAACAATTATGATTTTTATCGAATTTCGACTTGAAACGAAAGACTGAACCTTAACTCCCAGCGAATTAACATGTTAAGACGAATGAGAAAGTAACTTACAATATGCAAATGACAACTAGTCCATAACGTAAACAGTTCCTTCTTTTGGCCCACTGTGGCATAGGCCGAAAGTCATCTGCACGGGAGCCAAACACAAGACGACAAACGGCAAGCGACAATCGACAAACACCAACTGACAGCTGCTGCGGCTTATGACAGCGACAACATGCAACAGCAGGCGATCGAAGACGGACATAAACGACTGGCAGAAACACAAATGTTGCATGACGCCAGAGTAATGCAAATGAGGCATGCACCGCGTAGGCGACAAACAGACTCTGAGGCAATGACACAGAGGATGCTGCGCAGGCGCACTCACAGAATTCCAATCGCAATAAAGAAAGTTGACTTGCTAGCTGCCAAGAGTCGACTCTTGGCTCTTGCCTCTTTTCTGTTGGCAATTTGTGCCAACTGTCAAAGTACTGGAGTCAAGAAGCTGGAGTGTTGAGCCTTCTCTGTACCCTTTAGCATGGCCCAGCTGCGAATCACGCGCAATGAGCAATTAAATATGCGCAGTCGTGTCTACCCGATAGAGCGCTGAAGATGACTCTGAGGTTGCCAGAGGTCGGTCGACTGACTGTGCAGCATCTTGTGGCAGCCATGTCACATCAATGCTTTCTTCAATTCGTTCTTCAGCAAAATACTTTTAAAAACCATATGACCCAAATAGCGAGACGACTACGGGAGACTGTACTCGAGAGAGTCTTGAGAGCTTATATATCTTCTTTATTTAATTTATTAATTAGTCTGGCAATGGGAAATTATCATTAATAGAGAAATATTTTATAGTCTACTACTTACTCTTACTCTTACTCTTACTATAGCCCAACTTTTGTATCTTCTCTTTTCAGGTATGTACAAATTGTGGTACCTCTCTCAAGTTCAATGCTCGGACTGTGTGCGAAGCTTCTCAAATCTCGAACGAGTTGCGTGTATGTGATCCTCGCATCGATACGCCTGTTAGCGTTCCATACTCAATTGCCATTTGGAGAATGTTCAAATTGAGCATGGCAAACGCAGCGAGAAACTAAGACTCGTAATTCCTAATATTTATTACTGATTTTTCTGGGATCACACTCGTAGGATCTGTAATAAGCGATTCTGTATGCCACTGCATGGCATGAAAGTTGTACGATGGCATGGGTTCTGCTTCTCAGACACTCCACTCTCTCTTTCTCTGGGCTAGCTGGGAAAAAGTTTGGTGCTCTGTCTATGAATAGGAAATGCAACTTAAGAACTCAGCAAACGATAAAAGTTTTAGCACATACATCTCGATGGGAGCAGGCGAAGGGCGACGGCGACGGCGCCAACTTCTGCGGCAATGCACAAAATCAAAACACTAATTTATTTCACATTTGGCACAAACAACACTCGGATCAGGAGCCAAGACTCAAATGCACCATTGGGAGTTGGAACTGGAGGTGGCATTGGAGCTGGAGCTGGAAAGTCATCGTTAAGTAGCTGGGCAGGCAGACAAAGAGAAAAACTGAGACAACAGAGACAAAGTCTCGCCGCATTTCTTATAGTCATAAATCACTTTCGCTGCGGTGCCTGACAAAAAAGAAAAGATAGCGAGAGAGAGAGAGAGAGAGAGAGAGAGAGAGAGAGAGAGGGGGCAAAGGCGGATGGTAATACTTGCAGCTCATACGAATTTTTCAATAGTTCGCCAGTTCAGAGGTAAAGGCAAAGCGCTTGCTCCCAAGCGTCTTGGTCTTTTGGCCGTTGTCAAGCTAAAAATGTGGCCTGGCGACACAAATATTATTGCAGTTGTGTAAATATGTGGCAGGACACAGTTCCCAAATGTGCGCTTAAAAATACTTGTATTTATATGCCACATAAACATAACCTCCGGCCCGACTAAAGAGCAGTTTTCAAGTGCACTTTTTGCATACGAGTTTCCTGTGTGCCCGCTGTTGCCCGCTGTTGCCCGTCGCACTTGAAATCCTACTGCATTGTTGCCGCCCCTGCCACCACCAGTCCCGCCTCTGCTCTCAGTCTCGAGTCCCAACTACTCACAGTGCACATATGTTGTGCCAGAGAACAACGGCAGCAGACCTTAGCCTTATTCTTAGAGCAAACAACCGAAAAGAGTTCGCTCTCTCTCCTTGCCTGCCATCTGACGGGGTTTTTTTTTGCTTTTTTTTGCCACAGTCTTTGGCTGAACTTTTTTGATGCAATTGAACAGTGGAGCAAATATAGTTAACATTCAGCAAAGACTATATTGATTTGTTGGAAGTCTTATCTTACTTTTAGTTTTGACATTATTCAGTAAAGTCAAACCTCAATTTGCTTTTAGTTTTCATTAATTCTCATACTGCACTCACCTACCCTTTCCCTTCTCTCTCTCTATCTCTATTACTTTCTGTCTAGCTTGTAACGATGTTTAGTTTCATATTACTTTAAATGCGGGCTGATGCCGATGCCCTTGTTGACATTTTGATCGATCGTTCAATCTTAACAAGTAAGAACGTTGCAGTCGGGCGCTACCGACTGCGGGATACTCATTCACACCCCTACAGGTCACGCCCATTGCCACGCCCACAATTGGTTTGTACATATATAATTTTTTGGAAATCAATAGAGGAGATCAGCAGTAATATCTGTATATAATTCTGATTTTCTCACTGAGAATCGGAAAAACGTATAGTTTTTCCCGATTTGCCACGCCCCTAGTAGGCGTGGATATATAGATTTTTGGTCGATCTTCATAGGATCGTATCAGTAACCTACGTGGCAAATTTGGGCGTTTTAGCTTTAAAACTGTAGAAGATACAGTTTTACCCGATTTGCCACGCCCCCAATGGGCGTAGATATATCCGCCATAGCTTTTTCAACTTGAGTTGTCAACACAAGTCTACATTTCAAATTGCAACTCTCTAGCACTTCTAGAAGTAGTGTTTCTGAGATATGGGCAAATGCATTTTCCGATTTGCCACGCCCCTAGTGGGCGTATCGGGAAAATCTTGACACTTTATAATTCGAGGGTATACACGAGTATATGTTCCAAATTTCAACTCTCTAGCTTCAAAACTGTGCAAATGGTTTGCGTTCATACGGGCAGACGGACAGACGGACAGACGGACGGACGGACAGACGGACAGACGGACAGACGGACAGACAGCGTGACGGACATTGCACAAAACCAATATACTCATTTCACTTTGTGAATGAGTATAAAAAGTAAACTGATTTAAAATGCTAGCCTCGCAGATATGTCGAGAGAATAGATAAAATCTTGTGCATAGTTAGGAGTGTTTTCATAAGCATTTGCTAAACAGTAATAGATAAAGTTTCAGCAAGCAGAAACCCACATCTATGCAAGAATTCTACTTCTTCTATATATGTCTAATATATTATAAAACATTCAAATATCAAAATATCAAACTGAAGGACACAAACATATAACAATACCTTTCAGAGGCTCATATATATATTTCGATCATCTGCTTCATTGGAAAGGCAATTTGTTTACTAAGCTTTTCCTGAAATAAAAACTAATTTACATATGTTATGGGAAATGCAATTTGTGCTGTGGAAATATTGGTCCGCCCCCGCCCCCTCCCCCGCTCTTGTTCGTTTATAGATTTAGCTCCGAACACTAAACACACGGCTGCAATTAACAATTTAAGTGGCGGCAATAAAGGAAATTAAGTCACTTGCTCCACCCGCGCAGACAGCCAACGGCATGTCGAATGCATTTCAAATTGTGTGGAAAATTGAAAATCGGAAAATCGCTGCATAGTTTTCCAGCTGCAGCCAATTGCACTTATCGTAGAGAATTGAAGAGCACCATGTCGAGCCGCCAGACACTCGTTCGTTTGGCAAAGACGTAAACGTTGTGCTTCCCTGTTTCTACATTTTCCATTTTCCTCAATGCATTTCCCTTACAATTAGTTTTATCGTGGAAATACCAAAAACCCTTTCGGCCCCTTCAATTATGATTAACGATGCTGCCTGAACCGGGGCGCGTTTTCTCCAACCAGCTCCGAGGCGCTTCCAAAATTAGGATTTGTTTGTCGCCGCGTCATCTACTCAGCATTTTTGTGCATTAACATTAACATTAACATTAACATTATCTGGGCTTGGTGTTTTCTTTGGACTGCCAATGCCTAAATGCTAATGCACATTGAGGCAACCCCCGCATTTTCAATTTCAATGTTTCCCATTGTTCTTGTTGCTGTTGCTGTTGTTGCTGTCTGCTTTGTTATAGACTCTGTTTCGTCAACTGTTGTCAATTGTTGATTGATTTCTTTGGGCTGACACTTAAAGTATTCCAAAATTAGCCCCCTTTGTTGGTCTTTTATGGGTTAAAGATTGAGCTGAAGACATTTTGTTTTACAAAACCATGTAAACTAGAGAGTTGCGAATGTTTTTAGATTAGTTTAATTCTTTTTGATATGTCTACTTGAAACATGTCTCAGATGTCATCTAGTCAGTACATCAGTTCAAGCAGTTCAATGAGTCTCTATACTAAGCAACATAAAAATGACAATTTGAAACTAAAATTCACTTCTCATAACATTCATGGCCGATGTCAGGCTAAGCCAAATGTAGTGATGGGATTGACAAGCCAAACAAACAGATTTTGACGAAGATAAATCAAAATGTTAATCAGACCAAACACGTATGACGAGCCATTGGTAATTTCAAAACCTAAAATATCCGTCCAGAGTGTAGCATCTACTATGTCTGTGCAGCGAACACAGGCAGTAATTAGACCTAACGGTTATGGGTAGTTGAGATTCGTGTGCGCATGGGCAGGGCTGCGACCCTTGGCAATTGAATTTACAGTTTATTTACAGCGCCTAATGCATTTCACTTACTCGAGTGATAAAAACTAAGCGATAAGCCAGAGTTTTGGGTTGGAGCAGCGTTTCCACAGCTGCAGCTTGAGCGTGTCCCCCACTCTGTGTACATAGACCCCATCTCCTTGTGTGTGGCAGAGGACTGACTTATTACATTACCATGCGTGTTGTTGTCTTGGTCTTGGTCTTGGTCTTGTCTTGGTTGTCTGTCAATCGCGCGTCGCATGCATTTGAAATCCAAAATCCATTTATTGTGTGGCTTATGACATTCCTTCCACTGAAATTCTCATTCATTTCTTGTCACTTCGTGGCGCTCCTCTGGTTCTTTGTGTGTTTAGTGTAACTCTTTTTATACCCTGAACCCATTGAATTTTCTTTTCTTTTTGACAATTTATTAGAATCGCATTAACATTTCGAATGCGTGCGGCTTTCCTTTCAGTCTCTTTGGATTCTTGTATGCCTTTTGTTGTACATTTCAATTCAATTGAAAATTGTTTTCAGTAATTTTTTATTGCTTAGTCACGCGTCATTCGCATTTATATATATTGAGTACTTTTTTTTCGTTTTATGTGTGCGTTTACAGTTGCTTTTTTGTGATAGCAGTTCTTTGAATTGTGGCCGCCAAATTAGTCATTAAAAAATCCGAATCGATTGTAAAAACTATTTTGCATAAATTGTCTCTTTCATAAATCCGAACGGGCAATATAAATGAAATGTCGACAGCTGGCAACACGGCTTTATGGAAATGTTCAGAAAGATTCGCTAGTTTGCATTTAAGTGACATCAAATTCAGTTGAATACACAAAAATTGTTGACTCACCATCAGCAGCAATAAACGCAGTTTTTCACTCACTGAAATTGCGCAGCTTCAATATTGTGTTTTAATTTTTGGGAACATTTAAGTATATTCGAGCAGGTTAATTGCGAATTACCAGCGGGCGAAATGAAATTATAATACACGGACGCCAGGAGCAAATCAGAGAGGAAGCTCTCTGCAGCTACTGCAGCTACAATAAATTCAATTTAATTTACAAGCCGAACTTGCTTTGTCGTCGTTACCCACATGCCAGCAACAATAATTCACAAATAAATTGTGTGTGAACTGCTGACAAAGAAAATGAAATTTATTGCATTATGTTTGGCACTTGAACAAGTTTATTGTGTGTCGGGATCAGATCAGAGTCACAGAGAAAGAATTGCTAAATTATTAAGTTAACTATTTAATAATTGGTGCCCTTTAAAAATATAGGGCAAATAGAATTAGAATCTCCGTTGGATGAGAGCAAGGCAGGCACTTCATCAAATTAGCATGATTGGCAGCCAATGCTATAAATTGATTTGAGTCTACAACGTAATATGATTCGAATATAAATTGAAACGTCCCAGCCAAACAGAGCCAAAAACAATTTCAAGTTAACAAGAAAATACAATTTATAAATTAGCCATACCGAAATCAAACAAAAGTACATGCAGGAGGCAAAGCCTAGCAAATATATCGACAGCAAATCATAAATATTGCACAAGCCGAAAAAGAGAAAGGATTTGCCAACGAATTTTCACGCTTCAGTTAAAACTAAAGGTCCTCCACCCACTGTGTGGGGGAGGTCAGACCTACATAAGTGTGGCAGCCAAAGGAAAATATTATAGAAAAACAAAAAAGGAAAAACAAAAAATTGGAACATGGCAAAAGGAAAACATCAGCGGCAAAGGGGCCCAGCATAAGCCTGCATAATCAAGTGGTTTTCGATAAATAGAGAATAGCAGCAAAAGGGACCGACTGCCCCGCCCAGTAGCCAGGCCCGTCCCTTGGCCAGTATATCGAATATGTTTGTGAAAAAAGTTCTGAAGCGTAAAAAGGCAATGCAATAGCGAGTCGAAGTTCTAGGCGGCAGGCGCTTTAACCCTTTAAGGGTTTGCTGAAAATTTAATTTGGCCTGTGCCGCACCGGAAAACAAGGCACGAAACTTGAGAGAACTTTCCCAAATGGATCTCGGCGCGAATGTGAGTCTACCTGCCATAGACATAGGCATGGCCATTGCCACTTGCCACTTGCCACTTGCCACTTGCCTATTGACCCACATTCTTCGAGACCTGAGCCTGTTTTAATTTCCTTATTCTCGGCGAGTGTTACCATTCACTTTTATGCTCTTTCGGTCTAAATTGCATCCTTTGCATGAAGAGGAGAGCAAGGAGGAAGGAGGAAGACCAAGGGCAGAGATCCGGCTGTTGCTGTTTCGCAGTCCAATTTACAATTGTTGCCGCATTTCCGGGCAGCTTTTGGCCACCCTTTCCTCCTTTCCTCCTTTACTCCCCTTTCGCTTACACGTTTTGAGCGTCTTCATAGTTGACGTCATCCTTCAGACGTTTTAATGATTTTCATAGCATGCATTTTTTGTGTATGTAATTTTCCTGCTTTAAATTGCTTTTGTGTGTTTTTACAGTGCTTTATTTTTCTTGTTTTCCACTTTATACAATTTCTTTTGCTTTTAGCTTCCCGTTGGGTTTTTGTTGTTCTTTCATTTGCTTAGCTCGTGCAAATAGTTTGTATCCGAAATTTGAATGAATTTAAGAGAAACTCAACAGCAAATTCCAGGGGCTTACCAATGCTTAACGCTACATTGAAGACCTTCAATTGTGTCCAATAAACATTTTCAAGGATTAATTAATTAAGTATCAAAGACTTTTTCGTCCAATAATTTCAGCTTGAACCCATTCGAGACCCTAGTCCACTCGCACGTGCCTTACAAATCCAAAGAGCCATAAACTCTTTCGCAACAGGGCCAGGGATGGAACCTCTCACTTGCACAATGGCTTAAAAGCCAACCGAAATGCCTACCCGTTACCAGACCACACGGGCCGTCGGAAGAAAACCTTACAAAAAATTCAGGCACTTGACAATACAAAAGATAATTAAATAAACAATGAATAAAAGGTCTAAATGAAAAAGAGAAAATGCAAATTGAGAAGAAAATATATAAAAAAATAAAAAAAAGGGAACAAATTTTCATCTCCTTCGCATACAGAATGGAAGTGCAAAGCCGTACAAAATCATTGAAGAACATAAAAGCCTCGTAATGAATAAAGAATTCGCGAGGTGTGAGTCCGCGTAGGACTAAAAGGCGAGACAATAACCTCTAAATAAAATAAGAGAAAAAGAAAATGAGAATAAACTTATTAATGGCACGCCGAAAGGGTAGAGAGTGTTGGATTACCAGACATCCTCCGTACATATAACCCAGTAGAGATTTTTACAGTGGTCTGAAATGCACAAGAAGTCTGCCAAGCTCTACACAAAGCTCTAGTCCATGAGTAACTTCTATAATAAAATTCACTGATAATTAGGCAGAGAAATTACAATGTTTACAAAACTTCTTTAACA
Organism: Drosophila nigricruria; assembly: GCA_037075265.1. NCBI lineage: Eukaryota > Metazoa > Arthropoda > Insecta > Diptera > Drosophilidae > Drosophila > Drosophila nigricruria. The sequence goes on from JBAMCI010000074.1 coordinate 4,855,006, forward strand.
CTTGGCGAGATGGAAAGTTGAGAGTAAAAGTTAATGTGAATATAGCATAGATCAAGCTCCAGATGGAGATCTCGATCTAAAAGCGTACTCATTATACGGATTTACATACGAAAGCTGTTGAGACAAAAGGCATACAACTGCTAGAAACTGACTTATAAAATATAAATATATATAAAATATAATCAAACTTTCTTTCCTCCATTTCTATTACTCATTATAAGTAAATAGTTACAGGGTATTAGAATCGTGAATTAAATTTTGTCTAAAATTCAACTTTTTTATTAAATGGAAATCTTCATGTTGCTTGTGTTGCTTGTGTCTCGCACCCTATACAAATATACTGGCAACTCTTTCCAATCTGTGTGACAATCAGCCTGGCACAGTGGAGCAGTCTCATGCAAACAACAAAACGAAATCAAACAAATAAAATTGTTTTGCGTAAAAATTGCAATCATGCAATGAAGTGGAAAAGTTTGCACAACGTTTGCGCAACGTTTGTCTGCTGTAAACTTGTAGCCGTTAAAGTTGTAATTGTTGTTGCTGCTGCTGTTGTTGTTGTTGTTGTTGTTGTTGTTAAAGCAACAAACAGAAAATATAACATAGTAGAGGACCAAAACAGCAAAAACATAGGCTCGCACCGAGACAAATGCTGCAGGCCAAAAAGAAAGAAAGAAAGATAAAAAAAAAGGAATAGAGAAATCGGGAATGCGGCAGACCGACTACACAGAGAGCGCCTAAAATGGCGGCGGCGTCGCAGCTCAAAAGCGGAAACAGACGCCGTCATCATTGTCATGAAAGCGGTGCAAACTTTTTTTTTGCTGAGGCAACAGGAGCAAGGATTCATGCGCCTCGAGCGACGCGTCGCGACATCAGACTGAGACGCAGACGCATTGCAGGCACAGACGTTCGTGATAATAATGTTCAAGGAACTGGGGCTAGAGGCGCACCAACTTAAAGCGAAACTATATAGAACAAGAAGAAGAAGAAGAAGAAGTAAATAATTGTACACTTTTGGTGAATGCTCGATTAAGCAGGTTTCAGTATCCGCTTGCAACTCGCATCGAGGAGCTTCACCTCCGCGTGTTTGCTTAGCTGCATCAATTTCTTTTCGCCTGCGCTCAGCTCAGCTCTCAATCAGTTTTGTTTTCACACACCATTTTCTTGGCCATTTTTTGCGTTCGTTGGTGGCCGCTCCCTGATCTTTTTGGGCCCTCGTATGTCTTCCTGACGCTGATTTCCAATGGCTGGCCAAAGTGCAAAATGTTGTAAGTTAAATGGAAACAATAATGGGCTTGGGCTAGGGCTTGCGCTTGGGCTTACCCCAATGACTAACCCATTCTCGTCCTCAACCGCGTCCTTATTTTCAAGCTTTTCCTCTTTCTCATCGTCATTTTCACTCTGGCTCGCATCCATATCCTCGGCAGCTGAAGCCGTTCGTTAGTTTTTTCTGAGTTTCCTTGGCGTTCCTTTGTCTGATTTCAATCTTGTTTTTTTTTTTGTTTTTTGGTTTTTTATTTGGGTTGTGTAGGTTTATTGCTCTGCACTTTTCAGTTTGCACTTTTTCTCTGCCAATGCGTCATTGTTTGGTGCTTAGGTTTTATTTGCCCCACTTGCCTCATGCTTCATTTGCAGCCCCGTACAATTGTTTAATTTGACAGATGAATTGACTTTCATTGAGTGAAGAAGCTTTGCAGTTAACCTGGCTCGGCTAGCACACCTCGAGACTGGCCAGGCGCTTCAGCTACATCTGAGATTCCAATGGAAGGCATTAGCTGCTTTAATTAAATCACTTGAGCTGCAAGGCAAAAGTTTTAAGCGCCGGCCCCATGGAGTAGGCTCTGCGAATTGCAATCTGCACGACGGCGACCAACGAACAAACCATAAGACATAAAAGCAAAACCGAAGCTCTATAACAAAGTCAACCACAGCACCACCATCGCCACCATCACCACAGCCACCAGCATCAACAACAACAGAGTCTGAAGCATGGCAAAGAAATAGTTTTCTCAAACTATTCGCCAGCCGCCATTTTCATATGCAGCGGCAGTAGTTGGGCCATAATTTTATGCGGTTGCACTCGCACTACTGGGCCCCGCCTAATAATAAGAAATTAGAACTTACGACAGCCTGCTGCAGCAGCAGCAACTATAATCGCCTTGTCCGGGCACTTGCACAGAAAAGGAACTTGAAGCCGACCGCAAAATGTGCTCGCCAGGAGTCTTAGCACCTAGCCTAAGACTCAGAGATCAAGCGTTGCGGATTTAGTTGTCTCTCTCTAGGCCAACAGTAGCTAAGCAGTGATCGACCTGATGGTCAATCTAATCCATCTAATCATTTCATACTTCCCATCTGTATGTGATCCAAGTTTCATGAAATTAGCTGAGTAGTAGGGCATAAGTTGTTCCTGCCTGGCAGGCGATGTCAGTGCTCTGGTTTTTCTTGTCCCATTCCCATTCTCTCTGGGTGTGTGTGTGTTTGCTCTTTTGAGTTGGACTCCCTCCCACGGGTCAATTCCCACAACAGCAGCGATTTCGCCGTGCACTGTTGTGAAGTTGAAGTGAGCGCAGCGCATTATTTAGGATTTACCTTTATGTTGTTGTCAACGCTGTCGCTGTCGGTAGTTGGTGTTGTTCTTGTTAGCTCCTCTTGCCAACTGCAGTCGCACATCAGTCTAGGAAGGAGCAAGTGTGCGAGGCTCGAGCTGTGCCGCCTTATCATCTCTGCCCCTCACCTGCGTAGTCGTCCTGGGCGCTGGTGATGAGAAAATGCGAGGCTCGTGTGACATTTTCATTATCGTTGTGGGATGTGCGCTTTTCCCTTGAACCCCGTCCCCGTGCTACTGCGGCCTCCTTTGCCGGTCTGTTGTGACAGCGACAGCCAGATAAGGTTACAAAATTATTAGCTGGAATTTACAATGCTCCAGTTGTAGTTGTAGCTGCGAGTCGTCTGTGTGCAGCGTTGTGCAGCCAATGGAGCGTCTGCCATCCTCGAGGACCTGCTCTGCTGAGTAAGTGCCTGCTGCCTAAGCTGAGTGCCTGCCAATCCATTTGCCATTATAGTTCATAACTAGTTGATGCATCCAGCCAAATAGGTACACGAAATGTATATCTTACAAATTCAATAAACGAAACTAAGCTACAATACAACAAGAATCCCTCTGTACTTCAAGCCCATCCACTCAGCTTTGCTTAATACCTGAATGCAGTCGCTTAAGTTGCCATCAATTTATCAGCGCCGACATCGAACGCTTTGTGCGATTTTTTCTAGAACTCAAAAGTTCAAAGATTAACACAATTTCGACAAATAATGAAAGCATAATGAAAGCCAGCCACAAGCAGCAGTGAATCCTGTGACAGGAGCCACGGCGGTACACCACGCGCTGTCAAGTGGGGAAGGGAGTATTTTCCTTTATCATCATATAAATTCCGCTGCTGCTGCCGCCTTGCTGATAAAAATGGATGTAAGCGGCGGGATAAGGGGCGGCGGAGAGCCGGATCCCGGGGACTCGGGCGCCCGACAGGCGGCAGGAGATGGGCAAAGAAAAATGCAAGCAGGAATTTGAAAATTTCAATTACGCGTGCAATGAAAATTACGAAAACCCACAAAAGTCATTTTTCTTGATCGATTTTTTTCCTTTTACTCTCTCTCCCTTTCTGCCTTTCTGCCTTTCTCCCCTCAACTCCCACTGTCGCTGACCTCAAAAGAAACGCAGACCAACAATGCGAAGTGAAGGATAAGGACAACGTGAAGTGGGAGCCAGAAAAAAAACCACCTGGGCAAAACGGCGCTAAAGTTTGATGGCGTTCGGGTGGTTTGGTGGCTAGAGCGAAAAGATGGCGCGACGCTCGCGCGCTGCAGAAGTAGAAAAAGCAATTTCGAAATCCCAAAGAAATTGCAAAATTCCATGCGGCGGTGCTCGGCGGCGTCAAAGGGACACAGGATGCGCCAGCACACTGGTCGGCACACTGCTGACTGGCTCACTGGCTGCCTGATGATAGCAAGCACTCGCATCCTGCTACACCTGCGATTGCCGCTGCCCATCTGCAGGGCTTACTAAGCGCCGAACGGACTAAAGGGTTAGCACACCAGCGCATCCAGCAAACAGCAGGCCCCCAAATGCAGCCTGTACCCTACTATTCCCGCTCCCACTATCCACTGTTTCTTCTTCTTCTTCTTGTATCACCATCATCTCCATCTCGGATGCAACCGCAAGCCCAGCCCAATAGCATTGTTTGTGTTGACATTTGCCAGCTTGGCTTTAGAGCACTCGGAGAGCATGTGGCAGCCAAGTAAGCCATCTTTTGCGCGCAAAGGAGTTACAGCTGGGAGTTCTGCGTCTTCTGCTGGCTGTGTTGGCTGTGTTGCAGTTTAATGTCACCTTGTCGGGCTGCTCCGCCCTGCAGCAGCAGCTCCTTGTAGATTTTCTTTAGCCAGCCATAATATTTTTATTTTGCTTTTGACTTCTACTTTTCTTGCTCCTCCTGCTGCCGCTGCTGCTGAAAACACTTTTCATTATTTAGTTTTTCATATTTCACATTTTTATTTGTGCTTGACAGCGAGCGGTCCATGAGCTAAGAAGCAGCTCTGGGACTGCTGATGAGGTCATCGCAAATCTCTACTTCAAGCCAACATCGTGTACTGTTGCTTGTTGATGGACTTGCTGCGTTTATCCTGGCTGCTGTATTAAGCCCTTTGCCTACACTTTTGTGAATCGCAAAGCTGTTGGTTACTTACTATATATCTTGGGAAATCAGGTACTGCACTTATTCGATTAAGCAAAAATATCTCAATTTTCCTGCCAATTTCTATGTGTAAACAACATTTCGAACCTACGTCAATTGCGGCTATTGAATCGTTTATAAATAGACAAGACGATAATCGCTTTGTTTATTAAAAGTTGTAGGAAAAGAGGCAAAAGCGAAAAGCCTAGGCCTGGGAGAGGCCCGGAGAGCATAAATACATGCATACAGCTATGCATTGCCAGTTACAAAACATGCCTGGCATGCCAGACCCAAAAACTGGACTTACGTCGGCTGAACCTCAGTCCCCCTGTCAGCTTCGAGGGGCACTCATTTGTGCAGAGTGGGCTTAAGGGGCACAGCCTCTGTGGAACGATTAAATCTTTCAACGCCTCGCAACTGACTCATTCGGCTCACAGCTGCTGTTCGATTGGGGCAGCAACAGAAAAATACAACAACAAAGCAAAAAGAACAGTTACATGTATGTGGAATACCGAATATCTAATACCCTGGCTGAGGTGTACGAAGAAATTTATGTGATTTTAAAAATTTTCTTAATTATACCAAAGATTTCTAGTTTTCATATTCCCAATATAGTCTTTGTAGCTTATAAATATTTTGAATAATATTATTATTAAATAGTTTTGTCTTATGCTTATGCTTGGATGAGCTTAGCTCAGATTTCCTGGACACTGATTTGGTATAGGTTAAATACAAACCAGGTTTCATCAGGTTTATCTTTAGTTGACAATCTTCATACCACAAATTATTTATATATGATACGATCCCATACGGTTCCCAGTACTATGCAGAGTTGAGTTTTATAGATGATATATTGATATGAATATAAACTCCATGCACTTCTTGAAAATATTACTTGATAGTAGTGATGGACTATAATCATAAATGTCTCTAAGTACGTTTTCTCTGTCTCTCTACACTCTCTCTCTCTCTCTCTCTCTCTCTCTCTCTCTCTCTCTCTCTCTCTCTCTGTCTCTCTCTCTCTCTCTCTCTCTCTCTCCATCTCTCTCTCTCTCTCTCTCTCTCTCTCTCTCTCTCTATCTATCTCTCACTCTCTCCCTCTCGCTCTCTCTCTCTCTCTCTCTCTTTCTCTCCCTCTCTCTCTCTTTAAAGTCATATGATAAGCTGATTGAATTCCTTTTCTTGCACATATATAGAGTATCGGCAACGAAAGCAATCCAACAGCTTGGAAGCCAGTGTGCATAGATGAAAAGCCGGAAATCTTTATCAGTTCATCTAACTACTTAACTCTCAACTGTTCATACAGATCAGTAATGACAAACTGTGTTTTGCTTTGCGATATACCCGATGCAAGGGTATAGAGATGTTGAATTCATATTCAAATTTGTAGAACGTGCAATGAATTTGAAAATAAAAATAAAACTGAGTAAACACACAAAAAGCAAAATGAAAAACAAGAAGAAGGAGAAAAAAACAAATTGAATCGTATGAGGCGATTGCTGTTGTTTCTGTGGTTGCGGCTGTGCCAGTGTCTGCTCCGGGGTCAAGCGAAAACTTGCCAGCTTAGTCATAAGTATTCCAATTGCACAGAGGAAACCACTGAAACTGTGACTGCAACCGAAACTGAGAAAGAGACTGAGACTGAGACTGACTCTGAGGCTGAAACTGAGGCTGAGGCTGAGACTGAGACTGAGGCTGTGGCTGCGACTGCGGCTGACCTGCCATCAAATTGATAACCTCCAGTGGAAGCAGACGACAACAACGGCGACAACTTTGTGGAGTCGCATCGTATGGAGATAACCTTTGCATTTCAGGGCCCCTCTCCCTACCTCCCCGCCCCCCTGCCTGCCTGCCTGGCTGCCTCCATTGCTGATTACTCCACTCTGGTTATGGTTTTTATGATTTCTGTTCATAGTTTGCCGGGCACTACAGCTTTCAGTGGAGCTCGTAAAAAGCCAAAAGGCAAAGTGGTTCTCGTTTTAAAATGCATTCAAATTGTGATAAATTCTATTTGAAACAATTTTTCTATTCGCTGCTCGCTGCTTAGCTTGAAGCGCGCTGAGCTATTGAGTCGGAGCTCTATTAATGTGGTTCACAAATTGATATGGCCCTTAGCCATCTCGAGCTGGCGTCATTTATGGCCTGCTCTTTGTTCGCAGGCGGTCTTTGGTATTAATCGATTTGATTTCAAACGTTCATCGCTTCAGTTAGCATGGCTATGCATCCCACTCCATCTCTCTCTCTCACTCTCTGTCGTTCTGTCTCTTTTTGTGTCTTTAAATCTAGCTCGGGTCTTGGTGCATTTCCTGCCCATATAAATCGTCATTGTTTGCAGATCTGAGTCAAATGCAGCCATTGCTACTGAGGGCGTTCGTATGACAATTTATTTGCATTGCAAATTTAATTTGCTCGCCAGCAACAACTACAACTGAGCCAAGGCAAATTTCTTGTGCCAAGCAGCCACCGACATATAAGGTAAATTTCCAAATGGACATAAATTTTGCGAGCAGGCAGCCAACAATGCGGCAAACAATTGATATACCAATTACCCAGCTACACAAAGTAAAACTCTAGCTTTAAGCTCAATACAGAAACGAGTTGGAATTTTCGAGTCGGTTATATTCGCACTTTGTAATACTCGTTTATAGAACAAAATTATTTGATTATTAAATCAACATTTGCCTCTCTTCACTCTCTAGTTGACCTAATCTTCAGTTTTTCAAATTATATGATAATTTTTGTAGATTTATCCATTACGATCTATGATATGTGAGCGATATAGTTTACTTGATCATGAATCAGCAGTCTGAAAGTCATGAACAATATATACAAGTGACTCTTCAGCTCAGTTGTTCGTTCAATGAAACTATATTAAGCCTTAATATTCGCTGTTGATTATAGTAATAGAATAGTCTCAATAGTAATAGATGGATTCATTTCCTTCGTAACATTTGAAGACTTTAGTTTAGATTAAGACTACTCCACAAATATAGCTCAAGCAATTAACTCTTTTTCTATATACACAAAACCAATGTACTCATTTTCCAACGTGAACGAGTATGAGAAACTGGCCGATTCGCGTTTCCAATGCAATTGGCGATGCTCAACAGCTGCCGGGGGGCCGCTGCGTGTGGGGAAAGAGCAGCCCCCGCTGGGGCGCAATCGCGTGGTTCAAATCTTGGCTTGGATATTGGCAACATTAGAAGGTGCTTAAACGTATCTCTCACATGGTCGAGGCCTGCGACCAGTACCAGTACCAGTACCAGTACCAAGGGTCAAGTCGAGTGTGAAGCTTGCGGTTCTCTCGTTAATTGCAACATAACATACCTAACCCCGAAATCGAAATATTATTTGCCAAGCTGAACCATTGGGCAGCCGACCACTCGTCGTCGTATCCATATCTTGGCGATCTTCTCTGAGCGTTGCTCATGCGCGCATTAGCAGCGCTTCAAAAGGTAACTCGAGTCCGGCTGCCCGGCTGCCCGACTGCAATTCAAAGCTGCGATATGATCAGCCTCCATGCAGACAGTCCAACCAGCGACTCCAACTGCGAGTCTGACTCCCAAAACAGATGCGGTCTCATCAGCGTGCGCGTAATGAGCCATTATATCTGCCATGGCCAGAGTGGTCAGAGGGGCTTTTGGCTATGGCATTTTGGCCATATTTGTCGCCTGTGTGGCATAGAAGGCAACAGAGTCGCTGATTTGTCGTTTGGCATTTACCTGCTATCAACTTGTGCGTAAGTCCAACATTAATTGGTCAACAGCCAAGTCTCGTCTCTTACTGTGACTGCTTCGAGTCGTAACAAGTTGCACAATCCACTGCACATTGATCGATATTTGGACTTATATCAGAGAGAGAGACATAAAATCGAATTATTGTTGGTTCTGGCTGTAGAAATAATAATGTCTTAGCTGTCGCTCATTAGTTAAATCATTTATTTTCATAGGAGCATTATTACACAGTTGTCCAAAGACTATTAAATAGTTGTTAATAAATAGAAATAGAATAAAGTTTAACACATTACATTTACAGAAGCTTTCAAATGTTAGAAACAAATAATTGATTTAATACAAATATTTTATGATTTCGTGAACCTTTTATTATATTAGTTGTTGACGCATCACTAAGAATTGCTTGAAATTGTGTTTTGTGTAAATATTGAACCTTGGATTTTTTGTTCTTTTAAATACATGTTTTCAAATAGGACTTAAAACACTTTTTGTGATTTCTTTGGCATTCAATTATGTATGTGTGAGATATTATAATATTGTGAAAGAGTGAACTGGTGTGGGCTTCCTAGTTTCTATGTTACATGCTAATTAACAGCACAATATTGTCTCTCAAGAAGAAAATCATTGTAGATATATGTAGTTGTATCTTAATATAACCACCAGGTGTTACAGTTCATCATGCAGTGAAAATAAAGAAGAAGAAAAACAAAATAGACCAATTTGAAAGATCTGACGTTAACGCTTAAATTCAGTATATGATGAACTTTGTAAATTTTTCAGGCTTCTAGATATATTTGTTGATTAATACTAATTAATAATGCTTAAAATACAAAATGTAAGCAGATTGTCTGTATAGGTAGACTGTCTATGTAGCCAGTTGAGTATATAATGAACTGTTTTCCTTTTTTTCAGGCTTCTAGATATATTTAGTATAAATCTCTAGATGTATATAGTATATTATTTAGTGTTTGTATATATTTAGAGCAAAAGCGAGGGAAACCAGCATCCAGTTTTTGTCTGTTTAATCAATCGTATAAGGTGTGAGAGCATCGTTCCCCAACAAAACAGGGCTAAATGTTTATACTCGTTCACAAAGTGAAATGAGTTTATTGGTTTTGTGCAATGTCCGTCACGCTGTCCGTCCGTCTGTCCGTCCGTCCGTCTGTCCATATGAATACAAACCATTTCCGTACTATTGAAGCTAGTAACTTGAAATTTGGGACATATACTCGCATATACCTTCGTCTGACAAAATGTCAAGATTTTCGCAATACGCCCACTTGGAGCGTGGCAAATCGGAAAATCCATTTTCCAGTATCTCAGAAACAATACTTGTAAAAGTTTTAGAGAGTTTAAATTTGGAATGTATACTCGTTGACAACAAGATCAAAAGGGTATGGTGGATCTATCTATAGCTTTTGTATTTGGTCAGTGTGTTTTCGAAGAAGTTGTAAAAGTTTTAGGCGTAACTTACATTCTGAAATTGTAATTTGTCTTTAGCATCCTTTTAATGACAACTTTGCAAATTTTTAAGGTTTTAGGGATAAGAATAGTATAAAAAGAATCTTTGTTTAATCTAAAATTTGTTCCTTATACTATCTAAGATTTTTATTATAATTTCATTCATTTCAGTTGTTAAAGGCAATTGAATTGTCATTTTAATTAATAATTATTTAATTTTTTAAATATTTAAATGAAACCAATAACAAAGCAACAGTCGATGGCAAAGACTGCCTATGATTGAGGCGAGACGTTCTTGAAATACCTATATGGACTTACTTCTTGGTTGTTTAAATAATCTTTTATTGTTGATTAGTTTTAAGCCAATTTATATATTTAAATATAAATATTAATTTCATAAGATTAAGATTTAATTTATCCATTTCCCACTTATTTCACACTTCAAATACATTGCAATCTCTTTTTTACTTCCAGGTGAGTCCGAAATCGTGTTGCTATTCAACAATTCTTTTCAATTACTCTGTGGGACGGTAAGAACGACTCATTATCAATGTTTATTGTATATAACTGTACCCATTCATATAAGATATATGTATCATATTTACTTCACTGACTACTGGGATCTGCGTAAGTACAAAAAGTAATTTTAAAATTGTTTATGCACAAGAGTATTAAGCTACAGTAATGTATGCTTCCTGTCCCCAAATGAGAATGCTCAGTTTATGTGGGAGAAGCGATAACAATATCAGCATCGTAACCACTTCAACTAAATACTCTTAGTTCACTTCTATTGCGCTTTTACAATGCCGCCTTATATAAATGTCAATGCTCACTTCTTTGCAAGTGGAAAAATATTTACGACTAACGAGGGAGCTGAGTTTTTTGTATACTCTTTCCGTGGGTATTACTAATTACCTACTTATTTTGTAAGAGAATGTTTAGCACATGTATAGAAATAGAGAAATTCATTAGATAAGTAGCTGCGTTTTAACCTTTTTGATAGTAGAACAGAAAAATAAGCCGAAAATGCTGTTTTCGAAATTCGAAAATTCGAAAATTTTAGAAAATTTTTATGAACAAGCCATTGCTAAAGCGCTTAAGTGCGAAGTCGGCTGCGAAAAAATTCAATAAGATCAGCTGTTGTCATCAAACGAAGTGAACGGCCCAATATATATATACATCTACATATATATAAAGTAACCAGATCTTTATACCTATGTCTTTCGCTTATCTCTAAAGTTATTTATAATAAAATCTGCTTTACAAAGAACTATTTGCATGTAAATCCGAAATAAAATATATAAACACATAACTCAATTTCTCAGTATTCAAGATATTTACACCAAACTTTGCCTTTAAATTTCAACAAGCTCATATCAGAACTTCACACATTTGAAGCTCTTTGCAAATATATGAATTTATAAAGATCTTAACGTCAAACTAAAAATTTACTAATCGAAATATTCTTCATATACACTACGCCTCAACCCAATAGAGCTACAAAAGTAAGTTATTATCTAGAAAATATAGCTTTTATTAAGAGTATTTTCAATTCGGCACATTGAATGAACGCCTTAAGCTTCTTTTTAATACTTTGTACCCACTTAAAATGGGTATAATGGTTTTGTGAAAAAGTATGTAACAGGTAGAAGAAGGCGTGGCAGATTCCATAAAGTGTATATATTCCTGATTCTTGATATATATAAAGAGACATAGAAATATATATAAATGAGACATAGAATGTTTACAGTATCAGCTCTTCGCAGGGTTCAGGGTATCTTCTAGTCGAGCAGTCCCGATCAAAGCACTCTTGTTACATTTCTTACTATCAGCTTTAAGTATATTGTATATAATGCTTTGTAATATAAATCGTTAAAACAATCACATGTAAAGAAGCAATCAAGAAATGTGCGCCAACAATGAGACTATTAGAAAGTATTATATGGCACTTGAGTGTACTAAACTCTAAGAAACTCTATAAAAAATTATTTTGATTTTTATTAATATTTAAAAATTGATAAAAACAAACTGATTATTCATTGCTCTTGAATTGTTGTTGCTGAAAAGTATTTGTCTATATAATGTTCTACTCCTTATTTATGTAAAGATCATCGATCTGTCTTGTGTTTTGTGAGCCGCATTAACTAAACGATTTTATCAGTGGATTATAATTTTTTCTAAGGCTGTCAAAAGAAAAAGAAATAAACTGAAAATTACGAGCCATGCATGTTGTCTATATGTGTGTATAAATATATATATCTGTGTATATAAATTCAATAATTGATAATCTATAAGCAATAAAGAAAAACAAGAAAAACTTTTTATTGAGGCTTGGGCTTATGACTGGAGCTTGGGCTTTGGCTGTGTGGCAATTACAGCGCAACCAGAGACATTTGTCCCAAAAACCAAAGAAAAACTGACCCAACACAAACGAAGCTTTGGCTCTGATGCCCCTCTGGCATACCTCCAGTCGAACGAATGATGTTTATCGGCAGTCCATTGTTTTCCTCTGGGGTCTCAGCGCCTTTTGGTCTTTGTAGACGAATTGTGTTTGTGTCTCCTCCGACTGGTGGCAATGCTCGTTACCGAAATGCGTTGCATGACAAATGACTTGAAATTTATTATCGCACTCGCAGTCGCCAAAGAGACTCACACACACACTCCTAAAAACTTCTTCTATTGTTTAAGTATAGTTTCAATTTTGCATAAACGAAAGTGAAAATATTGACCTGACTTCTGTGACAAGTCGCAGTCGACTTTTATTTGTTTGTATTTCACATCATGATTAATCATTACAACTGTGAAAATGTAAAACTTTCGCATTTTCATGACAGAGAAACAGAGTGATTAAGTCAAATACACTTTGATTCAAGAGGAAGGAAATATCGCAATCTCAACATGTTTACATGTTCTGCAGAGAAAGAGAGCGCATCGAAGTGAGAGTGGTAGAGAGAGAGAGAGAGAGAGAGAGAGAGAGAGGAGTACTCTAACTCACTTTAAAGGCTTTTAACATTGAAATGCACTTAGAATTGTCTTTGTTTCATTGACTCTTAAACTAAACACAAATATAAGTAATTTATATTATTAAATTAAATTCTATTGTTTAATATATGATTCAACTCAAGCATTAAACCTATATACATTATCTAAGAGCATTTATAATTGGATTAAAAGCAAATTAGAATCACACTTAATTCAAAAACTGACTGACTCATGCCTGAGACTCTAAGCACTTAATCTGTACTTAATCTACAAACTATGGATTGCATCTAATTAAAATAATTCTAAGAGAGAAAAGTTCGCAATATATTCAAGAATATTTCTCTATTCAAGTCTTTTTTGTACTTATTCTAAGACGATTTGTGGCAAGAGAATTTTCAGCTCTGAAACAGATTTTTGCTTGGAAATTAAGTGAAAAACTTTCTTTTTATTAAATAAAGATTTTTAATATATATTGTTTTGACCATTTGGGTCTCTTGTGGAATCAAGATGTGATTTAAAAGACTATTAATTTATTTTTTATTAATTTACTTATATTATTTAGGGCTTAGCCTTAGTTTGGCAAACATTTCTTAGAAGCTTTTGCAACTTTTGGCAATTAAACTAATTGATCCTAGCCCGTTTTCTCTCAGTGTATGTTTAAGCTTGATATTATTGTATTTTTTATAATTTTTGCATGTGTGTGTGTGTTCAATATATGCCGAAGGGCTCATTGATATTATTTGTTGTTTCTGGCCGCTTCAAATTGCGTAAATTCATAAAAGTTACAATAATTTACAATTCGTTGCATTTGCCGTGCGCAAATTTGCAGTTTGCCATTTCGGGCGCTGCTTTCACCAATTACAATAACAACAACAGCAGCAGCAGCAGCAAAATAAAAACAACCACACACATGCATATATACTATCAAAATAAACAGCATTGCAGTAGCTACTGGGTGGTGGTTGGGTGGTTGGGTGGTTGGGTGGCTTGGCAGCTTTGTCTACATTGAACGCATATTAATCAAGCGCATAATTTGCTGCTCTCTGGCGAGCGAATGTGAATAACTAGCGATAAAAACTTGGCAAATATAAAATGCAAACAAAATTGGCTATAGAACTGTGCCAAAGCTTTGCCAGATTGATGAGAGAGAGAGAGAGAAGGGGAGGGAGAGAGAGAGAGCGAGAGAGTGGGTGGGCTGGATGAAAGTCTGCGGCGAGAGTGGGTTGAGGTGGTTAGCTGTAATGGCCGTTAGCCATTGAATTTGCAGCAGTTGTTGCTATATTGTTGGTTAACCATTGAAGAGCCATTTTCATAGCGCGGGTCCCGAAAATTGGCGCTGTGGCTGCCACGCCCACACACACCGACACACACCGATACACACCACACGCCTACACACTGTATTTGCATTTGTGTGTGCATATTGGTTGCTAGTGTTTATTTTAGAGTTGATTTTCAAGTGAACAGTTTACTTAATGCACGCCACGCATCGAAATGCAACGCATTGCAATGCAAAGCAAATGCAAATTACGCATACGCCAGAGTTGCCAGAGCTTGCGGTAAGCCGTGCAACGAACCGACAACGACCACCCCCAGCCCCATCCCAATCCCCCTTGCACTCTCATTAAACACGCTTCATGTATTGCCCAAAAACATTTCATGCCAATAATTTTCGATAAATGCCACACCCACATACACAGACGCTCAGTCATTCGAGCAGCAGCTGCCCCCCCTTTGCGTCTGGGCGAGCTCTTCAGCGTTAAATTGGAAACACTTTAGATTCGCATTTAATTAATTAATTTAAGCAAATTGTTTGCTTCAAATTAATTGAATTTGCATTTAATTTGTGCTCACGAGACACAACAACTACGTCTAGTTGGGTTTCGTCAATGCGTCAATGGGTCAATTCGTCAGTCAAGCAGCTCTAGCTGGCTCCTCCGCTGCTTCCTGCTGCTGACGAGCAGCATTCAATTTATTAACTAAGTTCACTTATGCGGAAGAAAATAAGCAGCAACAACACTAGCGCCTCAATGCAAACTCTACAATTCTGCAATATTGCCAAATTGCTAATGCAAAAAGGGCACTGAGAAAACTCCATATGAGTACGCACTTTGCCGAGCAGCCAGAAGGAAGAAACGGAAGCATCTGCTAAGCGACTTAGCTGATAAGTGTTAAGGGCATGCAAACCTAATGAATAAATATGCAATTAATATCAATTCATTCAAATATTTAATGAATGCAAATGACACAAAACTCAATTGAAATTCTAAATTTGAGCGCAGACCTTTGTCTGTCATCGAAATCAAAAAAGATTGTCTCTGTGCAATTAAAATGCGGAAGTATATGAAGTAATACTCTTAATACTGATTGATTATCACATAGATAATACAGAAAACATAAAAGTAATGGCTTGTCTATGCTACTAAGTATTTTTATACTCTAAACCTTCTGAAAATGGGAAATCAGGGTATAATGGTTTTGCTAAAATGTATGTAACAGGCAGAAGGAGGCGTGGCAGACCCCATAATATATATTCTTAATCAGGGCGACGAGCTGAGTCAATATAGTCATATCCGTCAGTCCATCCGTCCGTCTGTCCGTCCGTCCGTCTGTCCGTCCGTCCGTCAGTCCGTCCGTCCGTTTGTTCGTCCGTCCGTTTGTTCGTCCGTCCGTCTGTCCGTCCGTCCGTCCTTCCGTCCGTCAGTCCGTCCGTCCGGCCGTCCGTGCGACAGGAACGGTGGGATTTCCATCTAATACGAAATATATTTCAGGAACTTTATGTCGCTTTTAATCTAAGTGTAATATATCGAGTTAATAGATAAAGACAAACGAACACTTCAAATTGATAAGGAATCCATTTTCCGATATACCATTTACCAAAATCATCTAACTCTGATTTCCCACTTTCAATAGATTCACGAACCCGGAATGCGAAATGCCAAATATTCAGAAGCCTTCTTCAAACTGTTTTATCATCGTTTATGTTATCATTTTGAACAAGCAAAAATTATATAGTCTATAGCATCGTTCACTGAGAAAGCTTTCATTAGCTTTACCCATTTACAATACTAATAAAGGTAATCCTTTATTATATCCGTTGCTGAATAGAACAATTAAAAATAAATCACATAAATATTAATCTTTTTATTAGTAAAAACTGTGTAAGCTCACATGAAGAGTAACAAATAATTATTTGAATATTGATTGATTGATTTGCGTTAAACTGATTTTCACTTACCAACTGCAATAATGCCAAATATTAATTTTTTATTAAAGAACGTTAAGCGAACAGATCGTTGTGTCTAGCTGCCTGCCACTCGCGACTGATTTGATGTGTGAAATAAAATATTAAGGGCTGAGCAAGAGCAGGAGATGGTGAAAATTTAGTTTTCATTGCATCATCCAAGAAAAGTGCAGTGCAGTTCAGGGTGGGGCGGAGCGTGTGGCAGCAGTCAGCAGTGTATATATGGTAGGCATAATGACGATAATACCAGCATAAGTACATATAATAATTATTATTAATTTTAGGCCAATTAGGTTGCAGAAGTCGCCTGAAAGGCGACGCATAAAACGAGACAAACAATTTGCGCTTTTCACACTAATTAAATGCGAATGCGAAGCGAATGAGACGAGCTGACAACGGGCAAAATGAATTGCACGCTGACAACGCAACGACTTGCCGCCAAGACGGGCCACTGAGAGGCGTGAGGCGTGGGCGTGGGGCGTGGGGCGTGGCTGGGTGGCAAATTAAAGTCGAGTCGCATGCAACACACAAATGATTAAAAATGTAAATTTTAATTCAATTTGGCTTGCGAATAACGAACTGAGAAACAAAAAGGAAACTAGTAGCTGAATAAGTGGCTTATTGTGATCCAGCAGCAGTCGCACAGGGCGCGCATTGTCGACTTGGCAGGACGTAGGACGTAGGACGCAGGACGCAGCTGCTAAGACTAAGACAGACGGGCCAACTGACGCGACAAGCTCCGCCGCAAGGCAGCGTGAATGAAATACGGCAAAAAGAATTGTGTAAGAAAAGCCATTGTCGATAAAGTAGTTTGCTTGCGGGCCAATCGAATGAAGACGGGCTGGATGGACGGATGGGCGGATGGGCCTTCACGGCGGATAATGGAAAAGTTGCGAGGCCTCTTTGATGGTGGGACAGACTGTCAAGCAGCCAGGCAGCCAGGCAAAATCTTAGCACAAATCGAATTTCTATTTGCCAAGAAACAACATGTGGCAACATGTGAGAGGGGCAACAATAGATGCTCTCTTACATATTGTAAGCTTGCTAGGTGCTTATCAGTGCTGTTTAGCTAGGGAGTGGCTGACTAAAGGATACCCTGGCATGCATAACGCATATGGTTTGATATGATGAGCGTGTGAATATTCATAATTAGTATTCAAATTAAATAAATAATATCACCTTATAGATGAAGCCCTTAAAAGTACAGAATAAATTCTAATATTTCTTTCCACAATTTTAAGTTTTTTTTTCGTTGATCTGAAAAGGCACTTAATCAACTAAGGGATTGTTGCATGGATTTCAGATGAGAAGGCTTTAAGGATATCTCTGGTTTTCTTAGTCCAATGTGTACACTTAGGTGTACACTTAGATAAGACTGGCTATATCAAAATGATCATTTACAATGAAACGAGGTTTCGCTGCTGACTTTTTAACCCTATCGATTTTATTTAATGTTTTTACAAAAACCCTATAATACGTAATAATTCGGGAATAGAGAAGTTACTCTTAGTTAAAGTATTTGAAATGGTAATGAATGAAGTAGTCTGATATAGATAAGACTTTGCTTGTTATCTGACTATTGCTAATCGAGATCCATAGATATATTTTTGTTTCTTTAATGATATAGTCTTTACAGGTGACTTTACAGGTGACTTAACTATCATGAGATGAAATAGAAAGCTAATATACTAGAGCATATAGAAGGGGCATTAAGGCAGGTATATGTAGGACCTGCTTTGCAGGAAAAGCGCCTTCTTACTAAGTATTGCGCCTTCTATATGCTCCAGTACATTAGCTTTCTCTTTCATCTCATGATAGTTCCTTCTGATTAGTATTTGAAATGGGAATGAATGAAGTAGTCTGATATAGATAAGACTTCGCCTGATATGTGCAATAATTCTGATATCTGTTATCTAACTAATGCTAATCGAGAACCATAGATATATTTTTGTTTCTGTTATCATATACCCTCTGCAGATAACTCTATGCAGGACCTGCCTTATGAGAAAGGAGTCCAAGTATTTCGCCTTCTATATGCTTCAGTACATTAGCTTTCTCTTTCATCTAATGATAGTTCCTTTTTGGTCATCCTTATATACGCCCTTCTATATTATCACGCTAACTTTGGGTCGACCTTTGTTTGGGCTGTCAAAAAAACAAGCAAGAAAATCAAAAAGAAAAACTCGCATAAAGGTTACCTTCAAAGCAGGTGTCCTGCAGGACTTCATCACCGAGAGGTCGTCTTTCGTCGCTAAGTGAAATGAATCTGCAATTCTATTCCATTTTATCCCCCTCTTTGGCAGCACGGCATGGAAGCTGATGATGCCAGGCAGCTAGCCAGGTGTGGATTTAATGCACGTCAGCCGATGGCAGTGGGGCGGAGTGGCAGCTGCTGGTGGCCGATGGCATTTGGCTCGTTCGCCCTGCACTTTTTGCCAACCCGGCTTTTACCTTGCTGCCGAAACACTTTCCTCTTTAGCCGCAAGCTAAAAGGAGCAAAAAAAATACTAGATGTGGCCTGTTCTCTTCGCGGACTCTTGGAGTGAAACAGATCCAGCGGCAAATGCAAATAACTTGCATTTTTTTTTCTTTTTTTTTTTGGTTCTATGGCGCCACCAGCGAAACTGTGGCAAGGCTGCGGGTAATCAACAAGCGTTTATGGATGCCACAGTTCTTGCTACAGCTCCTGCTCCTGCTCCTACTGCCGTCCTGTTGATGAACTTGTTGATGATAGTTGTTGCATTTGCTGCCGTTAGTCGTTTGTCCTACTGCGTTTTGTCGAGAGCTTTTTTTCTTCTTCTTCCTCTTTTGATGAACAGCAGCTCTAAAAAGTGAGATGCGCAGCTGAAACTGCAAATGCTTCTGATTGATAATAGAGAGAGAGAGAGAGAGAGAGGAGAGGGGAAGAGAAATAGCATTAGTAAGGCTCCTAATTTTTTAGGGAACTTAATTGGCTGGCCAATCAGCTGACAGCTGACGAATTGCTCGCCTCGTTTTATGTCACTGGGACAGGGCAACCATT